>PUFA01000004.1:6892500-9292500 GCA_003508835.1 Eonycteris spelaea | reverse complement strand
GAATTGCTAATGATGCTTTGATGCCAAACAAATGTGGCAGCTCTTTCAGTTTTTTCAGCCAGGTCGTACACACAGCCACCGATGTTAAAACCACTTAGAGACAGTGTTGCCCAACACGTTGCTCCAGACACTCCCTGGCGTAGTTGTCATTCTCTGGGCGATAAGCATGTTCGCTCCTTAGGGAGAGGTGTGAGCCCTTTTGGAGCACAGTGGCACCATGCAGGAAAATCTCCCCTGGGTCACCTCTTGGACAGGAGATGAACTGTAGCCACGGGGTGCTGCGGCGTTCCCTCCCCTGCCCTGTGTTATTCCCACTCTCCGCCCAGTAACTTCTCTATATCTAAGCGCAAGGGCTAGAGAAACGAAGAGGGTTGCCTATGTTTCCAAATACCTTTGAGGCAGAATAACATGGAGACTTCTGATCGGAAGTCACTTCCTCAGCAGCGCAAAGCCTCATGATACATCTTTTAATTCTCATTCAAGTAATATATATTGACCGCCTCTCTTAGACTAAGTTCGAGATATAAAGGTGAATAAAAATATAGTTCCTGCTTTCAGGCGCTCACAGTGGGGGAGGGTAGGCAGAGATATAAAGGCAAATTATATTGTAATGTGAAGAATTAGTAAACTAAACTTAAAAAGAATCTATTAGATTGTTCAGAAATTTCTAGATAGAAGATCAAATCCCAACCTCACCTTTGGCACTACCCAGTCTTTACTCAACAGATATGAGACTTACAGCCAGTTTCTGGACAGGTGGTGTCGGCACCCTAGAAACCACACCTCAGAGTAAGTACAGACCACACCTGCTATCCCCAGTGTGCTTCTCACTCCGGCAGATGGATGTCCAGTCCTTCACAAGCCCTTAATTAGCACAAATAAATGCATATTTCTAGCAAGAAAGTTCTAGAACCCAGCTATCCCCTGACTTCACAGTCGCTTGTGGCAGCTCACTCTGCTGCCACGTGACGCATGTGAGAGAGGAAACCAGCAGTGACCTCTGGGTCCTCGCTGCTGGCCTGCCGAGGAAAGGCAGCTACCATCAGATTCGTAGAGCCAGGAGTCACCTTAGCAGCCACCTACTTCAACTTCCTTCCAAGAGAAATCTCTCAGGGGACATTCTGAATTTCAAATCAAGAAAAGCTAAGAAGCCACACGGTCCACTGGCTTACAGTTGTCATGGAATTTGGGGGCTCTTTCTTGCAAACGGAAACAGGATGCCCAGGTTATAAGTAGCCACTGACTAGTCTTCTTATAGCATCTGTGGGAAATCTCAGTCCTGGCTTTCTCCTCCCTTTCTGGGCGCTCCTGTCTTCTCCCGGGATCCCCTCCTCCATTATCAGTCCTCTTCTCGCTCTTCTTTCCTGCTTATTTCTGTTCTTTCTATCATGGCGGCCTCGTTTACTCCAGAGGCAGAGACTGCTGGTTGTCCACCCAAGATTCACACCCCACCTTCCCTAGTGAGAGTCGTTTCTGAGGAGCAGTGCTTGCTGATGGCGTTGGAACAGCGTCATGAGCTTTTCTGGCCCGGGGTAGTTTCTACCCTCTCATCTCCCACTTGCCGCCTAGATGTCAATGCGCCAGGAAACCATGGAAACCCTGGGTTGAAGATGGCAGAAGCGTCACCAGACTGGGTTCCTGAGTAGCTACACAGGACAGATGCTGCCGCCACCCACGCACGCACGCACGCGCACACACAGGCACGCACGCACGCACATACAGAGGCATTCTGACACCAAGCAGGACCCCCACCTTGGACTGTATATAGTGAGAAATAAACCCTTAAAGCCTGAGACTTCAAGCTTTAACTATCGCAACCGCTGGTGTCACCCACCCGCACGATTACGAAGTCTGCAGATTGCATCCATGCAAATAACCCCCAACTCTACATCTCCGGGCTCGGCTTTATCCCTGAGCTCCACACCTGCGTATCCAACTAGACCTCTCCACCGAGATACCCCACAGGTCATCAAACCCAGTACGTCTGGAACCGAAAAGACCAACCACTGCCTTCCCACACACACTGGCTCTTCCCGTTCTTCCTTCATATACTAGTGAAAGCATTTGTCTGCACTCAGACACCCCGGCCAGAAAGCTGGGAGTCGTTCCAGACTCCTCCCTTTGTTTTTTCCATCTCCCATATTAATCTTTCCTAAATATCTGTCCTGTTTATCTCTCTTCTGTGTCCTGATTGCTGCTTCCTTATCTGGTTTCAATAACAGTCTGACCTCCACGCTACCACTAGAGGTGTGTGTCTCTTTGAAATAAAAATCCGATTATGCCGCTCCATTCCTTAAAATCATTCCATGGCTCGCTCTTGGCTTGCAGATTAAAAATCAATTTTCTGTTTGGGCATCTAGAGTACTTTTCATGGCCCCCTCGGCCTACCTCTCTTTCTTCTCACTCTTCTATTTGCACCTGCGTTCCGCCCATAACAAGTGCCCTGGAGTTTCCCAGATACCCTTTCTCTTCATCCCGCCGGTTTTGTGGCTCACTGCACCCAGAACGCATCACACCCCTCAGGCCGGTGTTCCTCATCTGACTAGCTCCCTCTCATCTGTCAGACCCCAGCTCAGAGGTCATCTCCAGCAGGAATCTCTGGCCTCCACACCCATCAGAGATCTCACCCCCGTCTTCCTTTCCCTCACGCCTCGTGCCTGCTCCGTAGACCTTGTCTTTGTGCAATCATTAGCCAACCTCGGATCTCTTGCCTTGTCACCCTAGCTATTCGGTACTGCTCCTTGAGCTTTAGGCATGCTGCCCGCAGTGCGCCCTTAGTATGTGTGTGTGGCTGTAACCTGTGTTGTCATCCACTCCTGTCGGCATAGATGGACAAAATAACACCTCCGAGTGCTGAGGGCAATGCTCGACACTGCGAACGCACTCCATGACTGTTAACAGAAGAGTTGCTTTTTGTATTAATACATTTGTTCTCCTTACCCACCAGCATTCATGAATGCCTTTGGCCATGACTGACCTACCACTTTTGGCTTTTGTTGTTCTTTTGGCTACAAGTCATGTATGTGCTAATCATTTGTACCAAAGTGGCGGTTTCCTTCTCACGGCTGTGAAGTGAGCAGAGCGCAAGTCAAGGGACCTGGAGTCCTGGGTTCAGTCCCCCACTACCGCCAGCCGTGTCAGCCTGAAGTAGTCATGTGATTCCTCCGGGCCTCTTTGTGGCCATCTGTGAAGGAAGGATAAAAATAGCTTCCTGACCCACTTCAACAGAATAGTCTTAAGGAATAACCTAGATAATGAATGTAAAAGCATTTTTTAGCTTTAAAAAATGGATAAAAGTTAATTAGTAGTCATATTTCCAATAATACAGGCGATAGTAATATAAACAATGCTTTCTCTGTGTAATGTTGTCATTCCTCTTTTTTGCCATTACCACTTTCAGTTATTTTCACATTCTCTAACAAATGGGCAACACACAGAAATTATCTTTACCTTTATGAGCAAGTTCTCAATTTTATTATCCAAGATGTCCAAATAATTCTTGCTTGAGGACTTAACACTATTACCTCACTAACAATGTTACTGTAAATCAGTACTCTCCATATTCCTGTCAAATTTTGTCCTTTAACTGGCATTCCACATGGTAGGCATACTACTTTTTGAATGAATGAAATGAATGAATGAGTGCAACTAAAAGATAGAGACAAAATCTTGACTTCCTAATGTCTCGTTTGCCGCTTCCTTTTTGACTTCAAACTTCTCACTCAATGATGATGGTGATGATGATGATTGACATTTTTGAGCTCTTAAGTATCAGGCACTTTTCTAAACCCTTACATTTAATTCTAACAATCACGTGGTCAAAAGAACACATGAACTTGATCCACCACAACAGAAGCTCCATGAAGAACAGAATCTTTTATGTCTTGTCTGTCTCACTGCTGCTAAATCCTTAGGGGCCAGAGCTGTGCCTGGCATATGCATAGTAGATGCTCAAGAAATAATAGTTGAATGAAGCGATTTGCTTTTCAAGCAATTTTTTGATCCTTAGGACTTTGTATTTTTCTGGACATTTAATTGTGATTCTATATTAGTAGTAGTAGTAACTGTCTTATTATGGAAATGATTAACTTTGTATAATACTTTATAAAATACTTTCACATATAATCTCATTTAATGTAAAGCAACCAATGAGATTTTACTACTAGAACTGCTAAATTATAATGTCTTATGTAATGGAAAATAAAATATTGCTTTTATTACAAAACTGCTAATTTAGTCAATGAACAGTAAGTACCTCATTTAACTTAAGGACGATTAAGGTGTAAAATAAGGAATTATCATATATCAGATTTTTAGTAATTGAAGGAAGAAAATACTAGAAAATCTTTTCCCAGTTGGTTTAGAAAGAGGGACTCGCAATTGGAAATTTATATTACAATGGTAAAAGGGCTGATTCTTGTAATGTTCGTGGCTCTAAAAAAAAAACTAATTTTTTTAATAAACCAATAGAATTTCCTAGTATGAAATTAAAAGTAGAATCGATAAGATCTAAAAAAGCTTCATTTGTTAAGAACCATGAAGGTTTGCATTAAACAATGACTTGTGACAGTAAGGTCATCTCTACTCAGCGCTTTCTAACCAATGAGGGAACAGTTCATGTAAAATTTAGGGAGTACTTGGCAATGTTATAGGAAGTGACATCTGTGGTGAGTAGGATTACATTTTAGAGTACTTGCACAGTGTGTCTTTAAATGAAATTTAAAAATATTTTGATGTGGTAAGGGCTAAACAAAAATTTATATCCAGAAAAGAATTATCCTTTGTATTGAAACATTGACATCTGTCGTTGTCATCGGTTTTTAGTAGGTGAAGGGAAATATTTCTTTAAACTTTCAGACAAATATAGACTGGTCCATTTGTCATTCCGGTGTCTTCACTTGAAGTATTTCCATTTTTGATCAACACTGTAACCTTTGGAGTTTTGCCTAATAATGACTTCAGTTGTGCTGGCCTTCCACCAGATAAATTAAAACGGAAATGCGTATCTTCTAATTATGCATCCAGTCCTAGTTGCATGTGGGAAAGGGTGGCCACACTGAATGTTAAATTAAGTCTGCACAATAGCTAGATAGAGTCTCTGTAACATCGAAGTTTCCCAAAGTCACTTTCTTAATCATGTGAAAGATAGCCAAGACGCTGATTGGTAGGATGCAGCTATATACAATCAGAGAGAAAACATTTAAACATCCCAGCATGGTATTTCCATTTAAATCTGATTACAGTGAAATAAAACCGTAGCCATTAAAGGTTTAGAAGAACTACAAATACAAGCCGTAAAAGAAGACAGATAGTAAATGAGGTAGTAAAACATTTCAGCGGGGCAAACAGTTTACAGCTCTCATTCAAGTCTTCCTGAAGCAGACTGTGCAATTCACGACAGACCTTGCACCATTCCCGAGCTCCACTTAAACCTGCAATTAACCTTTCACGCCTAATGAAGCTGTTTTCCTGGAAAATTAAAATATATAGTGGTGCCTGCTTTTTACACAGACTGGGGAGGAGAGCGTTTCAAAATGAATGACTTTTCTGAAGCTTTGTTCAAGTTTAAAATGGAAGTGCTATGTGTGCATCTAGAGTAAGAATGTTCTTTCTAAGGCAATTTTGTTGGATGTGTAGTATTTTATTACTGTACTTATTAATTGTTCTGAATAATTGTAAGGAAAAAAAAACCCAACAGTAATTTTATAATTAGGTTGTTACTGCTGGAGCCTACTAATCCCATTCCATTTCCATTAGGAAAAACTGGAGTTTTTCTAAAGGTAATTAAATTCCTGATGTTTCTCCTTGTGGTTTTCATCGTAAATTTAGTGGTTTGAAAAGGTATATTTGCAATTTAAAATATTTAACCATTAGACATTTACGTTGCATTCTCTTTAGGGCATGTCTACACGAGGTTCTTCAGAAACAAAGTTCTTATATTTAAGAAAGAAAAATTTTTTTTCTAAGATTCTAGATAAAGATCTGATTTGGGTACATCTTCTACTTATTTAGGAAGTATCTGTGGTAGCTCTTGGCATCTAAACCAGTGACTACTAAATCGTGCCGGTGTTCTGAAGGAGCTGAGTATGGTCCCAGGGGAGCCTGTGCCCTTCACAGCCAGCCCTGCCCTGGGGGGTCCAGAGCAGCCCCTGGTGATGTTCCAGTTTAGTAAGCACCAGTTAGAAACGCCAAGAGACCGTGGCAAATGGAATCAGAAAAAGGAGATGCCACTTTCTTTCTGATGAGGTTTTATCATTCATATTTAAATAATCTAAATGCCATCACGTCTGGTATTTAAAACTACAAGTGCAAAAAGGTAAAGCTTACAATAAATATTTAAACCCCAGCATTTTTATTGAATCTACCGGCATATTTTGATGTAAACTCTGCTAGCCTGCAGCGTCTCTGCATCATCTTGACATGGTAAATGAAATTCCTGTAGACCACCAGTCTAAAATAATGAATTGTTCCCCCAGTTAATTGTATTGCTTTGATAACAAGGAACTGTGCTAGGCCTAGAGAACACAATAAGTGGATTTTCATCAGATGATTTGTGTGACGTTTTGAAAAATGATCTTCTGGAGTGACCCGATTTTAATGGAACTCTTAACGGCCCCCAGCATGAGCCAATGTGCAGCATCCAACTGGGAAGAAGGACTTCCTCCCGCAGTTCTGGGAGTGTGAGGTCCTCATCGGATAACCTCTCATCGGAAAACAGCTCCCAGGCAAATCTAAACCAGGAAAAAGTGTTTGCCTCAAAGGGCGATACAGAGAACCTTTTTCTAAGTTGCTTTTATTTTATTGACGTATATATATTTTTTAAGCCAGGAAAGATCTCAAGCTATGTTTATCTCTGTTGCGCCAGTGTGAATAGAAACCAAGACCCACGAAATAACAAGCAAAGGCGATTTATTGAGAACTTGCTATAGCACGGGAGTCGGCCTTCACAGCTTGCTTATGTTTCAGCAGAGGCTTCATATAGGAAAATGTGTGGGAACCCTGTGGAATGGGAAAAAGAAAAGGCCTCAGGTGAGCCCCAACTGGAGGCTGGTGGCCCGGGGAAGCCAAAGACAGGCCAAGTGGAAATAGAGCATCCTATGTGGTTTGTTAGGGGACCATGTTTGCTTTTCTCTGTTTGGTCATAAGTTGGAAGCAGGGACAAAAATTATGGAAGCTGTCAGTCACTAATTAAGTCTTAGGTATTTGGGATCCAGTGTTACAGGGCTAATTTTTTGAGTTCCCCAATTGTCATTAGAGGTTGCAGACCGACTTCTTAAAGGCCTGACGAAGCCAGCTGGCCTTCCATGCTGGTTGGTGTAGAGACAGGGCTGGTTTCCACGGTGAGTTGCTGCAGCTGTGGCCAGAGTTCTGGCTTTATCTAGTTTCTGACCATTGTCTCTATGTATAGTTAGTCTCCCACCATATATAAATGTTAAATCTGGGGAGAAAGAGATGATAACATTGCCCTTTTTAAGGAGTTACTGATGACTTCTTTTTTTTTTTTTTATCAGTTAGGAAAATTAGTTCCCTACAATAAAGTATACTGAAGGGAAATGGTAGAAATTAGGTTTAATTTTTCTTTCTCTCTTTTTCAGTGAGTCTTCCACACACTAGACGATTCAGGAAGACAGGAACCTTGTCTCTTGTTTACCCTTGTCCAGGGCCTCTTATTGGTTGAAGGAGGATCTGATAATTTTGGGGTTGTTGTTCTTATTGTTCAAAGTTCTTCATAAGCTAAAATAGGAGGAAATGCAAGCATAGTAATAAAAACTTACACCAAACAATTTGACACATAAGATACGCACACACCCACAGCTATGATGTTGTGCTATTCATAATTAACTCCCAGGATTTATAAAGTAGGACAACTCATGGTGTGCTACAAGCTGTGTGGTCCAGGAAAGGGCTCAAGCTAAAATCTGAATGAAAAGCTCATTTGACTCATCAAGAAGATAAGATCTGGGCAAATGGCCCTCTGAGCATCCTCTGTAAGTACACATAGCAGACACTCAAAAATCACTGTCTGGAGGAATGCAAGATATTCTTATATACGTATTGCCTGCCATTTATGTAGAATCTAAAAATGCAGATGATTGTTCCATTTTCATAGGAAAGGACAAAAAACTGTCACATTAAAAATAAGCATGATTAGCAATTTTATTTGTAAATTAAGAACTGAAATATGGTTTATGATTTATTATTTTCAGCTGAATGTGTTTTCAAGCTTACAAATCATTAATAACCCAAGGATACGTCGTGAGAGCCACTAATTAGGCTCTGGACTTCATATAGCCCTAAACATGAAGATACAGTGACAGCTTCAGATCAGCATAGAATTTTCTATTTTGGCAACTCGAACTGTTTACTTCTCTCCTGGCACTGTGTCTTCTGTAAGGAAAACAGCCTTTGCAGCCACGTGTATATGGAAAACAATTGTTTTTTAGAGCTCTTTTGGACTAGGTCATACAGTAGTTTAATGAATAACATGTTTTCATATTTGGATGCTGCGATCATAGAAATTAGTGTAAGTGGTCTCTTTCCACATTAAAGGAGACATATATTATTTGTCATATTTGGCTGTCTCTGGATAAGGCGGTGCCAGGAATGAAATAACAGAAGGTTGTAAATTATGACAGAAGTGTGCCAGGAGATCCGAGGAAACGTAAGGCCTGTTTGAACGGAAATTTTAGTTTCACAACTGTGGTCTGCGATTTTCTTTTAAATAATGTACCTCTCTCCCTTAAAAAAAAATAACATAACTATTTCCTACAGCCGAATAAGTGGTTAAAACCTCTATGCCGGACACTTCAGAAGTACATATGTGCTCTTCAAAAGTCAGAAAGCAATTTTCATTCGAACCTCGACCCTTTGAACTTACATTATCTGTAAGAAATTGAGGATAACATTTAATATCCTTAAAGAGTGGGTTAACAGCAACCCTTAAAAGGTAAATATGTAGGATTATCAGCTTAGCCAGTGATAACTGTCATTTTTTAATCCCTTCCCACTCTAACACCATCATATTCTTCTTCACAAACCTCTTCTGTTTTCAAATGTTCTTGAAGTTCCCCTTTCTTTTAAAAAATATATGTACTCAAATAACTATATATATCCTTGTATATTTTACCTCTGACCTTGATGTTTTCCCTTTAAATCAGCGTAAAATAAATTGACCACGGGAACAAAATGGTTGTTTCAACTCAATTCAGAGTTAAGTCCCCAAGGCCTTTGAGGAGGCAGTCTGAACTTCTGATTTAGAATGGTGATTTGCACATTTTGTTTTGCTCAGGAATTATATAGCATTCAACAGAAACTGAAATGATCCATGTGTAGACATGATAAACCAGAGTATCTGGTTGAGCCATTGCTTGTACATATCTAGGAAAGTCTTTACTATCCCTGTACATCTTACATGTTATACATGTGCCTGTCAATCAGTGGACAAAGCTATGTAACTAAACAATATTCCTTTTATTACACATGGTAGCTAGAGATCAACTTTTTTGTTGATATTCTGCTGATAATACTAAAGGTCCTTTTTTTACATTTAAGACATTTTTTAGCCCAATTTCTACAGATTATCTTTCTTCCATGTCTGCTTGTACATAGTACAGCTCTATCCCTGGGGTGCTTTCTTACTTCTCAAAAACAATTTAAGAGAATGAAAAGACAAGCCACAGACAGGGAGAAATATTTGCAAAACACATATCTGATTAAGGACTGGTGTCCAAAATGCAAAAGAAATCTCTTAAAATTCAACAGTAAGAAAACAAACAGCTCAATTAAAAGCGGGCAAAAGATCTGAACAGATACCTCACCAAAGAAGATATACATATGACAAAAAAATATATATTAAAAGATGCTCAACATCATATGTTATTAGTGAACTGCAAGTTAAAACAACCATGAGACACAGCTATACCTACTAAATGGCTAAAATCCAAAACACCAATAACACCAAATGCTGACAGAGATGTGGTGCAACAGGAATGCTCATTCATTGCTGGAGAGAGTGCAAAACGGCATCACCACTTTGGAAGGTAGTTTGGCCGTTCCTTTCAAAGCTGAGACATAAGCTTACCACGTGACTCTAGGATCATTCTCCTAGATATTTGCAAATTGAAAATTTACATTCACACAAAAACTTGCATATAAATATGTATGACAGCTTTATTCATAATTTCCAAAAATGGAAACAATCAGGATGTCCTTTAATGGATAAACAAACCACGGTCCATCTATACAGTGGAATATTAGTCAACGATAAAAAGAAATGAGCCATTGAGCCAAAAAAAATTGATGGAACTTAAAAGCATATTGCTAAGTGAAATAAGACAGTCTTAAAAGGCTCATATTTTGTTATTCCAATTATGACATCCTGCAAAAGATGAAACTATGGAGATACTTTTTAAAAATTGGTGATTACCAGAGGTTCAGGGGAGGGAGAGGGATTTGTTGGGGAAGCACAGGGTTTTTGGGGCAGTGGAACTATTCTGTGGGATACGGCAATGGTGATTATATGACATTATGCTATTGCCAGAACTCATAGAACTATACAATGCAAAGTGTGAATCCTACTGTTGATAATCATGCGCCAATATTGTTTAGTTGATAATCATATGTCAATATTGTTTCAATTTTTCTGTAAACCTAAAATTGACCTAAATTAAAAAAAAAAATTTAATACAATGGCTTTTGTTCCACATTAAACACACACACAGACACACACACACACACACACACACACACACAATAGTAACACTGAAAGTTCCTTACACATCCAGAGTAAACTTGTGTTCAGCTGTAGAAACTAAGGTGTGGCATCAAATCCACAACTGATTGTGATATTTTATCACACACTGAATTCAACTGTCTGAGGTCAGAGTTAATTAACTTTGTTGGATCTTTTTTCTTCTTCTTCATGTGTGAAGTTCATATGTCTAAGTTAAGAAACATATGTAAGTAAAGCATAAACAACGTGAAAACTTCCAGTAAACAGCTACATGTGTGATAACTGAATGTAAAACGATAAAAATAAGGTGCTAAGCCACCACTGTCTCCATCCCAGAAATATCTAACCAAACAGTTAAAGGCCTTTTTCCTTTTCTTCCAGGCCTTGCAATTGCCAGTGCCCTAATAGATATTTCCCAGCAGAAGCCTTCAGATAGTAAAGACAAGACTTCAGGAATCCGAAATCGAAAACACCACCTCTCAACACGACAAGGAACTTGTGTCTGAGAAACAGGAGCTACTCCCGGATTTTCTGTGCTTGTTTGACTTTGTAAATGGCTTCCGTTTACGGCTGGTCTGTGGCCTCAGTTTTTGTGGAGGCAAATCTCTGTATGGTCCTAGGACTCAAGTACATTTCCCTTCGAATGGGCAGTGACCCAAGTGGCCAAAGAGTGTTCATGAGTTTTATAAAAGTAACAGTATTGAAGGTCACGGGTGATAAAGTCAGTTTTTACGACTCTCTTAGGCTTCTAGATTACATTAAATTACTCTAGAAAAGATGTATATTGTTTCTTAAATGCAGATGAAAAATACGTAATTCGTATAAACCAAACTGTTTATATCCCAAGACTTTAAAGAAAGACATTTTATAAAGCCTGAATGATGAGACTTGTACAGTTTTTGCCTCATAAGCAAACTTAAATCACTTGTATATGAACAGGAAATGAACAAATTGCAATGGCTTTAAATGCTGTTTTATCTCACCGTAAATGTAAATGAAAGATTTTGATTTAGTAGGATGTAGGCAATGTATTTAAATATTTCACATGGCTGCATCGTGTCCAAACTCAGTTTGAGAATGTGACTATTTTCCACCTAACTGGAATGCAGACCCAAATGAGTCCATTTGGATGGACGGTGTGTGCAACTTCACAGAAGGTTTATTAGGATGCCGGGTGAAGAGGACCTTCCTGTCGTCCGTGCCAACTGCCGAACTCATTTTCAGAGCTGACAGAGCATGGAGAAGCCTGTCCAGCAATCAATTTTTCTCCTCCTCCCAAACACAGCCTTCAATACCACAAACCTGAAGAGAGCTGAAATAGTTATTTTACAGTGTGTGAGCTTCTGCTCTAATATGGTAATTTTTTAATTGCCTAGGAATCATTGGATCAGACCTAAATGATGCATCCGCATGTTTAGAAGAACAGAGCATCTTCTTTTGGCCTCCCTCCCCAAGCAGCTAGATTCTATCTTCCTTTTACAAATGTTATGAAAAGTATTTTTTAGAGGCGACACCTCCCGAGTTACAACGTGACCCGGCTTCATTTCTGTCCACTCTTTCTCTGAGACTACCAATAGAGAAACAGGCAGGCATCTGTAACATTCTTATTTCTGACATGAACACAGTGGTGTCATGAGAGAAAGTCTTCAGTTAAAAAAAAATCAAATAAGTTCATTATTGCCCACACTCAGCCTATTCTTAATGCCTCAAAACTGAATTGTGGCAGAAAGGAAAACTGATAGAAAACAGCTTTCACGTTGGAACGTAGAATCATTCCTAACCTTGACCACAGTTCATGATAATTCAGTAGCATTCATAGGTCTTGTTGGGAATTATAAAGCCTTCAGGGTGAGCATAGGATTTATGTAGAAAACACTGACAGAACATCCAAAGCTGCTTTTATGCAATATAGTTTTGTTCAGTATAAAAGTCATTTAAATATAATTGATCTTTAGTACTACCTATGTGCTTTTCATGTTCTCTGGATTTCTGGAAGGTAATGATACTTCACTGTTTACAGCTAATGCATAGTTACTTGCATGCTATGGTTGTGCAGTTAGCGGGACACGACCCTATTATGATATTAAATGTTTATTTCATAATGCCATTTATACACGGTCAGCTTAATTTGATGAGGATCGAATAGAACCTATATCAGGAATGATCAGACAATATGTAGTTGCATTGTATATAAAATTGCTAGGTTGCATCTAACCATGACTATTGTCATTGTTTTAACAATTAGGCATTTATGAAATATAGTATATATTCCTTATGTTGGCATGATAAAGTCGCTATTTTCCATGCATTAAAAATAAGACTAATCCTTAGAGTAATTTTATCTGTAACCTGTGGGGTTTCTTTTGGAAGGGGGGAGCGTGCAGCTGGTTGTTTTTACCTTCCTATGGGATTTTCTCTCTCAAAAAAAGGTGAGCCAAGTTTGTAAATGTCTCCTAAATACAATCAAGCAATTTTATTAGCTTCTTTTTGGACCCTTTAAATGTTAATTTTTCTCCTGGAAAAATAAATTGACAAAACTGGTGATTACAAAAATATAATCATTTAAAAATAAAACGATTGCCCAATTTGTTTAATTTTCTTTCTAATGATTGACATGAGAAAAAGCTTATATAACAAAAACACAAAAAAACATGAAGGGTCATATGTAAACTCAATTTCAGCTATATTTTTAGAGTCTACCCAAACAGTATTACTGTGAAAGAATTGTCAAGCTTCATCCATTTTGAATCCCATCAGGTTTTTAAAATTTGAAAATTTAAATTCTAGGGAACTTGAGAAATAAAGGAATATTAAGTTAAAGTCATGTTATACCTTCCCAGACCAAATATTTTGGCTAACTTCGTGACGAATTATGCAATGTCTCCTCAGCTTATCAAAGCTCCTATTGGCGATAAAATTATTCAACTTCAGGTAAAATGGACTGAAAAGACCCCAGGGATAATCAGTTTGTGTCATGTTATTTTTTTTCCCCCAATCACAACTTAAAATTTAAATACTTCTTTTTTTTTTTTCAACCAAACCCACAGTATGCAGATACTCTTTAAGACGTTAGCAATTAATGACTGATTCTCTTGAAAACTTATCTTCATGGGATTCTGTACATATCAGCTTAGAACGACTTTGAACATGTCTTTATTCTTCCAAGTATGAAAAGTTTCAGTTAAACAGAATGCAGTTTTTAAGATTAAGCTGGGGACACTATTAGGTCACCTCTAGAGAATTCTCATTCAAAGACGGAACATGCTTACTGATTGATTTAATGAATATTAAGAGGATTGGGATTTTCATAATTGCTTGCTTTTAAATGAAAATTTTCGTGATACACGTATAAGGGAAATTTATGCCACATACCATTGTGTGACGTTCACCAGGAAAAGCTGAAATGAGACATATTTCGATGTGTCATCGCTCCTTGCTGCACTTCCCAACATCTCATTTTCCTTGGGTTCCAGTAAAACAGAATGACCTTATGGCAGCTGTCCTGCCTCACAGTCATTTGAGTGCGGACTGGTGGATGGGCCTGAGAGTAGACGTTGGAACCAATTCCGAGCTACATGCTGTCAGGCAAGATTTAACCTTTGAAGCCTCAGACGTTTTATCTGTGATGGCATGGAGTGGTACCCACTTTGCAGAGCTGTCGTGAGCCTAGACGAAAACAATCTCCCACTGCAGGCCCGCCATGACCTGGAGCTGCTACTAACGATTGAGTGACCCCTCAGGCCACTCTTTTTCTATCAATTGTTTCATGAATCCATCTTTTAATTTGTCATCTGGCTTTTCACCATAGATAAAAGCCAGGTAGGTTTTTGCAAATGAAGATTTCCTGAAAATCTTGAGTAAGTTCTTGTATTTCTAGGACATAAAAGTTTCTAAAAAACAACTTTGATATTTGGGTCAATAGAGGATTTGACTCTTCCAAAATATATACCATTTTAGTATTTTTAAAATTAATCAATTGCCACTTTCACATTCAAATTAGGCAAGAAAGGATCAGTCCTTACATTTGATAATTATCCATGGTACCCCTTTTTATTGAACATAAGGCGATGATTTCAAAAGGTACATGAAAGGTTTTGAAAAATTAAAACTGATCAAATGAACCAAATTGACCCATATACATTTTCTTTAAAAATCAACTTTCGAAGCCCATTTGCCATTTTACTAAGGGTGAGTATGGAATTTACTTGAATATAAGAACTATCCAGGTTAGTGCAGCTTCAGATTAAGATTCAGATGGACTGGATCAGACCCTGAAGTTTAATATGCATGCTTAGGATCTCCATGATTCTTCTGGTTAGGCAAATTAGGCAAAAACATAGCCTTGGGCCAAAGAATGCCTTTAAGTAATGTTATCACTCCAATTCAAAATGCTTTAAATAATTTTCCAAGGAATATAAGCCATCTGCTTGGTGTTATAGCAGTGTTTTCATTATAGTGTACATGTAACATTTTCGTTTTCTCAAGTATTTTTAAATTAAGAATTCTAATCATATCAATATATATGTAACAGGTGTGCATGCCACTGTTGAAATGTGTAAAAGTTCAAACCTGCTTGAAAAGCGAACATTTTATGCTGTCATGTGCTATTAATAGGAGTTTACTTACTGAAATGAAAACATTGAATCTTCCAACCCACACTGCCAAATGTAGTTTTTTGGGGTTTTTTTGTTTTTTGTTTTTTGTTTTTTACCTTTCTAAGATCATACAGGAAACAGCATTCAACAGCTGAGAAAAGTCCCTCCGCCATCTAAGACTTGGTTAAAATTCGTGTTCCTGATTTCCACATTCAAAACATACTTCCTCTCTTTCCTCCGCGTGATTTTCGTTGGCTTTTTATATATGACATTTTGAACAGTATGTTGAACACTTGGCATGTTCTTGAGAATGATAGCAACTCTCAAAGCCTAGTGTCCAAGATGCCATTTATCACTGAAAGTCTCTGCCTGGTCTACATCTCGTGTTTACATAAATTGTTCATAGGATAAAAGTCCTCTTTCTGGGACCATCATACTATACCTTCCTGGACCAAATCCCCTCTTTCTAGGTCCGATGTAGCACAGCAGGGGAATTTTCTAGAAAAGTCTGCATATTCATGGGCACCCTTTGGGTGGAGTCCCCATGTTGCCACCTGCATCCCACTCAGCCTTATACCAGTGCCACTGTCATGCCGGGCCTCAGTCTGGAGTTACCCAGAAGGACCAGCCAAGGAGGAGCCTGACACCTCTCTCCTCTCCAACCCCCACAGAGGAACCGAGCATCTGTGACCGGTTGTGGGCTCAGGGCCTCGGACAGGCTCTCTACCCCCAGCCCGAGGCCTGAAACCAAGGCTGGGCCTGCCTGTGTTCTAGGGGATAGACGGGCAGCCTCCTCCCAGGTGGTCCCTCCACCACGCCTCCCAGAGGTCACACCAAGGAAGAAGCTGGGATGGAGAAGCCCACCTAGACCTGAGAAAATGCCCAGCACGACCAGCCCAGAAGCTGTAGAAAAGAAAGAGAAGCTGTGAGATGGGCCCGCATGAAGATGTGCCTGAAGGAGGTGGAGCTCAGAGTTGAATCTCGAAGCCCCTGTCTCTTCCAACAGAAAGCAGCAGGCTTTCTGAAACGTCTGAGCCTTGTACGTGTTCCTCTTCAGCTTTTTGATGGCAGATCAGTGGCTAACAGAAAATGGAAGGTTTTAGCTCAAAACTGATTTTTCTCTGCCCCGAAAAGGTTTCCTCCTAGAAGTCACCTGTGAGGGGCCAAAGAGGGGACAGGCGTTCTAACTCACAGCCCTTTCTGACGAACACACAACTTCCTCTCCAGATTCTCAGGGGTCTTCGCACTTGTTTGGCATTATGGTGCCTGGCATAAACCATCGCAGCGAGGACCTCATGGGGCTTTACTTTCTCCAGCCCTGCTAATAAAAACCGCAAGTATTATTTTGCCCTCCAAATATGAGACTACGTTATAATTTTGGATGAGCTTTTGTACCCTGCACCCCCTCCCCAATGCTGACCTGCCTGCCTCCCAAAGTCTCCCACACTTGTGTTGAAGAAATAGTTCTGCCCCCTTCAAGAGCTGATCGTAGAGCAGTCCTAATTGAATAAGAAACCAAATCTCTCAAAGACCACTGCAGAAAGGCTGTATTCTACTCAGTCTCAAAAGGTTGGATGAATTTTAGTTTTGACAGAAGTGAAATTTTTTACTCAGGCAAGATAGCTATTTAAGCACACGCTTCTTTAAACCAGCTGTGGGCATGGCCAAATAGGAGGAGATCCTGCTCTAGAAAATCCACCCAGGAAAATAACTTTAATGACCAAATTCTTATAGCAGTTCTTTGTGCTTCTGTAGCCCCAAAAGGTAGATTTTGTGCTTTGCAGTGACATAAACGTTGCCCGAGAACACGTGCTGTGTGGGACACACTCGGGTTTGGATGCGAACTCCAATGTCGACTTTTTCTCACGCCGTGGACCAGCTGTCTCAATCATTTCTAAGTAAACTGGGATAAAAGCGACCACCTGCATCACCTATGTGTTGTGATGGGGTTTTCTCGTTGTTTGAAACGGGAAATAGACCAGTGAAAGGTTTTCTCCTTTTATTTTAAATTCAGGGAACCCCCCAAAAAAATGATTTTGTCCCTCGAATTTTTTTGGTAACACTGCAAGTGCTGAGATTTTGTCAGTTTTATTCGCAAATAATTAAATTGCAATAAAAAAACAATGTTATAGTTAGCTAGTACTTCAGAGTTGTGCCTCTCAGACTTTTTTTAATCACACATTTCAAATATTATCTTCCTCAACTTTAAAAGTATAATTTTGCAGCAAATGCTAAAATTGTGTTGGATTTTCTTTCCCATCATCACACATCTCTCCTGATCCTTCACTGACTAGTCAGCTCATTTCTCCCAGCAGCTGACTAGCAGTCTCATACCTCTACCCATGCTTTAAAAATGAATAACATAAAATAAGGCTTGCTCATCTTCGTTCTCTTGTGACAATGCACTTTGGCAGAAGCAATCTTTTCCTTTAGATCAGTTTGTCTGAAATATGATGGCACTTAAAAAGAAGGCTGCTTAGAAGGGCACCAATAATAATACCAGCTCAGCTTAAAACAATTTGATTTCAACCCAAAATGAATTACCTTGTAACACAAATAGATGATGGCAAACAGCATATTCTACTTATCAGGACTATTCCATGCTGAGAGTCAGAACTCCAGGTTCATTCGAAGCTCCTTACCTGTGAGGATAAAAGAATATGGTCTCCCCAACATCCATGCACAGGTGAACTAGTGGGAAGAGAAAACAGACTGAGTACACAGTGTCCGCTTCTTGCTGATTCTGAAGTGACGGCTCCAATTTGACCTTCCAATGCAAAAAATTCAATCAGTAGTGACTGTTAAAGGAAACAGCATTTCTGTGAGGAAAACTAACAAATAACATGCTTTTGTTTCTCAGAAGTCAGTATCTGCGATGACTTTACAAACGACGTTTGCAAGGATAGATACGGATGTCTTATTTGTGTTTTTATACATAATATGTGATGTTTTAGTGACATGATATTCCTTTTCTAAGTATCCAGAAGATGGTTATGTGGCAGACTTTTTGTTACTGATTCTTGTTTTGATATTCTTTATGAACCACCTACATTTTGTGCGTTAGTGAACTGAAAATTTTATTTTGTACCAAAGAACATCCAAAGAAAGCACATGTCTTTATGGGAACTCCTTGGGGAAAAAAACCCAACAATATTTATAGTGCTTCAAAATATTATAACCATGCTTCTATCCTTTCATATTACTTTAATATAGTTAATGATAGTCTTTCTCCTTGTTTCTTTTTGGTGCAAGTTAATTTGTGTAGATATTCTTAATGTAGTCTTGATAATTACTCTGATAATGTAGTCTCTAAAGGATTATTTACAATATTTGCAAAGATTATGGCAATGTCAAGTTTATCATCTTGGTGGAATGTAAGAAAAGAAAAATGATTAATAACTTCTGCAAAATTTGAAGTCTCCTGTGACTCTTGGTATAAAGTTTTATTCCACTTGTAAAACAAGTCACTCATGTCACTAAAAATTAAATGCAAACTTCCCAAATTGGGCCTTAATATCAATTAATATCAATCTGAAATGGCAGCATTGTTCTGGTGTTTTGTGTTTTATGTTACGTGAACTAGACTGTAAACTATACACTAAACCAAAAATATTCAAGGAAATAGAGGTAGTTGAATCAATTCTGTCATTTTTTTTTTTCAAAGACTGTTGAAAACACATAATCTAGTAGTTAGAGAGCTGGAAAAACTAGACTAAAACCAAGATTCTATTCACTGAATCACTAAGCCTCACCATGTTTTATTTATCTTATGTACAAAAATGAGAACACTGCTTCCTTCCAGGGCCGTTGTGAGAAATCGAGAGTGTTCAGAACCTTAGTGCCATGTTACTTTCATTAGCAGAAGGCTGTCCATACAGCACTGTGTATAATAAGTCTTTGGTGATATTCTTTAAATTGTCCTCACACTTAGAACAAATTGATTTCCTAAAGATTTTCCCATGGGTTAGTATTCATTGTTTTCTAGATTTGGAAGGTGGAGGGATGCATCCTATCGCACTGACTTATTTAAGGTGTCATAACTATTGTATCATTATATAAAGAAATGAATAACATGCCCTATCATGATTTGAATTTCCATTTGTAGCTGGATTTTTTTGAAGTTGAACATTTGGTGCTTTCTGGTCCACTGCTAAATGATAAAGTTACTCGTCTGTATATAAGCATCTGAAATTTCATCAGGTAATTACATTAATGAAGTATATTAAACAAAGCATTAAACATTTGTGTCAGAAAGAACAGCGCACAGTCATTCTCCACCAATATTGGCCTATGTAAGACACTTTTAAAACTCTCAACAAAATAATAAACGAAAACATTTTTCTTTCCTCCTGTTAGTCA
The DNA here is from genome assembly GCA_003508835.1 of Eonycteris spelaea. NCBI lineage: Eukaryota > Metazoa > Chordata > Mammalia > Chiroptera > Pteropodidae > Eonycteris > Eonycteris spelaea. Next base: position 9,272,814 of record PUFA01000004.1, on the reverse strand, counting down.
TCATCGAGATATTTTTCTCTTAGATAAACAATCCACAGTGTGTTTACCGAAGCTTACATTGATATTCCCTACTAGTGTTTGCAACTTGAGTTTTATTCCAGCAGCTACTTGAAATGAATCCACAGTACAGAGCAGGCGGGCCCCTCTGGAACCTGAGATTATTTGTTCTCTCACTGTTCTAAAGGTAATTAAGGAGCATTGCATGTTTCTCAATTAATGATTTCTCATTCAACAGGGGATCTTTGATGCTAATTTGTTTTAATCAGGGCAGAGTCTGCTCAAAAACTCTAAACAATTCAGTGAAGAGGAACTAGGAATTTTTAATCAAGTGGAAGAGATTTAAATGCTATGAGGGATGCATTCATCATTTCCTTCCAATTCCTGTTCATTTAACTATGTTATTCTTAGTTTTAAAACCAGCGTGAGCATTAATAGAGTATATTGTATTCTATAATGTGATTTTTTCTCATATATTTGTCTGCATATGTAATGAACTCAATTTAAAGCCTGCTAATATACAATTTTCATTTCTATAGACTATACCTATCTCTAATACCCTTATTTATTATATGCACTTGTGAATTACATACACGTATGTGTAAAGGTATATCTACATATATGTAGCAAAAAAAAAAATGGAAGATATGTTATAAATGAACATTAGGTTTAAAACATTCTTGTCACCCCTTAGAGAAGTGACCGCCCAGAATTTGAGCTGCTGAATCAAATTGCATTACACAGATGGACACACTTCGCTATTCAGCAGTAGCACCTTGAAGAGCGATCGCCGTATGATGAGACCCTGGCTCGTGTAATGAAGAATGACCACCAGGTGACTATGTCTTAGGGAAATAAATATGCGAAGCAGTTCAACTAAAACCGCCTTTTCTAACAATCAGGTTCTGATCATCTCACTGTGCTGTCTTCTCGTTAAGCCTGCTCTGCAGGAATGTTAATTGCACCCAAAAGAGGTAGGTTTTCTTGTTTTCCTTCCTCTAACTGAATAGAGGAAAATCTCAAGAAAAGCTCGAGAGACCTAACTCTCTAAATATTGACTGGTTCACTGAAAGTGGAGAAACCAACTTCATTTTTGAACTGGTGGTTCTCAAACCTTGGTGTGTAATCCGGAGGGTTTGTTGAAACGGCTGGCCGGGCCCGCTCCTAGGGTTTCTGGTTCAGTGGGTCTGGAATGGGACACGAGATTTTCATTGCTAACAAGTTCTCAGGTGCTGCTGCGGTGGTGGGCTGGCGAGAACTTCTGTCACAAACATTTGAAGGCAACACTGAGCAATGATTCTGCATTCTCCATATAGTCCAGGGCACTTTCTCACAGGTTCTCTGCCCGAAAGTAGGTGAGCCTTGTGTGTCTCTGAAGTGGCCTCTGGTCGACTTTCTAGACCAGTTGGGTAGGGACTATGTTTTGGGCTTGGGCAGCGGAGAGTGACGGTTAAGTGCTTGTGTTTTAATTCACAGAGATCCCCTGGAGGGCTTTGCAGGAAATGCAAACATATGAAAACAAATTTGTGAATGGGAATGAGGATCTAAGTATACCTGAGCTAATGGGCTATGCCAGAAGCCAATCTGACTTGTAAAAAACTAGACCAGGATGAGGTCTCTCAGCATGATCTGGGCTCTGTCGGGCATCTATGTTTTCAATAAGGGCCCCAAACAACCCAACAGACAAGTTTAGGGAACTCTATTTAAAAACTTGATTCTTTTTTCTTAGAGCTATTTTTCATAGCGGTGCTAAAGTTGCCTATATAGGACTTCAGAGGGAAGCCCATTTATAAAGCCTGTGTCTAGGGCAAGTGCCCACACACTACACAGGCTGACCTCGGTCACTCAGCTTTCCCTGTCATGTGGCATTATTGCAATGGCGGGCCATGAATTGGCCCAAGGTGTCGCACAGCTGTGTAATTATTGCACATAGTGTGATGAGTTCAGTTGCAATTCACTTTGATTCTGTCACTGCTGTCACTCCCATATCATAAGGCAGTTTGGGGATGGGGTGACTAGGTTCTCCTGCATAGGTATGAATGGCCATTTAATTGCATTTACATTTGTCCTTGAAATTAATTAGTGGGCTTGGAATCAAATGTTTAATGATGATCCTGTCTTGAAAGATGTCTTCTAAAAATTCAAATAGTTATGTGCCAGGCACTACGCATGTTATTTAATTCTCCTACAACTAAAAAGAGGAAAAATTAGAATCCTTATTTAAGAGATAAAAAAAAAAAAAATTGAGGTTTAGAGCATTAACTTGCCTAAGCCCAAAAGGCAGTTATGGGAGAGAATCTAACACAGAATGTTGTTTCCCCTAGACCTGTAAGCGATTCATTAACACACAACGTTCCCACAACGGCAGGAAAAGTTATGTCAAGAACTCCACTATCATTCATTGACCATCCTTTCTAATGACAAATATTTTTAATCAAAGGGATTTTTTCCCTTTTCTGATGAGCAATCTGACCTTTGGGGGTCATCATGGTTCTCTCACATGAAGAAAAGGAGCTCTAGGTCCACGCAGCTCCAGAAAATCTCAGACTTTCAGATACCCTTGATCCCCTGTGCCCGTGAGTCCGCCTAGTTAATCACACAGTCATTGTGTGTGTCCATGGGCTGGCTTCAGACCTAATCATGTCATATCATTGGACCACAAAAGTGCTGACGATCTAATCAAAAGTGACTTTACAATTACAAGTTACATCTTGATGTGATCACAGTGTCAGTATTCCACTTTGCTGGGATTTACAAATTCCTAGACTGTAGTTGGAATGTCTGCGGCACCCCAGTGCAAAAGTCATCAAGAATGGCAGTTAGGGCCCTAGTAGGGGCTCACTCGTCCATTGTTGCTACTTAATTTGGATCGTGTCATGCAAACCACCCTCCTCGACTCTCGCTGCCCCTGCACTGAGCAATCCTCTCTCTGCTGCATACTGTCTTGCACCATCACTTACCAGCTCTTCCCCAGATTCTAAATTCCCGGAATATACGGATTACAATGGGTGCTCTCGGTTTGCACCAAGTCCAATCGCATTACAGATTGCTACAAGAGGCATCACAATTCTTTCCTAGAACTCTAATGTTGTCATCATAAATACTATGTAAGCTAGGAATCTTTTCTTTGCACAGATCCCCCAAAACAGGAACTGACACATAACCCTTTTCATGGGACTCATCGGGTTATTTCTTTTGTTCTCAGTTTTCTCATCTGTCTACTGAAGGTCTGTCTCAGGACACAGTGGCTAGTTCTCTCTGAATTCTTCGGGGGACAGTGCTGTGGTGCTTACCTGGGTTACTGTGCCTTTGATTTTTTATGGAATCAGCTCTGAGAGGGCTGTTTGAGAATCCATCAGGTTAGTTCAGCTTCACAAGAAATACACTTCCTTAAAATGCCACGCAAATCTTCATAGGAGTGACATTTACAAGGTCAAAGTCTTCATTCTGTAATTTTGGACTACTCTAGTTATGCTTTGGATTGGCATGATCGAATATTGAAAGAAATGGGTATTGCAGCCTACTCACACATTTCCTTTATCTTTTCTAACAGGGATCCTTTGAATCGTACATTAAATATTCTTCGTCCTTCACCACCGAATACTAAATTCTTATGTTATTTCTCAGCAAAGCTTAATTTCTACCCAAAGGAGGGTGTATTGTGACTTCATTGTTTCAGCTGTATGTTCAATGTTCACCTCCTCTAAAGAGACTTTATGAAATGTATTTTTTCTACTCAGAAGGTAAAATGAGATGTAGAGAATTCCTAAATTATTTGAGCTTCAAAAGATTCTACATAAAGAACTGCTAGTTCACAGAGACAGGGATGCTAACTTCCTTTAGTCTCCTAAAAAGATAATTGGAAATATTTTTGTGACAGTCAACTTTTAGAAGAAATATCACAATTATTTTATGACTATATTGAAAAGAAATAATTATTCTCTATTTAGGGCCAAAATAAAACAGTAATTCTCCATCGAGCATGGCCCTAGCAGTTTAGAAACATGCAAATACTAGGTAACTAGCTGGTGTGTTTATGTGCAACATATAGATGTATGACCTAGATACATCTCTAAAAATTAATTTAATGGTGCTGCACTGGGCCTGGCTAATACTCTAACAAGTTTTTTCTTCTTTAATGATGAGCATAAACCCTGAGGGCATTGTGTTCTATAGAAGTGACAGCTCTGCAAGACGCTGCCTCCCTTAAGAGTGAATGAGTGTGCTGACTCAGAAAATAGAAGGATGGCACTGGATAGGGGTGGAGTTGTCAGACAAATCAGAAACCTTCTAGATTAAAAGTTATGTAGCTAATCAGTGCCACAGGCACACTTTAGCCGTATCCCAGAGGAGGTGCTGCCTTCACTAAGATTTATTTCTTAAGTGAAAAATCAGTATAGAACCTAGAATCTGCATTATGAACTGTCCCAGGTCCTTCTCCTGTAATTGCTTGACATATTTGGAATTCCATAGCATCTGAAAAAAGAGTTTATTTTCCCCTTCTTTCTTTTTTAACCCCTCCTCACCACACCACCTCCTTAGCCTCAAAAAGATCCATCATATTCCTGAAACCACACAGGACATTATATAATTTTTGTCTTTCAGATATACTTAGAAATAAAATTGCAGATGTTTGTGTATTTCTAAGGTATGGCGTAATTAAGTCTGATCTCAGTGAAGGAATTTGAACAAACAATTCAGCAATAAAAATAGGTATTTATGTTTATTTGCCTGGGATTTTCTTTCAAGGAGCTTAAATTACATTGAGAATTAATTAATCCCAGGTCTGACTGCTGTGATGCGGGGAGCTGAGGGGGCAGCCGTCTGATTTGGAAAGTGTGTGCAGGCGATGTGGCGTACCCTAGAAGGACATGCATGAAATATCTAAAAGGAAGGCTGTTAGATATTTTAGATAAAAGGGGAAATGAGACTGAAGTGGTTTAGCAGGTCAATCTCAGTATCAGAACCCTAATTATTTTCAGTAGGATTTAACCAGTTCAGGTATCATTACACAGGAAGGGAGTTTTGAGTTTGTGACTTATGAATGTAAATAAAGGATTCTTGAGACTCTGTTACAAACTCAGGAATGAGAGATAGAGGCACGCTCACCATCCAGTAGCTCAGCACTGAGACACACAGTAGAGGGAAGGTGCCACGCGGTGGGGTTGGGAGAGCAATTTAAAGTTGCTTCTCGCTGCAAAGATTGGTGGGTCTTTAGTCACCTTCTGGAGGCTGTGGCCAGACTCCAGTCCTCTGTGCCTTTTCTTATTTTGCTGGGTCTTTTCCTGAAGATCCTGTTTATTTTCTATCAAACAAACAAATTGCTCTGTTGAATTGTGTCTTGCACAGTGGCTCGCCCAGCTCTTCCCCAGATTCTAACCTCTCAGACAATAAAGCATGGTATTACCACGGCTGCCCTAGGTTCGTGTCAAGTCAAATTACATTACAAGTTGCTGCGAAAAGGATTAGAATTCTTTCCTAGAACTCTAGTGTATTCGGCTATAAATAATAGACAACCTAACAGTGTGTTAAACCATAAGGAGTTTATATTTCACTTAACAAGAAAATCCAGCAGTCAGAGTCCTGGGGTTTTGATGGCTCGAAGATGTTCCCTCCTCCCCATCCTCAGTGGATGGGCTTTTATCCTCGTGTGTTCATCTTGGTCGCAAGATGGCTCCCTCAACTCAAGGCCTCACCTCCACACATAACACTGTACAAAGCGGGAAGGGAGAGAAGGGCCAATATTGCTTTCTCTTTTAGAATTCTCTTGTCTGTCATCAGGAAGAAAAATCTTCCTCAGAAGCCAACTTAGCCGGTCAGTGCATCTTCTCTTAGCTTTCATTGGCTAGGACTGTGCCTACTCTGGACCAATTCCTGGCAAGGGGCAACATGAGTACCATTCAAGGGTGTGATCCAAGGAGAAGAGCATCTGTATCACCTGAGAGCTTCTTAGACTTGCACCCCAGACCTGATAAACCTGAATCTGCATTTAACAAGAGCTCCCCTGTGCTCAAGTGGACATGAAATTACAGATGCTCCAGCTTTAAATCGATCATGATTCATCCCCTGGGGATGGATGACTTGGGAAAATCAGGACTGTTTTAGCAAGAAAGGTGGGAATGGCTTTTGGGTAAGCAACTTCAGTTTCTGCCAAAATCTTCTTATCTCCGAGTACCTATACTGGGATCGTCATTTTTGGGGTGACTACTACGTTTTCTCCAAATTTCTGAGAAAAAAAAAATGCCGGCTACTTATGTTACATGCTAACCCAGGCAATGGTTTTGGTCTGTGTGAGTGGCCCTGCAGCTCTCTCCCTTGTCCGCTTGGTCCCTGGATCAATCAGTATTTGATGCTGAATGCTGACGCAAAAGGGCACATGTGTCATCCACTCCCTTTGGCAGGAAGGACCACTTCCTGAGTAGGATCTCAGCTGAAACTTGTCCTGTGCCATGGCAGGCTAAATGAGAGCCCCTAAAGATGCGCATGTTCTGATCTCTGAAACCGGTGCCTGTTACCTTAGAAGGCAAGAGAGACTCTGTAGGTGTGATGAAGGCAAGGAGTTTGGGATGGGATGATTATGCTGGATATCCAGCTGGGCCCTAAATGCAACCACAAATGTCCTTGCGAGAGCAAAGCAGAGGGAGGTTTGACTTCAGAAGAAGACTAGGCAGTGTGACAACAGAAGAAAAGATCGGAGTGACGTGGTGACGAGCTAAGGAATGCCACTGGCCACCAGGGGCAGGAAGAGGCGAGAGCAGATTCTCTTCTAGAGCCTCCAGCAGAAACCAGCACTTCCAGCTACTTCATTTTACCTCCATAAGACTCATCTCCAACTGTTGCCCCCCCCACCCTGAACGATTAAAAAAAAAAAAAATACAGTTCTGTTCTTTTAAGCCTCTAGGTTTGTGGTTCATTTGTTCCAGCAGCCACAGAAAGCTAATGCGCCCACCTTACGGTGCCTGACATTCCTGTGCCATAACTTGAAACCCAGCAATATTACCTTTTTTTAATATAGCTTACAATGGAATTATAGATTAAATTTTTATAAGACATTCAAATATTGTTAAAATAAGATCCTGGTTGGGTTAGAATAAGAAATTATACCCCGGGAAGCCGGGTATAGAGAGGTAGTTACTTGTCCATGGTAATTACAGGTCCTTGGTTACCATCATCATCTTGCCTGGCAGCAGAAAGGGCTTGAGGGTAAAAAGAAGGAGAGAGGGAGAGCCTGAGATTAGCACCCCCCACCCGACACACACACACACACACACACACACACACACACACACACACGGCTTGACTTGACTTCAGCAGCTCATCTAGAGTAGAAAAAAAAAAAAAGAAGAAGCACAATTAGCAAACCAACTTCACATATGCTTCCCAGATTTCATTCTATAGTGAGCCCTGTAAATTTCACTCTTCTCCACCAAAACCATTTGACAAGACGATAAAGACTGAGAAAGGTCAAAAGCAGAAGCTCTGAGGAGACTAAACATGCCACTGAAATGAATAAAGGTGGTCATTAGCTGCGTCGAAGAGACGTGAGATGGATCTGGAAAAGACTTAAGGGGGATGGAGGTCTTATGCAAAGTGGAGACAGCAGCCAGGTGGGCAGAGGCCACAGCTCCGGCCGGGGGGGCGGCACTTCTGCAGACGGTGGGGCCTGACCTCCTGCATGAACAAGGAGCCGGAGCCACTCCTGGCATTGGCACGTTTGTGCTGAGGGAGGCTTTTAAAGAAGCTCTTTGGACAGTGTTCATCTCAGGCCATTTGGATGGAGATGGATGAGGGTCTGAAGCGAGGCCGACTAATGTGAGGAATCATTGTTTTCACTGCTGGGAAGGAGGGGGAAGAAGCTGTCACAATCCTGCAAGCACAGCTTCTTCTCAGAAATGAGCTCGCAGCCCTGAAGTCTGCTCCTAAACTCCACATGCTGCTCAACAGTGCTAAGAACACCCGGCTCACTCTTGCCACTTATTCCACCCTTGGTGAGTCACTGTGCTCCAGGGCCATCTCCCCTCCACCAGCTCTGCTGGGCCCAGAGTCTCGTCCCGCATCCTGACTCCTTTGTTTAGAAAAAGAGCCAGCTTACCTGTTGGAGCTCAGTTTCCTCGTGGCCATGGCTGGGCCTTGGGGCATAAACTTTCACCAGTGGAGAAGGCTGATACGTGAAGTTTACTGGGTGGGTTTCTGTTTTGTTTTTGTGGACTTTTGCATTGAAATTCTGTTATTTTAATCATCTTGGTGATGCGCCTTCCTGAATGAAACAGATCGTCATGAAAAGCAGACGTTGGCTTTTTGTCTCCAGAGAAAGAAGAACCGAATGAAATACAAAAAGAAAGAAAACACATAAATATTTAGTTCTATATTTGGAGATTTGTGTGGTCCAAGGCCTAGCACTCAATAGGCTTGACAGAATATTTAGCCAGTAGGCTCCTGCCCACAACCATCGTCAGCTACAACCAGAGGCCGTGATACATGCCTGTATGGAAGACAGAGAGAATCTATAGAAGGGGAGAGTTGGATGAAGAGTCAACACCCTTATTCTTCTCTTTAGACTGAGACCAAAGAGCATGTGAGGAGTGCAAATGTACACATGTGCATTTTGGGGGTGCTAAGATCTTGGCTATTGGAATTAGCCTGTGGATTGTTCAAGTCCAAGGCCAGCGGAGGACCAGCTGCCTCAGCAGGCACCAATGAGTTAGAATAAGGCGCTGGTGGTCAGAGCAAAACAGTGTGGCGGCCCTCACCAGAAATGCCACTATGGACAGAAAGCAGTGAGGGACAGGGAGGCGTACCTAATCCTTCCCCTCACCTGCCCACGAGAGTTCAGACATGGTTCAAGGGACTGAAATAACTGGAAATTTTAAAGGAGACTTTCAAGTAGCCAAGTTTCCCCAAATTCTCCCACAGTTGGAATGGAAGCTGGAGACAAAAAATAGATTGAGTTAGAGGGGAATAATTACCCTTTTACACATGTGGCTTATGAAGTATTATACACAATATGCCAAGTTTACTCCACCTACCACAAACTAAAATTTTACCTTAAGCTCTAGTTTCAGCTCACTGCTTAAAAAGAGTTCAGTTGGACATTTTACCCACTCTTATTTCTCTATCCTTTGCAGCGGAGCTGGTCTGAACAGATGTTGGCTTCCACCGAAGGGTCTCGTTCACCCCATGAACTCATTGAATGGGGTTCAGACATGACTGAATGTATCCATCATGCAAACAGGTAGCCATCCAAAGAGAACAAACACTTATTAAGTTCCTGCTAGCACGCCGTCGTTCTAGGAATGCGCTATGTAGTATCTTACTCCATGTAGTTCCTACCAGTCACCTGGGATGTGGCCGCTGCTATCCTCCACTTACCGTGGAAGAGACCGCTTTGGTGGTCTGCCCCACAATGCATGGCTTGCACTGAACTGCCTTGCTGAGTAAATTTAGAAGTCCCCTGCATAGAAGATTCATAGGAGACCTACGAGTTAGAAGGGAGAAAAGGCTGGTTTTGAGCAAATTTAACTCTTGACTCTACTCTTCCCTCTCTGCCTCCACTTCCTCCTCTGAAAACCCAGCCATCGAAGAGCTCTGGCAAGGGTGGAGAGCGTATGATGAAAAGGCATTTGGGCAACAGGTCCAAAGGGGCCATGGCAGTCAGTCCCGGACCACCATTCTCTCTGTAGCAGAGAAGAGGGTACAGGTGGCTGCTTGCCTGGCACTGGCAGCATACTTAGCAGTCCCAGGAGGCAAAGAGTTCTGGAACACTGTGCTGAACCTGCCAATGTCCCCATCTGGTTCATCTGACCTGTGCCTCTTGGGAGCATGGAGAGGCGCCATAACATAGTGACTAAACGCGTGGGCTCTGGAGCCAGGTTGCCTGGGCCTGTGCTCTGGATGGGTCCCTGGGCAAGTCATTTAACCTCTCTGTGACTCAGTTTCTCCATCTGCAAAACAGAGATAATAGCAGTATGTACTGTGACCCCTGCTCTCTGTGCTGAGGGATGTGGCTTCAGCCAGAGACCTAGGGTCGATTCTGTAGACTGCCCGAGGAACTTGAGGGAGATGAATGCATACTCGGCGAATTGGTGTAGTACAAGCTCAAATCAAATCATACAGGCACACGGACCAAAGAAATGAAGCATCGGTCTTGAGGGTGTTGTCGGAAATGCACTGTGAGGTTTTTGAGGGGACCTTGAAAGACCAGCAGCCTTTCAGCAGACAGGGCAGGGGGAGGCAGGAGGAAGGTCTGTGGAGTGAGGAGGAGAGAACCTGAGCACGTGGGGTGCACGTAGGGCAACCCCAGGTGAGAACAACCTGAGGAACTTCCCTGACGTCCGCCCGCAGTGTGGGGGACCAGCACCAAATATCTCCAAAGACTGGGATATAGGTGTGAAAAGGCTCTAGTGCAGAGTAGGCATTCGGTCTATGTCTGTTTTCCTTTGTCGGATGCCCAGGGGTGCAGGGATTGGTAGAAAGGACATAGAAATGGAGCATGCTATTTCTCCTACTCAGCCCGAGCTCTGATGAACTATTAGACGACTGCACTCACTCAAGGCTGATGTCACAATCTCCTTGTCAGTGTTCTAGTCTGACTTTTGTGTCATCCCAAAAGTCCCATGTTGAAATCCTAACCCCCCAGGTGATGGTGTGAAGAGGTGGGGTTTGGGGGAGGTGCTTAGTCTATGGGGGCGGAGCCCTCATGATTGAGATTAGTGTCCTTGTGAGGGAGACTGCAGAGAGCTAGCTGGCCCCTTCCACCATCTAAGGTTACAGAAATACGGTAGCCAGCCATCTAGGAAGCAGGCTTTCCCCAGACATTGAATTCACCAGGGCCATGGTCTTAGACTTCCCAGTCTCCAGAATTGTGAGAAATAAATTTCTGTTGTTTATAAGCCACTCCATTTATGGTATTTTCTTTTAACAGCCCAAAAGCATGAAGACACTAGGGTTCAACCCACTCACTATAATTAGAGAGTCACAGTGTGTTGGAACTGAGAATGGCCTCAGCTGTCCCCAAGACTCCCATCTTGCAGAGGAGAACATGCAAGGAGAGGTAACTGATTCCTAATCAGACAGCGACTCGCTCAGCAGATGTAACTGATCTAAGATCACAGAGCAAGCTGCTGGCACCCTCCGACCAAGCCGAGGTTAGCTGTGTGTATGATGGCCACTAGAGTGGGGGGGGGGGCGCGGGGCGGGGAGTTCATTTGAGACCATGATAAAGGGACTTTATGTACCAAAACATTTTTCTAGAGCTCAAACCCTCCCTACCTCATTACTGAAATGAGTAGGGGAGGTGGCAGTCAGTGACGCTTGGGCCATGCCTGGCTCTTTTACTTGTAAATGGCTCCTCTTGGATTTCTGGTTCTGTGTTGGAAGCTGTGGTTATACTGGACTCCACTGTGCATTTTGTTCTTTGACCATCTGTGAGGTTATGATTTTCCATGTGACATTCCATTTAATCAGACTGTTCAGTGCCCTAGAACCCACTATTTACTGATTATGTCTCATTTCCAGTTATTTCCTCAACCACCAACCACCAGATTAAATCCCAGCCTCTAGAGAGGCAGGCCCCCTGGGTGGAGGCATATGAAATGTCCCTAGGGGGCCTAATATTTTACCTGCTTGGTAGACTATTGTGAGTGATTTTATTAGGTTTTTGCCGCAGTTCATGCAGGAATGAGAAGACAAGTGAGAATGAAGGCTAACAGGGGGTGTCAATACCACTAAGCAGAAAGGAGGGACTGTCCTGAACAAAGAAGGGAGGAAGAGGCTCAGGGAAGAGCAGGCAGTGAAGTGTAGAGTGGCCGAGGGCCAGATCCCTGAAAAAACAGGTTAAAGAGAGATTTTTTTCAACCCCGAAAGATAAAGAAGGTGAAGTCGGAAAAGCCTCAAGGCTTTGCCATCAGGCAGACAGACCTGGGTGTGAGTTCTAGCCTGTGGCTTCTGGGGTTTTCATTTCCTTGTTTATGCAAAAAAAAAAAAAAAAAAAAAAAAAAAAAGACCAAAAATCTGCCACATAAAGGTGTCAGGAGGGAGAGGGGGAGATCAGTGCCAGGTGCAGAGCAGGTGCTTCACCTGTTGGCTTCTCACCTTCCTTGTTGGAATAGATGGTGCGATTCACCTGCCTTGATTCTATTAGCCTGAGTGGCAGATTGATGGCCCAGAAAATGCCTGTTTTCTGAAGCTTGTTGAGTAATTATCTCCTGGGCTGTATCAGAGCAAACGAGGTCTTGCTATTCCCAATTTCCAAAGATGTAAAACAAGGATGCATTAAAGGTCCCATTTTACTCAAGAGACCTTCTTACATTACTAGACATTACAGAATAACAAGGAAACCAGCTTGTGAGTTAGACTCTGAACTGGCTCATTGGGGAAACATTCCCAGCTTCTGAGCTGGTGAATCCTGTCAGCTGGTCCCACGACCACTTAATAATAACAGCCAATGTCTTCACAGCAGTAACCATGTGCCAGACGCTGTCCTGAACACCTTATGCTTACTACTCACTCATCCCCACAACACCTTGAAGGACAGGTCAGAGCCCAGTGGGCTGTTTCAAACCCATGTTGTGCCACTTCCTGGCCCTGTGACATTGGGCAAGTCACTCGATCTCGCTTCTTTGTAAAATTAGGAAATTAGGAAGTAGTTATCTTCTCCGATGGTTTTGGGATGGTGTTGTAAGTTAATGCCAGTAATGCGTCAGCCTTAATAACAGCTATCATCCATCAGCATCTTACATCAAGGTGCCACTTAGCCTGGAATCCAGCACAGTGCCTAGCACATAGTGGTCACTCAACATTGTTTTAAGGGAATGAAAGAATGAACTGGAGCACCCAAATAAGAACTCTGGGAGACTGAGATCAGGACCTATTCAGGGAAATGTACCTTTCACCCCTTTCCTTAGTGCCAGTCTGACTCTAACTTGATTGTAAAGAATTCTTACAACCCAGTTTTAGTCATGTAAATTACTAGTTTGCTTCACCTCATATTGGATTCGAGGTCAGGTTTGCACATCCATGAATCCCTTCACCCATCGGCGCGTGGCATATTCACTGAGTTTTTACTACATGCCAAGTCCTTTTCTAGGCACTAAGGATATAGTAGTGAACAGAATAGACAACAATCTCCTCACGCACGGGGCTTGCCTCTTAGTAGAAAGAGACGACAATAAATACAAGTAACTAAATAATACAGTATTAACAGCAGGCGACAGGGATTACAGAGAGAACCAAAGCCGAGGGAGGAGAGTGGTCATCGGGAAGAGGGTGCCGTACAAAGGTAGCATTCAAGCAAAACTCAAAAGAATCAAGAAGCAAGGCTTTCAGTCTGGAGGAAGAATATTCCAGGAAAAGGGGCCGTCAGGCCAAAGGCCCTGAGGTGAGCATGTCCCTGGCTTGCTAGAGACCAGTGCGTGTAGATCTCGGAGTCAGGGTAGAGGGTGAGAGGGATCCCATCAGGCAGGGCTGAGCTGCCCCGCGATATTTGGTTTCACTCTGAGTAAAATGGGGCCACGGAAGGTTTTGAACAAGCAGTGATATGATCTGACTTGCTCTCCACCGTATCAGTGCTATTTGTGATAGAGATATCAAGAAATTAGTCTTATTGTACTCTCAATCGAATCTTATGAAGCAGTTGGCCTCAAAAACTACCATCAAAAATATTATATAGAATACAAATACCCAAACTATGCAGTGAAAAGAATTGTGTAGAAATTGTACTATTAGTACCAATTTTCTTTTACAACTCTGCACTGCTCTAAAAAGTACTTGTTTCATATACACAGGTCCACAGAACTGAAAATTTGTACCAAATCTTCTGTGTCCACTGCATATGAGCAGCCGCAGACGTTTTCATAGGCTTCATTACTATTTTTAAATCTTACTTTATACAATTATCTCAAAGGTTTTATACTCTATTGAAATACGCACACACGCGCACACACACACACACACACACACACACACAGAATTCATCAGGGTACAGCTTGATGAAATTTCTCAAAGCAAGCATGCCTCTTTAACCAGAACCGGATAGAGAACATGTTCCAGCATCCCCAGAGCCCCTGTGGTCTTCCCATTGCTACTCTGCCCCCTCCCAGGAGTGATTCCACCTGCCTAGACTCCTCCGGCCTATCTTCAAGCTTCGTCTGAGTGGATGGTGAAATACATTCTCTCTCGTATCTGGCGTATCAATGCTATGCTTGTGAGCTATGTCTGCGTCGTGTGAATGGATATAGGTGGTTCATTCTTGCTGTGTCATAGTTTGCATGGGCCATAAAGTAATTATTCATTCTGTCATTAGTGGGCTCTTTCAGGCCCTTCCAAATAGCGCTGCTATAAGCATTCTCATCCCTGCCCTCTGGGGAACATACATCCACATTTTGAGGGGACATCATAAAGTTCACAGTCAACTTCGTTTCTGAAGTATAGTTTCAGGAAAACACTCTGGCTCACTATGGTAAGAACAGATCCAAAGAGGAGAAGGGGCACAGGTGGACACAAAAAAGCCAGTGAGAAGGCTTAGGGGACAATCTTAGATATGAGTGTTGCTTGGAACGCGATGGAAGCAGTCAGGGGTTGGAGGCTGGATGTATTTTAGAGGTTCCTCACTAAAGAGCTGGGGTCTTGCTGCTGGTCCAGCACTGGCTTGTCGCTGCAGGAGAGGCACTGTGTCAGGAGGGCACAGAAAAGCATTTCATGACGTTGCTTTGATGGCCCTCTGGGCTTCTTAATGCCTATTCAAGTCACACTCCTTGACGTGGTACCTGCAACACCTACGATTACCATCTGGACCAAACAGGAAAACCCTCCAGAACTCTCTGGATGGCCCGTGGTAGACATAAAGCAAGATTAGAGAGGCGCTTTATAAACGGTTTTCTTCCGAGAGAGCCTTCTGCTCACAGTGACATGACTGCCATTAAAAGTTACAAAGATTCGTTTCTAAGATTCTTTGCTCATGTCCCAAAGAAACTGACCTACAGCCTTGTCCATGTGTAGCTTGTTTTTCAAGCATTTCATAAAAGTGACCAAAATTCACTGTGGTCTAAAATTCTTGGCCCTTTATAAGGCTCTGGTGATTCCTTCGGTGGGCTTCCTCCTGCGCACGAACTAACAGTTCACTTGACCATCTTGACGGTTGAGTATCCAACTTCCTCTTTGTCCTCACAAGAATTCGAATTCACGGGCATCCAACGACAAATGTGGAACAATCTCGAGCTCTCCCACCTCTGTGTTACTTCTAGCACTTGGACTCATGTCTCTCCCCTTCTGGGTTTTATGAGAAAGATTCCCCCCTCTTTGTAGACCAGAATTTTTATATAACGTTCTGGATTCTTCTGAAAGCATTGACCTTAGGACAGCACTTGATTTTGTTATTCCACCCCCAACAACTTTTTTTTTTTTTTAATGTTAAGAACTATTTTTCAACCGGTTTCTCTTTCACATAACAAGACCTTTTTTTCTTCCAAGTAAACAGGGTTACCTACACCTGCTTAGCTCAATCAATAAACAAATGTGTGACCAGTATCCTTCAAATAAATAGCCTATACCACTTGACTGCCAACACAAGTGACATCTTTGAACTAAATCTAATAGAGAAAGATTGGAATAACTGATTCCTGTGTGTGTGTTTTTTCCTTTCTTCAGATAAGATGAAACTTGAGCCTTCAGACAACCCTGCCATTGATTTTTAGTCTTTTATCCTCCATGAAAGTAGCCCCCTTGTTCCAGCTTTAGCAAATAGCAAACAGGTTTTGCTTCTATATACAGCCTCGCGTGCTCTCTCTCTCCCCCTCCCCTGGGTTTGGGGTGGCACAGTGCCTGGTGATGCCAGACAGGTCAAGAACCTGGCCTTGGAAATGCCCTCACCGCTGGGTCCCTGGTCACCTGTTAGAACACAGTGGACTTGGGGCAGCAAGTTGGAAAGAATGCACACCTTTCTGTAAATAGAGCTGTTAAAAAGTAGAAGTGTGGCATTCAGTGGATTTAAACACGCACCAAAAGATGGGGGCATATTAGATTATTAAAGACCAATGACATGAGCATTGACGAATGAGCTCACAGCACACCCAGGGCAATGGTTGGAAGAGGAGCCCAAGAGGTTATCCTGCCCATGGACCATTCATCTGAGTCTGCTTCTGATAAACTGTCCCTTCTCCAAGATCCTTCCAAGACTCCGGCTCCTCCGTGGGCCCCTTGCAAAAGAGCAGCTAATTATTCCATCTGACCCTGGAGTGCCTCTAAAGAAGTCAGCCAGGGGGACTTGCCTTCTCTGTCCCCTTCCCCTGCATCCTCCCTCATTCTGATGATTGTTGACCTACTAAGGAGTCAGAACTGTACCCAGAGTTGTGGAGAAGAGGAGAGCTTTAAGCCTTTTATAATTTAATGGTGGAAACGGCTATCTATCCTGCAATGTGATTAAAGCCCTGTGAGGAAATAATCAGAGAAATATTTGAGTGACCCTCCCCCCTGATTGCCTGCTTCGTTGCCCCCTCTGAACCACCTCCCTCTGCTCCCATGGGGAGAGGCCAGCTCTCAGAGGACGAGGAGCAGTATGAGGCCTTCCAGTTCTTTCTAAGGATCTTGTCTGCTGTGAAAGAATGAGGAGCCCAGAAAAAAGAAAGCCTGCAGGAAGCTCTTTCTAAGGCAGCCAGAATCTCCCCTACTCTTAGCCACTCCCTGTGAGAAGGGAGGCCTGTTCAAGTAAACATTTCTCTATCCCAAATTGCATCAATTTTGGAAACTCTCCCCAGGGCATGCCTCTCCCTGGGAAAAGGGATTTATAAACCCTTGGTCTGAAGTGGCTTTGAGTGCATCTCAGCTCAAGCACTTTCAAAAGGCCCTTCTGGAAGGCAATGTTCAAAAATCGGATCTGCAGAAGCAAAAAATGTTGATGTCCTGGGTGGGACGGGGCTCGGTTCTGGTCTCCGTGGGATCCATGTCTCAGAGAGGCCCACGGGGCACCCCAGGGCTTTGCAGGGGCCTACGCTAAGTCAAATAATAAAAACTAACAACATGACACAACTTTCAATGTCTGCATCACTATGTGTGAAGGTGGTTGTGTGTGAGTGTGTGTGTGTGACTACAGTGTCAGATTTATTTTCTTTAAAAATGTCTGATTGTTGTTTAGTCAGCAAGCAGTTGTTCAGAACCCCCTTTCATCTCAGATTAAGTATTTAGTGTCTCGCGAACTAATATTTGAAGATACTCCGTAGCAGTACACTGATTCTTTTGTAACGTGACCCATTTCACTCTCTGTTGAAAAAACAGCTGTTTGGTGCTATTGTTAGAATGAGTTAAGTGGGTGCTACAGGCAGAAAGGGGGTACTCCACTTCCACCCTGAGACTTGTCCCCATAGAATGACTCAGTTCAAGGGTACTTGAGCATTTTTAGGACATCGGTGGTCTGTGGAAGAGCCTGTGGATTTGTCTCTCGACTTCTAGCAATGGCCGAGGCAACCAATCTTCACATTTCCTGCATCAGTAAACATAGGGCAACTCACAGGGTTTGAGCTCAGGCAGCACTTGACAAATAGGAGTGTTTATTATTCCAACTACATAGACCAGCAGACATTCCAGACACATAAATACAGGTTGAAATCGGGAAAACAATGGGCAGAATTGCGATATTTGATGCAACTATTCCTATTGCCTAAGAATTTTGGTTCTGTTTTGGGAGGAAGAGTTTTGTTTGTTTATTTGTTTTTTAATAAGGTTTGTTTCATATCTATTCTCTTAGCTGACTATTTAGTTAAAATTTTTATTTGGTAACTATGTGTAGGACACATTCCAGGTTTCTATGCGGGACATAAAATGGCTAAGTTATGGACAATGAATCGATGAATGATGGATGACAAATGGTTGGATAGAATGACGGGTGGATGGATGGACATTGAATCCCTGGAATGTGCAGGTGTCGGGCCAGAGACCTTCACATTTCCTCCTTTCATCTGCCCCTTCTCATGAAGCATCTTAACAGATGAGGAAACAGGGGCACTCAGGATTACTAAGTGAGTGGGAAAGAGGGAGTCTGATCCCAGCTTAGATTAGGGCTCTGAGGGACAGTGAGCTCTTGGACTTGGGTCAAATTAGACTTCATTCCATTCTCCCCTCGTCCTGCCCGCTGGGGGAAGGAACCCTGGCACAGCTGGGCTGCTGAGCTCCGAGATGCTGCAGGAGGGAGTGGGCAGGTGCATGCAATGAAGGAGTCCCACACCATCTTACTCTCCAGCTGAGGTTTCCCCCTGGAGCTTTCAAATGATATTCTGATCCCTGACACCTTCCATCTCCTGCATCGGTAATGACAAGCCTCCGCACCCTGCACTGCTTCTCTCCAGTTTCCCTGATCCAGCACTTTTTCCTCGGTGCATTATTTTCCCCCGGATTTTCAAATTCCCCATGGAGGATCATCAGACAGCAAGCTCCGCACACTTGGCAAGTTTTGAGTTTTAATAAAAAATCATGTTTATTCCTGTGAAGACTTTTTTCTTTCCCCATGAATTCTCCGAACAAATGCAGTTTTTGCTCAACTCAGGCTTTTTCTTGAGTTGTTTTCTTAGCATTGACTCTGTCTCCAGATTCTTTCTGCTCTCCTGAGCGCCTGGAGCCTGTGCTGTGGCTCTGGCTTTGACAGGTCCCGATCCTGGGGAGACTTGTGTCAGCCCCCTTCCGCTTTTCAGTCCCACTGTGTCCAAAGTGATTTAGAACATCGAGGACAAATGAAGAAAGGAGGAGAAGGTGATCCCTGCCTGATGAGGGCTGTCTCAAGCCCAGGCTCCACGTACAAGGTACTTTAATGTCACGAGCAATAAGACAATGGCCATAGTCAACAGCTGTGAGTAGAGCATCTGTGTCCCCAGTTCTGCCCTGAGGTCCACCTTGGCAGGGACCACTCCCTGTTGCTATGACACAGATGCCGGGAAGATCAAGTTCACAGAGGAGCCCTGGCCCCTTCAAGCCATGGCAACAGGTAAATTCGCTTTCTTGCTTTCTTTCCCTTCCCATCAATGAGATTCTGAGAAAAAGTGATGGTTAAGAGATAGCAAGAAGGGGTAAAGGCCTTGGAATGCCTTCCTGTGGCTGGGGATTCAGAGGGCATGGGAACAGTGACTTAGGAAGGAGGCTACAGACGTCAGTTCGAGAAAGGCCCATAATCTCATCACCTTTGCAGTGAGTTAGCGTAAGGACTGGCAATCAGAAACCCGTTGGAATGGGAGGCACTGGGTTAGACTGGTTAAGAGCCCAGGTAACCTTGGAGTCAGACCCTAGTTCTGATTCCAGTTCTGTGGTCACTAGCCTGTGACCACAGGAACGTTTCTTGAGCTCTCTGAGCCTTGATTCTACCTTCGTGCAAAGGAGACAGTGCCCAGGGCTCAGGTTCGTTCTAAGGAGTACACGACATAGCGTGTACTGGTGGTTAGCAACGTGTACTGGTGGTTAGCACAGAGACCGGCGAAGAGTGATTACTGTTATCCATTTCAATGCAGGATGGTCCTTAGTTACTCTGTGACAGCAGAGACAGTATCCGAGAGGCCTGGCTCTGGGCTGAGGAGGCTGTGGATCCTTGGACAAATGGTTGCTCTCTCCAGGTCTCCACCTCCTCTTCCACAATGTTTATCTCAACAGGACTGCGGCAAGGATAAAAGCAAGGGACGCCGTGGGCGCTCACAGCAGTGCCAACGTACAGTGGCGGCCCCCTCAGCGTTCTGCTGTCAGGCGGCTCTTTAATTACCATTGCGAGGCCCGAGCTCGGGGACTTTCAAGCGGGACCTAAACGGCTACCCCCACCCCAGGTTTCCACAGCCCATCGTGTGCGGTGATCAGCCCAGAGTTGGGACAGGTGTAGAAATCACAGGGCACACAGAGGCCTGTTTGGACCAAATGTGGGAAATAATGTTCTTTAATTAAATTTCATTCTTTTGGAGAACATACATTCGCACCATTTAAAAATCGAAAGGAAACCACAAAAACCTGCACGCAGACGCGTACAGCAGCTCGGCTCATGATCGCTGACACTTAGAAGCAACAAAGATGTCTTTTAGCCGGCGAAGGCATAAACAACTGTTTGTTCATCCAGACAATCGAATAGTTTCAAAACTAAAAAGAAATGAGCTACCAAGCCATGAAAAGACATGGAGGAAGCTTAAATGCGTATTACTAAGTGGAAAAAAAAAAAAAAAGCCAATCTGAAAAGGCTACATACTGTGTGATTCCAACAATATGACATTCTGGCAAAGCCAAAACTATGGGGACAGGAAAAAGATCAGGGTGGTCAGAGATTGGGGTGGGGTGGGGGATGAATGGGTGGAGCACAGAGGATTTTAGGGCCATGAAGCCACTCTATGTGATACTATAATGGTGGACACGTGTCCTTAGACATTGGTCCCCGTCCGCAGCAGCATGTACGACACCAAGAGTGAACCCTCGTGCACAGCGGGGACTCTGGGTGAGTGTGATGACACAACTGTGACCTCGTCGCGGGGGGGCTCTGGAAATGGGGGAGGAAGGGAGCATAATGGGAACATCTCTACACCACCCTCTTAATTTTGCTGTGAACCGAAAACCGCGCTAAGAAAGTCTTTTTAAAGCAACCGAAGGCTTTGTGAAGGGACGCGCAGACACATTTTGGTCACGTCCGTCCTCATCCATCACACGTCACCTACCCTATCCGCATTTACTTGATCATTTTATTGAGAATTTGCAGCGTTTCTTCATGCAAATACAATCAAATATGAATATGCATCATTTTCCTTCTTTTCCCCCCCACAAAATGTAGCATACTATATACGGTTTTATACATCGTGTGGGTTGTTTTTTTCTCCTTAAAATATATGCCTGGAGATGTCCCCATGTCAGACAGGTTCTTGGTCCTTTGTTCATGCGTGTGGCGGACCCACCTTGAGGACGTGCCATGACTTTTTTTTCCATCAATTGACTCTTTTGTCATTTCTAGTCTTTTATGACTACAAACACCACTTCATTGACCAACCTTGACTGTATTTGTGAGTTTGTAGATGTATGGAGTGTGGGAAGGATACAGACCCAGAGGTGAAATTGATGAATCATAAGTAAAATAAAATTATATTGTGATAGATGGTACCAGATTGTCTGGCACAGGGATCACACCATTTTGCATTTGCATCGAAAATGCCCAAGAATGCCTGTTTGCCACATGGAAACTGCCAGAGGGTTTTAGAATCTTGCCGGGCTGTCGGGTAAGACGTGGTATCAGTAGTAGCATGGTTTTTAATTTCTCTCTCTTTTATGTATGCCACTGAGCATCTTCTCGTCAGCGTACAGGTCATTTGTATTGCTTTTCCTGTGAACTGTTTGGTCATGAATTTTCTTCATTTTCCAGTCGAGTGGTTGTCCTTTCTAGTCTCGATTTCAACAAGTTGTTTTTATATTATGAAAATTAGTCCTCTCCCATCAGAGCAGGAAGGAGGAGAGCTGCCCGTTAGCAGACGTGTTGGTAAGATGCAGCAGGACCTGGGCCTAACGAGGCAGATGTCATTAATATTAACAAGGTTGTGAATATTAATAACCTAACAGCCCATGTATCGAGGCCCGGCTCAGATCTGACCTCTTGCCTAGAAGATTTTCCCAGATCTGCCCAGTTAGATTCACCCCCATCTCCCGCCAGGACCCAGCTCCGTGGGCGTCACAGTCTGCCTTGCGTTGGCGAGTGGTCAGAAGGCACAGGAGAAGGAGCGTTGGGGTCGGGGGTGCCGGGCGTTATGAAGTCTACGTTGCGGCCGGCCGTGCTGCCGTGGTTTACCTTGGTCATGCCCCTCCCCCAACCTGGGCCTCACTTTGCACATCCGGACAATGGAAGAATTAGACTAGTTTGTTGTCTAGCAGAATCACCTGGGGAACTTTTTAACATCACACCTGCCAGGTCCCCACCTCAGATCTGATTGGCTCCAAGGGGCCACCTGTGTATTTTCATGTGCGTCCTGTCCCTTTGTTGGGACCAACTGGCGAAAACAATGACCGTTGGGACCCCTCCCCATCCAGACGCTGGGTCAGTGGGCCGCTCCTGCCCGAGGCCGTCAACTCCCAGGAGCTTGTTTCTTCCCAGGCGTGTCCTCGACACCTAGTCGGTGCTCAGGAAACATTTGTGGGATCAAACAGATGAAGTCGTCTTCTTCCGAAGTCTCATTTTCTTGTTTCGGCTGCTTATGGAAATACATTGGTGGGGACGAGCAATTTCTAACTTCTAGACTGTGTGGATTTGATCCATTTATGACACAAAGTTAATCTAGCCCGAGTTAATCACCGTGAAGCCATTAGCCATTTGGAATCTCTCTCCAATGGGACGATGAGAGGTGATGCATTTCCAACATGTGAGCTTGATGAATAACTGTTTCCTCTTCCATGCTGAGCTTGTATTTTCTTGATGAAAAAGCCATGTATCTTTTTTCCCCCACCTGACTTAAGGCTGCAGTTCTGACTTGGAGCCTTCTCAGCACTCGCTTTAATAACCCTGGCTTCGTTGACCTTTCAGCTCTGCTTTCTTACTCAGGCCCCTTGACATGGTAGAAAAAGCCACAGCATATGTCCAGCAAAAGGCCTCCAAGGGGCCTGGCTTGTGGGCTCACTGACTGCATTTTCTAGTGCTCTCCCCTTATAAATGCTCCTACGCAAACAGCCAGCAGCCCTGGCGATTAGGGAAGCTGTGGACGCTGAACGGGTGCATCAGCCCAATTAGAGGGGGGCACGTCCAGCAGGCTTTACACTGTGGGTGGGAGCCACCGCCCGCCCTGCAAGTATAATTGTGCCCTGGCAGCTGGTGAATTTGTTTTAGGCTTAATTGGCCCGAGGGCAATACCCGGACCCCAGCTTTGTCCCCTAAAGCGATGCGCGTGGCTTTGCAGCTGGAGAGGGAGCAGACTGCTTCCGAGGGGCCCTACACACGAGGAATAGAGCCTCGGCGTCTGGCGCGTGCCATGTCGGAGGCACGCAGCAGGGACCACCTGCCTCCCCGCACTTCACCTCGGGCTTGCTGGGTCATTTGGCATGCAGTGTACCTGCAATGACAAAAAGCATGTTTCTTTTTAATTCCCGGCCTCAACCAAATGCTTTCCCATGATATTTCTCTGCCATAAATCACCTTCAAGAATAAAGCTTGTGTACACAAACATTTACCAGTCAGCCTTTCCTTTCGTAGTAAAATTAATGAGGGTGTTTCTCCTCCCACTACCCCGTTAGTGGGTTAAAGAACACCAGATGGGAAATCAGAAGATGGGCTGTGGCCCAGTGTGCTGAGTGACCTTGATGTTGATATTTGACCTCTTCTGGCCTCTGTTTACTCATGGGGAAATGGGAATAATAGTACCTATCCTGTCTCTCTCACTAGTAATAATTATGAAAACTGAGTGAAAGTGACATCATCTGAGATGGCTGACATCATCCAAACAGTGTTACTAATTTCACTACTTGAACTGGGTGGGTTTTTTTTTTTTTTTTTTTTTACAGACAATTTTTTATCTACCACAGAAAGCTTCTTCAGAGCTGTCTCTGGCAGCAGAAGTGCAGCTCACCTTTGTCATCTGTCCTCATTTGTCACATTTCCTAAAGAAGATCTCGGTAGATCATGCACCAATTTGTTGGGGGCAGTTATCCATCAAGACAGACCCTGGACCATTCATCTTCAGACCTGGCAGTTGCTGCCGACCCACAGCAGACGCTGCCCTGAAGGGGTAAGAAATGACAGAAACAGCTCCTCTGGAGGAAGCCACGTGTCCTGTGACTCGTGATGTGTGTGTTTGGGGAGGAAATTCCCAAAGAGAGCAGGTGGGTTTGAGATTATTGTCCCTAAACTCTCTACCCTGTTCCATATAACTCTTACCCCAGTCTAATACCCAAGAAGGAAGGAATAATCTCAGGAAAACTGTCCTATTTCCAGATATCTTAAACGCTGACATTATCATTATTATTCAGTTCACAGAACTTATGGAAGGCTCAGGCGAGGCTGTTGTGACCACTCAAACTTTGAGGAATTAGACGTCATTTGTGCAGTGAATGTTGGAGTGTGCGCTCAGGTGCAGGAGTCCGATGGTGAAAGCCAGACAGAGCCTGTTCCAGAAATCTGATGGTCCAGGGGGAGGACAGGATGACAAGTGACAGGCAATCCTGCATAATGTGACATGGAGACGTGGGGGCTTTAGGAGCATCTGGAGGAGGCTACTAATCTAGGTGTGGAGACTCAGGGAAGCTGATGACATGTCAAGCAGGGCCAGGCGGGAGGGCTGCGGGGGTGAGGAGGGTTCAAGGCAAAGGGAGGGTAGGTGTGGGGCTCAAAGTGGAGGGGGCGTGCTGCATTAGAGCGGGGCTTCCCAAAGCATCCGGCCCCTGCGAACTTGTTAGAATGCAAATTCAGGATCAGAACCTCTGTGGATGGGACCCAGAAGGCTGTACTTTAAGAAGCACTCAGGTGATCCCGATGCACATCCCAGTGTGAGAACCACTGTGTGAGAGGAACTGGGGAGCATTCAGCCCAGGGCAGAGCCCAGCCGAGCCTCTTCTCTCCTAGAAGAGGCATTACCACCGTCGCTGCCACTTGTGATGAGGCCGCTCGTTGCACCCTGCGCTCCCGCAGTCTCTCAAGATACTGCCGTGGTCAACCATGCTGCTTTCATCTCAGCTCCTGGAGAAGGTAGTACTCTGACCTCTAACCTCCACACCACTCCCCCTACCCCAAAGAGCTGCAGAGAAAAATAGACATGTCCATAATCACAGAGATTTCATCACGCCCCTTTCGACCATCGAAAGAAGAAAAAACTGACAACCGATCAGGATATGAAAGCGTTGAACAACACTATCACGCAACTAGCTGACATTGTAAAACTGGAAGAATGAATAAATGGGCATAACTCTTCCTGACTTCGATTTTTGCCTCAGTCCTCGATTTGGGCTATTGTCCTGCTGTATATATCTGTGTCTCCACATGGCCTTACAGGTAAGGACACCAGTGGGTGGATTGGGACCCACTCTAATCCAGTACGACTCCATTTTAACTTAAATTACATCTACAAAGACTCTATTTCCAAAGAAAGTCGCATTCTGAGGTTCTGGGAAGAAATGAGTCTTGGGGAACCCAGTCCAGGCTCTGAAAAGGATGAATCAAGAAAGTAGAAGTATAGCAGGAAATACATCTGAAATATTAATTTAGTGCTAAATCATGGAGCTCCATGAACAAAATTTTAGAATTATTCTGAAAATGAGTTGCTTTTTCATGTTTCCGAATAGGGGACGGGGTGGCGTGGCGAGGGGTGGTGGTGGTGGAAGGTGGGGTGTCAGATCAGTGCCTTTAATAACTGTGATATCCACATCGTAGATAATTTGAGACGGAAGAGACTGTACAAAGCTCCCCCAGTCCGGGGTTACTGTGATTGTCCTCCTTATATGTAAGGGGGCGGAGCCCACAGGAGGGACCGGGAGCTTGACTGAATTGTGAGGAAGGGCACTGGTTGCGTGGGATAGAATAAAGGAAGAGTTTAAGGGGAACCTGAAGTTTCCAGCCTGGGAAGAAGAAACCTTTACAGAAGGAATTCCAGGATGCTTACAGAAGGAATGGTGATGACGTTAACCGACAGAGAGGACAGACAGAAGGAGCGGCCGTTTTAGGGGCTGAGAGCTCAGAAGCAGGGAGTGCTCTGTGGTTGTAAAATTGAATCCTAGGATGAGTCACGTGGAATGACCCAACAGATAAACAGTTTCAGAAAAGTCGGGGACCACAGTTCTCCTGAGTGCCAGCCCCCTGGCTCTTCCCGTGGCACTGAGTTGGGGGTTCCTACACGCGCAGCTGGAAACAGGGAGCTGGAGCTTGGGGAGCAACAGTGAGACTGAAAGTGCGGCTTTGGGGTCCACTCCGTGCCTGGGAGACTTGGTTCACCGCCGCGGGGACGTGGGTGCCTCTGTTGAAAGGAGAAAGGAGACTGACCGCTCCCTCCTAAAGGCTTTCTCCTCCCGTCAGTGTCTGTTGGCTCGGATGGGGCCGCAAGCCTGTTCCTGGTCCAGTCAATAGCAAGGAGAAGGGACTTAGCATGGGGGTCTTGGGCCAGCGCTCTGGGCGTGGGGAATGGGGTAAACGTGCGGGAGTCGGTAAGTCCACCCAGTGTAAGTGCGCATGCGGCTGCGGGTCTCCAGAGACGGCGCAGACGTCCCCACTGGGATGTACACAGAACAATGAAAAAAGAGTCTCCAGAAAAAGACTGAGCGGGAATCACCGGAGGCAGGAGCAGCACAGGCGCCCAAGGCCTCGGGCACGTCGGGCCCAGAGGAGTCGGAAGGAGGGGAACGCTTTCTCTACAGGTTATTCTAACACTCATCCAAAAGGTAGTTTGCACGTGCTGGGTTCAGGTAATGAAGGCCCATCATGTTCTGAGAAGCCCTCTTCTCCCTGCCCCCCACCCAGCCCGCCACCTCTGCCTCATCCGCTCTCTAACAGATTGACAGCCCAGAGATCCCACTCGGTGCATCGTCAGGATGCAGAGAAGCAGCCACGGGCCGGGGCAGCAATGTCTGGGCGACGGCTGACTGTGTGTGCATGTGCCCCCCGCTCCCCCCCCCTCCCCGCGTCACAGCTGTCCTTCCTCTGCAGAAAAGGAGTGAGCAGAAATTTCCAACAAGAAAGGCCATGCTACTCCTGAACCCCAGACCCCCACCCCGCCGTGGAGGCTGCTGGAGCTCAGCCAGGTCACAGACAGAGCCCGCTTAAAGAAATGGCACCTAAAAACCACTATGGCGTCCACGTTCATAGCTAACGGGGGCGGGTGGGAGCAGAGAGGCCGTTACATAGCAGAAGAGGGGCGAGGGCTTCTCTGCGTCCAGCTCCACTCAGCCGCAGACACATGCCGAGAGGGACGTGCTCCCCGAGCTGGCACTGGGGTAGAGTCCGCAGGCCCCACGCGCCCTGTCCCTTGCTCGCTGACCCTGGTGACCCAGTTGCCAAGCACAGGCTCGTTTGTTGGCTCTCCCAGCTGTCTTGTTTTAGAAAGCCAGGGGCGCTTTTGATGGGAAAAGGAACTCGATGCTCGCACTTCTAATAGGTGGGGTGTCTGCTGCCTGCAGATACACAGACCGCATTGTTGCTGGCTGAGGTTTTCTCCCAATGAGAGAGATTAATTATGGGAGCCGAGCAATGAATCCCATTCACAAATTTGGGACCGTGCAGTGGTGGAGACAGAGACAAATTAGGAGTGCCCACGGCCAGGGTGCCTGTCAGAGGATGCTTCCAACAGCTGGGCTTTAAATGCAGGGACTTCAGGCCTCTGAAGTTTTTTGTTTTTTGTTTTTTGTGTTTTTTTTTTTTTTTCTCCAGGGCAGAAAAAGCTTTCTAAGAAGGGTATTGGGGATGCTGAACAATAATGTCTGCCATCTGCATTTCAAAATCAATGCAGACAGACGAGATAGCTCAGGGATTCAAAGAGAAGTTTGAATAACTATCTCATGGAAGTCACTTTTAATCAGGGCTCTTGGAGGATGGCTCGTCAGGCAAAGCAACAACTGTTACCAACTCGCAGCTTTCATACGTTGGGTACTAAAGTGTAGCCCAGAGACCCCAATCCCTTTCAATTCTTTGCAACCCATTAAGCTACTCCCAGTGAGTGGGAAACTGGTGACCTTGAAAAGGGAAAATGATGAGGCTAATAAAAAACACTGCACTGACCTCGTTGGAGGTGGGACGTTGGGACAGTGTGGTGGCAATGTCTTTCCAAGAACTTGCCTCCCTGATGGATGGGCGTACAGACAAAGCCCTACCCGTTTCCAAGGCGTGTGTCTCTGCAGATTGCTGAGAACTTGGAGTGTGAGGTTCCTGTCCTCTCCAACTCCCACAGCAAGATGACAGGCACACCCCCTGCTCCCACCCCTGGCCTGGGACTTAGCTCCAGTGGGCCACAAGGGCCAAATCCAGCCCTGTGGTCCAATGGGAAGACAGATCCAGCTGTCGCCTGGGGAGGAAGAATTCTATAGCAAGAGTAGATGGGGGGAGGGATAAAGCAGGGATGGGTCGGGGGCGAGTGGAAAAGGGGCAGCCAGCTAGGTTTTAATATACCTTCTCTTCATTAAATCTTAAATTCTGCATCTTATCTGTCACTGCTTCCTTAGCACGCGGAACAGAGACTGACCCATACCAATGATCACGTGAATGTTTTGCATCTCTCCCCACCTTTCTGTAGAGTAATGGTTTTTAAACTTCAGCGTTTTTGGGGGGTTGGGGCTTGCTGGTGATCTATTAGATTGGAATCTGAGGGTGGGGAATGGGATGAAAATCTGCATTTTCACAAGCTCTGAAATCCACAGTCTGGTCTGCATTGTTTAGGATCTTAAAAGAACCTTTGCTTCCGGAATTCAAATGTAAGGAGACACTCACCAGCCTGGACCTTCACAGAATCTTACAAAGCATAGCATCTTGTTCTTGGCTTTGATCTGTCTCATCCGTAAGCCAGTTACAGACAGTTGGAAGGAAGGGCAGCATTAGGCCGTCTCTCTGTTACGTTCTGTGAGTAAGCTCTTGTATATCCTATTTTTGACTGCAATGGAAATTAACCGAAAATGAAATGTCCTGTCTGAGTATAGAAGCTTCCTTGAATGGGAGCCCGAAGCACGAAACGCTGGCTCCGGGCAGCGCCGTGCTCAGGCCAGCTGCCCCTGCCCGATGGTGGCCACTTCTTCTCAATACCCTGTTCAGTGAAGCCACATCGGCAGCTTGCGGTTGACCACGGTGGGAGTAGTCACATCCCAGGAATCAGCACGTGCTGTAAACCGGGCTTTCGTTCGTCATCTGCCAGGACCGGAGCCAGGCCGAGAAGCACAACCAGACATGTCCCCACAGGATGCCAAGCTGGGGGGGGGTGGGCAATGTGACCGTCTGTGCTATCCTGTGGAGGCTCTGGGCACCTGTTCCCCACACCTTTCTGCCGGCAGTGGCTCCCGCCTCTAACCCCTCCCCCACTATCGCCTTGTTCATCGTGTTAGCCCGCAGCGCCAGCCCCGCCACGTACCTCCTGAACACGTACGGGCCTGTCCTCACACCTGGCACTAAGGGGCGTGCAAAGGTGTTTGAGGCTCTGCCCCTAAAAAAAAAAAAAAAAAAAATGGGGGGATGGTGGAGAAGAACAGAGCAAAACCTGTGAACAAATTTGTGAAATGTGACGAGAAAAAAGCTGGTAGCAAACGGAAGTTCAGAGACTACAGAAATCAGGGTGTGCCCGGGGCCTCTGAATTCAGTCCTTGCTCCTCTGTGACCCCGCGGGTGGCTGTGCCTCCGCCTTTTGCTGCAGGTTTGCTGCATGGGAACACCTGCTCGCACCTGTCTCCCCTGTCCTGCTCCTGGGCACACAGGACAGGACTGCGGTCTGCTGTCTTCCAGCCACGCTGTACGGGGCATTTTCCAGCCCATGCTTGACACCTAGCGAGCCATGACGGGTGGAGGCTTGAGTGAATGGACTTGAACCCGAGAATAGGCAGGACTGGAAAGTCAGAAGTGTTGGGATTCCAGGTGGGGGAGCAGCGTAAACAAAACACCCGAAAAAGATTTCACCAGGAGCCCCGAGAAGTCAGCCCACCCGAAGCTAGAAGCGCCCGCTGGGGGTGCAGAGGGGAAAGAGGCTGAAGGGGAAAGTGAGTACAGGTGAGCTGGGGCCTGGCTGGGACCAGAGATCTTCTAATTACGTTCTGGAGAACCCCAGGGCACTCCAGAGGCGCTGCGGGAGCTCTGTAAATAATTTAAATTTAATTTTCCAAATTACATATTTTAAACAGGGATGCAATTCTATTGGCACATGCAAATTTGGTTTACACTGAATTTTAACACGTGTTGACCTCCAGTGGGTTAACTCGTGCTACTCAATCAATTCTCTGAATAAAACTCTGGCCACAGCTGTTTAATTGAAGACTATTCTGATATTGCAACATACGCTATTAAGCTGTAAATGGTATCAGTTTTACTGATAGGAATCAAGATTTTCTTCATTTTGTGCAACTTAAATCAAATACAGAAATAAATTACATGCTGAGGCTGATAGAAGATTGTCGTTTCTTCCATAAACCCAGATTTCAAATTTTTATGTTCATCAAAATTGCCTCATTATTCTCACTGACTGACTTCATTGTATTCACAAATGCTTAATCATTTGGACTTAACGAAATAAATTTATTTCAACGTGGCAGAGAACCTAAGCAGAAAAGGAGACCCTAACGTTTTTTGAAATCTTATCTCGCTAAAGCTAAAAAGCAACCAAGGAAACCCACCCTGCCTTTTAAGAAACGCTGGCAGGGTGGGCGGTTGTTTGCTCTGCTGTGGCATTACGTTAGAGGAGAATCCTGACTGACTTTGTCAGTCATTCTTCCTCTTTCCAATAAAGCTTATTACATGTGTAATTAAATGTGATTTCATATGTATACTGTGTAGAGTTTTGCGTGAAAATTCACACATGGCCATCCTTTGTCAGATCTGATGTCCCAAATCTGGTTCAAAACAACAACAACAACAACAACAAAAATTCTGATCTGTGTGAGCTCAACTCATGACCAGAGCACTGAAAGTCAGAGCCGAAAGGCACGGGCATTAGAAAGGTCATCATAACACCTGCTCCGTTATCAGACAGAGTTTTTGTGTGATTCAGATAAGCCCTCTGCAATTTGTAAAGTGCCGTGAACACGTGAGGGTCTGCTGTTTAACTTCTATGCCTTTGCAAAGCATCATGGTTAATGTCTGCATACCCTTGAATGGGTTGGGTTTAACTGGTTGCTTTGCTTGGTTTCAGCAGCTGCACTTTGCCCGCCCTCGTAGCTGGTTGCTGATGAGGCACCATTGTTTGTAAAGAACTGGTATAAATTCAAGAGAACATTGACCGCCTCCTCCCCCACCAAAGAAGGAAGGTGGTGCTTAGGCTGCCAGGAATGGAGCAGGATGGATGCCTGCTTGGTGGCCTGCCAGGGGGCTTCAGAGTAGCAGACCATGGGACTGGATTGGGGCATGCTGATGCCAACATCTCATCCACAGGCCTGCATGAGGGCCAGAATTCCTATTAGCATGGTGAGCTTGAGGTTTAATTAATGTTCATAGAGAGGGCTCGCCCTGCTGAAGACAATTATATTTTCTTCTGTCTGGGGTAACTGCTGAAGTCATTGGTCCCACACACTGCACTGCCAAGGGCACAACCCAGCATGGGGATAGGACAGATGAGTCTTGGTGACGGTAAGGGGCACCCAACACAAGTGGCTTTTCCTAGTCCCCATCCCAAGCCTCAGGGGTAAAGCTTCCGGGAGGCCTGCAGCCCTACCCGATTCTGCCTTGGACTGGCTACAGCCCTCAGCTTTTGACCAAGTGCTTAATTAGATCCTAATTATTTCTTGTGTAAATAACATTAGCCTTGGGCTCTTTTTGCTTCCTTTATCCAGCTCTATTTTTTCATTTTCATAGAAATTTCTATGGTTCTTTAATTCTTATTAGCAGGTTGAATGTTTCTTGCAAACAGGGATGGCAGATTCCCTGGTATGGATGTATTTCACCCTGTAAGACCTAGCTAGCAGGCAAAGCACATTAGGAGTGCCATGTAAGTCCTTCCTGGTCGACTTGTGGATCAGCTTTGCTTGTCTCAGTGCAGCCAGAATCACAAAAGAAGAAAGTCCTAACTTCCTTGGTGACATTTCCCTGAGCATGTCTGTTCATGACAGTCGTAATGACCAGCATTTATTGGAGGCTCTCTAAGTGTCTGGGCTTACCTTGACTTAACTCATTTAACTCCTGGGGCCACTTTATCCCACAGGTATGGCTACTGAGCACGTGAAATGTGGCTAATCTGAGCTGAAATGGGCTGTAAGTATAAAATGCACACTGGACTTAGAAGACCTAGTGTGACAAAAATGTTCTAAATATCTCATTAACGATCATAATATTTTATGTCGTTGTGTGTTGAAAAGCCACTATTGTGGATGGATTGAAGTAAACAGATGTGATTTTAAGTAATTTCACCTGTTTTTAAATTTTTTTAAGTTGCTACTCGAAACTTGCGCATTGCATAGATATGTGGCTCGCAACTGTGACTCAGTTTATTTCTGTTGGGCAGCATTACTGCAGAGCAATAATCACAGGTGCTGTTATTTTCATTTGACAGATGAAGATCGTTGGGTTCAGAGAGGTTAATGAATGACTCAAGGTCACACGTGGAGCTGGGATTTGAGCCCAGATCTGTCTGGCTCTATACCCTATTCATGTAACCATTTCTTTACTGTCTCTCAAATTTATGACTCACTAAGTATATTTTGATTCTAAGCAAAAAATTGAAAACCCACTCATGAGCTCACGGAGGAAGGGGTATTTACGTGTTTCACACACATATGCTGGAAGTCTCCTCACTCCTTGGACCAGCCTATACTGGGAGCCCTTGGTGTTCAAGTTTAACCACTGGGTTCCAGGCTGCAAACTCTGCAGCCCAGCCCACCTCAGGAGCTTGGCCAGCGTATTCAGTGTCTTCTGCAAGGAGCGTGACATATAATCCTCGCTCTGCGTGAGTTTGTTGATTGATGAAGGAGTAAGTGGAGGGAATTTTACTCTTATATATTCTTGAAGTCAGAGAGAGGTCAGCATGACAACTATCCTGGGCAGACATAACAACTGGGGCCAGGGAGACACTCAGGCTTATTAATCCCATCAAGACCTTCCAACCTGTCACTCCGATCTATCAGCCTTTAATAAAAGGCAATTCCTCTCCCTGACGACTAGAAGAGCAATATTATGTATCTGGTGTTTGAGATCTGATGGGAAATTAGTAATTGACCCAGGGAAGCTGAGCAGGGGGAGGGGAGAGAGAGTCTAAGCGCCACCTGGAATTCGTGAGTGCTTTCTAGATGTTTTCGAGAACACCTTTATTTCAAGAAAAGTCAAGAACAAAGCGGCCTTTGAAGACAGAGCTTTCATTGCTTGTCTCAAAAAAATATCCCAACACAGTGGGGTTGTATAAATGTCACAAAAGAAATTAGATTTCTCTTTTCCTGCAGGAATAATTGTTTGTAAGTGTGGCATGTGCTAATTCTCATGGTAAGGAACATACATAAATGATTTTGCTTTGCTTCCCACCCAGAGCAAAAGTGAGTGAGAATTGAGAGCGTGTGTGTTTTGGGGGTTGGGGCTTGGGGCTAGACGTAGTTTACAAGAGATTATATATATATAAAAATCTTCCCATCTCTTTTGTCTGCCTGGCTAAAAACCCAATTAAAACTTTCCTGCCTATTTGTGGGGCTGCTGAGACTAGGTTTCGTGTCACTGAACTTTGGCTGCTGCCCTGCTCCCAGAAAAACAATGTGAGATTTCTGAACCGGCCGCGGTGTTAATCAAAGCCACGGGGGATGGAGCTGTACAGATTGCCAGGGCCTCTGATCCAGTGTGTTCATTCATTTATCTTGCTTTTTCCCCAACATGTTTGCTGTCAGCTGCGAAGCTAAATACTGAGGCATTCTGAGGTGGTTAACTTCTGCTGAAGCTGAGAAAATAGCTTTCGGAGCCCCTTATCACCAAATCAATCTATCCTGTACACCCCTGAAACTAAAATAACATGCTTTCGAAAATTCTCTCCTGGTGGTTGACGGCCCCGAGAAGTTATTTTGTTCAATTTCGTTTAATTTGCCTCTTTTTTTTTTTTTTTTGCAAATTGAGTTTTTATTTCCCCTGTTTATTATTCAAAACGCCTTTGGAGGTAAAGTTCATAAGAGCCTCATGTGGATTTTCTGCGTTTCAAGCCACCGCAGCCCCGCCCTGGCTCCCTCTTGCCCTG
The DNA here is from genome assembly GCA_003508835.1 of Eonycteris spelaea. Taxonomy (NCBI): domain Eukaryota; kingdom Metazoa; phylum Chordata; class Mammalia; order Chiroptera; family Pteropodidae; genus Eonycteris; species Eonycteris spelaea. Next base: position 9,239,041 of record PUFA01000004.1, on the reverse strand, counting down.
TGTGCTGACAAGGAGGCAGCTAAGCCCAGTGCTCCCGGAGGCTGACCTCAGAGAATGCTTTGGCTGATGCCCCTGGCCTAGGTGGCCTAGAGACCTGTCACCTGGGCAGTTGGTGCCTTTGAGCTCTCAGGGGAGAGGGGCAGGCTGTGACAACTGAACCAGATCTTCAGATGCCGGCATGGACTAGGAGTTAGGACAGTGTTGGGGGCTGGGCTGGATGCCTAAGTCAGAACCATCCAGTTGAAAGTGATATGAGCCACATATGAAATTCTAATTTTTTTCGTAGCTCTATGAAAAAAGTAAAAAAGCAATAGGTGAAATTGTTTTTAATAATATTTTTATGGAATAAATATCAATAGTTATTAATGAGATGGTTCTCAATATTTTTAGTACTAAGGCTTTGAAATCCAGTGTATCTGACACTTGTAACACATCTCGTTGAGCCTAAACAAGTGCTCAATGGCCACATGTGGCTGGTGGCTACCATACTGGGTGGCACAGGTCTGTTATTGGGCTCTGCTCTCAGTGCCTTCCAGTTGGTGGGGAACAACCCTGTGATGGCTTAAGTAAGGTTGTGCCAAGTCAGCACAGGAAGTAGACACCATGTCCCTCTACGGACTTACTATGAAGAAGACAAAGAGGTGATGGGGGTCGGAGACTGGAATTGCCAAGAGAGGTTACAGCGGAGGCAGGACATAGAAGATGCTGTGGCATAACCAAGGACGAGGACTCTGTGTGCTGGGCTGGAAGCATCAGCATCTCTAGAGGCAGAGGAATGAGGCTGGGTGTTTCCCTTCCCTTCCCTTCTCCACAACCCCATCCCGAGTCAGCTTCCCAGGAATGCACAGTCGGGGGTCAGCCTCTCCATTCAGGGTGACGCCGTGGACCTGGCCAGATGGGAATGGCTTTCAGAGACTCCCCATAGGATCAGCAGGGGCTTTCGTGCCACCTGTCTCGCTTTGCCATTTAGCATCTGTGGGCTTTGGGCAAATGGATTAACTTCTCTGAGTCAGTTTGCCTCATCTGGAATATGAGACTCACAGTAGCACCTACCTCACGGGGTAGACGACAGGATTAAACAGAGTCCTCGACATAGGGCCTGGCACCCTAACATCGTAACTCTTCTTTCTTATTTAAAACTGTTAAAAGGGGTCAAGCATGGGTTTCTGCTACAGGCAGCATTAGCAGGTTCAATGTGTGTCTGGTCACATGTCACAGGTTCTCAAGATCCAAATGATGGGAGAGGAGGAGGCCAGGTTGCAGGTGGCTCTGTTGCCTCTGTTGGTTGTTTGCATGGGAGGTTCCACGTGGTACATTCGGCTGACGCATGGCTTTCTTCCTTTCGGACACATATTTTCTACCCATACCACATTTCTGATCACTTCAGTTCCATCGCACAGTCCCTTTGTCATATTTCCCTCTTCAAAATCAACAACCACGCTAGTGGACATGTATTTCTTCTTTTCAGAGGGAAAAGGGAATGGGAATGAGCATTCTGGTATCGTCAGTATATGTGTGTGTGTGTGTGTGTGTGTGTGTGTGTGTGTGTGTGTGTGTGTAAGTGTGTTTATGTCTCTAAAACAATAGCCCACCCTGGGGGGTCATGACAGTTTTCACAGTTCCTACATTTCTTCTATATCTCTTTGAATTTGTTGTGTATCACGTGTATGGCTTATGATTGCATTGCAAGCTTGACCTGGCCCCATGTCTCCATGTCTCCGTCTGTAATGGATGGAGTTATGTGGCCCCTACTTGTGGCCTCTGGGTGAAAGAAGGATTGGGGCAGGTCCCCTCGCCTCTGGATGCCCCTTTCTCTAGCTTGGTCCCTATCCCCAGAACTGTGGCCCACTGTCCATGAAACAGTCTTTGCTAAACTCCTCTAGACAGGTCCCACTTCTCCAGGGTCACAGGCCACAAAGGCCCTTGCCACTCCTTTGCCAAGTTCCCCTAATCTTCATCGTTATCATCTCCACCATTTATTAAGCATTTAGTATGCGCCAAGCAGTTACACGTGCTTTCTCTACTCCTCAGAACAGTTGTACGAGGTGGAGATGGTTATGCCCTTCCCCACGTCTCTAACTACGGCCATGATTCATTATCCTCTGGGGCCACCCCTGTCGAAGGTTTTGAGTTACACTTATCCCAAGAGAAATAAGCATTGTTAAAGCACAGTTGTGTAGAGGAATTGACTGCTTCCATGCCTCTATCTGCTCTGGGCATGTCATTTTGACTGCAAAGTCAGGCAGGGTTTGTTCAGTTCAGATACTTATCTGTAATGGCACGTTGAAATGTTCTTTCACTGGGGGACTTTATAAAGACAGCCAACAAATGAGAGCAACTGAAACCACAGTGTGAAGGGAAAACTACATATATGATATCATAATCAACTAGGATATTTACTATAACTGCTATTCTTAACGTTTCTCCTGCTCTTCCCCTCCACCTCTTTACAGTTATTATGGTTGGTATTTAGCGAGGTTTTGATTAATTTCTAGTCCTTTTTCATGTGAGAATTAGTAAGTCTTTCAATAAAATGGCTAAAATGACAAGAGTCTTCGTGGTCAAAGATCTGATACAGCTTTTCAGGCATCGTCCAAGTCCCCAGATTCCCTCTGTCCATGCCTTGAGCTTTTCCACGTGGCCCTCAGATTTGGCTACTTCTGCTGGGCATCTGTCTCTCAGTCTCTGCCTTGGGACTGGCTCGATTTAAGCACAGACTTATCAGTTCCGTTGCACTGAAGACCGTGTTTTCCTCTGAAATGCCCTCACTGGAATGCTGCTGCCTGCTTTTCTCATGACCCCGAGCATGGCTTCCAGTCTCTTGGCTTGATGCACAAATCAGCTTGAGTCTACTTGGGTTGCCTTTTTCTACACCTAACGTCCAACGCCATGGCTGGTGAGGAATAGTAAACCACTTTTGGAGTTTAAACTGAAAAGGGAATCTCTTATTGGACAAAAAAATATGAAGACCATGCATGACACTATTCCGTATTTTCTTCCTGGATATAGAAGCTCAGGGAGGTCTTTCTGTCGTAACACTTCATGCTCCTCTGCACATCACAGTGGTCAGTGTGAGTGGAAGAGTAAGCAAAGGTCTCGCTGTTGTCATCTCCTCCCTTGGCAGCTGAACCATAATCACACTCTGATTCTGGGTGAGGCGTTGGAAGAGCTGGAGGTGAAAGAAAGGGGATGGTATAAAGTGTTCTTGATCCAGAGTTCATATCTTGACTGGGGATCTAGACAAATCCAGGGGACGGCGTTTCTTCCCGAGCAGAGTTGCACGGAGCACCAGTGGGAGCACTACAGGTGGCGTCTCCTGGGAACTGAGCAAGGGGAAAGCACCACTGAATGGACAATCAATAACATTTCTGGGAGAAAGCAAGATGAGGATTGGACCCGGAGTGATGAATAGGCTTTGCTAGGTAGAGGGGAGTGGGAAGGACTGTCAGAGGAAGGGATAAGCAAAGGATGAAAATCTTCAGTGGCATAATTCATTTAAAGAGACCATGTTGGCTGGAAAAGAGAGTCTGTGCTGGGGACAAGTAGGGGAAGTAGTTGGAAAGAAAGACCATCAGATTGCCTAAGACTGCTCCCCACTACACAGTTAGTAGCCATGTGTAGCTTTTTAAATTTAAGTCTCAATTAACTAAAATTTAGTAAATTAAAAATTTAGGTTTTTGGTTTCACTAGTCATATTGCAAGTGCTCAGTACTCACATGTGTCTATTGACTATTATATTGGACAGTGAAGTTATAGAACATTTATCCATCACTGCGAAAGTTCTAAGGGACAACCTAGGTAGTTGAATACCAACTGAAGAATATAAACTTTTCATGAGGTCACAGGGGAACCATTTACAGCATTTAAACAGGTTACATAAAGGTGAAATAGCTTAATATTTTTATGAGCCCGTGTTGAAGATTTTAATTAACTCATTAATTAATGACGTAACCTGTAAGACAGCACAACTAGTTCAAGAACTGATATTTTTCCCCTTTTTATTCTAATAAAATATATAGCATACAATTGACCATTTTAACCATTTTTAAGTGTACAGGTCAGCGGCAGTAAGTACATTGTCGTCTTAGTCGAAGGGGCTCAACTCCAATAAGGGGGTGGGGCTGGGAGAACAAGGGATGCCATGACCCCTTCCAACACGTCCAAAAGCAGCCCTCCCCTGCCACAGGAAATAAATTTGGATAATCTGCCAGCCAATTTTTTTTTAAGTGGTAAATATAGTCTTCTAGGATTGGAAGGATGTTAGAAAAAGTCCTTCCCTAGCTAGCTCTTTGCCAAATCTTAATTCAGAGGAAAATAAAACCCCAATGAAAACCTCAGGAAGTGTTTTCCTACACTGCAATCACCAAGAAGACAGCAATAAAAGCCATGAATTCTGTTTTCACAGCAGCTCCTACCCCCGGCAGAACTTGAGACATGTTTGTCAGAGCTTATGTTAAACAGAGGAGTTTTGGTTCTTTGGTTTAATTTCCTCATCAGCCACCCCTAAAGATCAGAGTTCCCTCAGACACAGGCTCAATGAGGATCCTGACCCCCTCTGCCTTTCTCTCGGAGGTCACCAGAAGTTCAACTGAACTGACCAGAAAGTTACACAGTTCCAAGTTTTCGATTCCACAGCAGACATTCTTATGAAGAGTCGGTCTTTTCAAGTTGTATTTCTCTACCTGGAACTTCTGACTTCATTCGTCAGCAATGGAAATGCATATTTATTTTCCATTAAAAGTGGGGGTGGGGTGGGGGAGCTGCTTGTTCACACGCACAGATTTACGCATCATCAGTCAAGTTCTTTCCCCTGGAGATAATCTGATGAATAAATCAGCCTTCTATAAATATATGTTGCAAGCACTTTTGTACCATTTGGAGCCATTATTATAATTCATCAAAGCAAATATATAAATGGGATGACTGTATCAAGGAGATAAGAATTAAGAAAAAAGGATTTACCGTATTCTGGGAAGATTCAGTATCTGAACCTTGCCGATGTCCCTGGGAAACACAGCACCCCATGCCTGGCCACCTCCCCACTTTCTTGACCTTTTCTCTTGAGGTACACAATGCATTGCATATGATGTCTGATGTTTTCTGCTAGATAATGCTTCGGGCTATTTTTTAAACTGAGCACTTAAGCTGATAAGACTCATATTTTTCCATCTGTATTTCTAACACATTGCCAGAGGTTCTGGGCAGTAGATATATTTTTGAGTAAATGGAATACTAAATCGAGGCCATGGATCATAAGTTTAAGGCAACGAGACTCTCTCTTCACCATCCAATAAAAAAAATGGCCACTAGACAATGAGAACGAAATGGAATGGTGGGAGATAAAAAGTTCTAATAACACAGTCATCACGCAGATGGGTCAAGCTTTTTCTTCCTCTTCCTGGACCTGAGAAGATAGAGTTCTCATCAGAGCACAGGAAACGTGTCATTCCCATCCCGAACGCTGTGTGGTTCTGGGGGATCGATCACAACAGTCTCTGCTCTAATCTCCAGAAAATTCATCAGACTTGTCTCTCCTGGGTTTGAGGCTTGAGTCATTGTCCTGAGAAGGTAGATGGAGGCCACTCTCATTCATTGATCTTTTGTGTGCTTTAAAAAAAAAAAACAATGGGAGCTGCTTAATCGTTTTTAGGCAGGCAAGGAAGCTTTCTATCAGCTATGAGAGCTTCACTTCTAGGTGACATCTTGCCATGGGTAGAGGCAGAAGGAGAACAGGATGAAAGAGGTGCCCACACCTTAGTGGTGGCTTAGGTGATGGGGCATGCAGACATAAGGTAAGAGGCTAGAGAACCCTCTCACCTCACTTCTGTCCAACCCCGTACCAAAACCTTTGGTGTGGTGAGCATTTTGATTGCCAGCAAGGACAGGAGGGTCCACGAGTTAGTGGGGGTGGAAGGATGAAGCTGAAAGCTAGTGTTTTGTAGCCTCTGCCTTTCTCTCCTCGGATGCCATTAACACCCCGCCTCACAAGCTTGACATTCTGAACCTTGGCCTTGTTTTCTCAGAAGTCAACAAAAGTAGGTGATTTTTAAAAATTTTTTTTAAAAATTTGGCAATGGTGCAAGGTGATGTTGATTTAAATTTCCCCTGCAACGCAGATGCTGCTGTTAGAGAGTTCTGTTGATCAAATAAACAAATCACTTTTTCCTGTGAGCTCTGTGATGGCTCAATTCCTCGTGTTTATGCGTTCAGTTTTAGAAGCAATCGGCCATAATACAGTGTCTTGGGAAGTTAGCTTCTGTCTTGGGTTTAACTGGCATCTGTGACTCTGCTAAAATTTTTCAAACCCTTTTTTCCTCTCTCTCCTACTGCTGCTAAGCTTTATGTGATGTTTTATTTAATATGGCAGCAAGATATTGGTCTTCAGTCTAAATTGCAATTTCACATCAAAACTAATTCTCCTGATGGTCCAATGTGGGTAGTCCATTTCTGAAGTTCGCATGCTACCCTGGTTCTCGAGGGGAAAACAGAACAGCTCCCCTACCCTGAGACTTTTTCTGCAATAATAATAAAAAAAAAAAGACTTTTTTTCCCAGCCAATGTGGTGTGATTTACTAGTCTCCTTCAAGTGCTTTGGCGCAATAAGGGATGGTGTTAAAATACTGTAGACATTTCCCAAGAAAGAGGTCCATCAGTGCTTTAAATCTACACTGGCATGAATTCCTCACATTAGTGGGAGTCTGGGGTTACTGAAGCAATTATGTATGGATTTTCGAGTTTCTCCTTCATGAGATTTGGGTGCTGCCTGGCCTCCCAGCTCTTCATGAAAAGTACACCTTGATCATAAGCTTTTACAGGCCGGTCATGTTAACGACAGTTCAGCCAAAGCCTCTGAAAGAAAACTTTTAAACTCATGTGGTGCTGGATATCTTTTTAGCTCTAGCAGCCTATACAATGTATTCCAAAATGGTCGACTATGAAAAATAAAATTGCAATTTACACAGTACATTAAGAATTTTTCTTAAAGGTTGAAATGAACAACAAAAAAATGCCCTAATTTTCTACAGAATGCTGTAGGGCAGCACTCAGCTCTCTCTAAAGTACAACCCAATTAGCCTTCCTGTTTTGTCTCCCACTGCTTCCTGTTCATTGATTAATTTATTCATGCTGTACAACCAATATCCACTGAGCATCTCCTGCATGCCAGGCACTGTCTTGTATCCTCAATAAGACTCCCCCCGCACCCCCCTCTTTTCTCTACCTGAATCCTGCCATCCTTCAAGGTCAAGGAAAATTTCACTCCTTCATGTACTTTCTCAGATGCTCCCAGGCCACGGATATCCACGGACTCCTCTACATTTCCCCGATAGCCCTCTTTGCAGTTACTCTCTCTTGTCCTCAAGTAATTCTTGCAGGTTTGTGTATCCTGAGTCACCAAGGGATTGCTCACTCCGTGAGAGCTGGGAGTGCTCCTCTGTGTTCCTGCCCAGGCCCTACAGCTCAGAGCAGGTGCTAAGCGTGTTCGAGTGAGTGGTCATTAAAATTCCACCGCCCCACCTCCCCTAACCCCAGCATCCTTCTCTGAGTTTCCTCCAAGAACAGTCCTGCTCAGAAGCTTGGTACACACTGTTCCTGCCATCCGGAATTCTCTGCTCCCAGTTGTCTGTGTGACCTCCTTCCTCACTTCCTCAGGTGTCTGCTCAGTGTCACCTCATCAGAGAGGACTCCCCTGACCACTCTGTATGAAATAACCTCTCCTCGCCCCTGCTCCCTCACTGTCACACATTCGACTTCATCCTTCTTTATCGCTAACCACCGAACATATTATTTACTTATTGGTCTGTCTGTCACCCCTGACTAGAACATTAGCTCCTTGGCTTCACGGAGTTTGCCTCTTTTGTTCACTGCTAGATTTTGCATGTCCAAGATAGGGTCCAGTTCATGGCAGGTGTTTATATATTTGTGGAGTTAGTGAGTGGAAAGGCATGTTTTTCGGGGCAGCTCTGTCCTTGATGTGGGTCCCTCCTGAAGGACGTGTATAGCACGGCAGCTGTTGTCAGCACCACCCTCAGGGGCCCCACTTCAGTTGGACTTGAACTAGCCAGGGCTGACAGCGTGAATTCTAGGGCCTACGGCCCTGCCTGAGTTGCAGGCCTGGTCTACGCGTCTGTCTCCTGGCAAGGTAACGTCTCTCATCCTCAGCGTCCTCACCTGCAAAATAAGAATCTTTACTGTCATAAAGAAGACAATGCAGCCAAGTTGCTGGCACAGTGCAGGTGCCCAGTAAGTGCTCTGCCAAGTCATTACCAGAGTGAATGGGACGTCTCCGGTCAGCTCTCATTACATACCAGCCACTGTCATGGCAGCGTGCTGGCCTTGCTAATGTTCTTGGTTTATGAATTTAGGGGAATTGGGTGTCAGTTGTTACTGTCCTGAAACTCCTCTCTGAGTGGGAATGTGGCTCTCAACAGGGTGTCAGTCAGCTGTCCTCAAAGAAGCACCAGAGCTGTGATCCTGGCTGTGCCCTTTGCTCAGGCCTGTCCTTCTGGTTGACCCCCAAAAGCCAGGTTTCAAGGTGAGGGTTGTGGTTCTGGGTTTGCCTTTGGTTGGTGTTGGTCTGATGCACAGAGAATGAAAGAAGGAATGTGGGACCGAACGCCAATGTCAAGAGTTAGATGGATTTTGAGCTGATGTCATTTGGGAGATTTCTCTCCTAGGCTGTTTTGACTACACAGACAGTTTGACTTGTCATTTTAAGTGTTCCTCGCATGTCTTTGTTTAAACCAGGGAAAGGAGATGAGAGCATCTAGTGTTTTGTAGTAACAGCTTTCTGTCCTGTTCCCATGGTAAGCGCAAGTGTGTTTCCTGCAACCTAATTTAACAGGGTTTATTATAATCTGAAAAGACACACAGGGCCTTTGGTCTAGCAGCTTCCCTACGTGCACGTCAGACACTTGGCAGTAACCAGTGTCAGTGCCAAAGCAGAACTAACTCAGAGCCTGCCCACCAGCCCATCTCCAATAGTGTGTGTCTCTCTTCACGCAGTGCGTATTTTTCTCATTACCCAAGTTTAGCATTTGATTAATTTTCATAACTCCAAAAAGGAATTGGAGTTCTTTTTCTATTGCCTGTCATTAGGATGCCTAAAAGTAATTTTCCTTCAGTGGTCCCAAATATTCTTCAAAGAGTAATTTGACCTTGAGAAGAAGAGTCGTTTTCATAGGCAATTTGACAGTCGATTTGAAAAATCACCTCTGTGTATCCTAACAGGCGCTCTCTTTGGGAAAAGCCAAGAAAAGCTGAGAAATGATCTGTAGACTCTCTTCAATCATGTTTTCTCAAAAGGCATATCCAATCGTGAAATGATGGAGCTTAGGGGAGAAGATCAAGTTTAAAAAAAAAAGAAAGAAAAGAAAAGAAAGAAACACTGAAGGTGTTTCATTTTCCTGATCAAGTTGAGACATAATGGTCAGAGTCTTTTCTATCATACTACCAGCAGACACAAAATTTCCTACTTACCAGAAATTTAAATAAAAAGAAAAAAAAATTACCTATCAGTTTCTAGCAAGTATCTTACTTTTTATTGACAGTGCCTTCATCCTTTTTCTCAAAAATGGCTGATCAGCTAGGGCCTGAGCCTTCAGGATAGAGACAGATGATCGGTTGAATAAATGATGCTTCAGCAACCCTCACTTTCCTGGCTCGGGTTGTTGGGATTTAGGCCTCTGTGAATTTCCACATGTCAGAGTACCTCATGATGGGAGAACACTGAGTCATAGAGAGTCTCAGGCAGCATAACATTTTTAAGGGTTAAGAGAACAGGCTCTGCTCCTGGGTTCAATCTAGGTTCTTCCACGTACAAGTGGTTTTACTCGGTGTCTCTGTTTCTGAATCTTTAACATGGAAAGCATGATCCCTCTGCCAGGAGTGGTGGAGGACTGGAATGAGGAAATTCAGGTCAAGGACTTAGAACAGGGCCTGCCCCCTGTGCAGCCCAGACACTGTTGCTGCTGTTGCAAATCCCAGTGTCTCCGTAATAGATGGAATGGGTCCAGGCGGGTAGGATTCCTGGAAGCTGGACTTGGGAGATGCTTCAGGCATAGAAGTCAAGAAACGCACGTGGTTTGGCCAAAATCGAAGTCCGGTTTGTAACTTTGAGGACCACATGTTGGCAACATTGAGGATGCTAACTGCTGTTGTTTTTAAGCCCACAAGAAACCATTGACATATCTGAATTCAATGTGAGTGTTGGACACAGGCAACCTAAACACCCTCCTGTCTCCCCAGCCCCTTTCTCCGTGAAAGGAGTCGGGACTTCTGTCCTGTCTGTCTGGGAGGACACAAAGTTTCATAGCAGTGGTTTCCCAACCTCAGTCATTTTCAAACCCTTTCGTGCCTCCTGCCATGTCTAAGTAACACCCGAGCTCTGAGTTTCTTATTCTTAGTTCTTCACATTTACTTAGATATACTGACTTTTATACTTTGCCTCATTCTGAGTACTCCGACTTCTGAAATTATATTTGGATGTGCTAATTGTATTTTTAATACCACACAAGAAAGTAACTACACAGCAATTAAAATGAAATCTCCTATCTGGTCTTGTCTGCTTCCTTTGGAACATAAAATACCCTTTCGGGAGGACACAGCTCTAAGAGTCTGGTAGGAGAGTGAGTTTCTAAGGAAGGAATGTTCAATTGAGGCAGAACCATTCCAAAGGCCTCTGCAAAACTGTGGCCCTGGGCCCTTCGGTTTTGCTCTCCTGTTAGCCCAGAGCCAAGGACTCCGGAAGGATAGACTCGGAGGGGACATTTTCCGTCACTGACAAGAGAGTGTGTCTCAGCCAGCTGTCTCTGAACAATTAATCTTCAAAATGAGATCCCAATTACCAAACATGTGTTCTCATGAGCAAGGCCCTATTCTCATCATCCAGAGATGCCATTAGACACAATAATATATATTTTTTTCCATTCATAATTATCTCCTCTTAATGCAGTCTTGAATGATGATGTATGCTGTAACTGTTGACTTCTCGCTGCTGAATTGTTAACATATTGTGAAAATATGCACAAAATCATTCTTTCCAAGCTGACTTTTGCTTTTAAAATTAGAAAGACCAATATGAATTTGAACAGCGTGAATAGGAAGAGAAGATGATCAATTCTTGTGCATGGAAATGCAATTGTCTTAGGATTTCTTGCTTTCATGTCTTAGATCTTCCTGTGCTCATTATAATAAAGACAATAGAGTAAAGTAAAGTGAAAGGGGTGGAGCCTGAGAGGGAATAATGGAGCATTTTAGTGTAGAATGATTTTGAATTTAATGTTTTCTATTTGTATTAACAGATAGATTTAGCTATTAGAAACTTGACACACATAAAATGCATTTGATTTATCGAAGGGTTTTAAAGTAAAGTTTTGATTTGGTATCTTTTGATTTACTGTTCATCCAGAAGAGAGAAAAATATTGAAAATTAAAATCCAGACAATATACGTATTTATTTTTAAATTGTCACTAAAATTAAACGCATATCTATTGAACTGACAAAGACCAAACCCATTTGTTCAGAACTGAAACTCAGCAATAATTTCTCCCAAGAGACCAATGAAGCCTTTGATTTTTGGTAACGATTAAGATTTTTGTTTTAAGAATCATAACTGGATGAAAATACTTTCTTGCTCCATTAGGAAAATAACCACTTTCCGTTCTTTCTCCCATCCGCTTTGAGAATCTCAGCGGTTTCCTGCCCAGGGTTGGTTTTCACTCTGCCACTGTTCCATGGGCATTTTGTTCCATGAAACCATTAGGAGAAGAAACACGTTAGTCATTCACAGAAGCTGCAGCGTAATGTGTTTCCAGTTCGTCATTCTGGAAACAGTATGTGACCCGTTAAGTTCCAGAACTGAGATACATGACCCTAAGCAGATCTTCCCTTACTCGGGGGGACAATGATGCCATCTCTCCTACAGGAGCTCCGGTGTTTGGCATCTAGAAACCAGGAGCCTGCCTTGATGAACCTCCCAAGCAGATCCCTAAGCAGATCTTCCCTTACTCGGGGGGACAATGATGCATCTAGAAACCATCTAGAAACCAGGAGTCTGCCTTGATGAACCTCCCAAGCAGATCCCTAAGCAGATCTTCCCTTACTCGGTGGGACAATGATGCCATCTCCCCTACAGGAGCTCCGGTGTTTGGCATCTAGAAACCAGGAGCCTGCCTTGATGAACCTCCCAAACTTGTTTGGCGATGTCAACACTTTCCTCGTTTTGAATTGTAAGCAAAGATCTGTTACAGATGAGCAGAGAGCTAGCTGTCGGTCCCTCCTGCCTCAAAGGAATATTTGAAAACTTGGGTATTTTATTTATACTGAGCTCTAATGAGAACTGGAGAATGGGAGGAAGGGAGGAAGTTCCCCAAAGCACATATTATGAAAAATTAATGTCATTCCAAAGCAGACCACCCAGACAGAAAACACATCTCCTGTACTAAACGAGGGGCGGGGTAGGCACTTACAATGAAAGTCGCAGTCCCCCTTCCATTCACATCTGTTTGAAAGCATCGAGTCATTTGTTTTGAAGTTTGGTTTCCCTATGGATATCTTGCAAAAATAACATAAGGTTTTGCTTAACACCAGACTCTCCACTGATATTTATTTTCACAGAGCCTGGATCTCTTTGTGGGAAAGCGGCTACCTACAATTCCAGCCACGGCATTCTCTTTGGATGACTTTTTAAGTTGCACGTAAAGAGTAAATTATTTCAAACTGTGCCTCATGTTTTAAAGAAACATACTTTCGAAGTTAGGATCACCTGTTTATAAGCATCTGTTCCTGTGTTTCTTCAGAAATCTCCGGAGTTTCAGATTTTGAGGAATTCGAGAAGCAAAGGTCTGAGAAGTTCTGCCCTGGTTAGATTTGCTGTGAGGTTGATGCGTAAGTCATCTTTGCTTAAGCACTTCCCTCGGTGAGGTATTGATCAGAAGCTGCATATATGATTTTACTTGATGTCCCGACTGCTTCAATAGATGAAATGTATTTCAGATAGATAAACTAGAAGATGGGGTTTTAAATATGCAGGACGACAGAACAGGAAGTCCATATGGCGTGGAATAAAGACACACACACTTCTGAAAACTTAAAAGGCTGTCATCTGCCCAGCCTGCCCGTAATAGCCACTCTCAAAGATAATTGCCACCCCTGTGTCCTTGATGAAAAGTGCATCATGCTGCCCAGGAAATTAGCTGAAACTGCAACAAGAAAGATTTAGCTTAGCTGAAGCGGAACTTCCTGCCTGACTGGCCCTGGGTTAGAGCAAGTGTCTGGGAATGGACTCTGGGACGGGCCTGTTTGTCCCTCAGGCTCCCATCCCTTCTCCTTCTCTTCGGGCTTCGAGCTGTAGAGTAGACGGGTGTTACTCTCGCCAGCGTAACTGGACATGTAAGAAAGTGAATTTGAAAGAGCTCAGCTTGTTTCCCTGATCCCATTTGTGCAACGGCAACAATTATGATGGAATCGACCTAGAAACCGTGACTGAGACCTGCTCAATTCAATGGTGCTGGGCACTGTTCTGGATGCTGGGTACCTGCCCTCGACAGTTTATCATGAGGCGGAGGGGGCCAGCCACGAGCCAACCTGTAGGGCTGCTGGGAAGTGAGGGCAGGGAAAAGAGGCAGGCGGTGGGGACCATCCTGGAAAAGGTTTTACCCATAGAGTAGGATACCTTCGAAGATGGATAGTAGAAAACTGAGGAGAGGCTAGAGCAATGGGCTGGTGGATACATGGCTGGACTTGAAGTCATGAGTTCCCAGTCCAAGCTTGCAGGGGCGAGGGCCGGGGACAAGAAAGCCAATGAGGGAAGCAGCTTAGGCGTGAGTGCTTACATCCTGAGCATGGCGGGGCGTGCAACTGGCATGCAGGCCCAGGTGGCTGGGACTCCCGGGGAAGCCAGCCACCTGCCTTCCACTCACCGGTAAAAGCTTCTGTTTCTTCAATGTTTTCTCGAATCCCTCGAAACGGGGTAGGTCAAGAACCCCGTGCCCACTGATGGATTTGCCACTTTTGTCCAGTTAATGTGCCATGAAACCTATTCTGGGATCCCTTAAACATATGGGCGGACAGAACAAATGCTGGTGACTTTTGCTGATGCCTCAGAATCCTTGTCTATGGGAATCACTTGTGCCCCTAGAGCACTTTCATCCTGGGAGAAGTGCCATCTGCTCCGGCAGCTCACAGAAGCCCGGGACAGGAGGGAGCAGTCAGCTTGAAGTTCTGGAGCAGTCACAATGGCCTCTCCTCCTCTTGTGAGCCACACAGTCTGCACATACTGGATCCTGCGTGCCCGCCTTGTCTCCAGGCTTGGGGTGTGGAGGCAGTCACGGGGTCTGCTCCTCCCGGCTCTACTTCCTTTCAGAGCCCCATGTGCTCAAGCAGGGAATGCAGACAGGGCCTGGGTGGCCCCCTGCCAGCCGGACATTAGGACCCGGCCGCCTGCCCGCCTCGGTCTGTGTGCCAGGCCAGGGGCAGTCCTGGCAAATGCCCTCGAGCTCCTGAATTTGCACTCCTGCTTCCGAGACTGGAGTATTAGAATCATAAACACTCCTTTTTGTGGCTTCTGGGTTATTTTGCCTATTTGGGTAATAATTTTCATTATGCTTTGTGGTCCTTTTTAATAAAAATGACATTCCCCTTATCTTTAAAGGTTGAAATCTCAGCCTAATGTATGACCCACACTATCCTCAGAGAGTTATAAAAATTAGATTATATAACCTCACATTTCCTGTTAATGAACATGGTGATGCTTTGGCCCAATGAGAGGGAGACAAGAGATAGGGATTTATGCTTTAATAATCCTGCTTAGATTGGTGCGTGTGACTGCGGGCCGCGGGCCACCAATGGGCACAGCAGGCACTGTGGCTTTCCTGGCCAGCAGGGCAATATTTTTTATGGCAGTAAATCTCTCTGGGGTGAGGGTTTTTTACACTGTACCAGGGGACAGCTTGCAGCAGTGGCTTTGTGTACGAAATTGCTCTGAAAATAAGACTATTCTTATCATCTAGAAAAATGCTGCTTGGTTCTGCTGGTCTTAATGTGTAGATAGATGCTGCTGTGGGCGCCCACTGATACCAGGCATGGTGCTCGTTGTACATATGCAACGTTCCCATTTGTTCCTCATGGTCTCCCTGTGCGAGAGGCACTGTGAGTGTCCCCGTTTTACACTGTGACTTTCCTCTGGGCAGGGACCATGTCTTCATTTCAGTATTCCCAGCGCCTGGGGCAGTTCTTAGCGGGTGGTTAGTCATTGTTGTTGAATAATGAATGGAGACCTATAGTGGTTCATTTGACGTGTCAACTTGGCTGGGCCACAGCACTCAGATATTTGCTCAAACATTCTTGGAAATGTTTCTGTGAAGGTGTTTTTTTTTGGATGAGATGAACATTTATATCGGTAAACTTTGAGTAAAGCCGGTTGCCCTCCATATCGTCAGACTGGTCAAAGGCCTTCGTGGAAAAAGACTGGTCTTTCCAAACCAAAGGAATTCTGCCAGCTGATGCTCTTTGGACTGGGTCTGCAGCTCTTCCCTGAGCCTCCAGCTTGCTGACCTGCCCTCCAGATGGTGGACCTGCCAAGCCTTCACAATTATGTGTGCCAATTCTTTAGAATCGACCCAGATAGATAGGAGGATAGACAGATTGATCAATAGATAGGCAGGTAGTAGTTATTTCTGTATCTATCTATATCTCTATCTAGCTATCTCTGTTATCTCTCTCTCTATAACTATATGTAGCTCCTGTTTTTCTGGAGAATGCTAACTGATACAAGACCTAACATTTTGGAATATGAACCACATGGGGAAAAAAAATACTGATTCCCTGGGCCTTATTACCAGATACTTTGATTTAATTGGTTAGGATATAGATAGGAAATGAGTATTTTTTTAAAAGCTCCCCAGATAGCCATCAGGGAAATGCAAACCAAAGCCACAGTGAGATACCTCTTACCCTCTAGGATGGCCCTTATAAAAAAGACAGGCAATAATAAGTGTTGTCAAAGGTGTGGAAAAATCGGACTCCTTGTCCACTGCTGGTAGGAATGCAAAAATGTGCAGCCACCTTGGAAGAGAGCCTGAAAGTTCCTACAATGTTAAGTACAGAATTACTATATGATGGAGCAATTCCATCGCTAGGAGAAATGGAAACACGTGTTCACATAAAAACTTGCGATGAGTGAGTGTTCATTGCAGCGGTAAACACAATCACCAAAGGGTAGAGACAACACAAATGCCCACCGTCTGATGAAAGGCTAAATGAAAATGTGGTCTGTCCACACCATGGGCTGTTATTTGGCGATGGACAGGGATGAAGTTAGAACACGATGAACCTTGAAAACGCTCTGCCCAGTGCAAGAAGCCAGACACGAAAGATGCACATTGTAAGACTCCATTTATGTGAAGTTTCCCAAGGAGGAAAATCCACAGAGGTAGAAAGTGGAATCGTGGTTGTCAGGGGCTGCGGGGAGATTGGGGTGAAAATGGGGCATGGCGTTTCTTTTTGGAGCGATGAAGATGTTCTCAAATTAATTAAGGCAATGGTCGTGTGACTCTGGGAATATAGCAAAACCACTTTAAATGGGCAAATTGTACAGTATGTGAATTACACCTCAGTAAAGCTGTTAAAAAAAGAGTTCCTCAGGTGATTCTCCTGGGGCCTAGATTTGAGAAACACCTGCTACTTAAAAGGTCAACCATAGTTCATAGAGATGCAACACTGGCCTCACCTGGAGCTGCTAAGAAATACGGAGCCTCAGGCCCCAGCCCGGACCCACCGCAGCAGGGCGCTAGGGGCTTTCTGTGCACGTTCGCGTCTGAGAAGCAGGTACCGTAACTGCCTCTGGAGTCACCCATTACCCCTGTCCACCCCTGAGAGCTCCATCCTGGAGTTTTCTTTAGGTCTGGGGAAACTTTTCAGAGAGAGGAAGACACTGGATCAGCTTCCCTGGATTATAATTTGCAGGAGACCTCTGTCTTGTACTTGAGTGATTTTCGTGTATGTGAAATGATGACACTTCTGCCAGTTTTTAGGTCTTAGGATGAGGGACAAAGGGGAAAGACAGATGGCCCATTAGGAGGGTTCTGTCTGCTGCCTCTGCTTCAGGAGTCGGGGACTCACGCCGGGGTTCAGGCAGCCCTTCCTGGGGCTTGCTGGGGGAGGCCTCGCATGGAGGCAGCTGCTTTCTAAATCGCTCTGTTCATTCAGGCCGGTGCTTCATGAGCGGGAGCCCCACCTGCTGGGCCCCCAGCCCCCGGACCCAGCCCCCAGCAGAGGCCCAGTGAGTGTTCGAAGGCGGAGAGTGACACCGCACTTCGGGAGGGTGAGTTTCCTCCGTGCCCGGCCCTGTGCTGAGCACCTTCCCTCAGTTGTCCCACTTGCCCCTCACCACAGCCCCAAGATGGTGTAGGGAGTGTCACCTTCAAATCTATGTGGGGGACGAGGAAAACGAAAGCTCCAAAGGCCTGTCCAGTGTCACTCAGCTAATACCCGGCAGAGCCAGGTTTCACATTCAGTCTGTCCGACTCTGGCGGGTGGGTGGATACGGAGTTGATTTGGTTGATTTGGGTTTCGTGGCGCCTGGGGGTGCAGCAGTGTTATGATGCGGTGAAGTCCTACGAGGCTGGCTGTCCACAGGGGTGGGATTCTGGAGAACTGGGAAACTGAGGCTCCACCCTCCAGACCCCCATCCCCAGTAGCCATTGGCTGGGGACAAATGAGGAACCCGGCTGGTCTTTCCACCTGCTCACCATGGCTATACCTGTTGACCCCACTTCCCATCACTCCTGGCCGACCCAGCCATTTCCTGCATTAGATTCTAAACACGTCACAAGGTCAATTCTATTCTGATTCTTCTTTTTTTTTTGTAATCCTTTTTGTTGGAACACTGAGCCCCTGATGAGAGGCCAGTGACAGATGGCACTTCAGAAAGAGCCTTGCAACGTGCAACCTCTCCTTGATCCTACCGGTGGTGAGTAGCACATCCCTGTCCCACTCATTGCAGGAAAATGCCTCTGCATGAGCGACTGGAGGTGTCCCTGGCGCTTTGCAGCTTCCACTTAGCAAAGACATTTTACAGGCTCTCTGCCCAGAGTTTTGATCTGATTTGCGTCTCCAGCCAGTGGGTCGGTCCGAGACGGATGCCCCTGTCCATAGACTCCTCCAGTTCCCTGCTCTAAGCACCCTATCTCCTGAGGATTACAGACCCAGCACAAGCGCTGGTCTTGTGCATCTTGGAGAGGTCTCAGTCCTTGAAGTCCATCCAGTTGTAGAAAGCGGCTTCCAGATGCTGGGATTTTCCCTCCCATGTCTGCACGTCGGCAGTCCCCAGCCTTCCCCAGGGCCTCAGACCTCGCCTGTTCTGCTTGCCTTCAGCCTGGCCCTTGCCCCCTGCCCTGCTGCTGCCGTTGTCCACTCTCCAGTCTTTGTACAATACCAGTGTATTGTACATAGCCGTTGCTATGGTTCAAACCATTCCATACTTGGTGGCTATAGGAAACCACCATTTATTTGGGTCATGCTTCCAGGGGCTGGTAATTTGGGCTGCTCTGAACTAGATGGTTCTTTTGGTCTTGCCTCGGCTCACACATGTGGTGAGCTGCTAGGCCAGCTGGGGCCTTGCTGGTCTAGGATGGTCTCAGCTAGAAAAACTGGGCTCTGCTCTCAGGCTCTCTGATCCGCCATCAGCTCAGCTGAGCTTGTTCACGCGGTGGTACCAGGGTTCCGGGAGAGGGCGGAAGATCTCTTGAAACCTGGGCTCAGAACTGGCCTGAGTGGCAAGTCACTCCCACTGTGCTCTGCTGGGCAAAGCACATCACAAGTCAGTCCCGATTTACCGGTAAAGAAATAGACGTGATTTCTTGAGGGACGAGCTGTAAAGTCACTTTATAAAGGAAGATATGGAAAATTGAGCCCATTTCTGAACTCGATCTTCTCCAGAAGATGACATCCTTATCCTGGGCCGGCCCTTATCCTTCAAAGCTCAGACTGATGCAGCCCTTGTGACCTCTACTCTGGCCCAGCCACCACCTCCTTCACGTGCCCCCAGACCAAGCCCAGAACATGTAAGAGGGAGGTTAAGCATGCGTGCAGGTTCTGGAGACCAGGGATGCAGGTCGGGACTTCATTTATCCCACCACCAGACTCAGCCCACTCAGCTCCAGCCACGCTGGCCAAGCTTTCGTTTCTTGAGCACACCAAAGTCCACCTTGGCACAAGTTGTTTGCCCTGCCTGGGATGGTCTTCCTCCAGAACTTCTTGTTCAAGTCCCTGTGTAGATGTCACCTCCTCAGAAAAGTGATAGAAGCTACGGTGGCTGCTTAGTTGCTGTATCACTGTGCCCTATTTTAAGATTCTGCATAGCACTAATCACAATCTTATTTCTCCTTTTTTTTTTTTATTATTCATTTATCTGTTGGTGTCCCTATCTACTCCCAACTGGCCCCCACCATTGCAATGTCAGTTTTAAGATTGTAAGGACCTAGTCTTGCTCATCACTGTATTCTCAATGCCAAGAACTTGATTAGCATAGGAGGTGTTCAGGAAATGTCTTTTGGGTGAGAGGGCGTGTGGCGGGGTGGATGCATGTGTGGATGGGTGAGTGGGCAGATGGATAGATAATCCAGAGTGGTTATCCAGGGCAGTGGTAGGCTCTTGTTTTTGAAACCAGATACAAGATGAGAGAATACAGGTTTTTGTTTGTTTGTTTGTTTGTTTTTATTTAAAGTATCACTCTGCAATGCTGAATGAACTACATCTGTGGAGCTGGGTGCAGGGACAATGGTGTAATTCTCTGAGTGACAACCCTACTTTTAGAGGCTGAGTGCTTGATGAGGGAGCATGTGGAGAGACAGCAGAATTCAGGACATCTTGACTTGCCCCTTGTGGCATGAAACCAGGCGAGGATGGTCAGGACTAGCATTCTTAGCGATGCCCAGACCAAGGGAGAGATTTCATCCCTTCAGTGGGGCTGGGTGGGAGAAGGAAGTCCCCGCCTCTCAGGTGTACAAGTTATTTATTTACAACTTAATTATATGATGGAGAGAACATGCTTTATATAATAACCGTTATTTGACATTTTTTGAGACTTACCTTATGGCTAGAATGATCATGGAATTCAATGGACAAACGGGCAATTTTGTCTGAGATATATGCTAAACTGAACAGACGTTAAGACAAGAGGTGTAAACTGGCACAGTCCTAGAAACCAGAATGTATATTACCTTACTTATGGCTCAGTATGCAACAATTTTTAAACGTTTCATGTTGTATTTGAAAATAATAAGTATTACGCATTTGTCTGGTGCGGTGTTCTATTCATGTCCATTAAACCAGACTTCCTGATCATGTTCACATATTCTTTATTCAGGCTGAATTTTACCAGTTTAATCTCTCAGTTACTGAAAGATGTGTCAAAATACTCCAAATGATTATAAATATGCCTATTTGTAGTCTCTCAATATTTGTATTACATTTTAAGGATACAATGCATACAAATTTAAAATTGGCACACATTACTTTGTGTTTCGTCTTTATCATTTTAAAGATCTCAGTCTCCAGTAAATGTTTTTGTCTCGAAATCTCTTTTTCCTGTTACTAATATGGCTACAGCAACTTTCTTCTAGCAAAAATTTGGTTTTAATTTAACCCTCGAGGCATTATTACTACTACTACCATCATCATCATCATCGTCGTCGTTGTCATCATCAATCATTTTAGACAAAGTTTTGATTTAAACATATTCTTTCCTCTCTTCCATCTTCATCTGCGAACTTCCATGTGAAATGGTTTTTCTTCTGCCTCAAGCACATCCTTCAGAATCTCCTTCATTGAGGGCTTCTATTTGGAAAATTCAGTTTTTGTTTGTCTGAAAGAGACTTTCCCTTGTTCTTGAAAGATCTGTTCACTAAGTATAAACTTCTCGGTTGACAGTAATTTTTCTCTTAGCACATCGAAGATAGCATTTTATCATCTTTTAGTTTCCATTTTTCCTGCTGAGAAATTAGCTGTCAGTTTTTGAAGGTGGTCTGTCGCTTTTTTTTCTTTCTTATCTTTTTAAGAAGCTTTTTCATGATCTGTGTACGGTCTGAATGTTTGTGTTCTTCCTGTTCCAATATCCGAAGTGAAATGTGGTGGGGAGGTGGGGCCTTTGGTGCTTAGGTCATGGGTGTGGAGCCCCCACAGAGTGGAATTAGTGCCCTTATAAAAGAGACCCCCTGAGACTTTTCTCATCTTTAGAGTCAGAAGCCTAGAAAAGGACCCTTATTTGACACTTTGATCTCACTTATTTCCTGGCCCTCCAGAACTGTGAGAAATAGATTTTCTATTATTTTATATGCTACCCATTCTGTGGCAATTTTGTTACAGCAGCTCAAAAAGACTAAGACAATATGGAAAATTTCAAAGAAATAAAGAATAGTATATAATGAAACAATATAATCTGTACTCTGGCTTTTAAAATATTTTATTCTTTCTCTTTTGGTGTATTAAAATTTCATGTGTGCATCTCTCTCTCTCTCTCTCTCTCTCTGTGTGTGTGTGTGTGTGTGTGTGTGTGTGTGTGTGTGTGTGTGTACTGGGGGGACTCATTAGGATCGATTTCTTTGACCTCTTTAAATATTACTTTTGCCCCTTCTCTCTGTATTCTAATTCATGAACTTAGGTTAGACCCAGATTTCTCAACCTCAGCAACCTTGCCACAATTCTTTGTTGTGCAGGGCTGTGTAAAACATTGTAAAATGTCTAGCAGCCTCCTTGGCTTCCAGCCACTAGATGCCAGGAGGTATAACCCCTACTTCTTGACAATTGTGACAACCCATAACATCCCCTGGAGGCCAACACTGCCCCTGATTGAGAACCAATCTGATTTAGACATTAATTAAGCTTTTTAAAATCTCTCTTCCCTGTTTTCTTAATGTCTTGTTCATATATTCCAAACCTTTGTTATTTCTGGACTGTAATTTGGATAATTTCTTCACTACTTCTCTCTTCAGCTTCAGGTTCTTATTCCGATTATATTCAAACTTAACTTTTATTTCTATGAATATAATCATTTTATGTCATCTCTGATAATTTCAGTACCCTAAGTCATTGTTACTGACTTTGGTTTCTGCCGATTCTTTTTCAGGAAATGGTTCCTCACTGCCTTGTGCGCTCAGCGAATTTTCCTCAAACCTTCGCATGTGGGGTGGTGGGGGGCGGGGATTCATCTACGAGACGAAAGTGGTTTTCTCTGGGGAGGATTTAATTTAGCTTCTGCTGGATGCCCAGGATCCTACTTATTACTAGGACCACTTAAATTGTTCGCGTGAGGATTTTCAGACTCTAAGTCATAAGAATTCTGGCTACAGCCCTGAGTGAGGGTAAGCTTGTGGGTGTCAGTTCTCGGGGCATCTTTTTCCTCCCCCTCTGTTCTGAGGTTCAAGAGAGTAACTTTTCCAGTCGTCCCATGGGTGGTAGTGGAGTTATTTCTAATTCACCTTCACACTAAAAGTTCAGCTCCGGGGACCCGCGTTTTATTAGTTAGGGTCTCCTAGTCAACTCCCTTTCTCCCAGGTGCTTTCTCTCTGGCGCCTGGGAGGCTGTGGAAATCTAAGCTCAATATACCAGGCTCTGCAAATGCCCCAGGGTGAAAGCTGTTTCGTTTTCTGCTTACCTCTTGGGTTTCGACCTCTATTTCATTTTCTGCCTTCACGCTCCTTATTTTCTTGCCAGCCTGTCAATGCACTTCAGAAAGGTGCTCACAATTTTAACCAGCAGTTTTAGCTCTTCTCAATGGGAAGATTGGTCAAGGTATCTAGTTTGTTATTTTGCTGGCGATGAATATTGAATTACTCCCCACCCCCCTTCCTAGTTATAGATCACTTCGTTGATCTGACATGCCACTTAAAACTATACCTGTTTTATCCACCATACACGGCTAGCCTGAATTTTTTAAGCTGGTGTTTACAGGAATTGCAGATGGAGAGATAAACCAGGAACACGATTAGATTGCTGTTTTCACAGGCCTTTCCTTCACTTTGACTCTCTTGCTGGAGGCAATTATAGGGCAATGTGTGTGAACTTAATGTAGTCCCCAGTTATTGAGGCTTGCCCAGAGCATTCACTGGGATTCCACTGAGCAAATCACTGTCTCAGCACAAACAGTGGCTGGGCTGCTCCGTTAAGAATTTCCGGCATCAAAGAAACAGGTTCTTGCATCTACATCCTTTTAACTTGTTCCTCACTGATTGACTGTCACTTTTAAACGAGCTTAGAGTGTGCCCACCTGCAGTGAAGAATGGAAAAATATGCCAGGGAGATCGTTTGCTGTTACTGGCTGTGAATGGCCAGAAACAACAATAATAATGATCATAATGAGCAAGACGAAGGCAACAGTGGTGTTTACTCTGTCCCGTTCACCGTACTCGGGACTTACCTGGATTAATCCATCCAGATGAGCTCATCTAATTAATCTCATGAACAACTGGCCCTGCTATTTAATTACCGCCAGAATCAAAACTGATTAAGAACTGCTGTACAGCTAATAAATCACCTCATCAGTTCCCCTCATTCACTTATCTTGGCAATGATTTTGGCAACCAGCTCATGTAGGTGGGCCCATTGAACGGAATCTCATGGCTCATTCAGTGGTGTGTTTCTATGGATGAGGTAGCTGTATAGTTTTCCTATTGCAAGAGCGTCTTAATAAAATTGTTACAGTTACACTGTATGGCGTGTAATTTTAGGCTTTAATCCCTGTTTGTCTATCATAGAAGATGTTTTGGGGTGTGCTCTAAGGAAAATCTTGGCTCTCCAATCTACCCAAAGTTTGGTAAGCAGAGTACAAAACACATTTTTTTTTTTCGTCCTGACATACTTATGAGTAAGTTGCTTACATGACATGTCATCCCTCCTGGATCCTTTTGAAAATATATTTCCAGCACAAATGAACATTCTTCTGCGTTATTACCACATATGACCAATAAAATCAGGATGTCAGTGTTAATATATCACTACCATCTGATCCTCAGACTTAATTCAAATTTCATAAATTATCGCAAAGTCTTTTATAGCAACATGATCCAATGAAGGATTGCATTTTGCTATCCTGTCTTTTAGTGCCTTTTCCCCTAGTCTTTCCTACACTTTTAGGACCATGACACTTCTGAAAACAACAGGTCACGTATTTTGTAGAGCATGTCTGATGCTTTCTCATGGTTACATTTAGGCTATGCATCTGCAGCAGGAATGTCACAGAAGTGACAGTGAGTCCTTCCTATCCTTATCAGGTGGCACCCAATGTTGATTTGTCCTATTTCTGATGAATTTAAGTTTAACTATAAAATTAAGGAAGTATCTATCTGTCAATCTTCTCCACTATCATGTTACTTCCTCACCCACTGTCATCAATAAGTAAGTATTTCATGGGGAGTTTGAGACTATGTAAATACCTCATTCTTTATCAAACTTTTAATCTATGCATTTAGGTATATCGACATTGGTCCATGGGTTCTTATTTTATTTTGATTGGTATATTTTGATATTTAAATTTTCCCAGCCGTGGCCAGCGGTCACCTCTTGGTTGGACATGCTCCCATCATTCATTGAGTAGTTTCTTATTTTCTCACACAAGATAACCCAAGCTCATCTTGTCCTCAAACCTAAAAGCAGCTGTTTCTCCAAGGAGCTCCAGTGTCTTTTAAGTTGAGGATGGTATTTAGTCCAGTAAGTGTTCACTGCTATCGGGGTGTCACTGTTCCCAGGCCTTGTCACGTAGAGAGAGCAAAGGATTGTATGTAAGTATCTACATACACATATACTCACATCTATGTTTATTTCAATATCTACGTGTTGAAAATCATGAGCTTACACCAATGCTTCTAATTCCAATTCAATACCACACACTTCATTCTCATTTTTTTCTTTTCTGTATTTGCAACTTTAACAGTGAGAAATTTGACTCCTATTATCCTTCACATAACAACTTATTTGACCAGTAACCTATAGGTAACCAATCTTTGGTCACCACTGCCCACCACACACCCCACCACAGTCGCTTTCTGTATCCTCCCCCCCCCCACACACACACGCTTTAGCATCCTTGCCATGGAGCCTTGCCACACACAAGTCCTCCAATGGGGTTGCCCTACTTATCCTGCTTAGACTGTGACCCCCAGTGAGGACCACGCTCCTGCACAAAAGCCCTCTTCACTCCTCAGGCTCTGCTTACCTATGCCAAACTGTGCCCCCCACCTCACCCACCTGCACGGATGCCTTCCTCTCCTCTCCTGTGCACTGACTCCCCACACTGGGCCACCTCTGCACACGAAGTCCTCCTCACTCTTCTCAGATGCTGGACCTATACCAGGTAGTATTTCTCACCCCTTGGGAATCCAATATCATATGCACAAGGCTGCTTCCCAGTGTGGATGTCTAAGTCCCTGTCTCTCTGTTCCCTCGCCCCATTGGTGGCATCACTCACCTTGCTCCATGTCATCTAATGTTTGTTGGACTAAATTTTGAGGGAAAGGAAAGGACAGTTTAAAATCTTTTATAGCCACAGATCGTTTTCTTTAAGTGAAATCTTGTAAGGACCATTAATATATAAAAAGATTCATGTGACATTTTTATATATTATGTAATTATTTCAGTGTAAGTATATAACACTTTTTTAAAGAAAGCTAGTAAATGAAAATAATGGAATTGTTAAAAAAATTTTTAACCCCTTTTTATTCTGAAGTAATTTTAGATTTGCAAAAGAGTTGCAAAGAGAAGTATACCTTTCACCTGGTTACTCTGATGTTAACACCTTGTGTTAAGTGAAGAGGCTGCAATCTTGTTCTGAGAGATGCGGATCTACCTGGGCCTCGCTGGTGCACCTGGGCTCCAAAGAGCTAAAGGTTGCGACCTGCCCAGGACGTGTCCTGGGAACGCTCCAGAGCCTCTGCCTCCACCCTGGCATCCTCTACCTTTTTTCCTCCCTTTCTTCAGATGCTTCCTGGACAGGACATCAATACCTGAAAAGGCTGTGCCTGAGAAGCAGGCCTGTAGTGAGTCAGACTGTGTTGGGATCCCAGGTCACTGCTTGAGGTTGGAGGTTAGATAGGGTTCCCCACCCCACGTTCCCCATTCTCATTCTATATTGGCTATTGGGGAATGCTGTCATGTAAGACGGAGGTCCCCGATCTTTTCACCGGTGTTCCTGTGAGAATCTAATGCCTGATGATCCGTGGTGGAGCCGAGGTAGTGATGCTAGTGCCGGGGGGGGGGGGGGGGGGGGGCACTTGCTGGTTGTATGACCACAAACTCAACTGACCTCTCGAGGCCAGTCTGTAAAACTGGGACAACTGTACCTCCCTCAGAGGAAATGCCTCTGGCAAACACACAGCAGAGTTCTTGATGCATAACTAGCCCTTAACAAAAGTTAGTTTTTAACTCTTGTTTGCACCCCTGTGCCCCCCACCCCACCCACCTGCACGGGCGCCTTCCTCTCCTCTCCTGCGCATTTGAAGTGAATTCAGTGGCCATCCTGGATAGTCCGTAGGTGGTGAATTTTTACTCACTCGAACCAAGCTTTTCTGTGCCTCAGCAGGAGAGGGCTACTCCTCACATTGCAGGCAGCGTCTGCCTGGAATTTGGGCAGTGGGCCACCTCGGCTCCTCTGCTTTTGGAAATACATTTCTCTGCAGCCGTTTGCAGATTGCCACCTCCTTATTCTTGTTTCTGTGTTGGCACTATTTTGTCTTCAAGTCACTTGTATGTTTTGTTCCTGTGTGGGTAAAGACTGAGAGAAACTTAATGAAGTAAAGAGCAGATGATACCACACTGGCCAGGAATAAGTGTGTGTGTTGGTGGCGGGAGGCGGGGGGGTAAGTGACCTGGATTTGTGAGGGACACAGGCAGCATTATTTGTCAGCTGGGGTTTTGTTCTCACATTGTTCTTAGCAAAACTGGATGAGGCTTCAGATGGGCGTCTGAAGGGCAGGGCTCCCACGGCCCTGGTTGTGAGGTCTGAGACGTGTTAGTGAAGAGCTCAATAGAAAATTCTTGGAAGACTCCTGGTGTCACATTGACATATGTGATGGTTACGGGGAAAGAAACCTTTTCTAGGCGAGTGATGCGGTGTCATAAGGTATATTTGATGGGTCATAGAAAATGCCTTGCCACTTTCTGCCAGATTTTGTATCCCTTCCCTCGACTTCTGTTTTTGGACGCTTTTTATCTATTCTTGTGTTTAGACAGCCTGCCTCTCCTTGAAGCAGGGGTGACCCGAGCTGGGGCGGGCTTTGGGAATTGCCTGAATGGCCCAGCTGGGCTGTAGATTAGCATAACTGGCAGGTCCCATCTGTCCAGTTTACATTGTAACTGATGCTGCTCTAGCTTTTGTTGTTAAATTTTTCGGATGGGCCGGGTCTTATTTATACCGTCATGGGTAGGGAGGAATCTCACTGCAGAATGAGATGCCTGTATTGGCCTCATCTGCAAAAGAAGGAAATAATTGTGTCTTCTTCATGGGCTCTTCTGGGGTAAAAGAGAGGATGCCTGCGGTGCTCTGGCAGGGCCTGGCACATGCTGGGTGCCGCCTGAGGGGAGCCGAGGCACTGATGGCGGTGCTCAAACTCATGGAGCCTTTTCCACCAAGGGGGCAGGGAGACCGCATGGACCTCCCAGGGCTGCCACTGGGGTCCTTCTCAGCCTCACTCAGGACTGGTCAGACATTGCCTTTGAGAGGAATCACTGGCCACAGGTGATTACAAAATAAATATCAAGTCTCCCACCTCCCAACTTGTCTCCTGACCAACACTGTTTGCCAGCTGGTTCACTATCCGGGCATGACATCTAAGACCCTCACCCTCCTCACCCTCCACTTCTGCTGGTCCCTTTCCAAGAGGCATCTCCAAGCCTACACTCACACCCTCTGCCTCTTTCCTTGAGTGCCCCCAAGGCACGGGTTTTCAAATATGTTCTTACATTAGGGGTCCCCAACCTCCGGGCCGCAGACCGGTACTGGTCTGTGGCCTGTTAGGAACCAGGCCACACAGCAGGAGGTGAGTGGTGGGAGAGAGAGAGAAGCTTCATCTGTATGTGCATCTGCTCCCCAGCACTAGCATCACGCCTCAGCTCCACCTCAGATCATCAGGCATGAGGTTCTCATAGGAGCACTGGCCCATGGTGCCAAAAAGATTGGGGACCTCTGTCTTATATGAATAGTGAGAATGGGGAGTATGGGGTGGAAGGGCCACAGGATGGGGAACCCTCCCTAACCTCCAACCTCAGCAGTGACCCTGGGACTCACACCAACACCTCGGTGTGGGGATTTTGAAAGCACTGCCCTGGACAACTAAAACTGCTTCCTGAAGAGCTCTCCCATCTCCGTCCCCAAACCCTGCCGCCTGCCCCTGTCACTGGACAACTCTTCCTTACCCTCTGGCTATGTTCTTCCCCTGCCTAAATGTGTTCAGTCACTGCCTATTGCCTGCCTGATAGAGCCCACTTCTCAGCGTGGCATTGCTGGCTGTATGACCTTGGGCAAGGTACTGAATCTCTCTGTGTCCCAGTGTGCACATCTGTAAAATGAGATTATAGTGAGGTCGGACCGAGTTGACCTATAAAATACTCAGCTCTGTGCTTGGCACATTCTAATAAATGTTTAGGAAGTCTTAGATGATCTACTGGATATTTATTTACATATATACATTTCTTCTTCAACTAAAAACAGGCTACAAAATATACAATCTAGTGCCTTACTTGATATGCAGCCTGACACCTAAGTATTTGCTCAGTGAGAATTTTGACTCCTACATAGCTTTGCAGAGCTGTGGCTTAGGGCTTCTAGATGATTATTTCTCAAAATGTGGCCTGGAGACCACCTGTATCAAAATAATCCTGAGTGTATGCAGATGCCTAGACTCTGTTTCAGACTTACCAAATTAATATTTTGGGGGATGGAGCCCAGGAATCTACACTTCAACATGATATTTAGGGATTCTTCTGTGCCCTACAGAGAACCCCCGAGGTGGGTGTTCAATCCTGCCCTTTGGTTCTGTCCTCACATGACCTCCCAAGGCTGAGCTACAGTAATCCTTTGGTCCCTTCCCATCAATCCATCTGCATCCACATTTAATTTCAAAAGCCTCCTCCCACCCCATGCTGTCATCATAAATCAGCCCCATGCCAGAAATATTGACTTCAACCCAAAAAATTCTAGCGAAGTTATTTCTCCTTTGGCTTCAGTCACAATGTTATTTTTTGGAGGATCGAGTCTTTCTGAGTACCCGTGCCCCACTGTTTAACGGTTCGCTAATAACAACAAAAGGCTCTTCATTTTTTATCCATTCGCCTTTGCGGTGAAGGCTTATTTTGGTTCCGTGGAGGCAACTAATTAATTATTTAATGTTCGTTTGTATTTTTACCAACATTAGGTCCAATTTACATCGTGGAACAAGCCATCCATACAGTATGTGTCATAATTACTGTTTTGCAATTTCACACCAGCAAAAATTTATTAAAACTTCACGACTCATTAATAGTAAGTGATCATAACCGCTTAATAGAAAAGGAAACTGTGCTAATGATGGCGGCTTTGATGAACGTATTTGACCTTAAGTCATGAAGTCAAGTGAAATTAATATCGCTGAGTGTTGAGCATAAGCTTTGTTACAGTGCACATCGTTTCAATCATCATAAAAGGCAAATAAACTAGTTTTGAGTTTGACTAGATCTGAAAGCCTTTTAACTCTTCACAACAAATTAAGGGAATGGGAACAGTAATGAGCCCCTACACAACGACAATTGACGGGAGGTGAGTAGATGCAGACGTGGCTATTTTTGATCAATGGTGGAGCAACATCGTCCGCTTGGCTGGATAAATGTGCAGACACGTCACTGGGATGGAAGTCTGTCTCAAAAGAATTTAGGATACGGTGTAAAAGGGACTCGGTAGTTTGAAGACTTCGCCTTCTCCTCACCAGATAAATAGATGGGGGTCTATGAGGCATTGAAACCCAGAAGGATCTTAACCCCATTTAGAGAGCCAGCTGTGTCTGTGGCTGTCACAGACACTGCTTATGTGTCCCGGCGCGGAGCTGAAGGAATGGCCTCCCTAGTGTGAACGAGGCTCTCTCCTGCCTCTGAGAAGTTTGCCTTCTTCCAGGCCTGGGCAGGGGAAGAAAGAAAAGTACGTACATGTCTACGAGGACAGGGATGATATGTTTCTGCTTCCCAGAGACAGTGTCTGTCATGTGACCAGCCTCCAGTGAATTTGTTAACGGGGCTGGGGGGAAAAGGAGCCCGGGGGAAACTCAGTTCCCTCCTCTTTCGAGAATGAGCCGTGTGTGCTCAGAGTCCCACTACATGCGAGACCCGGTCCCAGCCTTGCTTCGGTTTTTACTGTGGTGTCATCATCAGGTTTTGTCATCCTCTTTATGGCAGCAGCTGTTGCCAACATAGGAACCTGACCGCCATCCCCTGAGATAGGTTCCGTTATTTATTCTATTTGATACCTGGGAAAACTGAGGCTCAGAGAGGTCGAGGAACTTTATCTCTAGAGTCTACACTCTTCACCACCCACTGGGGACACAAGAAGACTGTGTCCTCCCTTTTGGGGGGTCCCCCCCTTACTAGCGAGGGGAGGCTCGTGTACACAGGACTAAGTGACAGTGTGGGGTCACACATGGCACAGGAGTGAGCAAGGGGCTGTGAGGACAGTGGGCACCACAAAGAGAGAGACCCTGTTGCAACTTGTCGTGGCTTGGCAGGCTTCCCAGCGGGTGGCTGCAGGATGGTGAGGCGATGGCAGCAGGTGAGTGTGGCCGATGCGTGGACAGAGGCAGTGAGCAGGTCTGCTCATTTAGGTGCAAGGACAGAGTAGGAAAGTCGAGAGGCAGCACGGAGTCAGAGCCTGGTGGTGGCGTTTTAGAGAAGCAGTCTGGAGGGGCTGGAGACCGAGAGCCCCTTGGGGAGGCAGCAGGAACAGCAGGGAAGGCTGGACATGAATGAACGCATAGTCCTGCTGGCTAATCGGATCGGGCAGGAGAGGAGGGGTTGAGTCACTGTGAACACCGGATTTGAGGCTGCGGCTGCGGGAGGGGACGTCGAGGAATCCAGACTCAATGGGAGACTTCGGCTCTTTCGTTCCTCACCCTCCTGAACCTGTGCCCCCATAGCCCCTGCTTCTGCCAGCCTGAGCGTTACCCTTGCTCCTTTCACCTCCCAGCACCGAGGAGTCCCATCATCATCATTGTCACATTTTACTTGTTTCCAAGCAGAAATGCAACTCCCATGACTGTGTAAGCTCGATCAGAAGAAAGGCCTCTCTTTCACCCGCCTCTCTATCTCCTGTGCCTGGAAGGATGATGCTCTGGGTGTTGATATATGTCGAAGGCCAGAGGGTCGGGGCAGGTTGGGGAACCAGAGCATCTGTAGTGGGCAGGCTGATCTGAGGAGATGGCTGGTTCTTCCCAGGAAGGCTGGACATACTGGAAGCTGAGCGAGGGCCCATGGAGGCATCCGAGTCATCTGCTCTGGGGGGCGACTGAAGCTCAGAAGTGGGGAAGGAACAAGGCCTCCAAGGGGGCTGGATGGCAAAAAAAAAAAAAAAAAAAAAAGGGCAGAAGACCAGTGACTGGGCCTCCCCGAGAAGGGGAGCCGTGTGTGATGTACGCCAGCAAAGTTTGCAGTCAGGCCTCATTAAAAGGTTACCAACAAAAGCATAGCCTAAAGGACCATTCTGTTTCACTGTCAGTAAATCCCAAATTAAGAAAAAAAAAATCCAAATGTGTACATCAGTTCTTCACATTACAAGAGGATTAGCAATGTTAAAAGTCAGGTTTCCTTAAAGATCTAATCCCTCTGTGGCTTTGAAAAGCGAGGCGATGCGTAGGAAGTCTCTTCTGAAGCCAGGCGGTTTGCAGGGTAACGCGAGGTTACAACGCAGACCCTCCAGCCAGGCTGCCTGAGTTCGGATCCTGGGGTCCCCTCTGATCTGTGGGACTATGCCGAGTTAGCTAACCTTTGACTCTAGTTGCTCATCAGCAAAATTGAGAGAGCAGCACCTGCCTCACAAGCCAGCTGCCAAGATTCAAAACGATCCGTGTTACTTAAAAGAGTGAGCACTCAGTGCATGAAAGGTCCAGGGGAAACACAAGTTTTTCTTCCAGAAGCCAAGGAGCAAACAGGGACCAACGTAGAGAGGGACTCGCTGGTGGGGGTACTGTGGACAGATCGCACCTGAGCCATCTGGGCTTTGCCGGCTCTGTGTCAGTTCCGTGGGCGAGGCAAGCTGAAGGTTGGGGCTCCTTGCAGGGTAGGACAAGGCCAGCTCACCCAGCACCTGGAGGTAAGTGGTTGGCCAGAGGGCAGCACTGGCACCGTCCTGGTCGCCCCTGATCACCCCTGCCCTTGCACCTTGGTTTGCGACCTGGAGACATTGTAGCATCCGGTGCGGGAGCCACCATCCCCCGCGTGCTCCTGCTGCATCTGTTGGCCGCCCCCTCCCCCACACTGAGCCGTAGGAGCAAGCGAACAGCACGCAGCAAGATCACCTGGCAGCTTGGCGCTGCGTACCTGGGGCTGTCTGGGCCCTACGTGACAGGAGGGTTATTCAAAGCACACTGAGGCCCTGTAAAAATCGCCTCGAAAAACTCAGTGGAATAGGAAAATAGAGTCTGTAGTTGTACTCGGGGAGCTGACAGTCACTTGAATAGTTTGCAGTTCCTGAGGGAAGAAGGGTGCCAGAAAGGGAAGAGGGAGGCGGGGGAGAGGGCCACCCCCTTGGGGGCTGGAGTCAGAGCACCGATGGGGTGAGGGCCTTTTCGGGGCCTCTCTTTGCCCATCCACAAAAGGGGGGTGATCAACTACCTGCTCTGGGAGCGTCCCAGGGGAACACGCGTGTAGAAGGTACTCTGCCAACTGTAAAGTGCTTCCAAGGTGAGGAGACGTTGGCTGAGTGCCCTACGGATCCTCCAGGACAGAAACGTTCGAAGAAATGAAAACAAACGAGCTTCGTATCCGTGCGGTTGCTTTGCTATTGTGACATTGGTGCCCAGAGACGACGGAGGGCGTCAGAGACTCATTTTCAACTGATTGGAAGGAAAGCAAACGTAGAGGAGAAGCACGCATCACAGGGACCACCTTTCTCTTCGCGCTCGTTGTGCATTTTGTCCTCGATTTAGACAATACCTTTGGACGATTCTTTCCTGGAGCCGGAATGAAATGCTTGCAAATCAAGGAATAAAACCCATTTTCTGTCATTGATTTTGGACTGCTCCCTTCAGAAGGAGACGCCCTAGTCCTGAAGGAAGACGCAGGTGACTGTTGACCAGAAGAAGTCCTCGACATACAGAAGCCATATCTCACCCCTGTTTTCTAGTTGTGGGCAGGTGTAGGGAGGTCGAAATTCAGGGCGAGACAGGTACTAGGAGCTAAATGAGCCTCCCGAGCCAGCTACCCTGCCAGGGGCGTGATTCCTGCCTGCCATCGCCTCCCCAGTGGCAAGAGCTCCCAGTGTCTGCTGCCATTGTCATCGTACTAAAGGCAGAAGAGGCCCAGACAGGGATCACTGCTGGGATTTGAGGAGGGCGACCGGGCACCCCGGAAGTTTGGCCAAGCACTTCCAAAGTCATACAATGACAGGTCAGCTGTGTTTCCTTGGGCACTCTGTGGTTGTAAATTAGATCTTTAAAAACACTTGGGCCATCTTTTGTCACTTGTGTTGGCTGTGTACGTTGCAACTATTTTAATTGGCTTTATGTCTAGAATGAGGGACAGAAATAGAAGTGTCTCTCAGGGGAGCAGTCCTGGCACTCGGATGGCTTGTTTATACATATATATATATGTATATACTGTTCTTTTTCTCAAGGCAAGGGAGGTAATCTAATTATCTGTAGAAGACAAGCTCATGCCGCAGTATGTCAGCTTGGGCTGCTGTCATAACATGGCCCCAAGTGTGGGTGGAGGATGTGGGATGTGGCTAAAAAGCCAGGAAACTTTCCTCTCACAAGGCTGGAGGGCAGAAAATATAGTTGAAGTGGGCGCTGGCATTGGAAAACTGAATTAAAGTCCCACTTTGCCGCCTTGGCTGTGTGACTTTGCATCAGCCACTCGCCCTCTCTGAGGCTCAGTCTCCTCAGCTGCAAAATTAGAGTACTGCTACTTTGGAGTCGCTGTGAGGACTGCATAGGCTCATGTGCGTGGATCCCATCCATCCTGG
Organism: Eonycteris spelaea; assembly: GCA_003508835.1. Taxonomy (NCBI): domain Eukaryota; kingdom Metazoa; phylum Chordata; class Mammalia; order Chiroptera; family Pteropodidae; genus Eonycteris; species Eonycteris spelaea. Next base: position 9,204,854 of record PUFA01000004.1, on the reverse strand, counting down.
TGCTAGGTGAGGACCCAGTAACCAACTGCCATTACTACTCCGTTCTCTCTGAGGGCCTGTCCACAGGGCAGGGCCACCCCTTGCCATTCCTGTCAGTGAAAGACCTCCCTCTGGGCTGGGCGGGCACTGTGTGGCAAGGACCCACTCTGTGTTACCAATCACAGAGTGCGAAATTATTTAAAAACCCTCCTGTCCACACAGGGGACCCAGGTGCCTGTAAGGCGTGTCTTCCCCAAATTGTGGCAATTACTCCCCAAAGAGGTTCTGTGGGGCAGCTGTTGACTGCTCCTCAGTCTTTGGGGCTTTGCTGGATTCAGAGGGACACTCTAGCCTGCGGGTGCTCTGAGCCGGGGCTGTCTCTGACTTTTCCCTCCAAAGAGCAGGGACCAAACCTGAGTTGGGCTCCAGCAGTTGGACAGCTTTTTACTCTTTAGAAAAGTAAAAATCATATAGATATAATAAAAACTGCACATCTAGGTAATAATTATCTATCCATCAATTTATTTATCAATCCATCTATCATCTATATTCTAAAATGTATGCAAGTAGAAACATACATGTCATTGTCCTGCATCTTGCCTTTTCACTTAATATATCATAGACCACATTTGATTTCAGTGGACACACATCCGCTTTGTAAAAAAAAATAGTTGCTTAATAGTTCCTCATCTAATGCACCCCGAGTTCTTTAACTAATTCACTGTTGCTGGGCATTCAGGTGGTTCCAAGTCTTCTGCTATTACAGATTATTCTGCGATGAGAATCCTTTTGCATGGGTCTTGGCACAGTGTGTAAAAATGCAGGGTAAACTTCTTGCAGTGGAATTGTTGGTTCAAAAGGAATGTGGATTTTAAATTATAATACATATTGTCTAACAGTTTTTTTTTTTTTCAAAAAAGATTGGCCCTATTTTTATACTCACTCAAAATACTCTTGGGCCAAATGCCCACCTTATCTTTCAGACACGGTGAACTGTCCATCAGCCGAGATGGAAAAAAGCTTCATGAGAATAAAACCCAAGAGCCAGCACTGTCCATTTATGTGACTTTTATGGTCCTCCTGCTCGTATGTTTTACATCGCTATGTTTTCGTTTATACTTTATTTATATCGCCAAGCACAAGCAGTCTTGTATCTTGTTTCTGTCACTGTTTTTATTCACTTTCTTGGCATTTCTCTCAGGGTTTTATTAGTCATTTCTTGTTCCAGCTCCTAAAATTTCTATCACCTGCATCCTGGGGAATTGTTTGTAGTCAGAAGATGATTAGAATACTAACGGACAGGGTTGGAGACAGGGCCCCAGACTGCTCTTCCCCCCAGCTCTCTGTTTAGGGATTGAGGGGAAGTCAGTGTCCCACTCCTTCTCAGGGGCCAGCTGTTCTGGGGGTGCTGACACTGTGGGGTTCGTTTCTCTGTGAGTGAACTTAAGGATCTCTGTTCAGGCTGCCCAAGAACCTTGAGTCAGGTGAAATGCGGGGGTCTGGTGTTCTGCTATACCTCTAAAACACCAGGTCCAGATCCACATGCTCACAAACTTTTTATCCACACTGGCCATCTGGCAGAAATCATTTTACACTTGGTCATTTGAAAGCAGGCCCAGGAAGCAAGGGAGGGGAAGAACCCAGCTGAATGAGAAATCACAAAGAATAAAATTGTGTTCTGCAGAATATCAGGTGAAAAACAACTCCTATCCTACAACTGCTCGATCTTCTTGATGTTTAGGGGACTACAAGTTACAGACCGAAGCCGACGACAGCGGCTAAATCAATGGCTATGTTGTGTTTTAATATTTTTGCCTCAAAACGTCCTGGTGGTGATAAGGTGCCCGAGATAATAACTGCCCCAGGGAAGTGGGGGAGTCGTATTTTGAGCCACCACGATCATGATGCTAATTCTAATGGATAAAGTCCAACCTCATCCCATGTAAAGTGAGTCTTCTTTGCCAGGCACTGAGCGAGAAGCTGGAAATAAGGGAAATGACCCACTCTAAGTCTTTATCCTTTATGAAAATACTATTTGTACGTTTTTATAAATAATTTAATACAGATGTGAGAGTAACTAGAGAACTCACCAACCCCATCCCATCATTACAAAACTGAATGTGAAGATGTAAATGTCGGGCGTGGCCCTGCACTAGAAGCTGGCTCCCTTTGGTGTGTAAATGTGAGCAGCTAGATTAGGTCCAAAACAGTGGCTCTCAATGAGGGGCGTTTGATGCCTCCTCCTTCCTGGGGGGTTGACAATGGTGGGGTGGGGGTTGCTACTGGCAGCTGGTACACAGCAACCAGGGATGCTGCTAAATATCCCAGAGCACACAGGGCCAGACACCCTTCCCACCAACCCCCCACACGTGAACAGAGACTTCGCGGAAAGCATCGGTGTCAGCCACGCTGTCCTCGGTAATGATACCCTCTCTGATGTGAAAACGCCAGTGTCTTGACACTAAGGATCTCTGTGTTTGTCGGTTTCCAGGCCATTTTCCAATGTATTATGATGCAAGCAGAAGACACAATAATTGTTTTTTTTTTTTGTTTTTGTTTTTTTTTAAAAAGAAAACAACGTTTATTAGGATATTGTGGGTGGGGGATGGCTGAAGGGACTACATACGTACATTCTGTAGTGCTTGAGCAAATGCGAACAGAAAATTCGAACATCACACCACCACTCCCAACGTCCAAAGAGCAAACCTTGCGCTTCCGCACGTGGCTGTTCCTCCATGGGTGTTGACGAGAAAGCATGCTGCAAACAGCTGTGTGGGGGAGCCGTGTGGGAACGGCCCCAGGAGAACGCACGGGGTCCAGGGCGGATGCGCGACAAACGACGACAGAAATGTATCGGCTGCTCCAAATGGAAAACTCAGGAAACACGCAACACAAAATGGAGTCCGGAAGGGAAGATGCTCGTCTATATCCTCTGCTAACAGGAGGCTTCAATGAAGCCCGCTCTACCCTTCACCCCGGCGCTGGCGAGGCTGGGTGTCTGCACCCCCCTCCTCCCAGGACGGAATTCTAAAACTACCCTAAAAACCAGAATCCTTATTTTCTTCCACCTGTATTTTTTTAACTGGCAGAAAACAGAATGAACATAAGCCGAGACATACCCTCAGGTTTAGAGTAAAAATGCAGCACCATCTAAGAAGAGTACAACAATAAAAAAATCCTGCATCCTAAATCTCACACAGCTTCTCAGCAGGAGTTGGATTAAACAAGAGAAAATAATTTCAATATCAAGGGATAATGCACAGGAGATGAGAAAACTCTTTAAAGCGAACTCTGTGGTGAAAAGTGTTGCCTCTCCTCCTTTGGGGGCAGAGAGAGAAGAGGAGACAGATAATTAGGAGAAGTATAAGGCCCTGGATTTCAAGTTTCTGAAACCATTTCTTCAACCCTCTGAGGACAGTCAGCTATTTCTGAATCCAGAAAAGCACATCAGAAATATCTGATTACTTAAGACCACAGCCAAATAAGGCAGGGCAATCTGTGATTTGGTTCTATGGTTTGTTTCCATTCTCTTTTTTCCCCCACACTGGAGAAGTGCCTTTAGCGAAAGCTAAAAAATAAAAAGACCAAAATCCAGGTCAAGTGCTGTTTGCACGCCAGGAAGATAACGCGAGATCACATACCTGTGCCTTTGTGACAGGAAACACAGGGAGCTTTACCCGTGGAGCATGAAGTGCAGCTTTGCCGAGAAGGCCCAGGTACCTTCGGCTGTACCTGGACAGATGCCCCACCCGGCCCTACTGACAGATGGCAGACTTTTGCCCACTTGTAACAGCCTGGCTGTTTCCTATACCTAGGCATCCACTGGTTGTCCAATTCTTCATCCTGCTGTCTTAGGATCTACATCACGGTTGGCAGGCATCTGGGGTCACCGTGTGCATTTAAAGTTTGGCTGTTTTGAACGAGCACTGCTGACTGTTTGCTTTGCTTGGCTAAAGCAGTTCCGGTATCTCCTATTCTCACCTGCACCATGGCTGGTCCCTGGCAGCTGGGATAGTTCACCAGCATGCCCACCTGGTCACACACACTCACAGCCCTCTGAGGGTCAGAGGGTGACCCCACTTGACTCTGTGGAAACTTTTTAGGCTCAGACCAAGGGTGGGTGTGCCCACCTTCTCCATGTGGTGGATTCTGGGTAGGTCGTTGTTCGCATATGGACTGGGACTTACTTCTTGGAGACTAAGTCTTAAAAACAACACGTGGACCATTTATAATGAAAATTTAGATTCTCCAAAGGATAGCAAAATAAAGAATTCTGCCAATCTGGAAAATATGGGTGCTTCCCTAAGCTGCTGTCAGAGGCCCTATATTTTCAAGTTACTCTTGGGCGGGGGGAGGGAGTGGGGTGGGGCTTCGGCTCCAAATGATGGTTCTTTCGACCAGAGTACATGTTCAACAAATGTGATGAATTGATAAGCACCTGCGCCTGCTTCTCAGATGCCATCCCTGGGGTTGGTCTGGTGATGGGGCAGTGGTCCATCTTTCTTGAGAGCATCCTGCACTTGAGTCAAATTAAAATATCAGTAGGCTCACTGGCTAACTTCCCATGAAATTGATCCACCCTATTTGGGGTCCTGGGACTGTCTGGCCATGCTCAGCTCCTCTTGGGGACAAATGCTGGTTCTTCATCTCTCATCAGAAAACACAGTGGGCAGACTTAAGGCTGCGTTGAATCTAATGCTTTCTTCTTCAACCCTTTCCCCCAGGTCACCCTCAATAACCTCATGAGGACACCTTCACTGCCGGTGTATCACTGCTTGGTGCCAATGAGACTGCAAACGGACCAGTCCTTGCTCCTGTTACAGAAGGAACCCCTCCAGTGTCCCAAAGGTTTTCATTCGCTCAGCATTAAGTACCTACTACGAGTCACGCTGTCTGCGAGGGAAGGCTGGGTGAGTGAGAAGAGATGTTAAAACAAAGAAAGGTCTCTGGCCAGTCTCTTGGCACTCTCTACAGAATGAAAATGGGGATGGTAAGAAAGCCCAGCCCGGGATGAAGAGAAGGAAATCAGAGAAAACTTTCTATTGATACTGCTGCTTGGCTTGGCAGCTGCCCTTGAGCAAAAATAAACTCCCCATGGCAGTGGGACAAGATGCTGATATTGGCACCTGCCAGAGGCAGCCAGCCGAAGTCGCAGCTGCGCTGGTCAAATGAGCCTGGAGACCTTAGGGGGCTGAGACCTCAGTGGCTGTTAGCAGGCCGCGCTTCTCTGCAGGCAGTTTATTGAAACAGGGGCTTCCCCACCCCTCTGGGCTGGGTCTCGGAACAATCAGAAGTGCAGGTGGCGCATCCCGCTGAACAGCCCACTCGGGCTGTCTCCATGGGGGCAGCAGCTCATCAAAGAGCATCAGGAGTGACAAAGGGATGCCTGGAGAGGATGCAGCAGATGAGACCAAGCTAAGAAGAGGTTGCTCGGGGAGGGTCGGATGGATGAAATTCCTGCTCGGGGATTAGTATCATCTTCAGATCGTCTGGCTTCCCCAGCTTCAGGAAGCCAGGGTTACATGTAAAACAGGCATCTGATAGAATGAGAATCAACTCGGACTAACTTTATAATGATAAGAATGAAGAATTGATGGGAAGAGATTCTGTTTAACACTTAGGCAATAAGTAATAAGGATAGGGGTGGGAGCCTCAATAATCAATGGGAAAGAGAGTTCAACCAGCCAATACCTTAAGACAACTATCCTTGTGAAATGAAATGTCCCACTAAATGCATCCCGGGATGGAGGCAATGGCAGAACCCACAGATTTAAGGCCTGTGCAGTGACACTGTGTTCCAGAGCTATAGTCCTCATGAAGAATTCTAGACAACAGACTTAAAACGAACGGTCCCTTGAGAATGAAAGCTGTGTCAAAATCAAGGAGTCAGATCTATACACAAGATGCCTATCTTAGGAATTAGAGAAGAACGTAGCTTTTCAGGATAGCCAACTAAATGATCAGCTGTTTCCCTATTTTAGAATTTCTAAACAGAATTCCTTCCTCTGTCACCTGGGTCTCAGCTCCATCTTGCTTCCCGCAGAGGCACCGCTGTCTAATTCAAGGAATCTGGCTATTTGTTAGGACATGGTCCCTGTTCAGATCAGTAAGGAACATCAGCAGACACATGGTCCATTCGCCCATGGCAGGTGGCCTCTTGCTGCACCTTGAATTTGCTTCATCTCTCCAAACTCCCCGAGGTCAGTGCAGACAGGCACATCTGTGATGACCATACCTGGGCCATTTGTGATTCACTGTCATCTGTTGCCATTGCTTTTTGTTATTTCTTGAAAAGATGGGTCTCACAAGTCTCATTTGCTTCATCAAAGAGCAGAAACAACAAAGATCACAGGGGTATGAATCCAGGAGCTCAAGATCAGCGTTGAAAGAGAATTAGAAAATGTGAATTCACTTAAGCAGTCCTTTTCTGGCCCACAGTTTATGGACGCAAATAAGTGGTACATGTCTGACTACATGAATGAAAACTTATTTTCCAAAAGACAGTTCCTCTGAGGCCACTATTTTGTAAATAATAACAGAAATGCATTTATGCTGGATTCTTAGAAAAGAATCTGCTAATGATTTTAACTCCTACTGCTCTTACATGTCTTTCCCAAAGCACTTTGAAATGCTACACAGACATGGAAACGCTTCTGCTCTCCCACTTTCCTAGTTCAGCAGATGGAGTGTTGCGGGGAGGGGGGGGGGGTGTCTGAATCGAGATCACAAAGAAGCAGGTGGGGAATGGGATGCAGCTGGAGAGGACCCATCCTCAGGGAGTACGCGTGTTAACAATAGTCTTACGAGAGACCGAATCGAAGGGCCACAGCAGCTCCGGAGGAGCCTTGTCCTGCGTTTGATGAACTCAAACACACAGCTTCTAAGACATTTTTGTTTTTTTGTTTTTTTTTTTCACTCCAGGATAAACAACTGTTTAAAACAAATGTATTTTAATGGAAACCTCACTCCTGGTGCTCTTTGGACACGGTTTTCTCTACTTAGTGAAAAAAAAAAAAAAAACCTAGGTAATTCTCAACGGGCGCGTTTTTCTACAAGAGGCTTGAAAAAAAAATCAGATATGGAAAATACACATTCAGGCGGCGTTCTGAATTCCCTCTCTTTATTGTGCACGTCTTCCTTCTTCTCTTAAAAAAGATACACAAGCGTATGTTGGTCAAAGATACTCAACATCGAAGTGGAATGAATGTGCTTCTAATCAGTTTGGCGATCCTGCCCTTCTTTTTCTCTGCAATTAGTGGCATGTGGCCAGCCTTGATCTGGGAGCCATGGTCCACACGAACAAGATCTACAGCTTTTGTTTCATCAGAGTCGGCTACAATGAGATGCTTCTGCAAGAGGCCCGCGCCTCGGCAGACAGCCCCTGTATCTGGTGGTACCCTCAGTGAAGGAAATGAAAGACAAGAGGTAGTGAAGAATTTTTGCTTTTAGCACTACCAAAGGAAGTCAAACGGGTAAGATTTAAGTCACTCGCCTGCTCCAGTGTGGGGCAAATGATGGTGTTTTAGGCCACCCTGTTACACTGAGATCACGCCGAATGATAGAAATACTCGCTTGACATAATTTTGTAAGAATCTCTCTAATGTGTTGTCACTGAACATCCTTCCCCCTGGTTATTTAATCAGCAATTTATTTTCGAATTGAAGATTTGGTAACTCTAATATGCTTCTATCTCTGAAGAAAAATGAGATCTTTATTGGTGATAGATGAGGCTTTTCAAAATTGAATTTATGTATTGTACATCCATGCATTCTTCGCTGAAGGCCACCCTTGCTAGCGCTGATAACTCTCATCTCCTCGTGGTCATCTGAAGCTAATCTGCAGCTAATTAGAGCCGCTGTTTACTGCAGAAGTAATCAATAGTTTTCTACAGTAGATCACACAGAATCAGACCCATATGCAATTAGTCCAGTGTAGATACACAGAGATATCTTAATTAAAATAAAATATGCCCCGTAAGAGATATGCTTTCATAGATGACTGGAATTCCAAATATTTCGACACATTTAATGGGTTTATTCGAAGTGAGAGTCTTCATAAATCCTTTCGCTAATCAAATTTGTTTGATGAGTTTCCCTTGAAAACATTTTGAAGTGAAGAAAGTTAGTACTTAGTATTATACATTTATGTTTATGAACATTTGGATATAATGTACTTCAAACACCAATAATGCTAAGACTATGCCTTCATCTTGGATGTAACAGGTTTTCCAGCCCTGTAACTGGACTGATTCTGACAAGGCAAACATCAGAGGGCAGAGGGGGTCAGTGTGACGTGGGCACCGTGGGCCCCTCCTCCAGCCCCCTCCCACAAAGTGAGAAGAAAGCTAGTTAGTGCCCCCGGCATTCTGTGAAAGTGGTCCCCTCTTCTCTACTCAGTTTTGGAGAAACATGGCCGCCAGCATTCGAACATTGTAGATTCTGACTCTCCACAGTTCAACCAGACTTCAAAAGTGTACTTTTAGGGTCAATTTGGTTAAGCGGAAGATGACGTGCCGTGAACAGACCAGATGCCTTCTACCCGTAGTCCCGTTCTGTTCTGTGGCAACCTGTGCCAACCCACTCATCCCACAGACCCCATGTCGACCTTTTCAATCCACGAGTCTTTCTTTTTCACAGACTTGGTCACGGTCTGTCACAGCGGACACAGAAAAAGATGCAGGCAGATTCCCGACAACCTTTAGACGACACTGCTCTAAACAGCAGCCACAGCATCACCGCTGGGAGTAAAAACAATCCTTGGGAAAAGAACTGTGTACCCCAGCATGGGTCTGCTACCGAAGAGAGGGTGGCATGTCCCTGTCTCGTTCCAGTCAGAGCTGCCTTTGTCAGGTAAGGGGGAAAACCAAGGTACTGAATTGTGTCAACTGGCAAGGGTGACTTTCGACGCTGCAGAACATTTACGAATGGCCGCCGGGCTCCTCACAGGTCCACACGCTTGCATTTCAAGAAATGATAAAAGACAGCGCTTGGCTGCACTGTTTCCTCCTGCCTGTCCACAGTAACGTGATGCAGAGCTCTCTGCTCAAGCACGAGGCTCCTCAGAGTCTGCTTTTGAAGAGCTGTATTCCTGGAGTTAACATTGGAGCTAACACTACTTACGAAAGGAAAACAAACTCCGTGTATTTTTGTATTAAACCATCAGTAAAAAAATGGAGACGGTTATCGTTACTTTCAAAATATAGAAAGCCAATAATTGAAACCATTTAGTAGTAAATTTTTTTCTACATATAACCTCATACACATAAAGAGGATTAGAGTGATGCTTCAGCTATATTTGACTCTTATTCGTTTAGGGCTTCTCATTTTTCTCATTTGGATAAGGCTTAGGAGAATGTCATTCGCCGATCAAGGAAGGTTCTGTGCCGTTTCTCACCCGCTTTCACGCTCTATTTTGACTGGAAGACAGACACGACATCGGGATGTGACAGGTGCTTTCTGTTTTGCAGGAGCGTGCAGAACTGTTGACGGAACACAAACATCGGAGGGAAAAGGCGAGGATGTGTGGCAACATCGGCGTAAGCGTGTGTGCACACCGTCCATCAGGATTCTCTTGATGAGAATCTTTGATTAGTGACGAAGGACGCCTGTTAAGCTGCAGTTATGTCATCGGAAATGAAAGCCATTACTGGAAATATGGAAGATTCTTGAGCAATATTTTAACTCCTTAGCTAGCTACTAAAGGCCAGAGATAAACTGTGTAAAATCATCATCATCATCATCATCATCATCATCATCATCATCATCATCATCATGAAAAAATGGCCCCAGTTTGCATGATAGCCAAATTTACAAACTATCCCTTTATCATAATACAACATACCCCGAAGCCTTTTGAATTTGGAACGTAGCACTGCACTGGGTATCCCACAGAAGCCCGAAGGATCACAAGAAACTTTCTTTAAAAAATAAAAAAATAATAAAAAAAAATTAAAATTAAAAAAAAGGAAAAAAAGTTCCAGTTGGATGAAACTGTTTTAGCAATCAATGTCTCAACTGAGCGCCTAAAACTGGAATTTCAGATATACAAGAGGACAGGAAACAGATAACTTGGTGTTTGTCTTTTTACATGTCCATATGGTTTTCTAAATGCAGCTACAATGTTTCTGCCAAAGATACAGATAAAAGAGTGGACAGGGCGGTTACCACCAGAATCAGCAGTGGGCTCAGACCACAGCTTGGAGGAGCAGCCATTGATTTTGTGGTTATGTGGCTGGAGGCACCAGCGAGACCATCCTTTTCATAATCACGCTGTAAGAAAGAACATTTTCATTATCGCCCACTGCATGTATTCATTCTATCACAGTATATTTTAACCACACACTCTCTCTCTCCCTCCCCTCCCCTCGCGCCAGTGAGCTACACCACTCACTGAAGCTGACCCAGGATTTTACCGCTGACTGAGACTGTAATTCTCTGACTTGCAGTTTTATGGGAAGGATCTTGAATCGGGGTAGGAATTAGATACTTCTGATAAACTGTCTGGTCTAGTGTATGTTTATCTTCTTGCTCCTCTCTTATGGATTTTAAAATCCACTTGGGGGAAAAATGTGAGCTGAGATATCCTTGCTGTTTCCTTCCAACTCCCCAGGTTCCCCAGGACTATGCAACATGGAACCCTTCTCCTTCTGGGTACCACTGACTGAGGAGGAATGCTGGCTGTCCCTCCCCATCGTGGAAGGAAGGCGGGAAGGATCACCGCAGGAAACTTGCCCAGTCAAGTACTGCTTCACACACAGATGGATCACCAACCCCATTGGAAACCAGCAGAGCAGGCACTAGTAGCCTTTTCCTGCACTGGCATTTCAACTTTAGGTTTTATAGAGAAAGAACCTGCCCGCTTGTCATTAGGAGAGACCAGCCCAGAACCCAGACCTCCAGACTCCCAGTCAGCACAGCTGTCCTTCCCAGGACCCATCACCCCATCCTCTCCCAGCATCCCCTCGAGCCCATTAAGCCGCATCTCGCCACAATGAGCTATGATCATGACAGAATCGTCCATCTCCTCGCCTGTAAACTGGGGCGAGTAACTTGGCCTCCCCTAGCTACCTCTGGGTTGCTATGGCAGCTAAAGGAACTGTAGGTTGAGGACATCCGGTAAGCAGTGAGAGTTATCTGTGCCCGATGATTTTATATGACTGTGGCATTGGGAAAATAGTATTCATGCTGGGTCTAGTTCTGAGGTGAAGACCCCAGGTCCCACACTCACTTCTAACTCTGCATACTGGGATTTGATGACTGTACCCTGTTCCAAGGCCAGAGGGACATGGAGGTGACTTACATTCTTTCATTCTTTCAGGAACCTTGTTGTCTTTGAGCCCCTCCCATCATACCCTGCCCCACGGGGCCCAAAGTCTCTGTCTCTAGAAATGCAGAGAGATCAGAAAGAAACACAACTCACATCAGAAAGGCAGAGATGTGTACTGCCTGACACGTTAGATTTCAGCTTCTGTGCCTAGGGAAAGACAAAAACACATGCAGAGACAATCACCCCTACATAACATGAAAGAGTAATTACTAACGATCCATTAATCAACTGTCAAGGGCAGTGCCTTTGATAAAAATCTGTGAGCTACAACTGTGAGCCCCATATATAATTTTGAATTTTCTAGTAGCCAAGTAGGCAAACAGATAACTGGTGGAGTTAATTTTAACAACATATATTATTTAATACAATATTACCATTTCAACATGTGATCAATATAAACATTATTGAGATACTTTACATTTTTTTTTCATTCCCAAGTCTTCAAAATTGGACACAGCACGTCTTGATTTGGACCTGCCCCATTTCGATGGCTCAGTAGCTACATGTGGCTGTTAGAGGTAGCAAAGGGCTAGGTTACCAAAGACAAAGTTTTGAAGTCATTTATATTTTGAACTCATTTATATTTCTAAGTGTTAATTTTTGGGAAGAGCCTTTGAGGTAAAAATGTTGCAATAAAAATACTCATTTATTAGCTATCCAAAGACAGGTCTTCCTGAAGCTTGTTTGTTCATTTGTTTATCTGTTGCTCCAGTGAACAAAACACCGAGCTATTTTCCCATGCTGGACATATGATGATATGACAGGAAGGCATGTAGCTCATGGCTCTGCTCTCTACTGAGTAAAGCACTCACTGCTTGGGAGCTCACTGCCCCGCAGGGCATTTCAGAAGGATACCCTCAAGGTGTCCTGTAGGACATGGCTGATCCCGATCCAGCAATCTTAAAACTATGTCCAGGACAGCTGCATGGGGCTGAGCTGTGGAAACTTTAAGCTCCCTATTTCCTTGCAATTAGAATACATCTCCAGGGACTTCTACCTGAGACTTGAGTTGAAGGCAAGGTTCAGTGCTCAAACGATTACAATGAAAACTGCTGACCCAGGACGGCCCTCTCATTTTGTAAAGGTAAAACAATTAAGAGTGCAGAGGAGTTAAGTTCTCCAAGGTCACGCAGCAGTTTACTTGTGAGTCAGGAGGTAAACCAGGTCTCCCAAACTCTTGAATGAAAACATGTTCTTTCTCTCATTAACAGTGCTTCTCCCAGGACATCCTGGTATGCTTGGCTCTTCATGCTCTACCTGCCCCCCAAATCCGCACAACCCCTCCCAGGACCTCCCCTCCAGAACAGAAGCCCAGTAGCATCGAAAGACAGAGAGCTCATTCGCCTAAAGGATAAGCCTGGTTAAGCATCACGCCAGAATTGAGGAGTTCCCAGGCAGACGCTCTGCGTGACTTGCACAGCAGGCCACCCGTTGCGGGAAGATTTTGCAACTCACTGAAAACACGCTAGGCTGAAATGATAGCATCTTCACCCAAGGAGTAATTTATTGGCCATAATGCTTGGGAGGCATCATAATCTTTACCTATATTTGCATATGCCAGCTGTGAATATGAAATAGAAACCTTTAAACAGGCATCAAGAATAAGATACTGTGAAGCATCCCCAGGCTGTTCAAAGGTCACTAAATGTTATGTGTAAGAAGATCAGAGGGGAAATTGAAAGAGGAATTGAACCTTACTCAAAAGCCTACTTTTAATCTATATTAATAGCAAATCTGGTCCATTGCATTGATACCTGCAGAGAATAACGTGTAGAACTTTACATGTTTTATTTCTGTTCAGGAAATAAATTGGAATTGTGCCCAGACACCAAAACAGCCCTAAAACATCACATTTTGTCTTTTCTTTTCTAGGCCATAATCTACAAAAGGCATAAACCTTTGCTAAGGGCCTTTGCATAACTAAGAAGTTCACCGAAATGTGCAGAGAAAGCAGCCCGACTTCTAGTCTGGGACACATTATAACTCTCAAGCTGTCTCTGTATTTGCGGTCACAGCTAAACTTGACCACAGCGGCCTCTAAGAATTCTGAGGGCTAAGTAGGCTCCCTCCCTACTTTGTTCTGTATAGTTAGCAACCAGCACGCATGTTTTCCTCACTGCACACACAACCTGAGATGCTCACTGGCCATGCGTCTCAGTCACTTCAGGAACCTGGTCGAGTATCACCGTTATTAAATGATCGTAAAGGGGCTTCCACCTGTGGACTAGGAGGTCTCCTATCTCAACAGATTTTCTTAACTGGACTCTGGATCTGCATAGGTAGATTTCTGTCTTTGTTAGTCACTGAGCATTCAGCTGTGTACATGACTGTGGCTTACAACCAAGTAGACATTCTAGGTCTAAATTCCCAGGCTCTTGCCTTCCATCTACGAGTGGCTGGGACAGCCGTTTGATCACTCAGGAAAACACATTTAGATCAGTTCTAAGTCTGCAACGTCTCTGGGCAATTCTTCCCACAAAGCGGGCATCTTGTTGGCCTCTATGTAAAGGAAATGGTCAACTTCTGGCCTTACCTCTCTGTAGCCCCACCTTCACTAAATCTGGAGGCAGCAACCCTAAGCTCACCTTGTCTGGTGGACCATACTGGTTGGCAGAACTGGTTGAACTGCTGAGTTAAAGTAATAAAGTGCAGACCGGCCCCTCCAGATGCTCTGAGAAAATGCCTCTCTCTTGTTAAATACCTTCTCAACCCACAGAAGCACTTAGCACTCCAGAGGCTTAGCAGCCTATGCACACTGGCCTTTAAATATTCGGCTTACAGAGTGCATTAACACGGCTTCCCCAGAGAGGTCTGGGTGGAGGTCTGAACATCTGAGCAGAGCAGCCTTGGAGTTCCACCTGAACCTCACATGATCACAGGAGGGCTGTGAGTCTGATCTGCTTGCACTGAATGGCATCCACTGTGAGGCTGGATGCTCAGTCCCCCTTAGGGTTTATTAGCTACAGATGGAGGGGCAGAGATGGGGAATTACGACCTGTATATGTCAGGCTGGTTGCACGTTTCTAAGTCTTGTATGCAGTCTGAACCCTAAGGTTCAGACTGTGCCAGTGCCCCCTAAGATCAGACATCAGACTCAGAGTCCACCTAAGAAAATCCAGCTCTTAAAGCCCATTTTAAAAGCCTGAGCAACCTGTTATTTCCATATTTTAAAGGCTTTTGTCCTGAGCATTTTTGAAAACATCATCAAAGTTATCACTGTGTGCTTTGTCAGGTATGATAAATGCCAACATATAAAATTACAGGGCACCCCCACTTTTAACCATTGTCAAGAGCATTTACATACTTTAAATGCTGTCTCAGTTGTTGAAAATCGGGACAGTCCCAGGAAAGTGAAAAACAAAACAAAACAAACTTCTTAGATCTTGTAAGATAGAAGAGGAGTTTGAAACTAGAAGAGCACCTTTCATCTCTGAGTTCTAAACCAGTAAAAGCAAGGGTGTAACAATGACAGTGCCGGCCCAGCACCCGAGGTCCCCTCTGCGGGCTCGGCACCCCCGCTCACCAACAGACCGCGCAGGGACGCCAGCCCCGGCCTCTCTAGACGCGAGGCTTTACAGACCGCGACTTTAACATATAGTCTCTCTTTAGAAAGAGGGAAAGAGAGGGTGGATTCACTTTTCCCAAAGTCCGTTTTAACCATTGTTACAGCATGTCGAAAATACATTATTCAATCTCTTTTATGAAAGAGTGTGCCATAACAGCGAATTGATAGTTCTATGGTTATGGGAGAAGACTCCTGACTCCGAGCGGAGGGGAAAACCCAGGGTTTTCCTCTCGAAAATGGAGAGATGAAAATGATCCTGGGGAAACCCACCCCCAAACCAGTAGCCCTGGAAATCCAGGGAACCTGTTGTAGGCACTTCATAAGCCTTGTCCCTCCAGCAGTGTTATAAAAATGTCACTGGCAGTTATCCACAAGTCCAGGCACGCCACCTAATAGAATTTCCATGTCACTGTAATTGCAGAGGCAGACCTCACCAGGCCCTGGCACTAGAGGGTTAATAAATGCATTAGATGCTGTTAACCTCTGTTACCTGGAGTCAGACTGACTACTCTCCTGCTTTTTACCCCTATGATTAGCTACTGGAAAGCCTGCCATGGTGCCAACAGCTTTCCTGTATAGAACTCACAAAGCACACACATAATTTATAGCTCCCGTCAGGCCCACTCATTGGCCACTGGGCATCACACACGAGTTCTGCCTGCACCAAGCTCTCCCCAGCCTTGGGGACCAGCGGTCAGCCTCTGGAGCAGCACGCTTGCTCTGCTTATGGAACCGGGGACTTAAAAGGGCGTCCACTCGAAACCCGGCCTTTGCTGCCCCAGGACTCCGTTTCTGTAGAGAAGCCATTGTTTAATCTCAGGTTTGTAGGCAGCTGTCAGCCAGCAAGGCATGGAACATTTCTCGACTTTCCTCCATGCATAAGAAAGTCAGTTTCTGCTCTACCTCCAGAAAATTAAACCAGAGGAAGTCGCCCAATCCAATAGCAACAGACTGTCCAGGCTGCAGCCAAATGGTCATAATTAATGATGCTTCTGGTTCTTTTCTCTCTTGCTTTTCTGATTAGAGAGATTTGCTATATTAGGAACCTGTTTGCTTAATGACAGAATACAAGCAATAAACAGAGAAATACACAGACTGTAAAATGCAATCAACTTTGCTCTCCAGCACTCACTAAGTACCTAGCTGCATCTATCACACTTGTCAATACCAGTTTATTAGCATATGAGTCTTTTCTGCAGCATAAATTGGACCTTTACTAGGGAAAATCACTGCATGACTTCTTCCCAAAACAGTCCAGAATGCAAAGCTATTTCTCAATTTAAATCTATACACCTTACATTTTCTCGTAAGACAAAACATAGGAAGAAGGATGGGCAACTAATTCTGAAGGATAACTAAGCAGAGTTCTCTGCGTCAGAGTTGGCATTTCTCACATGGCATTTTAATAACATTGACCCGCCTGATTACACATTATATACCTGATTTTACAGGCCTATACACCTGATTTTATGGGGAGTACTTACTGTATAACAATTCGCTTGTGCACTTGGTACATATTTGCCCGATAATTTCTGCACAATAAAAAAAAGAAAAAAGCAGCAACGTGCTGGTACATGCAAGCTGAGTAACGGTGATCTAACCGGTGCTCTGTGGTCTTACATTCTTTCCAGCTTTTCGGATTCTCCCTACCGGATTTGGGAGATCCAAGGGAGGTTTTACTGCCGGTCTGGTCACAAGCAGTTGGCCAGCCTTTCTAAAACCCCTGCCGCTGTCTATTTAAAACTCACCGTCATGGTGATTTGCTTTTCCTGCAAACTTGGTAACAATCACTTGTAACCACTGGTCTGAATAATGTGCAGTAAAGTCAGCTACGTAAAACAAGTGGACACATAAATAAGGTTTGCTCTTGAAGCCCTGGGCTTGGTGGCTTGTCTTTCGGCGTCTGTGCTTGGTGGGGAAGGGATCCATTTCCTCCAAGCTGACTTCTATTGGTCCTATGGACCTGGCACGGGGCAGGGAAGGGCCGAGGCGCTATGAGGAGGGCAAGAGCAAGATGCGGCAAGTGTCCTTCTGAGAGGGCCTGATATAATCCTTGGGCAGCTTTTCTGCCCTATCTTCTCCCTGCTCCCTCCAAGACAGTGTCTACATATTGCCTGAACCTCAGCCAAAAGGCTTCATTACATTAAGCTCTAAGATGGCCTTATAAAGTATTTCACTCAGCACAGGTTTAGGAAGGCCCATGGGATGCCAAGTTTAGTTAGTCTGGCTGGCTCTGGATAGGTTAAGCCTGGTATAAGATAGGGGTGGGGAAAGGAAGCCAGAAGCTGAGCTTCCTTACTGGGAAGAGGCACAGGCTCCGATGCGGCTGGGCTGTTTAGAGGAAGTCTCCATCCCATGAGTGCTGTAAACAGACATGATGCCAGATTGTGTGTGTTGGGGGAGGTGGGTAGGGAGAGGTGGCAGTTTGTAGCCTCGAAGGTGATCTGTATTCCTTCATGTTGTAGAATCTAGAAGTTCTCAGATTCCTGGCACCTGTGAGGTGTTCCAAACTTAACAGTGCTATTAAGGTTGAGCTTAGGGCCAAACCTAGAGTAGAAACCCTCTTACCTGACAGGATTGGGGACCGGGCCCACAGGTCATTGATCAACTAAGAAATTAAGTTAAAAGGAAAAATCATTAAATGGCTTAAAAATTATCCATTTGTATGAAACTTTTTAAAATTTCAAAGCTTCTTTTTTTTTTTTTAAATTGTGGTAAGAATACTTAGCATGAGATATCCCCTCTTAACACGTGTTTAAGTGTATAATACAGTACTGTTTCTATAGGCACAATGCACAGCCGGTCTCTAGAACTCATTTGTCTTGCAAAACAGAAACATTACACCTGACGAAGAATAACTTGTCATTCCCCATCCCCCAGTCCCTAGAAACCAAAATTCTATCCTTTGCTCCCATGACTTCGATGATTTTAGACACTTCGGATAAGTGGAGTCATGTAACATTTGTTCTTCTGTGACTGGCTTATTTCACGTAACAGAATGTCCTTTGGATTCCCTCAGGTTGTCACATATGGCAGGATTTCCTCCTTTTTAAAGGCTGAATAACATTCCACTGTATATGTCGTATCGAATATTTTCATTTAAAATCTAGACGTCATTTGTTTACTGATTTTTGGATACATGACCAAGGCTACCTTCTTAAAGAAAAGCTTTTTAAAGAGTTTGCTGATTGGAGTTCCCTGGCTTCTTATGTTCTACATAATCCATACCCATAATTCATGGTCTACAGCTTCCAGGTTTAGTTTCTCTAAAACAGGAGTGACATTTGTTTGATACCCGCAGATGAGTCTCAGTACACAATCTTTCTACATGTTCATTATTTTTCTCAGTCTTTAACAGTTAGTTGCCTCACCCACACCTAATCCAAAGGCATCTTAAAGAAGTTTGCCTTTTCCAATATATTCAACTTAGTCTTCACTGAAACAACTATGCTTTCTTTTGTCTTCTTTCAATCACTCACATAATATTTAATTCAATTATGTAAGCCAAATACTAGATATGACAGTACAAAAAGGTTTGAGAACAAATGCACCTGGCTCTTTCAAGCCTGCCTCTCAATGGACAGAGCGAGGGGCATTGGTGAACACAGGAGGGATGCCACACGTTTGGGACATTGACTTGGGCATCTGATGTTTATAGCGAAATGGAGCGGTCAGCTGCTCTGGTGAGTCGCTTAAAGGAAGGTCCGTTAAGAAAGCGTCTACTCTGATTTAGAACTTGCTCCTAGTCCTGGCTTTTCAACCCTCAGCTAAAATGACAATAATCCCTGTCCTACTGAGGTACCACAGAGCTGTCCTGAGATCAAATGTGACACTCTGGGTAGAAGTCCTTTGAAAATCCAAGTTGCTGTTGATGATCTCTTAGCCTCTCTGTGGTCCCCGTGCTGGTCATGGTTGGATTTGGGCAGGGGTGGGGAAAAAAAAATGCAAGAGTTCCGGCTAATTTGGCTTGTGAACATGATATCAAATAGAACCGGCTCATGACCTTCTCTGTTTCCTCGAATTTAAAAATGAATGCACTGAAAGAGATACAGTCCTGGAAGATGTATCAACAGTCCCCCATTAGCTAAGCAGTCCCTCGGGCTTGCCTGTCAGTCTCCGGCACAGCACAGAAAGGATGCCCGCAGCCCCGCATCTGTAATTTAACGCTGATGGGAGGACGGCAAGTAGCGCCGTGTGCAGACGCTGTCTGTCGCAGGGAGCTTAACATGGAGCCCGTCCTTCTTCTTTCCACGACTTCACAGGGCCGACTTACAACTATTTTGCTTTTCTCCAAGATGGGGCAACCGCACGTTGCAAGCTACCGTCAGAACACTGTGTGTTTCCATTCATGGTTAACTTGCTTAATTAGTAAAATATTCAGATAAGAAGCAATTACGAGCTGTATTTTAGAAACGTATGCCCAATTAACAATGAGATTATGCCAAACAACGTGTGAAAGATGTTTTGTTCAGAGACGGGGGTGGGGGCGGGGGGAAGTGTTTTGCAGAGCAAACAATCAGCCATAGCCCGTAAAGGGAACTAGAGGGATGGCCCTAAAACGAAACATTTGTTTCCCCAAAACGTGCAGTCGGAAACGCAAATGTGCAAGAGCAACAGAAAAGATCCATCGTGGTCCCTGATGAGAAGCGCACGAAGCCTGCCTCATCCGACATGCGTCCTCGTCGCCGTCAGATGGTATTTATTAAGCCTCTCGTCCTCCTGTGTGTTTACGAGCAGCTGAGTGCGGGCCCGTAAGGGCTCTGTGACTTATGGTGGTGACTAAGGTTTGATATAAAATGCCATGGCCTGGAGACATAATGGACCCGGGCTTTTGTTTGCCTTTGGGTTTAGAAGATGGAGCACCCTTGGTGCAGCAAAAAAAAATAAGGTGAAAGCAAAAAAAGTAAAAACTTAAAAAAAAAAAAGTGCTTTTGTAGATAAGGAAAAATATTCTACAAAATAGAGGAAACCCCAAGCAGGCTAAGAGCGATGACGACTGTCACGATCACTATTAATAGCAGCCTCCGCTGATGGCCATCCCCATGTGTTACATGACATGCTCATAAGGGCTAAACGGACTCTCTGAGGAAGGCGGTCCCCTTTTGTACAGACCAGAAAACAGGGTTTCTGAGAGGCTGGGACTTGCCCAGGTCTCCACAGATTGGCGTGGCTGCACTGAGATTGGAACCAGATCTCTGACTCTCAGACCCGTGCATACTGACCCCACGCTAGACACCATCCATGTTAGCTCCCAGAATCCTTAGACTGACCCTTGTAAGCAGTTCATGTCATCCTGCTGACCACTGAGGAAGGTTCCGAGGGGTGGGGGGACAGTAATCAGCCCAAGGTCACACAACCAGCATGAACAGAGATGACTCAGGCAGCCTAGAATGAACAAAGTGGCTGACAAGGGGTATAGGGAATAAGGGGTCCTCCCAAGCCTCGCCCCAGAGACCACAGCAACTTGTGCAAATGTGACGTCTGCTGGAGGTCAGGGGTCAAGCCGGGCCTGGCAGGTTTTGTTCCCTCAGAGTCCCAGAGGTGAGTACCTGAGAGGCCTGCAGCTAAAGGGCAGGCAGAGGACAGCCACTCCGGGGGACCCTCCCACACTGTTTCCCCTCATCCCCATCCCGAGCTTCCTCTCTAAACAGCCTCATCCATGACGTGACCCCTCTTGTGCCACAAATATGAGGGGTGCAGAGGAGGGAAGCCCTTCATTGAACCTCATCCCCAAGAGAACCAGAGCCATTTTCCTCCCATCCGTGAGCTCTGTGGCTCAGGCACAAGGCAGAGACGATTATTCGGGGAGGTATGGTTGGCTAGAAGTTCTAAGGATAAAAGGTCAGTGGGGGATACAAGAAATTGGATTTATTTATAGTATGTGATCTAAGTGTGCTCAGAGGTATTCTTGTAGTTTACCCAGAACAAGAGAGCATATTTATAGCCAAGATGGTGCAGACTCCCTATTCCTTTTTATTAAGCATGTTTATTACCCAGCAATTGGGTTAAGCAATTGTCCAACTGCTGAATTACTGTCCCTCTGATGGACCAGCCTTACTACCCTCTGGACCACGGGTGCAGGTGGCCCAGTGTCTCTCCCCAGAATGGGGCCTAGTCTTTCCATTCCATTCTTATGTTCTCATTTTTTTGAGAAAAGTGGTTAAGAAGAAAAAGACGTAAATGGGAGATGATAAAAAATCGGTTCAACCTAAAGCTAGTACACACTCTGTATGATGCCCAAGGTCATTTCCCAGATGAATTTGGGGGTAAAGGTCACCAAATACCCTTAAGCACAGGATTCTTCTGTCTCGTGGTTAGCACAGACCAACCAGGAAGATGAAAGCAAAAATGATAAAATAGTTACTGTGCTGGAGGCACTGTTACTGTGCTGAAGAATTTTAATTTGTTTAATTATCACAACCCTCCTAGGTGGTAGTGCTCATTACTCCCATATTACAAGTGACGAATCCAAGATTAAGGAGATTAAACTACTCTCCATTGGAGTCCACAAGAAGGTAGAAGGTTTGATTTTATTGTAGCAAGAAGCCTGGTTCTTCAGTATTTTCTAGTCTTAAGCACAACAGCCTCTTTTGCTTAAAAAGGCAACAAAATGAGAACTAACCACGCCACCATAGGCTCACTATCCACATGATCCCCTGTCAAGTACTGGCACAGTCTAGGCCTGAGTTATAGCATTCACAGTTGGCTTGGTTTTGGAGTAAAACGAATGATGGCGTTGCCTCCACTTGCCGCAGGACCTCAGAATCACTCCCCCTCGCCCCGTTAGAATGGAGAGGGTGCCACCCGCTGCCGTAAGTCATAGGTAAAGACAACAGCTAAAGCCTGGAGCAAAGGTCTTTCTCTGGCCAGCAAGAATGAATTCCACCTGTGCCGTCATTGCTCAGATGACTGTGAACTGGCAAAATATACCTACCGGCTGTGGGGATGGAGAGCCTTAAGTCATTCCAACCAACACCAAATGTCAACTAGAAATTCTCTGGAGCTGACCAAGAAGGGTGAGGCAACTGGAGAACTCAGCAGGAGACAGAGGAAAGGCGGCCTGTACTTTTCAAGATGATGCAAGACAGGGGTTCTAGCTGCTGCAGGTGACCTCTGCCCAACTTACTTCCCAGGTGGGCAGCGCAGAGGCAGCCTCCTCACCACTCACATCCCAGGCACCTCTGCTTATTACTCAGAGTGGAAATGGGCTGTGAGCCGCAAGCCCCTGGCCTCCACTCCAGAGGGTGGTGCCCAGCCACATGGGACTTGCCCTGACTGTTGCTGTTTCTGTGTAACAGAAACAGGGCTCTGGGCCAAAGCTGGTCTGCCCAGGAATCACATTGCACCCAAGGGTCCTTGGACCATATTCCTAAGGTATGCCCGACATGCTCCAAAGTAACTGTGCATGTGGACCTGGTCCGGGCCTGCTCTTTTACTGCCTTCCATTGTTTGAAAACAGACCCCTGGGAAATCCCAGAAATATAATAAGAACAACTAAAATCCCAGTGACAATGTGAGACAGTGCCTTCTCCCTGATGCTGTCTGCTGATGCTTCTATTACTCCTAACGATAGTACACAATTATGTAAGAATTTAGAGCTCCCTGTTGTTCTACTCTCTGCCTAGAATGGTGAAGTATGGATTATCGAGAGGCATTAATAAGAGACTTTTTAGAGCGAGGAGCTGGGGTAGAAGCAATACAATCAAGGGGCCATCTGTAAAATGAAGAACCTTCTCAAGACAGAGCTGAAGACTGCCTGCTCCTGCTGAAGCTCTCCTGGCCTAGCTGGTGTTCACCTTGTGCCTGGCAAAAGGCTTATTCTATAGTTATAGGAGATTAGGGATAAACGAGAAAAAAAGGAGAAAAATTATGACTCAGAGATACTACATTCTGTGTGCTTAATTTGGAGGGCTTTGTAGTTGAGAAAAATAGATGCTATGATCCGCCTTTGTGGAAAAGGTGACATCTGGGTTCATTAAGGGTGTGCAATAGATTTTAATAAAGGCTATTTTCCTAAGTCATTAAATTGGTTTTTAGGAACTTTCCTCTTCTTCATTTGAACAATTATTAAACTATCAAATAGGATGGCACAATTGCTAAAACCGTAATCTGCAATTTTACAGCCAGCTATAAAATACTATATTATTAAACTATACTAAAGATGCTCAAGCCCATTACAACTTTTTAAATGAATGATAAAACCCTTTACTGCTGATAAAATAATCTTAAATTACAGTAGTGTGCATTCTAACAATATGTTGAACCAAAAAGTTTGCTACAGTGCAAACGTGCCAATCGCAAAGAAATCATTACTTGAATTAAGTTTGTAGAATCTGGAAATCTGGTAACATCTGCTTCAGCAAGGCAGAGAACACCTGAGGTTCTCAGGTTGGGTCTGGGGGCTTGTGCCCCTCCCCCAAGGCAGGTACCATTCCTCACATCCCCTCCACCACAGGACAAGCCAAGGCAGGAACCATTCCTCACATCCCCCCACCAAGGACAAGCCAAGAGTCAGAGCCCCTCTGTGTGGTCTAAACACTGCACAGGGGACACTTAGCAGGATCATGTTGACCAGGTAAGGCTTGTTGTGGTAATAGCATTTCCCCCCCTTAAAGTTGCTCCATCAGTGAGATTTTTTTAAATGACAAAAGTTTAGTTACTGAGTACGTGCTCCCTACACAAATATTAGGGGCTGAATTGCGTCCCTCCAAAATTCATCCATTGAAGTCCTAACCCCCAGTACTTCAAAATGTGACTATATTTGGAGATAGTGTCTTTAAAGAGGTTGTTAAGTTAAAACAAGGCCATCAAGTGGGCCTTAACCAATTCAGACTGGTGTCCTTATAAGAGGAGGAAATGTGGACACACAGACACACCAGGGATGCTCACGCACAGAGGAAAGACCATGAGAGAACACAGAGAGTTGGCAGCCGTGTGCAAGCTAAAGAGCGAGGCCTCAGGAGAAATCAACGCTGCGGACACCTTGGCCTTGGACCACTAGCCTCCAAAACAGTGACAAATTTCTATTGTTCAAGCCACCCATCTGTGGTGCTTTGTTATAGCAGCTCTAGGAAACTAATACAATGTATGATACTGCACTCTGTGATACCGGGTGATACGCATACCTACCTACCATGATACAATTCTCAGTTTTTGGTACCAGTTATACCCTGCGAGCTTCTATTTCCAACAGGCTTTGAATACACAATTGAGAACGGATGTCGGCATGCAGGATTGTAGGGCAGCCTTAATGGAGTAATACTCCATTTGGAATTCTGAATTCAAGAGCTCTGCTGGATGAAGGGCTTTGAAAACACTCTATAAGCAGCTATTTCAAAAAGTGTTGTTACAACAGCCTCTTTCCTCGCAGGGCTGACGTGGGTGGATTCTGGGATGCAGGTTCCCTCTGAGCTTATCGGCTGGCACCTGGGGAGGCCACTGGCAGCCTCTTCATGCTGGGAGTAGCTGGGCCCCTCACACAGGGCCTTGGGGCCACTGGGCCGCCCGGAGCTTTGCGGCGAGGCTTCAGGGAGAGCCCAGAAGCAGCCTGGGTGGGGATGGGGGAGCCCTTCCACTTAGCTTTTCTGCTAGGGAACCCCCCATCTCTGCCGACAGATCATTTCTCCCAGAGTGGAGAAATAAACTCACTCTGAGCAGGAGAGCATTATGCAAAGGAAATGTTAGGCGTAGCCAAAATCTGGATTTTTTTTTAACGAAACCAAAACAACAGTGAGTGCTAGAAAATGCTCTGTAATACACACGCGCACGCACACACACACACACACTGACAGAAACCTCGCAAAGCCAAATACCACAAGTAACATGTGGCACCAGGACCATTTTTCTGAGACAAAAGGCTCAGGAAACGGCATCCATGCTGCCACGGTCATTCAGAGTCAGAGCTTGTGCTGAGCACGCAGCGTTGCCTTGTCTGGCACTGGCCGTCGGAACCCAGTCAATCTTCACCCCTGTTCAAACTCCCCATCCTCAAAGTCCATACATGGAAAACCTGACTGTGCCTTGATGTAAACACATCCATGCTCATCATCTGGCAAAGGTCTCTTTTGAAATGTCACCTGTAGGGTACGCGTCCAAGGTACCCTGGATGGTCAAAAATATCACTCGAGAAGGTGAGGGTGTGAGGCCCCGAAGGCCATGGGCCCCTGCAGGTCCCTAGATGATGAGAACCTGGTCCAGAGCCTCAGTTACCACCACCTATGATGACCCGTACTATCCAAGGGTTCCACTGAGAGGGGTTTGTTGCCTTGGGAAAATTGATTGAAACGTCTCTCAAAGGGCATGTGATGGTGACTGTACCCACTTCACTGTCCTCGCTGTTACCTAGGAAAGGTGGTCCCATGTGACAGTCGCTTACAACTCCTCATGCTTCTTACCACGCGAGGAGGAGGAAACCTGATGAGCCTCTCAAACGCCTCCATTCCTCGTTAGCAGAAAGGAAAGGAGGGGTCTTTGAGGCAGCTTTCATTTCCTGGGCAGTGGTCCTCAACCGGGGGCAATTTTGCCCACCAAGGGACATTTGTCTTTGGGGACATTTTTAGTTACCATGATTTGGAGAAAGATGCTACCAGCTTCCAGAAGGTGGAGGCCACAGGTGCTGCAAAACACCCTACCGGGTACAGCTCAGCCTCCACCACAGCAAATTCTCCAGACCAAACTGTCAACGGGGCCGAGGCTGAGCAAGCCTGACCTTGGGAACCATTCGATTCATAGCCAAGAGGTCACTACGTAACCCTAATTGACGTTTCCAAGACTGGCATACAGGTGTGCAGCAAAGAATGCTAGGGAAGCACGTTGCCTCCCATGGCTCTAAATTACCTTTCAAAATGACCGCTCCGACAAGGCCTCCTTATCCATGACAAGTCTACTCTACAGGCGCAAAGCCCCACTGGTCCCACTAGGACTACAAAAGCCACTGGAAAAGGGGCCCCATAAAGCAATGTCTAACTCAGCCCCGCCCCTCAGCACATTGTTCTGTTACTGAAGGTGGGACGCAGGGGACCAATGATGTCCAAGCACCGAAAGCCCCGTGAAACTAACAAATAATAAAGTCTCACATAGTAGTATCACCTCTGCGCTGGGCACTGCCCCAACACGCTTCCCATGTAGGATACAACAGGCTCTGAAACTGTCACCCCCATTTCATGGATGGGGAACCTGAGGCAGAGAGGATAGGCAATTTGCCCGAGGTTTCATGGCTGGTAAGTGGTGAAGCGAGCATGCTCCAAATGTCAACTCCAGTTTCCTTATGAGAAATGTCACAGTTTGCCCCTGGCATTCCAATTAGAATTTGACTAGCTTCCGTTCCTGGTTTTGGGGAGATAGCCTCTAAATCCTTGGAAGTTCTTGAGTGACACAGGAGTGTCTTTGTTATTCAGGAGCTTGTTAGGTCATACCTGAATTTAATGAGATGACTCGGATGGGGTCTGTGACTAGAAAGACCAGCCATGGTCACAGGGTTGAGCTCAGAGCCACATGCGGGCAGCCCAATTTCCTGAGCTCCAGGAAGCAAAGAGACATGGGAGACCTCTCTCAATCACGTGTCCAAGGTCTCTATCAGTCATGCCTTTGTAATGAAAGCCCAAATAAAACTCTGGCCACTGAAGTTCAGTGAAGGCTCCTAGTCGGCGAACACACTGACATGCCAGGAGGGCAATGTGACCTTATTCCGTAGGGAATTCCATAGAAGACAGCCCAGAAGCTCTCCACTGGAGATCCTCCCAGAGCTCAGCCTAAATATCTCTTCCCTTGGCTAGTCCTGATTTGTGTCCTTTATAATAAAAAAACCCTGTAGTTGTAAATAGGGTGCTTTCTTGAGTTCTAAGTCATTGAAACTGAGAGGGTCATGGGAACCCCTGAATTTGTAGCTTGTTGGTCAGAAATGCAGGCGGCTCTGAGACCCCTGAGTCTGGCATCTGAAGTCAGTGCAATCTTGTTGGGGACCCTGCCCTCAACCTGTGCGGTCTGTGCTAACCCCAGGGCCTGACATCCGAACCGAGTGGTATTGCAGGGCACCAGTTGGTGTCAGACAAGGCATCATTTCTTCATGCTGGTTTACAAACCAGTCTGAAACTTTGACCTGCCAGATGTTCGAGAGGAATTTGGGGACTGAATTAATCTTCACCGAATGAATAATGTCATCCAGAAACAAAACAGGAAAGCGCTCTGATTTAGGCAATACGGTGTGGCCATTTAAAATGCACAGAGGGGACAACGTTGCTTTGCTATTCCTCTTCTTCTGATGGAGGCTCTCTGAGTCTCGGGCCTTTCCCCCCTCTCCCACCCCCCAAAAATGGAAATAATGCTACTAACCTAAGGTTTCCATCAGGAGTAAATGTATGTATCTATATAAGCGTATATAATGTGCTTATACAAGTACTTGGCTCATGGGAAGTGCTATATGCACATTTGCTTTATTAATGCCAGACCATAAAAAGCAGAGGTGATGGAAGTTATAAAAGCAAATCGTTCTGGAATCTGTCATATAATTAGATCGTTTATAAAGCTTCCTAAAATGGAGCTTGGGGACCACTGGTGTATACGGCATTATTTAGGTGGCATACAAACATTTTTTATTGTTTTAAATGTAATATTTATATAGTGATTTTAATATACACATTGAGCGCTAGCACATGCATTCACATATGTTTCTCAAATGCTATAAGCAGTATATCTATTAATCGAGTTTAAAAATAAATATCGAGCAAATAACAGTGCTAGCAGAGGGCAGATATGAGAAAGACTGCAAAATCCTGGTCTTTGAAGCTCAGAGGCAGGGCTCGTTATCAAATACCATCTTTTCTGCAACTAAGAGTGTTTCCTGTTTACAACTGTGTCACCTCTTCTCAATGTCAGTACTGTTAAAGAGACGTGGCGACAGCCCTAGCAGACAGTTCCACGCTGGCGGACCGAGGCTAGACCAGATCGGACTGCTGCCCCAGACCCGAGAAGCTGATTGCTTGGCTGTAGCTCCCCGGAAACTCTTTCTGCACACAGAGAGATGGAGTTTGGGGTAGTTCTCACCCCTCAGACCTGGTCCTTTCTTTATTGCCTTTCGGGTTGTCTTTCTTCTCAGCCTGGTGGCCAAGGACCACCCCACTCCTTCCCCTCCTCCCTCAAGTCTTTCTACAATGACCACATCTTAGAACCAGCAGGATACCCCTTGGTTCAAACACTTCTGACAAACTAAGGAAGCAACACCTAAGGAGCTCGATCGTTGCCCCCTCCATGGTCCCTGACCCCCAGCCTTTCCTTCCCAGCCCCGGTGTCCGGATTTAAAGCATGAACACATCTATTCGATAACAATCAGAGTGATGGCCGCTTTCCAAATGCAGAGGGCTGGCCAGTCCCGTTGGGCCCTTTGCATATAGGCATCCGTTCTTTTCCTGATCACAACAAACCCAAGAGGTGGATAATATTTGATGGCAGACACTCAGAGAGGGTCAGAAACATGTCCCCGGTTACACGGCAATAAGAAGTAAGCTGGGATTCTCACTCAGGTCCAACTAACTCCCAAGCCCATGCTCTTCCCAGCAAAGCAGCTCCAGGCTGTCAATAGCAGATGAAAAAGAAAGGGCTGGAGTGAGTAGATGGGGAGAGAGACCCCACGCCAGGCGCCTGGGTTGGAAATAAACACTCCCCCGCCCCCAGCTCCAGCTTCCTGCACAAAATCCCACCACCCCGGCCTTGCTCTCAAGCACTTCTCCCACTGGAAGATTAACGGGACGCCAAAGCACCCCATCGCTCTGCTAGCATAAATTGCAAGAAAAACATTTAGAATATTGATTAAGTGCTTCATGCTAGAAGATTTAAATTTACCTCCTGTATTTCCAGGATTAGCTGACATAATGGGGTCAGTCTGCTGGCACAAATGATTTACAGAACACCCATTGGCAGCTCTCCTTTTAAAACGTAACACTTAAATTTTTCACTTGGTCACAGCCAGTGGAGTCCTGGGTATTTAGCAGGTTTGGATAATCGCCTTCCTGCCACACCCAGACTCTTGGGGTTTGGGCCTGAGAAGAAGTTTGAAACCATTTCTGGTCTTGTCTGTTCCTATCCAGTATACAAACGGATTTGTCTAGGTCTCTTGAGGGGTAGGGCATGCTGGTCTTCCCGGATGTAAAGTCTTGTTTCAGACAGAGATGATTTTCAATATTCTAAAATGCAGTATTTTAATATCCAATGTTCAAATTCGAGACTCAAATACTCTAACACGTAGGAGTTAAACGGGTTATGAGCATTGTTCTCCCACCTGACCATGGAAACCAGGGGCCTACAAACGCCACTGTGAGAAGTCTTCACTACACGCCACCGGAGTTAAGAGGTGTACAGTGATGCCAAATACAGATTTTTCCAGTATTTACACCTCCCACAGATACTTATTTTAAATAAGCGATCAGTACAATCCATTTGGCTTAAATATTGAGCTTTTTCCAGCTACCAGACCGCTCAAGTGTGTAGAAGATGTAATAATTAGCAGAATTTTTCATATTTCTTTGTTTTTTTTTTTCATGTGATCATTTCGTACAAGTCAAAGGGATATGCCAACAATAGCACTGCCTGTGTCACGCTTGTTACTAATACGACTGCCAGTTAATCCTGACGTGGGAGCCTGGCAGGTTACCCAAAACCTGGTATTTTATCACCTCAGGGAGCCAGCACTTGGACATTTCTATGACATTTTATACTAATCAATCAACTTTCCTTTTTTAAAGCCAAGCCTTTCGTAGGAACTACAGTTGAGTCCTGTATGCCCTGCACCCAAGGCCATCATCTCCCCGAACAGAACTGTGTTTGGTTTGTCGATAATTACACACTGAAGCTGACTTTCGAAAATGTTTATTCTTATTGCTTCCCTTCCAAGGGGGAAATCTATCTCAAATGTTAAGACAGAAACCCGAGCCCCCAAGAGTGTTCTCATATTATTGTATATTTTAAAATATTACAAGAGGGTGCTTCTCGAGGGGAGTGAACTTTAGAGCTGCCAAAGATAGTTGACTTTTTCCAAATCTGTTACCAATGGATCCCAAGCTGGGTTTAAGTAGGTTCTATTCTGAGTAACGAGACATGCGGCTGGGACGAACACCTTTCTAAGATATTTCTAAGACCCGCTGGCAAGTGGTAATTTATCTAGAGACAGCCGGGCAAGCAAAAGAAGGACAGATGGGGAGAATGAGTCCCTGGGGGGCCCTACACCAAAGCAAGTGTCTTGAATCAGTTCCAGGGACCAGGTTCTCACGGGCTGAGGCCTGCCTCTCATCACTTGCTCAGCTTCCGATCCTCCGGCCTCCAGTGATGCGCTCAAATGTGCCTAACATAAGTTATCCTAAAAAGGTCAGGAGTTTTACTGGCAACTTTCAGTCCTCCCCTTACAGCCTGTCTCCTGGGCCCGCTGCATGAGGAAACCCATGCCCTCACCCCCTGCGTCACCTGTGCAAACACGGGCTCAAGCAGGCGTCACCTTAGGAGATGCCGTAAGGTTCTGTGGTCCCTGAAGGGCTCCCTGCAAGGGAGATGCTATGCAGCTCGAGAGATGTGGACTGTGTGTGTGTGTCACAGGGAAGATGGGCGTGGCCATCACCTCATTCCTCAGGAGTCCCATGCCACCGTTCCCCTCTGCTGAAAAGTTCAATGGCGGCCGTGACATGCTTTCATTTTATTCTCCTTCTATTGTCAGGCAGAGTTCTGATCACTAATACAGGGTAAGGAAAGCGGCTGTTTCTTGGGAATAGTGCTCATGTGTCCTCTGACGTGGCCAGAGGACACACAGGGTCCTCCTTGCAGAGAGGGCTGTTTGGGCAGACCTGTACTGGAGACAACATATTGCATGTCCGAGCCATGCACAGCACTGTGGGAAGCAGGAATCGGGGCTGTGAACTGGGCTGGGGGCAGGGGAGGCGACCACCTCCTTATGACTGACAGGCTCCTCTCCTGCTCTTGGGGAAAACTCTAATTCTGTGGTGTTTTGAATTCTTCCAAGATGTCAGCTATTAACTCAGTCTGACCTTCCAAAAATATTGACAAGTTGCATCTTGCCTACTATTTGTAAGTTCACTGAGGAGAGAATTGTTTTCAAATGTCCATCTTCATGGAGTTTCCAGAACACGGAAGGAGCTTAATAAACAGGCTGAGTGCTGCCCTGTGGGCACGCTTTGTGCACTTAGCCCATGCAGAAAAGAATCAGGCTTTGCTGCAGCCAAAGGCAGCCTCTTCTACCGGTCAGAAGCCACCTCTGTCCACTATTGTCCCCTTACAATGACAGGGCCCTGTCCATCGTCTGACCACTTGTCTTTCCTGGTGCTGGAATCTGAGTGGCGACCCAATGACAACAAAAAGCGGACCTAGCAGGAAGCAGGACTCTGAGCGTGGGCCAGAGCTGAAGGAGAGACTATCTCTCTGTGGTGCTGTGCCTGGCTCTAGGGGCACGGCTGGGGGACTCTGTGCAAGTCAATTTCCCTCCCTCAGGGCCCTGATGCAGGATGGAGCAGATAGGTGCCATGGTACCCTTCCTCCCAAGCTTCCTCCTAGTTCTGGCATTTTCTGCACAGTGCCTTGGAGATGGGAAATGCTCAAGAAATGCCTTAAAGTTTGAAGAACGTCTGGTTGACCTTAGGCTGTGTGGCTGAGGGTGTGTACTGGAGAGTGGAGACCCAGGGTGACAGAGGACAGAGACCGAAGCTCAAATAAATAGCATAGGGGATATCCCAGGAGCAGAGGAGACATGTTGGAGTGAGAAGGTATCAAGCAAATCAGAAGTGGGGAAACTGCCCCAATACTTTCTAGGGAGCAAAGTGGGTGAGCGAGGACGGCCTTTGTCCAAAGAAGGGTCCAGGGAGCTTTCTGGTGAAATGGATCGTTAGCAGGAAGTGAGGGGAGAGAAGGGAGGATGTATCCCAGTGACGAGTGTGAAGTATGGCGAATGTGACTGCAGGGTGCGTGGCACGAGTCCCTTTCTCTAGCATGGAAGGAGGCAGAAGTCACCATGTGGTCACCACTACCCCCAAATAGAGAAAGAAACATGGAACATACACGAAGCTCCTGGATCCCCAGTGCCGGTTCTGTGACTCACGGGCTCCACAGGCTCAAACGAAAGTTACCTGCTGAGCCCCTGTGTCCTCAAACGAGAGAACGAGGCTGACAGTGCCATAATAATAGCATGTCTCCCGCAGCTGTCAGGAGGATAACATCCAAAGTGATAAAGCGTGCGAAAATACTTTGTGAACAGATAAATATGTAATGTCTTACCAAACAGCTGAATACTCAACACTATGAAAAAAAAAATCGATAAAAAGGCAGAATAAACACTCTTGACTCGAGCCAAGAAGGCACTGCTGGTACATTGTGGTTCTGCCCTCAGAAGGCTGGATGAACCTCAAAGAAGCCCCTTGGCCGTGCGCACAGGGCTCTGTTCATGAAGGGTTTGCTGGGCAGCTCCTCACAGCTCATCCTACCACTGAAAAGCATTTTCTTTTGCTTCTTGAAGAACAAATCTGTACAGGACTCCACACGTGACCTAACGCTTCACTAATAACACCGTCTCTGATTTCCTTTCAGAGACAGTAAATAATCCACGTTCAGTTTAAGTGGCAGTAATGGGGACAAACCCAAGATCCCTTTCTTTTCAATATGCTGCTGCTTCATAGAGAACACAGAATAAGCAGAATAAATAACAACCGATCCAGCTTTACCACCCTACAAACAAAAATGTTAAGGACCATCTGCCCAGTCCCTCCCTCTCTCCATGTCCCATATTATAAGTGAAGACGCCAAGGGCAGATACACAGGAACCTTGACCGAAGTTCCACCCCGAGTCACTGGAAGTCAGTTCCACAGTCCATCTCTCTCTCCACTCTACGCACTTCTCAGTCTCCATTTATCATGCTTAAGACGCACTTTTAAGACTCAAACTTGAGCATCAATCACTATTTACTCCTAAACGCATCTCAGAAAATGAGTCTGTGCCCTGCCAGAAGTGAGCTGCACAGGATGTTTACCCCCGCTCTTACCTGTAAATTTGCACAAGGTGGTAAAACATGAGTGGGGATTTCATTCTCGGACCCTGCTGGCCCCAGGGGTTTGTTCTTGACCCGGAAGGCGGTGGTGGTGGTGGCAGTGGTGGTCTGAACTCGGAGGGCTGGCTGCCACACGGTCACGTCGGAGCCATTGCCAAAAGCTTGAATTGCATTTTCTGCAATAAAACAGGAGGAAATCCAATTTCGAAGTCAAGCAGCAAATTTACAGACAAGCTACGTAAAGTCAGAGAGGCCCACTAGAAATTCTGGTTATAGCACTGGACTTCTTTGAACAAACCCCCCTACCTATCCACCCTACATGTGTTGAGAGCCAGACATTGGGTCAGACGTTCAAAAATCAATTTGTTCATTAAACACTGAGCTGGACACTGAGCTATGCTCCAAATGCAACGTATATTTATTATGTTCCTATTTACATGCCTGGTCCTTGCCTTGGAACACTCATTGGTCAAGCCCACTATCCCATCTTCCGAGAACATCTTTGTGCCCTGTCAAAAGTATATACTAAATGCAAACTCATTAGTGCTATTTTTTAAAAAGTACTATATCCCTAGTTATGAGATTGAGGTGACTCAGTGGTATTCACATTAATTGGACAGTAAAATTAAACAGCAAAGACTGTCATTCACTGTCACAGAGCGCCTACTATGAGGCTTAGGCATTGCTCACAGTACAAATCCAACCAATTTCTTTAAAAGAAAAGTCTACCCCAGAGCTCATCAATAATATAGTGAAAATTTAAGTAAGATCATTTTTTTTCCCTTTCTGCTCCCAGTCTTCCAGAGGAAATCTGCATAATTAGTTAGGAACAGCCCTGCTTAAAAGAAAAGTTTAAAATGTAAAACTTTAAAAGCTTATTACAATTTCATGGGATTAGATTGTTTTTATGGCAAGAGTAAATTGGTTGTGTGTTGTTCCCTTGCCCAAAATGAATAAAAAACAGTTTTTAATCAGGTCTTCGGGGATTTGGCCTGGATTTAGGAATTTTTTTTATTTCGTATTCATTGTACAAGAAATCAAACTCCTCCATTTGGGACCTGAATGTGCAAATTGTTAATATATGACTCTTAGCTGGCATTTTTCGATACACAAGACGGAATAATTTAAGCCTACCGTTCCTCTTAGAAGTGACATTTTGTTCTGAAAGTGTTATCCTTTAAGTTCAGAAAATTGGAAACTTGTTTTCTACAACTTTACAATTTTTAGGCTGCAAGAAACAGCTTCAAATGAATATAAATGCTTTTTTTATGCCCCTTGCCACGTTACATGGCTCACCGGGTGGGTGAAACATACAGAAAGGAGTATATGGGGGACTGGTTTCCTTGAATGACCCAGAACAAGGATGAAGAACAACAAAACCTCCCTCTTCTCGTTAAGACATGCAGATTCGGGAGGCCCTTTGCTATGCACTGGAACTACCGGTGCTTTCCAGCGTGTTGGCACTGGCACCTGGGGAGTTGGTTTATTTTGTTCATTTGCTCATTCATTCATTCAAATGTCCATGGAACATCTACTAAGTGCCGGGCACTGCTTTGTGCCAGGTGTGCAGCAATGAACGTCATTGACAGCAATGAAAGGCAGAAGGTCCTGCCCTCATGGAGGCCACATTATGGGTGGGGAGACAAACAAGTAAAATATACAATCCATTAGGCGCTAAGGAGTGCTTGGAGGACAAGGACGTAGGGGGTGAGGCACAGGGAGCACTGGATGGGACCGGGGGACGGCAGGTCGGACGAAGTGGCCCAGGAAGGGGAGGGTGGCATCTGAAGAAAGACTTGAGTGACAGTAACAGTCCCCTCCACCTTCGGCTCGTTGTGCTTTCTTCCCCTCGCATCTGTCATGCACTTAGGTGTAAAAATAACTGTTTCCTCCCCCAATAACCAGAAGTAAACAATAGGTTGGAGTCTTGTTCATGACAGGGGAATTGGGGGAGGTTTGGTTAATTTGAAGAGAGCAGAACTGGGTTATTGCATGTGGGCTGACATGTACAAATTCCAGTTCCTTCTACTCCAGGGCCTTTTGTGAGATACTGAATTTACAGCCTTGTGTCTTTGGTATGCTGCGCTCTTCTAATCAAAGCACAAATAAAATGACTATACAACATTCTGGCTGGCTTTGGTCCCTGTTGAAGACCAAATGCATTTATTTTTATGGAAAGTCATTAGCAGTAAGATACCAGACTATTCTTCCCTTTACTGACATATTATTAAGCAGGGACAACCTTAGTTTCTTTGTGAGGGAGTGGCTTTCCAGCCAGCATGGGTATAATCTTTCTCTCGCTGACCTCTATTGTCATTGCTTTATCTTCATTAAATCTTGTATTCTGCCAGAAGAGCATGCAAGGTGTAACAAGAAGGGATTACACACACACACACACACACACACACACACACACACACACACACACACACACTTTTTTAAGGCAAGACCAAACAAGAGGTTCAAGGCTTGGCGAATGACTCCATCCTGAGACTAGTTTTGCCAGTTTGAATTTCACTTAAGTATCCAAAAGCTTGTTTTAGTTTTAATGGTTTGGCTACCAGCCACATGACTCAAGTATGTAGTGAGCAAATCACTTGAATTAGTCTTGTCAACAAAGGAAACAGTGAGAAGGTTTTGAAGTAACATGTGCACATGGTAAATTGTTAGCTAATTCTTTAAAAATCACCACTATACAGCAGAGCATCGTGGAGAAATTGTCACTTGAGGACAGGAGGTGACTAAGCCTTGATTCCTAGAAACTTAGTCTACACCTGTCATTAGGAAGTCACAGCTGGTCCCTGATGTTCAGGCATATCTACTTGTTCATTGAGTCCTTCAATATCAGGCATGACAAAGAACCCTCAAGGGGCAGGGGATTGCAGAAGGAACTCAGCCTTTGGATCGTATCTTTGGCACAGACGATCTGGGTGAAGACTGGCCCTTTACTCAACTGTGAAATGAAGATAATAATGCCAACATCTCCCAGGATTCTTGAGCAGATTACAGCAAAGGAGTTAATGTATAAATCACACTCCCTGTACATTGAGTTGAAGGCACCCCCATAAATTCATGGTGCCTGCCACAATTAAATGTGAGTGAGGTACTCAAGCATCCCAGCTGGGTCATCGCCTTGAGCATGCAGATCTCAGTGGATAGAAGAGAGACTTGGCACCAAGCTTTTGAAGTGCATCTGATGAAAGCTGATGTTCATACCCATTCATTTCTCTCCATCCCTCTCCCTTTAGGAAACATTTCCCAATTGCCTCAAGGATACTGAAGTCATAACGATACTGTTTCCAGGCAGGAGTCCCCCACCCGCACCCCGAGTGCTCGTCCCTGTCTCCCGAGATAGCCGACCACCCCGAGGCTGCCGGCTGCAGCACCAGCTTCTCTCGCTCAAGGACGCTTGTCCTCTGAGCCAACCCGGAACATCCAAGGGGCTACTGATGTTAATATTCTAATTTTTCGCAGACAGCCCTTGGAGGTCCACCCCCATCTCATTTTCTGAGTGCCTCACATTGTATATTGCGTCCAGGTTTTAAGAACCTTTGGAACACACTCCGTGCTGGTTGCCAAGATCAGAATTTGAGCTGTGGGTAGGAGTGTTCTTTCCCACGTAATGTACCCTTGGTTATTTGAATCTCTTGCTCTCTTGGCAGCACCCAGTTCATCACTTGTTCTGTTCCCTGCTGCGTCATTCCATGGTGTGGCCAAAAGGCATTTGATTCACCATCAGGATCAGGAAAACAAGGGCCAGAAAGAGAGGAGAAAGGCAGATACAAGAAATATGGAGTTACAGCTTGAGCTCAGGGAGTAAAGCGTGTTTGCTCGTTTCTGGGTTTTTTAAAAACTCACTAAGACACGTATTGTCCTTGAAGAAATTCAAGAACTTCAAGCACTCTTCCAGGTCATTCCCACTGTTGCTGCAGTCACACCACGGGGCCACGCTGAGGCTACTGGAGTCTATGTAGTTGGGGGTCATGACTGTACCTGGAAGAGGGAAAACAAGATGTTTTATTTTTGTGTGATGATCTGAACTTCTCTATACCCTGAAAAGAAACCAATGTCCCTCCGATGGCAAAGGCATTGTGGATAATTACAAACATTGTGCTTGCTGAGTGGTAAATTATGTTAAGCAGTGCATTTTCTTGGCAATTTATCTGATATGCGCACACAAAATAATTACATATTTACTTAAAGAATCATAACAGAACTCCTTGAGCTACACTTAGGGTATTTTTTTTTCCCCTGAAATGGTATGGATGTCATGGAGTAGGAGAGAATTAACGCTGAATGCATGAGTTACCAAATCCTTTGCTTTTTCTGGAAAATGTCATTAGTCTTCATAAATAGTAGAACTGGTTTTCCATATCTTAAAAATCCTTTTAGGACTTTGAATCCACTTCCCTCAGAAGCAAATGGCTTCTTCAGAGAAACATATGGAAGCTTTGAAGCTCTCCTTGTGGGTTACCCTACAGCCTGAATGTATACAACGAGGCCACTGTTCACCAGACTCTCAACAGATTTAAATAAAGTCTTTCAAGTTGTGAATGAATTGGAAATAAACAGTGAAAATTCGCTAAGCTGATGGCTCCTGGAGCATTGTCTCACAGTCTTCAAACATCCTCAAAGAAATACGGGGTGGTCTTTCTTGCCGCCATCTTTCTGTATCCATGGATTTTCTCATGAATTCTGCTGGCACAACTGAACAATGCATTTATACTAAATACAACCCAAATGTCTTCTCCTGGGTGGCTCCCAGTAGGCAATGCCTCCTCATGCCAAAAAGCTTTCTGTTTTTATATATCGTGTGAGAGAAAGAAGTCACAGGCGGTCAGTGTTCCACAGGGTATACTGGGTTCATAAGCAGAAAAAAAAAAAATTCTTTGTGAGCTCCTCTGTGTCAAGGGTGTGTCTTCTTTGCTCTACATTCTTTACTGACTTGAACGACATCATATACCATTTTGCTTTCAGATGAGAACTGCATCCCACAACGGAAAGGAAGCGCCTAACCGTGGGTGAGACAGGCACAGGCATCCCAAATCCTGATCGAAGAGGTTAAAATGCAGCCACTAAACGGGCCTGGCCCCGTAGTGCCTCCCTGACATATGGAAGAAATAGGCACAAGCTTTATCCTGAAAGAAGTTAGAGTCCAATGTCCAGCGCGGAGGGAGATCTGGGCCCAACTGAGATGAGAAATGAATTCTGGTCTGTAGAATGCATTGCCTCGACCAATTATTCCCCCAAGCGACGAGGATTTCAACATCCTCAGACATGTAACAGTTTGCCAAGCCAGAAATGCCTGGCAGCCCTGTTTCTTGCACTCACAGAGGATTTAACAAGCGTGGTTGTCTGGAGGGATACGGACTGAGGTGTCAAGAGTAATTATATCTGGGAGTTGATTTGTAAATCTCCTTTGGGCGTCTCTGGGTCTTTTAAAAAACTTTTTACAACGAGCATATCTTAATGTCTTCTGTTATTTCCTAAACCTGTAATTCCATAGTTGATAAGTAACCCCCCTTCTAGAGACTTATTTAAGAAAAGGAGAGAGTGAATGCCCATTTGGAATACTGACTTAAGGAAGATACTCTCATGGGACACAGACATAAAAATGGTCAGTAACCGGTAAAAGGTATGACCCATGGAACACAAGTGCCTTTTAAAAAAAGTTGGGGTAAGTGCACAGACACCTGTAATATCTCTGCATTAAGTACCATTGTCTGATTTTCCCGATGACTCTCGCTGAAGACACTCTGGTGACAAAGAATTTAGTGTGTGCTGTCATTCTTGGTGGGACGTTCCTCCTTCCTGGTGGACTTGTGTGACCCCAGCAGGAACACACATCCTGGCTGAGCTATCACGCTTCTGACAGCTGTGATTTCCTTCTGGCCTCCACAGCCTTCACTACATGTTCGTTCGTCCTCAAACGTCAATCGTGATGGAGCCCCATCACCAAGGCTTCCACAGTCCCGAGGCCTGGAGCACCATCCTTTCCTCTTGCCTGCTCCACTTATCCATGGGCTCTCTTCCAACTCATCGGGGCCTGGTATAACTGCACTGTCCCCCCAAATGCTGACAACCTGGTTCTCCTAAAGCCTCAGGGCTTGACGGACAGAAAGCACAGTTTCTGTTGTATCTATTCTCAGGGAAAAAAGTTTAGGCTGAATCCACCTCCCCACACCCCCCCCCCACCAACCAGGAGCAGAATTACCAAGAATATTAATGGTGAGCAAGACCCTAGCAGTTGGGGGGTTTCTTTCCCAAGGGCCATTAGTTCCCTAATGCAATTAACTTGGTTCGACTTGCTTTCCTCTTCCAAACCAGACTTTTTTTTCCGGTACTTTTGTTCTGCGCGGTCAGTTCTCCGACCAAGACACTTCTCAAGTCTTCACCCTGCTAGCTGCCTGCCTTTGCCTTTGCACATCCATTAGCCTCGTGTTTTCTGTTTTCATGGGCGAGTCCTCAAGGCTTGACATCAAGACCCCAGCACAGAAGCTTTCTGGGAGATTGCTACTCGCACAGGCAGTGGCCGGCTACAATGGGAAGAGGCTGTGAGTATTTGTGAACCAGACTTTTTCCCTGGGCTGCTGCTCTTACCAATAAGCCCTGAGTAGGCCAGAAGGCAGTCCGCATAGTTTTCCTTGAGACAGCTGCTGACAGACCTGGACTCTGGCTGGCAGTTGGTAAAAAAATCAGCAAGGCGAGACCTGCAATAAGAAGCAAAGGGGGAGGGTGCTTTAAAATAGCTCGAGCCTCTAGACAGACATAACTTTTCTTTCTTCCTTTGTTGATGTGCCCTCTTTCTGCCCCGCAACATGTAGAAAACGTGAACTCTTAAAATGTTAGCATCCTCTCTTATACGACCCCTCATCTGTCCCCATCCTCCCCCAGCCCTCGCCCACCTGTGTGTCTGCTTATTTGCAGAGAAGTCTTCAGGGCCTATAACTAGAAAAATCTAGGTGCTTTGAAGTTTCCATTCAATATTTATTTCTGACGAGGCTTATTTGCATCTTTAGGAAATATGCTTCTCTACACACTCACGGGAGATCCACACTGGGAAAATATTTACTTTATACAGAAACATGTCCCTGGCATCAAAGTAGGATCCTACGGCCCATCTGCGCCCGTAATTCCTACTGGCTTTAAAAATATGTGTATCTGTCTTGTAAGTCATCTCTCATCCGCTAGCACTGGGGCAGTCATTTCTTCCAGCCAAGTGACAACGGGGAGGAGCTTGCCTTTCTGGAACTGAAGGAAGAGGCCAAGAGGGACAAGGTGACGCTCACTTTGGCCGTGGTTTCACTGTCTCTGACTGGGCGTGATGGGCCTACAGTTGGAGGTGGTGCCTAGAGGGTCCCCTGATCAAAATGCGGCATCTGTCTGTAGTTTGCAAACTCCCCAGAGGCCAGCACAGTCGACCCAGAGGCCCTGGGTGGTGGCGAAGTTGCAGAGACCCAGAAATAGAGAGGGGGCCACAGACGTGCTGATCTGGGGGAGGAAGAGGCCTCTTTGTGACCAACTGGCTCTTTTAATCTGAAGAGGATATTGTTGGAGAAACCCTGCTTGAGAGCTGGGCCACCTCTGAGGTCATCTCAGCAGACAACAGCTCTGTTTCTGTGTGAAGAACACAAAGGACTGCCAGAGCATTT
Source organism: Eonycteris spelaea (assembly GCA_003508835.1). NCBI lineage: Eukaryota > Metazoa > Chordata > Mammalia > Chiroptera > Pteropodidae > Eonycteris > Eonycteris spelaea. Next base: position 9,164,301 of record PUFA01000004.1, on the reverse strand, counting down.
CAATTATCTGGCAATTATGGGAGACAATGAACGGTTGTCTCAGCTTTCTTCTCTGTAGCTCCCCCGAGTTGGCAGGCAACATACCCAGTGCTGTTTTTACTTCTTTCCTCTCAAGAAACTATATTTACTTAGCAAATTTTATGATATATCAACGAACAGACAGAGCACAGTGAGATGCGTGACGGTCACAAAGGTTTGTAAAAGCTGGGTAGGAAGCACACGGGTGTCCCTTTACCGCGACTCGAACTAGAAGGGGATCTAAAGGCCTGATGAAATCATCCAAGTTCACAGCGCGCTGCACAGGCTGCGCCGTGAGATTGGTCTCTCCTTGAACCCTTGTAAACAAGGCGTGTCTGAGCCTCCCTATCTGTGCCGATCTGTGCACTCCGTATGTCATGCGCCTGGTTCCATCACTGTGAGTCCCCGGGGCAGATGCTGGAGCTCTGCTTTATTTTCTCTGCACGGCACCTGACACTCCTCAGAGAGGCCCTTTATATGGCTTCCCAGGCCGGGCCATGTGCAGAGCTAAGTGGCTTGGCAAAGTCCTCCATATGAGACTTGTGCATGCACGTGTGTGTGTGTGTGTGTGTGTGTGTGTGCACGCGTGCGCCCGGATCTCTCCCACTGTTGGAGCCTCGCTGGTGTTTTCTGATTCTAATTGAACACACTGAAGCGCATAAAACCTGGCCATTTTCTGTAGCCTGGTTAAAGGATTTACTTTTCGGAGGAAATCCCTAAAGGTGGCTCAGGCTTACTCAACTGGCTCCAATGGCATCCAGCTTGGATTGAGTGTTAATTTCGAAAGTATCTTCCTGGTTGTGAAAGTTAATGATTTAGTGGTACTAGGCTTCTAACCCTGCAAAGGCCAAGTGCAGCTCAGGCCGCTGAGGCTCCAAGTTGTGCACACAACCTGATCAGCTCTCCGCCCTGGCATCCCTGTGCTCCCGGCCCTTCCCCCAGACTTGGAAGGAAGGTCGCTCTGTCCACGTGTCTCCTGTCTCTCGTGGTCTCTTGAGTCGACCATTAGCTGCACAGCCAGCCCCGTGATGCGAATTGCTGTCCTTCAGCACGAGGCTACCGCCACTAGACTCATTTTGCTTAACAACCTCAGAATTGACTCACAATTGGACTCTGGAATGAAAGGCTAATTGAGTCAGTCTGCTGCAGGGAGCATAACCCTGATTGGGAGAATGAAACGAGATGTACTGCTCTGAGCAGAACCTTGGACAGGCTGGTTTTCGAGAGATCATCAACACAGATCTTGGCTCTAAGGCAAGCACAGCCAGTGGAGGGAAAGAGGGTCTCGAAAGAAGAGCGAGCACATGCAGCAGCACTGAAACACCACCGTTTCCATGGCGCCTTCGCATTTGACCCAGCTACCCGAGACCTATGTATGTGGAGACAGGATGGTCACATTAGAAAATTCACATTTACAGACAGAAAAGCTGCAGCGAGGAGTGTATAAAGTCGTGCGCTGAAGCCAGCTCATTCATTACCGGCTCACTGGTACATTTTCAGGAGTTCTGCAAGTCGGTTAACATCACAAAGGTAGCTCGAAAGTGGGCTTGGTGGGGATATTTACACCATGGCAATCAGCAGACGATGCAAATGAGGGCTCTGTGTTGTTCTTAGAGAATCGGTTGTTAAATATCCCTCAGCACAGCCCTGTTTAAGAGCCAGTACGATGTGGTCGATCCTGCTGATGAAACATGCCTGTCCTGGGGGTCAGTTCCAGTCCGTTCTGGACAGGTGTCCTCTCCCATTCCCAGTCACCTCTGGCCCAAATGGAATGCTGTAGCACCAGTTAGCCTCCAGTCTTTGGACCCTTCCAAAGAAAGGAAGCAGGCCTCCCCAGATTCCTCCTTCCTAACTTCTTCCTTCCTTCTCTTAAAGCGACGTGTGTAAATGGCTACACTTATTGACAAAGCAGCTAAATTCTTGTCCGTTCCATTGACTGAATGATGTGTCAAATGCCTGTGATCTAATGATGAATAATTTCTCTGCCCTTGAACTCAACTGACAGTCTAGAAACTGAGAGAAACAAGTAGAAAGATTATAATAATACAGTGGCTAGTTCTTGATAAAAGGTAAGAAAAGCTGCTAATAAAAATAATACCTAACATGAATGAAGCATTTAGTATATGCCAGGTATGTTTTTACACGCATTATATTTTTTCCTGACAACTCCAACAAGGTAGGGGCCATTATTTTATTATCCTAATTTTACAGGTGAGGAAAACAAAGCCTACCACATTTAGACTGGAGTAAAATCGTGAGTAGTAGAAGCACGATTTTAAAACTACACATTCTGATCCCACATCTTAAGCTTTTAACACTGCACAGGTATGGAAACTGGTTTCAGAGAGGCCGTGATATTGGGACTGAAATTTGGGATGATGTGTAGGATTGAGCAGGTAAAGGTGGAGTGGGGTATTCCAGGCAGAAGGAGGCAGCATGTGGGAAAGTAACCACACTCCATAATCCCAGGGTTACAATAACAAAGTGTGTATGCGTGCTAGGCCCTGATCTCAGTGCTCGACATGTAGTCACGCGTTTATTCTCATGACAACCTGAGCACGTGATACTATGGGCCCCGTTTTACAGATGAAGAAACTGACGCAAAGAGAGGTGACGTAACTCCCTCCAGGTGGTAGAGTTGGAATGGGACCACATTTGCTCTGACTCCAGAGCTGAGATCATTCTCGATCACCGCACTCAACACATGCATCATCCAGAACCCTGTGAGCTATTCCCTGGGGCCAGCAGGGCCACAGGACGCAAATGGTGAGTGACGAGGGATGGTGCTGGCAATGACCCGAGTGTTTGGACTTTATCCTAAAAGCACTGGGAGCCACTGAAGGATTTTAAACAGAAATGACAGGATCGGATGTGCATCTTAGTAAGACCCTTGGATCTCTCTATTGTTTTGCAAAGATTTACTCAAAACTTACTACTCTGTCCCCTCACTGTTGCAGCCACAATGGGGAGGGCAGGAAACTAGAAATGATTACTTAGGAGGCTGCAGCCAGCGGTGAACCAGAGGGAAGAACTGAGGGCTGGAAGGGGAGGAAGGAAGAAGGATGCTCTGAGCAGTGAACACCGACAGAATGGAAGCCAAGACCGCAGACTCAGGGCATGGACACTCAGCACACAGTGGGGCCACAAGGGGAAAAACAGGAATGAGGGAGGACAGGCTTGCTATCCCCACAGCCCCAGCACCCAGCCAGGACAGCCCCTCTGCACACTCTGGGTTAAGAATCATGCTGTGATCTGTTTGAATGGTGTCCCCACCTGAGCTGCAGAGATCCAAACCAGAAAGCTTTCATATCCAGCGTAGGATTAACAAAGAAAATCCACAATTGGATTTCTTTTGGAGACATGAAATCTCCATGACGACAGCAGTGATGAACGTTGATTGTTTTTTTTTTTTCCTCTGAGAAAATGAAAATGAAATGAATAGGCACTAATGTAAAAATGTATCTCCCTCCGAAAGAGAAAATTTCCTACCCTTAAAGAGGAGGAAAATGCTGGCGAATGCCAAGTTGGCCTTAGGAAATCTGCTGAAGAGAAAACAGTGGTTTATGCAGAAAATATCATATTAAAGGAAGCATGCTGCTAACTGGAAATAGAAAAATGATTATAATGATAAAATCTAGGAGAGTCTTCTCAAACAGCAGATGGTCTTTTGACAGTGGGGAAAAATCATTTGTCTCCTTTTTCTGCAACACTTTTAGAAAAATAGTGTTATGGCAAATAGGTAAAAAATCCTACTAGAAATGCCCAGTTTAACTCATCCTGGATTATGCTAATCCCTTGAATGTTTCTCCAGGACAAACCCACACTTGGACACAAGCAAAGTGACTGGGGGGACTGAGCCCTGGACTAAGAGTAGTCAGATCTCGAATGAGATCCAGGTCCTGACGCTAATTAACACGACTTCCTAAATACGTCGCTTACTTACTTAAATTCTTGGATTGCCCTCGCACTTCAGAAACACAGTCCATGGGACACTTGAAAGAACTTGGGGTCCGATGGGAGGGGACACTTGTTTTCAAACATTATTATTCCCCTTCCCATGACTGCATTCTGCCATTACGCACGATTTTAGTGTCCAGGCATTTGGTTTCCTTTGAGTATGGAGACCAGGATTTTTTTTTAGAAGATCCCCTCATCTCACATACAAGCTCAGGACCAAAGAGGTGAAGGCCCTGCCCAGAGTCAAGGACATGGTGGGTGGTGGCAGATGGCCCTCAATGCAAAGAGGAATTGCCCTCGAAGGAAAAAATGCAGAGGGTGTTGGACTTGAAGTTTTCCAGAATTTAAGTCATCAAGTGTATAACTGCTCTTCCTCTGCCACCGTTAGGCCTCTTTCTAGTGTTCCCCCACCGCAGCCTCAGCGAGCTCTCTGAATGCAACGCAGGAGCACAGCAGGGGCCAGACGAAGCAGCCGGGACTGTGCAGAAGAGGCCGCGGAGTCTACCGATGAGTAAGGCTTCCCTTGACTGTGGCTCTTCGGACCCCACCAGTGCCCAACTGAGGATGGCAAGACCTGATGACCGGGGAGAAACCCAGAACCCTGGGCACAGGATCACTTCATTAATCCACTTGTGTAAGAAATCCCTAGTTTTTTCTCTGAGCCCAGTGTGAACAGCAGGGCTCCAGAGTCTTGGTTTTCAATGCGAGCCGTTTAGTTTCTGAACGCTTTCGTGATGAGTCGGTTAGAGGAAGCCAAGGGTGACAGGCTTGGGGCGACACACACCTGTGTCCATCTTTTCTGCTCTCACACCTTCACAGGTTATTTCATGTATGCAGCTCTCAGTTCCTTCACCTGGAAAATGGGGCTGATGCTACCCAAAAAGACTTTAAATGGCTACTGTGAGGTCTAAATGACAGTTAGACAATGTGCCTCGCTCAGAACCCAGAATACACGTTGCCCAATAAATATTTACTTCCCATCCCTTCATTTTTCCTCCCCGGCCTCTGGTCCATTCCAATGTTAGACCCTTGCAATAAAAACACATGCCTTTGCCCATCGTCGCTGCCTCCCTATATGACATACTTTGAACGGGCTACATCTGGGTAACTGAAGGCAGTGACTTTGACCGAAATGAATTTGAGAAGTCGGGAATCCTGTGGCGTGACTTAAAACCTCTCAGTCATATGAGGTCATAAAATAAAGGCATTTTAAGAAAAGCTATTCTATTTTCTCAGGGGTTTAGGGGAACAAAGACATATGTTTAAAAATGACTAAATATCAGTGAGTTTGTTAATACTGCTAATCTCTTATGCAGAATAAAAATAATTTGAAAAACATGCAGCTAATATTAGACCCGGGACGACAAAGCAAGAGCCCTGGAATGGTAATTTTCTGGTACAGTGACACAAAACAGATTTTTCACTTTCTGTTTTTAGAAAATTACCGTAGCCCTTCTTCTCCGACAGCCTGCAGGAGAGAGCACATCTGGAGAGCATCCTTTAGCAAATCAGGGCCTCTGTTAAATACATTTCGCAGGGGATGTTTTCTGGCCATGCTGCTCCCCGCTTTGGGCTGTGCATGCTGGCTTCCCGAAGCAAAGGCCCAGCGTTTGCCCGGGGGCCAGCTGTGGGCCTGGGGGAAGGTGGGGTCAGGAGGTCCTTTGGAAAGACCAGGTTCGCCCCTCAGTGTGAGAATGAGCCTGTCCACTCCGAAGCAGAGGCCCTGTGGCAGGGGGCGGGGGAGGGGGGGTGTCACACACTCCAGCCAAAGATGCCAAAGGTCCACATGTCTTGAGTCCCTCAGCCCCTGAACATAGATTCCCACTCCTGGTGGGATGATTCAAACCTCGGCCAACTGATGTGCTTCTCGGGGTCTAAGTCAGACCATGGCACCATGTTGCTGGGAAGGAGCACTCCAACGTCCAAGAAGCCTTCAAGACTCGCCTGGCACCCTGTTTCCTGGGACAGGAAGGGCCCTGTGGCCAAGTAGAGATCGATGCCTATTTCCCTTGAGTCCCTGCCAGCTTCATTCTGATACTCAGGAGGTTATGACCTCTTTAACAAACTCCCACTTCCCACTCACCCCGATCATCTGCTCATCTGGCTTCTTGGGAGCTTCTGGCCCACCACCTGGGTCACCAGAGGCTACAGTCAGTGCCCTTCGGGCTTGAGCCACAGGGCTGTGAGAAAGCCTCACTCATGGCAGAAGGAGTGCAGGGAACACGAGTGATGCCAAGCATCATTTCTGTCCACGCATCTTCCTTGGGGTATCTCTCCAGGGAAGGTTGGGTGAATGCAGGCTGCAGGGCAGAGATGTGATATCGCCTTAGCCTTTCTGATCACATCACACTGCAGCAGCCCCAAGGGAGGTCCAGGTCAGCATCCGATCAATCGCACCATCCCTCACGAAGCCACCTTGCCTGAACACTGACAGCCATCAATCAACATCTGCAGAGAGGCTGACAGGGTTTGACGGCTAATCTCTACATGGCAAATATGAAAAGCACATTATGGTAGTTGGCAAGGGAATCCCTTCCAACGCAGAAAGGGCTCTGGGCAGCCTTTGATCAGATGCTCCAGACTGCCCTTCGGCCAGGACCCCCTTCCCACTCCCCACCCCATCCCCGTCAGCCAATCTTTCCAACACACATCCTGACGGGCCTGGTATAAGCAGGCTGTAAGTCATAACGGGAGCACAGAAATATTACCAACAACCCTATGTGGCATCGCCAAGTCAATAAAGTTGTTTTGTGCTCTCCACACGACGACACGTCCATTAGCGCAGAAAGCCTAGCTTTGGCAGTACTTGTTTTTATGGGAAGAAATTGAGGGAGAAAACAAATTGGAGGTTTTCTGGGTGCTGAAATTATCATAAAACTCTCAGATAGCCAATAGCTTTCTGATGAGAGATGGCGGGTTTTGTGACGCTGGGCCACAAGGAGAAACAGAAATCTAGATGCTTAACCAATCTTTCACCAGTAGAAACAGCGCAGAATGTCAGACCAGCATGGTGTGGATTTGCTTCATGTAGAAAGAATTCTGCAGGTACCTCCATCTTCAGGAGTGAATTACAGAAGCTGCCTCACACTCATCCTGGAACCCAAGAAGCTCCATCACGGTTTCATTTAGTTATTTATCCCCTCTCTTGCTTCAGAAAGAATTTTGAGATGTATTCGGTTGTAGCCTTGATGCAACAGAATAAAAGTCAACAACAGGGAGGGAATTAGGGGCCATTGGCAGGTAAGACAGAGGTAGTGGTTGGTGAAGCTGGTACAGACGGCTAGATGAAAGCTACTTATTTGGCTCTGTGCTTCTGAGGAACCTCTAGGAAGAGGGGAGAATAACTAGTTCCACTACTCATGATATGCCAAAATTAAAATCAAGATAGAAGCTCTCAGAAGAACAGGACTTGTGGTAGACAGAATAAGGGTCCTAGACGATGTTTACGCTCTAATCCCTGGAACCCGTGACTATGTCACCTGACATGGCACAGGGGCCTTTGCAGATGTGATTAAGGCTGGGAGTCTTAGGGGAGAAAGATTATCCTGGATTGTCAGGGTGGGCCCAGCGTCATCACAAGGGTCCTTAAAAGTGGAAAATGGAGATGGGATGAAGAAGTCAGAGTGGTGCGATATGAGAAAGGCCGGTCTGGCCTTTGCTGATTTTGAAGATGGAGGGAGGGGCCATGAGCCCAGAAATGAGGGCGGGAAAAAGGCAAGAAAATGAATTTAGCCTTAGAGGCTCCAGAAGGAATTTAGCTCTGCGGACACCTTGGTTTCAGCCCAGTAAGATCTGTGTAGGCCTCCGGAGCTGGAAGCAAATCAATTCGTGTTGTTTAAAGCCACCACACTTGTGGTACTTTGTTACATCAGCAACGGATGACTAAACCACTACTAACAAGCAGTCTACAGTAGAGGTTTTGAACATAGAGTTTGAAAATGGACCACGACTTAAATTTCTATCTGACCACTTACTAACCATGACATTTTGGACAAGTACCCTAACTTCTCTGAAGCTTAATTCACTCTGAATGAATGACACGAAGGCCTTCGACATGTTACTAGACAATTAGGTATAGCTGGCAGCTAGCACCTGTTTACGACTGTTCCAGACTCCTAGATGAGGATAAGACTCATCAGTGCTGGTGTCTTCCATTCTGCTCTGGACAGCCCAGAAGGTCCACTTTGACCTCGAGACTTCCAGAAAGCCCTAGGGTAGAGATATTTCCCTTCGAATCCATCTGCTAATAACTTGGAATATGAAACATTTTATTCTGAGGTCACTAGCCTACCTGCTCAAGGTTGTAGATGCTCAATAAACCCAGGATTAACATCAGACCCATTCCTACCATTAAGACCGGGGGCAGGGGGAGTGGTGGTTCTCCTGTGAGTTCTCCACACCTTCAAGCAGAGGAACATGTTTTATAGGCCAATGGAATCACGCCCAAGGAAACAGGCCAAGACAATGCCACAGGACCCTACATGTAGTTCCCATGTGATGCCCTCTGCTGGCTTGGCTGGCATCAGGCCTGTGTAAATTTAAGGAGGTGCTGTCTGCACCCTAACAAGGAAGTGTTGCATCATGAGGACTACAGCCAGAGAAACCAAAGTCTAATTACTGTAGGGAAACACAGATATATTCTAGAAATTATCCCGAATGCTGCCTGGCCTCCTTCGGTTAAACCTTGCTTCTCTGGGAGTTCCCAGAAGATGAAATATTAAAATCACATAGCCTCTCTTGACTTTAATAATTTGTAAGACTCCTCTCACTGCTCTCCCCCCCCACCCAAAGAACGAGCACTAAGTACCTCTATGCTACCTGCACCCCAAGCTCGAGCTCTGCTCAGCAGCTTGTTAATTCACCTTCTCCACAGTGAAGGAGCCTCGTTTCTGCTGCCCTGGGAGGGCGTGCAGCAAGGGGAAGGCAAAGGGATGTCTGGATGGCGAACAGTCTGCACTTGCACAAACAGGCTTGAAGCAGAAACACATGAAAATGAGACCCCCTGTTAATCTTTAATAGGGTTGCCGACCTCCTAAGGAAAATTATGCTCAATAGTAAATATACACTAGGTCACTTTGCTTCCAGGCAAGTTGTTTTAAGGTCAACAGAGACCTTGAGCTCAGCAAATAGCTGGTCTCTAATATCTTCCTTTCCTGGTGGGGCATTGCTGAGGAGACAGGGAATCGTGGCATTCTATGTCAAAAGAATAAATTCCTTATTCCACTGCCATCAGATGATAATTCCCACGCCCCATCCCCCCAAAATCCATAACTCGTCTTTGGAATCCGCTTTCATGTTTAACATCTTCTGTTAACAGCACACTCCCAGCCCCTTGCCCCCTGCCTAGCCCCTTTTTCTACATTTTATCCTAAAGCTCTCAGCTAAATTTAAAACTACATTCCTCCCTTTTTCTTCAGCGCAGAGGAGCTGATTTGCATGGTCCACATAAGCTATTTTGATAATAAACTGTCCCCTCAACCATCTACCCATCCAGGTGATCTAAAGGCTTCTTTGGACCCATTCACAGTGATCTCAAAGGTCCCCACTGAGACCTCTCACTGACTGACTCCCTTGCCGGCTCTGCATCTGAAGGAGGGACCAGCTTCAGCCTTCCAGCCCACATCACCTCTCCATCACTTTCTGTTTTATGACTTCACTTTGTTAATAGTTTTGCCTTCATCATGAGAAGGTGAACACTTAGGATTATGCCCACTATAAACAGATGTTCAGTAAGTATTTGTTGAATGAGTGAATGAATGAATAAATGAATGAATCCAATACTATACTCTACAGCTCCAGTCACTTTCAGATCAATACTCGCGACAAACATCTCGGTGTTACAGGTTCAGCACGGACAAGGAGAAACAGCAGGTGCATCTAATTGCTTCCAGACACTGCACTAACATCTGCCTTTACTTAGAGCCAGTCACTGTGCCCGATGACTCACAGGCCTGTGTCACTCAACACCAAATAATCTGACCAGCCAGGTGAGCCTTTTTTTCTTTTTTAACAGGAGAGGACACCGGGGTTCAGAAAGGTCAACATTCAAAGTCATACAGCAGGTAAGAGTTAGAGTCAGATTTCGAAAAGAAGACCACGGATTCTCAAGCTTGTATTCACCCTCAACAGCACTGGAAGAAGAATTAATGTTTGACTTTTAAATTTTAGTTCTTGGACTTTGCTACCATTTGGATGTGCATTGTGTGTTCAAGGAGCCAAAATGTGACTTAAGTGGACATGACTAATCTTTACTAGGCCCAATGTAGCGTAATGATAGAATTAGTGGGCATACTTTTTGTTTAATAGTTCTTGCAGTTTAAAAATATAAAAATATCATATCTGTTGTCACCCTAGCCACAATTGTGCTGACTCTTCTGTGTCCCCTCCTAATGTCAATATCCTGCAGGCCCATTTGGCTGCCACTCCTTCTTATCCTCCGCTTTGCAGATTCCTTTGCGAGGAGGATGAGGTCCATCAGCCTAGGTCACCTTGATCAACATCCCCAAGGCTGCGGACTAGTACTATCAGTGGCCTCTTAGGAACTGGGCCACATAGCAGAAGGTGAACGGCGGTGAGGGAGCAAGGCTACATCTGTTTTGCAACCACTCCCCAGCACTAGCATCACCGCCTCGGCTCTGCCTCAGATCATCAAGCATTAGATTCTTATAAGAGTGTCGGTCCCTGGTCCCGAAAAGGTTGGGGACCGCTGCCCAAAGTTGGTGACTCTCTAAGTGTGAACCCCAGACCAGCAGCAGCATCTCAGGCAATGCTCTAGAAATGCAAATTATCAAGCCCCACTTCCTGAATCAGAATCTGATGCCCATGTAGGCTAGAGTTGGAACACCACTGCTCTAGAGAAATGGCACCTGGGAGAAGTCCCTGACCCAGCCCTCTGCTCTGTGCAGGTACATTCTATGCTGACAGCACACTCATCTCTGACCCTCTGGACCCTGTAAAGCACCTGGTGATCTAGTCTGCTGAACCAGTGAAGGAATCAACCACCAGCCAGGACGTGAAGCAAAAAGCAAACTTTCTAAACCATAAGACTAATTTTAGCTCAAAAAGTTTCCACCAGAATTTTTGAACCTGGAACTTCCCATTTGCTTTCATCTATTTTCACAGAAAAGGTTTTCTAGCAGGACAGCATCAAGGTCCTCGGCTGGAGTGCACATTCTTGGAGAGAGAGCTTTCTGTCTCCCCAGACCCCCACACTAAGAAGTTCACAGCTGTTAGATGGAGCCAGCTAACTCGCCAACAGAAATTCTAAGTGCTGGGTGAGCAGAGGAATCTTGAACTTCCAGGTTCCTGGCATTTCCAGGTCTAAGGGCTATCCCTTGCCCAATGTTGTTATAATCCTTGGTAACTGGTCACAGAGCAGGAAGAACAGAATGGGGCTGCACCTGAGGTGGCTCACATCACGAAGTATCACTCATCCCAAATTCCAAGGAGCAGAGGTTTACCTGAGACACTCTCCCTGAGCTCCTACTTAAGAGAGAAGCGCCACTGAGTCTTTCCAGACACAAAAGGTTTTTTGACATCAGCCCAAGGTTCTGCCTGACTGAGTTAATATGATGCTGAAATCCCTCGTCACGCCGAAAAAGAGAAGGAAGCGCTGTCTGTCAGGAGAGCATCTCTCAGAACCGGAAAGCAAGGTGGGCCAGGCACACCAGCAGCCACGTAGCCCCACAGTGACAGCTGGCGGGAGGCTCAGCGGTTCTGGAATTCTCAGTACCCATTTCCACCCAGAAAGGCTTTGGCATTGGGCTCCCACCAACATCCCACAGCCTAGCCATCCTGACCTGCTGGAGCTGGACGGGATGGGTCCAAGGTGGCCACATACACCCAGACTGTCTTAGTTCAAGGACACTGTGGGAATACTTGTGCACACACATGTCTGCTAGCCTGAGATTATTCTGGTCCTTCTAGTGCAGCCATTCTCAAAATGAGGTCCCGGGACCCTGGAAATCTCAAACTCATCTTTTAGGGTCCGTGAGGTCAAAACTACTTTCCCAGCCATATTAAGTTCTTATTTACCTTTCTCAGTCTCACTCTGTCACATGAGTATCATGGAGTTTTTCCAGAGGTCAAGACGTGGGATACTGAAACAGACTGAATGCCGAAGCAGATATAAGAAGCTAGGCATCTTCCGGTCAGACACTAGATTTGTAAAAGCACAAAACAATGCCATATTTTTCCTTCAGTTTTTTTGTTTTGGAAAATACAGCAATTTTTAATAAAAATGTTATTTATAGAAACATGTAATGGATGTCCAGTATTATTTTTAAATGAAGTAAGAAACAGATAAACATTTCTTCAGCTTTGATTCCCAATATGATAAGTATCAACAGATTCACCCACATAAGCAAGAGCCCTTTGGGATCCTCAGTAATTTTTTAAGAGCGTAAAGAAGGGCATTTAAGCCCTACCTTGACAAGGTCCAAAGGTCTCTTATTTCAAAATTTTATTTTAAAATGAATAAATAAAAAGTGAAAACAAAGTCTTCTCCAGTAGCCAATTCCACACACCCAGAGTGGGTGGTCAGCAAGATCACACATTTATACCAGAAGCAGACGGCATGGTGGGCAGAGCCTGGGCTCTGCGGCCCGACAGACCCTCTGGGTTGTCACTGCAGTGGCACCACTGGGTGACTGCAGAAGCTGCTCAAGGTCACACCTCGTCATTGGTGAAATAAGGAGGATGGTGATAACACCCACTTCCAGGAATGTTGTGAAGTGCTCAGCACAGTGCCTGGCACACAGTAAATGTCAAACAAATGTTACTCTCCTCATCATCCTCCTTGTCACCATCGCCGTCATCCACCCATTCCAGCCACGATGTCCCCGGCCTGGGGACTCGGGGGCTTCGGCATCTGGGACAACGAGCCACTCTGCACACGGCTGTGCCTTGCCTCCTAACGGGGTGATCGGATGAGTCACAAAACAGAGCCACCCAGAAGAGAGGAAGGTGCATACTCCATGGCCCTGAGTCAGTGACCGCCCTTTGCTGGTAGCACGGATCACTGACTCAGACACCAGCACTCCTAAGAACCCTTTATTCACCGTTACTCCACGTCACGGCGGCAGCACGCGGTCCAAGAGACCGCCAGTGGTCGGTCCCCCCCCCCCCCACTGCCTATTCAGTTGAAACAATAGTGAATCTACGACTCCAGGCCCAACGATCTCGTGGCCGGCCCCATTCACGTCTTCCTGTGTGTATCTTTGTATGTCAATAAGTGTCTATTCTGGGCAGGAATGTTCTTGAGATGACACATGCGCCAAACTCCTCTAGACTTTTTGTCCACCCCCACCTTCACCTACTCCCCCCATCTTTCCCTAATGGTACAAAACTGAAAAGACGGTGATGTATAAAGCCTAGCAACACGGCCTCACATAACGGGCTGACATTTCCACATGCTGTGGAATGCTGTGGGTGCACACAAGTGTAAAGCGGTAAGACGCTACCCCCTCCACCCACAAATCCTACTTTTAAGGTCTCTGCTATTGGGCGGATATGTTTCATTTGAAATCCTAGGCTTTTGTTGTTCTGATAAAAAAAAACCCGTGGAAAGAGAGAGGGGGAGACAGACTGAGTTTCCTCTGTCTGGTGGTGGGCACTGTGCTGATGCATTTGCACGGACACCTCATTCCATCCTCACAGCTGCCCCGTGACAATGGAGTCATTACGTCCATTTCTAGAAGCGAAACTGAGGCCTCCAACTGCCCACGTCCTAGAACCAGCCGAAGCGGGATGCGAGCCCAGGTCCGCCTCGCTCACAAGGACAGCGACGGCAACCGGGAAAGGAAAAAAGAAAAGTTCCAACTCCAGCTTCTTGTGGTACTTTTCACATTAAGCGTTCTTTTAAATTCTTGTTTTTCTTGGATGCAACAGTTTCTGCATAATTAATTGCTTTGAAAATTACAGAGCAATTTCCCATTCACTGAGTTGGAAATGCCCGTGGAAATGGAAATGGCAGCGTGACTGCAGGGTACCTAACTTAGGGTGATGCCTGGGTCGGGGTCTGGGGTCTCCTGGGCGGAATGGAATGCCGAGCTTGGCTGTGAGACCTGGGCATTAATTATACATGGCAGCCACCTGTAAACGGGCAAATTTCCTCGTACACAAATGAGAATGCTCTGAGTCACAGGCTCTGGGTGCTGGCCCACGTGGGATGCCCTTGGACCCCACAGGCTGTTGTCTGCATGAAGTGCGTGAAGGGACAGCCCCCTAGGAATACTGGGATCTCCATTTTCCCCATTAATTTGACCCCATTCCCTACTCAGTGGATAGTTTTATATATTTTGAGATATGTGATATGGAAGCATCCCTTTTTCTTGAAATACAGAGAGAGAGAGGGAGAGAGAGAGAGAGTGTGTGTAAAATCTCTGCTTTGCTCTAGGCTTCAAGGGGGAGCTAGTTTTTCTTGCCTACTAACTGCGTGGGCCCTAGTGCAATGAAGCAGCTACTGGGCAGAGCAGAAGGTCCCCTTTGAAGAGGATCACGCTGTATGGAGAAGCAGAGGGGATACGTCAGGGTCTCTCCAGGTGCCCCTAGTCTTAGACAAGGTGGTCTGAAATCTAGAGTCCCAGAGACCCCCTTAAGTCCTCACTCACCCCTACCTACCTCAGCACTGCTGGTCATGACTCCAGGTCTCTCGCCCACCGCATGCATCGTTTACCAGCACTGCACTGAAGATGCAGCCCACAAAACCGAGGCTTTTGTGATTAATGAAATGCCCACAGGGCAAGGAGAAGGTAGGAAGGCAAACACCTGGATGAATCCAACCCGGTGTCATAACCATGGATTATTTAGCCCTGGTTGTCACTATGCGACAGCAAAGAATTCATCTCCTGTGACATGCACAGCCAGGTCCCTGATATCTGCTGCTATGGAATGGGTGAGGGTTGAGGACTCTGAACTCTAATGTGGTTCAGCAGGAGTCACGAAGTCCAACCAGGTGAGCAGGGGCTCTTGGGAAATAGGCACACGACTTACACATCTACGACCCGGAGTCAAACAGACTGTATTCAATAAATGTGACTGACTTATAATAATAACAACAACAAACAACAACAACAACAACAAAACCCCAGTGTGGTCTGGGAGGAGTTTTTCCTATTCGTAGAAATGACTCCTGCAATCACTGAGCTGTCACAGAGAAACCACTGTAATAACCAATGCGTGCTCAAAAGGAAATTAGATAACGGAGTTAATGAGCATGTACGACCTGCATAGTTTTTTCTTTTTAACTGACGCCAAGAGGCTCTGATGGACATTTTGTCATAACTCTGCGAAAACTCTCTTTAAAGCTGATGCTGTCTGAGCTACTGAGCTGTAAAGAGCGTCTGGATTCAGAGGCTGCCCGGGATTATCACGCTGCCTGTCTGGACTGAAAGGCGTGAAGACGGAACAGTGCTAGGAACATTGTATTCTTGTCATGAAAGACAATCATTTGGAAGTAGGAACAGAAACCAGGTTTCGGAGTGAGCAAGGCCAGGTTGATTCCCACATTCTCCACGTGGGAGTTGGGCCTTGCCTGCTCATCACACCGGCTGATCGTCCCTGTGCAGGGCGGTGGGATGATTAAAGACTGCGTTTGTGAGGTGTGCAGCCCAGGGCTGCTCACGCTCGAAACCCAGCACATGGGTGATGTTTTACCTCCCACGCCTTTCTGAAACCCGCAGCCCTGGGCCTCTGTCCCCTCACCACCACAGCGCTCTCTCCCATGCTGCTCACCCCTCCAGCCCAGCTCGGATGTCAGCTTCTCTAGGAAGCCTTGCTGACCCGCCAGGCTGAGCTGGCCATTCTCCTGAAGCACTTTGTACCTTCTAGACTACAAACTGCCCTACTACACCGTCACAATTGTGTGTGTGACTGCCTTCTTCTCTGCACTGTCAGTGAGAAGCCAGGTCTTTATTCCTGGCACAATTACTGCAGGCCAGCTGGTGGATGGATGGGTGGATGAATGGATGGATGGATGGGAGGGAGGGACAGAGGGAGGGAGTGAAGGAAGGACGGACAGACAAATGGGTGAATAGATGGATGGATGAATAAATGGAAGGAGGGACAGATGAATGGAAGGATGGCTGGATAGAATCCCTACATCTTAAATCCAGTGTTGACTGAGTTTTCTTCCTCTGCCCTCTGAGTGACTGACACCAATGTGTACCACTCTTTAATCCACTGTTGGTTTTGCTGAGGTCTTTGCTTGGTTCCCCAACTCTCCAACTTCCTACCCCTCTCAGGCCTCTTCAGACACTTTCGCCATAAACCTGGTGTCCCCAAGGGTTGAGTCTTTGGCTTCTCTTCTGACCCACTTCTCCTGGGGAATAAATCCTAGCATATATCTACAACAATTTCTGTATTGATGATTCTAAAATCTACCCCTATATCCCCGCCCCTTCTCCAAGGTCCATTCGGATTTTAAATTTATTCATTTATGCATTCAGTTAATATTTAGTAAGTAAAGAATATTTTCCGGGCACAGTTTTAGGCACTTGGGGCTATATCACAGACAGAGAACCCTGACTGTGGAACTTATATTCCAATGAAGAAGAGAAGCACATGATCAGAACAAGCAAGTAAATTATATAGTGTGTTATAAGGCGGTAAGAGCTTTTAAAGAGTGAGAGGCGGGTCGGGGGGCTGGGAGCGTGCAGCAGCATCCAGTGTTGAATAGGGTGGCCAGCGTGAGCCTCGGTACGATGAGGCTTGAGGAGACGTGGAGGTGACGGAGTTTGCCTGGGAGCATCTGGGGAAAGAGAGGTCCGGCAGAGAGAACGGCTAGGGCACAGGCCTAGCAGCAGGGCACGTCTAGCACGTGGTAAGGCTGGCGAAGGGACCCATATGGCTGAAGCAGAGGGAGCAGAGGCAAGATGGTTGGAGAAGAGGCCAGACAAGTAAGGGCGGGAGCGGGGGACAGTTCATGTGGGGATTTGGGGCCCCCGAAAGGACTGTGCCTTTGCCCCCAGTGCCTGGCCGTACAAGCCTTCGACCTCCATGTGGACAGCCTTGTGCACTCACACTCAGCCTTCTTTTTCCGAGCCCAGTACTCCCTGCCTCTGACAGTGGACTCTGCTGACCCTGGCTTCTGCTAAGCTATACTACACCTTCCCTTTGGCCTCAGTGGCTGGCCTAGGGATGGGCACATGACCCAAACCAGGCCAATCAAAGCCCTTAACTGGGATTTTCCTAACGGGTTTCAGTAGGGGAAGAGTCTCTACCTCTCTGATCATAGGTGATAAAATATGTGCCTAGGGCTGCTGGCGGCAGCACTCACCAAGAAATGGCATGAGAAACGGTACAAGAGAAGGATGCGGACGAGCAGAGGGAGCAGAGAGGAAGCGTACAGCCAAGTGACACTGGGCCTTCAGTCCTGGCTACGCCCAACTACCATCCCAGCCCAGTCCCATGGGTGAGTACGACTCCCACTTTAGCCCTAGAAAGGGGTTTCTGTCATGGATGAAATGAGTCCTACCCTTCAGTATAGTATGGCCAAAACAATTCATCGTCTTCTTCCCCTGCCTCCAACCCAAGAGACGAGTCTGTCTGTCTTTCCTCTACTCCCATCCTGGCTACGAACTCCATCACCTGCAGGTGTCCGGGCTGTGGAGGTCCACGTTGCCCTGTCGACACCAGGTGTTCAAGAAATCATCAAGGTCTCCCCTCCAGGGTGCCTATCAGGCTTCCCCACTTCCGCCCTGTTCTCCTGGTCCCCCTTCATCGAGTCCACCTCGAGAACCCCCTACCTGGCCTCCTGGCCTCGCCCCACTCCAACCCTCACTCCTCACCGCCCGCCGGGAACTCTCCGAGGCCCAGCAGATGATGTGTCTTCCCTTCTCGACCTGCGAGGGACAAAATCTAGCCCTTCAGCCCGGCAGCGGAGGCCTCCGACACCGCGCCTTTCCATCGCAGGATTTTTTCCCTGTGTCTAGGACGGTTCCCAGGCTCCACCTCCTATTCCCACCTCATTCTCCCCAAACTGAGCACCTGCCTGACTTTCCCTGCTTCTCAGCCGCCAAGGCCGGGTCCGAATCTGGCTCCTGACACCCTCCACTACGACACGTCCTCCCCGCTCCCCCCCCCCAAATATATGCGGTGCTCTGTTTGGGCTCCCTGGGTGGGATTCAATCCCGTTTCTTTTCCATGCACTTTTATACTGAAAGACGTAAGACGGTTCTGGTGCCCGGGCTCCACCTGTCCACGTGGATCTCATAACCAACAGGATGCTCCAAAGTAAAGACAAGGAGTCCGATTCTGTCTCAGGGCCACGAGCGGCAAAAGTGACTTCGGCGAGGACATGGGCAGGTGAGGAAAACGAGGCCGAGGCTCTGAGTTTGGGCAGCGGTAGGGAGAGGAGAATTCGGAGTAAATCTAGACAAGAATTTTTTAGTGACGGCATTTTCTAGGTGCCAGGAGGAACAGACAAATGGCTTCACACCCACCTCTGCCAAAGAAGAGATAAGAAAAGAGATAGGAGATCATAAGGTAGAGCAAGTGGTAGCAAGTTCCTCCCTGATTCACAGCTCAGGTTACCCCTGCGAGCCAGGGAGCTGACAAGCTCCATCCTGTCCTGCTTAGCTGCTGCTAAATGGCCACATGTCTTGTCTCAATGCCCAGGCTGGGGCTGGAGACCTGGAAGATCCAATGAGAAGCATACTCCTCCCCGCCTGCTGAAGTCAAGGAAGAAGAGGTGGCAGCAGAGGTCAGAGGGCATCCTTCTTCTCTCACGATCTTGACAACCCTCTGCGCACACCTAGGCGTCTCCCGCAGGGGTCCAGGTTGCCTCCGGCTCAGAGCCTGGATGGCAGGCAGCTTGAGCAGGTGGAGCGCATTAAAAAAAAAAAAAAATCATTTGACACTCCGAACGCTTTGCTAAAGACACCCGTGTAATCATTTGAAATGAAAACTGCTCAAATGAACTGGAAAATGTTTTACTTGTATTTTCTCATATTCCTGAACCTTTCCTTCCATGGTTCAAAAGTTTGCATTGTCTAATTGCTGATTTCCATTTGTGAATGAATCGGTGTAAAATAAAATTAAGCACCAAATTAATCTACCCATCTAGATTTAGGCATTAATTATCCTCTGAGACATTTTCTCCCGTGCTCGCCGCATGTCAAGACAAGCCCGGATGTGGTGATGCAGAATCCAGTTCCTAGCGCACGAATTTAGCCCAAGGAGTCGAGAATGCCCTTGATCGCCAAGATCCACAGTGTACTGTGTGAATGAGGTCTGATTCCAGACAAATAAAACACATTCCTCACCTTTTAAAGGGGCACTAACACTGTCAGACCAAGTAAGTTACTGAAGCAGTAATGTGCTGCATGGTTTTGTAACATGTTTCCCCAGTTGTCCCAGTTAACAAATTAACAGCGACACATTTGCTCTAAGTATAACGGGGTCAGCCCTGGAGTGGAAAACGTGGTGCTGGCTAGGGCAGAATTTTGAAAATTACATATGCTGCTCTCCTGGAACTACACCAAGGGGGACCTTCTTGGTCCTGCTAAAAAACAAAAACAGAAAACCAGATGTCTAGGATATAATTAAAGGACCCTCAGTCCCTGGGGAAAGGGAAGACCGACTACTGGGTGACTTGATCAAAGCCACCACTCCTGGAAACTATGTGGACAGAGGGTGGGTTCCAGGATGAGTGAGTTTATCTCCAGCAGGGCCTTGGAGACAGAGAGCACAGAAGCCCTGATTCCTCCCCTTTGAGGTTCAGCATCATCAGAATCTCTCTTGCAGGACTGAGATACCTGTGACCAAGTACTATTTCAGCCTTAAAAGGGAAGGAAATCCTGCCAAATGCAATGACAGGGATGACCCTGGAGACTCCATGCTAAGTGAAATAAGCCAGCCACAGAAGGACAAACACTAACTGAGTCCACTTAATATGAAGTATCTAAAATCGTCAAACTCATGGAAGCAGAGAACAGGATTGTGGTTGCCAGGGGCTGGGGCCGGGGCAGAGGGGGAGCAGGAGTTGTTGATCAATGAGTTATGCAATTTCAGTCATGCAAGGTGAATAGGTTTTAGAGATCTACAGGACAATGTTGTGCTTGTGGATAGCAATACTATATTGTGCACTTAAAAAGCTGCCGAGAGGGTAGATCTCATGTTAAGTGTTCTTACCACAATAAAAATTTTTTTAAGAAGGAAGGAAGGAAGGAAGGAAGGAAGGAAGGAAGGAGGAGGAAGGAAGGGAGGAAGGAAGGGAGGGAGGAAGGGAGGGAGGAAGGGAAGAAGGAAGTGAGGAAGGAAGGAAGGAAGGAAGGACGGATTAGCAAACAAACATACGACTCAATTCCACCTAGGATGCACTGCCAGGAAAGGGACCGTCTGGGATACTATGCATTTGAGTTGGAGGGCTGTCTCTGGCTGGGACCCCTTAGCACCCAGCCCCCTGGACAAAACGTCATGCTTTGGGAAACAGCGGCTACTTATTGAGTATAAACTAAGAGTCGTTAATCTGGTGCCCAAGGATGCAGTGCCTCTGTTGCTGAATAGCGATTCAAGTGCAGAATAGCCAAGAAGGGCACAGCCACTGACCCATCCAGCATCCTCCTGGCTGTTCTCAACAACAACACTTCTGGAGCAAGCTAAAGCTTCAGGCAGGGAGGCTGGTCGGCAGCCTTAGGCTCCCTCTTTGCTTGGCATTAAGAGCACAGTGAGTTTTGGAATATAACTCTGTAATTCTTAGATGAAAACAGAAAGGTGCATGCTCAAGAGGAAGGTGCTGGACCTCTTGGTAATAAAAAAAAATAGATGTGGCGTCTGAGTGATTAAAGAGAAAAATAAAAGTGATACAAACATATTTGCAGCACCCCGAGCCACAGCTCAAGTGCTGAGCTTATTTTGGTTATCAGAATTTGGGGCCAAGGAGGAAAGGCGTAAGTTTAAATGATGTGTATATAACAACGTGCATCAGGAATAAAGGTCTGTGCTTTCTTTATGGTCAAACCCAGTCTTGATATCTTTCCAGGCACTAAGAAAAGCAGAAAAAAAAAAAAAAGAAAAAGAAGAAGAACTGGCAAGGGAGACACTGCTTCAGGGGAAGAACGAGAGGCTTTTAAATTTCATCACACCCTCCTAATAATACCTCTGTGTTTGCTATTCTGTAGACAAGCTTGGAGGCCCAAACCGCCAAGCTCTTGCCTTTCCTCAACCACCCCGAGAGGAAAGGAACCTGTCAGCTTTCCTGAAAGGGAACTGAAGAAAGAAAAAAACAAAGTCAAAAGGAAAAGCTCAAGTTGCAGCTCCTCTGAAGGCACCAGGCGGGAGAGAGACAGGCAGGTTCTGAGCAGAGGCGCTGCCGACCCCTGCGGGAAGGAAATCTGTGTGCGGGGCGGGAGCCGGGAAACTTTAAGTGAGGGAAGTTTTAATGAGTTTGAGCAGCTCTTTGATAGTCGCTGATGCAGAAAAGGAAGTGGAGCATCTGAAAGCGTGAGCTTTCGAAGGATGTGGGTTTTAGGAAGCGATTTTCCTTCTTGCCATCCCTTCGCTTTGGGGATATTCAAGTTAGGCTTGAAGTCATCGCCTTGGCGGTGGCACCCTCGTCCCTCCAGGTGGGTATGGATCAGAACCACTGTAAGGTCCAACCCCACACAAGACCCAGCTCCAGCTAGTGCCAGCCGCGGCTCCTGGCAGTAGCAACTACAAGGGCCTCACTGAGATGGATTGAGGAGGGATGGAATGGAAGGCATAAAATTAAAGACAGGATTAATAAAATCCAATCAAAGAAAACACCGCCAGGCTACCTCACAGCTTAAATTACATTTACCACGACTGGCAGGGAGGGGGTAATTATGAGTAAGAAGTCCAGGCTTGGGCAAGAAATTATGGGCTGAAGAAAGACAGCTAACACCAGGGGAAGTCACGGATTCACCCTCCCAGGGAAGACTCGAGACAGGGTATAAAAGCCATCAATCACACAGAGACAAATTTCGCCTCGTAGGGCCCCTGGAGAGTGGGATCTGGATTCCCAAACAGCCTCTGAGTTGTGGCCAGAGCCAGAAATGGGGAGCAGCGCAAAGCTGCCCCCAGGTACACCCTCCAGCCCAGCTCACCTTCACCCTTTCGCATGGTGGCCGTTCTCACATCCCGACCCTGGTGTGACCAGGTGCAGCCAGTTATTAGGCCAAGGGCATCCAGCTGACCCCTTGTTCCTTTCTGCCCCATCGGCTGAGGTCACTCTATCCTACTAGGGCTGCCTCAAGACAAATGGTTTCTGGAACCTTCTTATCAGGGCTATCTGAGTCCCCAAACAGCACCCGAACTGTTCCGTTAAATGCCCCCTCCCCCAGAGCACCCCGAGTTCCCAAACTCCCAGCTATTTCTCACTGCAGCTCAGTATGAAAGCCATCTGATTTGGCTAATTCATATTGCCCTTCTAGAAAAACAGGCCAGGTAATTCAAATGAACCACTTAGGGTGGGCTTTCGGCCTGTGCAGGAGATGTCAGGGACCCCCACTGGATGTCATGTGTAGGACAAACCTGAAGAGAAAAAGAAGAGGCCTGACCGACCCCAGGCGCTCCCCCACCTCCCTGCCGCTGCCCAGTGGACAGAAGCCTCGCCCCCTGCTCCGTTCCTTCCCCGAGCAGCTACCTCCCAGCTTGCACTTGTCAATGGGATAGCATCCTACTGCAGAGACAGGTTCTAAGCCAAGGAACACTCTGGAAACCCGATCCCACTCCTAGAAGAAGGATCCCATCTGCTCAAAGACAACAGGTGCCCAGGAACTCGGGTTTCAGATCCAGAGGTCTTCAGAAGAGTAATCTTCAGATTCTGTCCCCTCCCATCCCATACCCTGAGTGCGGCTCCGACAGCTTCTCCCTGTTGTCATCTCCAGCAGGGGTTCTGGGACTCCCTGGTTGATTGGCTTCCCCAGGATCTGGCTGTCTAGAGACCCTGCCTCTTCCTCAAGACCCTGTCAGCACAGCCATCCCTGATCCCAGCCCGCAACTAAGAGGGTCTCAATGGAAAAGGGTGTGGGGTGAGGAAGAGTCCTTGGAGAAGCTGCGTTTCGGGAACACCTGACTCACTCCAAGACCTGCTTGGTCACCTGAGCTCTTCCTCAGGTCACCTGCTTCTAATCACCAAAAAAAAAAAAAAAAAAAAAAAAAAGTGGAGAAGCATTATTCTCAAAATCTTCAGTATGAGAGGGTTCTACAAAAAAATGACTTTTATTTTCCTTTGGTCACTATTAGAGCTGATTTAAGGAAAGAATGGGATTCTATTCCACCAGAATAAAACTTAAATTGACCAAAAACAAAAACTGAGCACACCAGAATCCTCAAAACATCAGACATTTCCCCGGCTGCTCTTCGGAGCTGTGGCATCTGTAAAAAACACAGCTCAGAGTCACACCCTCATCTACCTGTCCCCTGCGAGCATTGACCGGTGCACAGGGCTCTGTCAGAGGCGTTTGAGGGCTCCTGGCTCTTCCCTGGGGACAAAGTCCAGTGTTGTCAACGTGATGCCTCCTCTGAACCGCCGGCCCCGATCCAGCCTTTGCATCTGAACGGGGCAGCAGCATCGCCTTAGGCTACGAAAACTTTGAGCCTCTGGTTATCAAAATACCTGCTTCGATCAGCAACTGAAATCAATCCTACATTCTGGAAGGACACATCAAACTGTTGACAGAGACAGCGAAAGGCAAGTGAGGGCACCGCGGAGACGGGCCTTCTCGTTCCCTCTACTTCTATGCTTCTTTCTTTCTTTCTTTCTTTCTTTCTTTCTTTCTTTCTTTCTTTCTTTCTTTTTTTCTTTCTTTCTTTCTTTCTTTCTTTCTTCTTTCTTTCTTTCTTTCTTTCTTTCTTTCCTTCCTTCCTTCCTTCCTTCCTTCTTCGCTTCATTCCTTCTTCCTTCTTTCTTCTTTTTAAGAAAGAAAACAGAGAACGTGTTCATGGCACTTCGAATGTTTAAAATAAATTATAAGTGGCCAAAGGGGAAAGGAAGTGACCGTTTCAACAACCCGGCTTAGCGGGTTTCTGATGGGGACCTGGCTTCAGAACATGGCTCAGCAGGAAGCGACCCCACTGCCTAACAGTGTTACCCGACCGAGTGGTCCCAGAACAGACATTGTGGAACTCATCTTCAGGGCTCGACCGCTCCGTCCCTCCTCTTTGATCCTTACGGCTTTCTGAGCTGATGGTCAAGGGGCTCCACATCTCTAGCCTACCCTTCCTGTCTTACTTAACGCTTGTGAAACTGGTGGCATGTTAGGGCTCGCAGAGTGGGCATGTGCCTTCCAGCTCACCTGGCCTCAGGTGACCCTCCCAGCACAGTGGTGGTTCCCTCTTTCCGCACCTCTCAAAACGTTCCCAGGTTATAGACCACAGCCTGCCCAGCATGAGAGCCTGGCCAGCTCCTGAAGAGCCGTGTGTCCGATACAGAGGTCAGTTTCTGGCCAGTCCCTTCGAGGACTGCCCTCCCCTCCCACCTGTCGCCAGTGGAAACGGAACGGGAACTTGGCCCCTGCGGCAGCTGCAGAGGTTCACCCGGCCGCCTCGTGAACCCCCCGGCTGCCAGCAGACGCTTACCTGCAGATGTAATTCGTCTTGCAGGAGTCCTGCAAATTCAGACAGTTGGGCTTTCTCTCCTCGTAGGAGCACACGGGCACGATGGTCTGCCGCCGCCGCTCGGTGCAGGCGATGTCCCGGCAGGAGCAGAAAAGCATCCCGTAGCTGTGCTTGGCCGGAACCTTGTCGAAGAACTGCGCAGGGCCTTGTGGCACTTGCGTCGGTTGCAGACCTCGTTGGACATGCTGGTGGTGCACGGCGTGATGTACGCGGACCTGTACTTCTTGCAGGTATCATCGAGGTTGCAGGCCTTGGCGGCATCCAGGCAGTTGTTCCCTTTGGGAATGTGCTCGACTGCAAAAGGAGAGAGAGAGAGGGGCGTGATCACCGTGCTGGATGCCTGGGCTGCTCACACCTCCTCTGCTTTAATTGAGTCCTTGCCGTTAACCTGGCAGTGATGGGAACTTTGATCAACTCTGTGTGGTGAAGCTAAACACGTCATGGTTTCGGGACAAGGCGAAGTCCTAGGAATGCAAACGCTGGGATGTCACAGAACACAAGCTCCTAGCACTGGCTCGGATGTATAATTAGGAGGTATTGAGAGAGGCCAAAGGAGCTCAGGCACCTGCCGACTATAAGGCAACAAGAGGAGTTTCCAGCTCCTGGTTGGGAACTGAAATTAGGATAAAAGAAAAAAGCAACAAATTATATACTTGTTCATTATATAGTACATAAAATGATATGCTGAATGCAAGTGTAATTGCCATGCAATCCTCCAGGAATATAATTATGTATAAATGCTATAGTACATGCTAATTACTATATGATTACAGACTAATTACATGGTTATTTGAGCCCAGAAGACAAAATATTATGCCAGACTCTCTAAACAGGAAGAAGCAACTATAGCAAAGCTTTATTTAAGTTCTACCTCACAGGCCATTGGAAGAAAACCAGAATAAATTACATAAAAAAGCCTCAATTACCACTTAATTTACCGTCTACAAAATGTGGGATCTATGAGTATTGAGGTTGAAGATTAGAAAAATTCAGCTAATATTTTGGATAGAATTTCAATAGGCTTACCAACCACAGGCCTTTGGAATCCCCTCAAAATACGCTGGCCTCTGCACAAGCCCACTGGGCTCAGAACTGTCCACTGACAGGCTGGGAAGAATGTCCAGTGGAGGGTGGGTCCACTGGGCGTCTGGCAGGGCCACATCCAGTGGGTAAAGTTAAAAGTGGAGTGGTCAAGGGAAATTAAGCTCTGTCCGCATGATATAGGTATTTCCACAGGGTGGAGAAGTGATGGAAAAACCTTCAGAGCTACATTATAAGATGGCCCGTGGAAAACGGATAATCACCTTGGGCAGGCAGTGACCCTCTCAAAATAGTAGGGAGGCTGCAAAACACCACACAATTGTGGGATTCGACCCCCAGTAAGTTCCTGCTCAGGCTTCAGCCCTTCCTTGGATCCCAAATCTGCTTTCATTCTCTTGATTTATGCCCCCAGTCAATGGGTCCATGAAGACATTTGGAAAATGACAACAGGTTAGAGAATTGACAACAGGAAAGAGTCCAGGTGGGTTGGATGGGACTGAAAGACAAGGCACTGCATTCAGCATGCATTGAAAGGGCGCAGGGGATATTACGCAACCTTGAAAAAGGAAAGAAATCTGCCATCTGTGACATATGGATGAGCCTCGAGAACACTATCCTAAGTGAAATAAGCCAGCCACAGAAACACACAGTATGATTCTACTTGCATGAAGTACCGAAAACACTCAAACTCATAGAAGCAGAGAGTAGAATGGTAGTTGCCAGAGGCTGGGGGAGGGGGATTGGGAGCTGTCATTCAAGGGGTATAACGTTTCAGTTTCTGCAAGACGAACAAGTGCTAGAGATCTGTACAGCATCACACCTAGAATTCAGAATACTCTATTGTACACTTAAAACTCTGTTAAGAGTATATTTCCTGTTAAATGTTCTTCCCCGCCCCCCCCAAAAAAATTTCTAAATCCTAAATACGTAAAGGACACACACAGCAAGTCTAGCATTTCAGAAAAAGAAAAACTCTCCCTGTTCTGATGTGTCTTGCTTTCAGGGAACCCAATATGCAAAAATCTGAAAACACAAAGTTACACCCTGGCACCATGAGCCATATTTTACTAAGCCCCAGGTTTGGGATTCTGCTTATGACGACTGAATCCAATTTCACGAGATTGGAGGGCAATAAACAGGACATCCAGCCTTTCATCGGTGAGCAGTGCAAGAAGCCAGTGGCTGCGTGTGCCTCCATGCCGGTTTACCAAGCGCACCTGGTGCATTTTCTCCATCACGACCTGGCTTCTCTCCGGCTTCCTGTTTTCACATTCAGGCTCCTTAGAACTCAAGGAGTGAAATATTTACCATGTGCCCTGACAAGATCACTACGGCCTCCGGGCTTAGCGACCCTTCTAGTCTTTTCTTCTTTTGCGACTTCTAATGTTACGACGTTGGGCCCACAGGCAACGGTGATTTATATTCTTGAAGGTCTACAGTTTTCTAAGAGATGTCTAAATTATGCATTTCTGATGATAATCTAAAATAAATTAGTATGACCAAATTCTAAATCATCTGGACTAGGCCTGGAAGGCTGGGTATCGGTACACAATTTGCTGCCTGCTTTCATACTGGCATTGCTATTAAATGGTACTTTATAATCTCTGGCTAAAAAGAAAAAAAAAATAGAGGCGCATAGGTAGACTTAACACTTAAATGATGTAACCATGACATATGAACAGTTCATGTAAGTTCAAATGGAGAAAAATGGCAGAAGAATTAAGTCATCACCCAGTAATATAGGCCTGCTAAACTTAAAAGAACTCATGAGTACTACTTTCTGACTGTAAGCCCCAATTTAGGTTTAGTAAAGCAATATCATCCCTTACATTAATGTTATTAACTTGCATTTCATTGTTTTCAAAGTTTGTTCATACTTAATTTGTGTGCATTGCTTTTGTATAGTCGTATAAAAGCAAAGAATAAGAGCTTGTAGTTTTATGTTTATAAATTTCAAATGAGATCATAATAAAAATAATAAAACTCAACCTATGAGGTTAGAAAACTTATTTCTCTCTGAAAGTAGTCCACATAATACACAAATTTTTAAAAACTGGCCCAGAAAAAAGCTCCTTGATGTGGATCTTGGCAATGATATTTTGGATATGATGTAAGCAACAAAATAAAAAATAAACAAGTAGGATTACATCAAACTGAAAAGCATCTGCACAGCAAAGGAAACCATCCACAAAATGAAAAGGCAGCCTACGGGATGGGAGAAAATATTTGCAAATTACCTATCTGAGAAGCGGTTAATATGAAAATATATAAAGAACTCATTCAACTCAATAGGCAAAAACAAACAAACAAAAACAACCCTATTAAATAAATGGGCAAAGAACCTGAATAGACATTTTTTCCGAAGGAGATATTCAACTGGGCAACAGGTACGTGAAAAGGTGCTCAGCATTATCAATCATTAGGGAAACGTGACTCAAAACCACAGTGAGAAAGGCCAATTTTAGTGAGAAAGGCTATCATCAAAAAGACAAGAGATAACGAATGCTGGTGAGGATGTGGAAGAAAGGGAACCCTTGTGCACTGTCGGTAGGAATGTAAATTGGTGCAGCCACTGTGGAAAATAGTATGAAGGTTTCTCAAAAAATTAAACTAGAAACTACCTTATGATACAGCAGTTATACTTCTGGGTGCCTACCCAAAGGAAACAAAAGTTATTATGTCAAAGAAATATCTGCATCCTCGTGTTGAGTGCCTCATTATTTACAGTAGCTCTGGAAACAACCAAAGCGTCTGTCAACAAATGAACAGATGAAGAAAATATGATATACACACAATGAAATACTATTCAGCCATAACAAGAAGAAAATCCGCCATTTGCAACAACGTGGATGGACCTTGAAGGCATTACGCTAAGTGAAAGAAGTCAGAGAAAGAGAAATACTGTATTATCTCACTTATATGTGAAATCTGAACAAACAAAAATAAAATAAAATTCAAAGTAAAAAGATCAGATTTGTGGTTACTAAAGGTGGGGAGGGGATGGAGGAATTGGATGAAGGTGGTCAAAAGGTACAAACTTCCAGTGATCAGATAAACAAGTCATGAATATGTACTATACGTGATGGCTATAATTAACACATAAATGGTATGTTCATAAAATGCTAGGAGAGTAAATCCTTAAAGTTCTCACATAAGGAAAAAAACATTTTCTTCTCCTGCTTCACCTTCTCCTCCTCCTCCTTCTCCTTCTTCTTCATCTATCCGAGGTGATAGATACTAGCGAAGCTTGTGGTAAACATTTCACAATATATGTAAGTCAAGTCATTACACCATACACCTTAAACCTACACAGCGCTGTATGTCAATTATATCAAGAAAACTGAAATTGCCCTAGCGTATGCCTGTTCTGTTATAATAACATGAGCTTCTTTTTTAAAGTTGTGAAAGCTATATAAATTACTGATTAATTTTTTTCTTCTTAATGGTATCAAAAAGCAATATGTCAAAGGAAAAGTTCTGTACAAAGTTGGAATAGGGCAAATGAACCGTTTTATATCCAAACCAATTGCTCTAAGTTTACTCCATTTAGCAATCGATGTGGCTCAGCCTCCCCACTTTCAGCTGATTCTGTTTCCGTGAAATGTCACACTGCCAAAGCCCTATCTCCTTACCATGATTTCAGAGCCTGTGACAAATTCCAGAATGTGCAACCTGGCACATTCAGAAAGGCAAGAAACTATTCCTTGTTTTCCAGCTCACAGGTCAATGCATGACTTCCTTTTTGTTTCAGATTTTCATTTACTCAAAACATTCTCATGACCTTTCCCAACTTGATATGAGGCCTGTATTACCCAAATAGCAGAACCTAACAAAGACAAAAAAATTACAGACTAATATTCCCTCTAAATATATCTTCATAAATACTATATATATATAGTATTTAGAAATAGATTAAAAGGATAATGCATCATGACTAAGTAGGGTTTACCCCAAAATGCAAGTTTGGTGTGATGTTTAAAATTCAATGTAATTCACCATAATAGCAGGCAGGAAGAGAATCATATGATTATTATAATAGGCAAAGAAGAGAGTCATTCAACAAGTTTCAACTCTCATTCAATAAAAAATACTCAGCAAACTAGCAACAGAAGAAAACCTCAATCTGATAAAGGGCATGTGTGGAAAATGTATATCTAATATATTTAATAGTGAAATACCATTTTTCTCCTAAAATCAGAAGAAAGAATGCTTTATCCGATTCCTCCATCCCGTCCCCCACCTTTAATAACCACAAATCTGATCTTTTTCTTTGAATTTTTTTGTTCATTTTTGTTTAGATTCTACATGAGTGGGATAATACAGTATTTTTCTTACCATTTTTAGTCATTATTGTACTGAGGTCCTAGTCATTGCAATAAGGCAATGGGAAGAAATAAAGGCAAGGGAGGAAAATAGATATCTCTATTTCCAGATAACTTGAAAAATTCTTAAAAATATACAAAACAACTTCTAGAACTAGTAAGTGAATTTCTCATAGTCAAAGGATACAACATTAATATGCAAAAATTAATTGCATTTTTATAAACTATCTGCAAAATATTACAAAACAAAATGGAATCCTATATACAATAGCACCAAAAACAAACCAAAAACAGGCACTTAGGAATGATTTTAATAAAAGACATGCAAGACCTCTACACTGAAAATCAATAAGCATTGCTGAGGAACTTAAAGAATATCTAATAAATGGAAATATATACCATGTTCATAGATCAGAGGACTCAATGTTATTAAGATGTCAATTATTCCCCAATTATGTTTTGAAATTGGCAAGCAGATTCTAAAATTTATATGGAAATGCCAAGGACGTGACATAGACAAAGCAATTTGAAAAAGGACAACAAAGTTGAAGGACTTTATACAGCTTCAGGATTTACCATAAAGCTAGTTATCAAGACAGTATGGTACAGCAAAGGGGTAGAAAATTAAACAGTGGAACAGAAAACAGAACTCAGATTAAAAATACCGACACTTCTACAGTCATTTCATTTTTTGACAATGTCACACACACATACAAAAAAAAAACAATGAAGAAAAAAAGCCTTTTCAAATAGTACTAGAATAATTGAAAATCAATGTAAAAAAAAAAAAAAAAAAGAAACCTCAAGCCCGGCTTCACATCATACACAAAAATTAATACACGATGGGTCACAGACAAACATAAAAGCTAAAATCATAAAGCTTTCAGAAGAAAATGCAAGATAAACTTGGAAGTAGATAAAAAAAATATTCTTTCAGGGGACCACAGAAAGCAATAGACTTAAAAGGAAAATACTGATGTTAGATTTCATCTAAATTAAAACTTCTCATCAAAAGATGCTGAAGAAATTAAGAAAATGAATGGATGAATCACGGACGAGGAGAAAATATTTGCAATACATACATCTGACAAAGGACCAGTATCTAAAATATATTAAGAATGCCTAAAACGCAAAAGTAAAAAACAACCCAATTGAAAAATAGACCAAATATTTGAACAGATGCTTCACAAGAAAATGAATAGACATTAAGCACATGCAAAGTGTTCAACATCATTAATTATCACAAAAATGAAAACTAAAATTAAAATGAGATGCACCATTACACCTATCACAGTGGTTAAAATTAAATTCCGACACCCCCAAATGTTGTCAAAGATAGGGGGCACCTGGAATCTCACACATTGTCGGTGGGAGTGTAAATGGTCCCAACACTTTGGGAAAATGTTGGATAGCTTTTTATTTTCTTTTAAATAAAACTAAACATACACCTATCCTGTGACCCAGCATTTGCCCTTTATTCCAGAGAAGGGAGAACCAAAAGACTTGTGTAAGAATATGAAAACACTTTATTGAAAATAACCCCAAACTGGAAACAGCTCATGTTTATCAATAGGAAAATGGCTAACCAAATGATGGTCTATCAATGCAATGAAACACTACTCAGAAACAAGAACAGATGAACTATTGATACACACAATAACATGAGGGAATCTCAAAAACACTACATGGAGTGGGAAAAAAAAAAAAAGCTTTCCACAAAGAAAGTACACACTGTATGATTTTTACATATGCCCCGCTCTAGAACAGGCAAAACTACTTTATTATGAAAATATCAGAAGAGTGGTTGCTTCTGAAAGATAGAGATGGAGACTGGCTGGAAAGGGGCAGGAGGGGACTTTCTGAAACAATACTAATGTTCTCTATTTTGATAGGAGTTTGGGTTGAACCTCAGAGAATGGTGCATTTAAGGTATGTACGTCTATAAAAGAAAAAAAAAGTAAACAAAAATGAAAGCTGGTTAATGAAATGTATGCTGAAGCATTTAAGGGAAATGCTGATATCTGCATTTAAAAAAATTTAGATGGATTGATAGCTGGACCCAAGGGTGGAGAGATGGGTACTGGCAAAGCGAATACATTCAAATTTGATGGTAGAATCCAGGCGATGTGGTTGACTGTCACATTTTTTCCATTTCTCTCTATATTTGAAATGTTCAGATAAAATATTGAAAAAAAATAGATTCATATCTATCCTATTCTTTTTATAAAGCTTCACTAGCACAGAATGTGGAAACCAACTCTTAGCCCTGCCATTCGCCTTAGTCACCTCACTAATGCACCTCCAACTCGCTCTCAGATAATGCCGCATCTCCTACTGCAAAAACCTCAACACTCCTGAAATCACAAGACATAGAAATTAGAGGTGCGTTTTCACTCGGTACGAAGATTGATCCCCTATATCTATTGAATGGATCCTCCAGTGCACAGAAATGCTACCTCAATGATTTGAGGGTAGAAGGAGGAGTGAGCAGAATGAGTCAATTGAGGCCACTCGTGTCACACGCAATTCTCCATCACCTCACACAGGGTGTGGAGGAGCAGGCAGGCACACTGCCTGTGTTTTACGGTCTGGGCACAAGCGCCTCCTCGCCTGCGAGGGGAGGCTTCTGAACAGCTTTACCATAACTCCGAGTGCCAACCTCTCCACAGCTCATTTTGGAGCTTGGCATTAAAATGTCGCATTCCCCCTTCCTCTCCACCTCTAATCTCACCCTCCATCTGCTGTTATTCATTCTTTAACTCGGTAGACTGTCTGGGATGCTGTCTGAATGGGAAGTACTCTCAGAATGAAGGCTGTTTACTAGAAATCCTTTTTCTTGGGGGAGGGTGTGGGGGGAGGGGGTGCTGTGCTGCCTAATGAGCTACTCTCCAGCCTCAGCCCAGCACTGCGTTATGGAGAATGCCATTTAAATAGTTTTTCCTTCAAAGTTAGGCATAACCATGTTGTTACTTTGCAGGTTACATATTGCTTTCTCTTTCACCATTCTCAGCCTCTCTGGCAGTGATCACATCTGATGTGACTTGTGTCCTGTTTTCTTGGGCATAGGAGGTATAACCTTCACAGCAACCGGATGGCCAGTTCCCAGACCATAGAATGAAAAGGGGCAGGTGCTGCTGACGGAGACATGAATTAGAAGTCAGGGCAGTTAAACGTGGCCCAAACACTGAATGTCTTTGTACAAATCAGCTTTCCCCTCGATGGGCCTCAGTTTCTCCATCTGTGAAATAATATACCTAAGGTCCCTTCAAGCCTCAAGGTTCTTTGATTTAAAGTTATAATATAAATTGCCCCCCTTTTTTAATTATTAATACATCAAGCGTTTAGGATAAAACTTGATGATCAGGGACAGAATGTAAAACTCCCAGGACTCAAAGACAGGCTCTAGCCTCTCAGCTGCCTGGGACTCCAAAAGATTTCAATGCTGACCTCCAGGCAGAGCAAACGTAAAAGGTTCCTCCAACACAGGGAGACATGGAGGTGTCAGGGATGAATTATGCACCAGCAGAAGAAGCTTTCACATTCTAAATTCCTCTGGCACGAGAAACTGCCTTTATCCCAAGTACAATCCTCACACTGTCCCAAATTAAAGAGGCGATCACTGTGCCAGTAGCCCCTCATTATTTACACTTAAAAATGCCACTGTTATTGGCAGTCACTGGGGCCAGTTAACCAGTGCAAACGATTCAGAATGAAACACAGATGTGAGCAACTAGAAATCCATTTCTATAGATTCTGAGGGGGAATAAAACGGTAAATGTAGTAAAATCCGCACGGCCTGCATGAAGATGTGATTTCCTAGCGGAAAGTGCACGCGACGCAGTGAGAGAACGCTGTTTTACACACGCCTGCCAATTTCCGGGAATCCTTCTGCCTTTTTCTTTAGGGCGGCAGAACTGAATTCGCAACTGGTTGCCTCTTTCTTTCCGACTTGATTAATGACCACGTTAACATAACTATTGTTCTTCTTCTAATAGGCTCCCTCTAATGTGTTATCCCAGCAAATAAAAAATGGGCAAAAAAGCTGAAGATCCTCACAGGGGTAGAGCAGGCTTTTCTGGAAGCTCACATTTCCAGTCTGGTCTTCGGATATTCACGTGGTAAACTGATCAAACAGGTTGCAACCCTTGTAATCAATTCTTCAAGAGCTTGGCCTCTTCCAGCTGGGGTGCTAAAAATTACATTTAAAAAGCACACACTGGCTCCTGGGAGCCCATTTTGTCATTCATACACCGTTTCAGACATATTGTGTTACACGATGATGAATTTCCTCCTCGTCCTTTTTTTTTTTTTTTTTTTTTTTTTTTAGAATTTACATGACTACATATAGCTTCAAGCCATACCCAAGTTTTCTCTGGGGTTCACACTGACTGAATTATTCTGAATATTCGTGAATTCGAACTAATTCTTCCTCCTGGTGAAGACAATGTCCAACATTTACCACCCCATATTCACTCACCCCGAGCTTACCCGCCAGTGCTTCATCTCCATAATGTACACACTGTGGCCCGCCACCCCAGCCATACCTTAAAAAATTAGATGCTGCCTGTAAGTGGTGTGCAAGTCACATGCTTGCCACGACAAAGTGATTAATAGTGCTGTCTCGGCAAATGGGATCATTACATTTTTAATTAACCTTTCCAACCTCCTCTACCTTTTCTGTTTGTTATACATTGGATCTCTGAAGTTTTCTATTTGTTTATGTTCAACTAGGTTTGCAACGAAAGCATGAAGAATGATAGCAGGTGAGGCCGGAGTCGGTGCCCAGGTGAGCTGTCTGGTGAGGCGCGGTGCCCCTCGTAATACATGGGATACGGGGACAGGCACTCCAAACTTGGTGGCTGGGTTCCCACCTAATTTTTGTTTTGGCAGCTTCATGTTATTTAATGGCCTCGGCTACCAGGAAACTGGCTTTTTAAAATCTCTTTCAACCTAATTATAATTACTGTGTATAAATCATACAATGATCAATTATAAAAATCTCGGGTTCATAAATATTTAACTTAGCATTTAAATCCACACTGCAGGAGTGCATGGAATTTCTGAGCCCTTCTCTTTGCAAACAACTGCTTTATTACTGTTCCAACGCCAATTACGAAAACTGACCAGCTTGTCTTGCAGCACATTCAGGCACATATTTGATCATAATGCCTTTCCCCGTATTAAGATGGCACAATTCAGTTATCCCTAAAATATGCATGCCCCTCATTAAAAAGATATTTTTCAAAGCCTTCTATCACCATCTTTTAATTCCTCAAGTATGGAGAAGCACAATTATGATATTAGACATAAAAATACTCATTAAAATATATTTTATCTAATGTAAGATTGATTCTGAGATAATTGAGGTCAGATTTGTTTGGAAAATGTATTGTGACATGTGCAAA
The DNA here is from genome assembly GCA_003508835.1 of Eonycteris spelaea. Lineage (NCBI taxonomy): Eukaryota > Metazoa > Chordata > Mammalia > Chiroptera > Pteropodidae > Eonycteris > Eonycteris spelaea. Next base: position 9,128,978 of record PUFA01000004.1, on the reverse strand, counting down.
TGCTGATGCAAAGAGGAAATGATCTTCTACGAGGACTCGAGCAAAACAGCTAAATATTTTTCAGCAAAATCATAAAGCCATAATTGGATTTCAATTTAGTAATAGTCGGCCTAAGACAGGCCATTTTTAATAATCTAATTATGTTCGGGGCCTACCCCAGAACTCAACGACTGCTTCAGAACTATTAATTGTACTCAATCCTGTTGCATCTTCAACCATGAAATTTGCTATTACATGTAGGACTGGCTCTCCGTTATAAGCATTTTCCCCCAATCTCATAATCATAACAGCAAATACATACGCCATTATTTTTCTAAAGCAAAATCTTTGAACGATTTTAATCTTTCTCTGGACCAGGACACTTGATCCCCAGCAGCTCAGATGTGCGTTCCCGCTGACAGACAAAAGTCACAATGAGATCTACAAGCATCTTCTCTATTTTTACGGAAGACAGAGAGAGCGTCCCTTGCTTTTGTCTGATTTTCATTAATTAAAGGTATTAATTGCTAACATCTCACTAGCAGTAAAATTAATGAGTACTTCAACTACAGGAAAAGATCTGCATGATAATGTAAACCTAATTCATTTTATGGGTATAAACTGAAGCTCCACTAATATTTAGCCTGTGTGAGCTGCGCTGATATTTAGCAATTTCAGCAGTAAAGGGCTAACCACGTCCTCAAAACCGGTGCTGCTCCTCCCCAGAGAAAACAGCAAATGTGGGCCAACCAAGTAACAAAGAATCCGAGTTCCCTTCACTTTTCCACCAACACAGCTCCACAGAGAGGGCCAAATGGAAGGGAAATATAAAGTAGTTAATTTTTAATAATTTTCTAAATTACTATTGAACAAAATGGTAGCCTTAAAGTAATGTGCCTGAACTTTTAAACTAGCATACCCAAAGGTAGACATTTTTAAGTGTGGCTGTGCAAAGTGATTGCTCTGGGAAGCCGGACACTTATCTCAAGGAGGCTGCCAGCACTCCGGGCATTTCATGAAATTCCTCCCAGGAGCCTGAGGCATGTTCTTTGGATTACTGGAGCAACGGCAAGATCTCTGCATTGGGCAGGGATGCATTTTAAAAGCCAAATGTCATTTCGCACTAAACGTGGTCATGAAATGGGCGCTGCTGTTGGGTAATGCTCAGGGGTAGAAAATAGGTGCTGAACATCTGTAAAGATTTTTTCATGTGGGTGACTTACAAACCGGCTCTGAAAACAGCCAGTGAAGTGGCTTTCCTAAAAAAGAGCTAATGACAGCATTGGAATGAGTGTTTTGCTTCTCAAGGTGACTGTTTTGAAGGACAATATTCACTTGGATGCGTGTCTTCCTGGTAGGCTCATTATCCACAGTCCTACCACCCATTTGTGGCGTTTCTCCAAAGACCGAGAGAAAGGGTGCAACCAGAGGGCAAGCTAGGGGCCCGGATGTCACTTTTACTACACAACCTACAAAAAATGGTTCTGGCCTCCGATATCTGTAGACAGAAGAAAAAGTATGCATTCTAAAGCCAAAAGAATCAGCTGAAACAATGAAAAATGAAGAGGCTGAAGATCCTATTAAGTAGCCTGGATGATGCTGAGATAATAATGAATCATTGATGATCTTGGTGGTTGTCAGGGCCTTCGCAGTGCGGGACTTTCAAGCAAAGATAAGCTAAATATCAGATCTTTATTTTTAGTTAAAGAGCATAAAATTCAATGCCTTTCCTCCCACGAGCCTATTTACATACCTGCTGTGCTACCTATTTGCCTTCACCTGCTTCCCAATTAATACCCCATTAAGCCGCTCCACCTGCAGTGGCTTTTACCTTCGCCGCATCCCTGCAGCCATCACTCATCTGCTACAGCTCAATTGTTTCTTTTGGGAAGATAAACAGAAGCCGCATGAATAATAATGGCAGGACAGAGTTTGCAGGGTGTGAGTTCTCAACAGATAGGAACCAGGAGCCTAGGTGGATTTCAGGAGGGAAAGCCATTAGCTGGGCAGAATGTCACCTTCCAGATTATGGGGGAAAGGAATAGCCATCTTAATTAGCAGATTTTGTGAATTCAGATTATGTATCTGTGTGTGTGTGTGTGTGTGTATAAATAAATGATGTTTTGCTTTGTTTCAAGTGAAGTTGGATTAATGATATTATCTTCAGTTAAGGGTTCTTAGGTGACCTATTTTCATGAAGATAAGCACATTATTTCTCTTTTACGCAAACAGGTTTTAAGTGTTTGAAAAGTCAGTTCCTTTAAGTGGTGACCAAATCTACGGGGCATCAGAAGCCCCTGGAGAACAAACGTAAACACACACACACACACACACACACACACACATTTCTGGGTGTGTCCTACCCTCCGAGAATCTGGACTTTTACAAACTTCCACGTACTTCTGATGATCAGACTTGGAATTCGCCAAGCAGGAAATTAGAAGTTTCCTCCTCACTACCCACCTGCACCTCTACTTATTTTCCTAGTAAATCTCAACTTTCTGGTTGGTTCCAGTCACATTTTCAGGAGTGTAGTCCCTTAGAGGTGCCTCGTAGCAGACAGCTCATGCAGGTCTCATTCCATGAAGATCTTGCTGATGAAAGGGCTTACTTTGCCCATGTCCCACAGTGTAACTTCAGAATTAAGCCTAGACGAGATTTGCCAGGTGGCCCCAGCACAGATACTTCCAAGGCGGGCTAACATAAAGCCCCCCACAGACCCCCCACAGCCTCCACTAGTAGCAGGGACAGCAGACAGCAGAACGAGCGTGTGTGTGCCTATCTGCATGCCTCAGCGAACCTCTGTGTTTTATTTTAATGGTGTGCTGGCAAAGGTTCTTGCTCATTTCACTTCCATCTTTAAATTGGTTCCAAACGCATTCACACATGTATCTTCTGAGCCCCAGTCTAACTCTTGTTAGATCCCCGTTTGAAGGACTATACCAGTTAGCTCAAGGATTAAGCTTAAACCCTGGAATTTCTACATTAAAATTCCTTAGTCAGGACCTCCACTGTGTCCCTGCAACTTAATCTGGGGCTCTGTCTGCCACAGGAATTACGGAGTAAATACAGCCATATTGGCATGGGGTTCTGCAGGCACCAAGCCACCTCTCCCTGGGAGGTGCCCTCCCACCTGGCTCCTGTCCAGGGGATGCTGTGAGTCTGGGGAGGCAGTGTGAGGCAGGTGGGAAACCCGTCACTCTCAGGCTGCTTATAGAATGTGTCTTCCCTCAGTGTCTCACACAAGCAGCCAGCTATAGGGTTCTCATGTCCCTCATGTACACGTCGTGTCCCTGGACTACACATCAATTACGAACCCTGGCTAAATGGAACAATCCCAGCCCTACAGCTGATATTTCCACCTAGCTATTTGCTTGGGGGGCGGGGGGGGGGGGGTGAAGATATAATGTAGATGGAAAGCATGTGTTCTACCCCCAAACTTCTTCAAGCTCCAAAGTATGCCTTTTCCGCTGGAGACCTGGACCGATACACTAGCTAGTTATTGTATGAATGGCCACTTGAACTGTTACATTTAACCCCAGGTGAGTCTGAAGCTGGGTGTGAATATTGGGGTCAAGAAGATCCCATCAGCTTTACGCCTGGAGAGATCAGAATGACATTTAGCACAAGTGCCAGGGTGCAGGCCAGCTGCTAATGCTGCTCTCTGCACCCCTGGACATGCCAGCGGTGCAAGGTCACCTTTTGCACAGGGCATTCAGGGACAACAGAAGTGAGGAAAGCTGGCCTCTGAATGGCCAGCCATGCTGCCCTTCGGTGGGGAAGTAATGGATGAAAAGCAGGGGTGAATGTCTGCCCTCTAGCAGGTCAGCCTGGGTCCCCAAACAACGCTGCACTAATGAAAGAGGCTCCGTGTTGCAGAAAATCCCGTTTTAAGAGACAGGAAGAACCCTACGAAGTCGGTCTTTATATCTCTGTGATTTAGCCCCCTTACCTCGCCCTTGCCAAACACAGGTATTAGCCTTTGACCTTGAAAAGAGAATCACGAATGGCTCTTGAGAATTTCCTGAATGTGCCTAGAGCTAGGCACTAAGAAAGATCAGGCTTCTCGCTGTGCCTTTAGCTAATGAATGGACCTAAAAGAGCTAAGGAAGTTCCCTACAGGAGACTGTGATGATGGAAAGTGAGGACTGGTTCCACCCAGTAAGGGAGGTGGCGTCCCCAGGGCCATAGTGCCCCCTCCCCAAAGTTCTAGAAATAAACAAAACCAAAAAACAATGTAGAAGCCCAGCTGACCTTGGTGGGGGCGAGGCTTTCTCAGTTTCTATTTTATTTATTGTGGAATCCTCAGTGCTAGATTTATGATCTTATAACTGAAAAGAGATCCATTCTCCTTGGGTTTTCTTCAAGCCCTTCCAGGATTTCATGTGAAAAATTCTGTCTAATATCGTAAGCAGGACCATATTTAGTGATGTTTGGGGATCGTAGTGGTGGTTTACGAAGTTCAGCGATCTGGCTTAGAGATACATCTATTTTCAAAAAAGCAAAAATTAAATGCAGCTTTAAGAAAGACAGGTCAAATAGCATAATAACAGAAAACCAAAGTTTTGGAAATCTAACCTATGTCTGGAAATTGGGAGTTTCATGTCTAGTGTAGTGTTTGCACGTTAGGAAGAAACAAACAAACAACTTCTAAATTTATTTTTTGACAACAACAAAAGGACCTCCTTGTGCGAGGAAGCCTTCCTTAAAGCACCGGTAACTCAGGTGTGCTTCTGCACGTGAGAGAGACTAGGAATTCTGATGCGATTATAAACCCCACACGGTCTTCCAAGGAAAGGGATCACAATCATTTACTAAAGCCAAACACCGCAGAGGAAGAAAAGGTACCCACAGGAGATTAGTGTGTCAGTAAATTCATAAAGCACAGAAGTCCCACACATTTGACATTTGAAGAACAAAGCTATCCATCAACGTCCTGACACAGATCGATCAAACAGAATGCTACTGCTGAAAACCTAATAGTATGATGGTAATAATGTAGCCATAAAACCTCTGGTCTATAATTGACTGCTTCCACTTGAAGCTAACATGTCTAAAACAGTGACTAATGTTCACCTTAAGATTTCACTTGCATTGGATGGCAATCAGTTTCACCTGACACTAGTCTCAGTGGCTAGCTCGTGCTGGAAAATGGCCCAGGGATAGATGCCAAGGGGGTGGGGGGTGGGATGGGGGAAGTATATCCCCGAAAAAGTGATGCAGGTCTGTGATGTTTAAATGTGGATCTCAGGTATGTTTCCTCTTGGCCACCTCCTTTAGATGTGATGGGGCTGCCACTTTTGAGAAAGCAATTAGAAATGAAGCGTCCAGTGCCAGAATCACAAGTTCCTCGGGCCATCCAGGTCTCAGCGTCGAGTTTTGTTTACTGAGCATATCACTATGAATCACATTCCTGGTCCATGAGAAATACTCTATTTCTTTCCTTGCGATATGTAACCAGAGGCACAGAACTCAAGGGCAGGGAGTTGTGGAGAGAGACAGCATTCACCTGTCTTGGCCTTTTCTTCTCTCTCTTTTTCTAAGCTCTCATGAGTTCTGGGTGTCAGTCTGGCGAATAATTTGCTTAAGTGGGTCTTGGATAAGAAATGCGGCAAGGCTGTTGGCAGTGAGAACCAAAGTTTGAAAGAAAAGCTTACTGCTATTCTAGAATACTAAACAAAAGATTATTTACCTCTGGGCATAAAATCAGAGCCTTCCAGTAGGACAAATGGCTGCTAAAGGGGCAGGGACCACACAGTGAGGGATTGTTAATGTTGGGCTTTTGCCACAACGAGATTAATCAAGTTCAACAAGGCACAGCCATATAGCAAGACCAAGAAAGGGCCATGTTACACGCAACTCGGGGTTTTGCTTTGTTTTCAAGAGATCACTGAAAGAAGTTCCATTTCCCTAGAGTTTCACACATCCCCAGGGAGGCTTTACCTGCACTACCTGAAAGCCACTACCTACCTCTTAATTTCAAATTATAAGAATTCCTCCCTTCCCTTCAACACACACGCAGGAGAGAAGCCCTATGCATCTCTCAGTTCACAGCCCTCAATAGAAGCCCTTTCTATGTTAGATTCAAGTAAAATTCAGTTGTCCTCAGGTTTCATTACAGCAAAAATCCCAAGAGCCACCTGCGCCCAAATGAATTTGCAAGTCCCTGCTTTTCAGTTAGCCGGTAACTGTTACTAAAGGCAGAAATTTGTATCCACATTGTAAAGTTCACTGTAACTAGAAATTCTAATTAATATGTCTGGTAGCTTCTAATGGACTTTGAGTCTACGTCAGATTGCTTTGTGCCCTTTGATATATACTTAAAGGTAATTGCGCAGTCTTTCTGATGTATTTTTAAAGAGCAAACTATTGATTAATAATGTTTCAGTATTAATATAACCACTTTGTGTGGATCAAGAAACATCAATAGCAGAAAACCCATATTTATCTACAAATTAACAACTCTATATAGATCTGTTACTTTAAGCTAAATGGGGTGCATCCACTCATTCCATTCCAATGGGGACTGGGCTCCTCATAATAAAGATTAAAGCCAAAGCTGGCCTTATTTTTCCACTGCATGAAATGAATGCTTTCACCACTTCATGCCCTGGTGCAGCTGAAGAACAGCTACAATAAAGCACAGGTCCGCTTCCCCCTCTGACAGGCCGATATTTTTAATGCCTTACTTGATAAAAACATTTCCTACTTTGGGAGCTTTAATTGCTGCCACTGCCGAGCAGAATGAAATAAAAAATGATTGTACCTTTCAGGATGGAGGTGGGAATGCGTCCAGCTTCATCCTGCTTAAAACCAGTTGTGCAGGTCATATACTTTGTGGGTGTGTTCATTCGAATTGATCATTGCAAAGAGGAAAAGCTGGAATTTTTTGGAGATTTGTGATGAACAAGTTCCAGAGGCTGGGTTTTAGGCCACTAGGCAAAGCATTCCATGCTCTCTCTGTCTCTGTCTCTGTCTCTGTCTCTGTCTCTCTCTCTTTCTCTCTTCCCTCCCTCCCTCTCTCCCTCCCTTCTTTCTCTCTCGCTTTCTTTCATTCTTCTTCGTTCTTCTTTTGTTCTTTCTTTCTTTCTTTCTTTCTTTCTTTCTTCTCTTTCTTCTTTCTTTCTTTCTTTCTTTCTTTCTTTCTCTTTCCTTTCTTCTCTCTCTCTCTCTCTCTCTCTCTCTCTCTCTCTCTCCCTCCTTCCTTCCTTCCCTCCCTTTTCTTTGCCTAGAAGGCCTAATGATTCTGTCAATGAGGTTGGTTTGAGTAGCATTCTTTGGTTGTCTTTAGCACAGAAGGATGGATCCACTAACCTTCAGGCAGTTGGTGTGAACAATTATGGCCAAGACAATGTACAAATGGCAGCGATGGCAGTCTCCATGCTGGGACCCTAAGCCAACTTTCTGAAAGGGTCACTTTGCTCTGAGCTGATGACGACATGTCCACACACAGCGACTGCTACCTGAACGTGATTTCGATTTGTGGAAAGAGGAAAAAAAGTAGCAGCTGGCAGAGGTCCTTGTCCTAGTTCGATTTTCTCTCTCTTCCCGACAACGAACGTGGCCAGTGTAAGTGTGACTCTCTACCACGCTGGAAGAGCCACAGATGGAAATCGAGATACGGAGACCTGAGGAACACGCCCAAAGAGGTCACAGGGAGAGTGATCAGCACCCTCAGAAGGAGACTGCAATGTGCCACTCTGGGACCCCAATCCCAAACCAAGGTTCTCCTGAGCTGCAGGGCTGATGGCTTCACTGAAGGCGGAGTGCTGGCCTGCGTACACTGCTCTGCCAGTAGAACATCTGAGTAGGGGCTCTGAATGACACTGCATTAAACCAGTGAGTGACTCTTCCTTCCCGCCCCCCACCCCCACCCCCGGAATCTCCTGAAAACCTTGGGTCCTATTCCCATAGAATCCGATTCAGTGGATCTGGGATGCGACCCAGGAATCGCACGTCGCCCGTGATTCTGCTATACCACATTTTGAGAAATGCTTTACTGCCCAAAGAAAACAGCTTCCTAGAAAGCCAAGTCCATTAATGAGATCAATTTCCTGCATCCAAAGAATAAGATGAGCCAATAATAATTTAAGCTATAACAACTATTCCTTAATAATTCCATCACACAACTTATTGATTCATTTACTCATACATTCGTCATTCATCTATTCATTCATTCAGTGTTTACGCTAACATTTGCAGTGTTCACTATCAAGCTAAACCATATAAATGTTGCCTCTGTTGTTCCAAAACCAACCTACCCATTCACATTCAGTTCAAGTTAGTGAATATTAACTAAACAAATGGCATGGTGTAAGTGGGCAGGTTACCTGTGAGAAATAGAAGATAATGTCGCCTAAGCAAAAAAATAGCCCCTTCCTGGTAAAAACTCAAGGAGCAAATATACTTAAGAAATAAAATAGTGCTACATATACATGGGAATCTGGAAGAAACTATCAGCTGGCAAAGGATGAACTACTTAGAAATTATCCTATGACAATTGGGCATCCCTTTGGAAAAAGATAAAATTAAATTTCTAAGTCAACTATACATAAAAATAAATCCTGAATGGATGAAAGAATTAAATGTGAAAAACAAAACTTTAAAACTTCTAGAGGAAAACATAGCTTATTTTTGACTCTGAAATACAGAAGAAATTTTAAAGAAGACACACATACCCCCGAATCTTAAAGAAAAGATTAAGAAATTGACTGCATTAAAATTAAAAAACAATGCAAAAAAATTTCCAAAAACAAGGTAATAAGATAAGCCACAGACTAGAAAAAGATACTTAAACTCACAAAATGACAAAAATGACATAGAGCTCCTATGAATCAATATGAAAGAGAGAAATACGATGAGGTGATCAATAAAAGAATGTCAAGCATAAAACTATATTGCATGAGGATAAAATTCTGAGGATGGAAAAGAAAGAATTTCAAGTTCAAAGGGAAAAAGGAGTGATGTAAACTTTCTAACTATTAAAGAAAATCTTAGTAGTATATTATTTAAATGGATTCTAGTGAAAGTCAAATTGTTGTAAGATTTTCATTTGAATTATCCGAAGAGCGATCTTTAGTTCTATCTTTAAATATCTATATTAAAATATTATGCAAATTAAATCATTTCCAACTACATAAACTTATGCTGAAATATTTTAGCTGTCAATTAAATTATGTATGAGGAAGCACACAGTTTTCTAAAATTCTTTTAGGGAATATCTAGGCAAAAGAGTTTGAAGACCACAGCTATACAGAACCTCACACACATATGAATAAGTATGAGATTTCACTTTCCCTTGTTTACTTCCAAATAAGAATTATTACAACCTAAGTGCCCATTGACAAAAGACAGGACAAATAATTTATGGTATATTCACCCATGAAATACTGTAAATGGCAGTGAAAGTAAATAAACAAGAGGTAGATGTATCAAAATGGATAAATTTCAAAACAATGTTTGAAAATGAGACAAGGTATAGAAGTATATATACTGAATCATAACAATTTATATAAAAAATAAATACCTAGAAAACAGTTGTGTATATATATATGTGTGTGTTATATATATGTATATATAACACATATATCCACACACGAAGTCAGGTATACACACACACACACACACACACACACATATACACATACATAGATAGGTATAATGATATTTATGAACAACAAATCAAAAGGGGAACAGAATCCAATATCTAAGGCAGTCCAAGGATTTGTGGGGCTACAGCATATATAATTTAGCATGCTTTCTTTAAAACATGAATACAGAGTTTTGTACAGAAAAATATGATTGTTTATCATTATATATGCTATATTACCAAGCATTTTCCTGAAAGGAGAGCACTTCCAATTTGAGTAGGTGTTAATATGAGTAGAAAAAGCATTTGCTTATAATTTGATATGCTTAACGATGTGACATTTTTTTCCCACAGACTTGCTCTGGCTCTCTGCATTTCATATTCTGTTTCTCGTCTACTACCCACAGACATCAGGTGTGGGCTCCACAGGACACACTCATTTTGCTCCATGACCTCTGGTCCTATGCCTTGGCATCATGCAGCTAGCGAGGAGGAACAGTGGGTGGGGAAGGGTATTCTTGAGAGCCACACTACCATTCTTCCATTGGGACATCTAGCAATGACTTATGCAAATATATCTCGCTAAACCACACCAAGTGTGTCCTCAACGTCAACTACTCCTTAGCCAATTGCTCAAGTGTCTGAGATCTGCCCAATCCCACTGGGCACAGCAAGGAATGTGTGACTGAGGAAATGTCAGAGTGCAAAGAGACAGTGATCTTCACCAACTACAGCCAAAATCTATTACTTCTGCAAATTTTACATATTTTTATAAAGACATATAACCGTGTACACACATTGCTAGTGGCTTCCTAGGACTTGTGGAAGGAAGAGGCCAGCATTGTACGTTTCATGAGCATCACAGTAAATCAACCCCTGGGGACCTGGAGATGAGAAAGGGATCTGTTGATTTATGTGTGTGTGTGTGTGTGTGTGTGTGTGTGTGTGTGTGTGTGTGAGAGAGAGAGAGAGAGAGAGAGAGAGAGAGAGATCTCAGATGAAAATATAGCAAAATATTAAGATTTGATGAAGCTGGGTTAGTGGGTATTTGCATGTACATTTATATTTCTGTTTATATTTGTTTGTATACATTGAAGTGTCTATAAGTGATATAGACAGAAACAGGAAAAACGCTGAGTGTGCTTACATCTTGCATCCTGAAATCTCCTGGGGAATAACTGGTGTAGAATTATTGGGGGGAGAGTGGAGGCAGCCTGATAGATTTTATGACAGCTGTCAGTCACCAAAGGTCAAGCTCCGTGTTCTCCTGGTTGGAGCGGTTCCTCACACACCATCAAATTTAAAAACACATATGGTGACACATCCTTTTTCCAGAAGAGACCGGCTTATGCCCCCACTCCTGAATCTCCACAGAAAGGGCTACCTGTTTTATCAAGACAAAAGAAATTGCTAGTGCCAAGCGTGACTCTGTCACCACATGTCACTTCACATCAGCTGGCATGTGTCAAAGAATGACACAAAAAGCTGCCACCTGCCATCTCCTCACAGAGCACATCCAACTCCTTTTTGTAAAACGCTTCAACAGCAACCAAGAGAGAATTTCTTTTAGGAACCACGAGGCTATTCCAGCGAATGAAAGTGAGGTGAAATCTCATTTCCTAGACACAACAGAGGAGGAAGCGAGTCTGTGAAAGGTCTCAAGTTAAAAACCAACCCTTCACTCTTCCTGCCCACACACGGGGAACACAGCACAGGTGTCGAAAAGCTACATGGAGCTTTTGTTTGGAATGCGAGTGGTAAGAATTTCTGCTTAAAGTGACAAACATCATTCGAGGTGATGGCTGGGATATTTTCCACTGGGCTTTCGTCAGGAGGGAGAACACAGAAAATTATTGGTGAGGGAGGGTCAGGGGGTGGGGGAGGATGTTGCAAGAATTTTGCCTTTTGTCTTCTGGCTGAAACTTGGAATACTTTTAAATAATTACCAAGAATTATAAAACTTCAGGGCCAAATGTGACCTCAGAGATAATCCAGTCCAATATTTGAACTTAAAGGCAAAGAGCGGCAGCCACTTGCCTGAAGCCACACAACTAGCTGAGGGCAGAGCCAGGAGGCCTCAAACCTTCCCACGGCAGGAAAATGGGAGGCACAGAGACCCCTACAATCACAGGACTTCGGGCAAGTTACTAACCTCTCTTCTTCCGTTTCTTCATCTGCCAAATGAGGGTGTGGTATGACAGTACGGACCTCGCAGAGTTGCTTTGAGGATTAAATGCGATCGCACATGCCTAGCGCACGGCAAGCTCTGGTCGTGTTGGTCGTATTCCTGTGATCAATTCACCAGTTCACTTCATTCTCTCACACTGCCACGACTTCACTACCGTAGGCACTATTCCGGAAAGAGCTTTACTAGGGGATAGACACCAACAGAGTAATAAAAAGAAAATGATTATTTCCATATGACGACTTTTGAAAAATAACTGGCTTTGATCCGAAGGAAAAGAAAAATCATTAAACACAAGGATGCCGCTTATTCCAGGGCACGGCGCAAAGCAAAGAAGGATGAGAGAATGAGGGGCTGAAATCTCGAACTAGAAATGAGACGGGCGAGAAAAACGCATCTGTGCTCTAAAGGGATCGATTTTTAACTTGATTCAAATTGAATTTCAATTGCCTTACTTTTTACAAGAAAGAAATTGTTCTAATAACAAGAGCACAGAGGGTTTAAGGGAGTGCTGCGCACCTCCGGAAAAGGGACTGGCTGGGCACGGTCTCCAGGCAAGCACCCCAAAAGCCTAGGGGTGCCACCAGCAAATTCAACAGATCAACGACAAAGCTGCAACGCTAAGCACATCTCTGAGAGATCCGCTTACAGGATCTTCCCGTAAGACAGCCACAGACATGCTGGATAATTCATAGCAAATTAATAAGGATCTCGACATGCTTGAGAATACTTGGGTTATAACCATGAAGTCATTGCTCTTTATCTCCTTGAATTCTGAGAAAGCAAGAAATATCAGCACAAAAAAAAAAACCTTTCAGAACAGTTGATTAGAAAATACAGCCTGCGGAAAATCAGGCGCTTGTCACACTTTGCACATTAAAAATCCAAATATGTTAGAGAAACGGGGATTTTTAACCCCCCACAGCTTTAACACAAAGAATCGCATTAATAAGATACAATTTAGATTTGCATTTTTTAATAAGCTCGGGATCAAAGGCAACGCATAGCTGAAGGCGTAAGAAGCTATGCGCACACAAACTGCTCACAATGCGTTGGAGGAGGAAAACACGTTCCCCACTGCAGGAAGACACCTAAGAGACACTCGGAGAAGTCGAAAACGTAGTCTTTCTTTGGTACGTTGCTACTGCTTAACAATTCCCGAACATTTCAAATCAGTCCAGGCAGATTCATGGGCCAGGCCCCTCACGGACTTGGTCCATTCCGATGTTCCATTAACTGAGGACATCGATGAAGGCATGACATGAGACGTCTCCTCTTACGGACATGTCTTGTTGTGTAAAGACAGGAATCGGTTTCTTAATTCCTCAGGCTGGGCAGGCTATGAGCGTGGTTTACCGTTTACGAAACCAGCCTTCATTAGCATGAAAAACACCACCACCATCACCATTTTAAAGCTTGAAATCCGAGTCCCAGAGGCCAAGAGCCTCATTCTTAACATGTTCCAAGGACCCCAGGGATGACTTCACCGGGGGTGGCAAAGTTATAGCCTCCTAGAGATCAATAGCTGTATTAGTTAATATTACTGAGGGTTCGCTATGTATCTAACACGATTCCAACTAAGCACTCCACATGCATTAGTTTGCACTGTTCCCCCCATTTTAAGGATGGGGAAAGGCTAAGTGGTGGGGCTGGGATTTAAAATCAGATAGATGCCTCACAACTCTGGGTCTGCTGCGTTCCTGAAGGCCTATTACTCCTCCTCTCATCCCCTTGCCCACGCCAGCCCACCACATCCTGGGCCACCTCAGCGGTGGCATGCAGAGTCCGCATGGCATTTCCTCCTTCCATCCTGGTCAACAAGCTTCCTATACCACCTTAACTACTCCATGCTCATCATGAAAGAAAAACTGTGGCCATACTGCATTTCCTTCAGGAAGTTTCCCCGATCAGGGCTGGCCAGGCTTTCCTGCTGATGCTCCTGCCCCATACGTGATCTCCCAGGCAGGGGACATGGCAGTGTCTCTGGGGGGTTCCACAGCAGCCCCCCTCCCCAGGTATCTGCACAGTCCACTACTCCCTAAGAAACTGTTTTCGTAGTCAAAGATTCCCCCGCCCGAGCTGCTGACCCGGAGGTCACCATGTGGACCAATCAAACACCGTCTCCCAGAAATCTGGTGTCAGAACCTCTGGGACTGTGTAAGCGAGAACAGATATCAAGGTGAGGTCCCTTACGAGCCCGTAGGTGCGTTTTGGTCCTAGGTTTCCATAAGACATGCCTGGGTTCTTATTCCCCTCTGTGAAAGAAGAGAGTTGAGTTGGTTTCTGTTATCGCCAACCCAGAGAACACTGACCAGGAAACACTCCCAAGGGAGCCTCCTACTTTGTGTGGCTGGACCAGTGACGTTCCTCCCCTGGTAAAAATGCTAGGGACACCCACCCTGGCTATGAGGCCAAACATGCAGGGGGCACCCATTGTGTCACAGCCACTGACTCTTCTCTTAGGGGGCAGCACCCGATGACCATTCATTCGATGTCCATCCATTCGTGTGGAATTGCAGCAGTAACTTTTATTACTGGATAAAATGGGATTGAAGGAGAGACTTGAATAGAAACAACGACCCTGCTCAGGAGGTGAGAGGCCAGATGAAAGGGAGACGGACCCCCTTCCCTCCCCCTGCCCCGGGATATGAGAATGACACTGAAGGGGGCCGACAGCGGGCCTGCTGGTTAGTGAGAGCAGGACGCAGGAGGGTACACAAACAATGAAGACCTGGCAGACTGGTGGGTGGAAAGAGGTGGCTAACAAACGGTCATTCATTTATTTAATCGGGTACTGAGCATCTACCGTGTTCCAGAAGTGAACCACAGTTTAGATTCCAGTGGGAAAGAGAAGCAAGCAAACAAATAAATAAACAAGGTATGTATTACGGAGGGACTAATACGGTAAGATGAGCAGTCGCCTCCACCACCCAATTTTAAGAAGAGAGTCAGGGAAGAGCTCTCCCAGAAAGTGAGGGTTGAGCCAAGCTCCAGGACAGGGGAAAGCTCGGTGATTTGGAGACACCAGGAAGGAGACTTGATGTGCAGAGGATGATGTGGGAGGAAGGATGGTAGGAAACGAGGTCAGAAAAGCTGGCGAGAATCGGGTATGCCCAGATTCATAAGCGTGGGAAAAATTCCGGACATTATTCAAGGGCAATGAGAAATCGTTGAAAGGTTCTGGGCAGAGAAGTAACACGATCCAATTCATGTCTGCTGGGTGGAGACTAGATGGGCACAGTGGTGTAAGGTGGACCGAAGAGGAAGCCTCAGTGCCAGTTGGGAGAGTTGGAATAATCCAATACCCCACGCTGTTTAATCACACAGCATCGTCTCCACGACCACCATTTAAAAATGTTCACCAAAAAGCACATTTGTAACAGCATAGTCACCCACTCAGTTGCAGTCAGGTGTACTCCAATTTAAACATTTTTAAGACAGTGTCTTTTAGGTATTTATTTATTTGGGCGATGTTTCAAAAATCACACATTTGTTACCATGATTGTCAGGCAAAGCCACACTGTGGACTTCTGAACATAATTTAGACTTATTTTAATATCTGCTGCACTAGATTTGCTAAGGTGATGACAATTTATTATTCGGCAAGTAATTATTATTTGTTAGGAAGAGAACAGAAGACAAGTCCTTTCAGTGAGCACTGAACCAGGTATCGACGCTGGACTGAGCACTTGGCGAACCTGGTCTTATTTAATAGTCAGCACAGGTGATCAACCATTCACATGTCCGTCTCCATCTATCCAACTATCTATCTATCCATCCAACAAATAAATACTGAATGGCCCTCTTTATTGCCCCAATTTTACAGATCAAGAAACAGACTCAGGACAGTCAAGTGATTTGTTTAACATTACAAAACCAGCAATCTACGCAGTTCCTGAGTCAGGAGCCAGGTTTACAGTATTGGACTCAGGGTTTTCAAAAGACTGTGGAGACAGGGTGAACAAGGGGAGGCTAAACAAAGGACGAAGCCTTTCCTAGAACCCCCAGGGCTACCTTTTCATCATGCTCCCTCCTTCTATATATCTTTCTGGATCTCCTAGAGAAGGAGCAGGTTAGAGCGGTAAGGACTAGGGGACTTGTGAAAAGTAAGCAATGTCCTATTGCTACCTGGTCAGGGTCAGACCCTTCACAGAGCAAGAGGGCTTTGTCAAATATATCCCACCTAAACAATGCTACATTTCCTGTCACGTTGGGTGTTACCTGTTGCTTTGGAAATTAAATATCCATCACCTAAGGACATCATTTTTGGATAGTTTTCTATTTATTTGAGAGTTCATTGAAAAGTAGCAACTCTACTAACTGAAAGTAAATAATAAAGCTTCTAGAAGATAGGGAACTATATCAATGACCTAGGATAAGCAAAGATTTCTTAAAACACAAAGACTACATACCATGACAGAAAACTGATAAGTTGGACTGCATTAAATAAACAAACTTTTGTTCATCAAATGATGCCTTTTAAGAAGTGAAATGTAAACTAACAGTGTGGGAGGAGATATTTACAATACATTTATTTATCTGATAAAGGATTTACATCTGGATTTTATAAGCACTCTACAAAACAATCTCAAAAAAAAGACAGATGACCTAGTAGTAGAAAAAGGGGCAAAGCACTCAAACACGCAAGTCACAAAAGAGAACATTCAAGTGTCAAGTGTCAAAACAAACAAACATACAAAAACACTTGGAAAGATGTCATTAGTCACCAGGGAAATGCAAAGTAAAACCATATGAGATACTAATATACTACCACCAAGATGGCTAAAATGAAGGAAAAAAATTAAAACAAACTTGAGTAAGACTGCAGAGTCAGCTCATGGGAGTGTCAACTGGTACAACTACTTTGAAAAAATAAACTGGTAGTACAAAAGCAGAATGTCAGTATTCTTAGGACAGGGCAATTTTACTCAACAGAAATGTATGCCAAGAGATAGATATGAGAATTTTCACTGCAGCATTTCATTATTCATAGCCCCAAACTAGAAATGACCAAATGTCTAACAACCATAGGACAGATAAATTGTGGTGTATTCATATGACTGACAACTATGCCACAGTGAAAGCGAACATACTGTCTCTAAATTAACAACATGGATGGATCTCATGAACAATATAATGATGAGCCAAAGAAGAAGCCAGTCTCAAAAATTACATATGATATCATTCCATTTATGTAATGTTCAAAAGGGCAAACCTAATCCAGGCTGCTGGGAGGCAGAATGGTGGCTATCTCGAGGTGGGGGGGGTGTGTGTGTGTGTGACCTGTGACCAGGAGGGGTGGAGAAGGGGTTTCTGCAACCTACCAATGCCTTATTTCTCCATCGGAGGTGTTTACATGGCTGTGTTCACTTTGTGAAGCTGCATCTAGCTACATAGTTATGATTTGTTCACTATTCTGTTAACTTCGATAAAAAGTTAACTCTAAAAGTGACTCCTAACACCTTTGTCATAAGCACTTATTGAGCACCTACAATATACCAGGTACTAGGCTGGTGTAGAAAGATGTAAAAGACTGGGTCCCACCCAAGTGGTCCTCTACCTTTAAAGCCCCTGAGCCTCTCCCGTTTGGCTTCTGCTGACTGATGCACAGAGACTGTTAAATCTACAGAGACTATTAAGTAGGGACTAACAGGGAAAACTCTATTCAAAAGAGCTGCCAGTTCTTCAGAAAAGGGACTCAGCCTGAGTAATGCAATTAAGTGCCCAGGACCTACCCTGTCTTCTAGAGCGGATATTTATACACCAGATACAGTAAAGCTCAAAACACTCGCCATTTTTAGCCCCGTTGTAAAGTAATACTATTGTTAATAGCTTCTCAGAACACCTGTGTCAAGAACGTTATGTCATTTCATCCTCGCAGCAATCCTATGAGCTAGGCATTATTATTCTCATATTAAGAATATGGAAATAGATCTAAAGCAGGTGAAGTAACTTGCCCAAGGTCACAAAGCTGGTGACTGGCAGGGTGAAATGAATTATATTCAGGTTCCTGTGTTCCTGTGTCCTTTTAAGAACCCAACGTGGTGACGCAGCGTCCCTCTGAACCTTCCACCCTCTGAAGAGGGAAGCGACAGAGACCACCTGTCAACTGCCTTTCGCTCACGGGGTGCGACTGAGCAGCCCCAAGATGAGAGTGATTTGCTTCAATTCTTCAAACATCTAGAGGAGGCCCCGATGAAAACAAAGGCTTTTCTTCCAGAGATCAGAAAGGGATAACACATTAATGGAATACAAAGTTGTAAAATGTGATTGTTCTATTTCTCTCCCAGCGTCCCTGGTTTCCCCAGCGACTTTTACCCTTCAAGCACAGCCAGGTTCGATGAAACACGGTTGGCAAAGGCAAAGCTCTGGAAGCGATGCGCTGAGGAAAACGCGGGAAAGCACAATTGTTCCCCCAGCACCTCATGAACAATTGAAGGTCCGGCCGTCGGCGTTGAACGGCCCTGTGCCGCCGCCGAAGCACCAGGCCCAACGCATGCTGGGGCGACAGGCGGTGCCAAAGCCATCGAGGTTTATGGACTCGGTAAAAAATAGATGGTTGTTAAAGACCAGCTCTGGCTCATGCATCTGGCTGACGGGAAAGGGAGAAGCCCTCCAACGGAACAGGCTCTCCGGCCCGCCCACTGAATGGAAATGCTAGAAAACAAAGACCGCCACCGATCTAAGTGGGCCTCCACGGCCCAGGCAAGTCAGCTTCCCCTGAAGCAAGCAGCGAATGAGACTATTTCCATTCACAAATGCGCCTCCTTCGCGGACGGGCGCGCCCGACACCGCAGACCCCACATCAAGCCGGACAAAGGGTGCCACGCCCAACAGGGGATGGAACCACAGCTTTCTGAACTCCTCCCGGGTCCAGATTCGAGATGGCAGACCCGCAAGGACAACAAAAGCATATTCCTTTTAATGAGGATAATCTATCACCACTACATCAATCTGATTAATGTAATGGGACCATTTCAAGAGGAGGAAATTACGGGTCATTAGGCGTAATTTCAAATCAAGTTATGGGTTCAAATGATTTTCCTCAGTTTTCTGAAGAGTTTCCCCAGAATTTTATTTTGCAGGTTTCGTTCGGAGGACAAACCATATTTGCATGATTTCTACAAACCTTTCACGTGCAAAGAATTGTGTGGAGGCCTGAATGTGGACATACAACTAAAACTGTTTCAAAACTCTGTCCTGGCCCCCACATTTGCCATGTGGTGCTTTCCTGGTTCAATCAAACATCTATTCCATGTCTGCCTATTCTTTGTTTATTTTACTCGGTGATAAACCAAACACCTCAAATCCAGGTTGTTTACAAAACAGTGTGATAATCCGATTCCAATTAAATGGCTAAGAACTACAATAAGAACAAAAATCTAAATCACGTTAACCATCTGTGTGTGGCTGATAAAGGCGGCAAATGGAAAGGTTAAGTTGATACTCTGCATTTAATCTGTGCTATTGTGAAAGGAAAACCCAATTAGAGACGATATTTCACTGCAAGCTTTACACCGGTTCCCTTTTGTTCTTTAATTTCAGTTGTACCATCGTGTTACCAAGCTGGGGGAGGGTTCATTATCTCCTCCTCTAACGCGTGGCATGGTGTGCCCTCATTTATAATTAATATTGCCAATGCCGACTAATTAGAACCAGCTACTCTCCACCGCTGAATAACAACTCTGCAGGTTCAGAAGCAGAGCTGCCTTCAAATCAAAGGGGACAATGGACGCCACTGCAACCCACGTTGCTCTCCCGGGTAGAATGAATCAGGTAAACTCAGCGAAAAGGTGCTTTCAAACACTACACATTTTAAAGGAAGGTGAATCCCAACATCTCTCTCTCTGAGCATCACTTGTGAACGGACAGCAACATCCGGAAGTAAAACATTTGGAAGCGGTTTATTGGAGCAATGCTGCTGGCGGACCTGGGTGCACGCCGCTCTCTATACGTGCTCCAAAGTAGGGTCTTAGTGACTTCTTCTGAGGGTCCAGTACTCAAAAGCTGCAAAATCTGGTCATCAAATGGCTAGAAGGTGCAGACATGCAATTTCTTACACTTCCGAACTAGCTGCCTCGAGTATACCCAGCACACCAAGCTCCGGTGACTGTTGGCAATGGAGGGCGTCATCTTACTCGTACGCTCCCCAGAGGTCTGCTGGTCCCAGACTTCATTCATCTGAACACGCTGTTCCCATGCCTGGAGCACCTCCTCGCCTTCCTGGTAATGTCCTACTTGTCCTTGAAGAAAAAGCCTTCTCCTCCGATGAGGCTCCTTCTTCTCCCCGCCCTGCCACACCCTCACAGCACCAAGGACACTTGTCACAGTATCTGTTCAGTGTGTCTCTCCTGCTAAATTCTTTCCTACAGAACTGCCTCAGTAAACTTTATATTCCCAGCACCATGTACAATAGACAACAGCCTGATCAGGGAATGAATGAACAGACTGCCAGGTCCAGCTTCTTGTCTCGAACCCCCGGGGCGGCGATGAGGGGCGCCTCTGATCTGCTCTGATGCTCCCTGGCTTTGCACAAACCTGGCAATCCGAATCGATAGAAGTTTTCCATTCCTTACGGTGAGCATGGCGAGTCTGGAGGCTCTGTTACAGGAAGGTCCCATCTCCCACCTCCCTCGCCCGCCCAGTCCCTCTCCCCCGAGCACGTTTCCTCCCTGCAGAACTTGTCAGAGGCTTTACACAGCACCGTTTTGCAGACCCTCAAGCAGCTGACACTGCGTTTCCCACTTTAGTTCATAGAGCGGGAAAGGAAACGGGGGACGTGTCACAGGAAGGTGCTCCTTCCAGGGTCTCAAGCTCTATGTGCCCACGCCGCCGGGTCCGGCCCTGGATGTGGAGGGCTGACCAGAAGCGAGGAATGTGAATGGGAGCTACATGCGGCCTGGCTCTCGGCTGGTTCGCACCCTCCGTGGGCACGCAAAGTGAGAGATGAGGCTTTGGGGGAGCCTGGGACAGAGATCTGCTCTGCTGACCTCCAGGTGCCCCCCTGAGGCATGCAGGCCCCAGGGGACCCCACCCGGAGGGCGAAGGGACAGCCCACCTTCCACTCCTCCTCCATCCCTCCGAGCTGCTGTAGGTCAACTCGGAAAACAAAAAGTGAAGACCTATAATCCTGGAACTTACAAATCACATGTTAGAAATTAATTACTCTCACCTCCCATCTATAACTGAGCCATAGAGAGTTCAAAAACACAGAACTTTCTCCCTGTAAAATTTACTTTTTTTTTCACTAACTGGTATATCAGGTACCCATGGAACTGCCCATCCATGCAGTCAATTTCATCCTACTCGTGGTTTTTATTTCTTGTTACAAATAACAAATAGCATGTCTTTGCACACCAATGCTTGTGTGCTTCGTTCCTAGAAAGAGGACGACAGAGTCGAAGGGAAGAATATTTTTAATTTTAAAAGATATTGTCAAACTACTCTCCCTAGCTGTTGTAACCACTGACGTTGCTGCCAACGCTATAGAAAAAGGGAGCTTAGCACTTTCCGTAATAGTTATCTGGATGTGTCTTGTTTCCGTAACCAGTCAGAAAATGCCTGGAAGGCAGCAAACATCGCTTACCCCTCTCTGTGTATCTCATGCCTGGTGTTTCATCTCACTCAGTAGATGCTCCAGGAATATTTGCGAGATGAATGTCAGTTAGAAATCATTAGACATCATTCAAGTGCCTGGGATGAAACCATAATCCACAAGCAATAAACTAAGATCCTGTGTTATACAACATGACAAAGGCATACAATTATCTGTAAGAATATCTGTCCTAAATGGGCTGGAGATCAATGACCAATTAATGGGCAATATAAGTTTCACAAAAGGATGTATTGCCTTTAACAAATCATGCATTTAGACAACCCCCAAGTGGCAGGGACCACCAGGCACACGGCCATGAATAGATCTGAACATCCACTCATAGGCTTCATTCAATTCTACGCAAGTCAGCACGGGTTTCTGAAGTACTTGGAAAGGAGGACACCTGTCAATAACGACGATGAGTTATTAATTCTGTGGTTGCAGGATCTTAATTTACTGCTCATCTCCTCACAGAAAATCTATGCAAGTGTGGGACATACACGGGATTCTTCTCTCCTTCTTAGGAGAATTCTGGGCAAGATGGACAGGTAGCCAGAGCGACAAGATGTGATCAGGAAGGTGGGCCTGGGCAGAACGTGAGTGTAGGAGCTGTAATGCCAACTGGGAGACGAGAGGTGTGCCCTGAGCCCCGTGCTTCATCCATGAGACCCACCGGATGGATGGGGAGGGCGGGATATGCATCTTTAAGCACAGTCTAGGGCGGTGTCAACAAAGAAACACACTTTTCATGGTCTTCTGAAACTCAAGGTTTTCCTCAGTGCGGCCCCCAGAAGGTCTGTTCTCCTGGCTGATGCTTCTGCCCCGGCTCACGGCATCTGATGCACTGTTTTTCCAGCCAGTTCACAATCCAAGACCCTCAGACTCCAACTCCCAAACATGCAGATTTCCATTGTGATGAATCCTTCCATGTTCTATCGGAACTAATTCGGAAACAGCGGCATTTCTGTAATAGAGCCTGGAAACTTCTAACATCAAAAAGAAACTGATTATAACTATGCCCTGAAAACATAAGCCCTGGGTACAATTTTACTACTATTTTTGGAAAAAAAACAAAAACAAAAACAAAACGTAGGCCAATCTGCAAATAGGTCAGTGGCCCTGATTAAACAAGCAGCAGCATTTAGGGCCAGTTTAAAAATTTAGAATTACTTTCAGCCACAACCTCAGATGATAACACCCAGCTGAGAAGGGGCTGGTTTTCCATGTCGTTTCCTATTTACCGCTTCTTTCTCAAGCTCCGGGTTTCTAAGCAGGATTATCTGTCGTAACTTTGTTTTTTGAGAGTGTTCCCAGTTTTGGCCACATCGTGTGTTATCAGCTCTCCCAGAATCTAAAGCAACAGAACTAGGGTAACCCGCGGTAGCTGGGCCGAGTCTATGCAGCCAGGGCTGGTCTGGCCCACATCGTGGATCCAGGCAGGAGGTCAAGCCAGAGACGAGGGATGGGGGCCTAGGCTGAGAAAGGCGGGCTCAGAGCTCCTGCGAGAGCAACACTAACCCTGGTCTCAGAGCTCAGGGCGGTGTTTCTCCTCGGGCCTGAGCTCTACATTGATTGTTGTCAGCAGGACATTGAAGGGCTAAGGCAGCCCGATGGCTTCCTGGGCCAGACCTTCCGAGCTTGGCTGGCTCCGGGCCTCGCAGTCCATTCCAAAGAATTTTCTCTGCAGAGGTTCTGGAGAACACGTGCACACACACGTGCAGATGCACACACATGTGCATGCACCACACACACACACACACACACACACACACACACACACACAGGGACTTCACTTAATGAAAAAAGTTCACAGTTAAAGCAAATATCCCATGTCGAAAACTTTCAACCATCAAAATAGTTTTCTAAAAAGACAACTCTTCCATTGTTCAGAGGTCTCTATATCGTGATGGTTGCACAATCTGGTGGATATACTAAAGAGCACTTCAAAGGATAAAGTCTATGATATGTAAATTATATCTCAATTGTTTAGAAAAAGACTGACTCAGAGGAGATTTCTTCTCGAGAGCCGTGCATGCCTTCGGTGGACAGACAGTGTGACCAGAGTCACAAAGACAGATTTCGGATCCAGATCTTTTCTCTTAGAAGAGGAGACTGCAGGAGGAGCAGGCTGGGAAGACGGTCACCTCCTCATTGTAACGACACGGGGCTGCAGACCACTCTGATGTCACATGCTGCTTGCTGGTCCAGGAGTGTGGAAAGGCTAAGTGCCCCGCTCTTAGTCCCCCTGGGCCTGGATGAAGAAAATCAATGTAATGACCCATAAGAGGAACCCAAACGTAAAGAAGGTCACTAACCACCTCAAGTTATTTGTTGGCTCTTTAGAAAAGAAAATGCCATAAAATTCTATGAGTAGGGCATCACCCCATGGTGCATTAACACATGATTTCGGGAGGAAAAGGACTAACATTTTATTCCTCCTTTTCTGTCCATAGCTTGGGTCCTCGCTTGGTCTGGTGTTCTCTAAGCCCCCCGGGCCAGGTACTGGGCTTGAAAAACACCAGAGTGCACAGCACATCTGATCCCGCAGATCAGGCTATTTGTTCTCAACACACTGAAGATGTCGTCAGGAAATAATCTGTCCACAGACCCAGATTTCCAACATCACTACGGTGCCTTTCCAGGCCTGTTTCATCTAGGGCTGTCAGTTGCTAAGTGCAAACTCCAAGCTGCATCTTGAAATTCATGCGAATTCATGAATAAATACAATCTGCTCCTTGCCAACAAGCCTTCGCCTTTCCCAGGAGGCTCCCAGCTTTTCAGGTTGTGCTGCCTTGGTCTCCCAGCATCAGAGGGCCTGAGGCAGGTCCACAGACCCCAAAGGATGTGGCCCCCACCTGGGTGCCCAGGTACTTGCACTTTCCCCTTTCAGACTGGAATGCACGTGGTCAATTTGTGAACCACAGAGGGAAGGGACCCAGATGAACCAGAATCTCCCTCTCTGCTCAAACCTCGGCCACAGACTTCCTTCACATTTCTCTACTCATTCGGGATTCTCACTCAAGTGAATCCTCACGGGTCTGCATCCTCAAGTTTGACTCGTTTCTCCAGCACCAGGGAAATGTTAGACATTGAATGCCATCAGACCTTGTGCAATGTCACCAAGTCCTTGCTGTAGGCAAAAATGCACCCGATGAACCCCTTGGCACTTCTTTCCAGACATACCATTCCTACTCCTAAAGAAGTCAAGGTCAAGAGGACTTGGCCTTGCTTCCACTGAGGAGATCAACAAAGGACAGCCACTCTTCTCGGCCCTTCCCCTGGTCGCACGGGTCCTGTACGCCACAGACAGAAAGCTGGCTAATTCTGGCTGACAGCCTCGAAGATTAGACTCTCCTGGATGGCCTGTCATACCCCACTACTCATTACGGGAAGTCCGACTGCTCTGTATCAATTAACAGCAAAACACAACCTGGGGCTTAGTTCCATTCATTGTGCTTAAAAACGAGCAGTGCTTCTCACATTCTGCATTTCCCTTTAAATAAAAATCTAACACTGACCCAAAAAAGAAATAAAAGAAATCTCAAAATGTTTTGTTTTTCAGTACTTTTTTATGTAACCAATTAGTCCCTTTTGTGGTCTCGGTCTTGCTTTGGTTAAGGTAAGAGTGAACAGCATTTAAAATGAAGGCATTGTTTATTCACAAATCAAATAAGCTCCCGACAGCCCCCAGTGGCTTCCTCATTCAGTTAAATTAATGCCCAAGGCCTCAGGGTGAATGATCTTCTGGGGAGAATGTGGGCATTTATTTTCAGATTCCCATTCGGTGTTGGGTCTTTTAATGCCAAATCCTATTTAATGTACTCATGTTAAGTTAAACTGTGTGCAAATTTATTCTAGGGACTACTTGACAGAATTCATACTATTAAAGTCAAACACGATTTGCACTTGAAAAATAAGATCTTTACTTCACTTTCACACAGCAGCAACCCGGTGTTGCTGTGAGCTGAGTTCAAGGCCAACCAGTACCTGCGTCCTCTACACCTGGTCCTGGCTTTCTTCCCGATGACCACTGTCGGAAAATGTCATTTCGAAGTACTGTAGGTATTTTTGTTCCTCAATCGTGAAACCATTGAAAGGAAAAATTTCTAAGTTTCTCTGTTGTTCTTTTTAAGCATGTGACCAGCATTACTTTTTAATATTGTGCTTTCTCACTCGACCCTGCATGGGACAGATGGTTCTTAACGTGTTATTGAATTTTATAATGCCCTCCAGACATCATATTCTGAAGGGAGTTATTCCGGAAATAGTGAGCTTCTAAGAGCTTTTGGTCCTGTAATCTTTGAGTCTTAGGTGAGTTTTGAAGAAAACAGAGTCTAAGTTGCTTCAGTGATTCCATCTTAATATCCTGGCCTACCTTCAACACATCCTACTCCTCAAAAATATCTCAGGAATGCTCGAAATAGGAGACATATGGAGACTCTATGTTACTGTATTTTGTTTTTATCACTTGACAACCCTTTTCCAATCACGGATAATAAGAAATTACTTTAAATGGAATTGTTTGGTCCATTTTTTCCTTATAACACTGAAGATATCCCAAGAGACTCTTACTCAATAACACTGCCAGGCTGGAGCTCTCATGAAATTGTACTTTCTGCTCTCTCAACTGGTAATTCAGATCAGTTATCCAACCATGGCCATTAACAGCTTTCCCCTTGGTCTCTGAAATCACTTCTAACCAGGGTAAATCTGGTGGATTATTGTTACTCTCCCAGGTCACGAAACAATTCTAGCACTCACTGTGTACCTGTGAGGTTTCCAATTAAGGGCTGCTCTTCGTCTCCTGTTCGTATGCACTCCCTCTCTCTCCCTCTCTCTCTCTCTCACTTACCCACACACATACAACATATATGAGAGAGAGAAAGAGAGAGAGAGAGACAGAGACAGAGACAGAGAGAGAGACAGAGAGAGACAGAGAGAGACAGAGAGAGACAGAGAGAGACAGAGAGAGAAACAGAGAGAGAAACAGAGAGATTGAGAGACAGGACCTCACGGCTAGTTAAACCCACTAACTGCACTAATACTTCCAGATCTACATTGTTCTGTACGACTTCTCTTGTCTCTTGCATCTTCAACAAATCTCTCCCACCAAGTCCTCTTCTGTGCATGAATGCATTCAGATCTCCTTCTCCTACAAGCATCTTCCCTCAGCTCCTCAAATCACCATCTAATTCCCGACTATCCACGCCACACCTTGGGCTCATGAAAAGAGGAGCTTACACTTCAGTCTCCTTACCTCACCCACCAGTTCCTCCCGTTCCTTAAACTCTGATTTCAGCCTAAGTCTGCCATGGAATTTCTTCTCTAGAAGGATCCAAACGATCACCTAAATCTCAAATCCAACGGTGTTTTCTTAGACATAGTTTCTTTAACCGTTAAACAGCAGAAGACTATCAGCTTCTTTCACGGGCTTTCCTTGCCTAACATCAGACCCTCAAGGTTTTCCTGATTTGCCAACTGCTCTTCAAGACTGTTCCATATCAATACTTCAGCTAAGAAGTTCCTCAGACTTGAACTTGTCCTCCCCACCATCACCAACTCTTTGACATCTACCCTTCATCACAGGTGCAGCTTCATCAGGCTTTCCTTTTGCTGTCCTCCATCCTTCTCTCCCCTGAACAACCGGAACACTTTATCTGATGTAGCCCCCTGACTTTCTACTTCACAGTTATCTCTATTCCCATCGTTTCTCCCTGGCCAGACTCTATACTTGTTGCGGGTGGAAAGTCACGATCCTCTTAAAATCTCCATGCATTCGGCCCAATGCCTTACATGTATGTAATGCCTGCAGAATGCCGAATGAGTTCATTTTCAAAATTACTTGTGACCAAAGTCATATTTTTTCCTTCTCATTTTCTCTGTTAGACTCTCACTTGGAACCTGTAAGACCAGATCTCATGGTCTTTACTGTGAAGCAACCCAGAGAGCCTGAGTTTGAAATGTAGAAAGAACCCCAAGTTCTACTGGCAGATAATCAAAAGCAGTGGGTCTAGGGTGGATCCCAAGAATCTAAATTTTTATCAGGCATTTCAAGTGACCAGGCCATGCTTTGAGGAAGGCCGTTTTAGATCCATAATGCCAGTAGAACTAGAGCTAAAAAATAACCACGAGAGTTAACCTTCGAGTCAGATGCAAAATTCAGTCCTGATTCATGAAATTCTCAATTCTTATTAAGAGTCATTGGTCCAAACTTTTGATTTCATGCATGGGTGTGAAACAGGCACATGTGATTATAAGTCAATAATTATTTATCGAGGGCACTTGGAATCCGGCTGTGCATTAAACAGACAAAGCAAAAACCCCCACCACCCTCTGGCAGACCCTGGGTGCTACTGTAACCTCTACCATGTTACCTCACGTCGGCCTCAAGACAGAACGGAGGACAAGGCAGGGAAAAACTGGGTCCTGACGTTTTCAATAGGGTCAAAACACAAGGGTTTCTGTAGCGTATGTAACCAGGTCCCACAATGGACAGCCCTGGCCCAATGTTCTTTAGGGACAGCTACTTCCTTCCCAGAACATCCACCTGCTGTGGTGTTACATTTGGTTCTGGCCACACTCCGCCTGCTCATCAGGCCTCCGAAGTTAAGGTGGAAGTGCTGGCCTGTGGAAGTAAATGCTCAGGCCCCCTCGGGTTTGCCATGGCCAGTCGTAGGAGAGGGCAAGCAAGCCTGTGGGGTCCAGGCACGGAATTCTCTTCAGGTCCCCAGAGAGCCTACCCTCTGCTGTCAGGTAGAGACTGGAGCTTGTGCTGAAACTTTCATGTGTATTGGCGGCTGCTGGAGTTGTTTTATTCATCATTACTTTTATTTGATCCAACTGTTTCTTGAAGCCTCCTTATCCAGCATGCAGATGATATATGCCTACCAGATTTTCTTTCCAAAGTAAAACACACAATGACTCTGTTATGTAAACAATCTCAGTACTTCAGAGCACTTCAATGAACTTCCTTTGGAAAACAAAACCCTAAGTGTTATTTAGATGGGGTTCCAGATGGGGGCAGTTAAGTGTACATTGCCCCCTGGGAGATTAGTGGCAGCTTTGAGGCTGCAGGTCTCCATCCCCTGGCCGTGCCTTCTTCCATCCCATCTGTCACCACGCATCCAGCTGGTTGGTGGCCCTCGCTACCACGGAATCCTGTCTCCAACCTCAGGACCCAGGACTAACCCCAGGCCACTAGGAAACTCACCTAGTGCACCTGAGAGCATCAGGATTCTCCTTGACTTGACCAGTTTGGTTCACTCTTTGCCATCCAAAGCCTCTCCAGTTCCCTATACTTTAAAAAGTGGAAAAAAAAAAAAATCTCCTTCCCCCAAGCTGATCCTAATCACGCGCTCATCAGAGGTCCCCAGTGAGCTCACTTTAAGGTCAGGACCAGAAGAAAGACACCCACAGTGTGACACTGAGCTGGTCTGGATAGGGATTCCACTAAAAAAAAAAAAGAGAGAGAGAGGACAATTGGAAGAGAATCCTTAACCATATTTTAGAACCCGCTACGTGTGTGACATCGAAAGGGAAGCAACTATTAGGTGTCAGACATTGCAAAGAAAAGTTCAACCTCATTCTCTCTCTGGGTTATAGTGCTCCTAACTGCCTCACTCTTTACTTTCAAGTTTTCTATTGAGATGATTCACATAAAATATCTGGAATATGACCTGGATATTGTAGCTACTCAACAGATGGTGGCTCCACCTGACCTTCTAAGCTCCTGTCTTTTGGATCAAATCAAAGGAAGCCTATATCCTATCTGTTACTGGCTGCAGTTGAAGTCTCTTTTACCCTCGCCTCCCCCTGCCCCCTGCCCCCTGCCCTTAAACATTTAAAATGCAGGCTCTGTAACTCGTGACTTTTGGATGCTCGATAAATATTTGATGGCAACTTATTCATGTTCATCAAGGCCTTGAGGAATTCGAGTCAAAGAATCAAGGAGGCTCAGAATTCTGTTCTCCAAAAGGCCCCTGCTTTTTCCAACTCATCTTAATAAATCCAATGAAACAAACTATACTGTTTATGTAAATTTAAACCTATCAGTTGATAAAACGGGGCTCAGATAAGCAAGAAAACCCCCAAGAATTTAGACAAGAAGGCACCAGACAAAGAGCTCCCCTGAAAGCTTATCTGTTCTCCAGGGACCTTGATTTCAAAGGCTGCTGTAACCTGATGTCTCAAAGTCCTGGAAGAATTCATTTTAAATTTTAAATACTCAAAGGACAATTCCTTTTGCTAACATGCTCTGGCCAGGGTTCCAAAGTCATCCTGACAGTATCTGTAGGCTAATGTTTAGTTGTAAAAGCTGTCAATTAGGAAAACCTCTCCCTCTCTCTGACAGTCAGAAACGTGTCCTATTGTCCTGCTCATAGACACACAATGAATCACAGGCTTCGATAATCCTTTAAGAGTGTTAGAGGTCCCGCGGGATTGTTCCAATGAAGGCAAGCCCTGTCCTGTATTATGCTATTTCCTACTAATCCTAGGAAAATGAATGTTAATTTATCATGAAAAGGGGTTAATTATGCATTTATTTCCGGCGTAGGTACATGAGATCAGGCTCAAATAATACCGAGTATAATTCTCTTCTAAATGAAGATTCCATTTTAAGCATTTTTATCAAACAGACGCTAAACTTGGAGCAACTGCACAGAAGGAAAAGAGTGCTGGTTAACGACAAGACCCAACTATAATTTTAATTAACCTTCTGATCCTGCTTAAATATATTTTGCCTTGTAAAAATCTGTAATAACATCTATTTCAATCTCCTCTGCTATTAGTTATTAAATTGAAAATGGATGCCTAGACTGATTTGGCAAAGATATTCAAGAAACTTTTCTTTATTCTCTCTGGTTTATTAAAGTAATAATTTGTAGCATAAAAAGTTCTCTGATGAAGTAATTTAGTGTAATTAAATCACCAGATTTATTAGGCTTCCTGAAGCAGCACACACACAGCTGGCATGATGTGACAATTGGCAGATGCTGAGACACATGCATATCTTGACAGTGGATTTCTTTGAACCTTCCTGCTGCTCAGACCAAGGATTCATCGGCTGCCCGGGCCCTCGCCCACGACTCTGAGGGTCTGAGGGTTTCTGCTACTGATGCTCTCCTGCTCCCAGGTAAACAGGAGTCCTCAGTAAGGGCTGCTCTGCCAGTGTCAGTGTGGAAAAAAGCCAAGGGAAGTGTGAGATTAGCCCACACGCAGTCACCTCATGCCCCGGTTCGCTAGTTTCTCCCCTTCCCTGCTCCTGTCTCTCCTCAGACCCCAACAGCTCCATTCTCAAAGCCTTCTTTTTCCTAAGGATACACTTCAGGCCTTTAGCCTTGTCTACGCTCAGCCCTGAGAACCCCTTGGAAGATGGTTAAAAGTCTCTAAGCTGGATCCTGCCACCTTTACAAAGCCTTTGACGTTTTGCTGGAAGAAGAGCAGAAAGAATCCGAGATCATTCACAAATCTGAGTAGAATATGCAGACCCTAATCCCTTTGCAATGCTATTCTCTCCTGACAGCGGACACACTAGAAGCTAAAAGGTAAAATGGGGGAGCTTACATATCTCCATCCATCCACCCACCCACCCAACCAGTGTTTACTGGGAGCCTAGGAGGTAGTATGGGGAGAAATGAAGGTCCAGGATTCCTACTCTCAACATGTCCCGAGTCTAGTAAGAAAGGTAGACATGGAGACCAAAAGTTACAGTACAGCATAGTAAGGGTATCAGTGGCAAACAAACCAGGAGGAAGTCCAGACTTGGCTGGAAGAGGGGGTGCAAAGGTTTTCAACAGGAAATGGCACTTGAGCCCCTTCTCGAAGGAAGAACAGGTTCAGAAAGGGCATGCCAGGCAGAAAGGAGAACAGGTGTGAAGGCAGGAGGCCACCAAGGGACTGGCGCTTTGGGGAAATTCATGTATTTCCAGCTGGCCTGGAAGGAAACATGTATATAAGGAAAGGCTGCAGAGTTGGCAGGAATCAGAAAATACAGGGACCTTATTCTGACAGGGCTGGGAAGTCACCACCTGAGGGTTTCAACACCCTGCCTCCCGCCCCCTTGCTACCTGGAGCAGACCGGCTTCGCTTGCTCAGATTTGCCCTTGAGAAGATCTCCCTGGCAGCAGTGAGGAGACAGGTTTAAGAAAAGGTACATTCCAAAGCCAAGAGCCCCTTGGTTAGCTGTTGCAGACACCAGACGTTGAAGACAAAAAAATCGACATAAAAACATCCTTTGTGGGCTGTGAGTGACACCTTTCAATATATAAATTCATTTACTCACACAACGAGCGTTTGTGGAATATATTCTATGTGCATGGTATTGAATACGAATATTTTTTTTTAATTGGAGATTGTTACACGCTCAGTTTCTCACATCTACACACTTTTCAAGGCACTTCCAGTATAGCTGGTTTGGTGTCATCTGCACCCCACAGCCCCGGGTACTGAGCTCGCCTCAGTTTCCAGGGAGACGCCCTGGGGCTGGTGCTTTTCGTGGTTGCTGAGTTCCTGCTGTCTTCAGTCCCTGTGTAGGAAGCTGGATTTACAGTTCTGAAGTTGTGTTGATGGAGGTGTGATAGGTGTTAATGGCTCACATTCTACAGATGAAGAAACCGAGGGTCAGAGTGTCCAGTGTCACGTCAGCTCAGTGATAAGCTAAGAGAAGGAGCCCTTTCCTAATCTTCCCAGTGCAGCCATTCATCCTGTAGCACAGCACCTCTGGCATAAGGCACATCTTATATTTTAACCCATATATGATGAAGAGCACTGCCTGTCCAATAAGTCTCCACGTTCCCCCTGAAGGGCACACAATAGGAAGTCACCCCACAATGGATTCAGAAAGGCTACCCTATTCTAAATTCAGGCACTGAATCTGATTAAAACAACAACAACAACAACAACAACAACAACGAAACTTTGCATTAAATACCGGTCTGAAGCAGAGCAAGCTTTCTATAATGTGTCTGTTTATAATTTGGGCTGGACAGGTTTTTTTCCAGATGAAAAAAAAAAAAGCCAGTGGCCAGGTTCTGCCAACCCTGATCTTTTCAATGAATTAAGCTTCTCAGAAAAATTGCTTTTCTTTTTCTTTGCAAACTTACAAAAAGCGATTGTGTCCTTGTGGGCTAAAATATGATTCCAGTGTATTTCTGATTTCTATAAATTTACCATGTAACCAAGAAGCCATCTCAGGCTTAGATATATCTGTATTTCAGGAAAGAGTGCTGAATTCTAAGTGAATTCTAACGAATAAAATGAGCTAATTTTGTGAATCTTCCAAGTAGTCTCTTCTCTGCATTCTTCTCCTTAATAACCTATAAATTTTAGTCATGAGAATCATTCTTCAGTGTCTGGGGCAGTAGAACTCTTGCTAAAAATCAATAATCTGCCCACTTTTAAGATCTTGATGTGTTGTTAGCAGCATAGGCCTTTCATTATAAAACTCCATAATGACCTAAAACAGATTTGATTCTAGAAATCAGAATTCTCACACTAATAGGCTTTCGTTTAAGAAGGCTCTCCTAACTGAGAACAGACTACCAAATGGGTTAGATTTTTCAATTTTATACCTTAGTCCATAAGCGCTAATTTCTCAGTGGAACCGCCAGATAATATACTACTAGAGATTACTGAAACCTCTAGTCACAGTTCTGAAATATTAATTTAAAAGGTTATGCACCAGTGCTAATATAAATTATCTTTTAAAACTATCTGTATGAGTAACATTTTAATAAGCTTTAAAACATGATTTTTCACTTTTGATGTTGAAAGCAAAATATAATATATAAATGGCTCAGGGAGAGCTATGGATTTATTGTAGTTTTTATTTCCCCCAAAAGATTTGCCCAACTATTTCCCATAACTGATGAGAAAGCCCCAGCCATGGATCCTGCCTGCAAATGCACTGTCCTAATCAAGTTAAGGCGGCAGGTGTTCCTCGCTCCCTCTGTCCTAGGACGCTCAATGAAATCTCTTTCTTCCCCCAACCTGTTAGAAAACCTGTACAAGGCATTCAGGCTTCACCTGAGCACATCACGGGGCAGAGGCAGGATACGGTCAGGCCCCAAGGGAAGAAAATAAAATACCAACACTGCAGCAGTCTGCACAAATGTCAGCTTTCCTCCAGGTTAATAGCATTTGTTCTGTGCCTGGTGCAGAAAGCACATCGGGCTTTATCCTCGCCATGGAGCCATATCCTTGGGAAAGAGGATAGCTTGGAGGAAATATGTGACCTCTTCGCTGTCTAACTACGTGCCAGCTCCAAAAGATGGCTTGACATTTATCAGGAAGCCTGAGCAAGCAGGAGCCCAGCAGGCTGCCTTCCTCCAAGGACAGAAGGAGCAGAAGAAGAAAAAGAAGAAAAAAATACAATGTTAGATTACCATGCATAGATCATTAAAGGGTGAGATTAATGCTCGTTGATTTTATGCTCATTACAATCCTCGCCTGAGAGATGCATCCAGAATTTTCTTGCTAGCTTTGCTTTGTGAGCTAAACTAGAAGCTTCAGAAAACTCAGTAGAGGTAGCTGGCCCGGACTTCCACCATCCTCAGAGACCCTTTGTTTTGCCATGTCCCACCACGGGGAAATGCTCTGCCTCCTCCCTTACAGTGGGGAGTAGCTCCATTACTATAGTTTCAAAATGTAAATGTCTATATAGTAATTGGTAATCAAAGGAAGCAAAGAATTGAGTTTCACTACTTTTCCAAATTCTGGAGAAAATGGAAGTTTCTGTGGTTTTTCTCTTTTTATATACATTGCCTTCTTTTCTAAAGGGATCTGCCCATTTCAACTTTGTGGGGCCTAAGCCTTGAGTCAAAAAGCAGCCCCATGTGTGAGCTGGAGTCCCCAGATGGTTAACAAATGACCCTCCTTTAGCTTTTCCCTAAGTGGGTTTAAAAAAAATAGAGGCTACTAATACAAGCAGACTGTTTCCACCACAAATAACTCAGCAAATGCACCATTTTTTTAAAAGATGACAAACAAAATCTTTAATTTATAAGCAGAGAGAATACCAACCAGTTGCCTGGTTTTTTACAGCCCAAGAATTTTAAAGCACATTTCCCACAAACATATGTCAATCTGCAAATATCTACTAAAAGCCTATTATATGCCAGTGCTCCTGGTTAGATTTCGAGCAGGAAACAAAAAGCACGTGACATCCTTAGGCATCAGGGAGTGGGGACAGGAGTGCTTGCATGGACGCTACTTAAGGATTCTGAATGAAATTCATTCATTCCTTTTTTCCATCTTTCCCTCATTTTTCCCTTCTTTCTTTCCTCCCTACCCACTTCCTCCTTTCCTTCCTTCCTTCTTTCCTTCCTTCCTTTCTACCTTCCTTCCTTCCTTCCATCAGCCATACCTCCTTCCATCTTTGTAATCATCATCACAACAATAGATTAATGTCAAGTCGATGGTCCAGGCACTGGAGATAAAGACTCAGTGTCAGCCCTCAGGAAGTCGATTTCTACTGACAGACCAATAGACAAGCAGGGCACGGCCATGCAGTGTGGCAGATACTGTAGAGGAGATGCAGTTCACGCACATAGCTTTACAGAGAAGGGACTCTGAGCTGGGTCTTGAAGTGTGAGCTGTCACTCACTATGGATACATATGGGGACCAATGGACGGCAAGGGCTCAAGCACCAGAAGTGTCACTTATCTGACTTGTCTCAGGAATGGTGAAAAGTAAGTATGTCTAGAACACGGATGAGTACTAGAGAGGATGAGCCTGGAAAGAAAGGTGGAGGCTCGACTATGGAGAATATCAGAGGCTCTGATAAGAAAGGTGGGCTTCCTGCTGAAGCAACGAGGGGTCATCCAGGCTTCTCAAACTAGACAATTACATGAGAGCATTTCCGTCTCATGACGCCAGCGACAATGTGGAGGACAGAAAGAGAGTGACCTCTCAAGAGGCTTATGTAATGGTTCAGACAAAGTACGGAGGGCCTGGGCTCAGAGAGAAGACACAGGAATGGAAACGAGGATTTGAGATGGACCTAGGAGGTGGGCTCCCAGGTCCTGGTGAACATCTACATGCTGAGTGGAGAAAGGGAGGAGCAGGAGGAAAACAGGCTGACTCCAGGCTCAGGGCCCAGGTGGTGCTGCCATCTGCAATAAGAAACACAGGAAGAGGGGAGGCGTGGGGCTGGGGCGATAAGGAGCCTGGGAGTTGGAGGGAGAAGCATCAGAAATAAAGGTCTAGAGCTTGGGAAGCAGGGGCCTGGACCAGAGTTGGCAGCTGTCAGAATACAGGTGGGTAACTGAAACCATGAGAGTAGATAAGAGAATGGAGAAGGGAAAAAAGGAGGCATTGAGCATCCGCTCCCGTTCTCCTTGGGAACCCGAGGTACACACAAAGAAGATGGTCATTTACTGGGAAACATGAATCACATGAACACGAAACAATAAAATTGCTTCCTGAATATCTGAGTGGTATCACTATAAATTAAACACACCTCCAACCCATCTTCTGCTATTTCTTCCTACTGACAAATATGAATACATCTGCACATCTGGGTGCACTGAGGACAAAGCCAAATGTCCCAAGTCCTGAGCTGGAGAGGGAACCATGCCATGAAACACAATCTACCAAAGAGCCTCGCTCATGATAGCCCGAGGCCGGAGGCCCTAGAGATTGAGGCCCAAGCCCATTCTGCCGTACCCTCTCACAACGGGGTCCGCTAGCTACTGCCAAATTGCATTTTCAATACCTGTACTTTGGTACCTCTCCATGAGTATGCACATTAGGTTTATAAAATGCATACTTTTAAAAGCAAGGATGGTTCTGCCTGCAGTATACCTGAGGCTGTACTGCATACAGATTTTGTTTGGGCTTGGCTTCTTCTCAGCTGGTAAATCGTGAAGTTTTCAAATAAAGCCAAATTATAAACACAGGGATCTTTGCTGAGCCCGAAGCCCTTCCCTGCAGCTCTCTAGCTCATGAGGACTGTGAGGGGGGCTTTCTCTCTCCCTAGATTCATACAGTATGTATCGTCTTTACTGTCGTGTACTGGTATTTAACTCCCTCTTGATGTACTATTATTTAATTGTCATTTAGCCTGATGTCAGGCTTGAGAACAGGCTGGGTTACTCTGTTCTGCATGTTATAAAGTATGCACTTGGTGACTACACCGCTTCCAGAATCTAGATCAGTGGTTTCAGAAAGCAATCCAAGGTTTCAAAGCTGAGTGCAGGAGACAGATTCATATCTGGTGAGTAACTGCACCGAGTTCTCATGGAGGGAGAAGCTGTGTGTGGTGGGCGTGAGAGGAGGGCAGATGAACTCCCACTTCCGATTGCATTGGGGTCCCCCATGGCGCGTGTCTCTGCTAGGGTCAGTAAATGCACTCAAACCGGGGCGGGGGATGGGGGGCCCTGACTGGACTGAAGAAACACTCCACAAGCAACAGGGATGTGCAAACGAGATCACCATCCCGTCCCGTCTGCAGACGAAGGGGCTTCTCCTCCCCTTCTCCCCCAGGGTTCTTTCCAGATGGGTCATCCTCTCGGAGTCACTGAGGGAAGCCTGGGTCATCCTTTGAAGCCCCCGTACGCACTGGAGCACTTGGTATGTAGATGGAGCACACCCGCTTACAGGAGCCAGAGCTCTCCCCAGCCAGGGCCTGTTCCCCATCTTTTGCCCCCTGAATAAGGGCTGGTGTGCATGGTCCAGTTCTCCATGCAGCAGGAGGTACATAGAAGTACGAGGCTGGCTGGTCTCCGAGCAGCTCACAGTCCAGATAAGAAGACCCAGTGCATCTTCAAACCGGCCACTTAGGCCCTCAGTACCAAATGGCTATCTTTTCAGGATTTTATTTGGTTTTATGTCCAGCACTGATCTAGGAATTCTACAAATGATAACTAATAACTCTTCATGAAAACCTTATGAGGTAGCTACATTGATTGATCACCATTTTATTGATGAGGAAACTAAGGCATGGAGATTAAGTGACTAGCTTAGTGGTCACGTGACTGGTAAGTGGTAGAGCCAGGATGTGGTCCCATGCTCTTCACTATCACAATACACTGCCTTTCACTCGTACAGACACCAGAGCCAGACACTGGAGACAGAAGACACGGCCAGTCCTTTGGGTTGAGCGGTCTGAGATAATGGTCTGAGACAGCAAGGTGTGCTTTGGGCATGGACTAATGAGTGGGATTCAGATAGGAAGAGAAGGCTAGGGACAGGCTACGGACAGCCCGCTCCATGCAGAAGAGATGTCAGCAAGAGAGCCAGGAAAGTGCAGAGGGACCACGAGTAAGCTGGCGTGGCTGGGAGTGCTGGCAACACAGAGAGAGTCCATGGGAAAGAAGGTCGGATCACGTGCCAGGGCACAGAGCAAAGAGCTGCCTCTGTGGTAGCTGGAGTTGATTTATCCCACATCCAAAGGCTCTGAAGAGCCACGGGCTTTGGCAGTGAGCAGACACTGTATACAGACAGAGAGAGGTACATGTTCTCTGGCTATAGGAAGGCAGGCAGTTTCTAGAATTTCAGGGGTCAGCAGCCCAGAGGGCTAGCCCTGGGTACTGTCCCAGAGAAATGAGACACAGATTCTAGGTGTCACCCACCAAGCCGACCTTGCAAAAGAGACATTTTGCTTCCTATACTGTGAATCTTGTAACTCTAGCAATCCACTATTTGTCAAATGAATTAGATTCCTTAATAATCATTATTCCAATCCATGCCAGTCAGCAAATATTTCTTTCCAAACAAATACATAATTAATTCAGACAACACCTTTTTGACTCAAAGGTTTTAAAGTGCCTGGCTGAGGTGAACATTCAGGAAAAATAATGGTATTTCCAAAAGAAAATTCATACATAGTTCAATTTACAATATTGTAATAAGACTCTGAGGCATAAATTCTAGCACACTGGACAGAAAACCTATTTGTGTAGCGTGTGAGAACATAAATAAAAGCCAAATACTTATACTGTCCTCACAAATATGAAATTTTCTTTTGTGAATCTACATTCCCTGACACATATTCCAAGAAAGTTGGGTCCCATGATAAATATTTCAACTTGTAGGTCTTCATCTGTATCAACTCTCTCTCTCTCATTATTCAGTTGCTAAGTAAAAAGGATGGTAATAATAGAGTAACAAACAACAGGATGATATAATTAAAGTTATGTATCAACTTTCATCCAACACTCAGTCACTACAAATTTTGTCACCAACTTCTTAACTTTTTCTCCCGACAAAATTATCTCATGCTTACTTTTTCCTGTCTACACTCAACCATGGCCAATCTTTGTGCTCTGTTCTGGTTCTGAATTCTGGGATTGGAGCTCCTTTTTATGTTCCAATTGGAAGCCCCATCCCTTCTGAGCTGCCACAGCCCCGCTATCACTCCCTCCAAATAATGTTCATTCTAGACTCTTCTGTAAATCACATCTGCAGTCTCTTCCGGAAAATCATCGCTTTTCTAAGATCGTTGTTTCATTTCTGAATAGTGTTTAGAAGCCATTTAGGGACCCACAATTTTAGCAAGGAAGGGCCTTTGGTTCAGCCCAATCTTTCCCCTCCTTCTAAATTATCACATGCAACTACTGTCGTCTGTAAATCCTCATAAAGAGCCAATTTTGATGAAGCTCTTGAGGTGGATGATAATAATGAACTGAAATAAGCCTACTGAATTCCATTTGTGAGGACCTAGGAACAAAAATGCCATTATTCTTATGCCTAGAAGAATAATAACAAGCTTGCAATATCACCTTAGCTCTAGTGTGTGGGAGGCGCAGCTATCTCTTGTTGAGTAGCAAAGAGCAGGAAAAAACACGAGTAGCAGTGGCCTGTGAGCACAGTCACATGTGCAGAGCAAGAGAACGGGATGAAGTGAGGCCCAAGGCCCCCGCACCCAGCCTCTGCCCAAGGACGTGATAAGGACACAACCATCAAGACACTCAAGGCCAGGCAGGCTCTTTTACAGGCTCAAGCCACCCAGGGACTTGAAAAGATGAAAGAAAACTGAGGTCAGCGGCCTAGAAGTGGAAAGAGCACCAGGACAGGAACCGAGAACAAGGCCCGGCTCTGCCATGAGCTTCAACGTGGCCTCGCGCCGAAGTCTTACTTCACTGGTCTGTAAAACGACCACAGGGAAGCCTCACTGAGCTACTGGGTCATTGGCAAGCCTTTAGTAAGAAGCTCTGACAGCAGAAGCTATAGGCTAGTTACATGTACAAAATCGTGGCTTGATCTTGAAAACTTTTGAGTGGAAATGGTAAGAAACTGAGCAAGCACTGTAGTGGCATATCTCTGTATTTAAAAAAAAAAAACATGAGCCCATAGATAATATTTTGTTCAAGAACACACACACACCTATTCAAAAACATGGACGAATGGGGAGAGAGGGTAAGGAGAAGGGCAGGGATGGGGAATGGATGGAGGAGGAACACAGAGAAGCCACAGACAGGGGCTGTCCCTCTGACAATGCAATGATAATAGTATTCTATAAATCAAGGACAGTCATCTGACTATCTGATGACCTAATGATGCTATTAATAATAATAATAATAATAATAATAATAATAATAATAACACAACAACAACTTTCTTGCGGGCTGTTATTTTACTTAGGAACTATGGAAAAGAAAACATGTTTTAAATGTTTACTTAAAGAACAAACATGTTTTAAACGGTAGTTTGGACTGAACATCGCTCTGTCTGCAATCACTCTCTCCCCTACCGCCAAACCCCAGAACTCAAAAGCCTAATTAAATAAACACTTTAGAAATTTGCTGAGTTAGCAGATCTGAAGAGCTCTTGATTCTGTGGCCAGTAGCATTCGCTGAACTATATTCAGAAACCTCCCAGATGCTAAGGCTGGTTCCAAAACAGATTAAGCTGGTCCCCATCTTCTAAGCTGGAGATGACCCAGAAGTAGCTCAGCGTCTCAGGAACCAATAAACCACCATTTGCTTCATGTCTAACTTCTGGCAGCACTAGAAACCCCACTTATCCAGTTCCCAAAATCGCAGAAGGAAAGAAATACAAAGGACCTGTCATCTTCACTTTGCCAGTTCTGAGAGATGCCTGGGCCCATGCTTGGAGAGACAGCAGGAAGCCAGCAATGCCTCTGGCTGAAGGTTGTAGTCACTGAGATAAAATGTAATGATATTCACCTTCAAGTCTCACCAAGAGCTGAGCACTCCAGGAAGACATTTCACAAGGATCTCAAGATCCTGGTTTCCCAAGGCTTCTGGTCAAAAGCAGCACGGCAGTTTGTGATGACCCCACACCGTGTAATTTATCTTTTGGAATCAAGGTCACCCAAGGGCCTCCCCAAATGTCTGGCTAAACACATTTTGTCCTCTTCATTTTTCTTTACCTTCCTGGCTTTTCCCAAGTCTTGAGTATTAAAGGAAACACACACACACACACACACAACATTATTTTCCTCTGAGAGAACGAGCATGGCATTTGGTGATCAATTGCCTTTTCTTTCACCATTTTAAAACTCTCTCATCAGTGTATTCCAGAAAAATGAGGAAAGAAGCTATACTCACTGGAACGAGGGTTCAAAGCTGATGCCCTCAAGTCAGATAAGCGGTGGGTGTGGACAGCACCTCATACTGGGAGGTTATCCACCACCCAAGGAGCACCCCAACAGGTCCAACTCAATTCTAGCAGCTCCTATTCACAGAATGTAGTGAGTGGCTTGTGCCAACGTCCACTAAGGATGTGAAATGCATCATGTCATTCAATTGTCTCAATGACCCATGAACTGCCCTTCATTGTACCCATTCCATGGGGGAGCTCAGGTTCAGAGATGATAATTTGCTCAAGATTAAGAAGGTGGACGTGAACTTCGACTGGTCTAAAATCATGCACTTTTGCCTCACTCTCAGTGCTGAGTGGGCAGAGCCCAACGGATGGTGAGCAGGGCGCTCATATGCCCTGAACTGATAAGGACATGAGGGGGGCAAGGAACAACAGCACCACACTCTCCCTTTTCCCAAACCCCTTCTCTCTGAAAGACCCAGGACCCTTGCAGACTGGGATGAGGTATCCAGATCTCGGTCCTACCTGGTCCTTCGTTCCCTCCCTCCCTTCTTCTTCTAACCTGCCTACTATTTCTCTAGGTCCACTGGGTCTCTTACTCAGAGAACAGAAGCTGCAACAGAAGCTGATGCTGCTCGACCCAGTGTTTTGGTGCCAGGCTCCTCTGATTAGTAGCACATCAGGACCACTGATCGGAGCATCACTGCCCACCTGTCAGCCCAGTTTCTGTTCAAGCTTCCTGAGGATGAGAGAGCACTCCATTTCAGCATCCCCAGGTACATGCTCCAATTTCGCTATCAGGACCTGGGACAGATCTCCAGATCGCCAGATGAATGCTCTTCGCATTGTCCTACTGCGTCCCCTGGGAAATTTGCTAGATAGCGGGAATGCCATTGCCTTGGCCAGTGCTTGGGAACATTCGTGGGTGCTGGCTACTGAAAGTGCTCCCTGAGGTTGCATGGAGCATTTTCACAAGATGTGGTGCCAACCCTACCTGGAAGAAAGTCACTTGCATTTGCATAAGTCCAATTGTTCATAAAATGCACACTGTTACCAGACCCTTTGATTCTCCCTATGCTAGAAAGATAGGCCCAGAAGGGCAGCCTCCTGACCCTCTGGTAACTAGCTCATGCAATCTCCAGGCGTATTGAGGAGCTGCCAAAGCCCCAGATGGCTTGGGGGAGCTCCTGAAAATCATGGGCTGCCAGGACCAGTCACCTCCTGGCCAGCTTTCAGTAGACAGAGCCACACAGCTTGGAGGAGAGATGGCAGCCTTCTCTCCAAGCCCACCTGTCAGCATCCATCAGCTTCCCAGTTCTCAGAAATGCCCTCACTCACCAAGCTGACGATGAATTACAGCATTTTCCCAGGAGAGCAATGCATGTTCATTTACTGGGCCTGACAGGGACCTGTGGCTCCCAGGGACAGCCCTAACCCAGCCCCCTGACAGGCTGGGGGTGGTTTCACCAGAGGAAGCCAGCTCTCTCTCTCTCTCTCTCTCTCTCTCTCACCAGGCCCTGGTCTCTCTCTCACCAGGCCCTGGTCTCTAAGAGGAGGTGGCGCCACAGCTGGGCAACTTGGCTGGCTGCTCCAACTCTGATTAAAATGTCTCCTCATAGGTCACAGCTGAGACAAGAGGGTCCCTCCGTGTATCTTTCCTGCCCTGATGTGAGGCTAGATGGAGTTCTCAAAGCAGGAGGCCCAAGAAGACTAGCTGTATCAGTCCCCCCAGGCTCCTGGCTACTTAACCAGAGCCCTGGTCATCAGGGGCAGGGGTCCTCCCGGCCCTGGAGTGAGGACTAGAGCAGGGAGCCCCGCTTTCACCAGGAGCCCCCAAGAGCCTTCATCTGGATTTGTACTGGCTTCTTCCACTTCTCTGTCCTCCTCCCCTGCTCCCTTTACTACCTTCCCCAGGTGGAGATCACTTGCACACACGTTCTCACCTCAGAGTCAGCTGAACTCTAGGCATTGTTACTGTTGCTATAGGAACTGTTACCGTGCCCTTCGTGATGTCCCACAGGCCGGCATTCCTCTAGCTAGCTGATAGCTAGGCCTGGACGCTGTACCTTCAGGAACACTGAGGTCTTAATCCTTTTCATTTTGCTTTACTGGTTATTTTTAGGGGGGAAGGGAGTCATTTAGTGAAGAAGTACCAAGCAGGGAGGGGTTCTTCCCAGAGCCTTAGAACACAGGGTCAGCCAGCAGCAGCTGTTCCGTGGTTGGACCAGGCCCTCAGCACAGAAACACAGGACCCCCAAATGGCCCCACAGGTAGGAAAGCCTCCTGTGCCACCGCAGATGGCAGCAGGTACGAGTGTCCCAAATGACAGTCCCTGGAAAAGAGAGCTATGGCTGAGGGTTCAAATGCAGTCTAAAAAGCCCTGGGCCACCTTGCCCCTTTCCAAATAGGTTGATATTTTACCCGTGATGAAATGTGACGCCCCCAAACCCCCCGAGGAACCAAGTGACAAGAGGAAAAAGCCGCGTCACTTCACGCAGAGATGGTGGCAGTTCCTAATTACTGACGCATCACTAAGCGAGGCCTCGCCCACAGCCAAATGAGTGGGTGCGCTTTTATAAAAGCGTGGGCATGTGGCACAACTGATTGGTTCACACGTGTGTCTGTGACATTATACAATTTCGAAAGGCCAATTTCTCTTTATCTGTATAAGTCAAAGGGGAAAAAAAACTCTTAAAAAAAAAAAAGCCATGGTTAAATGCCATATTGTTTCCCACCCACCATTTCTCTGCACTCTGTACACAGACTAGGGAAAATGCTGAATGTTCATTTGAAGTGCCATCTATCATCTGCTTAATTAATCGCAAGCAAACTCCTATTTGCATTTCAGGTGAACAAAACATAAAAGAAATGAGATTTTTTTTTTTCTGGCAAATGAAAGTACTGTATTTTTAAGGAATATGACTTCCCCCACTCCCACACCCCCCCAAATACAATTTTAACCGCAATTTGTATCTCGAGCTACTGAGAACTTTATACAAGCTTAAAGTGCTTCTCCCTCTCATCGGGCTCAAGCTAATGTCCCTTCACGCGGTCCCTGAAATCTGAAAGATGACCTGTTCACACCTAGGTCCTTTTCTGAAGAACTAGTAATCCTCGGGGAATTTTAACGTTGGAGTTCAATGAGAAAGTAACTTGAGGTTTTTCACAGGTGTGTTGATAATTGCAATTTAAACAATCAAAGCATCGTATTTGAATGGAAGATAGGGTTTTAAAGGCAATGACTGTGCTACTTGCATTAGTTGCTAAAGGTACCAAATACTCTTGAAACAGACTTAACTCTTCATGAACGCAAACAGTCTGCGAATATTTAGTATTTGTATATTATTTTTTCATTCAAAAATGCCCTTTTGGGATGAGGCCAGAGCCATGGGTTCCCATGCCTGCTTGGCCATCTCTAGCGAACTGTGAGTGTCCTCTGCTGTCACTTGTCTGCAATCTTCTCCACACGATGAGTAAGT
Organism: Eonycteris spelaea; assembly: GCA_003508835.1. Taxonomy (NCBI): domain Eukaryota; kingdom Metazoa; phylum Chordata; class Mammalia; order Chiroptera; family Pteropodidae; genus Eonycteris; species Eonycteris spelaea. The sequence continues at coordinate 9,084,644 of PUFA01000004.1, read as the reverse complement.
TGGACTAGGTATTCAGGGAGACCCCTCAAGACTTCAGCTTTATTCAAGGAGTTGTTCTAATTCCCCAGCCTTGAAAACTGCTATCTTACTCTTAATATTAATAAAGTCTAATTAACACAACAATCTAGAAGTTAGCGTCTTGGATAATCCTATGAAGAAGCCCATTCATGAGTCCTTTTATCTGGCACCGAAACACAAGGATTGACTTTTCAGAGTAGGTTTTGGCTTTCAAGTACATCCTATTTAGGTTGACATTAAATTTCCTTACCTTCTCTGAGCACACAGCCATACAAGGACTAAAGGGAGGCAGTCCAGGAAATGGCCAGGCTACAAAAGGGAAACAGTTTGAAATCTAAACATTTGTCGTGGAAAGTTTACGTGAAGGTAGTGCAGACTCTGATGAGAATGGCAGCATTAAGTTAGTATTTATCTCTGAGGCACTCAAAACACAACACTGTGTATGAGCTCATGATAGTTCTTGGCAAAAGCTAGAGATAGAGATGCCTTCCTCCATCCCTCCCTCCACCCTACAAGTGTTTACTGAGCACTTACTGTGTGATAAGCACTGGCTTACACGCCAGGTATAAATCTAGACAGTATACGTCCCAGCCCTCTCAGATCTTAAAATCTGGTAGACCAGTCAGCCAATGATGAGGAAACCATAAGTTTATATATAATTATATATAGGAGATAAGAGCTACAGGGAATCAAGTAGAATATGGGGGCAAAGAAGAAGGGGAAAGGGACCTCTTTAGATAGAATTGTTTAGGCTCTCTCTGAGGCAGCATCATTTAAGCTGAGACCCACAGGGTTAAGGATCCAGCCACATGCACAGGTGCCAAAGGGGACTGAGGTTCAGAAGAATAAATACTGGTGCCCCTGCTACATAGTCTCCTGGCTATTGTCAACCAGACTCCAAAAATGTAGGCAAGAGTGAAAGAAGCCAGATGCAAAGGACAAATATTGTGTGACTTCACTTACAGGAGCTACCTAGAATTGTCAAACTCAGGGAGACAGAAAGTAGCACGCCAGTTACCAGGGGCTGGGGAGGGGGAATGAGGAATTATTATTTAATGGGCATGGAGTATCAATTTGTGATGATGAAAAAATTCTGGAGATGGATAGAGGTGATGATTACACAACGATATGAATATACTTAATGCCATTAAGCTATATACTCAAAAATGATGAAAATGGTAAATTTCACATTATATATATATATACTAGCATAATTTTTTTGAAAGAAGTGAGCAAGCAATTGGGCATTTTTAATGCACCCAAGCAAACTCCTTGTCCAGTTAAGAATCCACCTGCAAGCAGACTTGGTTCTGCCTCTTCACTGAATAAACACCTTTCTGCCAGAAAAGGCAACTGTTTAAAGGGGCAGATCTCACCGGGGGGGCACCTGGCACCTAGTGCCTCTGTCCCTCAAAAGCTAGTTCAAGAAATACTTCCTCCAAAGGGTTTCCTGGACTAGCAGGTCTTGTTTCCTTATCAAAGCAATAACATCTCCTTGGCCTCGGCATGCTCTTCAGTGCATTCATTTGCACGTCTGTCTTCCCCCTCTGCTTCCACTGCTCTTCCCACCCCCTCCAGCTACACTCCAAGCATGTATTACCCTTTGGGGCAACATTCACACTTTCCACTGGATGAATTAACTATCTTACAACTCAACAATAAAAAAAAATTCAATTCAAAAATGGGCATAGGATCTAAACAGACGCTTCTCTGAAGAAGACATACTAATAGCCAACAGACATATGAAAAGATGCTCAACTTTACTAGCAATGAGACAAATGTAAATCAAAACCACAATGAGATACCATCTCACTCCTGGTAGAATGGCTATCATCAACAAGATAAGCAATAACAAGTGTTGGAGAGGTTGTGGGGAAAAGGGAATCCTCATACACTGCTGGTGGGAATGCAAATTGGTACAGCCACTATGGAAAACAGTTTGGAGGGTCCTCAGAAACACTAAGAATAGAATTACCATGTGACCCAGCAATCTCTCCTCTGGATACCTAAAAATCTTGAAAACACTTATCCACAAAGATATATGCACCTCAATGTTCATAGTAGCATTATCCATGGTGACCAAGACATTGAAGCAACCAAAGTGTCCTTCAATAGATGACTGGATATAGAAGATGTGGTCCATATACACAATGGAATATCACTCAGCCTTAGGAAAAGATGAAATACTGCTACTTGCAACAACATGGATGGATCTTGAGATTATCATGTTAAGCAAAATGAGTCAGACAGAAAAAGTTCAGAACATGATTTCACTCATATGTGGCATACAAAACTGAAAGTAACAAATCAACATGGCAAACAAATACAGTCTCATGGACACAGACAGTGGATTAGTGGTTAACGGGGGAAGCGGAGAGTGGGGAGAGAGAAAGGGATAAAGGGAGTCAAATATTTGGTGGTGACCGAAGGAAATTTAACTTTGGGTGGTGAACACAATGCAATATACATATGATGTATCAGTGAATTATACACTTGAAACCTATTTGATTTTATTGACCAATGTCACCCTAATAATTTTAATTAAAAAATTAACTATCTTAAGTTTAATTCTCTTTAGGTGTCAATCATAACAGAATTATTACTTAAATAGACTCTGAAATTCATTCATTCACTGATACTCAATGAATGAAATGCCTTTTAAGCAATAGAACTAAGGAAAGTAGGTTGAAAACCATTGACTTCCACAATTTTATTCAACGCTTTGAGTTTGATTTTCTATTATAGTTTACATTTCCAATTTTATCCAGTACAATGCTTTTTTCCAAGCCAAAGACAGAATTTTCTATGAACCACAGATAGTTATAATAGTTATCTATTTCTCCATTTATAGCACTCATCATTTTAGAAGGTCAAATGCATTAGGCCAGAAGATTTTTAAGGTCTCTTTTCCTGATGAAGGTAAAGATGGGCATAGTTCTCTATGAGAAGAAAAATGCTCCCCAGGGATGCATTTTAAGACTGACGCGAGCCCCAGGCAAGGCAAAAAAGGGAACCCGAGCTGAGAACACCAAAGCCACTGAGATGGTGAGTCGGGCCCTGAGCCAACACGGCAGGTGAACACAATAGTGAACTCTCACCGAAAAGGAGAAGAATCATTCATTTAACACGATGACTGAGCTTCTTCCTATAAAGTGCTCAGCGCCCGTCATGACACACAGCAAGTGTATACGAACCCAAAACCCGATGGGTGTTTGAACGCAAACTTCTAGAACTAAATCGTCACCAGTCTGCCCATCTCCACCCAGGCGGGAGAATGAGCAGCACATCCCTCCTGCTGGGGTTCAGAAAGAGCAGTGACTTCCCAGGAATTCAGACCCACCAGAGCCAGCACTCTGCTACCTGGAGATGGGCGGAAGCCAGATTCATCGCCTTCTGCAGCGATCCCATAAATTAGCAGGCCCAGGAGCTGAAGTTCCTGCAGAGACTGAAAACCGCTCCTGGGATCAACATCCTACGCCGGGGAAACGGTGTCTTTCATTCAGTTCCTTCCTGAGAAATCTCAACCGATCCCTCCCCAAAACACAGAATCAATCCTGACCTCCCAGTTCCCAGAAGCCATTTACAAGACGTTGGGAGGGAGGGGGAGAGAAGGAGGAAAGAAGGAAGAAAGCTGGATCTGACTTTGCCTAAGGGGGGAAAAAAAAACCCACAAAGCTTTCTTTTTCTTCCCCTTTGTGCCAGGGATGGGCATCATTTATTTGGTGACAAAGCTCTGAATGTTAATTGAATGCATTAAAGGTATAATACCACAATCCAGAGAATTGGTTTTGCTGTATTTTTCGACTTCCAGTGCGCCTGGCTACCTACAGCTGAACAAGAACAGGTAAAAGATCTCCCTGAAATGAAAACAAGGGAGTTTGAGAAGGGGGAGCCGGCACCTCCTTGAGAGTTCACCCGGGTCCCACAGAGAAAAGGGGCAACTGCCTGGTGCCAGGCAGTTCGGTATCAATGCAATAATTTCTGAATAGCTGCCAGTGCTAAGGTTAAAAAGCAATATTACAAGGCTTCTATGATGACAGCCTACTGGGAGACATTTGTTGAAAATTGCTTTGCCTATCATTTAGTCAGCAAAAAAAACCCCACAGTACTAGTTATGCTAGAACTCTGTTGAGTGTGCATCTATAAATGATTCAAATTGTAAGCGCACAAAGCCCCCATACAGGTAGATGTAATCACCATAAAAGCCTGGAGCCTCAGCTCTGTGCTTTAACATTGATAAGCCGTATAAATTTTCACCATATGTTGCCAAATAAGAAGCATAATTATCAAGAAAGTCTATTCTGAGTTTTCAATTCGACTTTCAAAAATGAAATCAGAATGACTTTTTTTTTTTTTTCTGGCACAAGCAATAAACTTTTCAGCAGCCACATCATGCAAAACTGACGTTCAAAACCATACAGCATCCTACTCACTAACTATATTTTAACTATACCTCTTCACCGTACAAGAGGGGGCACCTTGCATATTGCCAGGGAAAAATTATAAGGTCTAACTAGACTGTCTCCCACTCTCCAAATAGCTGAAAACATTTTAAAGTGAGCTAAAGCATTTAAGAGAAAAATAGAGGCTTGCTATTTCAGCAATCAGGGCAGTGTGAACAAATTCAAGTTAGTTTACACTTAACAGGAGGTTAGGTGTTGCCTGGCTAACACTGCAGAATCCAACGGAATTCTTTCTTTTGTTCCTCACCATGATTTAAGGAGTAATTTCATTTCTTAGTGGGTTGGGGCCTTTTGCCTATACTGACATAAAACGTCCTTGCTTTGAATGGGCACCCCCATCCCTCATCTCCATGAGCCAGGAATATCTATCTTAATGCAAACAGATAAATCCTCATTCCTACCAGAGACCAAGAGACTGGGTTTGCAGGTTGAGTATCGCAAGGCCTCTTGCCTGCAGAAGGAGCCAGGCACAGCCTCTGCTACCACAGCTGCCCTGAACTCCCAAGTGCGGGTGGCAGGCCGCCCTCAGCACCACCACCAGCCTCTGAAAACTCATCCGAGGTGATTCTCTCCACCCACACAGCCCCGCCCCTGAACCCTACTTCCAGAGCCATCCCAAATGAGATCAACACCACGGTCTAGTGAGGGTGAGTGAATCATCCAAGGCAAACACAGAGCTGGCTCGGTAGGAAGGCTGAATCTGCACGCAAACTAGAATTCTGAGAACTCAAAAGAGGCTGCCATGTGCACCTGCACCCCAGGGGCAAAGCTGACAGCTCTTGTCCATTCACCTTCAGCCTGAGCGTATGTATCCTCTTAGAAGCATACGTGGCTCAGAAACACACAGAAAACTCCGCATGAGTGTGGCTGAGTCCTCCACGGTACTGAAGATCCAAGCTGGCCAGCTCAGCAAGCAGTTATAGGCAGCAAGAATAGGCAAGGAATTAGAGATGCTTCCTCTTCATTCTCAACCAAGGCTGGGGATAGAGAGGCAGTCCCAAGGGAGTGTTGGAAAGTGTGTTTCTATCTTTATGCTTCTTTTTAAGTGGTCTAGGGAAGGCAGAAACAGCTGCCATCTAGGACTCAAATCCCTACACCCTTTTTACAACTCCATCCACTCCATCTCTCCCAACTCCCTCACCACACACACACACACACACACACACACACACACACAGCCAACCCCCATGACAAAGAACTGTTCTTTGATCAAGCTGGGAAACCGTATTCATCATGCTAATTTTCGGAAGTTACTAAAGTAGCTTGGAAAAATGGAAGCCAAGGAGCCTCAAGATGACAAAATAAAATCGATTTTTTTTTTTTATCAAGGCATTTTAAGAGCAATTATGTTGCTGCAGTCATAACAGCCACTTGTGCAAACAGCAGGTTTAGGAACTACAAAAGACTCCTGCCACCTCCACACCTACTCCAGGGGCTATTAAAGTTTGGGGAGGGGAAGGAAACAGAAAGGATTTTTAAGACTTTGGGGTTTTTTGAGTTGATTCTTAAAAACCTATTAACATATTCTTTACCACTGAAAAGAACACTAAAACCAAAAACACTTTGGGGAAATGAAGTGAAAAAACTACATGTTAGAGATAAAAGATAAAGGGTTTCATTAAGTCCCAAGTTCATGGAAATGTCACCAATTGTTCACCATCAATCACAACATCTGTTTTGCATTTTCTAATGTAGCCAGCAGAGAAGGACATGTCTCCTTAGAGACACAAATCCTGCTTTTGTTGGGACAATTCTGTGCTCTGCTACCTGAGAAGACAGGCAGTGTAGACAGTGTCTAAGCCAATAAGCCAGCCCTGGTGGGGCATTCTTGCACTTGGACCTGCTCCAGGTAGCCTCCCGACCCCATCCTGTCCCTTTACTATAGTCAACAACCTACATAAAGGAAGCTCATTATTAAACCTTAAATGAGGAGCCTGAGGATGTCCATTGAGTCTCTAACAATTTCCCCTCGACCTGCTGTATATACAGAAAGTAGTTTCTAAATATTCCTGTAAATTTGTTTCACTATTTACAAATTGGGTCTGTTGGGTAAACCGATGTTGCCAAAGTTGGCTGATGAATAAGAATAGAATACCTTAAAATAACCACATGAATTCTTTCCCACCAGAAAGTGAAGAAAACAAAGCCATATCCAGTGAATCGTTCTGGACTCAGCTAACCTTTCTAGGTCAACTTTAAGCTACCCCTCACTACAGATAAAGCCAGTAGATAGATACTCTATATGCTCTAATTTATCCTGAAGAAATCAAAGGGGAGTTTAAAAGGTTAATTAAAATTTCTGCTCTAGCTCTTGTCGATATCTAACTAAGTATACAATATTTAGCTGGATCAAGGACTGAGTTTCTGAATAAGTAAGTATTCCATGTGATATAGAATTACTCTATATCCATAGTTGCTCAATAATTCGAATAGAAGCAAAACCATGGAGAAACTTTTTTAATTTATTTTTTTTAATAATTCAACTGTGAGCCTACTGATTTACACAGGACAGGGCATCAATAATTATTTGCTGAATTAAGAAGATACTTGAGCATTTAGGAGGCCTCTAAGCCACTGCTAGGCTCATTCCAACACTATCAATATCTTCATCTAAGTTCCCTAAACAGATTAAGAACCACTTCTGAAACTTCTGATTCATTATGGCTTCTGACCCAATACCTGCTGTGGAGACACAAGAAAGCAAGGATCAGCAAACTCATTCTGTACAGACCAGATCATAAAAGTTTTCAGTTTGCAGACCATACAGTTTTTGTGGAAACCATTCAATTCTGCTTTTGTGTTACAAAAGCTATAAACAATATTTAAAGGAATAGGTGTGACTATGTTCCAATATAATTTTATTTATAAAAAGAAGCAACCAGCTGGCAGGCCATAGTTTGTCAACCCCTGCACTAAAATAATAGTGTCTTTTCCTTCATGGCCAAGTTTAGAAAACACCTCCCCCACTGAGCTTTCTTTAGTGCCTTCTGGAAGAACTCTTTCTCTACTTTAAATGCCCTATTGATTTATTTCGTTCTATCTTTTCACAGTCTGACCAAGATATATGACATGCCAGGCAGACTGCTAATTCTGTGCCTTTCAAACTGATAGCCTTTAAATAGTGGCTTGGCATTCTTGTAGAGGGCAGACTGAGTACTATGTCAAAGGAAGGGTAAGAGGGACCATCAGCTGGGCACTCTGATTCCCCTGCCTAGTTCCCAACAATTCGGCTCAGACCCAAACTTGCAAACCTATTTAGTGAAACCCAAGCCTCATTAAAAGAGAGAGCTCCTTGAAGTCCCACTTCTTGTCCCAAACGTCTTATCAATTTTTTCCGTACGCATTTTATTCTCTTTTTGAGAAGCATCTATAGTCTTTTCTAAGCCATATTTGATGACCTTTCAGCCACCTTCTCCCTTAGAGATAGGTGCCCTAAGCAGCTGTTTGGCTGGCCCAACCTTCATTTGTACATAGACAATTTCAAGCCTTGTGTTATTATTTTTATACTTGTCTTATCTTTCTTATTGAACCGTAAACTCCTTGAGGGCCAGGTCTACATATAAGTTTTTAAAAACTCCAGCACACCTACTTTGTGCTGCACACAGTGTCTGGCATATAACAAATGTTAATTGGATGAAAAAATATATACTCATCCTGCCCAAGTAACTCTCTTTCCTTCAGTATTTTAATCTAATAGTAAAGGCCTCCCTGCCTCTATTAGTTTCTTGTTGCTGCTATAACAGCATTTCCAAATCTCTATTTTTTCTCACCTCTTACTCCATTGTCACATCTCCTCTGACTCGCTCTCATCTTTCTGCCTCCCTTTTGTATGGGCCTTTGTGATTACATTTTGGGCCCACCCAGATAATCTAGGATAACCTTCCCATATAGAGATCCTTAAATTACTCTCATCTGCAAAGTCCTTTTCCCCATGGAACAGTATTTGCAAGTTTCAGGGATTAGGATGTCTACCATTCCATCTTTAAAGTCTAAGCAAATAGAGGGAGTGAAGACAAAGAGACAGGCATTAAAGTTTCTGAGGGAGAAGTATGCTGCCATTTGTGGCTCTCCCCACTGGAAATCCCCACCAGACACAAAGAGAGGTGGCATGGACCAGCATGTGTGGCTTAGAAACCTTTCGAGTAAGGCTTCACACTTCCCCCAAAATTCTGATAGACTTTTCAGAAATGCATATATCACTATTTCAAACAAGAAGCAAGTTCACAGAAATTACACTGTCCTGAGCTCTTCCAAAAATCATGGCGGTCTCTGGATGACTAACGTTTCATCCAGAGTCAGGTTAAATATATATACCATCCTCAGTTAACCATGCTCCCGGGGATTGTAGTGATTGAGGAGAAGCTTAAAATCTAGATAAGAAGGTACAGATGGAGGGAAAGGCACAGATAAAACTGTTTAGAGTGTCCAAGCAGAAGTGGTTGGAAGTCATTGTTTCATAGGATAAAATGACTATACAGGATGGGTCTTCAAGGTGACAACAAATCCTTCTCATTTTACAGATGAGAAAATTCAAGCATCAAGGCTAACTTTCCTGATATCACACAGTAGGTGATGGTACCCAAAAGCATTCCTGTGCTCTCTGAATGCCAGACTACTATGACACAAATTTTCTACTTTGTATCTATAGTTTTCCTAGATTTTACAAAACCACACTTTAGTAGAGATGGAAAACTTAAAAATGATAAAAGATTTAATATACTGTTGATCAACTCAAATACGTAAGCCATGACCATATACAGTCAGGGGCCTCTTGTAACAGAATAGAACACTGAGATGTACCTTCAGAGTGCCTACATATCTAATCATCCATCCATCCATCCATCCATCCATCCATCCATCCATTCACTCAAGTACCTATCAATTACTTACTGTGTACCAGGACCCAGAGATAAATATGAGTAAGATGAGTCTCGCCCACAGGAAGCTTGTAGCCTAGTGGGGGGAAACACAGCAAAACCATTCTGCTAACCCTAAAGCCACATCCTATTTCTAACCCAGATTGGCAGTGCCATGCCTTATGACTGCTCACTTTATTTAGTGACATGAACTTTGAATGACGTTTTAGCTTCCAAAAGCCAGATTTATCCTATATAGTCAAGACATGCACTAGGAGAGAATGTTAGAAATCCTATACTATATACTATTCTTTCCCCTAAGAATAAACCAAGCTTTATTTATTTACCACCCCCGCCTCAAAAAAAAAAAAAAAGTTGGGGCAAATGGTTGTACAAGCTGTACACACAGTGCTACAAAAGTAACTCCCTTTGGTAAAAAGCATAACAAATGTCTTGTACATCTGTTCATAGATAACACAGGAAGCATGACTTGAGCAGTCATGTTAGCACATCAAAACGTATTTTTTAATAAAAAATAGACAGTATGTACATTATTTTTTTTAAGTTAATATTGTGCAAGAGAGAGAGAAAATAAAGCTGATGAACGGCGCTAAGGCAGACTAGCAAAAAAGCAGGTACAAAACAGTTCCACGGGCACTAAAAGGGATGACTGATTTGAACTCATTTAGGTGGAGAACCAGAGGAGAGAGCAAAGGACAGACGTCAAGGGATGCATCAGGTGTCAAACCCAGAAGATGATCAATCCCAAAGCCAACTGCAGGGCCCAGATAAAATCTAATGGATGATCTAGACGTGCTCAAGTGACCAAGAAAAAAAATCAAATCCAGTGGTTTTTGTTTTTTCCTTTTGCGGGGAAAAGGGGAAGAGCAGTGACCCTGAGTTACAATCCATCTGAGAGGAAAGTCCCCTCCAAGTCTGTTTGTAGATGCGCCCCCATCCCAGTCACGATGTGGACACCATCTGGCCCCCTCATCCAGGGTTAGGCCCCCAGAGACTCCAGTCTTAGCCATGTTGATGTGCCAGCAAGCTGCCTGCCTCTGTGCTTGCATGAACTTCCTTCTCTACAGGGCGGGCTAATAACCAAAACCCCTTGAAAAATATTCTCGTTCCAGTTTGTAAGGTATAAAATGATATGAGGGGGCTTTTTGGACACCTTTCAAAATAAATTATAAAGATATTAAAAATAACTTTTTCAAAATAACAAAGCTGCTGCAATGTGGTAGAATAAACCTGAACTTGAGGACCAAAAGGCCCGAGATTGAACGCTGACTCTTAGAAACATGTGACTTTGGTCAAGTTAATAAACCTCTCTGGGTGTCAGTTTTATCAACCAGAGATCAAGACAACCATTCCTATCTCACAGGGTTGACGAGTTTTATGGAGCGGTTGTGTGGTGCCTGGTGCTGTTCTAGACACTGGATGTAGGGAAGAGGAACACAGAAAGGCCCTTGCATTCCAGTCGTTTATATTCTAGCTAGAGGAACAAGTAAGCAAAAAAATAAAATAAAATAAAACAAAATAAAATAAAAAAGAAAATATCTTCAGTGTTGAGTACTACATTCATTTCTTAGGGGTGCTGCAACAAATTATCACAAATTTAATGGCTTAAAATTTTTTTAAGTACTTTCTCATAGTTCTGGAGGCCAGAAGGTTAAAATTAAGGTGTCAGTAGGGCCATATTCCTTCTAAATTTTCTAGAAGGAAAACCTTCTTTGCCTCTTTCAGGTTCTCGTGGTCCAGGCATTCCTTGGTTTATGACAGCATCATTCCAACTGCTGCCTCGTCATCATATGACCTCTCTCTCTCTCTCTCTCTCTCTCTCTCCTCTCTCTCTCTCTCTCTCTCTCAGACATACATACAGGAATTGTCATTGAATTTAGGGCCCACTCTAAATTCAGGATTATTTCATTTCAAGATCCTTAACTAACCCTATTTCCAAGTGAGGTCACATGAATTTTGGGGGTGCATTCTTCAACCCACCACCCACTTTGTACAAGTGGCACAAAGAAATTAGATGGGTAAACAGGGGAGGGGGCCTAGTGGAGGAGTTTATAAAACTTAAGCAGAGATGGCCAGGAAAGGCGACTCTGATTGCCTAAGAGTAGCCAGCTACGGAAGGGATGTTCCAGGGCCCTGAGGCATGAGTGAGCTCCGATGTCAGGTCCAAGGGTCCAAGCGGAGGCCTGAAGAGGTGACGCAGAGACAGTGGAGGGAGACAGGATCAGGGGATGCCATGTGGGCTGACGTGAGAACTGAATGTGGTAAAAGCTCTCAAGAATTAGTATGCATTACCTCCTTCTTCAAAAGGGCTCTGGGCTGTAATCCGCCCACCAAAGACAGTGGGTGGTCTAGCTCGGGAAGCCCCAGACCGCAGCACACCTCGGTTCCCAGCGAGCATTCATTTATAGGCCTCTCTGCCCAACTCCCCCCCACGATGCAGGTGGTTTCCTGATGCAGGATATTAACTTTCAGCTGTTGAAAGTCCCTAACCTCCTCGCTGCCCTAAAAGGTTTCCTCAGGCTTGGATAAGCCTCAGCTAAGGAGCTGAACTTTTGTGGGCTTATGAGAACTGCACCTCCAATTCTTCAGAGATTCGCTCATCATGAACCTTAATCCACCTCAAATAAAACCTGCGCTTACTGACGTGCTTTCTCACCATGGCTATTTAACATGAAAAAAGAACAGCTTTGTCTATATGGCAAAAGCCTCCTCTGTTTACACTGTGCCCATGGTTTAATTTCCAAGATTTACATTTTAATTCTTTAAGAGATTCAGGAGATAAACGGATAGAGAGGCCTATGGTTAAGGCATGGCCTCTCCCGGGAAGCTGCTTACCTTGTTTTCCTCTCTCTCAAGCTCTTTGTTTTTCTTCCTCTTAACAAAATTTAAATTGATTTCCTTCTTTACTCTCCTCAGAATTTCCTCCCTTTCAGCCCTCTACTCTCTTTTCTGTTCCAGTCTTCCCATGATGCTCTATGCTCATTTGGGGTGTAAAGCCGGATAGTCACCTGTCACAGCTGAATGAAGTCCCCCAAAATCCACGTCTACTCTGAACTTCATCATGTGACCTTATCTGAAAAGTGGGCCTTTGCACATGTCATTAGGTTAAGATGAGGTCACACGGGATTAAGGTGGGCACTAAACCCAATGGCTGGTGTCCTCACAAGATGAGGAGAGGACACACAGAGAAAGGCACAGAAAAACGACACGTGATGACGAGAGATTGGAGCAACGCAGCCACACAGCCCCAGAGTGCCAAGGATGGCGGGAAGCCTCCGGAAGTTAGAAGAGGCGAGGAAGGACCCTCCCCTAGAGCCCTGAGAGAGGACATGGCCCTGCCCACACCTTGACTTCAGACTCCTGGCCTCCAAAACTGTAAGAGAATAAACGTTCATTGTTTTAAGCCGCCACGTTTGTGGTACTTTGTTACCGTATTGGCAGGAGCCTGAGCGTCCAGCGCCCGCTCTCCACCCATCTCTCACCTGGAGCCTCCTGGTGCCTCCGCCTCACCTGGTGTCCTGCAGCTGGACCCCAGGCCCTGCCTCTTCCTCTGAGACTGACCAACCTCTGGCTGACCTCCACATTCATGCTTACTGAAGCCACATGTTCTCTATTTACATAAAAGACCCCCCTTGGGATTTCTTTTTTCCCTCAACATTTCATTACAAAGTTTTCAAATATATAGCAGAGTTGAAAGAATTTACAATGTGCACTCATATACCCTACCACCTACATTAACCATTTTCATGGTTCTGCGCTTGCTTTTTCACGTATTTATCCATTTATCCACCCCTCTATCCATCCATTAATATACATTTTTGTTTTCTGGATGTATTTCAAAATAAATTGCAGACACTGGTGCACTTGTCCCTAAATACTTCAGTGTGCACAGCATTAACTGGAGTTCAATATTTGTTTATAGTTTTCCCCTTTTAAGGTACAAATTATATACAGTGAAACGTACAAAGTACATTCTCGAGTGTTAACAACGCATACACCTGTATAGGCCTAACCCCTATGAAGACAGAACATTACCCTCAGCTCAGGAAATTCTCTCTTGTCTCTTCCAAGTGAGTTCCCACCCTCACTTCCCCAAGGCAGCCAACATTCAGAGATTTGTCCATCACAGATTGTTTTAAGATTTTTATATAAATAGAATCATACAGAATGTCCTCTTTCGCAAAAAAATAATAATAAATAAATAAATAAAAAGGCTTCTTTCACTCAGCAGCACAATGTTTCTGAAATTCACCCACATTGTAGGTACCAACGTTTTGCTCCTTTTTTTATTTTTCGTGGCATTCCATTCCGTGTGTACATGACAGTTGATCCTTTCTCCCATGGATAAGACACCTGGTCTATTTCCAGTTTTAGGCTATAAAGATCGTGCATGAGTTTTCTGGTTGAACATACGTTTTCATCTCTCTGGCGTTTAGCTGGGACCTCTTGCCCGATCATGGCACCATCCACCCTGATCCATTGGCTAGGCCACCTCAGATTCCTGGTCCCTCCAAGACAACTGTGTGATGTGATCATTAAGAATTCTGACGGAGTCCTATTGCCTGGGTCTGAACTCAGACCTGGTCCTTCAATAGTCAGAAGACCTTCTCTAAAGTAAGACTACTTAAGCTTGCTGAACCTATTTCAGTGTCTGAAAAAATGTGGATAAAAATGGAAATAAGTGAGCATGTGAACCGCATAACGTTTACTCTGGGGAAGAAGTGAGTTAATATACGTACCTGGCACATGCTAAGTAAGTAGGTACGGGCTGTCTTTATACTCTGCCATCCAAAACACAGTACAGTTTCATCCTATGCATAGTGCATGCTTTTTCTCTGCTCAAAAAGCTGTAATGGCTTACTGGGCTGTCCTAGAACAAGTCTAAACTTTGCTACCTCGATTTTAAAACAACCAAGACAACCATTGGTCAAGCTATCTAAAATATCAAGCTAGGGTTTTGGGGGGGGGGGTTGGTTTTTGTTTGTTTATTTGTTTATGGACTGGTATTTCATACTTGGCGGCATAACATTCACTGTGCTTATCAGGAAAGCCGACTGAATGATTGGTCACCCTTGACTAGCAAAAAGAGTAATAAAATGAGTAATAAAACTGGAAAACTCAATAATCAATACTATTCATTTGGTAGATAAAATCTTTTCAGTCATCCTGGGAGCGATGGAAGGCACAAGGAAACAGAGGCTTCTGCCAATCGACAGGTTCTGAAGGCTCCATGCCAGGCCCAGCCAATAACAGTGCAGAGCCTGTCAGCTTCGTGGCCCTCTCAACACCTTGTAAACACAATGCTGTGCTTGCCTTTGTCTCTGCCTTCATTCAGACTGCCCTCCCCCCATCCCTCAACCCTGCCCACCCATGGGCCTGCCCTGGTCCACTCAGACTTTCTGCCTTCTTCAACACCATCTCCAGCACTATTCTTTCAGCAGTAAGTAGTAGCCCTGTACTCCGTGACCTCCTTCAGCACTGGGAGAGGACAGCACCCACTGGCCCACAGACGGCCTAGCCTTGGGTCTCCCAGGGAGCTGTTGGAAGGTAAGGATAGTGTCTGCTAAATATCCCCTCCTCCTTTGCATGCCTTGCAAAATCTGAGCAGTTAAATATTTGCTGGCACATTCTAGGTCTAAATATTGTCCCCTCAAAAAAAAAAAATGGTGGTGAAGGCACAGAATGGAAAAAGATTTGGGGACTCGAGGACAGGAAATGATTTGGCCTGGTTGTCAATATGACCATCTGTTACGCTGTCAGCATTCCGTCTCAGCTTTATTAAAGAACCTAGACCATCAAACATAGAAGCACGCGCATATACTCATACATGTGTGTACACACACACATGCACACGCACACACCAGCCATGTATAAAATGCAAATTCCTCTGAGCCTCATTTCATAGCCACTTTCATTTATTGAACATCTACTGAGTACCTACTATGTACCAAACACTTTAGCATTGGTGCAAAAGATTCAAAATAAAAAATAAGACCCTTTCTCTCTGAGAGCTCGATCTGGCGTGGGAAGACAGAGAATTAAACTGGCCATTACGACAATATGAGAGAAGTGCTGACAGAGCCATGAGGAGGTGATGGGTAACTCCAAGGCGGAAAGCAGAAGTCCCCACCTGACCAAGTGGGAATGAGCCAGGATAACTCAGCAGAGGGCAAGTAGGCTGAGTTTTGGAAGGAAGCAGGAGCAGAGGCATCTCTTCTAGCAGGGCAGTTGGGTGGCACTTTCTCAATGAGTTCAAGGTAATACATCAGCACAGTGGTTGTGAAAATTGCAACAACAAGACGTTGGAAGTCACGTGAAAACAAGGGTCCTCTTCTCACACACACATTTGAGGCATCGGTGTCAGGCTGAGGATCCACAGCACCCACCCCAGAGCCAGCCACCACGATGGCAGAACCTGGAGGCTTTTCCAAGGGCGGGGTGCAAAATGGGACAAGGGTGGCTGAAAAGGGGAGAAAACATTAAAAACAGAGCAATTCATGGATTCAAAGGCAGAGAGGTGTGGATGGGCACGTTGAAGAACGGACGAGATGGGGGCGGGGTGCCGGAAATGAGGGTGAGCGTGGCTAGAGGAGCTCTGGCCCTCTGTCCCCGAGAAGAAGCTGCCTGGGAATCATCATCAAACCCACTGCCTAAAGGACACTTTTCTATCATCGCAAAATGCTTCCGAAAAGACTGCTTCAGCTGCAAACAAAAAATTTGCATGAATCAAGGACAATCGTTTGTAATGTTGTGGCTTCCAGCAAGCCAGGCTCCAAAACAATAGGCGTGGAGCTCCCTGACATCCTGGGGTTCAAGAACCCCCTCCCTGAGTGCTGGGCTGGAGGGGGCCAGGTGCACCAGAGGTAGCAGAGGGCATTGGCTAATGGGCACCACCTGTCTCCATGGGCATCCCCATCAGCTGTTAAGTCAATTCAGCCATCACAGGCAGACCTCCCAGTGAGAACAGCCCCTCCACCTGGATGGAACAGTGCACCAGGCTAGGCATCCGGGAAGGGCTGTCAGAGGGAGGAAGCTCGGGGAAATTGGGTGGTGGTTCCAGCCCAAAGGGAGAGACATGTTCAACCTCCCATGCATGCTGTGATAGAATGTTGATGTCCCAACCATCCCCCCCGACCCCTGCCAATTCATATGTTGCTATCCTAACCACCAAGGTGATGATGTTAGGATGCAGGACCTTTGGAGATGACTGGGTCATGAGGGCAGAGCTCTCATGAATGAGATTAGAGCCCTTATAAAAGGGACCCCAGAGACCTTCTTACCCCTTCTGCAGTAGGACACAGCAAGAAGACAGCTGTCTATGAACCAGGAAGCGGGCTCCCAGCAGACACCAAACCTGCCAGCACCTTGACCTAACACTTCCAGCCTCCAGAACCATGAACAAAATCGCTTGTTGTTGGATCCCCCCCACCCCAGTTTATGGTATTTTGCTAGAGCAGCCCAAACTGACTAAGACGGGTACCCAATAAACTACCACTCTGAAATTGGGCAGCCATGTTGGCCCTTGGGAAGAGCCAAGGATCTGTGATTGTCCCACCAGGGATAGATAAAAGCTCCTGGACAGCATAACGATGTCAAAAGTCAGATGAACATATTGGAGTACTTGAAGCTAGACCACTTGGATTCAAAATCCTGGCTTGGGTGTCTCAGTGGGCAGTGGGAATATACAGATAAGCAAGGGGAGGAGGCTAAAATGATCTAAAATGATCCATGTGGTAACAGATGAGAAGAGTTAAGAGACGTCAATAGAATTTGCGCTTAATATAGATACACCCAGTAACATACAGAAATAGTTACAGCTATGTCACTGTACACACCAGTTAATAAACACTCATATATTTCTTTGCTGTGTCAGCTGAGGGGACTTAAAAGAAATGGCACTCCAGTAGCACAAGCACACCCAATATCCAGATCTTGGTTTCTCGTATCATTCTCCAATAAAAGGAACCAGGACTTTTTGAAGAAATGGCTGACTCTTGGACAGAAATGAGAAATATACAAGGTGACCCTGGAACACCTTGTAGTACTACAAAAAGTGCTCAAAAAAAAAATGAGAGATATATCAAAGGGCATAAAGAGCCAACTGAAAAATCTCCCAATGACCAAAGCTGGAAAAAAGTTCCCAGTGGACCAAACAAGAAAATAAATAAAAGTGAATTACATCATAATCCAAGGTATAAAGTAAATATTTATGACATCATATTGATCTAAATAAATGATTGAATAAATTAATAAATGAGGGATAAGAGCCAAATCTCCCAAACAGAAAATAATTTATGTACATACTGTCCCCTCAATGAGCTGGAACATAATTCCCCACTCCTTTGGTGCAGGCTTGGCATAGATATCCAGGAAAGAGTACAGTATGGAAAGGAGGAGGACGATAAGCAACTTTGCAGTGGAGAAATGACCAACACTATTCAGCCAAGTGATGAAGAACAACATCAATAGTCATAGGTCACGTTCATAGTAGGGGCCTTTCACAGGATGTGATGCCAATGGCACTGTACCTCTGTGATCATCCCCAAAACCCATAACCATAGTCTAATGGTGAAAAAAACATCAGACAAATTTCAAGACAGAGGCATACTATAATATATTCCTCAAAATACCAGTATCCTCGAAACTGTCGAGGTCTTCGAAAACAAGGGATGTCTTAGAAACTATCACAGCCAAGAAGAGCCTAAGGAGACATGACAATTAAATGCAATGTGACATCCTGGATGGGATCCCAGAACAGAAAAGGGACATTAGGTAAAGACTAAGGGAAACTGAATAAGCTATGGACTTTAGTTAATAATAATGAATCAATGTTGGGTCATTGATTGCAACAAATGTACCATACTAATAGAAGATTAATAACAGAGGAAACGGGGTGTGGAATATGTGGGAATTCTCTGTATCATCTTCCCAATCGAAAACTGTTCTATAAAATAAAGTCTTTCACTTAAAAGGTCTTGGCTCTACCATTCACTAGTTATGTAATCATCACTATGCTGACTCCACACTATGCCTCGGGTTTCTCCTCTGTGAAGCAGGATTATTGGTTAGAATACCTACTTCATAAAATCTGGGGGCAGATTCAAAGAGAAAATGTGTGTAAAGCACTTGTCCCAACACTTGGAATACAGGAAGCATACAAATGTTGGCATTATCATCATCATATCATCCTCATCATCATCTCGATAAAATAAGATTTAAAAAAGAGAAAGTTTTCTTCTTATTAGCGACCTCTCAGAAAAAGACTCTAAAAGTTTCCCCCTTCACTGATCTGGCAATTTTGAAACTCAAGTTACTGGAAGAAGAGGCTCTGAAACCTCACCCTGAACTCATGCCCTAGGACTGAAGTGGGCACACAGTAAATCTACTACAACGAGAGACCCACTCCAAGGTCACCTGGCAAGGAACAGGCTGCCTTGCGCAGCCCACAAGGAATGTGATAAAGCATCTCAGAGAATGTGATTATTTAAATGTGGTTATCATTTCCCTCATACATCTTACACACATACACACACACACACACACACACACACACACAAAGAGAATCTATATAAAATAAAATGGTAATGTTCAGTTTGTGCTGGGAAGATAAATGTGTTTCCTACGTAACTCAGAATATTTTACTGATTCTGGACAGAAAGGGAGATGATACACATACACAATAAATATTAGCATCTAGAAAATGTGACCAATGAACCAACCACTTTCTACTGTAAAGTTAACATCTTACAACAAACTAAAAAATGGTTAACAATAGATTTAATTTATTCACGCAAATCCCACACTCATGAAGAAAACAATATTTCATAATGTATAACATTACCAGAGGGACCATAATTCATGGATAAAGGGTCAGAGCTTTATAATAGCTGGGGTTTCGGAAGTGGTTGGGAAAACCGAAGATTCAGCAGTTTGGCCAACAAGTTTGAAATATGCAGAACTCAAGTTGAGCATGGTATGAATAGCAGTGGTCCCTGTCACCACCACCCCACCCCAACAATTAACAGGCTCTCCAGGGCTGCCAGAAGCCAAGCTGTGATTGATCGTTCTCTTCAAATGAATAAAAGCAGTGCCGTCCATTATGAATTCCGGTCCTCATCCACGTGGGAAGGAGCTGGTACTTCAATATGGCCAGGTGAGCAGGTTGCAGTTCTGAAACCACCGTTCTTTTAACCATAATTCTGAGCCACAAAGGAAGCCCTTCTTTTACCCAAGTTTGTTACAGAAGAGTTAAAACCTGTAGCGTGAGCTATTTCTGTACTCTATGAACTCAAACCCACTTAAAACTTCTCAAGATAGAGCATGAGCAGGAAGTCCATTTGGGTCAGGGATCTCGCCAACTCTCTCATTGTAGATGGGAAAACTGAGGCTGCAGGGCAAAGCAGTTGGCCTAATTTCCCCACAAAAGCATTGACCCCACTGGAGACAAATCGAGGTCTTCTGAGCATATAAATACACATGTATATTAATACATGATGTATATGCTGCACACGTGTGTATGTATGGAGACAAGCAGCTTGTTAAAATCTAAGACACATACAGGAACATTTTAATGAGGCCTTTCATGAGCATCACTTGTCAGTCCTAAGAAGAGGAAGTGTAAGTTGTGGGCACAAGACTTTCCCCCCAAGGCAAAGCGAGCAGAAAGTGTGGCGCTCAGTAGAGGAGAGTTGCTGGGAATGGGGCCGTCCCATCCCACTGCCTAGGACTGCAGACACCCACTACAGGGAGTGACAATGGCCTATGAGCAGGACCCCATCTCAGCCTGGTGGGAGCCGGCTCAGCACTCAGCCCGGGACCTGGTCTTAGCTTCCCACACACTGTTCCTGTGCATTTTCACAGCAGCCAGCTTGGCGATTTTAAAGTAAATAAGATGAGGCACTCTTCTGCTTCAAGCCCACTGCTGATTTCCTTCCTCTGATCCCCAAATACCACTTCTGTCTTTCCCTCCTTGCTCAACCCACGCAACTCTGTCCTTCACTCACGAGCGGCAGCCACGCTGGCTTCCTCCTGGTTCCCGAACACTGGGGCTTCTCCCTTACAAGGTCCCCTGCTCTTCCCCAACATCCTCCAAGACCAGGTTCTTCTCATCATCTCTGGCTGCCCCACCTGGAGTGGCTCTCCCAGCCACCAGCACACCTCCCTGTGACATTCCCTTCACTGCAGGTATCCCTATCAGAATCTGTTGATTTGAATCCTTGGCACCAACGTCCCCCAAGCTAGATTGTAAGTTCCACAGGGGCCTTTGCTGTCCTGTCCCCTCCCAGAGCCTCAAGGCCTAAAAAGTGCCTGGCACATAGTTACCAGTTGCAAAGCAAACAAAAGAGCACTATGTTAAGAAGTATCTAAAATTACTCGGGCTGGAAGAAAATCCTCTCCAAGAGCAAGATTCTAGCTCTAGGTGAGAATGGAGGAGGACGAAAGGCTGAGTCTCTGGGGCTCAGAGTCCACAAGGGAACTTCAGTGCACAGCGCAGAGCAGAGAATTAACTCGACAGCGAAATCTTTATACTGTGCCCGCTTACTCTTTCAAATACCCTGCTGAGTGGTATCGCTTGATTTCTAGGCCACTCGCTCGGTTTCTAGCCGATATCAGAATCAAGGTTGAAACAACAGATGAGCATCCGCAAGGTGCTTCAGTAACTTCAAACGAGGCGTGTGTGTCTGTGTGTGGTCCTGACTCCGTTATTAAAGGATTGGCATAAAAGTGCTCTAACACTCGAGATTCTAGACATGTGTGCACCTAGAGCGTGTTCAAGTGCTTCTGATATTGTGAAGAGCAATTCTATGGCACTTTGGAGTTTCTGAGAGCCAGCCAATGACTCAGGAGCTCGGGGGCCAACAGTGAAGGCGAGTCCATTAAGGCTCCTTGAAAATGTGACCCAGTAGCCCTGGAACTCATACATATGGAAGGCCCCAGCTGTGGGCCCACTGGTCCTTGACAGTCCTCATGCCCTGTGGTCCAACCACCACAGAAAGCGGCACTTACTGAAGAAAAAAAAAAAAAAGCTATAAAATGGCACAGGAGCAAGGCAGAAACACTCTCCTTCACGCACACACCACAGATGCAGCAGAAAAAGGCCAAGCAGTCACCTACTACAACAAGATTGATCTGCAGTGAAATAAGACGTAATGTAATCCAGAGGAAATAACTTTGGTTTACTCTGAGAATATCTGACATCATCAACTTGCAAGCCAGCTTCCTGTTCTGCCCGCCGTGGGGCACAGCAGCCCACACATGCAGGGACTCCTCTGGGCAAAGATGCCTCACTCCCTCCTGCCAGAAGCACACATTTGCAAAGCGGCATCTTCCCCCCAACTGCTCATGACTCCTTGGACAAGCCAAAGCGAGCGGGGCCTGGCTGCCCCGGGCGTGGTCAGGAGGCCAGAGCCACTCAGAGTTGTCCTGAGTGGATGGGCTTCAGAGATGACCTTGTGGCTTCTATTCATCTGAAGCCACATCGTTTTCTGGTTGATTGTTTCTAGCTCACTGCATGGCCCCCAGGTTACGAGTGAATGGCACCATTCTGGAACAGAAGATGCGGTGGAGTCATATTTCAGAGTCTGCCTGTAAGACAGAACCTTGTGCCTTGGTCCAATGCGACCATCACTGGTACATTTTTACTGTCACATTTTTACCGAGCATTAATTTCACAGGCGGAATGGCCAGAAGCAAAGGTAAGGAGAGGTCACCAGCTGCCAAGGTCTTTGCCATCCTTTCAGAGACTGTCTCTCCATACAAAATGGTCCTATAAGGTCAGTGCCATGTAAATAATTCACAAAAGCCAGTTCAGGTCTCTCTGTTTGAAATCCTAGTAACATCTTATAAGGGAACTGCCACCCACCAGCACACGGGGCAACGGGTAGCTAGCGGCTTCCGTCTCTGGAGATGCTATTAAGTCCGATAGCCAGTGATTTGCAGATGATTATAACTCTCGCTCTGCATATCACTGTTACTGACAGGCAGATGCCATCCGTCAAATACAATGACTGATTTAAAAAGGAGGCACACTTGACACGGGCGGTCTGACGGGTCATTTTTTTTCTACCGAAGACAACCACCGTGAACGCTCACGTGCTCCAGACAGACTTTCCAAACTCAGGCATTTTCGAGAGGAGACGAGGAGACGTGCCATGCGGCGCTGGGTAGCCAGTCCTTGCACTCTAGCTCACGGATGAGGACGCACAGGCTCCTCCCAGAGCGCCCCGCCGCACCCCCCATTTGTCAAGGAAGAACACACGCGGCAGCCGGGGGCCCTCGTGGCATCGCCTCCATCACAAGAACGGGTGCGGCATCTTTTCAATTTTGCTCATCTCTTAGTCTCTAGCCAAATGGAACTTATTACTTGTAGCTTGTTGGGGTTTATGAATTATTTATACAAGTAGGTCTATGACTCCAGACTCTTAAAAGACAACCAACAGTCCCTTCACTGATATTCACAACAGCGCGCTTTTATCGGAGAGAGCAGACCATCTCCACAACCCTGGGCTGCACGTTTGTTTAGGGGTAAAATAATAGTTGCGAAAACGTCAAGCCTTTACGATTATTTGGAAGCTATTTACGGAGTGCCTGGATGTATTT
Source organism: Eonycteris spelaea (assembly GCA_003508835.1). Taxonomy (NCBI): domain Eukaryota; kingdom Metazoa; phylum Chordata; class Mammalia; order Chiroptera; family Pteropodidae; genus Eonycteris; species Eonycteris spelaea. The sequence continues at coordinate 9,061,687 of PUFA01000004.1, read as the reverse complement.
TTAAACCAGCCTCTTTTTCCGAGCCAGACTTGGATTCAAGAAAGACACAGCAGACTGTGCTACAAACATAGTTCCCAGCTTGAATACAAACAGTGATTCCCTGCCACTTCACCCACTGGTTTCAGACGATGCTAAAAAAAAAAAAAAAAAAAAAAAGAGCGAGAGAGAGAGAGAGAGAGAGAGAAAGAGGCAGTTCTTCTTTAATGTATGCCTAGCAAGTTCACAAGGCCATGCCTATGACTGTCCCAGAGCACGGTGGCTGTGCTCCTAAGCGGGACTAAAACAAGGGGCGAAATGACGCAGTTGGGGGTTATAGGCTCCCAGTCCCTCTCCAGCTCCCCAGAACACATGGCCTTAGCTGGCAAAACAGGTAAGGCACTGCATGCCCTTACCTGGCCCCATCTCTGTCACAGGCCCAACTGGAGAGGCTTGTGAGGGACACTTGGGTTGAAGGGCACAAAGAGACCAGCCATCTATGGTCTTGCCCACACCTCCAGGTCTCGCCTGCACATTTGTGTGGCAAAGAAAAGCCCACGTGGAGCTGGCATATGGAGGCCAGAGCACGCGGCAGCTGGCCCTGAGGCAGGAGCCGAGGGACAGGGTTTTCAGCCTGATCCCTGCCCCACCACAGACACCTGCTCCTCACCAGTTTCCCCAGTCCCAAGCACGCTTGTCCCCGAACAGAGGCCTAGTCATGAACCCCTCCCCAATGCTGCTGCCTCAACTGTCCACTTCCACACTTAAACCCAATACGGTGCAGAGGAAGACGCAGAGGCCGAAAGGCACTTCAAGTCACCTCGGGCCACGGTCTTCATGGTGCTCCTAAAGCCCCCGTGACGTGGAACTACACCTAGTTCCCCAAAGAGCACAGCCAATGGGAAAGCGGGCAGGAGACTGCGAACTTACCTTGCTGGAAGACGTCTGCCAGGAGGAAGGAGAAACAGGGGCGGAGGCGGGAAAGAGAGGAGAAAAAAGTATTAATAATAATGTTGAAAATGACAGTGATGATAAGCATGGCTAACACAGGCGAATTGCTAAGCGCCGTTTTGCACCATAGCTCCTTTAACTCGGAGGCGGCGGTTAAGAGCTCAGACTCTGAGAAGAAACTGCCGGGGTTTAAATCCTGGCGCGGCACTTAGCTCTGTGGCTGAGATTCCCTAAACCACAAATAGATAGGGGGTTAGGAAAGAGTGAACAAATCATGTCCTATGTCTTAAGGGCTTAGAACTGCCCAAGACATAGTAAATCCAAAAAAAAAAAATCTGGTTGTTATTATCAATGGTAATATTATTATTTTCACAAAATCTCTATAGAGTAGATTGCATGCTCATTCACATTTTCTAGATGGGGAAACTGAGGTTCTGGAAGGCTGAGTAACTCATCCGAAGCCACAGAGGAGTTAGCGATGGGCTCAGGAGTGAACCCATGTCTGTCAGGTTCCAAAAACCATCTTCCTACCCGTTACTAGCCACCTGACTAGCTTATCAATAACAATAAAAGCATTAAGGGCACACAGAAGAAGGGTCTATGAATACACTCAAGTTCTGTATTTAAATCATGTAAATGAAACAGTGGTATAAATTCTCCACACTGTAACTCACAACTAATAGCACCGTGTCTTCATATTAATCCTACGTCAAAGTAGGTTAAAAGGTGAAAAAAAAAATTGTTTCAACAAATATTTGAGAGGCTACCATATGCCACACACTACGTCTGGTACTGGGAAACACACGTCTAACAAAAAGCATAACACACAGTCCCTAACACCCACCCAGCGGGAACTGCTAGCATAACTTCGAACAGTGTACATCTGTTTTGACTATTTTTTCACTTTGTATAAATGGTCTGATGTGGTATGAGTTTTTCCCGCCTGCCTCCTTTGCTCCGCAGTGATCTGGGGAGTCGGCCATGCTGTAGCATGCAGATCATTCATTCTCACGGCTGTGTAGTACTCCGCTGTGGGATTACAGCATAATTGTTTAATCTTACATAAGCATTTCTGTATTCTTCTAATATTTAACCATGAACATATCTTACATTTATAATCTGAACTTTAAAACAAGCTATCTTCATCTCAAAACTGAATAAGAACTATATCATCAATATCTACATTTGCTATCAGCCATCAACTAAAACGTCGGCTCCTACAGGGTCACAAAAAGCCGAGGGCCCATGAATGACGTGGATGAAACATGCGCCTGGTGAATTAAATCAGACCGCAAGGGCTGCGTGTGCCCTATAAGGAATGTCATTTACGCACAATACGCATGCACCCAAGGGTACACGGAGGCCAGTGGCTAAGGCAGAGATGAGACAGACTGCAGACCCTTTCCCTCACACTCATTAAGCCACTGGGATGTAAGTGGCCCATACTGGCACCATTACAAGATAGCTTTAGTTCTGCTCTAATTTATATGTGCTATATACATTATTCTCTAACCTCAGTAATTCATCATTAATACAAATTCTGACACAGCAGTGTGTGGAATGCCACTCACCTCCCATGCCCTGACACTGTCCGGAGACTGTGAGAAGGGCCATGTGCAGCTCCCTAAATGTACCATGGTCACATGCCTTTGCTGCCGGGAATGCAGAGTCTGAACCACCGCCCTCTGACCAGGAGGAACACCTGGAGGAACCCTCCTCCTCAGCCTTCGAAATCACAGCCACCATCAAGTTTCTCAGAGCCCCTCCCAATAGAGAGGAAAGTCACTATTTCCGCCTCTGAGCTCCCAGAGTAATTTGTGCACGTTGCAATTATAGCTCCTATTATAATTAGTTATTTATGCAGACCCTGAGCTCCTGAGGACAACAGCTAGGTGTCGTAATTACTTTTGTGAGTCCTACCTGTGCCTAGCATGGTACACTCCACACAGGAGGGAAGGACTCCACACATGGTCCAGCTTAACTCTCACCCGATCCAACTCCTCTCATTTTATAGATGAGGAAACTGAGTCCCAGACAACTAGAGACCTGTCCCGTGGTCACACATGGCATTAAAAGCTGAGCCAGGACCACATGAGATCCATTTAACCTTAACGAAGCACGAGAGCGCATCCCTATTATTAGCAAAGTACAAATGAGAGATTTATCATTCTCCTCTAATGAATATGGACAAAAATTTCCAATCTTGAAAACATCACTGAAATAAGATTAGTCTTTCAAATACAGATCCAGTCTCGACATCCGCCCAGAATCCTCAACCTCCTCTCCATGGCTTGTGACGGAGCATTTCCTACAAAATTCAGTAGATTTGAATCACTGGGAACTATCAGTGGGCAGGGAGGGAAGAAATTCAGGCAGGGATTTAGTGACCTTATTCCTTCTGATTCTACTGTGGATTTCATGCCTTAGCAGGCAAATTTGCATAGAGTACTATTCATATCTTCTAGACCAAAAAATCCTCTTCGATTTTCATATAAGCTATTTTAGATTTTTTAAAGAACTTTTTTCAGCTTCATTTACATTTTGTACCTTTTTATTCCAATGTAAATTTTAATAAACACAAGCATAAATATTGCAACAATTTTGCCCATGAGTTATCTTGTAATTTACACTCTACATTTATGTCTTTTGTAGTCTGTGGCATAAATCATTCTGTTCTTAGCATTATTCAGCTCTTTGATCTGTATAATAGTGGTTTGGAATACCTTCTTTAAAATTTTACTTTTTCAGACTGCAACAGCCATCCAGGCTCAGGCTCAAATGATTCATGGCCAGAAGAACAGAAAATAAGTGAGAAGAAGGTAAATTCTGTGCTGTTTGTATATGTTTTACCTCCCACCCCCACTCCAAATTGTGGGCCTCAGACACTATTAGCCACAAAATACTCTTACCATCTCCTATGCCGGTCTTCATGTCTATAACCCCTATCTCCCAAACCAGAGAGACTAGTCAATATAAACATCCAAGGGCCTCAAATTTGAGTGCGAGATTCTTTCAGTCTAACCCACCACCAAGAATTATTTGTGAGTCTATCACTCACACTCCCTGAGCTTGAGTGTCCTTGTTGGTGACCCGGGGATATTTTAATACCACAACACTGATGCTGGCAAGGTTACATGTGATAATTTACACAAACATTTTCTCGCCAGCTGTTGTGGAGAATCACTCTGAGAATAAGACTCAGAGTCATCTTTCTTGCTCTCTCAGGAACTGGGAGTCACAGAAGTGACTGGGAGCTTCCAGTGCCCACCCTAGCCACGGTCAGGTTGAGCCCAGAGGACTCCAGGGGCCATTGTGCAGAGGAAATGAACTCCTTCAGACAAAGCTCTGCTCTTCTTACTCACTTCCCAAGGGAGAAAACCTCAAACCCCAGCCTTCAGGAGAACAAAGAAAGCCTGTTCTCCAGCCCCATTCCTACCCCACTGCAGCCACTCTGGTCCTATAGATAGATGAAAGGCCATGTATAAGTTGATGACTCAGATGTAGGAAGAAGAAAATAAGAAAGAAGGAACTCAGATAAGCCTCGAAGCCCAGTTTCTCCAGTGAGGAATGAGCATCAACAGTAATTGCCCTCCTCCCCCATCGGTATTGAGAGATTCACACGCTAGAGATCTTTAATGCACCGAGTCCTCCAGAGACAGGGGCCATAAAAGGACTAGATTATTTATTATTATTAATAAGTTATGGCAATTAGGCTGGATGATTCCTAAACGTTGCTGATTAAAAACTTTCCTGAGTGCTACTCATCCACATGGCCAGTGTTTACCTCTATTAAAAATGATTTAACTACACTCTGGGTGAACCCTTCTCTTGAGCCCGGGTTAATCATTAGCAGTGCACAGAGGCACGCGGGTTAAGTGAGTTGGCTCTCCTTTATTTATCTATTGCTCTGTTTTATGAGCAGAACTGGATGGCAGTCTTATTGCCCATTCCATCTGCTAAGAATAATTTACTATTTCAATCCACAGTCCATAACTATGGCTAGAGCAGCTCTCACTAATATTACAGTATCACACTTAGCCCACATCCATAGCATTAAAGATAAGCCAAACAGTGAAAGTGTGCCTGACTTCCATAAGATGGGGGGAAGAAAAACTACTAGTTCTCCAACAATGTAATCATACTACTCTCTCAATTTCGCTTTCTTTTCTAGGTTAAATTATATATGAGGGGAGGTTAGTTTCTTGAAAACGCATGCACTTAACTCCCATTTAAGAAGTCTCACCTGCAGAGACAGCTGTCTTGTGAGTCCTCCTGTGGTTTGAGCTACAGAAAGAAAATTCTCTTTCGAGTACAAGTGCTTTTACAGGAAAGCTCTGTGCATTTTACTGGGACCCAACTAACCAGGGTCAAAGGAAGAGATGTAGAGAACAGCTGGAATGAACACTGCTCCCTTGAATGGGGTCAGGTTCACCATTACCCAAAGTCGATCTCAAGAGGGGCTGCCTCCTCACCAAATTGCAAAAACCAGCAAGCTCTACACATGGATACGGAGAGCAACCAGGATTCAGCCTGGGACTTTGCACCCTGCAAGTCTCTGTGAATGAAGAAAACTCTTTCTCCCCTGTGTTGAAAAGTCGGGGCCACCCATGCCTCCTCTCTTGTTGAACGCCAGCACTCCGGAGTAGTTCTGTTTCAAACCAATAAAGCCTACTTCCGAAAATGGCGGGTGGGCTTCCCAATGGGCACAGGGTTAACCCTCCCAAAAATGATCCAGTGCCAGGTCGCCACATGATTGTAGCCACTGGGTCCTATGTCCAACCTAAGATTGGGTCCCACCTACTCATGAGGAGGAAACCTGGAGCTGAAACATCTTGTAGCCTATGTTCTCATCTATAAACGGGAACGGTAGAGCTACGCTCTTTCTCTACCATAGGGATATCACGAGGATGGAGGTGGATAATTTAGTCAGCATAGAGCATGTGGACTTTGGAGTGAAATAATACTAGGTTCAAACCCTTGCTAGTCCACCATCCCAGCCATTTAACTCCTCTGAGTCTCAGTTTCTCCACGTATAAAATGGGGATAACAAAACTTATATTTCACAATGCATGAGGACAACCAAGATCATATATGTAAAGCTCACATTTGGCCCACGGTGGCTGGTTTATGGTACAGGGTCAGGAAATGAAAGTTAACTTTATTGCAATAATAAGCAACAGAACAGGGTAACAAATTGCTCGGGTCCTGAAGTCACAGGACCATGCCGGGCTGCGTGATCTTGGGCAAATGACTACGCCTTGCTTTTCTCATCAGTAACATGCAGAAAATGACAATAGCTAACTTTTTTGTTACCTCATAAATTGCTAAGGAGATTAAATGAGGTCATGTGTATAAGCGTGCACAGTGCCTAGTACACAGAACAACTTCTATGAACCGTAGTATTATTAGTCAACAAACATTTATTGATCGCCGACTATTTGAAAAAACTTTGTGACTTCCATAGGGCTGTACAAGTATCATAAAAGAAAATCCATTAAAACAAAATGATCATTCTAATTTCTTGTCATCATGTAGCTATGTGCCAGTAAGAAACTCGAAAGCAATTCTCAAATATCACCTTATGAATGATTTTTAATCTTTGAAATCAGAGATCTAATGACATCCTACCTTCAAACATCAGTGATCTAAGGGCTGTGATTAGAAGCTCCAGAAGCCCAGGGCTCAGCCTTTATTTTCGGCACCACTCACCCCTCTGACATTGCCTGTTTCCTCTGGACCTGTTTCTCAAGGCCGCCTTGCAAGGGGCTCACCCAGCCCTGCCCTGGGCTTTGATCAGTATTTCGAGCCATGCTCCCTACAAGCCTAGGGGTCAAAAGAGGCTACATGGGGACAGCTGAATTGAAAACCTCTGCTTGGTACAGTGGGGTTCTGTGAAGAGTTTGCCTGTGGAAAGGATTCTGCTACTTGATTAAATAAACTAGTTAAAGTTTGAACACAACAAACCACTTAAACAGAGCCCCTTCCTGTCCCCGGGTGCAGGTCTCTGCTCTCCTGGAGCCCAGCCAGAGTTAAGGGCTCCTCCAGAGTCCCTGTGTGGCCACCACGGCACCACACACAGGGGCTGTGATTAGCTTCCTGTGTCTCCAAAGCCAGACAGCTCAGCCGCACAGCCAACGCCATGCCTCTTCTGCTTCCCCCGGGCGGGCATACTCAAGCAGCTCAGATTGCACAGAGTCCTGTGAATCCTGGCCGAGGACACCCAGTCTCCAGCCTTCGATGCCAGGAACGAATGCATTCTTTCATGTGGGGAGAAGGCCTCGTGCCTCCCTCTCCTTTTTCCTCCTCTGTCTTACTTTGGATGCAGGCCAGGGAAAGTTCTATCATTTGTCTTACTCTCGGCCTCCCCTCACCTTTCATCATGTTAGAAATGAAGACCAGTATTTTGCCTGTCATTGTCATACCTCTGAAGGCACATGGCATTTGGTCAATGGCTTTCGGGTGTGAGTAAAAAAAAAAAAAAAAAAATTTAAACCCTGTAGTACCGTCCTGTTACATTTTCTAGGGAATGTGCTACCAGCATTAATCCTAGACCATGTGCTTATCACCCATCAGCCTACACTGGTTTGGGAAGTCAGTCCAAGAGACGTGAGCCAGTAAGTCCCTAACATTTTTATGACATTCCATCTCTAGTATATCTCATTCATAGCACAGAGGGATAAAGCTCTTAACTACTAAAAGAACATAAAAAAATAGATTTAGGAATAATACTTTTTATGATTGCATTCTGTATACTGTGAAAGTTATGTTTGAATCTGCTAGTACTTTATGGCGCTGATAAAGTAGAACAGTATGGCTTCCTGGCTAACGGTGTATTTTATAACCATTTAAAATGTTTTTTCTTCAATTGAATTACTTTTTGAGTAATTATAATAAGACTAATCTGGGCTTAATGAATTCATGTACAAATACTTTAGACGGCATTATTAAAACCTCTCTGATACGAAACTATATTAAACTCAATCCCTTTAGCGACCAGTGTTTTTCTCTGAAAAGAACAGCATACAGGACTCTGAATTCTTCTAAATCAGCTGAGAAGTCATAAGGAGCCACATTAACAGCTCAAACAAAAGACGAGGCTGACAAATAATTTTGTTCTAATTTCCCTAAACTTATATAATTGAGCATTAATTAAGAGTTACAGAAAGTTATTTTTATTAAGCATCCATATATACAAAGGGCTGAAAAGTCAATCTATCCTCCAGAAGAAATCAGTTATAGTTTTGATTAACACTGATATAAAACCAGTGATAGTAAAATACTAAAAGTGAGTTTGTGGATATTAAGCCTTACGTTCTACAAAGTCTCCAAACCCAGTATATCTGGATTCCAGTGGGCAGTGTGGGCATTGCCACTCATCTTCTTAGAGATTCAGTTTCTCCATCTGAAAACTGATTTGTACTAGATGATCTCTTAAAGTCCCTTCCAGTTCTAAAACATGATGGTTTCAAGTTTAAAATTACACACATTATATCAAATGAGCTCTTATTACATATAGCTTATTTGTCATCTTATCCACACTAAATTACATTCACAGAAAAAAATTTCATTCCCTGAAATTCACACACATCCACAAACACAAATCACCATGGCCAGTGGTTTCAAATTCATCCCGATATTATCTTGGTTGTAAAGTATTTTTTCCATTACAGATAAACTATCAACCAGCTGAAACCTTTAGGGTTACAGGGCCTTTTTAAATCAATCTCTATTTGCCTGCCTCCATCCAACATATACTTCCTGAAAGATGCTTTTTCATCACCATTTCCAAGTCAACTGATTAGTTTTATCACGTATGTATTCCTCAGGTAGGTCTGTGAAATCCAGGTTTTACTAGAACTGGTTACCCAGTCACCTAAATTCAAACTAGTTATTCACGAATGCCCAGCAAAATAAATCTCTCTCTTTGCCAGGTGATCATTACCAGGATAGACAACTTTAAAGTAAACATAAGACAATGGCCATCATCATTATTCTGATGGCTTAGCACAAATTACTATCAGGAAAGCTTCCAGGAGCCAGAGACAATTAAAGTCTGAGTTCAAAGAAGCTGCTCCCAACATCGAGCATTGCTGATTAGAATGATTTGAGAGCAAACATGTTTCTGCAAATTGGCCCGAGTCTTCAAGGAGAATTTGGCCACATGATCCTCTCTGGGCTGACTTGAGTTTCAGGAGGTACAGGTTCTGGCCAGGCTCTACACAGATCCCCTAAATAAACAAGGACCATATCATTTAAGCACTCTGGGTTTCAGAGATGCCAAAGGGGGGTTGGCCAGCCAGCCTCTGCAGTCCCTTCCGGTTCTAAAGTTCTACAATGATCACCAAGATCTTTTCCTAGGACCTCTACAATATGCTCCCAAGTCACCTACACAACTCTGTGATGCACTAAGGTCCTCTTAAAATGTTCTCTCCAACTAAACCGAAAGTACCATGATGCCAGCATGTCATCCATTGTAGCCCCAAAGTTCAGGGTAGAGTATTAGCACATTTTAATATTCTTAATAACTAGTATGTTTTCAGGGTTTTCTATATATCAGACATGGCTTTAAGGATTTTATGTAGATTGCCTTAATCTTTTCAGTTACCCTAAAAGGTAGCTATCATTATTAACCTCGTTTTTACAGAGAAGGAAACAGATGCCCGAAGAGAGTAAACTAAAGTTGCCAAAGGCCACAGGGAAGCACGTGATCTGGGATTCAACCCAAGGAGTCTGGCTTCTGAGCCCAAACTCTTAATCACTAGACCACACTGAGAATTCCAAGAAAAGAGTAAGGAAATGGAGAAGAATACGAGGACACACGACTGAGTTGTGAAGATCTGCACTACTGTCCCTGACCTAGCTGTCATCCCACCAGCATTCATGAAAAGGAGGGTGCGAGAGGTGGTGGGAGGGAAGGGCCCAGGGTAGGAGGTAATGTGGTCCAGGTGGTAGACATATAGACTTGAGTCTTCATCCTGACTCTGCCACGGGAAAGTCAGATGCCCTAAGACATCATCTCCACCCGACACGCTGGGAATTACAGGGGCTGCTGCGAGGATTAAAGGAGATCAAGCTCAGAAAGACTGAACACAGTGCCTGACATCGAAGCCACTTAATGGAAGCAGATAATTTAGACAGAGCCTTGTGAGAAATTAAGTTTCAGGATATCATTAAGAGCTACAAAATTCTTTGGTATCCTGATAATTATGCTTCTGGGGACTAGTAAAATGTGCCTGCATAGAATCTAAAACCAAAAAGTCAGAGGAGTCCAGTGAAATATTCCAGAGTCTATTGGTCTTTCTCCCCCTGATCATATCTGTTTCTTTGGAAGCAGGGCAATGTTTATCACGTGAACAAACATTAAGCCCTACAAATATTAAGCCATATTCTATGTAACAAAAGTGCTGGTATTTTTCAAAGGTAGTTGGGAACAAGTATTTAAATGTGATCTATAGGCTCTTCCATGAATCTTTCAGAGCATGGGTCTTTTGGCTGGAAAGCAGCACATTTTATTCAAATCACACACACATAGGCCCGGTAGCTGATATGGCTCCTGTCTCTCCATCACCTCATGTCATGTCTGTACATGGCAGGGCCACATGGGCTGGACTTCTCTACATGAACCAGCATTGCAGAGGGGCAGACCGAGAGAGGAGGCCACCTTACAAACAATCTCCACAGCTGTAATCTTCATCCTTGTAGAAGGTCAGCGAGCAGGAAATCTGGTTTCCGCAGATCATAGCCTACTGAGTACTTTTCAAAAAAAAAAAGAAGTTCATTCTGCAGTTTCAGATTCTTTTAAGCCTGTACGATATAATTCAGTGGCTCAACACAGTCATGAAATGTAAATGTCATTTCATGAAGGATTTGTGCAGCTGGCTTTGCCCTGGGGGAAAAAAAAGATTCCAGCATCTTACACAGCTTAAGATAGTTTAAGCATGATATATACACATATATTTTTAAGCATCATGGCTATTATTCTTCAAGTCCAGAGAGCTGGGTTCTAGTTCTACACATGCCCTACCTGGCTATGGCTAATGGCTTAGTCTCTTGGGTACCTTAGTTTCCTCATCTGTAATTGAACGGAAAGCCTGCCTTAACTACTTTTTTGAGGAAAAAAAAATGAGACAGTAAATGTGCTCACACTCTGAAAACTAAATTAAAATCTTTGATACCTTGTTAGTGTCCACTGGAGCTGCTACCTTAAAATGAGCAACTAATGGACTCAAAGGAAGCTAAAATCCAGACCCTGCAGTCAAAAAGCTTATAGTAAAAGAAGAGTCAGACACATGTAGGCAGGCAAGAGTGCTAAATTCTACATGGAGAGAAAACGGTATAGCAAGGAAGAGAGAAATTTCAGGGATGGGGTTTTGAGCTGTCTTCAGGGCCCAGGTACTAGTCCATGAGCTGGATCATGGAGGACAGTCCTAAACAAAACCCACGTTTACTGAACTCTCATTTCTTAGGGTTTTACTTAAAATTTTCACATAATGCTCTCCCAAACTCTATAAAGTAAACATCGTTATCACTCTCATTTTACCAATAAAAGTTAATTTGCCAAAGTTCCCACAGGCAATCTGACTGTAGGGTACCCACCCCCATCAGCACACAGCACACTATGTGACTCAAAGATGGAAATGAGAGACAATGGAACAACAGGACGAGTCAGAATATAGATAGATAGATAGATAGATAGATAGATAGATAGATAGATAGATATAGATATAGATATAGATATAGATATATAGATAGATAACTGGCTCATGGGAAATCGAAGAAGAGCTAAATAGATGGAGACATATGCCATATTCACATACCGAATGACTCAATAGTGTTAAGGTATTGGTTCTCTCCAAATTAATCAGTAGATGCAACACAATCCCAATAGTAATTCCATATGCTTTTTGGAGAAAATTACAAGCCAATTCTAAAATTATTAAAAATACACAAGACTCTAGAATAGCCAAAGTGATCTAGAAAAAAGCAAAGTCAGACGGCTGACACTGCTCGACCTCACGACGTCTAATAAAGCTACGGAATGAAGGCAATGTCACTGACAGACAAGCAGGTCAAGGGAGCAGCATACAGAGCCTAGAAATAGACATGTAATTTACGATCATTCGATTTTTTGACAAAGGAAACAATGCAGTTCAATGGGGGAAAGGCGAGTCTCTTCAACAAATGGTACTAGAACATCTATAGAGAGAGAAACAAACTTAAGACTCCTACCTCACACCATACACAAAATTAATTCATGGTAGGTCACAGACCTATAGTAAATGCTAAAACTATAACATTCTAGAAAGGCAAAAAAAAAATACCCTCATGAATTCTAAGTAGGTAAAGGTTTCTTAGTAGACTGAAAGCGATATAAATAAAAGGAAAAAATTATCATCATGAAAAATTTCTGCTCAATAAAAAACATGATTGGGAAAATAAATCAGTAAGAGATTTAGGGAAAAAAAGTCACACAACCTATATCTAACAAAGGCCTCACATCGAGAATGCAAAGATCTCTTTCAACTCATAAAAATAATAAAAAGACAACCTAACTTTTTAAATGTATAAAATATATAATCAGACACTTCACAAAGTAAGATACACAAATGACCAATAAGCACATAAAAAAGGTATCCAACATTTGAATCATAATGGAAATGCAATTTAAACCACAATAATATATCACAATAATATATCACTATACACTCACCAAAACGGTTAAAATTAAAAAGACTCACAACATCAAATGTAGAATCAAATTGGTGGGTATTTGAGTATTTACTACTATGCATTTCTTTCAATGTTTCTTATATTTGAAATTTGTCATAATAAAACATTGGAAAAATGAGCTCATGGAATTAGTAACAGATAGTAGCCAAAGATATTAATTATAATAAATACTCTATGTATAATGCATAAGTAGAGTTTTTAAGTTTTGTATTTTAGGTACCAATTCCTGAATAAATTTCCTGCACATCTGATTCTTCTAGCTCATCAAAGGTGATTTAACTACTCCATCCATTTTTCCACTAGATCTAACAACCTACTATTCTCTGAATTATTAGGTAAATGACAGGGATTAAGGGCTTTTTGCTAAATTTAACAAAGTACAATGATATCTCCCTATGGAAGAGTAGAAAAGGAACTAAATTGAAAACAGAGCCACCTCTTAGTGTCTTAGTTCATGGGTCAGAAGACTTAATATTGCTAAAATGGAAATATTCCTCAAACTGATTTACATATTCAATGCCATCCTATTAAAATTCCAGCTTTCTTAGCAGATGTTAGCAAGCTGATCCTAAAATTCATATGGAATTTCAAAGGGTCCCAAATAGCCAAAACAATCTTGAAAAAGAACAAAGTTGGAGGACTCATACTTTCTGATTTTAAAACTTACTACAAAGTTACAGTAATCGAGACAATGAGGTATGGGTATAAAGGGTAGACATACAGATCAATGGAATAGAAGTGAGAATCCAAAAATAAACCCTCACATTTATGATCAGCTTAATTTTGATAAGACAATGCGATAGGGAAAAATAATATTTTTAAATAGTTGGGCCAACTGAATATCCACATGCAAAAGAATTAAATTGGACCCTTATCTCATGCTATATACAAAATTAATTCAAAATGGATCAAAGAATACAAGATATAAATCTTTGTGACTTTGGATTAGGCAACAGTTTCTTAACTATGACATCAAAAGCACCAGCAATGAAAGTAAAAATAGATGAACTGGACATAATCAAAATTAAAAAAAAAAAAACTTTTGCACTTCAAAGGGCACCATCAAGAAAGTAAAAAGACAGTGCACAGAATTATATAAAATAATTGCAAACCATATATCTGATAAGGCACTTGTACCTGGAGTATACGAAGAACTATTACAACTCCAAAATAAAACGACCGAATTTAAAAATAGGCAAAGAATCTGAATAGACATTTCTCCATAGAAGATACACAAACAGTCAACAGCCACAGAGAAAGATGTTCAGCGTTATCAGGAGTCAGGAAAATGCAAATCAAAACCGTAATAAGGTACCACTTCATACCCACTATGCTGGCTATCATCAAAAAGACAGATAAATAACAAGTAATGGCAAAGATCTGGAGAAATCTGAGCCTTCAGACACTGCCGATGGGAATGTAAAATGGTGTGACCGCATGGGAAAACAGTCTTCCGGGTCCTCAAATAGTTACATGCAGAGTTTACCATGTGCTCCAGCAATTCCACGCCCAGCCATATACCCAAAAGAAAGGGAAACTTATGTCCACACAAAAACTTGTACACAAATGTTCACAGCGGCATTATTCATAACAGCCAAAAAGTGGGAACAATCCCATGTCCATCAACTGGTTAATGTAAAAACAAAATGTGGTATATCCGCACAATGGCGTTTTATTTGCAATAAAAAGAAATGAAGTACCAACACGTGCTACGGTATGGATGAAACTTCAGAACATTATGCGAAGTGAAAAGAGCTAGTCACAAGGGAACCATGTATTGCATTGTTCCACTTTTATGAAATGTCCCCAAAAATCAGATCTAGAGATCAAAAATAGATTAACAGTTGCCTAGGGCTAGAGGGGATGAGGGGATGGGGAGGTGAGGACTGCTGAAGGGTGCCGCTGGGTTTCTTTTTGGCATAATGAAAATGCCCTGAAGTCGATGATTGTCTGATGGATACAGGACTCTGTGAATACACTAAAACCACTGAACTGGGTGCATTGTTTGATATGTGAATTAAATGGGTGAATTTATAGTATATGAACTATGCGTCAATGAAGCTATTTAAAGAAAAAAAAAAAAGAGTCCTGGGTTGGGACTACATTCCTAATGGCCAGCAATGCCAACTTCTGCGCCTGTCTGGGTCACAGCTGGGCAAACCCATCTCTCATAACTGCATCCAGCTCTTCATCTTGTGAATACATCTAAGGAACCACGCTCAGGTGCTGGCACCACCCTGGGCACCGAGAAAGCTAAGTGCAACGTCATCACTGTCTGGTGGTTCAGTCCACACCTCGCGACGTGTGGCTGCTGAGCATCTGAACATGGTGAGTCTGGGCTGAGAAGTGCTCTCAAGATAAAATAGACACCAGATTTCAAAGACTCAGTCAGCGAGAGAAGTAAAACGTCTCAGTAATTGTTTATATTGAATTACACACTGAAATAAATGAAGTAAAATGAAATGTTATTAAAATCAGTTTCACCTGTGCTTTTCAATTTTTTGAATGTGGTACTAGAAAATTTTAATTTCATATGCGGTCCACATTCTACTTCGATGGGGTAGAACTGGTTTAAATTTTTAAATATAAGTAAATCGTCAAACTTTCCTGATCCCCAGTGTTTGGGGGGATTGTGTTATGCAGACTTCTAAATGGTAATTAACTTTGAAGTCCACTCGGCAGTTATAAAATGCCTGCTGCTCGGCAATTATAGATGCACAAAAGGTTCCTTGTTTGCTCCCCTCTGCCAATTGGTCCCTTGGACTAGAGTTGAAGATGCTCGGCATGGTCTTTTAAATACTGGCGTGCTGAGTCTTTTGACAAAGCACAAATGTTTCCCAAATAAGGCAGGCCCAGAAAACTTCCTCTGAACTCTTTACGAGTCATGATCAAAAGGGTTGCTTTTTGAGAATAACTAAAGATGAGGCTGAGCTGATAGACTACTATTCACAGAAAGAAAATGTCTTCTCAAAGGGGTTTTATCTAGAAGGGGCTCTGCATAGCATCTGTGAGGGTCTCCCCCTTCACCCTTCACTTGTGAACCCTGACTCATTCCGGGAGCTGTTTGCCTCTCCTTCGCTGCGTTCCTCTCTGATCCATGTGTCCAGGGTGATGAGACCAGGGATTATGAGGCAGAGGCAAGCTCTAAACTTTGACTCTGCTGAAACTTTATAAAAATATCCAGACATACATCTGTGCCCCAGGAGAGGATACAAAAATGGGCCTCAGGCGCGGCAGGCGCTGGATTAAGGTGTTACCCCAGGGTAGTGGACCCAAGCTTCCTACCAAGACATCTGGTTGCTTCTTCTTTACCCAGCCAATGTGCAAAGAACTGAGTCGACTGAGCCTTTCACTCCCCCACGCTCTGGGGAGTGAAAGCAGGTTTACAGGTGACATAACAGGACCAGAGTTACGGTGCTGGTAAGTGGCACAGCCACAGTTCCAATTTGGGTCCCCCTCATCATTTCGAAGCTAATGGCCGTAATAAACACCAGGCTATCCTGTCACCCTTTCACTCCACAACACTACTCCCCGCTGTGCGCTATAGGAATGAGAGGTTAAGGTGGTTTTTTCTTTTTTTAAGATCACTGAACTAGAATCCTGCCATTCCCACATCTACTTTTATTCCGCATCTCCAGTAAGCTGAAATAGAAGATGGTTTCATTGGCTTAATTGACTCCATTTTGTGCATTATGGAAGGAGAGACAAAATATCTCTGTGTCCTTCACCTCCTCTGGGCCTGAGCTGGGTAGCAGTGGGAGACATAGAGCTTAATTTTGTGTGCTGTCACATTCGACCCATTTCTCCTCCCTGCTTATGATGATGGAGCGTACCACGTACCAGCTTGTTCTCATACTGAGAGCAAGTCGGCCTGGTGCTCAGCACTGGGCACAGATAAAGATGACTATACCCCAATCTCTGCCTTCTAGAATGTTCCTCAGTAAGTGTCTATCAAGCTATTCTAAAGGGCCTGGGTTTGGGGCGAAGTGTGTTGTAAAGAATGAAGCTCATTTCTAGAGTTAGTCTGTGGCTTGAGACGCCTTCAAATTATAACCCTTGTTACAAAATGTACCTGACTTAGACTTTCAAAAGAATGGGCTGTAACAAGGCTATTTCTAGATGGACGGTTTCCGGGCCGAGGTAATCAAAGCCGTCATTTTCCACTCTCCTCCCACCACTCCCATTATCTCCCAGGCCTGGTCTTAAGTGTTTGGCTGGCTTAGAAAGCCCTGGGTGGTGTGATTTGAAAAGTTAAGGGAATTATGATGAAAATGTCATTGCAGGCCACCGAAAGTCTGGAGGCCTCTGATGAAGAGATTTAAAGGTTCCTCAATCATCTCTCAGCCAGAGACGCCTAAGAAGCCAGAATGGCTCCAAAGGATGGCCAAAGGCAGCTCCCACCCCTTCTCCATCTCTGGCTATGCCCCCCCCCCCCAGAGATGTCCATGTCCTAATACCTGGAACCTGTGACTGTGTTACTTTACGTAGCAAAAGGGACTTTGCAGATGGACTTCAATTAAGAATCTTGAGATGAGGGGATTGCCTTGCATTTTCTCGGTGGGCCACTTCTAAGCTCATGAATCCCTGAAAGCAGAGAACCTTTCTCTAGAGTGAAGATCAGACAGAAAAAGGTCAGAGTGATGTTATTTTGATGACTTTGGAGATGGAGGAAGGGAGCCCAGAGCCAAGAATTGCAGGTAGCCTCAGAAGTTGGGAAAGGCACAGAAATGGACTCCCCTCACAGCCTCCAGAAAGTCCACGGCACTGCTGACTCCTGGTTTCAGCTGAGTAAGACCCACACTGGACTTCTGACCCATAGAACTGTAAAATAATAATCTGTATTGGCCACAGCACAAAAGAAAACTAATACACTGGTTTTACACAACCAAACAGTGGGATGGTCAGGCATGAGGCCAAGTGACCAGGGCAGTGATTGCACATTCAGGACAGCCAGCTTAACCAACTGGTCAACTCTGTCCTAAAGAAAGCTCAAGTCCTTCTACAGAACAACCTGTCCTAAGACGGGGCCACAAGTACAAATGCATAATACACTGGTGATGCAGAAGGAGCCGGTGCTCAGGGTTGATTCTTCACGCTCATGTTGGCCTTAGAGAATCCTGGGTCCTTGTTCTCCAGAGAACTAAAAGCAGCTCAGCACCAACAACAGCAGAACAGACCTCTTCTCGTGGGAAGAACGTTAGGGAACTGAAGGGCAGTGTCCCCAGAGGCTGGCTCCCCGTCCCTAGTACTCCTGAATTGTGGTGTGATGTGTTCAGCACGGATTGATACTTAGAGTGCGAGTCATGCAGGTGAGCAGGCGGCTCCCCTCCTACCTTAAAGCAGAGACTTTTGATGCTTGTATCAGGACTCTCCTTTTCCCTAATACATACACATTTCAACCACCTATGTTAGCGCCTAGACACCGCAGAGGCACACACAGTTCATGATGGAGGGCTGGGTAATGAGAGGGACTGATGGGTGTCCTTCTCTCTCCCTTCTTCCTTAAAGGTGAGATGGTAGGGTATCTTCACCAGTTCTCACTGATAGAATACTTGGGATGGATAAAGTGTCATGCATCACCACCTGGAACTCCTTGGGAATCTACTCGTTCCCCTAGATCTCACTAAAAATGCAGGAGCAGATCCCTAGCTGTGTCTTTGACTCAGGATCCCCAAGGAGCTTCTTTTGGTCATTTTGTACTTTACCCAACCCTCATCCAAAGGAGTAATCACCCACCCATCTGCCAACTTCCTTGACTCCTCCATCAGTATTTAATCTCATCAACCCAAAGGGCATCATCAAATGGCAAATGGGGTAACTGAGGACTAACGAATCGTCTGAAGTGTGATTCCTAACCAAAGGGATTGCTGATACACAATGATGGTTCTTACCACCATTTCCTGATGCCCACCCTATTCCAAGCACTTCACGTGTGTTTTCTGATCTCGTCTTTCAGCATCCCTGAAAATGAGCAGCATCATCCCATTGTGGAGACGAGGAAACTGAGACCGATCACATCAAGATTGCAGTGACAGTAAATGAAGAAGCCGGATTCAAAATCGGGTCTCTCTCACGCCAAAACCTGACTTCTCACATGGCTGCATAGCCTCCCAAGATGGAAACTATCTGCTCCCCAAAAGTTTCTAGAAAAGTGCTACAGAGGATGTACATATCTACACGAAGCCTGCTGTATGTCGATTCTCAGTTGAAATGTTGCTTTCCTAGCTAGTTAGGGGCAAAACTCTTGATGATATAAATAAGACTAGTTTCAACTCTGGAAACATTTATTGAGCAACTACTAGACCAGAGTTCAGGCATATGAACAGACCAGAGCCCCTAGCCTCTTCTAAAAGAATTAGGCATATACACACCCGTGTGTATACACACACAAAATTATAACCTAAGACAGAAAATAAGCACTTCATCAAAGCTTGAGGCAAGACATGTGTTATACAAATAAGCAGCAGCCACAGCAATTAATTCAGCGAGCTTTGGAGAGGAGGTGCACTCAAAGCAGAGGCGGAGGAGAAGTGGGAAGGTGGACACACAGAACATCTCTCAGGAACAGAGCATCTCAGTGTTCTCAGAGGAAGCGGGACAAGTAGGTCAGGGCGAGATTACAGATTGGGAAAGACTGAATTTGATGGTAAGGAAAGTTTAGATTTTATTTCCTACTTCTAAAAAATATTTATACATGTACATTAAATGCATTCCATGGGAACCATGAAGACTTCTGAGTAGGGAGTAAAATGTCCACAGCTGTGCTTAAGGGGAATTCCTGAAAGGGATATGGGGACTGGCAACAGCTGAGAAGGTGACCAGCCAGGCATAAAACCTGCCCCGGTGACTTCCGAGAGCCAGTGAAGTATGACAAAGAGCCTAGATTTCCAGTCCTAGCTTCCCACTAGCTGGCTCTGTGACATGAGTCGAGTTGCTGGAACTTCCTGAGCCTCAGTCCCCTCATATCTTAAACGATGAGGTTGAACTATATAATTGCTAAGACCACATCTACCTCTAAAACGTTAGGATGTGAAGTTGTAAATCTGTACAAACCACAGCAAACATGTCTTCACATCATATAAAGCATGGCAATAACTAGCCCTAAGATCACTCAGATCTCATTGTGGATTCAAATGACATAATTTACATAAGGGTTGTTTTTTTTTTCAATGCACATATGTTAGTAAATTCGAGTGAAGTGCAAACTTCTTGTTCTGAGTGCTCTCTTGATTGAATTATGCATTTATTTCCAAGTCATAAAAAAGTATTCCCTTTTCCCTCTCCAAACTCTAGACTTTTGTCTTAACTAAAAACAGCTGCCAACCTTTTCCCAACTCACCTGCTTAGCGAAGAAAAATAATCTGTTGGAACATACCCATAAATTTAAATTCTAACTACAATATGAAAGCTGACGCTCTGTGACAGGCATTACTTCACATTTCCGCAACACCTATATCGAGACCTGGGCGTGCAAGTTTATTTAACACAAACTCAACCAAGGTGTGAATCAGCTGCACTTCCTCCTGCAAATCGGACCACCGCAGAAGGATTTCCTGAAAATGTGGCCACGAGCAGGTGTTATTACTCGGATCAAACTGGGACCAGTCCAGAGAGGGCAGCCAAGGAGGAAGGAGGAGAAGGCAAACCCATCTCTTCCAAAAAGGCTCGACTTGTCTTCTCGCCAACAAATATCTGATAACTCAAACTAGTGGGAGGGAGGTTAAGGTAAGAATGTCGCTCCTTTATGTCAACTACTCAAACCTGCCCTTGGACTCTAGGAACTGTTAAAATAAACAGGTTAAAAATGAAACAGATTCCATACGACTCAGAAATAACGGTGAGCAAAAAACACCAAGGATCCCATCCTCCTGGGGAGTGTACATTACAGAGTCTAATTTGGCAGCTCTTCAGAATCTTGTCTTAAAGAGCTGTTGGGTGATTTAAAGAGATGAGTATTTTAGTGCCTTGACTTCTCTTTAAATATACACCATTTGAATGAATCCATTTGTTGTAAATATCAAGGCATTATATTTAAAATTTCATATCTCAAAAAAAAAGTTCTCTGCTATTTTTCTTCAAACCTTTTAAGATACTTACATGATTCCTAATTTTTAAGGAAATACTAATCCTGGTGTTTAATGATGATAAAGGACTTGTCTATTTTTGTAACAAATCACCAGAACAAAAAGCTATTATGGAGTAATTAAACACCACATTCAGCATTGATATGGAGAAAGAGAGAATTACAAATTACTTTTTACAGCTTGTTCTGAAGTTTTCTGAAGTGGAACACATTTAATCATTAAACCGCTCAAAGGTGTTTCAAAAAGTAATCAGGAGGGTGGTGGGACAACCTTCAATTTTGAGGCACCAAAGCCTCAAATCTTCCCAGGGCCTCCACCTGAGGGTCGTCCCCAGCCTGAGACCCCATCTCTGATAAGCTCATTCAGAGGTAACTGCTGGGAGGCCCATTGGTCATGCGATTTCCTGCTTCAGGGGGTCACAGAGATCTCTGACCTTTAATTAAATATAGTTTGCTAGTTCGGGCCATAGAACAAGTAATTTTGAGTTCAGGCCTACATCAGAATTCTAAGAAAGCCATCTTTAGTTCGTTCTTGTTATTATCTAAAAGGTATAATTATTTTTAATTGAGTGAGCTTTCTGAGTACACCTGGCAGTACGTAAGCAGATTAAAATACAAGGATTCCACACCGTATGGAGTCCCCAGGATTCATTCCCAGCTTCTCAGAACACCCCAGATAATCATTTCTCTGCACTGGCAGCCTGAGCAGACCCTACTGTCACCTGGCCTGGCCTGACTCAGATGCCCCTTAATGTAAGCGCCCATGGCTCACCGTCCTCACTGGTGACACTCTCTCGCTCTACCCTGTCAGACCAGAAGCCCCCTGGAGGCTCGGCCCACCTGCTCCCTGTGGCCACCAGGCTCCCCTCCCCATCTCACCCAGTACCCCAACCCACCAGGTGCTTCCAACCTGGCAGCAGCTTCCTCCTTCGAGAGCATCTGTCCTGCGCAACTGGCCTCCTTTTTGAAAAGTGTGCCTGGTTCCTTTCAACAAACACCCTTGATTTCTCACACAAATCATATATAAAGACCTATCTTACATAAAAGGCGGGTGGGGGAGAGAAGTATATTTTTTAGAATGGCTTTCGGGAAGCGTCTGTCAATTACTACAATCGGTGTTTCTTGCCATGGATGACAGGAGCGGGTGGTTGAGAATCGATTCACTTCTGGATATGGCTTCTTTTGTGTCTTTCCTCTGCCCCTGGGTTGACTGAGCATGTCAAATCTCCAGGCTCTTTGGAAGAAGGTAGACCTCTACTTATCTTCCCCCCCCCTTTGTGTACCTTTCAAAGAAAATGCCTACAACCAGGTTATTTTTGTTTCCCCTCCAGTGAAACTTTTAAAGTGCCAAGAAGAACTTCTAGCTATGGGAACCGATTTGATTCTCATCTGGCCAGAGTCAAACCTACTTTTTACTGGACAGCACGTTGGAATCCATTGAAATGAAGGGACAAACATTAAGAAGCAGCAGCCAGCTCCAGCTCGTGTGAGGAAATGGGGCTAGAATCCTGAAATTGAGCCAGGCTTTTTCACCTGGGACAGGTGCTCCTGAATCCTGCTTTTGCCAGGAGCCAAAGAACTGGGGACAACAATTCCCTGTCAGCAGAGGATGTGTAGAAAATTCCCCCTCCAGCCTCCCAAAGAAGATCGCCAATATCTGCTCAGATACAAAAAGGCAAAAGTACATACTGTTTCACATTTATAAAAATTACTAAGTAAGAACAAATCACTATAAAGAAAACAAGCCAAATTGATATGTTTCTGCCTTCCAGGAGGCGAATGTCTGAGAATAAAACAGACACAGAGGGAAAAAAATGATTAAAAGCAGGCAACTGATGAAAACTGCTGAATAAGTCCCCAATATACCTACAAATTAAACATATACTATGTGTATCCCACATAAAGGAAGGGGCAGTTGTTAGAATTAAATAACATTTAGTTCATTAAGAAAAAAGTTGAAAGAGGAAAATAAAGGTATAGGCTAGTCACCATCATTGTGAGGCTCCCTGTCTTGCAAAAAAACTAAGGTACAAATTCATCTGCACTTCTAAAACACATCATACCTTCCCCCGCCACCACGATCAGCTATATCCTGTGATTATTTGTCTTCTATACTAAACAGGAAGAGTTTGTACCTTCTATGCAACTTTGTTTCAACACTACCACAACAATAATGCTAGTAAAAACATAACCTGAGTGCTTATTTTCAGCCAGGGATTGGGATAAGAACTTGAAGTCCATTATCTCATTTAATCTCACAACAAACTTACAAAACTGCGTTATTATTTTATAAGAGGTAATATATTTATATCGCCCAAATCTATAAAAACACAAAAAATGTTCAGCGACGTCTCCCTCCCTTTTCTGTCCAAAATCCCACACCCCCTTCATATGGAACTATTATTATTAGTCTTGTGGATCCATCAAGAGTTTATGTATATAGAAACAAGCTTCATGTTTTATACAAAGGTAGCATATTATTTAAGTTGCTATACACTTTGAAATGTTTACTTATCTTGGAGATCTATACTTTTTATAGCTGTATAGTATTGCACTCTGTAGTTCAACTATAAAATATTTAACCACACCTCTATTGATGGATGTTTGGTATTATATTTTACAGATGAGAATACTGAGGCTCAGAGAGGTTAAGTGATTTGTCCGAAGTCACACCGCTGGCAGAGGAAGGACTCAAGCCAAAGCTGATTAAACTCCAGTTCCTGTATTTACTGCATGATGTGCAGTAGATATTCAATAAATACTTGTTGAATAGATTAATGAACCTATAAACCAATACCAAAAAAGAGAAAAGGAAAAAAAAGCAAGAAGAGAAATTCTGTTTCCTTCATCCTTCACTGCTATCACTGCTCTTCCCTTTTCTTCTGTAGAGATGTGCATCCACACGCACCCTCTCCAGGATCATTATAGTATAACGAAGAGGTTTTCAGCCACACATCATTTAATCCTATGCAAGCCCTGAATGAAGGACAGCCGGGAATGGATGCAAGCATCACCTCGCCGGCCAAAAGCCCCAAGGTCTGCTCATCAAGGACACAAGGGAGGAGGGAAAGAGAGTTCCTGGGGGCAAACAACACCTGTGCCGAGATGGCCAGGCATCAGTCACACCGACACTTCTGAAAGTCACTGCGCATTAGACGCCAACTTCCACAGCTCGCTCCGGGGCTTCACAGCTGGTTTTCCTCTACAATGCAGACGGGCGTCCCCCAAACCTTCAACTGCTTCCTAATGTGCCTGAAAGCTGACACACGTAGCCTCATTTTGACACTGTTTTACATCGTGGCCCAGCGGTCCAGTGAATTTAACACTAGAGTTATACACATTAAGTGCATTCGAACATAGCCGATGTCTTCACAGGCTCTTTGGCGAACCACTTCTGGGAAGGTGCGGCATTTGACAACAGGTATGCTGCGTCTCTCAATGTCACAGGCCCTGGAGCAGCCTCGCCTGAAAGGTAACCTCCCTGAGACCTCACAAGGTACCAGAAAGGTTTCCTTCTTTTGACTCGTGGGAAGAACACTGCAAACTTTGTCATCTGCACTCAGCCTTCGAGGCCCACAGAGGATATGAAGCTGCCTTCGAAGGCATGGACTTAAAATGACTCGGAATGTGACATACACCATTCGCTGTCCACATTCTCTCTATATTCTGAATACGTGTGCAATTTTTGGAAAGTGTGAGGTCGCACGGGAAAACACACACCCATTCTCCTCTGACACTCTGCTGTTGTGTCTGATGATAAGAGATATCTATTTAACAAGAGCTCAGAATTACCATTTAATTGGTTGTAATCTGCTCAATGAAAGAATAATGTCCTCTACAATGATTCTAATCTAATCAGTTTAATCTAAAATCTATGGGACATTACAGATTTTTCTGAGACGGAATATTTAAATCTCTTCCTCCACATTTAATTTAAATTATTGACATGCGAGACAAATGGCCATTCCTTTTAAAGACTGCAACACGAAAAACGTCTATAATTTTTGCCCATTTTTAAGGCTCGCTTGCTGCTATAGGATTGGCATCTGTAATTCTCCTAAACTGAGAAACTTTTAAAACGAATGTGCTTGTGTTTCACTTTCCTCTAATGGGCTCACACTAAAACCTGTGGAACAAAAATCTCGAAGTAGGAATGTCAAGAATTATGTCCAGCTATATTAGAAGCATCTAGGAAAATATATTTTACCAAGATCCAGAGAGAAAGAGAGAGAGAGAGAGAGAGAGAGAGAGAGAGAGAGAGAGAGATCAGCTAGCCAATCAATCAACAAACAAGTTCATCTTCATTTGTGGGTCTCCATTAAAAATGTTTATATTTATGCTTCTTCCTAACACATCGTATTAATAAATTTTGTTCAAACCAAGCCTGTGTCTAAACACTGTTCTGCTCTGCCTGCATTGTGTTTCTCAGGTTTCCTACAGCGTCAAAATGCAGATCACGGAGGAACAATTTCTTGACATTTTTGTTTTATAATTATTATTATCACAGTGCAATTCTAGTGGGGCTTTGCCGGATATATATCAGAGGTGAAAATCTTTTTAAAGTAAATCATTATAAAATCCCTTTCCTTTATACCATGCTGGAAGTGGAGTGTCTAAAGGTCTTTTGGGAAAATAAATAATGGAAATTTTGTTATTGATCTCATGCAGAGGCAGTAAATCTAATGAGTTATTGTTATTTTACCCACGGCAAATATTATGAGGTCCAAAATAATAACATTCAATTAAAGAAAGAAAGCCAGATAGGATATAAGATAAAAACGTAACTTAACAATAAATTCTTTTCAGTACTTCCTAAATACTAATTTAGTCTGTCATACATGTGGAATGAAATTCTTTTCAAAAAATCGTTTCCCATGCCGCAGCAATAATTAAATAGACAACTATCATCTTTAACAAAAGGTTACCGGTCTTCATTAAAAGATAATTTGTACTTGGCTTTTTTGTTGTTGTTTATTTAACAACAATGACAAAACCTTAAGCTTAGAGTCAGGTCTCCTAGGATCTATCAAATGTTTGAAGAGTTAAACTTAAGCAGAAGTATAAAAGTTATTTTGAAAGTGTTGTACAATAGAGCCCTGTTAGCATGGCTCCTTATTACATGACTGAGGGTCATCAGACTAAAAGGTCACAATGTGCCCTTAGAGCTTTGCTAGATCCAGGAAATCAGAGCACTTCATACAGTGACAAAGGACATCTACAGCAGGTGTTTGTCTGATTTCTCCATGGTGTACTGTAAAAAATGGGAAGCCACTACATTTTTTGCATTCACATCTAGTTCATCAAGCCATCAAGCGACTTCTGAGTTTTCGGGAGCAGCTGCCATAATCCTAAGTCTTCAGGACAAAGCCCCCACTGTTTTGTCACAGGCTGACCTAACTCATTCGCCTTTTGCTCCCATTGTCAGAACCTAACTGGTCGGAAGCCCGGTTCTCGGTGGATGGCGAGAACTCCCAGCCAGGCTCCGTCATTCCATGTCCCTGCATCGCCCCTTCCTGCGTTCAGATAACGCCCCACCCTGCTTCCCACGCACGAAAATTAAAACTCAAACCTTGACACCCAATGGCTACTTTCTTTCTCATCAACAGCAAGAAAACCACATTGACAAAGAGGCATTTTCTAGAGAAGTATTTCTCTTCCAGGGGATGAGTCCTACCATCTCTCAAAAAAAATCAAAGCAACCGAAGAATGAATGACTCACTTTGAATTCCTGCCCTCCTTGGCCGCCTAACATCACCCTTGGGTGGGGTAAAAAGAGGGCCCTCAAACAGGGAAGTAGAAAAGAGATGTCGATCTACCCTTCACGAACAGAGTGTCACAGTATCGTCCACCTGCTTTTCTAACCCATTAGTCCCTCAGCTGCTGGCATTCCACACACCTGTCTCGAGACCAAGAGGAAGAAATACATGAAGAGCAGCCAGCAGACAGTGCTCCCTCTGTGTCAGAGAGACACTAAGCTTTTACTCTCCCAGACAAGCTTAGTGGGCGCGATTAAGATCATCCCATTTTACAGATCATGAAACCGAGGCTTAGTGAGGTTAAGCTTATTCAGCTAAGATTGACGAAGTCACAATTCGACACCAAACCATCTCCTCCTGACCTTAAGCTTTCAACCAACTACTGCGAGAAAGTGCTTAATAGAGTAATAAAATGGCTCTCAACGTTCAAAAACAAATCCTTACTTAAATGCACCTATTGCCACATAATGGATAAACCCACATAATGGGTAATTTATAATTTTATAATACATGGGATTTTGAAAACATGTGTTTTTGCACAATAATACTCTTACATATCGAAGCCTTTGGTCAGAAAGACTTAAAGAATTTTTAAAACCAACAACAGGGGAATAACACCAATGCACGCATACCCAAAAACCTGTCACCAAGAGGGTCACAGTCCCCATGCTTTCATCCAGCTATCCTGAGAGCATTTCAAATTGCCTGGAAGAGACTGAGAAAACAGAGCGGCCTTAGAGAACCAAGCCTGTCAAGATGAATCTCAACCACACAATTCCTCAGTTCTTATACTGCCTCCATTTGGATGCAAAAATACATAGTCTCAGAAGGTCTCAGAAGCCTCCCAGCTGAGGGTCTGCCTTCCCCGTCCTCAGCTGATCCAAGCAGCAGCTCAATAGGTATTAATACATATTGCCGCATGGCGCAGATGAGTTTGGGAATGGAATTAAAATGCGTTGGCTGAGGTTCCACTCTGGCAGTAAACAGAGGCTCATCAGAAGTAGGTACCATCTGGAACGGATAGGATGGTCGAATTGGATATTTCTCGAAACATGGGAGTATCTGCCATGCCATTTCTGATTGTTTTATCCAGGTGAAGGCTGATGTTTTTTAATGTGGAAGATGTGACTACTTAGTATTTTCTCTAGAGTCCGGCTAGAAATGTCCCTAGATTCAGAAAGAAGTTTCTTCAACACAAAGATTAGGAAAAGCAACTTGCTATCCAGCCGTTTTTACCGAAAGGCAATAAGCAATATCTCAGGATCTGAAAAGTGGGCTCAAGTATACAATCCCTAAACAAGAATTGTGATCTTGAAAAAATGGCTATTTCCAAAATGGAAATTGAAAAAAAAAAAAAAAGTCAATCAGAAAACAGCTGTGTTTACACAAATAGAGTGAAGTGGAAAACTGAGGCAATTACCCAGATGACTTCAATTCAATCTTCCCGTCAACTGAAATATACAGAAAATTGAAGATATAACATGGGAATTCTTGACTTTGAATTTTCCAGATAATTGTATTATCTCTCCACTGTTCTTATTTAGACAAAGCCTAAAACCCATTCTACACATTGGCAATGGAAAGTACATACTTGGAGACCCAAGTGTCTAAGGCAACCACTGTGTGTAGATGTAACTCAGCACAGCCCAGAGCCAGGTCTGAAGTTTTGGAACCATTTAGAAAATCAGATTATAAACGAATCATTCTTTTAAAACCCTCCACCCTATAAAAAGTCACTTAAGGAGATAATGATAATTTGTCCCCCCCAAAAAACAATCCATATACAATAAAACTGCCCTATTTTGAGCCTTTCGTTATTTGAAGAGAAAAGGCATCCATGAAAACAGAGGTTTTAAGACTCTTCAAAAACTACCCCCTTTTTGCTTCAGAAATCACATTTGGAGCAGATGTATTTTCTTAAATCAAGTAGGAAACTATCACCTCACCTCAATTTTTAAACAATCTGTTTTTCTACCCTCCAAAACAATTTCCATCAATTCTTATGTGACATTTAAAATCTTATCACATTTATGTCCCCCCAAATGTAACTTGTTTTGGAATATAAATTCCCACTACACAAAGTATGCAAATATTTGTATCACAAAAGAGAAGCAGAGAATGTCGCTAACTCAAATTCAGCCCCAAACTACAAATTCATTTTAATTAAAGATATGTGATAAATACATACGCTGAGAGGAATGAAAGGGGGAGGAAGCCAGAAAAAGATTTATCTTTTGCCGAGAAATTAAAAATCACAGGAAGAATTCAATAAGTCAAGGAGGCCTCTTGAAACCTTCTGTTTGAACCTTTATCTAAGCACCCTGGTTAAAATTCAGTGCTTCTCATTTCTGGTCAGAAAGTAACCTGAACTGATGCAAGTAAATAACCATCCCAACAACAACAACAATAACAACAATGAAACAAAATAACACAAACAAACAAGAAAAATTCTATACGTAATGCAACCAAAAAAAAAAAATGAAAGCAAGAAAAATCTGGGCCACAGGACATATGTCTACAAGGCAATCGGTTGTGACTTGGGCTGCACAATTAGAATTGTCTGGATGCTTTCGAAATATCTGTGGGGGTGGGTTCTAGGCATCAGGACCTCCAGTTCCTAAGTGATTCCACTGTGCAGCCCACCTTGCGAGGGACAAGAGGCAACAGCTACTACAGTCACAGGCTCTTGTCTAGGAAACCCTCAAAAACCACTTTGCATGGAACCAGTGGCCCAGAAGGTCCAGATCCTGAAAACAAGCCCGGAGTATCTTTGCTCAAAGGTCTGAGGGCAAGACACAGAGAGAAGCTCGAATCTTGTAGGACTGTGGAATCCCAAGGACATTCTTGACATGATGTGTGGATTCCAGGCCAAAGAATTCGCTTAAAAATGGCCCATAACTGACTAAAAAATGTCAGGCCCAGCCAAGCAAATATGGATTATTTCAAATCGCCATGGCCTTGAATGTGGTTTCTGAAGCTCTTTGAAAAGGGGGACAATTTTTGAAGTGGCTCTTCGTTATTAAAAACTGGTTTTAATGGATACCATCTCTCTTCAAATAATGAAAGAAGCAAAGTAGGGCAATTTTAAGAATATGTTTTATTGTGGATGGATGGGTTTTGGAGGAGCAAATGTCATTAACTGCTTAATTCCCTTTTTATAGGAGGTGGAATTTAAAAGGAATCACCTCTGTGTTTAATCAAATTTTCAAAACAGGGTTCCAAAACTTCAAACTTGACTCTGCTCTCTGCTGAATTACAATAACTTCAATTATCTAGGACTCCTAGGGAAAGCCATTGTCACTAGAGCTGAACTTATAGTTGAAATAGTAAAACATACAACAAAATAGTCATGATAGAATCTGCAGAAGCAACGCATAGGAGAATGAGATAACAGATTAATTTTAAAGGAGGCTTTAAGAAATATCTTCAGTGAGATAAAGGAAGTAACAGAAACCACAAGAACACATCTCACTAGAAAATATTTTATATATATATATATATATATATACGTATATACATATATACATGAATTCTAAAATGAAAATATATAGCTGTTGAAATAAATAACTCAATAGATGGGTCGATGAAACACAAGAAGAAAGAATTAATGACTAAAAAGACAGATCTGAAGGCCTGACCCAGAGTATGTCTCAAAAAGATGGAAATGAAATATATGGACCAAAGTTTTGAGAAATGTAGGAACAAATAAGATCTCTGTTAGAAGTTCGAAGGGAAGCAAACTGAGAGAAAAGAGATGTGTTAGAAGAAATAATCACTGAATTTTCCAGAACTAAACAAAGACATGAGTGTTCAGAGAAAACAAAAATTGAACCCAATATCAAACAGAAGAAATTAAAAACAAATCATACCTAAATATCAGTGAAATTAATGAATAAAAAACAACAGAGAAATCTTAAACTATATAAAATAAAGGAAAAAAGATAACTCAAAGGAACAATAATTAGACTGACAACAGACTTCATATCAACAACAGATTACAACAGGCAGTGGAATCATATTGCAAATGTGTTAAAATTATTGACATGCTAGAATATTATACCCAAGTCAATTATTCCAAGATGAAGACAAAATAAAGACCGTTTCAACATAACAAGATGCAGTGAAACACATATCTGATAAAGGATTTGTATCTAAAATGTATGGAGAACTTTTAAAACATAACAATAAGCCAATTTTTAAAATGAGTACAAGATCTGAACAGACATCTCATCAAAAAAGATACAGTTGGGAAATAAGCATATGAAAAGATGTTCGACATCATCTGATATTGGGGAATTATAAACTAAAATAAAACTGTGATACACCATTATACGCATACCTTAGAACAGTTAAAATCCAAAAACCTAACAATACTAAATGCTGACAAAGGTGCAGAGTAACAGGAACTTTCATGCTAGTTGGAATGCAGAATGATACAGCCACTTTGGAAGACAGTTTGACAGTTTTTACAAAGCTTAACATAGACCTAAAAATTCAATCTAGCAATCACACCATCATAGGTATTTACCCAAATGAGTTGAAAACTTATATCAATGCCAAAAATCTGAATACAAATGTTTATAGCAGCTTTATTCATAATCTCCAAAAACTGAAAGCAAACAAAGCTGAAAACAAGATATTCTTCAACAGGTGAATGAATGGCTGAATGAACTGTGGTACATCCAGGCAATGGAATGTCATTCAGTGATGAAAAGAAATGAATTATCAAGTCACAAAAAGACGTGGAGGAGCCTTCGTGCAATTACTAAGTGAAAGAAGCCAGCCTAAAAGCCTATAAGAGTCTAACCACATGACATTCTGGAAAAGGCGAAACTATGAAGGCAGTAAAAAAAAATCAGTGGCTTCCAAAGACTCAGGGGAAGGGAGGTAAAGCAAAGGAGGTTTTTAGAGTGGTGAAACTGTTCTGTATAATACCGTAACAGTGCATACATGACTTCATATTTGTCAAGAACCATTGAACTATGTAACATAAAGATGACTTTATATTTGTCAAGACCTATGGAACTATGTTAACACAAAGAGGGACCCAAAGGGTAAAATATGAACCTTAGTTCATAATAATACATTAATATTGGCTCATTAATTGTAATAAATGTACCACACTGATACAAGATGTTAATAATAGGATAAACTGTGGGGGGAGGAAGGTATATGGAAACTCTGTATTATCTACTCAGTTTTTCTGTAGATCTAAAATGGTTCTAAAAAAATATATAGTCTATGAGTTAGAAAATAAAAAATGGAAAAAAGATAATGACTACTGTGCATACACACTTGATGAAATAACCATTATAAGATTTGCATCAGCAAAAAGGATATTCAACCCAGAAGGGTTAGCCAAAAAAAAAACAAAAAAAAAAAAAAAAAAACAACTAGTTAAATATGCTAGTAAATTGAAAAATATAATATATTGACTACTTAAAAACAAAAACTAGCTTTGGAGAATTTAAAATAAGGTGAAAATGCATGTCTCCATGTATAGTAAGTAAATTACATCTCAATAAAACTGTTACCAAAAAAAAAAAGTGCATGGCTCCTGAATCAGAAGTTCTATTTCTAAATATAAATCCCCCTATATATGCACAGAAAGGCCAAACTGAAAACATTACTACAGCATTATCTTCAACCCCCAAGGAAATAACCTAAGCGCCATCCAGAGTGAAATAGAGTTCATGGAAATACATATCAGTAAAGCATAAAATGTAGATGTGATGAACAACAGTCCATGAACACTGAATTTTGGAAACACAGAGACAAGAAGACATCTGCTCAGAAGACCGGAAGGCATTTCATAGTTAACATGTCTAAACTGGAACTCTAAACCCTCATCTCCCTAAGCAAGAATAGCGTTCACCCCCGGGCTTCCCCAGCTCAGAAAATGGCACCTCTTTCACCCAGGTAAATGACAACACCAAGCCTTCCTAGGAGTCACCCCCTCTACCCAACCCATCAGTGTGTCCGGTGCATTCCTTGAACCTAACTGCTCCTCATCACTAACCCAGTGTGGGCCCCCATTGGCTCTGGGGCTGATGCTACCACAGCCTTTTCAATGGGTTTTCTGTTCTCCTCTTACCCGTCTATAGCCAAGAGATCTTTCTGAAACATAAATAAGATCATGACATTACCCCGTACAAAATCCTCCAGTCCCTCTAACAGCTCCTCATCAAACTTAGAACAAAGCCTGAAGTCCTCATCATGGCCCAGCAGGTCTGTAACCCACGGTCAGACCTCTCACTGTCTCTCCTAACCTCATTCACTCCGCCACACTCCCCCCTTGTCACCTTGTTACCACCACTGGGCCTGGGCGCTGGCTGGTCCCTCAGCCTCAAAGGCTCTTTAAGAGATGTCACTGTCACTTTTGTTCAAATGTCTCACCAGAGAGGGCTTCTTCTATCTACAATAGGGTCCACCCCCTATTACTCCCTACCCCACCTCCTCGATTTGTCTTCATTATATATCCCTCTATCGTGTGTCTACCCCAAATTAAATACAGCCTCCTGGAAGACAGGGTATTTTTCTGGCTTGTTCCCCACTCATTCTCAACATATAGAACAACACCTGGCCCAGAGAGGGTACTCAGAAAATACTTGTAGAATTAATCAATTATTCAATAATGCTTTAAGTACACTTCAACTTCACCTGTGATCGTTCCTTTTAAAAAAACATCCGAGACAAGTTGGAGAGCTAATTGTGTGTCACAGGCTGAAACAGACAGATCTGTGGTCTCGTACTTCTTCCTTCCAGAACGTGGCCCAGGTGAGGTGAAGGGGGAAGGGGGTAAGTAGGAGCACTCTCAGAGCCAGAGAGCAGGAGGGCCTTGGCCTTTGCCTTTCTCTCGATGCAAGGC
Source organism: Eonycteris spelaea (assembly GCA_003508835.1). Lineage (NCBI taxonomy): Eukaryota > Metazoa > Chordata > Mammalia > Chiroptera > Pteropodidae > Eonycteris > Eonycteris spelaea. The sequence continues at coordinate 9,028,323 of PUFA01000004.1, read as the reverse complement.
TGGAGGCAAGCCAATGAGTGTCTAGACCAAGCTCCACCTGAGCATGCCAGGGTGCTCCAGCGAAGTGGGGAGAGGAGCAGCTGTTCCTTTTCCTGGACCTTTGGGGCACAGAGGGGCATGATGCCCAAAGGAGAGGATAAGTGATTGACCTTGAGATGACCTCAAGCCCCTAATTAGAACACAGCCTTAACAATTCATGTCTCACCTTCGACAGTCTAACCCAAATATCCCTCAGGTCTTTCTGGCCTCAAAATTCGAGGACTCATTGTTTCAAACTCATTGAATCCATATCTCATCCACAGTTGAAGGAATATCAAAGCAACCCAAAGCAACGTTGGTTTCGAACTGTGGAGTTCATAAAGCAGTTGCACGCAAGGCTGCCAACAATCTACAAAAGTACCAAGGGCAGGTACAAATATGACCTCCCGTTTGCAGCTGAGGAAACTGAGGCTGGGAGGGGTAAGGGGCAGGCCAAAGAGAAAGGGGTTCTCATTGAACATAAGTGAATTAAATAAAGCATTCGTGTGCCAGTGGACTCATTTTTCCAGATGGGTGTAGTTGGTCTTTCTTAAATGTGACAATGACGACAATGGGCTGTGAAAACCCTGCATGCCCCACAGCTCCTGCCACGGTGCATTCCGATGTTTAAGCACACAGACTGAGTGCAGGCCTGCTCCCCCCCGTCCCCCGCTGAGTCCTACCCAGCCTAAAGGGACTTCTCCAGTCTCGTCTCACACTGACCTTCTTCCTCGCCTGCTCCCTCCACCACACGGCCTCTCCCTTTCTCTGCCTGGAACGCTCTTCCCACCTGGACCAAGTCCGACTCCCATTACCAGCTGCCATATAGAACCACCTGTCTCTCCCGAGAGCACTTTTCACACTTGAACTCTTCTATATATCTGTGTCTCTCTCCCCTGCAAGATTCTAAGCACCATCAAGGCAGGGTCAATCTGACTTTATCATTATGAGATCGCCAAATACCTAGCCAGGGAAGGTATGTGTGAGGCTGTGAGGTCTGGAAATGCTGAGGCCCTTTTTTTCGGACAATGAGGGAGAAGTGTGGAGCTGCTGGAAGATGCCACTCTGTTGATCCTGAAGGTGATACCTCAACACAAAGGACAGATCCAAGAGCTGGAGGTCAAGAAGTCATGTTCTTGGTGACAGTACCAGATACCTACCCTAGCTCTTATATCTTACAAATTCCAAGAACAAACAAATTATCTTTATCATTGAAAGGCTGTTTAGAGTGCGTTTTCTATCATTCATAAGACAAAGAATCCTAACAGCATGGTTTTATACACTTCTGTCCCATCTCATCTAAGTGCTGGGCACTAAATAAGCACTTCATAATTTTTCCTACCTAGCTCACATTCACCGTATATTCATTTATTCATTCAACAAATATCTGCTAGGTGCCTATTGTGTGGTTTTCTAGGACCGGGGACAGAGAAGCGAACAAGCCAGGCGAGGTCCTCTTTTTATGCAATTTAATGTTCCAGCGAGAGAAACAGGCAAACAAGTAATAATTTTGGATAGAGTTAAGCCCTATGGAGATGATGAAACAGTGAGATGTAATAAAGAATGAAAGGGAGAGGAAATATTTAGCTAGGTGGTTATGGAAGTCCTCTGGGTTGAAAATGACAAGGAGGAGTCAGCCAAGCAAAGACAATGGAGAACATTCCAGACCTTGGGGAGAGCAGGAGCAACAGCTCTGAAACAAAACAAGCTTGATGGGTTTGAGGGGCAGAAAAAAAGGCAGAGAATGGGACAAGATGAGGCCAGAGGAGTAGGCAGGGACCTGACTCTTTAAGAATTCTTCACGCCTCTGAGTCCCGCTCATCCCTAGGCCCCTTTTTCTTGGGACATCCCGTATTTGTCAGTTGAGGAGAGAGAAGGAGGATGGGACTCAGCTCCAGCCAATTTGTGTTCCAGCAAGTCCCTTAACCAGTCCAGCTTTAATTCTGTCATCCATCCATCCACAAAGGGCCTGCACTTAGAGATGGTAAAAGACGCTTTCAACGCCAATGTTCTATAATTATTCTTCTTTGTATTGTCTTTTGAAAAAGAGACAGGTCAACAGAAAACATGAACCCAGCCCTAAAAGAGAACTATCGTTTCAGAATTACATTTTCAAAGCAAACATCAAAAGTTTGTCACTTCAGTCACACTCAAACACAAAGTCTCTGGTTTAAAGACAGCTGTTTTGCTGACCTCTCAGAATTCTTGAGTGGGAAGATGCAGCCATGGATACTTTTATGTGTAAGATACATGAGCCTTCCCTAAGGTAGGGGCCATGGCCCCAAAGCTTCCTAGTGCCCCCCACACACACACACATACCCTGACCCCGGGCCAGGGCTCCCTCCTGATCCCGGATGGTGGCCTCGCCTCATCACTGGCCCCCTGCCCAGGGAAGCAGATCATCGCTGACAAGAAGGTACAAGGTTCCAGCCACTGGCCACCCATTAGCAGAGAGTGAGGCAGATTTTTGCCCACCTGGGGGACTTTGCACTCCAGTAACAATGCACATCAGACAGTGCTCAGAATGGCCAGTCCTTCCTTGTCATTTAGGTCTCAGAGCAAAGTCACCTCCTTGAGGGTCCCTCCTGACTTTTTAGGCGAGGCAACCCTTGGTGGACTTCACAGATTGCAAGGACCTTGTCCGTTTACAATCCCTTATTTTTTATGTTTTACGCCTACAGCACCTGGTCTTCCTAGGTGGTCTCCCATCCAAGTACTAGCCAGGCCCGACCCTGCTTAGCTTCTGAGATCCGACGGGATCTGGCTTGTTCAGGGTGTCATTCTCATTTGCTTTCCGTTGATCACAGCCAGCTTTGACCCCGACCTCAGGGCCAGGACTTGAGTTCCTGGGGATCATCACAGCTAAACCTTCAAGCCTGAAAAGGCTTTCCAAGAAAATCTCAACCCTTACTGGCAATGCCCATTTTCCTAAGGCGGACTCTTGCCACAAGAAGGTTATTTCCAAGAGCCAGATCTTTGGAAAAGGTATATATAACCAACCAGCCAGCATTCGAGAAGCAGTTGTCACCAGACCCAAAAGGAAGTCATTTCCGGATGCATCCCTTCTAAGAGAGGATTCTAGAGGAATCTCAAACCCAGACAAAGGGACTGGGATCAATGGGTAATCCTCAAGAATTCTGACCCTCACCTGACCCCAAGCACAATATAGTAGCAGTAAGTTCACTTTCTCTGCAGTGACGTAGCCACCAACAGCTGTGGAATGTCAAAAACAAGGCTGCTTGGGTCTAAAGTTACTCCTCCCACCACAAGAGGAAAGAAAACACGTTTCTGAGTCTCCACTTCTTTATGTTTTGCTTATGAGGAACAAATGTCGACAAGATATAGGATACACTGCTCGTTTGCCACCAAAATGCACAGAACATAAATTTTATACGACTAACAGCTTAATTGTGAGCATTAAGTATTATGTTCATTGTTCTGAAACGGGGTAGAAATGAATAATTTATTTCAGACAAAGGAAACTCTTGAATTAAAAGCCTCATCTTTTAAAATTACAATTTGGAAGACAAGAATGAAAAAATACCCATAGTCAGTGAACCTTATACTGCTAATAGAAAACAATGCTTCAACTGTTTCTACTTTGTTTGCAAACATTACATTTTTTTAAACATCCTTGAGAATAATCAGGGAAAAAAAAAAAAAAAAAAAGAAACCACACTAGGTTTTCACCATGCTCACAGCTGCTCAACAGAGGGCCTGGCATATCCAATATTGATTCTCCGTGCTGGGTGACACACTTTCCTTTCCAACTAACGTGCCTGGGCCCACCTGGAATCCACTCCCACATGCCTGCACCCCAATCTCTGCCACCTCCTTCCAGAGCTTTCTTTCTGGCACCCAAGTCCCCTTAGTCTCTCCTCCTTCTCCTCCCCTCTCCCCACAGCACCTCACTCTGCTCAGAACTTTCTTTCTGGTTCTCCATCATCTCCCCAGTAGGGAGTACAGTGCCAGGTGCGGAGTAAGTTCTCAAAGAATGTGACACTGTTATTTTTAGAGAAGACAGTCAGATGTTTTAGACCGAATTGAACTGGCGATTGTCATTTCCAGCATGGCTATTGGTATCCCTCGTGAGCTTGCTCGTGCTCGCTCTCTCTCTCTCTCTCTTCCTCTCTCTCTCTCTCTTTCTCTCCCTCCCTCCTTCACTTCCTCCCTCCCTCCCCCTCTCTCTCCCTCTCCTCCCAGAACAGATCTACATCATTCAAATAATCTAGTATTCCTATTTCATGCTAATAAACCAGGAAAGGAGGAAGAAGGGAGTTCGTATGTTTATATATATGGAAGAGACTGGCAGTCACTCACCTACCATTTACTGATCACTTTCGAATGTTCTTTCTGAATGTTACCTCCAATAACCTTACGAATTGGATACTATCATTATCCTCACTCATAGACAGCAGACCCAGAACCGAGGAACTGTTTAGCTATGGTCTCACAGCCAGTAAGTGCTGGAATGTGGAACTCAGACCTGGGTGTGTTTAACCCCAACAGTTTGCTCTTGTCCACAACGATCTACATTTCACAATTTCCTGGGATCATCGAGACCTCATCCCCTGCCCTTCTCCAGCCCCACCCCAATCCCTGGAATGAATGCAGACAGTCTGCCTGATGGTTCTTGGTGTAGGACATTGCTGCCCAGTTCTGGGTGGGTTCCCACTAAAAATGGCTGCATCTTGTCTCACCACCCCCACGCTCACCCCACAATGTCATTAAAACAATGTCATAAACACACCCTGGACTCAAGAAAGGTTTGGTAACTTCTTAGAAACCAGCTCCTTCTTCCCCCACCGGGTGGGCCCCAGGGTTAGCAGAAATCTTTTTCAATTAAGGACAACTCCCTGCATTTAGATTCTCTGCCTTTTTATTGGCACTCTCCTCTGAAATGTTAAGAAGCAAGTTAGAATTTGGTGCAGGAAACTGCCAAGTGAGACACGGGACTGTGGAGCTGGAAGAACTAAAGAGTTTGTAGAAAATAAAAGAAGAAAAAACCCCTACATTGAGTCCTCTGAATAGGCCCATTAAGATGCCAAAGGTCCCCAGAGAGGTTGGGCAGGGCCATCTCTTCCAGCCAGGAGGACAGCGCTGACCTAGAGATCCAAACTCCCATGCCTGAGCCACCGTCTCCAGGGCAAAAAGCGGAAGTCCATCCCCAGTCCCGAACAGAGGGCAGGACTGGGGTTGGGACAGTGGCACTGCAGAAAGGCAGGTGGACAGCCAAGACTGTCCACGTCCCCAGTGCCTACCAGGGGAGGCTCCTCTCATCAGCCAGGTCACTCGCGTCCAAGGGGCCCTACTGAACGATTTTCAGTGACACCCTTTCTCCGGCCACAAGCCAACATGCCTTTCTCTCACCACTAGCATCAAGATCGTTCATGACCTGGCTCCGCTTCCAGCATTCCTTCCTGCGGGCACCTCTCCACTCTGCTGTCACCTGCTCTACATGTGCCCACCCACCTTCCCAGGACCGCCCTGAGGCCCAGGTGGCTTCACTGACTCCTGCTCCTCTGCCTACCTGAATGTGGGCCTGCGTGCACTTGATCTTTGCATGCTGGAGGCGTGGGCATCTTTGCTCGCAAGGAGAAGGTAAGTCTGGAAGAGAGGAACCTGAACTTGACTTACACTTGCTCTCAGTCCACCAGGAGCTGAGGCAAATAGCGTTGCTCCTGGACACAAATTTACTTCCCCAGAAGGTACCTTCTGTGATGAGGAGTCACTACCCAGCCCCCACAGGTCTATGTCCTTCTCTACTCTAAAGGCATCCAGGGGTCTGGTGTATGCTTATATGACACAGAAGAATACTAAGTTGAACTATGTGAAATTTCTGCTAGCCTACCCTCTTGATCTACAAAACTGGCAATTGCATTTGATTCACCCTAAAAATCCCCTCAATACTGAGGTAAATTAGCCAGCATCCTTCCCCAGTTCTGCTGGGACAAAGGCCGAGCCCCTGAGTGTGGCCAATCAGCCTCTCCATCCAGCTCTTTTCCCATCACTGCTTCTACCCGGTGCTTCAGTCATAGCAAGTGCTTATCCCTAGCCCCTTGGACACTCAGTGCCTTTGCCCATGCTGTTGCCTCTGCCTGGAATGCTCTTCCCCCATCCCTACTTACCAAACTCCTATCCGAAACCCAGCTCGAAGTCGCTTCAGCAAGGCTTCTCTCACCCATGACTCCACCTACTCAGTTATCAGCTCCTCGAGGGCTACACCTGAGCCTTGGAAGGAAGCCTGCTCACTCACCTACCACTTTGCATCAAAACGTGTTTTGTTTATACCTATCCTAAACAAAAAAGAGAATTCTTAGAAGGCAGTGGCGGGGTCCTATTTACCTCTGAGTCACCGAGGCTTTGCACTGGCTCATAGTTAGTCCTCGATAAATATCTGATGAATGAATTCGGCAGCAATGTCATCCTATGACAGTGAAAAATACTGTCCACTGATGGAGATCACAGAAATTGACCAATTCTTCTCTTCATTCTGAAATAAATATCTATTAAATACACATTACATGTAATACATGATTTATGTGTATATATCATACATATAGCATATGTATGTATCACTCAGTACAAACGTTTAATAATCTTTTACGTAGTTCGTACACTTAACTTTCACGGATTATCTCTCTTTGTTATATACACACAAATGGTGCTACAGCCAGATTTCCTGGGTGACAATATGGCACTATGCCTCAGACAGGTTTCTTACTTGGGCCTCAGTTTCCTTACCCATCAAGTGGGGCTACGATTACCTATTGTTAAACAAGGTTGACCCAAGTTATCACATAACACACCTTGTTCATTGCTTCTCACAGCGGTTGTGATTGTTGTTTTTATTTCTCTTAAGGTCTCACGGGAAGAGTCGTCATTCCCAGTTGGGAGGGTGCTTAGAGCATCGGTCTGGTCACTCCTTTTCTTATTCGAATGCCACTGCTATTTCAACACATACAAGGACGTGATGGTTCCATCGAGAACGCTCCAGAATTCCCTAACCTCCTGGCATCTTCTTCCAGAGTTTATTCGAAACTCATATAATAGGGATCCATGAAACATTGCATAAGCATGGGCTTTAAGGAACCTGCTGGCCTATCCCTACAAAGAATGCAATCAATACTTATTTTCATACATTATTAACTGTACACAAAATGATAACATGCAAAGGGCAACAGAACTAACAGTCGGCATGGTGCTTCTTAGACCATGCAGAGGGACGTGAAGGAAAGTAGTGCCAGCATGATGGGAGACAAATGAATAGCATGTTAGGTGACCTTAAAGTGGAACTGAACTATGTATTCCTTTCTTTACCACTGTGTAATGCTATTTATATGACAACATGCTAAAAAAAAAAAAAAAATGGCCCTAGGCATTCTGCTCTACTTTAGAAGCCTTCCATCTCACACTGAAATGAAAAAAAAAAGTGCAACCCAGAAATTGCCTCATTGGTTAATATTTCTGCAGTTCTGCATAAATGGTTTTAATAGTGTGCATGTTTGCGTTGGTTGTCAATTAAGAACGCGTCAGAATGCAGGGATAAATGTTAAAATAATAGATATCGGCTTATGTTTCCACTTTAAAGGCCCTTTGCCGAAACGTGTTTTAAGGGAGAAGACAGAGGAGAAGCGACTGGGAATTAAGGAGCGAGAGAAGGGACTAGATATCTCCTCTTTAATAAAGGAGCCAGGTCTCTGCTTAAAATTTCATCATGCAACCGTAGGAAGAGCACAGGCTTTGGAGATGCAGGAACAAGGTGCGAATCTGAACTCTTCAACTTACCAGCTGTGTGGTCCTGAGAAAATTACTCAGCCTCTCTGAGCCCAGCTTTCCTCCTCGGAAATCAGAGCTAATAGCTAGCTTTTAGCGGTGGCAGGGGACCAAAGGGAGATAATGCCCATGAACCGGCTGTGCAGTGTAGGGCACTCAGCAGGGGGTCCCCAGGGTTTCTCCTCTCCCCACATTTACTTCTCCTTTAAAAAGACTGCAGGTTTGGAGACGACACAGCTCTGGGACTGACCAGCAGAGTCCCAGAGGGAACTGTGGTTTAACCAAAAAAAAAAAAAAAAAAAAAAAAAAAAAACGGGCCATTTGACCAAATGATTAAAAGTCTGTCATATGCTAATGCTTGGACGGGGCGGACCACAGGCCAATTTAGTGGGAGCAAATTGCAATTGATTTTCGAAGAAATTGCTTGTTCTCTTGCCTTTCCTCAGCTGTGTCACACTCTCTCACACACAGCTGTCTTTGTCACAGCCGAAACCCACTGAAACATGTGACAAGAAAGATCTCTCTGAGGTAAAATGTTTAATAATACAGACATCTATACACACACACACTATAAACACACGTGATCAGGCAGATATACAAATATATCTATACCTGTGTGGATAGATGTTTCAGAGGGCAGAAACTGCACATGGTTGTGCAAATCCTTCCGCGGTTGGAGAGCTATCCTAGGCAATTTTTATTTGTACAACAATCTACTTTTCAAAGAAAGATCATAAAACAACACACCCCTAAAATCTCCTACACTCCCAGCCCTCTGTATGTAAGTCCTATGTAAGTCCCGGATATGAAAGGAAACAGTTAAAAGATCACAGGAGATAAAAAATCATAAGAATAAAGGTTAACAATGGCTGCTTTCACCCCTAATTTCTGATATGGTGATAGACCCTCTCAGAACATTAATTAGAATGGAAAGAGAGATGAAAGAAATGCCCGGGGGACATAATAAATTAGCCCCTTATGCAAATCATCCATTCGTTTTCATCACTGACCCAGCTAGTTGAGTCTCTAAATTACAGGAAGTGGTTAGCCTCTTTAACAAAAAATTCTAGGGGAAGAATTATTATTATGTTTTTAATCTGAGGGCTGGGAGGTCTTAAAGCAACAAATAATTTCTCAATTTCCCTTGTAGGTAACCTTGAAGTGGGCCCAAAGATATGAAAATCAACATTCTAGCCACTAGTTTCTATAGACAAACAGAGACCTATTAATTAACCCTTAGAAACAACTCCAAACCAATGGACAGCTACCCTCTCAACTAAAGTTGATGGCTGTGATTCTCACACCAGCTGCAGGAAAACAATGTATGACATTCTAACAGAGGCACAGACCTGAACAGTGAAGGACAATTAAAAGAGGTAGATGCAGGATATGGAGAGTTTCGACTATCATTAAAAACAAACACACACCTAATTTTACTTGTCTCACTGTCCTAAACAATTTAGTTCTACTGTCTAGAAATGTATGGAACGCTCCATTTTCTTAATGGTAAAATAAGGGAACTGGACTAAATGTCCTCTAAAAGTCCTACTGCATTTACAATCCAGCGATTTCACTTGCCCCTTTGTAAAATAAACACGGCACTTCCGAGCACTCAATTTGTTTTAAAAAAATCTTACGGCATGCATTCTGTCTATTGAACTCACTCGTGGCTTCATTTTCTCTTTCCCACTCTTATTTCCCCTATGTTCTCCACTTCCTTATTTCTTATTTTGTTTTATCTTCCTCCATGTATTCAATGCTATAAATAATTTCTGGTTCAAAGTAAGGTATATATTTAATAAATCATGCTTCATAAATGTTATTAATATGAAAAATATGTATGCCAAGATCACAAGATGCTTCAGTATGAAGAAAATGCTAGAAAGAAAAACAGTGTGTCCCAGAATAATACAAGATTTAACACACAGGCCCTTAGAGAGGAAAGGGAAATCTGCTAGACCACTCTTGTCCACTGTCCTCATTTGATAAGAGGTTGTCTCTCAAGAAGGGGCAGACATTTGCCCAAGGTCACCTTGCTAATTCCAGGTAAAGCCTGAAACCCAACACTGACTCCTGGACCAGTGCTCTTTGGACCAAACAATCCTGATTTGACGCTTTCTCTTGAGAATTCAGTACTGTATCCCAGAGAACAACAACAACAACAAGGACATACTTTGGAAAGAATAAGCTTCAACAGCAAAAAATTAAGAGATGACAGAAAGAAATACTTCAGAGGACTAAGGAGAAAAAATGAGGACAGACGTATTGGCTATAAATAATTTTTATCTTGTAACGATCTTCGGTTTGTGCAATTACTTGTCACTCACTGATGTTTAATCTCCCCTCTTCTGGTAGCAGGACCTACAGTCACTCTACACAACATATTTGACTGTCTCTACCTTCGCAGCCTTCACTGGAACACTTAGGCCTTCGCCATAAGGGTCCAGATACTGGGATGACCCGCTGCTTTATTCATGAGACTTCTTAAAGTTGACAGTTAATCTTAATCATAAAATTTGCCTTTAGGAAGTGGTTATTGACACAAGAAGACACGGATTCCTCAGGTCACCACATAGGTAATAAGAAAGTATACGTAGCCCAGGACTCCACTTTTGTAAAAAGATAAATATATAGGTATATGTTTATGTATATATATTTGTATGAACATATATGCATATGCATATTCAGATCTATAGGAAAAAATCTGAAAAGGCTCATATGAACATGCTTACAGTAGTTATCTTTGGGAGCCAGGGCTCTAAGTGATTTAAACCCGTTTCCTTTTTTACTTGGTTGTCATACCTTACTGTTCCACAATAAAAACGGATTGCTGAGGGGCAGGGCGGGAGAGGGAGAGAATCCAAACCAAACATAGTGGCCTGTGAAAGTGAAATGGAAGGGTACTTAGCACAGCCCTGAGACAGAAGCATCTCCAGGTTTAAGGCGCGCCCTTCTCAGGCAGCGGTAATTCCTCCTGCTGTGAGGGGCGCTGCAAAGAAGATTGATGGGGAGAGGTTAGAAGAACGGGAATCAGTCAAGCTGAGCAGGGAAGGTGATCACAAGAATCCTAAAGTACAGGAAGAGCTCCCACCCCGGTGATCATGGGCCGCGGCAAACTCACCTCTGACCCAAGAGCGTGAGCGCAGGGCCCGAAAGAATGAGGATTAACAGCAGGAGTATGCAAGACCTTTCCCCAAAGGGGAGGTAAGACTCAAACTGGGTTATTAAGAGACAGGACTTTTCGTCCAAGGCCCTTTAGAAAGAGGACAGACTTTTTTTTTTTTTCAATTTCTTGTCCAAGGTAGTTTACGAGCCACCTTGCTAAAGGCTCCAGATTGCTATTCTTTCCAAGACAGAATCATTGTTCCTAGATCAGGAGATACAGACTGCTGAAGAGAGTCCCAGCCTTGGAGTCAGGACCGAGTCCACAGCTAACGTGGCCCTGGCAGAGCATTAAAAGTGAGATTTATTGAGGACCGAGTATGTTTCAGGCAGTGCACTAGGCCTTTTACCCATATCCCCTTCAGTTCACAAGAACTTATAAGGTAGGCATTATCATCATCTCATCTTACATCCAAGGAGCCTGAGGCACAGTCATCGTAAATGACCTGCACAAGACAAAGGAAGTGGCAGAGGAAGATGGACCCAGAGTGCATGCGTCTTCTTTCTCCAGCACCATCACATACAAAGATGTGCAGGCCCTGAGCTGCCCAGAGCACCGCGGGGACAACAGCTGGTCCACCCAGCTTGTTTGGACACAGGGAGACTGGAGCGAGACAGAAGATCAACTAAGAAAGGAATCTACAAAGGAAGACTGAAGACCGGATCGCTTCTGCAGGTCACCAAGGTACTAAGAGAAGACCTGACGATGAGGAGGCCAGGTTGAATCGGGAGAAACTAGACACGGGGAGGCCAGTAAGAAAGCTGGCACGAAGCTCAAGTGAGAAGAAGGGAATGGAGAGAAGACAGCAAGAAGACAGCAGGCACTTTCAGCGGGACTTGGTGATGAGCCCAGATGAAGGGTGAGGACAGTAGAGAGGGTGAGGATGACCCCAAAGCTTATAACTTAGACAGAGAGTAACATTATTTAAGATGGGAGACTTGGGAAGAGAAGGGTGCAAGGAGAAAGGGGAAGAGGTGATGAGGTTCATTTTGAATGTGCTGAATTGGAAGTAACTGAGATAAATCTAGATGGGGTCATTCAGAGCTCAGCTAGGGATACTGGATTAGCACTCCGGAGAGGTTCAAATAGGAGGGAAGACTCTTGAGTTATTGGCGTAAGTGGAAGCTGAGGTCCCAGGAGCGAATGCAGTTTTTCCAGAGAGTATGCCGAACAGAAGCCGGCCAACACTAGGCAGTGTCATTTCCTGGCAAAGGTCCTGGAGGCTACCCTCAAGTAGTAGGGCTCTGGCCAAACTGCTTCCCCTCTCTGAGCTTCAGTTCTGTCAATGCAGAGGGTCACCCTAGATCTCTAAGGCCCTTCTCCTCAAATATTCAACCACCCATGGTTAATGGGGTATCTGCTCGGGCAAGAAGGATGCTCAGTGCTGAGCAGACACCCAGCATTAACAAGTGAGTGCCCGACTTTGCAGTGAGAAAGACAGACACAGAAATAAATCATCTCAATATGCTGCGATTAACAGCTATCATAAAGGCAAGAATAAAATGCAGCATGAAGGAGTCCTTAGTGGAAGTGCCTGTCAGGGGAAATTGTGGCGTGGCCTGCAAAGATGAAATTTGATCTTAGTCTTGAAGAACTAAGAGACTTGCCAAACAGAGCTGAAGCCATGTACAAAGGCCTGAGTAAGTGAAAGCGCATGAAATACCTAGGGAATGGATTACTCAGTGAGCGTGACTGGAGAAGGGGTTGATGGGACTTGGAAGAGGAGGGCGGGGCCAAGCTGGCCTGCTAAGGGGTGTAGATATGACAGAACAGATAACGAGAAACTCGGGGTGGGGGAGTTCGAATATTGGAACAACATAACTTGAGAGCTGTTTTAGAGAGCTGAGAGGACAGGAAAGGACCACAATATACTGGGATTTACAAACCCTTCTCTCTCATCATGATTTGATGTCCAATGACCTTACAAGGCTCTTCTTCAACATGTCGAATTTTTCAGAAGGTTTTTTTTTTTTAATGGTGGCATAAATACAGTGGTACATGACAACAGGAAAGCGGCTTAGTTTTCATAGCATCATTCAGAGAAAAAAGAGGGGGCCAGATTCAAGAGCGAAGTTAGGGGCATCTCAATCTGGAGCAAACCATTTCCAGTCACTTGGGAACCAGACTCAAGATCCTCAGACTTCCCAGGCAGGTCTAAGATACTCCCAGGACTTGGAAGGGCATGAGGACAGAACCAGAGAGCTGGAACTCTGTCTTTCACCAAATCGGATCTGGGCTGTCCAAATCCTAACATCACTCCCTCTCTATGATCTATCCGCTTGATTCTTGTTTGCAATTCAAGACTTCGATTATATGCAAGGAAAGTCTGGATCTCTTGATTTCTTCTCTACAAAATCCAGCTTCCCGATCAATACTTTTCAACCTTGGAGCTTCTTTTTCTCTTGCTGCCATGGAGGTGCTTACATCCTCCCTCTGATCCTCCATCCTCAGGCTTTTCTTGGCACCTACTGTACTTTCAAAATCTCTCTCGGCTTTGTTCTCCCCCTCCAGAGAGCCTGAAAACATTGCCAACAAGTTCATCTTCCTTTTAAATCACTATTTACTTCTTGCTTCTTGAACTTGTGTGAAGAAAATACGAGGCAGAATGGAGGTTAAAGAGCAGAGAGTAATGTCTGCGAGAGACGCAGATGTTAGTGCCACAAGGTGGCTTTGTCCCCCAGGCCTCCAAGTGCCCAAGGGCCCGCACAGCTCTGCCCTCTGGGTCCCCAAGACACTATTCTGTGTTCTCTCCTCTCCTCCAACATCCTCTTGCCCTGGTTCACTTTTCACCTCATCACTCCCACTCACTGCCTGAGTCTTTATGTTTCAGACCCCTAAAAACCACACTGGCATTAACCCACAGTACGGGCCCCTCCAGGAGCCCTTAAAAGTGCCTTCGGGGCAAATGCTTCCACTGTCATGTTTCTGCAAGAGCAGTTTCCTCCAGCCTCCCACCGCCCGTTCTTGCCTGGCGAGGCTGCTTCATTTCCCTTCTGCAGGCTCAGGCTTCAGAACAGATGACAGTTTTTAGATCCTACCTTACTTTTGTTCCCTTCATTGTTTCTGCCAGGTCTCGGGTAATACCTCAACATGGCCTTTTAACTGGTGATCAAGTAAACAGTGGCAAAGATGGCTGTGGGTTTGACAAGTCTAAAGAAAATGGAAACACATGTGTAACATCAAACACGTCTTATTCGGTGAAAGGGTTCAGCTCACCCTTAATGTATGTGGATAAACATTCTCTTCACATTGAGCGGAGAAATCCAAATATGGAAACTCTGCTTGCTACCATGTCTGTCAGAGCCAGGGGCCCTGTTGTCCTGGTTTCCTCAGAGAGATTTTCGAGACTAAAGACACGTTCTAGAAACTCAGATTCAAACCATGAAAAGCAACATTTATCATCCTGCTCCTCCGTCCTTCCCCATCCTACAAATGCCAAACTGGATAAGATGCATTATTCAATGACTTGAAACCTCTCAGGGCTCCATTTGGGTTTCCCATACTCACTTAAGGCACAAAGGCACTGTCAGAGGTCAAAGCTCATTAGTGCTGGAACCTAAATTCAATGCCCTTGAGATACAAAATGTAACTCTAGACAAGGCCTTCCTGGCTCTGATGAATTCATTACGACTTCTGGGGCCTCTCGTACCCCAGATCTCACAAACTCAGCATCACATCTGCTAGGAAAAGACACCTGGCTGAGGGAGGGGTCCGAAAAATGAATGAGTGGAACTCGCTCTGTGCAGAAGACTTTCCAACCCTCGTCAAAGATATTCAAAGACAAACCAGTGGTATCCCAAGAATGACCCAGCCACTTTGAGCGTGGAATGAACACAAGGATTGAAAAGGCCACGCAAGGACACAGTGGAGGCATTCTGGAGGTGACCTCAACCTTTCCTCAGAATCATGGACTGGTAGGACTGGAGATAGATCATTTACTCCAATGGCCTCATTATACCAAGAAAAGAGCGACCCGGAGAGGGAAAATGAGTCTGTTAAAGCCCCATAGCTCATAGCAGTTCTGCAATGAAAACCCAAACGGCCCTTCTTCCTTGCCCACTTGTCTCTCACTGTCCATGGAGAGGCTCATATCCTTCCAGGCATGAGAAGCAGCGCTTCCACGGGGTAGGTAGCAGGCAAGAGGCACAGCCCCTCAAAAAATGCTAGAAAGGCCACGTTTACTTCTGGTACCCCATCTGCCACACCCCATCCTAGTTCCTACAGACCTGCTCCCATGAGAGCTCAAATGGTCAAAGATACTTGTCTGTATCTCTTCTCACTGCTTGGGCTGCTGTCCTGGCTGAGCCAAGGGGACAGAGAGATTTAGTAGAGATTTGGAGTGGAAATTTTGGGCATTCTTCAGGATACTGTTTGAAGAACTGATACTAAACTTGTACCCTTATATCTTATCTCTCTCTCTCGCTCTCGCTCTCGCTCTCTCTCTCTCTCTCTCTCTCTCGCTCTCGCTCTCGCTCTCTCTCTCTGTCTCTCTGTCTCTCTCTCTCTCTCACACACACACACACACACACACACACACACACACACACACACTTTTCCTCTCAACCAAAAGACAGAATAATGTGCAGGAGTGCTTTTCACGCTTCAGGAGCATTATAAAGCACCCAACCCAGGGATCTTCTTAAAATGTAAAATCTGATTCAGTAAGTTTGAGATAGAGCTGGGATTTCACATTGCTGACCACATCCCAGGTGACTCCATGCTGCTGTTCTGAGGTCCTCACTCTGAGTAGCAAGGAGCAGATTTCACAAAATCTTGAAATTAAACAAATCTGGGTGTAAATTCTGGTTCCAGCATTTAGGAGCTTTGTGATTTTTGGACTGGTTTCCTAACTTCACACTGCCTCAACTGCCTTACCTGTAGAATGGAAATAAGAATATCAAGAAGCACTTGATGATGGTTGCATGACTTATGATATAAAGCTTTTAACACAGTGTCTGGCATACAATAAGGGCTTGATAAATGTCAGTTGCTGGCGGTATCTAAAATTCATGAGGGCAGGGACAACATCTGTCTGGCTCACTGCCAAAATCCCGACGGCTGAAACATAGTAGGTGCTCAACGGATGTTTGTGAATGAATAAATGTATGTATAATACACGCACATATCAGTATTTACACCCTCCCTTGGTTCTATGACTTTCTGCAGGAAAACAAAACATTTAGAACAAAGCATCATCTCATAGAATCAAGTTCAACATTAACCACCATGTTTAACCACTGAGAAACATATAATTTGTGATGGCTATATACACTTGAGAAAATGTCTTCACTGTAAACAATTAAAGACAACATCAGTCTGGAATCTGTATGTCATTAAGACAGATTACTGCCTTACTCATTATTCACGTGGCTGTCTGAACGCAGATGTTGTAAAAAACTTAATCCTAAAACTAAGTTCACTTCTAAACCAAATGTGGAATTGCAAAGAGAGACAAAACAAACCATGGGAAGTGAGACAACTTTTTGAAGGGCTACTAGGGCAGTGATACATTCTCTTACATATATATGCACACACTTGCTCAGAAAAAATTAGAGACAAAAGAACTGTTAACAAATGGTAGAGCTTAATCTTTTAAATCAAAGGCAGACAAGTGAGTAAATCCAAAATTCTTCGACAATCTAAGATTATCTTCAGACGTCTCGTAAAGTAAATGGCATCATTTAAACAGATCCATTTCAGGGAGGCACTGTGTATGGTATGTAGCTAGAAGGGAATACGATTGCCACCTACAGACAGAATTGGCACTCCTTTTGCAAGAGTTAGCCAATCATATTTTAATGTGAAAAAAAAATTCAACCAAGTCACCTCCCTCCAACCTCTTCCCTCCACTCTCCAAACCACCACACCACATTGCTTCATTTAGAATTACTTTCAAGTCATACAATCATCTCTAGGCATTCTGCCTCTTCATTATCATCATCCTATTTCTAATTGCCCAGAAACACTGCGCCATTCAACTACCTACTTATACTGTATTTGAGAGCCAAAGAGAATGCAAGCCAATGGATTTCAAGCAGGCAAAGGAACCAGAGTGGAAAAGTATAAATCTGCTTACCTGGTATGAAGGGGACCACCCGGAATATATCAGACAATCTGCTGTTAACTGGCTCATATGGGGAATCTTCGAGCAGATCATTTCCTAAAAATGACAGAAAGATTGGGCTCAGAGCTGGAAAACAGACAAACTTCAGGCAGTGTTTCGTTACTGAATCTGAATTCTCATTGTGTTATGATTGTGTAACAAAAAGAGGCTGTAACCTCCAAACACTTCAAATACATTGATTTGGCGATAGGTATTTCTCTGTTGTCCTTGCTCTCCACAGAGTGCCATGAAAACACTGAAGAGCAACTTAGCCTGATCTGGCCAGAAAACTCTCCCACTTTTGCAAAGGAATGAAATCAGAGAGGAAGACACCAGTGACATCACAAGCCTAGCTTGTCTCCAGTAACCAATGGAAAAAAAAGTGACTCACAAGAGGCCCCCATTTCTTTGCTCCTGAAACACCACATGTGGTCAGAAGACAGGTTCCCTGGATATTAAATAGTCTTGGAAATAGGTTTTTATTAATAGGTTCTGGAGGAAGTGGCAGCTGAGAAATCAAATCTGTATATTAACAATCTTGTGGTGTGAGTCCCAGTGGATAATGAATACACTGGATGTTTGTGTTAAATTTACATACACAAGCCGCCTCTGTCATACGAGGACCAAAACACTGTCATTGGAATGGATGCCTGTGACAAGTGGACCTTTCCCTCTCTGAGCCACTTCTACATGAACCAAGGTTGAACCACATCAGCTGGTTCAACACTCAGCTAATCCAAGATGACGAATCGTTTTTCCCACATCTGACTTTGATCAGGGTTGAGGGGGTTAAAGATAGACTAGAATCTCCCGGACCTTTTATGCTGAATTCATTATCTTATGTCAGAATAGATAGAAGGGGAGAATAAAGAGAAAAACTCCAGGCAAAATGCAGTGCAAGTCTTTGTATTATTATCCCATGAAGCCAGCTCTCCTCAGAGAGAAGTTGTGGTTCCTTGAGTGGCCTTTAATGGGTTCCTACTAGATGCTCTGAGCAGGTTTCAAAGAGGTCAGAGGGGTCCCGGGGGTGTCCCCCGCACCTCCTCACAGGTTTTCCAACAACCAAGCCCCAACAGTACTGCTGGGGAGGCAGCAAACACCAGCTGCCGCTGTCTCTGGGGGCCAATGGAAGGTCCTCATCCTGCAGCTGGGGAGAAGTGAGTGGAGCATGAGGTCAGCCAGACCGGGGGCTGAGGAGCCCCCTGCTTCAGCGGGGGGTGGACGGGTGGGAGGACCATGGGCTGGGGGAGGGGCGGGAGGAGGGGGAGGACGCTGGGCGCGTACCCTGCAGGCTCTGGTACATGCTCCAGTAGATGCGCAGGCAGTTCTTCTCCTTCTTCATACCCCGCTTGCAGCGGCAGTTGTAGAGCGACTTCTGTTTGAGCGCCTCCATGGCGCTGCGGCACTCGTCCTTGGCTTCCGGGCCGGATGTCAGGCTGAAGTTGGTCTCCTTGCCGGCCACGCACTGCCTCAGCGTGCGGTACTTGGTGCTGCAGCTCTGCTCCTTCAGGCACTGATCGCTGGCTTTCACACAATCCAGGCGGTCCCCGCCGCTCACCTCCGCGGACAGGAGCACGTCTGCGGATGGAGGGGAGGGCGCGTGAGGGCGGCTGGGCAGGGGCCGGTCGCCTCGACCCCGCGGGAGGGTGCGTGCTCCACCAGGCTTCTGCGGCGCCCCGCGCCGGGAGCGGGCCCGCCCCTCTACGCCCAGAGTCCATTTTCCCTCCCGGGGACCTCCTGCCTCTTGGGTCTGCCCCGCCACCCCACGCTCCAGGGTCCCCCAGGCTTTGCGGGCTTTCCGCGGTTTGCCACAAAGCCGAGCGCTGCCTCGGGGCAGAGCCGCGGGAGCCCCAGGCCCTCACCGCACAATGGGCCCGGCCCGGCCGGGCTGAAGTCCAGGGGCCTCCCGGAGAGGAGAGCGGCGGCGGGCCGGGCGGGCGAGCCCCGGTCCAGTGCGGGGAGCACCGGGGCGCTATTCCGGGAAAAGTTTTCCCTTCGAAGTTTTTATCCTGGTCCAATACGCGCCCACACCCCCACCTGCTCGGCGCATCTCCACGAGCTCCCCGGGACTCGCACGGGGCGCTGAGTCCCGGGCTGGAGTGCTCGGACCCCATTCACTCGCCTCCAGGCGAGGTCATTAATACCACAGAAAATCCAACCCAAGCACGAAACGCTGCGGGCCACTGCGCCCCGCCACCGCCTCCCTAGGCCAGGGTGCAGAAGATTCGTGATCCCCAAATCGAAACTTCGCCCTCCCACACCCACCGCACCCGCGCGGCAATCTGGGGTGAGCTGCCGCGAGGACCCCTCGGGAAGACTCAGCGGATGAGAAAGCTAGCGGCAGCCTCGACTTACCCAGAAGCGGCAGCACGAAGTACAGCGTCGCCAGGAACATGGTGCCGGCGCGCAGCTGGTCCCCACCCCCCAAAAATCCCGAGCCACTCCTGGGTCTCTCCTAGGGAGCTCAGCATGCAGCGATCCCCGAACGGCCGTGCGGCTCCAACCGCCCAAAGTTCAGCTCCATCCAATGCCGTAGGAAACTCCCGGTCGTCTGCCGCCACCGCCGCGGGCGACTTAGCTCCGGGCGGGCGGCTGGCGCGAGGGCGGGAGGCGGGTCCGCTTTTAGGGGTTCAGGTCCGACCCAACCTGGAACGGAGAGTGCGCTTTGAAATGAGAGCCGAGAGCGCTGGGGCTTCCCCACCCCCGGCCCCTCTGCCCTCCCCTGCTCCGCCTTGGAGGACTTTCCAGAGCCCGGGTGAGGGCCCACCCCCTACCCGTGTCTGGGTGCGGGAGGGGGCGCGGGGGATGCGTGCGCGTGTATTCCTGGGAGCTGCCCACTCCGGCAGATGGGGGGCCGGAGAGGTCGGACGCGAGCTTCCAAAGTCCAAAGGGGTGTCTATCGGATCCAACCCAAGAGGCTGAACGCCAGCAAGTAAATAAATAACGTTACTTTCCAAGCGCTGCGAGCGGAGCCTGCCGCCGCCCGTGGTCGAAGCAGTCGGTGGCGGCGGATCTCTCGCCAGCTCTGGCGCGGAACGAGCCCCTTCTCGGGGAACTTCGCTGCCCCCTCTGCGCGCCAGCTCGCTGGCTCCGCCGCCCGCCTCCCCGCCCAAACCACCAATCGCTGCCCCCCATCGCCGTGTTCCCTCCTCCCCGGCTCTCCTTCTTTCAGAGGTTGCCGGACGAGAGGAAACCAACGTCCGGGCTGGAGCCGACACCCGGGTAGCGAGGCCCCCTACCCGCAGCGCGTCCTCGGCTCCCTCCCCGGCGTCCGCACCACACACACACCACCCCAACACCCCGGACGCCGGCGCGTCAACGCCGCCGCCCTGGGCGAGGCACCCGGCCGCAGCCCCGGAGCGCCAGGGCAGGTGTAGACCCCATGCTGCGTGCGCCCACTGTTCCCAAAGTTGAGGGGCGCCTGCAAGAGGGGAAGAGGGAAAGTGGGGGAGCGGCGGTGGCTTCTCAAACCGACAGAATGAAAAACTCCAAATGCCACCAACCTGGACTCAAACCGACCGTGTCCCGCTGCAGTGAGAAGCCAGATTTTTAAAATTTATTTTAGGGGGTGTCTCCCTTATCCCTTTCCGGGCTCGCTTCTCTGCTCTAGGAAGAAAGACGCAGTAATCGAGAGCCCAGAGGACCTAGTTGGTCCAGGACGATTTCCGAGCAGAGCCCCCTAGGGCTCAGATGCCCGTTAGGGATGTGTGAGTGGTTATTGGGAGCTGGGCGAAGGATAGCGGGGTCCAAGACCATATTTCTTTGCTCGGGGACCCTCTGGAGCACAGCACACCACCAGTTCCCTCCGATACTCGCCCTCAGGGACGCGGCAGATGAGCCCGCTCGGCTGCGGTGGGAGCCGGGGACCGACCCAGCACGCGCGCACAGGACACGCAGGGCTATGCAGCGGGCGGCGAGCGCTGCCAGTTTCCGTGTGTGTGTGTGTGTGTGTGTGTGTGTGTGTGTGTGTGTGTGTGTGTGTGTGTTCCCCCACCCCCTCCCAAACACACACGCCCAGGCACCATACACGAGGACTCTTTCTTACGCCTTAGTGCTATCACACCAGATCCCTCTTCCGAAGACAAAGTTTTTCCCCACGTCATTCGTGGCTGTGACTCAAGACTTGGCGCGATAAAGACACGCTCAGACCCAGGCCCCTCGGAGTAGCGATCGCGGGATGCGCCCAGCCACTCATCCACGCCAACGCGCATACGCTCACACTCACACACAGTCTCACACAGTCTCTACCTCTCTCTCCTTGAGCTGGAACGAGGAGACAAAAGCGGAACCCCCGGCCCACCGCATTTAAGCCGCGTCAGACCTGGCTTTGGGGAATTTATAAGCAGACCTCCATTTTGGCTATTTCAAGAGTAAATTTTAAAATAATGCATTTAAAAGACTAACATATACAGAGGACTTCATCCCAATCCCTAGGGCCACTCGTTCTCAGACAAGCCGCTGACCCCACCTCCAACCCCCCCCCCCACTCCCACCCCTCCCGGCACCCCGGAGGGTGCTCCGGGCACCTAAGCCTGCACTAGGTCTAGAGAGGTGTCTGGGGAACAACAGCCCCCAGTAGTGGATGGCCGTCAGGCTTTCAAGGCTTGTTTTCAGGGTCCTTGGTGATATCCGAGTTCATCTTCCAGGGAAACCGAGTTTGAATCAAGTCTGGGTGAACCAGCTGTCAAATCTGCAAACCCATCATACCAGACAATAGGCTGCGGAGGAGAGAAAAGAAACGCTCATTTTGATCGAGGGGGGTTAATTGAAAAGGGCATGGGCTTTGGTTGAAGTTTGAGGCAGGGGTGTAAGGGCGGGGAGAAGAGCAGGAGGAAAGAGAGGGAGGAGGGGTGGGTCGCTCTCCATTCAACTACACACCAGCCAGGCGCGCCCCTCGGCTGCCGCGGCTGCTCCAATACGTGCAGCACATTGTTTGGACAGTGTCTGCGCCTCCGTGCGCGCCCCAAACCCGGGGAACATCCCGCGAATCTGCGCTCCTGTGCACGTGTTCCTCCCGGGCAGGTACAAGGGGATTAATTCCCTCATCAAGCCCCTCCGCTCAACACACACACACACACACACACACACACACACACACACACACACACACACACACACCCCATACATTTCTTGTTCGGTGTATCAGTTTACACGGGGTTGTTGAGTAAACAAAGCAAACATATGTCACATTTTTGCGACAGATGGTTCAAACCAAGGGCTACTTAGGTTCTCTTTCTAGCAATGGTAACAATCTAAGTTACAGGGTAGACTAAGCGAGAATGTAATTAAATTTTCCAATCAGTATCTTCATCTTGGGGAAGTTTATCTCCAAATTTTCACACACAAACCAGAGAAATCCTGTGGAAGTGGTTTTAGTGAAAGAAGTGCCAAATTAAAAGTTTATCTGAAAACTGATTTTTTCCATAGACACCCAAAATATAAAATCCTCTTTCATCATTCCATTTTATAAATGGAGATGAATGTCTCTCTTTGGAAAATCTGTAACTGGCATTCCCATTTTCAATGGCTAGACCAGTGCCTATCGTTGCTGATTATGTGGGATGGTTGGATGACAATAAGATGTTATTTAAGGACATCATGCATATCTTTCATAAGTGTTCTTCATTTCAAAATGACTCTGTTACCCTCATATTCCACAGGCATCTGTTTAATCAAAATTTAATAGGGTGGAGAAGGGTGGAATTAAAGTTTTCCCAATGTAAAATATGGGACTTTCTTAAAATATTTATAACTTTAAGAATATTTTAGGACAATTCATGCACACTAGTCCTTATTAAGTTCTTACCAATGATGACAACGGAGCTTAAAAAAATAAAATAAAAATAAACCACCACCCACTATAACAGTGTCATCTAATACAATAGTCATTGGCCACGTGGCTATTTCAATGTAAATTAATGCAAATTAAATAAAAGGAAAATGCAGTTTATCATTTGCACATGTAGCCAGTGGCCACCATGTTGAACAACTGGACAGCACAGATGTAGAACATTTTTATCCTCACAGAAAGTTCTATTGGACACTGCTATCCTGTAATGTTGGTGTGAAACCTTCTGTATCTATAAAATTCTTAGAATAGTCTAATAGTGTAGGCATAAAGTGAGTCGAGTGCTTTATAAGCAGCAGCAGTAGTAGTTCTGGTGTGATGATGATGATGATGATGATGATGATGATGATGATGATGATTCCTTAATCTCTTGAAGAAGCTGAATTCGTGACAATACAGCCCACTGTTGGTACACCATCCACTCAGAAGTAAATTGACAGTCAAAGAAGCCAAGGAAAGGTGAATGGAAAGGTGTCAAAAGCTGATGTCCTGAGGACAGCAAAAAAATGTAGCCCTTACTCTACCTTAAGACTTCTTGTGGTAGGATATAATAAATATTCACTGCTTTACAACTATACCCGCTGCCTTCTAAAAGTGAGAGAAACGCACTAGAAAGCTGTTAGAATGTGGAGATAGAAATGCAGTGTGACTTACTGTATTAATATTATCTCTGTTTCCTTGGAGCTTATATGTTCCTGTGTGTACAGGATTGATCTCAGGATAAAAGATGACATCGAAATATCAAATATTATTAATAATTATAAAAATTCATGCCATCTTCTGTGACATGTTTTCTCAGTAAGAAATTGGTTTTAATGCTACAAAATTAGGTTCAATCCAGCTGTAAGCACGTGAAGTGAGCAATTTTCTTGCACTTCTTGATTTAAGTGTATTTTCATAAGTTAACAGATGAGTAATGGTGAGAATGACAGTTTTATTCCACGCAATATTTTGTCTCCTACTCTCATTGCTTTGGCCCCATAGAATATAATGTAAAATATATTCATTTTGCAAAATTATACTGCTCAAAAATCACTCATTTTTTAACTCAAACTAGTTAATCAAAGTAATGACATTAGATAGTTTGACAAGCTTATATCTCTAGTTACACAAAACTACTCACTATTACTTAAAAGCGCCATACATTTTTTTTCTGCTGCTACATCTTTGCCCACACTGTTCCATCTGCCTAATATGTGCTTCATCCTGATATTGGAAGACTCAGCTCAGCTCTAATAAGCCACTAAGAATAGACAGGACTTTTCTGGTCAGAAAGAGTCATTCTCTGTAGTGGACTCTCATGGCTTTGTTGAAATCTTTATTACAGCTATTGCAACATTGCATTAAGATTACTTGCTATATCTGTCTCTTCAGCTAGAATGTGAGTTCCTTGAAGGCAGGAAATGTTCTATTCTCTTTTTTTCTTTTTTCTTTCTTTCTTTCTTTCTTTCTTTCTTTTTTTTTTTTTTTTTTTTTTTTTTTTTTTTTTTTTTTGCTTTCCCAACATTTAGACTGACAGCTGATACAGTCACCTCAATAAATGTATACTGATTGCCTGAGTAAGGAGCGACATTTTTTTTCATTATCCTCTGACACAATAAAATCCCTTTGCTATATGAACAATACTGAATATAAGTACCTCATACAATTACAGGTATTGCTGTTCCTATCGTACCATCAAATATGTATTATTTCTTTGGGGATTTGACATTTACATTTTTTCAAACAAAACCCATTATGTAACAGAATGCTCTTTTTCTTGTTCACTCTAATAGTAACATATGACATGTTTCATTTCTGGGAAATGATAACTTGCCTTAGGTCATATTTTAAGGCATAAAGCCAGAGGCAGAGTAACGTTCCCACCTGAGGTTCTCTAATCATCTAGAAATGTGCCTCTCTCGGGGAGGAAAGGATTTAGAAGGGCCAGATTACAACTACCCTGGAGCCTTCATCTTCAAAGGCAAATTTTTAAAAGCCAAATTTGACCCAAGGGTGTTAAAGATTCTTTTATAAACACATAAGATGTGGCACAATCTTTTATGAAAATGAGAAATTAGTAATCATTCAAAGCAAAAGGCTGATATAAGTGTCTATATGCTGGCAGAGATCTCACCATCCAATGCTGTTCCCAAAACGTTCGCCCTTTGACGATACAGGAAAAGCCAGTTGCTCTCAGATTTCAGAGCCATTGTCCAGACTGACTATATTAAGATGTGTCTTTTAAACATTATTTACAAATGGAAGCTCCTTATTGGTTGTCTGACCCCTAGGAACCTATCTTAGGAAACCTCTCTTCCTCCTTAGTTTTCAAGTAATTCTCATTTCTTAGTACTAATAAGTCAGTGCAAGGATTTTAATGCATTTGTTAAAGAATATTGCATTTTGTGAGCATTGAAGTCATTTGTACTTTGGCCTTATGCCATGAAATGATTCAAGGTGTACAGCCCTGATGAAATAAAGTGCCTGTCATGTCTTATTGCTTGGATATATGGCAAAAGAGACCCCATCTTCAGGGGACTTACAAGGCTTTCTTGGCAATTGCCAAAGGTGCTGGATTAAAAGCCCTTTACCTTTCAGTTCTCTTCATCCAGAAAGAATGGGGAATGGCTGCGGTAAGGAAACAACTTTTTTCTCCACCTCTCTTCTAATAAGCCCTAAACCCTGTTCCAGGGGGACTGTTTCTTCATAAGGGCAAGAGGGAAGCTTAATCCCCAGCTTTGTCCAGTAATTAGGCTCTTCTCTCTCTCTCTCTCTCTCTCTCTCTCTCTCTCTCCTCTCTCTCTCTCTCGCTCGCTCTCTGGAGGCAGCAAACACAGATGCGATCCGGATGAGCTTCGGGACAGAGAATGAAAACGAGGCTGAAAACACTGACTCATTTCTTCAGAAGCCTTTTAGCAGCCTTTAAGACAGTAAAAACTTCTATCCCTAGTGATGCTCATTAGGTCTGAACTGGTGGGATGGGGCCTCTCCCAGCCATGGTGAAGCAAGGAAACAGCAAAGGCAACCGAAAACTTGGGAGTGTGTGGCTCCGAGGCCCTGGCTGCAACAATGTAAGGCTCTGTAATGCAGCGTGTTTTTGTCATGCCCCTTACCCAGGCATCTTTCAGTAAATGTCATGGGAATGCATTGTTTACCCAGACCAAAACCTCTGGAAGGACAGTAGTATGAGCCCACTAAGACAATTAGCTTGTGGTTAATGATGACGGCCCCACCAGAACCAATTAAGCCAACGTTGCTTGTAGCACAAAGGATTTGGGGCCTGTTTTAAAGCATTTATTGTGACATCATTTAAAAGTCATTTCGAACTCATCCGAAGCTGCTGCTCTGAAAACAAATGCCGTGTAATGTTCTTAGAGATGCTGGTTTTATTTTCTCCTGTCAAAAATCTGACAAAAGTCAGTCGAAACTGTCAAGGAAAAAAACATCACACAATATGAGGTTTTTCTCAAATTTGAAGTATAGACAGAATGACAAATCTTTCGTAAAGATTACTCTAGCACAAAAGTGAATTAGGATAGCCTAGGAGCTACACTATCACAATGAATATACGAGGTCGTCCTTGACACAGTTCATAAATTTGAGGCCATGACAAAGAATTAAAATGAGATCAATTTGGTTTTGATCTGAATTATCTGTTAAGCTTAATATACGGAAGGATCAATGGAATGAATATTTGTGTGAGTGTTTCATCTAGCCACAATCCTATTAAGAGACAAATAAGAATTTCTCCTTTCCCATCCATAGAGTACCTCTTGGTGAAAGAACCCCTCTAGCCTTCAATATTCTGCCTCAAGGGTCAATAGAGATTCACCTGTATTCTCTAAGAATTCATTGACTGCTTGATTGATTCATGGACAGTGTGCTTTGGTTGACTTGTTTATTTTCTTGTGTCTATTCAGTAGGTACTACTGTGATGTACAGTATGGAGAATGCAGGTCAGGGATCTTGCCCCAGGATGGACCTGAATGCTTCCTTCCCAATGGCGGAGACTCTTATCACCCCGAGGATTCTTCTCTTATCATTCTGTAATGCCTTTCAAATTACAGGCCACGCTCCATTCGTTAGTCACAAACAACACTTATTTTATAAAACAGAAACATATAAAAAATTACGCAAAGTATGGATAAGTATTGTTTTTTTTAAAAAAAAAAAACTTTTAATTTCTCTGTGTGTATGGAGCCCTGTATTGGGTTGTCATGTAAAAGCCTTTCTTATTGTGAGTTATGGTTAAAATCTTTGAAAACCACTGCTTTATATTAATAATGCTCTGATGTCTATTCAAACATCTGGCCACCCAGGATAAAAATTTCACTTCCCAGCCTCCATTGCAGCCAGTGTGGTCATGTGGCCAGGATCTGATGAATAAGATGTGACAGAGATGATGTGAAGAATCTCTGCTGGTACCTTTACTCTACACTTTTCCAGCGTCTTCCATCCCGCTTCTTGGTGTGCTGTGTTTGACCGGACAAGTGAGAATAACAACTAGGGGTGGCAGAGTGACAAGATAGGAGGAACCGGAGTCCCAAGATGACCTCCTGGAGTCAAGCTCTCTGACCACCTTGGACCTCCCACCTTCATACTATTATGTGTGAGACAAATAAACTTGTCTTATTTCAGTCACTGTTACATTTGGTCTCAACACATGCAACTGAACTGGTAGAACCAGTCTATCTAATTTCTAAGGAAAGAAGACGAAGAAAGGAAAATAAATTCAAGTCAACAATTATTTACTGAGACTCTATCATGGAACAACTCTCTGCTAGGTCACTATGGGAAATACAGAAGAATGTTGACTTTGAAGGATAGTGTAATTTCATTGACGAGTGGCATATCTGATATAATCAAACAATATTGAAAGTGTACAATGAATTGTCAGCATGAATGGAAATAAAAATAAGGCTCTACAGAGTCAGAAGAGATAGGTAGAAAGGTAGAAAATGAATGGATCCATGGAATAATTGAGAGAAAGCAATAGACTAGGAGGAACATTCCTGAGATGTTTTCAACTACTCTGAACTTCTGGAATGAAATTAAAGACCTCCCAAATAGAAGTGGTATGTTCCTTTATCCCAGATCTCCCCACTCCAGCTCTGCATAGCATTTAATTAAAGCTATCAGCAGGGGTATATCCTGTAGCAAAGTGAACCACCTACAGGTTTGCTCCTATCTAGACCCAGACTCATTCTCATTTATCAAAAACACTTATTATCATCATGATAGGTCAAAGGTCATAGACTCCTTTGTTAGAACCCCATGCTGAATAGGATGCTAACCTTGGAAAGAGTCGTTCTGGATTCAATGAGGAAGACTTTCTTATGGGATCACAGCCATCTCACCCAGACACGCCTCCACTTTAGGAGGCGTTGGTCTCTGCCCTGTCTACAAGATTTTGATGAGACTCCTAATTATTTCTCTAGGCAATTTGCACTGCTGAAATGTGGGTATTCTGGAATTCTGTTTTCTGCATACCAACTCAAAGCCATTTAATACTCTGGCCTCCCTACTTGGAAGA
Organism: Eonycteris spelaea; assembly: GCA_003508835.1. Lineage (NCBI taxonomy): Eukaryota > Metazoa > Chordata > Mammalia > Chiroptera > Pteropodidae > Eonycteris > Eonycteris spelaea. Next base: position 8,999,900 of record PUFA01000004.1, on the reverse strand, counting down.
TGCATCACTTAGAGATGCCTTGCTGGCAAGGCAGGGGTATGTGAAAAGTAAAAGTGTTATTTCAGCAGACTCACCGCAGAGGTATGTGTTAATTAAGTTAATTGTGCCATCAGCGATGCAGAAGATGACAGTAACTGCTCCCCATAATGGGGCTGGGTTATTGCCATCATTTATTAAACGTGCAGGTTCTTAAATGCAGTCACTTTCCTTTATTCTTTTAGTGTATGTGTTCATGTACACACACACACACGCACACACATTCATGCAATTTATAGTTTATCAACCTCTTCCACATAAATTTAATGACATTATTTGATTCTTATACCTACTCTTGACGCAGAGAAATTATTTTCTCTATTGAGCAGATGAGGAAACTGAAGCTCGGAGCTATCTAGTGACTTGCCCAAGGCCACCCATCTTCTTAGTCAAGAAGCCAAGTTCTAAGTCCAATGGCCCTTCCCACATGCCACATGGTCTATTCAAGATTCATGATATTCTGAAGGGCAAAACAAATTTTTTATATTCTACATTCCCTAGCACATTGGTTTCACAAGTGTTAAATACTAATTTATCTTTGAAAATGATTGGTCAATTGTCTATTTGTTCCATTTATGAAATACTATGGTAGTAACCTCATATGAATTGATCGAGGCCAAATGCAATCTGGATAAATAGAAATTTAGATAATTTGGAGAGTCACTCTAGACCTCATTCCCTACATGCTGCTCCAAAATGTTCTGGAACAGTTGGCTTAACCTGAATTATCCTCACCATAATTACTGTGAAAACAACAACAACAAAAAAATGGTTAAGAATGTCAAGTCAGCTCAGTCTTTCAGTGGACAAACTGAGAATTCCGTTAAATGTAGCAACTCCATGGTGAGTGGAATGCCCATTTAGGGACTTCAGGACAGCTTCCTGTCCCACCGAAATGATTTCCTATCTTGCTGGTTGGTGTCTGAGGGTCCACCTTTAAAGCTGTGATATAATTACTGCCCCCCCCTCCTCAAAACATCAACATCCTTGAGAGAGTTAACAGAAAAGTGTTTTTGGTCAATTTCACTTTGATATGACCAAATGTGTGGCCCCTTGGTTGGAAGGAGAAAGGGTTGCTGAACCCCCTGATATGGTGTTCTGGAGTGGATGAGCATCAAGCTCCCCAAAAGAGACTCTCTTCTGGAAAACCAGTTGAGGTTGGGGTTGGTATGCAAGGGAGGTCCTCAACCATGTCTAACAGTACCCAAATGCTTGCATGTGAAGCTTCTAAAAAAGGTACGACAAATTCTCACTTTCACCTCATGCCCAAGCAAGCGTAGAAGCAGAGATAGACTATTTCTTCACCAGATGGCTGAGACTGAGTGCCATCTTTTACAGGTGTCTTAGACGAGTCATCTTAAATTGTTAGACAGAAGAAATCTGAATTCATTGACAAGTGCATCTGCTCAGCATGAGTTGGAGAGAATGTCCAGAGAAGCTGCTTTGTGCTTGAATTCACTATTGAGTTTTAGAAAACACACCTGTGAACTGTGCGGAAAAGAGCTAACACAGCAGGCCCAAACCCATTATCTTTAGAAAGGCCTGCTCAAAAGTTTGGCCCTGGCTGGAGTCTGGTTTCAAAAGATTCCCATTATTTTCTGATAAAAGTGGCTTACTGTGCCCAAAAGTTGTGTGAAAACAATATGGTTTATGTTAAACACTCATTTTCCATCTGAGAGTCTAGAGTTTTGGCTCTTGCTAGGAAGAGGATGACTATATGACCAGCCATCAATAGAAATCTTGGGTACCCAGTCTCTAATGAGCTTCCTTGTTTGACAACATTTCACATGTTGTCACAACTCCTTGCTGGGGGACTTAAGCAGGTCCTTTGTGACTCCTCTGGGAGGGGATTCTTAGAAGCTCACACCTGGTTTCCTTTAGACTTTGCATCCTGCACCTTTTCCCTTTCTGATCTTGCTTTGTCTCCTTTCATTGTAATGAGTCATGACTGTGAGTAAAACTAGATGCTGAATCCTGTGGTTCTTCCTAGGAATCATCAAATATGGAGGTGGTCTTGGGGCCTACCTCTAACACAGAAATCGTCTAAATATAATTCATGAAATGAAGAGACAGCGGCATAACATTGTAAAGGATTAATTATGTTGGGCCCATCAAGGCAGCAGTGGCCTCACGAGCATGAGACTTGTGCAGTCACACAGGGCCCCATGCTTAGAAGGGTTTAATGCTCTGTCAACATTCTGAAACTCTGAAAAATTTATGAACAAGAGATCCTGAATTTTTGTTCTGTATTGGGCACTGAAAATTACGAATTTGGTCCCGGTAAAGGTTATCCTTAGAGGTAAAAGAAGGGCCTGACTCATTGTGTAGGCTCCTCAACACTTAGCAGAGTTCAAGATCCTAGGTCAGCATTTCTCAATACACGTTCTGCAGAATACCGATCCCCATAGAGTACAGTGGGGAGAAAAAAGTTTGTTGTTATATAAATTTGAAATATTCTATCCTGTCTTGGAGATTTAGGGGATACATTTGCATATTAAAAACTCTGAAAACTCTTGCTCTGAAATAAGCTCTTAAACTTCGTCATAGTCCCTCAGGGTTCTCCTGCACAAAGTGCCACAAACTGGATGGGTTAAACCACAGAAATTTATTGTTGCACAGCTCTGGGGTTCGAAGTCCAATACCGAGTTTTGGGCAGTGTTGGTTCCTTCCAAGGGCTGTGAAGGAGAACCTGTCCTGGGCCTCTGTCCTCCTAACGCTTTGCTGGCAATCTTTGTCATTGTAGACACACCACTCCAATCTCTGCCTCCAAGTTCACATGGCGTTCTCCGTGTGTGTGTGTGTGTGTGTGTGTGTGTGTGTGTGTGTGTGCGCCTAAATTTCCCCTTTTTACGAGGACACTAATTATATTGGATTAGAGCCCACACTAACGACCTCACTTTAAGCTGATTGCCTCGGAAAGACCTTATTTGCAAATAAGGTCATATCCTAAGGTACTGTGGGCTAGGACTCAACATATGATTTTGGAGGGAGATCATTTGACCCACAACAAACTCCATCATCATTTCCTAACATATTTATATATCCGAGGGTGTAAACCCTATTAACATCCCATGGAACCTGTTTCATGGCACAGGTTGAGAGGTGCTCTATTTGGGGAAGAGAGGAAAATCTGTGTGGCAGATGACTACAGTGCAGGGAGACAGGAGCGGGGTGAAGTGGGGGAGCAGGAGAGGATGTGGGGAAAGCAGAATGGCAGGAAACCATGCCGATGACGGAGCTTGGGGCCAGAAACTGCCCTGCATTCTGTGTTCTGGACAAAGCAGATCTATCAGGGGTTCATCTAGGACTATTCAGGGATCTCTAACCAGGGGAGTGACATTATTGAACCTGGCCACAGTTTGGAGATGGAAAGAGGAGAGGCCAAAGGCCAGGACACTGAAGAGGTTATTTCAAAGTCTAGGAGAGCGATGAAAAAGAAGACTAATACAAGGCAGCAGCGGTGGCTAGGGAGAAGGGCTCCACTCAAAAGGTAATGAACTATAAAAGATACACATTCATATTCATACATGAATATGTACGCACATATATATTCATATATAAACATACACAAGAATGCATATAATATATATTTATTTTTATCTATATGAAGATATCATAGAAATGTCCTTGCCCTCTGAGCCTTTGCTCTGCCCGGCTGCTGGCACTCAGGCGAAAAGCCTACAGAGATGCATCAGGCTGAGAGGATCTTGTTTGGTTCCTATTAGTGGCGCTGACTGGGCCATGATTTTTAAGAGACAGTTGAGGAAACAGGGCCCAGCATGATCTGCCCATACTCATCTTTCCTGAGGTCCAGACACCTTAACCTTCTAGATCTGTTCTACCTCACAGCTTTGTCCTTTATGTTCCCTTAGTCCAACTCTTCACTTTGTCCCTCTTTCGTTCGGGTTGAAGGTCTTGGCTTATAGGACACTTCTTCTGGGAAGCCTTCTCTGCTATCCCCTAACATTCTCTCATAAAATTTATAATCCCTTGTTTAATAAGTCTTTTTCTTCCCTAGACTCTAATCTTCACAAGGGCAGGTGTCTGCTGTGTTCTTGCTGTACTCCAGGACCTAACACCAGTAGGCATGCTAAATAGAAATTGGATGAATGAATGCTTTACAATGTAAAAAGAATCTGAAGTAATGTCATAAAAGTAGATGAGGGGCTAGATAATTTGATAGTTTAGAAGTCCGTTTGGAACCCTCCCTTACCTAATGGACTTTAAAATTCGAAGCCAAAGTCAAATCCTAAAGGGTTTATATTAATTTAATCTTATTTAAAGAAACTTCCTCTTTCTTAGGGGAAAAAAAAAAGGGAGAGGCACCAAATTTATTTTAAAAGCCCCATAGACATCAAATCACTAGCATAAAGAAAAAGAAGAACCCTTTGGATGAATGTATTTGAGCAGAAATGACCAGAAACACATGGATAGCGTTCCCCTTAAACTCTCCTGGGGCTTGCAAATTGGAAAGAAGGGTCTGGAATAAAATGTATTTTTTATTTTTCTGAAGTAAGTAGATTTGGGAACAGCAATGTTTGAGATGTTCAGGAAACTGAAAATATGTGTGGGTACTTGTTTAAGTACTGTTATTTCCAGTAGTGCACTCAAGTGGCTGAGGAGAAAGAGGAAGTGGGCATTTAGCATCTGAAAAGAACCAATTCAAAAAATTTATTTTTTGTGTGTGTAGCTTTCATACAAGAAAAATCTCCCTCTGCCTCCCGCCTTGACCACAATCAATATTTTTAGGGGATGAAGGCAGAAAGAGGAAAGAGTTTATTCAGGTTTTGTATGCGACTAAGCTATAGAAACAGGATGAAGATTTTGCTAAATCTGTCCATTAAGTGCCTCTAAGTGCTTTTAATACATGTCCTAGAGCAGAATGGAGGCCACAAGAAAGAGAAACTGGAAATTAAGGCTAAATTATTACATTTAAGTATCTTGATAGTGGAAATGTCAGAAAAATAGCAGGAGCGATGAGCAGATAAAACTTCAGATGCTCCACTTAAATCTTTTTTCGTTGAGCATCCCTAAAAGCTGAAAAGTTGTTTTGGTTCTAAAATGGGCAAATTACACAATTTTTGTGAAGTAAAAATTTATTTTTCTTATCTATCAGTATCTGTCTATACATATTTCTAGACGTGCTAAGTAAGAATTGAGTTAAAATATACCAGCCTAAAGCCTTAATATGATCACTAGGTATTTCAATAATTTACCACATAAGGAGAAATTTACTTTCTAATTTAGATAATTTGAAGAACACTTTCAACATATGATCAACAAGATTATGTACATATAAAAAAAATTAATGGAAAAGAGAAAAAAGTGGGAAAAAAAGAAATTTTTGGCAAAGGATATCATTGATTTTGCATATGGATGAAATAATGTTTAGATAATATTAATCTATTGATATTTAGAAGTAACAACGGAAAGTCATTCATTTTTAGATTTGAAACTGTTATAGCCAATCCGTTTGTGTCTGAAAGGTGGACTGCTAGAGCCCTCTAGCTGTCGGAAATAATTCTGTTCTCCTAGGTATAGAAGATAAATAACCTAACTGCAAAGGCAGTAGTAAGTAGTTTACCAAGAAACCTACTGGAAAACAATAAATAAAGGCGTACAATATGATCTTCCATGATTATCTTGCTGTTTGGGTTGGTAGTAATGTTGACTATTGTGAGCATCGATGAACATCTATCCTGGCCCTCCACACCCCTGAACTTAACAGGCCAATTATAAGGATACTGTCACCCCTCCCCCTTTTCCCTATTGTTTTGATTGCTCTGAACTAGATGGTCTCCTTAACCTGAAAGTAAAGTTCACCAGATCAAGCTGGATGATTCCAGTTCTCTTTTCAATAGAAGGAAGATCTGTCCTAGGGACCTGGGATATTCTGGGTTTGGAGACAATTCAGGGCCCACAGACAAATGTGCTTTCTTTGGTTTGCAAAGAGCTTTAAATGCCTTTAAATAACTAGGTGTCTTTTAAAATTCAGTTGAAAATCTGTATGTCCATCTTCTCTTGAAAATCAAAAGATCTGGTAGCTATGGGCCTGGGTATCTCATGTAGTACCAATGGGCAAAAACTAGGTAGTGGTAGCCTGCTTCATGTGGAACATACGAGTTCAGTTTACCGAAGTTTCTACCACTTCCTATCATGTTATATAAAACCAGCATGCTGAAAGCGGTCACTTTAACTGCGTAGAACCTGTAGGCTGAGTATGTAACCCTTGGTGGAAACCCTGAAAAATTATGCCTTTCCTCCTCCTAGTAGTAGTAATAATAACAATAATAAAATAATAATAATAATAAAGCTCCTGGTGATTGCAAACTTACTATGAATCAGGCATGATGGGCAGCCCTTTATGTGTATTATCTCAAATCTTCGTATCAACAACTCAAGATCATTATTATCCTTATTTTACAAACAAGGAATATAAGACTCATCTCCAAATAAAGCAGTTCCATCAACATATAACGAGCGCAGCTCTGAGCCAGGTATTGTCCTAAATGTTGGGGACAAAACATTGAACAAGATAGTGCAATCCCTGCCCTCACCAAGCTCAAGTTCAAATTATGAGCACGACCGTAATTAGGTTACTATCGAAGGACAAAAAGGAAGGATTTAATGTGATCTGTGTCCGTGTTCTCAATTTTTTTACATCAGAATCACCTGGAGAGCTTGCAGGTTCCTACTGCATCCTCAGACCCTCCTCTCAATGTTCTGATTAATAGTTCAGGACTTAAGCCAGGAATCTGCTCCCAGGTTATTTGTTTGTTTGTTTGTTTGTTTGTTGGTGGGGTTTTTTGGGGGTTTTTTTTGGCAGCGAGGGAGGGTGAGTAAAGTATAGATATTTACAAATATTTACCAATTTAAATGTACTGTTCGGTGGTGTTAACACATTCACATTGTTGTGTGACCATCAGTACCAACCATCTCCAGAACTGTTTTCATTGTCCCAGTCCGGAACGCCAAGTAATAATTCCCCACTGCCCCCACCCAGCAGCACAATGTCTTCAAGTTTTATCCATGTTGTAGCTGTACCAGAATTCCCTTCTTTAAGAGGCTGAATGATACTCCATTGCACACACATAGCATATTTTGTTTCCCTGTTCATTTGTTGATGGACACTTGGGTTGCTTCCACCTTTTGTCTGTTGTGAATAACGCTGCTGTGAACATGAGTGTGTAAGGATCTGTTTGCGTAGGAATCCGCACTTTGACCAATAACCTAAGTGAATCTAATACATGAGCCAGACTTTAAAAAATGCTAATCTTGAGGTCAGGGGAAACCCCTCTGAGAAACTGACATCGAAACTGAGTCTCAAAGCATGAGTGAGAGTCGACCAGGTGAAGAGGAGGTAACAGCAGTGACCCTGTAAACCTGCAAGTATAAACTCTGACCTTCACCTGAAATACTGAGATCCTGGAATTGCCACAAGACATTCATCAGCACTGAGGACTGTAAATGGGTGTCATCACTTGATTGAGTGCCTAAAACAAGTTCTTAATCAATCATTCCTTTAACGAATATTTGTTATATGCCTTTGTATACCAAGTACCTTGCTAGGTATAACAAATATCTGGTTATTCATCGGTTCACTTATGATGAGCTGGGCACTGTGCTAGGTGCTAGAAAATTACAGAAAATCATTGCTGTATATAATTCTGTTAATTGTTTCACAAAATCCATATATATTACTTATCAATAAGCTCCTTCCATGCTGATCCCTGGAAATGTCAAGGAATTACTTAATACTTAAGTACCTATTTGTAGGCACCTTGAGCTGATGACTTTTTTTTTTTTTTTTTTTTTTTTTTTTTACTTAGCCATGAGGTAATTATCACTGGTAAAGATTTCTTGAGTTTTGAGGACATTATTTATTTCAACCATTAATCCGTCCTTTTGTTATTGATGAAATATCAGTATTGATTTCTTGGTTTCATATTTCAGAATGACTCTCACATTTACCAGAGTCCAACCAATGCTACATCTTGACACATTGATTAGAAAGCTGTGGTTCTTTGAAAGGGAAAGTAGAGAAAGTCTTTCATGGCTAAATTACTTTTAAAAGATCTGATATTGTTTTTTGAAAATGACTGGTGGGACGTGATTTTTTTAATGCTTGAGTCAGAGATAAAAGTTCTACACTGCAGGAGTCTCAAAGAAATTCAGGAGAATGCTTTTCTGAATATTTAAATCACTTAACTTGGGTGGTATTTATTACAATCTGCCTTGTATTATAGATATTGTGTATATTTATGATTTTACCTTTCCAGATTGCAAGTTTCTTGAAGGTAGGAACTATTTCTCAATCGTCTTCAAACAGCTCTCAGCGACAATACTGAGTAACTCATAGCACTGAATAACTAACTTACAATATATTATGTGCTGGATATTTCCCAACTAACATAGAGATCCAATAAAAATTCAGTGCATAAACAAATAAATGAATATGATTCACAGAATAGCAATTTGGAAAGAAGCATAAATAGATCATTATTTGCTTAAAATTAACACATTTATGTGTTAGGGAAGGTAGACAGCAAAACAAATTTATTATGAAACAAAATGTTGCAAATAATTTTTTTTTCTTTTAAAGAAAAACGGTGCCTCTAGAAGCCCATGGCTTATACTTCAAAAAGTCTGTGGCTTATCATTCAAAAAGTACCCTTCTCAGAAATGGGGATACTATCCAGAAGGACAAACTAGACCAAGCATTGGACCAAGAGAGGTTGGAGGACCCCATACTGCCTGGAATAAAGAGTGTTCAGAGTGAGTTACAGCGATAACAAGAGAGTGTACAGATATAGTTCTGCTAGTCTGTGCATTCAGGAATCCAGTGTCTCAGACTGACACATGATCAGTGCGTTCGCCAGGAAAAGAGTTGACAAAGAGAAAGGGTAGAGGACAAGGGGTACAGAGGAAAAGGAAAAAGAGGAAGTTTTAACTTGAAGTTTGAAAGTCTCTTTCCACTCTATCCAGAGAGAGAAAAAGAGAATTAAATAAAGCTGTCATATACAATGAAATATTATTTAGCCTTTGAAAGGAGGAAATCCTGTAATTTGCAACAAAATGGATGGACCTGGAAGGCATTGTGCTAAGTGAAATAAGCCAGGTACAGAAAGACAAATACTACACGATGTCACTTCTTTGTGGAAATCGTAAAAAATTCAAGTTATAGAAGCAAAGGGTAGATGTGGTTACCAGGGGCTGAATGGTGAGGGAAATGGAGAGATGGTCAAAGGGTATGTTATGCCAATGAATAAATTCTGGAGATCTAATATACAGCATGGTTACTATAGTTATTAATATTGTATTGTATTCTTAAAATTTGCTGAGAGTAGATCTTAAATGTTCTCACCAAAAAAAAAGAGAGAATATATAACTAATAAATAAAGCAGTCAGTAAAATGAAAAGTGAGCCTCAAAATATTAACTGATATTAAAACATCTTCTGAAATAAGCTCTTCTAAAAAATATTTTCACATTTGGCCATTTTCAGAGGAAAAATTCTTGCAATCAAGTTGTTTATGTTGAAGTTCACATAGACCTACATACTTCCCTTTCCATTCTAAGAGTTAGTCATGTCCCAGTTATCGCTTCACTGGTTTTAATGGAGTTCGAAAGAAATCTCGAATCTGTTCATTTCTGTAGATTCTTGATCACTGGCTTCCTAGGCATTTCACGCCACTGCCTGATGATTTTCAGGTTTTTGGCCCTCGTTTAGCCAGAACACTTACTTTTAAGTAAGCCTTAATTGAGGCTAAAATCTTTGCAAACTAGGGAAGTTTGAATTAACAAAATGGGGCGGAGAATCTAAGAAGTCAGGATTTGGATTCAAGAGAGGATTTGAAAAAACAAAAAGAAGAGTTTGCAAATTCCTCCATTTCTCTCCAAAAGCGCAAATGAAAGGGTCATGCTGGTTGACATACTGTAACTGAAACCATATTGTTTCCGGAGAGTGTAATGCTTATACATTTTTAAATCCTGGCTTCTCTTGGGGATGACTCAGGAAGTCTAAACAGAAGGGGTTCACGCTGTATGTCAGCAAATCAAAATGAAGTGCGTACACTTCCTCTCAGCTTGTTCTGGGCTGTATCCTATGGAACTGGTGATAAAGCCAGAAATGCACCAACTTCCTTCTACTGTCTAACCCCGTCTCATATATCATTCCTGAACACTTCACTGGCTCTGCTAAAACAGTTCATGCTTTTTTATGAAAACCTGGGAATTATCACCATAGGAAAATGACAGTGTGCAGCAAGGATATAATTTCTAGCTTCTAAATGGACCCAATCTGAGGAACAACCTCAGTCTCCAGAACACTGTGCCGTGAAGGGCGAACGTTTAGTCTTTTCAGTTGTCTCTCAATACCTGGCGTGTTAGGGAAGCTCCATAAATGTCTGTGGAGTGGACTGAAGTAATGATACCATGTACATAACACTGTAAAGCACACTAGTAGGAAGAGCTTTCTAATTCATGAAGTAAGCTGTCCCAGCATAGTTATTTAAAGTCCTCCATATCTCCCTCAACGATGGAGCCAGAAATAGGGGAATGAGGCAAGGGAGGTATTCACCTAAGGTGCAAAATTTAAGGGGCACCAAAAAAACCCTCAGTAATCGAGATAAATCACATTTTAAGATGATAGTTTAAAACATCGAAATTAATGTAAAAATCCATGATGAACAAAATACCGAAATTTTAAATTAAAGAAACATCAGTAATCATGATTTTACCTTTTGCCTCAGGCTCCGTGTGGCACTGCTCTAAACCATTCCAATTTCAACAATAAATTGTGTGGTGACCCTAACTTAGAGTTCTTCTTAAAATAATGACTAACGTTTACTTAGTGATTCCTACACGCCAAGTCATATTCTAAGTGTTCTACATTTGTTAGCTATACAACAATATCATTGCTACCCATTTACAGCTGAGGACATGAAGGTTTGGAAAATTTTAGTCATTTGTTTAAAGTCGCACAACTAGGAAGTAGAGGGGCCAAGTTTGGCATCAAGGCAGTCTGGCTCCAAGTCTCTAACCATGACATGATACCATGTCTGCAAGACAGAGCTTCACAAATGTCTCTACTCTGCATATTATTATAAATAATATAGAAAGAGAGAGTTGTCTGGGAAAGAGAGGTGGGAGCACAGGGAAATAGGCTTTAACTACTTCTTAACTTGGACTATGTACGGTCCAGAATATAGCTGTTAGCCAGCCGAAATTTAACCTTTTGGAGCCTCTGCTTCCTATCAAACGAAAAGATTAGACCGACTGATCTCTAAAGTCTCTTTCAGTTCCAAATAACAGCCTATGCATCCTCATTACTATACAACATTTCTCTGGCACTCGCCAGTCTCCCAGAGCACTTCTTCTCCCTTTCCATTTTCGGTTTCCTCTGTGCTTTCCTCCTCTCATGTGGCTTTTCCTTGGTGATCTCATCCGACAGCTTCAACTCTCACCTCTCTGTGGCTGACTCCCAAACCTTTATCTAGTCTGTCTCCCCACCGCATTTTCAGCTGTCTGCTGGGCTCTTGTAAATCTCACACTGGAAACTTGACGTCAACATGTTCAGGATCTAATTCATCACCTCCGCCATCCTCTCCTTCCCCAGGTTCAACCCCTCCCCTAGTCTCTTGCACCCCAACTCAGGCAGTTGCTGAAATCTAACAGTCTTACCTCCGTTATTGCCCCCTTCTTTCTCAATTGCAACGGCCCTCACCCCAATGAATCCCTCACCGCCTTCCTCCTGGACGTCTTCCTCCAGTTTGCCCATCACTCATGTACAAGGAGGATGGTGCTGATATGAACCTTCCTAGATTCTAATGAGGATCCTGGCTTTCCTACCCCAGAACATTTAGTGGCCTCCCAGTGTCTGCGGAGAACGTCCAAATTCTATTTTTGTCATTAAAGAGAGAGAGAGAGAGAGAAGAGAGAGAGAGAGAGAGAGATCAATTAAATGGAGAGACACGCCATGTGAATGCTTAGGAAGACTCAATAATATCAAGATGTCAATTCTTCCCAACTTGATCTATAGATTCAGTTCAATCCTAATCAAATTCTCAAAATAAAATCATCCATTTAAAATGTAAACAAAACAAAACAAAATCCTGCCCTGCCAGAGTCTGACTCTAATCTGCCTTTCCAGTCTTCTCTTTTACTGTTCTATGTACTTCATATGACATACATACTTACCAGTGTTTCCAGAATACATGACACATATTCCTGCCTTTTGTTTATGATTCCCTTTGCGTGACGTTCTTCCCTCCACCTCTCTTTACCCACCCTTCAAGGTTCAACTCAAATGCCCCCCTCCTTTATGCAGGCTCCTCAAATTCCCCACAGCAGAGATAATCTTTCCCTCTCGTAAATATTTATAGTGCTTTGTCTCTGCCAGCACTTATCTCCACGTTGTCTTAAGGTTCTATACATTTACTTTTTTAATCCCACCATACTGGAGTCCTCCTAGCTGCAAAGGTCACGTCTTTCAGCTCCTCTGCTCACATCCCGTCCATACTGCTATCGCATCATCCCACAGGAGGCGCTTGATAAAAATGCAAGCACTTAATCGCTTGATGCGATTTTTAAAAATTATCATTTCCGCAAAATACAGTAACAGAGCTATACTTTTGAGTTTGCCAAAGGACAGATCCAGTTTTACTGTCTCTCTCCCAGAAGGGAATTATCCTCTCTGAAGATTATTCCTCCCTTGCTGGCAACAATCCTTCAGGGACAGCCTGCCTGGCCAGCCGAAATCCTGAATCCCTTGGGAGCATCTCATCCCTCGTGAGGAGTCTGAAGTCCTCCTTCTTCCTTCTGAAGATGCTCCCAGAATTCTTGGGGCAGAAGTCTTTGACTTTTTCCCAGGCATGCTGAATTCCAGTGTTCTTTATAAGGGTCGTTACTCAGTTATTCCAAGCCCCAGACCTATTCCTGTGAGATGTGCCTGGGGTGGTATCTTTGGGGAATGCAGAGAAAGGTTTTGAGATGGGTTTCTCTTATGATTCCTAACTGACAACACTGGTAACACTTAGAATGGCTAGAGATAGTTTTCCATACTACATTTATATTTGGGTTAAGATCAAACACAAACACAAGAAATGAGTTACAAAGATGAGTAAGGAAGAGCTGAAAGGTCATTCATACTTAATATAACAGCTAAGAGACAACATTGTTTTAAAAATGCCTTTTCTGCTAGAGTTTGTCCTTGAACTAACAACTGATTATGGAATTTTAACTTAATATTACAGCATATGTTGTCTTTCTGAATTTAAAAATCTATGACTTCACTCCAAAATGTTTTCAAGTTCTGCAGAAGAATATTCTTACCAAAAATAAGATCATCAGTGGTAGTGTTTATAATAAATTTACAATTTCTGAAAAACTGGAATCAATATATACAATTAATATTGCAAATAAACGTCAAAATGATATACTTAGCGCCATATAAATGAACCCTGTTTCACACATAAATGTGCTCTGTGGCAATGGTTCAAAATTCTTTTTCTTCAACAGTAAGCAGATTGAATGAAATAAAAAATGATGTGCCAGGACTTGAAGGTACAAATGGTACAAATTTCAAATTATTGATTGCTGACTGTGCTTACAGACATCAAACAATACTTTTTCAGGCAGCTATAATAGTCCACTTCAATGGACACATGATAGATTACAGGAAAATTGAAAATGTGGGGACTATTTGACTAGTCAATGGTCATTTTAAATTATTAAGCTTTGGGGTTTTGTTTTGTTTTTAGATTATAGAAAAAAAAACAATGCAAACTAAGAGGAATCGCATCAACATCAAACCTTCCATACCAAACACCTTTATTATAGTTTGAAAAGTATCAAGATGTTCAGTTAGAATATGAAGTCACTCTGTTGAGGAGAAGTGCACATTTGGGCAGAATCCATGGGCAGTGACAGCCCTTAATGGAAACTCCTAGCAGGCCAAAGTGATCACTCTTGAGGACCCAGAATGTATCTAAGTAGGCAAGACATTTTATCAGGAACCGACTTCTGATGTATAGGTGACGTGTACTCTCACAGAGTCTGAATTTGAACTCTCTTCCCTTCTTTAAAATCATTGTGAGCTAACATCTTCCCAAAAGTCGCTAAGAAATTAAGGCAATGGTCCCACATCATTGCACTCGAAGTGCTTTTTCCATAACGTGAAAATGGGAAGCAGGTTCGTGTATTACAAAAAATCAATTGGTCAGAACTCTTGCAAGTGACAGAAACCAAACTTGACCTAGCTCAAGTCAAAAAGGATAATTTATTGTTGCCTGTTATAAGACAGTTTAAGTAAGGCTGGCTCCAGGGCTTCAGGTGACGTCATCAGGAGTACGTCTGTTTCTCTCCACCTCTCAGCCGTGCTTCCTGTGTAATGGATTCATTCCCAAACTGGCTGGAATCTTGTATGTGTGTGTGTGCATGCGTGCGTGTGTGTGTGTGTGTGTGTGTGTGTGTGTTGGGGGGTAGGAGGGGGTGCCGATAGTCAAGGCTGCTGAGAGCAGCTGTGGCCTGGAGAAGGTTTTCTTCCTTGTGCTTCAGCAAGGGGGTAAACTGGTTAACAATCTTTACACTGGTTGAATAGATTGGTACACTGGGGCCCAGAGCACTCTTATGGATCTCTTACCCCTCCAGAAATGGTGTACTATCTCCCCACTCTACACACACACGCACACTGCCAATTCTGTCCCCTCTTAGTGGTGCTGTGCATGGGCTTCCATGATGATTTCACAAGACAAGAGCCTCTATCTCTGTCTTGTTCTATATTTGTTCACATTCTCTCTCCTTTCCCTTACCCTGCTCCCACTCCTCACAGTCCATATCAAACTTAGAAACAGGACCACGAATTGGTCCCGCAAAGGTACATCCCCCAACCCTGGCCTGTCACTGCCCAGTGGTATGGAGTATTTTGATGGAACTAAGGCCTACCCACCTTCACAGCAACTGGAACATGTCCTGATGAACAGCCCCACCAATTGCATGTCCAATTGGAGTGAGGGAAGCCGTCCCCAAAAGGGAGTGTTCTACCACACACAAATAAGAAACAGACTCCGCCTCAACTGCTGACCCACTGGAAAGAATCAGGATTTGCTGTCTTATGTGATTTTCCCTGATCTCAGTTTTCTGATTCAGTGGGGCCCATAAAGACAAACAAAATTATTCCGCTAAGAAGATCTTCACTGGTAGCTGAATGAAGACAGGAAGACTTGTCTCCACCAATACGTTGGCACTGGACCTGTCCGCGCCCAAGACATGTTGCTCAAAACTTGTACGCATGTGCCTAGACTTCACAATGTGGACCTGGTGTCAGGCCACGGAGGTGGGAAGCTGGTGTGTACTGCAGGCAACAAGGGGAGACATCCACATGTGGGGAATGCTCTTCCCCAGGAATCTGACTGAGGTGGTAAATATTGCTTTCTGTTGCAAACCTGATCAAATAAAGGTTTACTATGCCGGCATCATGAGGATACATTAGTGAATTAAAAAACAAACAAAAAAATCTACACCTTCAGAAAATTCACAGGTTTCAGGGGGAAAGAATCAAACAGCTAACTAACACAACGCGATGAGTGTGATGAGAGTGGTCTAACTAGTGTTACAGAGGCAAGAGGAAGAGGTGGTTAATTTTGCTGGAGATGGAGAGAATGAGCAGTAATCAGGGAAGCGGGGAGAGAGGGATGTCGGTAGAGGTTTCCCAGGGGAGGTGACATCTGACCAGAAAAATGAGAAGGAGTGTGATAATTTAGCAGGAAGGAGAACAGGCATTTAGCGGAGGAAAACAGCAACAGGAGGAAGGGCTAAATCATCCGACATCTCTTTAATATTCGCTGGCCAAGTTTCCACGGATAACACAAGGGGAAGATTGAAGCAATTATTGAGAAAGCCGTCTCAATCTTTCCTTTTCTCCCAGCCGTGGACATTTGGCCATTGCTACATTTTTGTAAGAGAAAGAGTCTTGATTCCAGAGACCACACAATGTTAAGTGATAGAAAAATTATTTTTTGGATAGAATAGAGAAACACCAGAGCACCTGAATTCAGCTGGGGAAAACTAGACATTATAAGAAAGGAAAACAAAAAACTTTCTTCTCTCTCTCTCTCTCTACTCTTCCCTCTTCTTTTTCTTCCTTCCTTCCTTCCTTCCTTCCTTCCTTCCTTCTTCCTTCCTTCCTTCCTTCCTTCCTTCCTTCCTTTCTTTCTTTCTTTCTTTCTTTTTTTCTTTTGGAGAGGGTCACTTCAGAGAGCAAATCCATCGAGCAAAAACCATGCACCTGTATGCAATTGATGCCCTGTGAAAACTTAATAAATAATTGTAGTAGGCTGGTGATAATTACTCAAATAATTTTTTGAGAATTTACCAATGTCAAAATCAAAATAAAGTGCAATCCAGGAATTTATCCTCATGCCCTCTCTCCCATTATCCCATCTCCCCAAATGCCTGGGTAGCTTGGAAGTCAATACCTTCTTTAAAGATTAAATAGCATTAAATTTTAGCCTTTCAAGGAAGGAGGTTACAAATTTTCGTGAAAACAAGTCTTTGGTAGAAATGTATGCAGAACTCTGAAGAAGGGAGAAATTCTGAGTTAACGCCCACAAAATGCACCACAAAGGAAGAGAAACTGAATGGACCTCAGTTTGAGTTTTAAAACCAACACCATGATTTATTAACTGTATGACTTCAGACAAGTTTCTTAACCTCTCTAGACCTCAGTTTTAAAATTGGAATAATGGCAATACCTACAAGTGTGGAGTTATTTTGAGCATTAAAAGGGACAATTCATTTTAAAAAAGTGTTTTACGCAGTACCTGGAACACAGCATGATCTTGAAATCAACAGAGCAACGTAATTACAGAAATTGCCCCAGAAGTGGTACTAACCACAGAAGCAAACGTTACATCGAGATTCTAATCCAGTCCCATCTATCTCACCTGTTTGTCCCTTCATCAAAGCATTACACTAGCGAGACTTGGAAACTGTCATTATGACATTGGTCCACGTTGGATATCATCAGAGGGCCAAGGGACAACTTTCGGTGCTTTTTACCCTCCTGCTATTTGCAAAGAGAAAGAGAAGGGCATTAGACTCCCTTCACTGCAAATCTTGGCCATTTGGCACCACATGATTTGGTTGTAGAGAGAGAAGGAGGAGGTCCTAATGAGATGCTAATACTGGTCCAGAAGGTGGTGACGCAAAGGCTTTCCCCTCCCCCACTGCAGAACTCTCGTCACCTGAACATACACTTCAAAAAAAACATGGCACTTTATGGACATTAAGTCTTAGGACTGTGCTGCATATTCTCTTTATAAGACAGAAGGAAGCATACATTTCTAACTGAGGTGTAGTATAGGTAAGTGGAGTTGTCTGCCATTCAAAAATGTGTATGAATGTTTCTTTTATGTTGCGCATAACAAGTAGATGCATAATTCAGTGCTGCATGCCTTTAAAATATATTTGCCTGTTGGACTCTTGACCTGGAATTCATATCTTACAATAAAGCTCAAATATGAATTTGTGTGGATACAGAAGTCATGGTAGAATTTTCAGTTGGCTGTATTGCCAATAGACCTTTCTGTACCTTACTTTTACAGTTAACTGCTTTGAAGTGTTATAACTTATCTCATTAAATATATCAGGAATCAAGTATGATTGATTGCAGATATCAAATCAAAAATAACCATGGGACAGAGAATGCTTAGGGCTATACACTTTGTGGGAAGAATTTCCCATGACTTTATTCACATACTTACTATTCAAATCCATGTTTCGATGGATATATACACCAAAGGGATGCGTCGACTGTTTGTGATTTATTGAAATAGCAGAACAGGTGCAAGACATGGCTCCTTGTGGTCATCTATCATTTTGAATGCAATTAAGTACAAATGGGAGATACAACTTAGGAAAGAGCAACGTGAAGTTGGGATAACAGGAATAAGCCACACGATAAATTGTATTCATCATGAAATTTGAGAAAAAAATATTAGCAGAAAAATCATAGTGGATATGTTGGATTTTGCAAATCAAATGAAAGATTTTGCAGAGTGGGTAAAAACCATAATTCATACTCATAATTAAATACTGACCTCTTAGGTCAATTTTTCAAGTGGCATTATAATGGTCTTTGGCCATATCTATCCTGACTTCCCACCTTCCTTAAAAAAATGTGAGGTTGAGACAATTTTTATAATTGGACAAAGAAGCGGTACTCTTGAAGACTTCTAAGTTCAGAAAAAGTCAACCAAAAGTGGGAGCTTTTAAGTCTGGAGCCAGGGCTGTCACTCGCACATTTGAGCAAATCAGAATCTCAGTTTCTCCATCAATAAATTAGAGACAATAATAATAATTGTGCTGTTTTCCCACAAAATTGTTGTGAAGATCAAATGAGATGACAGACATAAGTTGCCACTAATAGTAGATGAAAATCAGTTAGTTTAAAGAGAAATACAGTTATTATTTTTTCTTAGATAGCTTAGACATAGTCATGTGGTGACATAATACCTTATTTCCAAAGGTAGCTATTGCCTTGAAAGTGAGATATCGTTGTGCTATTTGTTTTGAAATCTAATCTTTATACCCAGGATGAGGGGACATATTGGTCATACTTAGGTATTTATAAAAATTAATGCGCACAAGTAGTCCCACTTATAAAAATCAGTGTGTGTCTGTTTGTGTGTACATGTATTAAGAGCAGGGGATTCTGGAAACAGATGGCTTAAATTTGGATCATACTTACTTCTGTATAACCTTGACAAGTAACAATCTCAATCTCACTCTCAATTTCCTTAATCTGGAAAAGAAAAAATATATAGATATATTCATGCAGATTCAAGTACTGAGAATGGTATCTCTACATCTTATGCCTAATAAATGTTCATTAGGTTTATTATCAAGAAGACCTGTATTTTAGCAGCAAAATTATCAGAAGTGATTCACTCTGTTTAAAACAAATACTCATGTCCTGTCTTTCTGGTGAACAACAGTTTATCAAAATGTTAGCCTAGACCAGGATCAAAACTTCTTTTTTTTCATCCCCCCCAGCTTTATTGAAATATAATAGATAATTAGTTGCTCATATTTACACTGTACAGTTCAAGAGGTTTTTTCAATTATAGTTGATATACAATAATATGTTAGTTGTATAGCATAGTGATCAGAGACCTATATAACTACAAAGTGATCACCCCGTTAAATCTAGTACCCCTCTTCCCCCTACATATTTATTACAACATTGTTAACTATTTTTTGTGCCTACACTTTATATCCCCATGTCTATTTCGTAACTATCCATTTGTACTTCTTAATCCCTTTGCCCATTTTTGCCCCCTTCTCCAACCCCCTCCTAGCCAGTAGCCCTCAAAATATTCTCTGTATCTATGAGTTTATTTTTGTTTGTTGTTATTGTTTATTTTGTTCTTTAGATTCCACATGTATGTGAAGTCATGTGATATTTGTCTTTCTTTATCTGACTTATTTCTTTCAGCAATATCCTCTAGGTCCATGAAGGCAATATTTTTTTCCACCCCCTTCCTTTTAGTCTGTGTGTGTCTTTTAATCTAAAGCGAGTCTCTTATAGGCAGCATATGTAGGGGTCTTATTTTCTTATTCATTCAGCCACTCTATCTTTTGGTCGAAGCACTTAATTCTTTTCCATTTGAGGTACTTGTTGATAGGAATGTAGTTATTACCATTCTTTATTCATGTTTCTGATACATATTTTTTCTTCTTAAAGAAGTCCCTCCAACATTTCCTGTAATACTGGCTTGGTGTGAAAAAATTCCTTTAGCCTATTTTTGTCTGGGAAGCTCTTTATCTGTCCTTCAACTCTAAATGATAGCTCTACTGAATAAAGTATTCTTGGTTGTAGATCCTGAGTTTTCATCAAGCTGAATATTTTGTGCCAAGCCCTTCTGCAGGATTACAACTTTCGGAACTACTGGCCAGAGGGAAGCTGAGTGGCCTGTTACCAAGGCCTTGGTAGTGATCTAAACAGAAATTGATACCAGGCTTTGAAACACAAATTGTTTGTTACAGAACATCACCGACCATAACATGGGTAAATACTGCTCATAAAAAAAAAAGGCCATGGCCAACTACGTTTGGGAATTTTTTATTAAACCATACAAGTCAGTTTTCTTTATTGTAGGATGTTTCAGAATATTTAATGAGCTAATGAGCATTGCAAGTCTCCAGGGGACTGTAGAATGCAGTTTCCCAACTTATTTTCCTATAGAATCACTGTTGTCTTTAAAAGAAAGCCTATGAAATCCTGAGGAATATTAGGGGTTCCTTAAGGCATGGCTTGGAAAATACTTTAATTTTTCTCAAGTTCAGATATTTTAAGCTGGTACATTTTAAATAACAGGATGGTAAAGAACCTAAAGTATTCAACGAAATGTTCTTTTGGGGGTTAGAGAAACTCATGGACTCCTCCACTGGAAGGTTGTAGGGTCGTCTTTATGGGTAACGAGTTAATCATGGTTGTTAGTGATTTTGAAGAGAAGAACTCTAAACCCTAGAGATTGCTGTGGAACGTAGGACAATGTGCACTATGAAAACTAAACCTAAGTATGATTTTCTGGGAACCCATCTGCACAATTTTAGAGATGTCAAGAATTTCTTTTTTACGAATTACAACAAAATTGTTAACTGCAGAACAGAAGTCGGGGCAGAGAGATATCCTGCTCCCGAGAATGTGCTGCTGCTGATTTGTATTTTATGATAGCTGAAGAGTTTGAGCTGCTCATTAACAAGGTCAAGCACCATTACATGTATTACTGGCTTCCTCAGTAGCTACAGATCTATTGTGAAATATCTTTATGCTACATTTGTTCGAAGTATTGTCTTTTTGTTAAAAGAATCACCTGCCCATTGAATTTTCTCTCGAATATACTATCGCTAGTTTAAAGAAATATTTCTGTGTATCTCATTTCTGAATTTGGAAGCTATGTATTTCCTTCGATTTCCATTTCTTCTGAAAACTAGTTGTTGACAAATACAACTGTCACAATGATTGTAGGACTGAATTACCCCGTTGATTTCGTAATTCGTTGCCTGAATTGTAATGACTCAAAATAAGAGCAATTTCTCTAAAATATTTTGTCATCTTACACTATTTGAAAGATAAATGGTCTAAAAGAGAATAGTTGTTGAAATTCTTGGCTTGAATTGAAGTTTGAACATGAAAATCTATATCCAAGAGAATGTAGTGGCAGGGAATTCTTTTGGGGTGGGTAGGTTTTTCTACTCCAAGCAGGGGAATTATGTAGGGTCAAGTCTAATTAAAGAAGAAAAGATAAAGAAGGTGGATTTTCAAGTCAAAAACAGAGCTAGAATGTATACTAAATAGAGTACAGTGTTCAGGTTGAGAACTGTCATGAGGCTTGGGTGCATCAGACAGCAATCCAGCTGTTGATATCCATATTTATGAAATGAAAAGATCAGACATAAATAATCTGTAAGATACAACATTTTTCATTAAAAAGTTAGGATGGAAAGAGAGAGGGAAAAAAGGGAAAATATGAGGTCTAGCAACTAATAGAATTCTTTCCATATGTTAAACATGGGGAAAAAGTCAAACCGATGGGACTCAATTCTATATTCTTTGGTTTCTATTTCACATGTGGGTTAGCAATGGCTATTGCTTTGGGGAAAATAGTGTTTCCAAACTTGACTCGATTTTCTGCCTGGAATTTTGTGTGTTGTTGTTG
This sequence comes from Eonycteris spelaea, assembly GCA_003508835.1. Lineage (NCBI taxonomy): Eukaryota > Metazoa > Chordata > Mammalia > Chiroptera > Pteropodidae > Eonycteris > Eonycteris spelaea. The sequence goes on along the minus strand of PUFA01000004.1, from coordinate 8,978,143 downwards.
TATGCCTTGCCTAGAATTTTTTTCTCCCACTTCTCACTCGAAAGGCGTTCACTTACCATGCCTATAAGCTATGATATTAAGGCTCAATGCCAGTAAAGTTTCAGGAAAAAGGGTGAGAAAATTATTTAAAAGGACTACTTTTTGATAATGGCAGTGTTATGACAGTTTTTGACAGGCAATTTAAAATAATGCAACCTCCTGGATTACAGCCAGCCTCTGAAATGGGCTGTAATTTAGAATGATGGCAGCTCCTGTGACCTCTATATTGAAGAGTCACCAGAATTAAAAAAAAAAAAAAATTTTTTTTCTTCAAACAGTTTAGGTTTATATTTTAAAATCCGGTTTAAATGTTCTGATACATTGCCATTTTATTTAATGAAAAAAATTTTCCTGTCGTATACACAGCCCCAAATACTTATTCTAAAGCTGGAGAAGATTTCCTGCCTTGTTATGTGTGGCAAAAGTCTTCTCAAATTCCGCTCCCAACCAGACTGTGAACATTTAATGAGCTGTTTTGGGGTATGTCTGCCGTCCTCTCCTCTGGATGAAACTAGGCCCCTCGGGCACTGGTAAGTATATCATGATGTCACTCTGCAGTGGAGGAAGTCCTAGGCTTCCACAGCTTCCGACTTTGTCTTTCCACACGTGTTATCTCGGGTTTGGAGTTTGGTCCTCAAGGCCCCTTTGAAAAATATTACCCTCTTAATTCTGAGAGTTAAATGCTTTTTAAAGGGTTGTGCAAGTTATCTATGAGCTGGGTGCGCAGTGTAGAAATTTTGCAATTCTCCAAACATACCAATATATTCCAAAATTGCCAGTTGCAGGTCATAAAATATTTACATTACAGAGTAAATAATGTATGTTTAGTAAGAAATGATGAAATATTTACAGTTTTTCTAAAGATACTGTATGGGGTTTTTCCTCTACCATAGCCATTTTTCTTGAAGCAGGCAAAATAGGCAACTTAACGAGCTCTGAGAACAATGTGGAGGCATCTATGAAGGAAGAGGATGTTCTGAGGCAGTGAGTGGAGACGTCTCCTTGAGGAAAAGAAACAACAGCTGATCCCAGATATCAAGATACATATTTCATATGGTTAAAGGTCTAGGGAGGCATTAGCGAACAATTTTGGTATTTTTTACCATTAAATTGAAGAGTTCCTAGGCCCGGGTCACGTGGCACAATCATTTGCCAAAGCCATTCTGTGGGAATGCTGTCAGCCTCAGAGGATGGTATGTATTTCCAAGCTTCCAAACAAATACATTTTTCAAAGCTCTCCACATGCTCACTGACCCCGAAGAACTCAATCACAGTATTACTGAATCCTCACGGCATGTGTTTGGGAAAGAGCCTGAAGAAGCTCTTAACAGAAGTTTTCAACAGAATCATCTGAGAGAATCTTACAAAGAGATTTTCAGGCCTCCATTCACTTTAAGAAAATTCTGATAGGATCACTCTAGTGTAAGACCTGGAAATGTTTATTTTTGAAAAGCTTCCCGGTAATTCTAATGATCATCTGAGTTTGGGAACTGTGGTAGACTAAATAATGGACCCCAAAGATACCCACCCAGGACCTCATCTCTGGAACCTGTGGGTGTGACCTTATATGGCAAATTACAGATAGAATTAAGTGCTTGAGATAGGGAGATTAGCCTGGATTATCTGGCTGGGCAATAAATGTAATTACCAGTGTCCTTATAAGGGGAAGACAGGGGGAGATTCCACTACTGAATAAGAAGGCAAAATGTTGATAGAAGCAAAGTGCTAGGCTTCTGGCTTTGAGGATGGAGGAAGAGGCCAAGAGCCAAGGAAAGCAAGTGAGCACCACCAGGGGGCAAAGGCAGGGAAAGAAACTCTCTTCTGGAGCTTCCAGAAGGAATTCGCCCTGCTGACATTTTGACTTAACCCAGTAAAATAGATTCTGGATTTTTGATCTTTAACTGTAAAATAATAAATTTGTATTGTTTTAAGACACTATTTGTGGCCTTTGTTACAGTGGCAACAGGAAACAAATACACAAGTCATTGCCCTAAACCACCTTAATTTTAAAAGTCTGTTGTTGCTATATCTAACTAACTCTTCAAGCCAGAACTTCAGGGTCCTAGGATTTAACCCATTCCTTAACTATGAAGAGGCACGACATCAGCCTTGCCTCTAGAAAATACCACGACCCCCTTTTCCCATCCGTGTCGAGCACTTCCCTCACAGTCATACTCCCTTGAAGATACCATCACTGCCCAAAGGAGAAAAGGCAGCCACGTGGGACCATGGCCAATAACTGCATCTCTCAAGCTTGGACCTTAAGCCACAAGAATCCATCATAACCCTCCTGTGTGCTCAGCATTCTGCTGGCCACTGTGGGAATTTGGGGGAATCAGGAGCCGTCACTCCCCATTCTCTGGCTGAGTACAGAAGCTGCAGAGTGATTACAAACACTTAGGTTGCATTTTCCAGGAATGTCAAAGCTGAGGCTCCCCTGGCTGCACAGGATATTGTCATATTGTCTCCTTTTGGGATAAGACAAATGCACCATTGCAGTTTAGAGGAAAGAATGATGTCAAAGCATAGGCTTCCCAATTCTACTGTGATTAGAAGACCTGAAAATCAAGTCATTTTTCCAAAGTTCTAAGCTCCTCAGTAAGCTGAGGGGTGAACAAATTATCTGCACGACATTTGAAATGTGTTTTCCAAGGTGGGTGAGTGGGGGGAGGGGCGGGGCGGGTAGAGGCAATCTTTATATTTTATCAGTACTTGTTCCTATCAGAACTCACAGTGAAAGAAAAAATAAGATGGCAGCTGCATAGAACTGGGATAGCATCTTGTTTCTATGACAACAGTGTCTGCTCTGCTCCCAAGCTCCATCTGGTATTTTCAGGCCTAACAGCCAGGTAGCATCTAACTGCCTAGTGGAAAAAAAGGCATCGATAGAGATTCTTCAGATCAGGCACAAATGAACACAGCAACGCCATACCCTTTCTCAGAAAAACAGTGAATTACTTCAGCAGCATTAGGGCATTATGAAGACAGACCATTTAGTACATAGAATGTGCTCGACTCTGTTTTATGGACCAAACCAGCACAACATGCATATAAATTAAAAGTTGCTGTTGAGACGGATGGAGAGCTTTTTCCTAAAGACAATCTAACGAGGCTCCCATGGGGTGATTCTCTCCTTTTCTCTTGCTCTCTTTCCCAGTCTGCTTTGTGGAGCTGCGTGTACTTTAGGTAATACGGATGCAGCAGCTCTTACCTGACCTTCCCTTCAGATTTTATCCTTGCTGCTTACTGCATCCTGGTAACTCTGCAGAATTTATGAGAAGCTGAATTTCAGTCTTCCTCCATGGGCACTAGCTCACGGAAAAGCGTGCTTGTAAAACAGCGTGATATGACAGTAAGTGTTCACCTTCCCCTCATCCCATTTTGAACACAATCTAGTAAAGCACTTCCTTTTTCATCCTTAATAATACCATCATTAAGAACGAAATGTCTTTACAAAGGTACAATTTGTCTGAAATACAATGCAGTGTGACTTTACATCTAGATTGTCATGCAATTTTTGGGACACACACATTAAACAATTATTTATTATTTATCTGACTTTCAGATTTAATGGAGCATCCTGTATTTTTATCTGCTAAATCTGCTAAATCTGGAAACCCTATTTATAGGCAGAAATAGAGCCCTTTTCAATTCAATTGATCATTTAAGCTTTGATAAGTATGTCAGTATTAGTACTTTTAATCGAGTATTGGTGTTTAGCATTTATTGGTTATTAAAAGGAACATTTAAATGTTTATTCTTTATAACAAAAACAGTTGTTTACAACAAACATTTGCATTAGTTTTTTCTTTCATTCGACACAGAGGTTACTGGACTCCTGCTCCTTGCCCACTACTCTTCCAGGAGCCGAGAAATAGTGGCGCATAAGACCACGATGCGCTAACATTCTGTCACGGTTCCTGGATTTTATTTCAGGACATTTGCATACAAGCTCATTGATATACAAAGACCCATCAGATATGGTCCTGTCCTCTAAGAGCGGATGAGCTATACTAGATTCATTGCTCAATATCCATCTTAAAATTTCCCCAAACCTCATCAAACCAATCCCAAGTAGTTCCATGGGCATAAATTACAGAGAAAATCCAAATTGTCAGTTTTCACTTCTGTTGTCCCTCAGTAACCCAGATTAGGAGACAAGTGATCCTAAAAGAGTTGGACATTACCTGGTGTTACCCTACCATCAGTTTCTGAAACCTCCTCCTGCCCTCTCTGGGATCCACCCATTTGAGGGTCTTCCCCTGGAGATTCGGATACCTGAGAGAGATTTGCATTCTCTCTCTCTTTTTTCTCTCTGTACTTCCCTAATTCTTTTCTCCTTTTAAGGAGTTCATCTTTTTGATACCGGTAACTAAACCAGAGGGGGAAATTAAAGCTCTGCAGTATTCCAGAAAGTTCCTAAGTTTTTTTGTATATGACTCAGATTCTCTCCCTTCACATCTGACTTTTTAACTGGAACACTTTTGGTTTTATTTTATGAGAATGCTAGGTAACTTAGATATACTCGAGTACGATATTTAAAGTATATCTGCACTACTGTATACAGAGTGCTGGCCCCCAAAGATATTTGCATCTTAATCCTTGAAATCTGAGACTGTGTCACCTTACAGGGCAAAAGGGACTTTGAATATGTGATTTAAGTTAAGAATCTTGAGATGGTAAGTGCAGCTGGACTTATCCAGGTGGGCCCAATGTAATTATGAGGGTCCTTAAAAGAGAGCAGCCGAATATTAGGAAAGAGATATTTGACGATACTACATCACTGGCTTGAAGATGGGGAGAGGGGCCAGGACCCAAGGGATGCAGGCGACTTCTACAAGCTGAAAAAGACAAGGAAACGCATGTATCTCCTAGAGTCTCCAGGAGGACTGTTGATGCCTTGACGTTAGTCCAGTCGCACCTTTTCTTTTTTTAACTGGTGACCTCCAGAACTGTAAGATAAATTTGTACTGTTTTAAGCCCCCAGGTTTGTGGTGATTTGTGATAGCAGTAATAAGACAGTGCACCGATAGGCTCAGGCACTGAGAAATCGGAATGGATCCTGAACACGTGTTAACCCTTAGTGGCCAGATTGTGAGAGATCTGCACAGTCATGCAGATGGGATGACCCCGTGGTGGAGGTTGGCACCAGAGGGCTGGGGTCGAGGTTATTTTCCAACCACTGTGGGAGTATTTCAATAATTTTACAATGGAGAACCAGTTACTTTCTGATGTGCACACCCTTATGCTGATGTGGAGTGGATTCTGGTATCACTCTTGAAGTTTTCTTTCCTGAGGCCCTGATATTAACCTATAACCAAAGTGGCTAAAGTAGTGATTCTAATTGATTTCTAGCCTCTTTTCTGTGTCCTACATTGGGCTTTTCCGGAGTGTGAACAGGAATGACTCCTCCTCATCGAAAGGCTTTTATTACTAAATTCTTAGTTGTCTGTTTGCTTTTTCAATTTCTCTCTGAATTTCCCATCTCTAAGTATTGAGAATGTTTTCCTTTCCTTTCTGCTATTTTCTCTTTTCATTTTTACTCGCATCTCTTACCCCCATTTGAAAAACAAGTAAAATATTGAGAAAAGAGAGTCAGGGACTCGCTCAAGGTCGTAGAGCTAATTATAAGCCCAATCGAGCTCTGGTCCTGGGTTAACACCCTCCATCTCCAACCAGTGATGTGCGGTCACGTCTCCAAAAAAGAGTAGTGCTTAGTGGTCATCTTCTTATTCTTAAAATGCCATCATTCCCATACACAACCCTTATGACCTTCCAAGACATTTTGAATGAAATCTGAACTCTTCCCATTCCCTTCAAGGCACCACATGATTGGGTGCTGACCATTGCACCAACTCCATCTGTGCAATGATCCCACTGGCTTCCTCTCTGTTCTTCAGACGCCAGTTCTGTCCAGCCCCAGGGACTCTGTGGAAGCGTAACTGTGGTGTCCCACGGTCTATGGCAGGTCTCTGCTTTACACTGTTAGATTTTACAGTGACACTTCCTCCGTGTGTATTGAAGTAATGAATGTGTGTACTTTGTTTCTCGTTGCCCCTCTAGGCAACATGAATGCAGAGAACTCATTCATCTTGTTCGTTGCTATGGGAGAGTCTACACAGTAGTATTTCGATGCACACTTAGTGAATGATGTTGTGGTCATTCCCGATGGCCTCATCCTAAAGTCATACCACTATTCTCAAGGCACGGAATTCCCAGTCCATCTTGTAAACCATGGAGACAGGCAGCCAATTAGATGCTGGGACTGAATAAAGGAAAGACAAGTTGTCTGGTCGGTTATATAAAATAGCACAGCCGGCACTTAAAGGAAGTGGAAACCAGCTTTCTGACCTCTGCGGTAATCAGCTTATACTGTGAAGCAGGAGAGTTGAATCCCCGTATCTACTTCTAGATGAGAATATTATGTCTCATTTACAGTTACAGCCTTCTGGACTGAAATATCATATTTTATGAGTAATAGCATCTGTAAGTAAGATAAAAGACATCACAAAAGAAAATGAAAGCATTTAAAATACAACAATTACCGAAATAAAATCATCTTTAGGACATTCTTCTGACAAGTTCTCTTAGGTTTTATTAATTTCTTCTAAGAATATCACCATGAATCTCTTTTATGAGTGTTTGGATCCCATGTGCACAATCTTGCATTTATTCGCTGGAGGCTAAGATGCAATAGAGTGTAGGATCTCAGCTGTTTCTGCTTTTCTCTGTGTTAACACCTTGAAAAAGGAAATGGTAAAGGCAGATTATCAAATGGTTCAGGAAACCCATGCATGTGCATGTTTTATAAGTAAAATAATGAGATATAACAGGCACAGCATTACGAGACTGCTAAATTTCAAATGATGATATATATACAACTTTAGTAATCTAATATTTTGCAATATTTCCTTATTTGCTCTCAGATATTTAAATTCCTTTCACCCTCTTTACTTATTCCCTTCAATTCTATTCCAAAACTGCTTACTATTACCTATGAAATAATCAGCTTATTCTATTTGAAATGCTTCTTAGTGAGCTCTTCTATTTAAATGCTTATTGTTTTCTTTAACCATCTTACAGATTTTCCATATTCTATTATCAACACACCCGCAATATCAAATAAAAGATAAAGTTCATGAGCCATGTAAACTGATAAAACATTTTGAACAGTCTATGGCATTGCGAAGGAAAAATCATGGCAGTATCTGACTTTTATAAGGTAATACTATTGTATTAAGGCCACTAAAGTATTTTAAACCTTGGAAGCATATAGTAATTTTATCTTGATAAATGAGCAATTTGCAAATTGTTTTAAGAGGAAATGGGATTTATATTTCACTCTACCTATTCATGTGTATGTTTACACATATGTTAAATTTTTTTTCAAATTTTCTGGAGTCACTGTGAACAACTAATAGATGGTAATAAAATATTAAAATTTATCCCATATTTTCAAAGTCACTATGATTAATTCACTCAGATTAATAACAATCTTCATAGAAATTTAGGGTAGAATATGTTAATTATTGGTTTAAATTTGGACCAACTAAAAAAAGAGTCGATTATTTAGTAAGTAACCATAGACTGATTAGGTAGAAAAAGAATACATTCATGTCTAAAACAAGTAACTGCTAAGAAGAAAACCACCTTAAATTTCTCTTTTAACTCTTTCTATGTAATCTCAACCATTTAAATTTATTGTCATAGAAACTACAACTTGGTACAACCAGATTTCAAGCCCCTTGTTTTATTCAGCTTTGTAATCCCAAATTCTTACTTGCACTACATACAGTACAAACCCAATAAATAGTTACTAAATAAACAAATGAATTATACAATGTAGAGAACAGTGGTTTCCAAGTTTTGTTTTGTTTTTGTTTTCTTGGGTTAATAGGCTAATCTCTTGGGTAGGGCACCTGGGCAGCATTCCTGGACCCTGGATTCCAGGCTCTGACATTGAAAATCCAAGTTCACCAGCTATGCTACATTTTTTCCCCCCCAAAGATTTTGATATTTAATGATTCCTAATGTGTTAATGGAATTTCTTTCTGCAATATACTTTATAACCAAAAAAAATTTGCTTTTTTTCATATTGTCTATAGTAAGCATTTATTAACTGATGAGAAAAAGTGTTTCTAAAAAAAGTTTGCTTTTCTTAATCAGTAATTAAGAATTGGCAGTTTACTTAAGTGTAAGTAGAAGTGTAAGGCTGAAAATAAAATTGATGCCTTAAGCATTTCTCTTTATGTATGACTTTATTATATATATATATATATATACACATATTTATATAAACCTTTATGTATGCATGTGTGTTTTCTCTGTTGCTATATCTATGTATCTCTCTCTGTCTCTCTGCCTCTGTCTATACCTATTCATACCTATCTATACCTATTCACCGATCTATCTACCTACCTATCTACCTACCTACCTATCTATCATTTATCTTTCTAATCTCCTTAATGAGAAAGGTTCTTGCAGCAGACAAATTGTCCTATGCCAGCTCTGTACCCCAGCTATTTTACTTTTTTTTGTAACTCTTAACTAGAGAGTCAATACAGAAAAAAAAAGGTAAAAGAGGAGTTGTTTTAACAGAAGTAGTTGAAAGCTACTGGTAAACAAAAAAAGATCTTTCATCGAAGGAATTAGGAGGGAGTTCTAGACCTAGTTTGGCCATTAATTGCCTATGTAATGTTGGGGAAACCAGCAACCACCACGGCCTCAGTGTAACATCTAGAAAATAAAAGGACTGTCAAGATACGTCCATTAAATAACTATAAATGCTTTGATTAGATAAAAATAAATCAGTCACTTAAATTAAAAAAAAAACAACTCATAACTATTTCCTGCAAGTTAATTTTTAAAGTCTGTTATACAGATTGAATGTTTTCCCTTAGATTACATTTAATCTTAATATATTACAGATGTATTGCATTACTAATCCAAATTCTATATGATGTACCCCAAAGATACATTGAAGTCTTATACCCCAGTAGCCCAGAACGTGACTTTATTTAGAAATAGAATTGTTACAGCAGTAGGTAGTTAAGATAAGGTCCTATTGGAGTAAGATAGACCCTTTATGCCAGGGGTTCCCACCCCGCGGGCCATGTATGCAGCCTGTCCGTGGTCTGTTAGGAACTGGGCCATGCAGCGGAAGGTGAGTGGCAGGTTAGTGATCTAAGCTTCATCTGTATTTGCAGCTGCTCCCCAGTACTAGCATCACCACTTCAGTTCCACCTCAGATCATCAGGCATTAGATTCTCATAGGAGCACCAGTCTCTGGTGCCAAAAATATTAGGGGCTGCTGCTTTCTGCAATATGTCTGGTCCTTAGAAGGAGAGGAAAAGAGATCAAGAGGCAGAGACACACAGGGAGAATTCCAATAGACAAGGGGGGCAGAGATTGGAGTGATCTATGTACAGGCCAAATAATGCCCAAGATTACTAGCAAGGACCAGAAGTTAAGAGGAGGCAAAGAACAGATTCTCCTTCACAGGGTCTGGAGGAACCAGCCCTGAAGACAACTTAATTTCAGACTTCTGGCCTGCAGAATTGTGAGAGAATAAATTGTTCTTGTCCTAAACAACCCAGTTGTGGTATTTTGTTATAGTAACCCAAGGAAACTAATTTAAATATTAGAAACAAATATACTGTTTTGTATACAAATATGATTTTTAGTTTTACATATTAGATATGTGGTGGTTAAATAAGCATTTAAAAGGGTGTGATCCATTCCTCAATTATTTTTCCTTAGATTACATTTAATTTTAATATGTTACAGATGTATTGCATTACTGATACAAATTCTAGAAGTCTGAAAATATCTTCAGAAAAGATATTAATTTGTTGGTGATAAGCATTTTTAGGAGCTGTATCTGCCTTGAAAAAAAAAAAGACTGCTGAAATAGTCTCATTTTCTCCAGCATCCAGTTTTTGGAAGCAATAAATGAAGTGGTTAAGGGTTTGCTCTGGGACTATCAGGGTTTAAATCTCGATTCTACTACTTCTTAGCTACTGTATGTGACCTTGGACAATTTACTTAGCTCTCTCTCTCTCTCTGCCTCAGTTCTCCAATTGTAATGAGAAAACAGTAAAACCATTGATCTCATAGGGTTGTTGGGTTGATTAAAAGACTTTTTAAATGCTTCTAGCCCACTGCCACAGATTGACCGCACAAAGCAAGTCTGACATGCCACTCACCTGGTAGAAAACTTAATGTGGTCTTCCATCTCATATATCACATACGTGAAATGTTAAACACCATCCAAATACAGGCCGCATCAACTTTCTGCTTTTTTCTGCCTTACTCACTATTTATTGATGTCTCACTCTCCTTTAAAATCCAGCTCACATTTTACCGCTACTATAAGCCTTCTCAGGACACCTACATCAGACTTATTCTTTTTCTCTCTGCCATATTCCCATAGGACAAGAGTGAAACTCTTAGGCAGTACATATCCTGCCTAAGAGTTAATTGTTCACGCAATGCCTCATTTGAAAGATTATGATCTCCAGGAGGACAAGGCCTGTACCTTTTACTTTTATATCCCTCATAGTATCTAACAGATTTTACACTTAGTAGATACTCAATAAATGGTTGTTAAACTTGGTTGAACACCCCCCTTTTTTTTTTTTTTTTTTGCAGATGCCCTAAGAAAAACATAAGATAAATAAATTACTGTTCTTTTCATTGCAATATATATGCCCTGGGCTAATGGGTATTTATAAGCCTGGTTTAGAATTTAGGGAAGTCATCAATCTAAGAAAGGAGAGGCAATGCATTTTAAATCACAAGAGCAATATAGCCTTATATAAGGCCTTCTAGCAAAGCAATTATCGATGACTCAGTAACCCAGGTGCTAGTGTTATTATAAACAAAAGTCTGAGGTTGAGAGACAATGAGCGATCTTAACTTTTATATTCCATAGGTATGCAATTCAATGAAACATGTACAGATGGAACGCTTAGATCTGAGAATCATACGTGGGTATCATAATGCAAATAATTGGCTTTCTTTCTAAAGAACATCTGTTGAAACATCTGAAAGCAGTTGTTTATACTGCTGCCAAAATGTTGAAAAATATAATAATTCCCCAATGAGGTTAGAAATGTCCGGGGGAAGAAAACACTTTTTATGTAGTTCTGTTTTTATTAAATCCTGTTTTTGTTTCTCTAATGTGGCATACAGGAGATGCTAAGTAATATTTGTTGAGTGAATGTTGAATGAATAACAGAGACTCATTAAACAGTTTTTGAGTGAATCATTCCTTTTATTTAGACTTATACATTTTCAGAAAACAGTATGCCCTAATTTTACCATGTCACATATCATTTTTATTTGGCATAAATTAAAGTAATACTACTCTTGCTCTGGTGAATAAGAAAAAATATCTTAACCCTATAGAAAATGTTTGAATAAAACTAGATATAAAATAGCAATATTTTGCTATCTGTATATGTTCCTTGTACTCATGAACCACTTTTAAAATTTGAATTGTGGGCTTGAATAATCAGGTTTGCTTTAACAGATAAAATAACATTAAAATCCCCGCTGATGTCTATAGTTGTAGTTCCTCTAAGAAGACTCGAATTTAGGATTTAAAAGCATCAAAATATTCTGGGATATGAAGAAGACTGCAGAAGATGACGAAGCCATGTCTCCCCATTCCCCCTTCTCGAAATTTGCAGCAGCTTCCTCTTCTATACTGCTGTGTGAGTAAGGTGACTGGGCTCTCTGAAGCCTGCCCAAATTTCGCTCTGCCAAGTTTCAGTACAGAAAGAGCATGTTAAATAATAAATGTGAGTTTGAATATAACTAATAAAATTAGAATGTTAAGGAGCAGCATGCTTTTGAAAACCAGCCTCCTTGTGAGGATGCTCCCTGTGCAAGTCCATGGGAAGTAATTCTGAAAGGAGTGATATTAATTAGTAACATAATTTATCTTCTGGAAGCTCTAGCCTTTGATGGCCGTCATGGCACAGTTCATACGCCTCTAAATGAGTCCTCAAAGAAAATGGTTCAAACCACAATTTCAGCTCTGTTTTCCATCCTTGAACAGATGAAATAGTCAAATTTATTTCAGAATATCTACATTTTACACATGCATCTATGACAGAGAATTATGAAATTATAAAAATGTATTTATGAAGAGTTTTCATGAAATGGTAAAATGCTTATGATGTAATAAGAGGGAAAAAGCAGAATCCAAAATTAAATTCATGGTCTCTGTTCTCAGATTTCTTGGTTTCAGATCTCATTCTGCCATATACTAGATACACACCTTGACCAAATAATTCGTGCCTTAGTTTCCTCCACTATAGTATGAAGGTAATAGTAAAAGTCATCTCAAAAGGATATATAGTGTTCAGAATGCTGCCTGGCAAATAATAACTAATAATAATAACTAGTAACTATTATTACTTATTCACCATATTTTAAAATTTGTAAAGGAAAAATACAAGATGAGTAATACCTGGAAGGCAATAACCATAATACTATTAATATTTGGTTCTGCATGATATGTTTTTGGGCAATTCTTTCTTACCTCATTTCACTTGTCAGTATGTATTTTTATATTAAATATTAAAAATTAAGTTTTGAGCATACGTGGCTTGATAGAAATTAAGGTGGAAATTTGGAATAGGTTTAAACATAACTTATTATACTATAGCATCAATGAAATATTAATTAAGTCTGTTATACAGATGATGTGACAGAATTTGTATTTACCTTCTTTTACTTAGTTCTAAATACATTCCAACTAGGAATTACTTTTTCAAGTTTAGCCAATGTCAATTTAACATTCAGAAATAAAGCAAAGTGTTTATCATAATCTTAATATTTTGACCTACTACACTAAAAATATTTTATTTTTTAATTTAAAAAATCCCATGCAGAAGTCCCAAAGGTGCCTTTCATGTTTAATCTTTAATTAGCAACCACTTTGGTCTCTGACACATATTGTGCAGATATGGAAGTGTTAATATTACTGCAGCTTGATTACAAAAGGCAATGATTAATTTTAAAGCAGACAAAAAAGATATGCCCTGATTACAAAGGAATGATTAAGGCGGAATGTCAGACATTGCTCATTTACAGCGGTCTTTGCCATAGTCGAAGAATAAGACTTTGCAAAAGTTTATATTTAGAATCACGGGTACTTCGTACTTTTAATACTGGGTGTTTGTGCCTTGGAGATAGATCACCCCAACGCCGAAAGTAAGGCTGAAGACCTTTTGGGGGCCACATGGCCACAGCAAAACCACTGCCTGAGCACAGGATGGGCCAAAGGAGCCGCCGTAGTTCACCTCCCCGGCCAGGCCGACCTCGGGCGCCGGCTGCGACCTCCCCGCCCTCCAGCCCGCAGCCTTGTTAGTAAGCACCCATTTTGCTGAGCGGGGGAGCACTTTGAGGACCTTCTCTCTCAAAAGAGAGGGGCCCGAGGGGTGTGAGGTGCAGGCCGAGCCCAGACCCGCCGGAGGCCGAGGCCTCGGGCCTCCATGGTTCTCGGCCTCCATTTCTGTTTGCCGCCGGAACAACAACAACAACAAAAGGAAATGCGGCCAGGGCCCATCGAGGGGAACGTTTGAGACGCCTCATGCGTGGAAGGAGGCGCAGGGGAGGGAAAACCGGGGTTCACGCACTTTAACCGAGGACAGGGAGGCCGGGCCGGGAGGCCGGGGCCTGTCCCCACCCAGCACGCGGCCGGCCTGGGCGCGGGCAGGGGACCCGCAGCTGGCGCGGGCCCTCAATACGCTCACTTCTTGATTGTGCTTTCCAGGATCCTCAGACTCGGGTATAAAATACTTAAGGGCAAAGAGAGGCTCCGCGGGACCCGGGCCCGAGATGAGTTTAGAGACCCTGTTTCAGCATATCATCTTCTCTGAGCTTCGGGCCGAGGAGAGTCGCCGCCTGTTGCGTGAAGGTCGGGGGTCACTTGGGTGGTCTGCGTGGGGCCTTTGTCTTCTCCAGTTGGGGGCTGGGGGCAGAAGGCACTGGGCAGAGCAGTGAGGGGAGTCTGCTGTCCGCATCCGGGGAAAGCCAACTGAAAGCCGACACAGACATATCACAGGGCACAGAAATGGGGCCTTTAGAAAGGTTGACCTATTGAAAGATTGAATTTGCTCTACAGTCAGGTCGGAAATAAACAGATGTCGTGAAAAAATTAGAAAAGCAACGGAGGCGCTGAATGAAGAGAAAATCAAGTTGGAATCTAAGGTATGTGGAACCTGTTTCTCATCGCTTGAAAAAGTCTGTTTTGACTTTTTGAGAATATTTTACCATATAACTAGTTGTCCTTCAAACAAGAAGCACGCTGCTAGCTTAGTTCCATATTGTCCGAGGGTATTTGAAATTCAGAAGCCAGTGACACCTTCCTTTCTAGTAAGAATTCTTCCTAAAGAAACCAGTTCAGTAACGAAGAAGTCATTGTCCATGTTATGGGATGGTTAATGTTTTAAAAGAGCGCAATGTCATTGGAAAAAAATTGTTCCGTAAGTAGTTAGTGCGGTATATGCATTTTTAATAATAATAACTTAGAAGTGTGCTGTGTTGATGTAACAATTGAATGTAACTTTGAAATGAGTCTCTGCCTTCCGTTTTTCAGTTTTTTTACCACATTTTGGTCATATCTTTTATCGAAAAGCGTCATTTTTCCACTAGCATTTTTTCTTTTTTTGCAACATTTATAAAATTGTTATTTAAAATAGAAGCAAGGGAGTCAGACGGCTTCTTTAGGAGGATTTTGAAGGGTGGGTAAATTTTGTAGAGCAAAGCAGTAGGAGAAAAGCATTCGGGGCAGCGGAGGGTATGAACAAAAGGGAGACATGCCCGAGGTTCATTGGGAGAGAGGGCTCATATCTGGAAAGAGGAGGAAGCCATTGCAGGTTTTTGATTGGAAGGTGGTGTGATAAAAGTGGTTTTCAGAAGATCTCCCTGAGCTCTGGGAGAATGAGAGCTAAGAACACCATCCGAGTATATCGCAATGAAGGCCTTGCTGTGGGCAGGGGCAGTCACACAAAGAATATTTACTCAACTCCTAAAGATATACTAAGCAAGCAGTGTGCCGTGGGAAATCTGTTTGAGAAGTCTGTTTGCTTAAAATACGTCTATTTTAATTTACCACTGTGAGGAATTTACAGTTCTCTTTTTGAATGACATGGTTATAGGCCCTTCCTCGACCCGGGGAGCTTTTGCAGTTCCTTCTGAGTCTTATTCAAACATCACCTGTAAAGCCCTCCCTTGGACAGCTTGGAAAATTTTTTTTTATTATAACATTTAGTGTACCACCTTACGATCAAACTACAATACATACCTGTATTTGCATTTGTGTCTCTCACTATTTTGTGAGCAATATATATCTGGATTTTTTTCTTACCCATTTTTATTCCCACAGCCTGAATCCAACACCCAGCCTTAGTATACATTAGCATTTTAAATGAATAAATGAGTGCTAATAATGAGCGAATAGGGCAGTACTGTCTTTTCAAATAGAATTTGGAACTATTATTCAGTGAGACTTTAGGTCCTGTTTTGTCTATGAGTAGCAAACAAGCTAGCTGCTAACAACTTCTAAAAGCTAATGGGGTGGGCAAAGCATTAAGGATGTCATAATATAGCTTTCTTTTTCTTTCAAAAGAATTAAGATACTTTTAGGATTGGTAACTAGAAGCTATTAGAATAAGCAAAACATATACACTTAGGGAATGCATAGCTAACACTTATTGAGCACTTACTGTATGCTGGGCACTGTTTTAAATAGTACACCTGTATTAACTCCTTTAATCTTGCGAGGAATCCTGTAAGGAGGCCCCATCATTAATACCCCTTAATAGGAGAGGAAACTTGGAGGTTAAATAACTTATCAGTGAAGTATAACTTAAAGATAAACTACCATAGTGAAAGTACAACAGCATGTTTTATTAAAACAGATTTCTTGAGCTCATCTTAAACTTCTTTTTTCATGAAACCCACTTATCATAATGTATCTCAAGCTTTTGCATCTAGTTTAGGGCAATATTTTTAAAAGGTCACTTATGTAAGTTTTTGTACAACATATGTTTTTCCTGGATTGGTGATGATATTGGCTTGACAGATAACAAATGTTAAGGGGGAAAAAAAAAGATTTACTCTTTGAATATCTTCTTTGAAAACAATTAGGTTTACTCTTTGTAATATTTTCTTTGTTAGCAGCCTGTTTGCTGGTAAATGGAAAGAAATTAATTTGTCAATATATATGCATACAAAAAAAGTTGATTTAAATATTTATACTTGAGAAAAGAGAGGTCAAATTCCTAACATTGTTCAGAAACATTTGCTGAAATCACTAATTAATATAGGCTCATAAATGTGCATTGCTTTTTAATCAGCTCATGTATGTGGGTAATAATATAATTGTGTCTTACAAATAAAATTAATATATGAGGGTCACAGTTCACGATACTAACTTGTAATTGAAATAATTTCATTTATGATATAGTCAAAATGTGTGTATGTATGCGTATATAAAGGTTTTTAAAGTGGAAACACAGTTATAATGTAAATGACTAATGGGAAGACCTGAAGAAGTAATTGTAAGTTAGTTTCTTGTTTCTTTTATTCTCAAAGTTAATTATATGTTTGCCAATAATAATGAAAATATATTTACTTGAATATTTGACTTGTCATTTATTAACCAATTTATTAAGTAGAAGCAGCATAAAGATAAACTAGAACATGATTTGAATAGGCCAGTGCTTGAGCTATATGTGCAGTGATACTGTCAGAAAATATTTGGGGCATTTATTTTGGAAGTTGCTTGTGGTCAAAAAATGTATTTAGGAAGTACAGTGTTCATTTTTCTTTTGTTCTGTAAAACCCAGGTAGCATGTAATTAGAACTTGAATGATAGCATTTGCCTTTCAGGGCTCAATGAGTTCTTTAAAATATATGGTTGCAAAAGTCTCAGATTTTATAGTATGAGTAGTTTGTGAATTGGACAACTACAGTATGCCTGGTTAGGTTTGGTAATATGAAAACAGAGAAGAACATCCCTTGGATTTGCATTAATGCTTACCAGTATACCTAAAGCTTCTGACAGTCAAGGGAAAAGGTTTTATGTATTGATGACAGAGCAAATCAAAGTTAAGGACTCATAGAATATTTGTAGTTCCTTTAACCATCTGAAAGAATTTTTTTTTCTATTTTAAAAATAGTGTATAGTTAAAATTTGAGCATTTAATTTTTATGAACATATATAAAACCTAACATAGCACAATACTCCCTTAAGAGGAAGTAAAATGAAGGAAAGTCTGAGATTTTATTTTTTCTTCTCCCAATTTTAACTTACCATCTAGACAATAAGTTAAACATAACACTAATAAAATGTTATGAACTTCTAAAATAAAATTATATTTAAATAAAGAAACAACTTAAGGTGGCTTCTTTCCTTTACTGAGAAGTGTATACATTCTTTAATTGATAAAAGTTGGGAACCCTCCCAGAATAGTGGCCAATGTCATATTCATCACTATTCCATTACCTAAGTAGGGAAAGAACAAAATCTCAAATTAGTATCATTTATAATATTGAAATGGAGTTTTGTAATTGAGATTTTTTAAAAATCTTTTTAAAATTTTAATAAAAAAATTCACATCCTGCTTATATTTAATTTTATTGTCGATTAAAAAGTTCCTTAAAAACAGATGAAAGAAGGACATTATTTCTCCCTTCTAATTAACATTTGTTTAAATAGCAGTAGATGTGAATTAGTTAATCTTAATTTTAGAAAATAGATTGGGAATTCTGCTCATTACAATTTAACACATGCCTATAGTTTCATTCATTGTGACCAAGATACTTTGGGGGGTAGTTATACCTAGTTGCTTGCGGTACCTATTATGTTTTTACTTGAAATTCCTTTAAGCCAAATCTCTCCTGTCTGAACATATACAGCTGATTTTTAATGTCTTAATCCATAACATTAGGTATATTACCCCTTCTGCAGTCACCTGGGTCATTAAAAAAATGATCCTATCATTTGCAATAACATGGATGGACCTAGAAATATTATGCTGAGTGAAATAAGTCAGAGAGAGAAAGATAAATACCATATGATTTTGCTGATATGTGGAATCTAAGAAACAAAAAGAACAAACAAATTGAAAACAGACCCACAAATACAGAAGACAGTAGGGAGAAGGCCAGAGTGGGCAGGGGCTGGGAGAAACTTCCATAGCCAGTGGATATATTTCTGAGTCTGGAAGCCATTTTGTGGAGGAGGATTTTTCTTTCAAACTTGCAGTGCCTCATAGTTGGAGGTTTGGTGGGTATCTTTTTCACTCTCCAGTGCAACTTCTGATATATTTCTCTATCCACTTGTGGTAGCTCAGACTTTATTCTAAACTCTACCATTTGTTCCCCCTCCCTTTTCTGGCATCCCACTAACTTACTGGATGGTCCCTTATTCCTTAGAATTTGGCACCTGGCTCTCAGGCTTCCACTCCATCCTAACTCTTGCCACCAGCTTGGATGGTATCATTGTCTGTATGGACTATTCAGCTTCCACCCTGCAGATATGGCCTGTTAGTTCTCCATATCTTCACTGACCTTTTTCTTTCTACTACAGCCACCTATTTCTGTAATCATATTCTGGACTTTGCCATCACTTCACTTTCAATATCAATTAGGCATTTCACTTTTCTACCTCTGTATTTATCCTCCAACCTCATCAGAACCTCGAGCCCATTATTGTTTCTTTTTCTCCACTAATACCTGCCTTAGTATTCATTTCTGTCTTTATTCTTAGATTTCATGGTCGATCATTCCACTCCTTTCTTTTTTTATTAGTTTCAATATATAGTACATTGGTTAGACATTTATATATATAGTTAATGAAATGATCCCCCTGATTACTCTGTCTTCCCTCTGGCCTACACCTAGCCATTACCTTACTGCTGTCTGCATTCCCTATGCCATACTCCCCATCCCCATAATCCTCTAGCCGTGACTAATTTGTACTTCTTTAAACCTTTCTCCCAGCCCCTACCCTCTCTGCCTTCGCTTTTTTCTCCTCTATATTTGTGGGTCTGTTTTCAGTTCGTTTGTTCTTTTTGTTCCTTAGATTCCGCATATCAGCAAAATCATATGGTATTTATCTTTCATTCTATGACTTATTTCACTCAGCATCATCACCTCTAGGTCCATCCATGTTGTTGCAAATAATAGGATTTCATTTTTGTGTGTGTGTGGCTGAGTAATATTCCATTGTGTATAGATCATACCACTCTTTCCCCTGCCTCCCCTCTCCTTGCTTTGCACCCCTCAGCAAGATTCCAGCTTGGGGTGAATCACTTACTGTGCCAGCGCTTGGGTGAATGCAGGAGAGATTGGAGCCAGTACACATTCATGACGTGCGCCTCAGCGGAGCTCCACACTGCCTGGCAGTACTGCTGCATTTCTCCTTCTCACTCTCTGCAATGACTAGTGTAAACCATCCCTCTTATATATTTTATGCTCCCTTCGAACTATTTAACGTGCAGTCAATAACTTTACCTTTTATTTCAAAGAGGAAATAGAAATCATCCAACAGGAATTTTTTTTTTTTTTGACAACCTACAGATTTCCAAACCTGCCTTAGTGAACACTCACCTTCTCCCTTTTCTTTCCTCTGGAGGACGTACCCTCTTTCTAACAAAGAACAATTCCTCTACCTATGCTTCAGATCCCACCGTCTCCCGTATCATCATCATCATCATCATGCATATAGGTAGTAAGGAGTCTGTAGAGAGAGGTTGAAGATATAGACTAAAGAGGAAATATAACCAATAGTTAACGATCCCTTAGGAGGTAGAAGGAGGATGGAACCTGGAGCATAAGGTAGGAATTAGCCTTAGACAAGAAGAAGGATAGTTCTCCTGTTAAAAAACTGAAAATGATAGGTAATGTTTAATAAATAGTTACTATATATCAGGCCATATGCTAAGCATTTTACAAACTGTATCCCAGTTCTTACAAGAACCCTGTGAAGTTTGTAGTTGTTATTACTCCCATTATTCATTTGAGAAAGTTGAGGCTCAGAAATTAAATAACTGCACAAGGTCAAATAAGTGGTAAGTAATAGATCTAAGATTTGAGTCTCTATTCGGTTAACTAGGGAGTCATCACTATTAACCTTCATAGTTTAGTGTAAAAGGAAGGGAGAAGGAAACGAGGATATGGGAAGATTTGGAGAACTTAGTGACGGGAAACTGAAGGCATGATTCACTAAAAGTCATCTCCTAGCTTTATTATTTCAGCAGATTTGATGAGTATGTGTCATATGTTTAATGAAGTTATAATGTTTTATTTATTTGTTCCTTTGTTTACAGTTGGGTGGCTTTGTGTAACAAGGTAATAACAAGTATGTAAAAGTTTCCCTGTGATCATTTGAGCTACTCATTACTAAAGATCTGTATTGTATTAGTCGGGCAGCAGATATGGATGAATAATATAATGGCCTTTGCCCTCGAGGGACTAGAGTCAAGCCAGAGGTATTACCTCTTCCAGAGAGAGGAGGCTTCATCAGCTGTGGACAAAAAGAGGCTCTGTAATAAATTTAACCAAAGGTAACCTCATGCTGTCTTAGTCACAATTAATGGAACGATAGGCCTGTATTAAACTTGATAAGCAGAATTCCCATTTTATTTTCTAAAATTAAGATTAAATAATTTATGTGTACTGCTACTTAAACAAATGTCAATCTGATCATAAATCCCTAACTGGGCAGTCGTGGGGGGTAGTCCTGCCTCATGCCTATAATTTTCCTGTAAAAGGTTATCTTTGCCTTAAGGAAGCCCTGTCTATTTTGTTTTTGTGCATCTAGGTTAACACACCTTTGAAATTCCTTTTTCAGACCCCTCAGACGCATAATCACTCTCAAGAGAGCATGTAATTTCATTAATATCCTGTAAACTAATCTGCACCTTGCTTTCTCCTACATTCATGTAATCTTCCTTATAGTCCCTCCTTAATTACAAATTTATTTTTTAAAAACTGCAAAACTTGTTCCTGGGAGCATTTGAGATCTTGCTTCCTGGCATGTCATCATTTGGCTCAAATAAACTCAGCAATTCTCCATAGGTTTGGATATTTCTTATGTTGATAACAGTTTAGGTTGTTCTTGGTTGCAAGTAACAGAAATTCATTTCATTCATTCAGCAAACACATTCATTAAGCAACTTCTAAATCATACCTTGAATAATTGACAGATAAATTATATAACAAATTTCTAGCTTAGAGGGTAGGCATCAAGCAACTTCAACAATATTAACCTAACTATAAACTCAAAATTCTTGATGTTCTTATTTTTCAAAAAAGTTTATAATTTTAATTTTTTCTGTAATTATGTAAAGATAGTCTTATAACATTTGTCGTGAATAACCTTAGACATGGAAATAGACAGAAGAGGTCACCAGATGTCCTTTGAGTATAGTACCGGGCATTTTCTAGTATCCTGAGTATAATCTGCTTTTTCTTTGTAGCACTTAACATATCTTGATTTATTTTATATTGATCTGTTTATTATTTGTCTCCCCCAAGTGGAATGTAAACTCCACAGGGAATATAAATTCATCTGTTTTGTTCACTAATTTTTCCAGTACCTAGAATAGTAGACGTTAACTAAACATTCAGTGAATAAATTGACTTAAAATTTTTCTCAAAGAATTCTGTTTTCGGTTTGCCTCTTCTGTAAATTCTGCTTGTTTCATCTGATGACTTGCTTATATGGCGGTGCATTTTCTTATGTGTTTAAAAAAATTTTTATTGTGAACTCATCTTTAGCAGGGCTTTTCTTTCTTGGGAGTCCCACATATTCCCTTGATAAAAAAGATGTCCCAAAAGAGCAGTTTAATTCCCTGCTGCCAGGGCCTTGCAGATTTCACTTGTTCGGGACCAGTTCTTATGTTAATTTCTGAGCTCAGGATTTCTGCACTGCAAGGGTAAGAGATATTTGTCCCATCACGAACAGTTCAAGTGTGGGGTTGAAGTTTCTAGGGTATGACTCCGCTTTTACTCTTGTCTCAGTGGAGTCAGATCTCTTATATGCTTCACCTTTAAGCCAGCAGATGGAGTTTTTTTGTTACTCCACTTAGGTAGTTAGCATAGACACTTCTGGATTCCTGACTTTATGCAGTGAGCCCCGTTCCAGCTCCCTTTGTTTGGCCTTGACTTTTAGTCTTTTGTGGGCATACTAGCCTCAGATGCCTGTATCCCATCTTAAAGTTACCCCCTGGGCTCAATTTCTAGCATGATGCTTTCCAGCATGATGATTTCTCTCTCTCATTTCCAGCTTAGCTATGTAAAAGATTTATATTTTAAATTAGTTATATTTTATCCAGCATTTCTCTATATTTGAGTAGAAAGTGGGTCCTTTCCACATTTGTTTAGACTGCCATATTAGCCACAATTGTTCACTATAAAATTACTAATGCCTCAACTACCTCATTCTTGAGTTCTTATTTTTTTATTAATCTTTTGGTAAAGACTGTAATTATTCAAGTAGTTTTTCAGGAAGAATATAACATGACATTTTCTAAGCCATTAATATCTGAAATTTTTTCCATTTCATACTTGAATGAAAGCTGTACATATATTCTTACTCAAACCTGTGTTTAGAAAATGTTATAGATCTAGCACTATTAGCACTGTTATCTTCTAAAAGTTATTAGTGCAAAAGAGAATTCTCAAAGTCAGCCCAGATTTTTTAAAAGTTGTTTTAGGTTACCTGTTTTGTTTCATTTTTCTTCCTGGTTGCTTGTAGAAATTGTTTTTTTTTTTTTCCTTTATAATTCCAAGTTTATATGTAGATGTTTTTATTAACTTCATCTCAAACAAGGGGGAGCCTCCCGTTAACAACCTCAACCATTATGTTCTGTTACAGCCGTTCTAGTCTCAGAGCTCAGGTCTTTGTTCTCTGTTCTCTGAATTATCTTACTGGCTAGTTCTCAGCAGTCTTGGAAAATTTTTTCTGCTTTATATTATCGATTCCATCTTATGCAGTGTTAGTTCTGTTATTTAATACTCTGCAAATTTGAATTCTGTGTCGCCGTCTTTACATTTCTTTAATTTTCTGTCTTTTTATCTCAGCTTGTATTTTTATCCCATTCTCTTAAGTCCTTACTTGTTTTGTTACTCAGTGAACATTGTTTGCATACCCTTGAGGACATCAAGTAATTGATTAGCAATTTTTCTTGCACACTGTAGTGAGATATTATAGAGATATATACAGTGCTCTTGTAATCTTTCAGGTAATTCTTTTTTTCTCTTCTGTTACAGTAAAAAAATCCTATTTTTAAATAGTGCTTATGTTGTTATTCTGTGAGAACTGTTCAGGATTAGAGTTTGCCAGCAGATACAATATATAAAATGTTCTTTGTCCCATTCTTGTTTTCTTGAGTTCTTGAAGAATGAACTGCCTTCTTAAATCTAAATCTGCTTATTGACAAGTTGATGTGAATATCCTCAACCCAGTTTCTGGTGTTCTTGTAGTAGTTTTGACTGAGGTATGATTTTTTCTTGCTCATGTGCCAAATTTTCTTATTATGAGAAATGTGTATTTTAAGGCATCTGTGACATTTTATAGTTCTATTAAAAGCAGTCCATGAAAAATCACTACTCTCAGCATTCCATTGTTTTATATCCTGACAGAATGGGAAGATGTAGTGATACTAAGGCTAGGTACTGCCTCCTGAGTTGTCAGATATCACAAAAGTCACCTTATTTCAAAGTTTCTTCTAGTAAGTCTTGTGGCTTAAGGAGTATCACTGCAAAATCTTCTTGGCCTATCAGTATTTCTGCTTTACCGCTCTTTCCCTCATCAGCAGTTCTCTAGGAATGGGAGTTTTATTTGGGGAAAAGGGAAGAATAGTTGGAGAATGGGGCTTATTTTGAGAAGGGTCGATTTAGTTTGGCTTTGGACTTTGAAACACCAGATGGGTTCAGAAAAGGTGAATGAAGAGGTCAGAGGCATACTGGGCACTTAACAGCTGTGCTTGTGACTTCAATATTGCTGGAATAAATTTCTCATCTAGCCTTTGGTACTTACATGGTCTTATGAATTGTTATTGCCTGAATTAATATTTCAAGATAAGTTGAAAGGCTTCCTACCTCAGCTTCTTTTGATTCAGACTGGTTTCATGGTTTTAAATATAGTTCAGATTCTCCTTTAATGATAGGCAAAGTACAGTTATATGAGAAAGAAAAAAATGTCAAAAGATGGGAATGAATTTTGATTGTCTTAATTTGGTTTAATATTCATAGCCATTAGAAGACAGAAAAGAGGAAGTAATGAAGTTATGTGACAGCCACAGTAGGAAAAAAATCAGCTTGTTACTCTAAAATGATCTTTTCCTCTTTATCATGAGCTCCTTTTTATCTCTATTTCTTGTTAAGTGTATTTGTGTTTTGTTTATTTTGTTTTTGCTGTTGTGAATAGAATCTTTTTCATGCTTTTTTCTATTGTTGGTAGCTGCAAAAGATACTTTGTTGTTTGTTTTGATATTTACTAAAATTACTAGCCTCTTTTTATTTCTAACAGTTTCTCAGTAGATTTTCTTGGATTTATTAAGTTTAAACTGATGACATTTGCCCCACAAAATCCAAAAGAGATAATTGTGTGTCAGCTTTTTGGATAATTATATCTCATTCCTTTTTATTGCCATATTACATTAACAAGAACTTCTAGAACAAACTTAAATAGCAGTGGGCATCAGGCATCCTGAAAAGATGAGAGATGAGCAGAGACTGAGGTTTGAGAATGGACCATGAAGAATCTGAGGAAGGAGACTTCCATGCAGAAAACTGTTGGTGCAAAGGCCTTCAGGAGAAAGCATGTTCTAGGAATAATAAAGGGGCAGTGTGGCTGGAGAAGGGCTGAGGGGACTGGTAGAAGATTGGAGAGGGAGTAGGAATTTAAGGACTAATATTTCCCAATATTGAACCTTTCTTATGTACTATATTAAGATTACTTGTCATACTGAGTTAATCCATAGGCATTGCATCAGTGGTGAAGAAATATATTTATAAAAAATAGATCCATTTTTTGAAAAGCCTTAATATCTGTTATTGATACAGTACTCACTGGTGTTCTCTAGTGTTTAAATGTCTTTTATCATAGTCATAATAAACACATTCTGTCCCCAAATGCTATGATCTTAGAAATGTAAAATCTCCTCCATAACTCCTTGTTTTTCTTATGTAAAGTTGCCTGTTATACTGTTGGGTAGAGCATTTCATCAGCAAAATGTCAGTTTCTAAAGGCTGAGATTATTTAAACAACAGCAACCACAATGAAAAGTAGCTTTTTACTTTGCTTACTTGGTCCCAAACATTAATTTAAAATTCCTAGTCATTTTGGATTTTCAAGTTCTTCTGGTAGAAAAATACCTAAAGGCATGCAGGCAGCCAGAGTACACAAATCATGGCTATGCTGAAACTGACCTAGTTGACCAGAGAAGTTAGCTCAGTGGGAAAACTATAAGCTTCATTGAAAAATCATTTAAATATCCCACAAGGAATAAAATAGGGAAAGGGAAAAGAATCTCTATTGCCGAGAGAAGTAGAATTAACCAGAGTGTTGACACTGCTATCAATTACAAGTTTCCAAAACAGCAATATTTTCTGACAAAGTGTGGCTATGCAAATATTTTTTCTTCATTTGTAGTCATAGGAAGGAAAGAGATGAGAAAGAAATTTCCGTTGCTGCTACTAGGAACCTTCCAACCTTTTTGTTGTTGTTCGTAGCCCCTTGGGATTCCTGGGTTACCTAGGAAATAGTGTTGATAGTTTGAAAAATATTTAAGTCATGATTTCACATCTCTTCTACTATCATCCCAATTCTGATCCCCACCTATCACTTTTGCAACAAAAGAGAGGTGAGAGAGTTTTCTGATGATAATTTATTCTGTGAAATGACCTCATTTTGTGATCCTATCAATATGTTCAGGGTTATATTTGGAATATTTACCTAAATATTACCTATCAGTAAATCTGGTTTTCAAAAACAAGAATGTGAAAAGTAATTTAAGAAATTACTTGTGATAACTGGAAAACAAAAACAAAAAACAAAACAAACAAACAACAACAAAAAAGAAAAAACAGTAAGAAACACATTCTGCAAATAGGTGACCATGAAAAGCTATTTTAGTTCTTAAGAGTTACTCGCTTGTACCTGGTAGAGAGGAACCAGGCAGATCTAAAAGTTTTTGTCCCTTTAATTCCATTAAAATAGGTAAGTTCTCTTTATAATATTAGAACCCATGTAGCTTTGCAGCCCTAACTTACCACTGTCCTCCACGTGTGAGTCAGCATATTGCAGCTGTGTGTTCTTTTCTGGCCTTCCTGACTTGAACTTTCTCAGATTCCTACCTCTTTCTCTATTATGCTGTTTCCCCTACTTGCTAATTTCTTTTTGTATTATTATTATTATTATTATTATTATTATTATTATTAATCACAGATCCTAAGTAAATTTAAGAGTCAGTATTACTGTAATTTTTCTGTAGTTACTGACTGGGATTTTTTAGGTTGATTAAAAGAGGAAAATGTGGATAAAAGAGTATAAGACAAAGTGGGAATAAAGAAAAGTAAAATAATGATAAAAACAAAGAAGCAGAACAGACCTGAATATGGATAATTCACATAGGATTTTAGGGGAAGAGGAAAATTATAGATATAACCTTCTTATAAGTTGTTTGAATGGCTATCTACTTTTCAGTTTGCGGTATGTAGGTTTAATTTTTCAGGTTATGATAAAATATCCTAATTCAGTGCCAATGCGTCTAATATCTTTCTTTTATATTCTTAATTTTTCCTTTTAAAAAAGAAGATATCAGCTCACTAATAATTTAGGTCTTAGTGGGTGATAGCTTGAACAAAATACCTTAATTTCTGAAGCCGTAATAAGGCTTTTCTGAACTTGAATAATAAAATTGCTTATGTCTTATTTTAAAATTTCTTAGTTTGATAAGTAATAGGTTTCAATACAGGTCTTTCACAACATGTCAGTGGCAGAAATAGAATTAGAATTCAGGAGTTTGTGTTCTGAAAGGCTCAATCCATGGAATACCGTGCTGGGTTAAACCAGAATTTACCCAGCCCGTTGCTTGGTCTCATAGCCTTTTTGCAAACATCCGTGGTTACTGTCGGTGAGAGCAGCTGTGAAAGTCAGATATATGTTGCAAGCAGCCTTCTCTCAATAAGCTCTGATGGACCTAGTAGTCAATAATTTTTTTTCTTAAACTTGTATGCTTTGACGTAATACTATTTTTGGCGACTGAAGTCTCTTTTTAGTTCCTGAAGCATCTCTTTATTACTTTGAAGTAGTTCTAATATTTTCATGTTAACATCATGATTTAGAAGAAAGGAAGTCAGAAAGTCTCTATTTTAGTCCTGGATTTACCCCTAATGAATCATATATCCTTTGTGAAGGTGTTTGACTTTTCTACAACTCATTTTATTCTCACTTATATAATAAATACTAAATAGCTCTGAAATATTTTTTATTGTAAATAAATGTGATAGAATTCATGATCATACTCTTGTTTGGCATTGTTACCAATTTCTGTATTATTTTATAGATCTGGACTTATGTTTTCTAATTTGCCTTCTCAGACAGTAAAATACTAACTGCTCTCTTCCCTTATTTCCCAATTTTAAAAGTGCCCTCTGAATTCCTCGCTCTGGCCATGTAAAGTTCATGTCTTTAACCTTTCTTTATTGACGTCTATCTAAAGATAGAGTTGGTGAGAATAGCACCGAGTACTGAAGGTGTGGGCGGATGTACTATGATAATATATAAATGTAAGATACTTCGTTTTATTTTGGCTACTTTTTTTTTTTGAACCATATCATTTCAAAATGGCCAACCTATTGCCTCTGGACTAGACTATTTCTAAGCTCTTTGCTATTCAGTATTTTCTGGAACAGAGATTTCACAGCCTGTCTCTCACCTTGAGGAAGTTCATAAAGACTAACATAAATCTTGCTTTCTACAATTTAAGTTGGATTTATTTCCTTTTTCTTTTCTCTGTGGAGATGGGAACATCCCCAGACTAGAAGTGATGCTTTCTTATGAGGGCCAGTACTGAGTGTAGTGGAAAGGGTGTTTCTAGTCAGCATTATTTATAGCTTCTATATATTACAGCTTCCTGACTTCCATTTCAATATTCATGGTCTCAAGAGATGCTATTCTTCATGGCCCAAACGAAATAATAGTTACATATCTAATACTAATGTTTATTATATCTTTTGCTAGTTAGAACAAGACGAGGTACTACAATAAAAAATGAGTTCTCAAAACCCATTTGAAGATTATAGTAGATTTGTGTTTTATTTAGTATAACTATGGTCATGGGATTGAGTTTTTGCTTATGGTTTGTAGATTTTATTTTATTAGTCAAGTTTTATATATGATTTATTCATTCCTATCTTCCTTATATGAGAATAGAAACTTGTTCTTTAAAACAAGCTATCTTAAAGAAGATTTCAATGCTTGTAGTCAAAAACCTTTAGTACTTAAGCTAAGGAATGTGCTAGATATTGGAAAGAAAAAATAAAAAATTTCTCTGCCCTTGAGGAGCCTAAAGTTTTATTGGGGATGAGATTATAAACATTGTAATTATAAAGCACTTATAAAATGTTATAGGGTAGTGCATATAAAGTCAGATGTTTAATATGAATTATAATTTGTATTTTGTAGGTAATATAGAAAATGTTTTATATTATACAAATCTGTTCTGTTAACTCAGATACCCTAAAATGTCTAATTGTTTCGTTCTGATTTCTGTTTTTTCATTTTAAGGTTCAGCAGTTTTCTGAAAAATCCTTCCTCTTACAGCTTATGAAAACTCATGAAAATGCTTTAGAAAGGCAGTGCAGTGAAATTACAGACCAAAGGAATATGCTTCTCCGAACCTTTGTAAGTCTCCAGCCACTTAGAAAAATCTATTTCACTAACCGTATCAAAAGTATTTAAATACACTTAGGTGTACTTTTAGAAAATTATTCTTATGCATATTGGCAGATAGTTCTGTTCAGATATGGGAAAGTATTAAGTGCTATTTAAAACCAGTTGGTAGTGTAATATAGTTTGAAAGAAGTCTATTGGCAGGGATGCAATATAGAAATTATTTGCAATTGTAATAAGCATAAAAGAAATAGTGAAACTGATTTGAATTGCTCAGGCTTCTAGACATTGGTTTTAATGCTTTTGAAAAGCAGAGAGGTTCACATTTTAGATATTTATGGATTTAGGTGAAAGGATAGATTTTATTTATCTTTTTATCATACATCAGAGCCAACAGACTCAGTAGTTTCAAGTGACAGGGCCAGTTTAGGAATACAACGTTTAATTAATTGACATTTCAAAGAAAATGCATTTTAAAATATATATCTAAAGTGAACAGAATCACCACCAGTGATTTATAAATGATATGGCCAGATCCAAATGTAGCTAACGATTAGTCGATGTTTCTTAGAAAAAAATAGATAAATTTAGTAATGTTTAGATTCTAGCATTGTCAAAAAGTTTGTATTCTAGCATCGTCCAGAGTTTTTAGAAATTTTCATTCCTACTGCATTTTGCTATTTTATAAAATATAAACTTATTTAGAACTGAATTTGAAGTGGATATATAATTTCGCCTTCATTGTATGCATTTTAATAGGTTTCCTTGGATTTCCTTGTTTTTTTGTTTTTCTCTTTTTTTTCTATAAGGTAGTAATTTCTCTGAGTATAGATTTTTATTTTCAAGTTTGGTCATTTAATTATTTTACCACTGAATTTATATTGTAATGACAAAATGGTATATATTGTTATAAGTTTAATGCACAATCACATATATAATGATGAACGTAGAATTTCTGTATCAATAATTCTCTCAAAACATTAAGAATAAGCCTTTCATGTGAAAATGGTTGTTGTTACTTAATATCTATAATTTTTTTTTATTGATGTTGCTGGAGGAGTAAAGCATTTTTGTAATAATACCAGGATGTGTAATATTATGTTTTGATGTTCATAATTCCAAATAATAGAATTTTAAATCACTAAAAAATGTCATTGCAATTAACACATATATTTGATCTTCTGTTTTCATTTTTCAGGAGGCTCTGAAGAAAAAAGTGACAGAGGAGGAGGAAAAATTTTTTAAGGAAATTACAGATTTCAATAACGAGTATGAAATAACAAAGAAGAGAGAGCTTTTGATGAAAGAAAATGTGAAGATTGAAATTTCCGACTTAGAAAACCAGGCAAACATTTTGAAAAGGGGTATGAATACATCATATTACCTAATTTATATGGCATTGAGGAAGATAATTTATTTTGAATCAATAGACTTTCCAGAAATTTAACTATATCAATAAGACAATTGGGCTGTTGTATAGCCATTCTTTTACTTATATCTTAATTGCCCTAATGGACATGTATCTTTTATTGTGAGCAGTCTCAAATCCCTTAGAAGTAGGTGTGACATAAGCTTTTGGTCATTCATTCAATAAACAAATATATATTTACTATCTGTTATGTGATAGGTACTGTTCTAGGACCTGGAGATATAAAGCTGAAAGGGGAAGCATCAAATATGTAAGCAGATATTTATAGTACAATATGATAGAAGCTATCCTAGGGATAAGGCTAGTGCTATAATCCTCATTATACTATCAGTCCAGTTGAAACTAGGAAACAAGATTACATAGTGATGTGGGGAGAATTTCATTTCAGGAACACTAGAATGCAGGTTATTGCAGTCTGTGATTAAATCTTGAATTAAGGAAGTTGCCAAGGAAAGGAGAGAGTGAATTAGAGGGGTCTTTAGAAAGAATGACAAGACTTCATCCCTGATTAATGGAAACAAAAATAGAGAAAGTCAAGAAAGAATCACAGTTTTCAAACTTCAGAGATATTGTAGAATACGGTACTAGAAGCCTTTTCTGTACAAAAAGACGGTGTTTGGCTTCAGGTATTTTTAGTTGGAGATGTCTATGAGATAAACAGATGGCGATGCCCAGGTGGCAGCTGGAAATTTTGTTGTGAAGCTGATAAGAGAGATTGGAGCTAGAGTATTAGGTTTGGGACCAAACCCAGAGGAGCTGGTGACATCATTCAGAGGGAACATAGAGCAGAACCAAAGACCAAAGACAGAAACTAAGAAAGCATAGCATTTAAGGAAAGGAAAAAGAGTAGAGTAGTCATACAAGGTAGGAGAACGGCAGAGAGTATTATTTTGAAAACTAAAAGCAAAAAACAAACAAACAAAAAAAACCCCAAGTTTTCCTCAAATGAATGTGAATTAAAAAAGGACATAATTTGACAATTGGAAGATGTCAGAAGCAGTATCATAAAGTGGTAGAAGACTGGTAGTAATAGATTAAGGCACCAGAGAGAATTGAGGAAGTAGAAAATAAAAATGTAAATGCTATTAAATGGAAAATGAGTTTTTCATGGGAGCTTTTCTAAAGCATAGTTACTTCGATGCCTTTGGTAAATGGAGAGTAATAAACACACTTAACATTTGGATTGACTTAGAGTTATGATGAATAACTTATTGTACTTTGCATATGGCAATTGTTATTATCACAGGTAATATTTATTAGGCTTATCCCATATAAAAATCCTGAAGATTATAAATGCTGAAGTCAAGTTGATTGAATTTAAATCTTTGTTTCACCACTTAATAGCTATGTGATTTGGGGCAAGATGCTTAACTTTTCTTTGTCTCAGTTTCCTCATCTGTAAAGGGATGATAATAATGACATTAACAAGGTTATTGTGAGGATTCAATGAAATAATTGTTAAGCATATAGAATGTTGCCTAGCACATAATTAAGACCTCAAAAATATGGGGATTATATTTTTAAATTAGTCTTATTTTATAAAGATGAAGGAAATGAGGTTTTCATGGATAAATTACTTTGGGTAGAGAGTATAGAACAGAGATTCTTAACCAGAGGTGCACATCTGAGGAACTCAAGAAAATATTAAATGCTCGACTCTCATCCCAGCCTTATTGAATCAGAATCTCCATAGCTGAGGATAGGGAACATATTTTTTTAAGGTCCTTTAGGTGCTGTTGACGTGCATGGCTATTTAATAACCATTATGTAGAACAAAGTTCAGTATAAGTCTTATCCTTAGGAGATAGTCTGAAGCTAACTTTTTTTGAAAAGTCATGGATATCATTGAATAAAGATGTAGTACATATATACAATGGACTATTAGCCTTAAAAAAAAAAGATGAAATACTACTCTTTGCGACAACATGAATGAGATTATCATGCTAAGCGCAATAAGTCAGAGATGAGAACCATATTTTTTCACTCATGTGGGATATAAAACTGAAAGCAGCAAACAAACAGACTCATGGACATGGACAGTGGATTAGTGGTTACCAGGGGGAAGGAAGGGGTGTGGGAAAGACATAGGGAAAGGGAGTCAAATGTTTGGTGACAGAAGGGAATTTAACTTTGGGTGGCGAGCACACAATGCAATATATTGTTATATTGTACACTTGAAACCTATTTGATTTTTTTAACCAATGTCACCCCAATAATTTTCATTTTAGAAAAAGTCATGGATATCACCAATTCTATTCAACAAATCATGCAAGAAAAAGAAATAAAAACCATCCAGATTGTAAAGGAAGAAGTAAAATTATCTCTGTTCCCAGATGACAGGATCTTATATGTAGAATATCTAAAGATTCTGCACATACACACACACGCGCAATCTGCTAGAGGCAGTAAATAAATGTAGTTGACCCTTGAACTACATGGATTTAAACTGCACAGGCCCACTTATATATGGATTTTTTTCAATAACTATACAGTCAGCCTTGAGTATCCCTGGGTTTCATGTCCGTAGATTCAACCAACCAGGGATTGAAAGCATTATTTTTGATCTGTGGTTGAGGATTCATGTATGCAGAGGACAGACTGAAGTTATATGTGGGTTTTAGACTGTGTGGGGGTTGGTGCATATAACTCTCACCTTGTTCAGGGGTCAACTGCAGCAGAGTTGCATTGTACAGAATCAGCACATAGAAATCGGTTGCATTTCTGTGTACTGGCAATGAGCAATTTAAAAAGGACATTTAAATTTTCCATTTACAACAGCATCAAAAGAATAAAATACTTAGGAATAAATCTGACCAAGAAGCTGAAGGACTTACATACTGAAAATTGTAAAACGTTGCTCAAAGAAATTAGAGAAGACATAATAAATGGACATTCCATGTTCTGGATTGAAAAACTTAATAATGTTACAATGACATTATTACCCAAAATCATTTACAGATTTAGTGCAATTTCTATCAAAATCCCAAAAGCATTTTTTTCCATGAATAGAAATACCTATCCTGAAATTTATGTGGAATCCCAAGGGATCCAGTATAACCAAAACAATCTTGAAAAAACAGAGTTGGAGGACTCATACTTCTTGATTTCAGAACTTACTAAAATGCTACCCAGTAATCAAAACAATGTGGTATTGGAATAAGGACAGACATATGGAACGATAGAATAGAGTAGAGAGCCCAAATACAAACCTTCATGTAAATGGTCAGATGATTTCTGATGAGGGTGCTAAGACCATTCATGGGAAAAGATGGCCTTTTCAACAAATGGTACTAGAAAAACTGAATGCCACATACAAAACAGTAAAGAGGGGCTCTGATATCACATATAAAAAAATAGCAAAAAATGGATCAAATTATTAAACTTAAGGACTAAAACTATAAAGCTCTTAAAAGAAAACATATGGGAAACACTTTATGACATTGAATTTGGTGATTATTTCTTAGTTATTAAAAACACAGGAAACAGAAAAAAACAGATAAATAGTACTTCATGAAAATTAAAATGTGCGTCAAAGGGCACTGTCAAGAGAATAAGAACACAATCCACAGAGTGAAAGAAAATGTTAGCAAATCATATATTTGATAATGGATTAATATCCAGAATATATAAAGAACTCCACAAAAAAATTTTTTGTAAATGAGAAAAGGACTCGAATAGACATATCTCCAAAGAAATGGCCAATAAGTACATTAAAAAGATGTTCAACACTCACTAGCCATCAGGAAAATAGAAATCAAGACCACAATAAGATACCACTTCACATTCAAGAGGATAGCTTCTATGAAAAGAAATTCAGTGTCTACAGCACAGTATTCACAATGTTTAGGATGCAGTCCAAAATTATTCACCCTATGAAGAATCAGTAAAATGTGCACTAGTGTCAAAAGAACATGAGATGTCAAAACCACAGTAATCTAGACATTGGGATTATCAGACAAAGGCTTTATAGCAGCTATTTTAGACTAAGCTCAGTGAGTTAAGGAAAATGCACTTGTAATATATGAAAGGATAGGTAATCTTAGTGGAGAAATAGAAAATGTAGAAAAGTCACATGAACATTTTAGAACTGAAAAATACAATATCCGGAAGAAAAAAAGCCACTGAATAGGCTTAATAGCAGAAGAGAGCTGACAGAGGAGCCAGTGAATACGAAGATAAGAGCAATAGAAATGGTCTGATCCAAAGAGAAAAAAAAAATGAAACAAAACAAAAATGGAACCTCAGGGACCTGCAGGACAATTTCAGAAGGTCTGCTGTGAGCGATTAGTCTCTGAAGGAGAGGCGAGAGACGGGGACAGAAAATGGGTTCGAAGAAGTTTCGCTGTGTACAATATAGGGTTCAGTACCAAGGTGGATGTGAAGGGTTTTTAGTAGGGGAGTAGGGTTGTCCTTTTTCCATTTTTCCTTTTTGAGATGAGAGATACTTGAACATATTTGGATGCCGATGGATTGGAGCCAGTAGAGAGGAAGATTCAGAAGCAAAGTTCCCAGAGAAGATCGAAAACAGTACACAGACAGCAGGAATGGTGGTGTTTTGAGAAGAGAACAAAAATAAAAATCAGGAAACAACCTATGTGACCATCAACAGGGGCCTCTAAATATCCGAGTATATATTTCACTATGTTTTGTGAATATCTTCATATGGTAAAATCTATTAAAACTTCCAGGTCAAAGGGAAATATTAAGAGACTTAATGCTAGATTATGCTCCTTAAAACACTTAATTAATTTCCTTATCAACTGTATAGGAGAGTGCTTGGTTCTCTATATTACTATCTCATGCCATTACCAATCTGGAATTATCAATAACTTTAATCTTTGCTACTCTGACAATTAGTAAAGATATTAATTTCATTGTTGGCTTAATTAGCATTCTTTAATTTTGCATGACATTGGATTTATTTCTCTGAATTTATTGACCACTTTTATAACTGTTTCTGTGGACAATCTATTTACATTCTTTGGTCATTTTTGTTGTTATTGTTCCTACTGATTTATGTGGGCTTTTTTGTAAATTTAGGAAGTTAGCCCTGCATCATGTGTTATAAACCGTGTTCCTAGTTTACTGTTTACAATTTTACAATACTCTGTGTGTTTGTCTCTATGTGTCTGCCATACAGAAATTTAAAATTTTGCAATCATTTTAATGAATCTTTTCCTTTTGGCTTCTGGATTTTCATCTCCAGCTTAGAAGGGCTTTCTCTTTGTAACATTAATAAAAAATATTCACCCATATTTATTCTGGTAACTTTCTGTTTCCTTTTTCTCATTTATATTTTACATCCATCCAGAATTTATTTTGATATAAAAACTTAGGGATCCAGCTTTTTTCAAAAAATATTGTTTAACACTAATATTTATTAATTCACCATTTTCCAACCAATTTGAAATTCTACATTTATCATTTATTAAATTTATATTTCTATGTTCTACTCTGTCTACTTTGTTTTTTAATTATTCTACTTTCAGGGTATGATTTACTACCTATCAGGGCAATACTTTTTCCTTACTCTTGATTCTGCTGTGTTTGTTTTTCTAGATAAAATTTTTACCAAGTTCAAAATAATCTTGTATTTTAATTAGGACTGCATTAATTTTATTAATGAATTTAGAGAAAATTGACAACTTCACAGTGTTGAGTTCTATCTAAAAACAGCATAGGTATTTCAACTGTCTTTGCCTTTCTCATTAATAGTTCTCCAAGTATCACTATTGTAAATAGAATTTCAGTGTATGAATTTTGGAAGCATACAAATATTCAGTCTTTAGCAGTGATGATGTTGGATACCCTTTTTTATTACTGATCTTCCTGGAAATACTTCTAGAGTTTTGCTATTGATCATGATGCCAGACTGAAGCTCTCTCTTCTCCCCTTTTCTTTCCTTCCATTCTCCCCTACCCTACCCCTTTTGAGATGAATCATATATGCTTTTCCCACTTTAGTAACATAGTGAATTTTATTAATAAATATCCTATTAATAACCTTAGTTGTGGTCTCTTAGTTTTTTAGTGTAGTACTGAGTTCTGTTTGATAATATTTTCTCAAAGATTTTGTGGTCAATATTTATAAGCAAGATTATTCTTTCTTGTGAGTGTTATGTTGACTTCACACAAAGAATGTAAAACCTTCCTTCTTTCTCCAGCTAGAAAAATGTAAATACTAAAATTATCTGTTCCTTCAGGGTTCGAAATAATTCACCTGTGAAACTGTTTCTGGTTCAGAATAACGTAATGTCACTAAAACAAATTTTCTAATGAGATAATAAGAAAACTCTATCCTTTATAACTAAAGCATATTTAAAATGACCTTGCATAGTATTCATTATATGGTTTGAAGCTTCCACAATATTGCTAGTATTGTTTCTTCTACCTAGAATGCCTTCCTTTCTTTATTCGCACGACAAACTTATAAAATTTTACGTTTAAATTTTGATCACAAAAGGGTGTTACTTTTATCAAATGCTTTTTCTGTGTCTTTGAATATATTTATTTAGTGACATTTTGTTATTCTGAA
Organism: Eonycteris spelaea; assembly: GCA_003508835.1. Lineage (NCBI taxonomy): Eukaryota > Metazoa > Chordata > Mammalia > Chiroptera > Pteropodidae > Eonycteris > Eonycteris spelaea. The sequence continues at coordinate 8,941,214 of PUFA01000004.1, read as the reverse complement.
TTTACAGTATTTAAAAGAGCAGTTTAAAGTCTTACTTCGCTAATTGCATCACCCTGTCATTTCTGGGTGTATTTCTATTGATCCAGTTGGTGCTTAAACAAATCCTGGTCATTTTATTGGAAACAATTCCTAAGTGTCCCAGGGAAGCTGGTTTAGGCTTAAAATTTACCATATGCTGCTTCAATTTTTACTACATGAGAAAAAATGAGTGCTGACATATTTATGGAAAGCCTAAGTAATAAAAAATGGTTTTTGTTTGTTTGTTTCTAGAAATGAAGTCAATGGAACATAACAATGGCCAGTTAAATGAACTTCAAAAACAAAAGAGTGAACTAATGCAAGAATTATTTACTCTTCAGAGAAAAATTAAAGGTATTGCATTTATGTGTTAGCCTATTTGCTGATGAGTATATTTATATATACATGATACCGTCATTCATTCAAAATATATCAACCTATTGGGATATAATGCTGTTATTGGTATAAAAATAGAATAGATAAAACAGTGTCTTGATCAATGTTGATCTGATATTTTAACGTCCCAAATTTTGTTAAGATTTTTTGTGCTTCTAATTACTGTATTAAAGTAGAAAAATAAAAATCATTAGGGCATACATTTTACACAGAGCACCAGAAGTTAGAGGCTTATTCTTATGAATAAATAAAAATAACCTTTGTTTAAATTTTAAAAGATTGTAAGAATTTTCTTAATTGTTTAGTTTTTGAAGATAGAGAGAACGAAGCCATTCGTACTACAAAATACCTAGAGGCAGAAAAAATAAAAATCAATGAAAAACCTCAAAGTGATGCTGAGTGCTTAAGGTAAGAACTGCTTATTATACTTTGGTATAAAAAGTTTGGTAATTTTTCAAGTTCTCAGATAGATCTCAGCATAAAGCTAAATGGAAGGATTTTTAAGTTCTAGATGAAGATGCTATTCTGTGTGTATTCTGAAATATGCTAATAAATAAATACTTCACTGGCTTAGAAAGTGTTGCACATAAGTTTCATGATTCATTGAGCTGATAATACTAAAATCAGTTTTATCTTTTCTTATACCGATGGACTCAGGTATAAGAAATCTAATAGATTAAGACAGAGTATAGGTCCCACAACTATCCTTTCTGTTATTCCTAACTTTTCTTTTAGAAATTATTGAAATTATTTTCTATCTTTCTAGATTTCAGGGGGGAAAAAATCGCAACTTATTATTTTGCCTGAAATTTGTTACTCTAGTTTTGTTCCCAAAGAATGAAAATGTATTTTCTGTATGGAACATTCAGATGCTTTATATGTATTTGGGTAATGAAAGAATGGCTGATGTTTAAAACGACATAGTCGCATACACATGGAGGGGAAAAAATTTGATTAATTTGACTCATTTATTAATAATTCAGTATTATATTTGCTGACTTAATTTTAAAGAAGTTTCTGTACTTTCTAGGCTTAATATAACAAAAGGAACCTCACTATTGAATCTGTGAAGAAGCAAATGAAGCCTTTCACATAAGTCATATAGGAGTCCACTAGAGCTGAACAAATGCCTCATATTAGCAGTGTATTGCTTTAGGCCATAATTTTAGTAGATTGTGAGAAAATACTTGCAATTTAATTTTATGTTAAGTTTTGTAAGCATGAAATATCAGTCTCTTGGGTGGTATGCGTGATGCAGAATGAGTTTCTGTAATGACAGTCTGCTCATTAATTTTTTATACTTTTAAAAATGGTAATGCCCACTAGAATCATTATTGTTAGTAGTGTCAGGGCTCCCAATATGAACTCCAGTGTTGTGGATTTATCACTCAGTCATAAAAATTTGCCCTGGATTAAAATTAAACACACAAAGTCTGTTAGTGCTTTCTCCTTCACTGATGGTGACAGGAAATTTGTATAGAAACGTCACTCCATACACTTAGTCCATTCTTTGGATTTTAGCAGTTATTAAATGAAATGCCAATATTTATCACTTCCCACTTTAAATTCTTTGGTATGTGTGCTTTAGTTTCCACACTGGTATGTTCTACAAAAGTTATTTCAAGTATGAAGAGCAGAGTCAAAGTATTGAGTGTAATAATTTTAGGAAAGAACCATCAGTCTTGTAATTAGTGCAGTGACAAGACGGTAGTGATGGCAAGAAATGATATGACATTTATTCAAGTTTATCATGAATGCCAAAATTAATTTTTCCCCCCTAAGTTTTGGTAGAGCAGTCTTTTTCTATATATACCGAAATACGTAATAGTTGCCTTTTTCTTAATTTTCTAAGTTTAACTGCTACCGGTATGGATGCTATTTTTATAGGAGGGTTTCTCAAACTTGGCACTGCTGACATTTGGGGCCAGGTAATTTTTTGGGTGGGGGGCCGTCCCGTGCACTGTAAGACCTTTAGCAGCATCTCTGGCTTCTGCCCACTAGCTGCAACAACCAAAAATGTCCCCTAGACACAGGGGTGTGGGAAACCATCCCCAGTTGACAACCAGCTTTATTTGAAGGTTATTGTAATTATACTGTTATTAAACTTTAGTAAGAAAGCAATTACAAAAAACAATTTTAGTTCATCTCTGTGGGTTTATTGTTTCTACTCTAAATAATTAGAAATTTTTGATACATATTTTGCTTTATCTGTATTACTGAATTCTTTTATAATTATTACCTGTTGTTTTTTTTAAGTTAATTTGCCGTGTTCAGGTTATTTGTTGAACTCTAGCTGGATGCCATGCATTAAGGTAGAAAACACTACTTTACATCACAATGGTTTAGTGGTCTCTGCTTTAGGTAATTCTTTTTATTATAAATACCAAGATGTCTATTTATTAAAATATTCTGTATTGAAGAGCATGGGATCTTTAATTAACACTTGTTAAGGCAGCTAACTTTTGAATATTGCTATGAATAACACTTAAGCCGGAGGTTGGGTTAATTCCTAAGAAGCATTCTGGAGACTCGTAAAACCAGGCCTCGGCTAGTTTTTTTCATCTAGTCCAGGGAGGGCAGAAATGATAAAGCTCAGAATCCTGAGAGGAAGTAAGCATCGAGGTTAAAATTACAAACCCTTCTGAACCCCAGCTCGGCTGTGTGTTAGGTTAGCGACCTTGGAGAAGCAATTTAGCTTGTCTATGCCTCAGTCCCTACAGCTAAACAATGAAGTCGATAATAGCACCTGCCTCGCCAAATTAGAGTAAAAAAGAAATGACTTAATTTATATAAATCCCTTAGAACAGTTCTTGGCACACAGTAAATGCTCTGTAATTGCTAGACATGATTATATAACTACTTACGATTTCATTTTTATTTCATACTGTCCATGAAGATTTCATGCCTTTCAAGCTTCTTTCTCATTGTTTTCCTTCTGCTTATCCTTTAAATGCAGAGGCTTCCTGAAGATTAGTCATTGATAGTCGTCTTTGTACTTCCTACTTCTTACTTTGGACAATTACACCTGGTCTAATGGTATTACTTATCTGTAGATAATTTCCAAGTGTTTGTCCCTAATCCCTCTTTCCTAAGCTTTAGTCCTAAATTCCCAACAGTCTGATACAAATGTAGATATACATCTGAAGTGATGCTGCCCCGACTAAACAAATAACGAAAACAAAAAAATTGTCAGAAATTGAAGGGCCTTCGTTAGCTGCCTAGCCTCTGTCTCCCTGCGTTTTTATCACACGCCTTATACTCCAAGTACATCCGAATACTATTTGTGGAATTTTGAATATGCCACAGGCCTTCACACCTCTGTACCCTCTCTTTCTTCACTGTCAGCTAAAATCCAACTTAGTTGTTAAGGCCCAGCTCACATGTTGTCTTCTCTGGGTATTGCTTAAATCCAAAACGTAGTAGGCATTCAGGGAGGATAGAAAAATGTTATATACTGGACTCCCAACACATTATTTTCATTATTATCAAACACAGGGTCACTAAGATAAAGTTCTAGATCATGACTTTTTATTTACTCCAAATAATAAACATATGGGACAACTTGAAAAAATTTGTCTTTTTTCTTACAAATTTCTTTCTAGAATAATTTCACATTTTTTACAACCAATATTTGTGCTTGTTTAATGCAACAGGAAGTTTGTTACAGAAACAAAGCTGCAAAGTCAACTGCATGAGATTTTTGCTTCTGAACTTTTGAAGATAATGTAGTTTCGTGAAGAGCATATTTGCAATGGAAACTGCACAAAAGATAATATACACCTGTTACCGAGAGACACTAAATGCATTTATATGAAGTAGTAAATCAGTGCCGCTGCCTCTTCAGTGAAAAAGTCATCCATATAAGTTGGTCATAGAGGTCACATTCATGGTCCTTAGATTTATAAGAGGGCATAAACACCTGATAATATTAAAATACTTTCAATCTCTTGATATACAGATAAAAATGTATATTTACACATATATATATTTTTTACTTTACCAAATATGTATAGATATTTTTAAATTTTGAGAGTAGGTTATATTGATTGAATAAAAATTCAAACACTACAAAAATGGAAAACATTAAAGCCTCCTCTCTCATTGCCTCATTCCAGAAACCTTCAGTGTGTATGTTTAGCAAAAAATGGGATCACACTTACTGGTCTGTAATTTGCCTTATTGCTTAGCAAAATGTCATAGCCATTTCCCATGTTAGTTTGTATTGATGCACTTCGTTTTTTTTAATGCCAGTGTATGAAGATGTCATATTTACGTTACTTTCTCCCATTGACTGATATATAAGAATTTCTAAATATTCCAAATTAGACATATTTTTATAAATGTATCCTTAAACACTGTGGTAGTGTTTCTGAAACATTATTTATAATAAGCATCATTTAGCAGAGTAATAGAATTATATTCAGGCTACACTGAGAAAATATTGCACATTTACTTTGTGGTACTTTATATTATCAACAAGAATGAACTCAAGGGGGACAAGTATTACAAGATCACAGTTTTAAAATTTCTGGAAAATACTAGTCAAAATAATTCTATATCTGTAGCTAACTCATTTTTAAACTCCTTTTTTAGTATTTATAAAATGTGAAAATCCCCATTTAATTCTAGGATCATTCTTAGCTATGTCTTTTGTTGCATATTTTTGTTGACTGCATCTTTTCTGGTAAAACTTCATCATTTATTCACTAAGAGAAGTGTCTCCACAGCATTGATTATGTAGCCTTCAAAATAATAGAGATCCCCTGTTTAATGAATTCTTGGCATATGCTATAGTTATTAAAGCTTCTAAGTAAATACAAGGGAAATTTTGATGATAGAATCAGTTAATTATTTTAAAAGGTATACTGTGATGTAAATGTGCCTAATCGTAAATATCCCTAAACTTGGAAATAATTTTGTTTATTGTATGAGCCATATATAATATTAAAGTAACCATTTTCAAAATTCATTAATATCATTTATATTATAATAAGATTTAATTTTTTTGTGTATATATTTACCTTTATAAACGACCTCTTTGGTATAGGAATAGGGAAGAAGATAGATAATATGTGGTGAAAGGAGATGCCTAATCCAACCAACCCAGGATGTTGGGTAACAGCTGATGGTAGAACCTTTTTTACCTTCTTCTCAGCAGATCTCTCTGGTTCGGTCTTACATACCTGTGAAGGTTCTTACCGGGTTGCTGGTGGCCAGGACTGAGGGAAAGCATAATTAGACAATTGAAATTCTGCTGTCATACATTCCAGTTTCAACCCTACTTTCAGAAATAAAATGTATACGAAAGAAGATGCCCTATATAACTTCTATAATAGTGTTTTGTGCTTAAATGGCACTAAAATAATTTTATATGTATTAATATAGAGAAATAATAAGAAAGTTGAGCCATAAGAAAACTAGCAAAAGGTAGAAAGGACTGCTTATTAAACCTCTGGTGTGATTAAGAAAACAAAAAGGGTAAGATTAACGGACTTCTTAACATGTATGAAATTTTTTTTTTTTTCTACTTAAATAGTACTTGTGGACAGTTTTCTTTCTCAAAAGAGTATTCTTTAGGTTAAGGCTTTTCAGTTACAATTTTCTATGACACTTAGAGGTAACTGAAAAAAATTTGGGAATGATGTAGGAAATAATAAGAATATATGGAACATAAGTTTTGGTAAACTAGCAATGTTGGCCCATCCTCATCATTGAGAGAAAGGCATCAATAACCAATGCAAACGGCCCTTAGTTATTATGCAGTCAGTGAAGGAAATCCTTCTTGACTCCTGTAAGCAATCAGTCTATGCACTGAGGCATAAGATCCGCTTACTATTATATAGCTTTAGCTAGCTGCAAATGTATTAATATTCATACTATTATCATCTAGCCTCTTTTAAAGCTAGCGACAGCAATCTTTAAGTGCAAAACTAAATTCTGTGGCTTGATTATATGCTGAATAGTGAAGTACTTCCTGTAATTTGCTCTAAACACCCTCCTTAATTTCAATAGTCTCTCATTCTTATCATTAGCTAACTAAAAGCAAAAGTGGTCACCATTCAATTTTGATGGACAGGAAAGATTTTACAGAACCTGTAGTCCATTTGAACTGAAAAGGGGGAGCGGCAAATAGTGGTAGTATAGTGGGAATAAAGATCTCTACCATTTTATTTGAAAAGATAAATATATTAAAATGAAGCCTTATGTACATTGTATATAGCAACATCCATGGTACATTCTAACTCTCCATTTAACCTTCTACTTACTCTTTAAAAATATTTATTACAAAGGTTTTATGCTTGTGTAAATGTCTAATGCTCAAAATTAATAATTTGTTCTATCTTTCCTTCTTGAGCATTCCTTCAGAATTCCTATTTACCATTAAATTCCTCAAAGTTCAGAACACAATGAACTTCACATTTATAAGGTATTGTTTCCTCATCCATTCCTATAACTACTGTATCTCTAACTATTTGTAACTTTGAAAGTAAAATAATACAGTGAGTACCTGTGAACTAAACTAGAACATTACCAATAACTTGCATTAGCCATAGACAACTCCTTCATCCCACACTCCCTTCCTTACTTAAGATGTAATTGCTGTCCTAAGTTGTGTTATTGTGTTTCATTCTTTATCAGGTTTAGGTATCGTTATACTTGCTTCAGAAAAGAAGTCAGCTGTTTTTCTTATTTTTATACTCTGGTCCAGTTTGTGTAGTATCGGGATTATTTGGTCTCTCAAAGTGATTTTGCTTTCTATTGATAATATTTTTCTTTGAAAACTTTTTCCATTTCAGCTATAGTTTTTGGGGTGAGAAATAGAACTTGGAAGGGCTAAACCTTTAAAGACAAGGATAAAGCAAGAGATGAAAATTAAGGGCCCTGGAGGAACCAAAGTCATAAAATCAAAAACACATCAATCCTTTTCACCCTCAAAGTAAAAAGCCATTGATTAAAAACAAAACAAACCAACAAAAGTCTTTCCATTTCGCAAAAGCCCGTGTTCTCAACCATGAGGCCTCAGACCTGTTGTCAGTGTTTGCTCACACACGGCGGGGCTTGTTCTTCATGAGGATCGTTTAGCGTGTGTTGCATCACCCGCCTTCCCTTTCCTTTCTCCCCTCTTCCATTTAATTGCTGCTTCGCTCTCTGTGTTTGTATAGGCTTCAGAGCTGGTTCTGCTGGATTTAGATGTTTATTTTCCCATTTAAATGTAATTTCAAAGTTGTAACATCCTCGGTTTATTAGTTAGCTTGTAAGTATGGTCTATGGGTGGCATTATGTGGTCGTCTTATTAAGCGATTGTTTTTGTTTAGGTGGTTGTGTTCTGTAGGAACCTGGATTCCTGTCATTGTCTTTTTTTAAAGGCAGGCTTGCTGAAATATAACTTACATACAGGAAAATGCACCCTTTGTAATATGTAGTTCTATTTGTTTGGCAAACATTGAGTTATGTAACCACCACCATAATCAAAACAGAATACTTCCATCACCCAAAATACTCCCACTTGTCCATTTATAATCAAGGCCCACAGTCCACTTCTGGCCCCTGATCTGTTTTCTTTTCCTAGTTTTGTCTTTTCCAATACATCATATAAGTGAAGTAATATGCTATGTAGCCTCTTACCTCACTTATTTTATTTAGCATAACGCATTTGAGATTCATTCATACCATTCTAACATCTGTAGTGTTAGAGATGATGGTGGAGAATTTTTCAAAAATAATGAAATACTTTCAAGCACAGATACAAGAAGCTCAGAGAACTTCAAGCAGCATTTAAAACAAACAAACAAACAGACATCTTTACACATTATTATCAACCTCTTAAAAACACTGATAAAGAGAAAATCATGAAGGAAGGCAGAGAAAAAAGACATAGACTCATTACATACAAAGGATATGAATTATAGTTGACCTCTCATCAGAAATCATGAAGAACAGAAGACAAAGCAATGGTATCTTTAAAGATCAAAAGTGGGAGCTGTCAACTCAATTCTCAATGAAAATATGCTTCTTAAATGAAAATACATTAAGATATTTTTAACAAATATAGTGTATAGAACTCCTTGAGGACAGACTACATTATAAAAAAGGACGATGGTAAGTTTTTCAGAAAGAAAAAATATAATACCAGGTAGAAACTTGGAACTTCCCAAGACAAAAAAGCTCCAGAAATGGTTAAAATGAAAGTAAATATTAAAAGTCTTTTAAAAAATTTTTAACTGCTCTAAAAAGTAAATGACTAAAGCAAAAATACTAGCAATATATTTTATGTTTATAGTAAATGGAACAGAAAAATATGTGATGACAATGAGAACAAAGAATGGGGAGTAATTGGAAACACTGTTATAAAATTCTCATACTGTAAGTATGGTTATATAATGTTATTTGAGAGTGCATAGTAATAAATTGAAAGTATATTGTAAACATAGTGCAAGCATTATAAAATTTAAAAAATATTTAAAAATTAACTGAAGAGTAGATAAAATATAATCATTAAAAATCAGTCAATATAAAAACAGGCAGAAAGGGAAAAAGAATAAAGAACAGATGGAAAAATTAGAAAACAATTACCAAATTTTTAACCCAGCCAGATAAATATGTTATTATAAATGACAGATCATGTTAGATATAAGAATAAGGCACAACTATATGGTTATACAAGAAACTCTCTTTAAAAATAGAGACAGAGGTTAAAAGTAAAAAACAAAAACAAAACAAAATAATAACCTGTGCCGGCAGCATCTGAGAATTCTGGTTTCTTCATATCTTTGTCAGCACTTGGTATTGCCTGTTCTTCATTTTAGCTGTTCTGGTGGGTATGTGTGGCTTTACATTGTGCTTTTCTTTTGTATTTTTTTGATGACTAATGAAGTTGAGCACCTTTTTATATTTTTATTAGCCATTAGTTATCTTCTTTTGTGAATAATCTGGTTAATTTGTGTGCATCCATTTTCTATTGTGTTGTCCTTTTCTTATTGACTTATAATTCTTTATATGTTATGGTTATAATCTGTTGCTCATTTTCTCTGCTCACCTTTACTTCTAGTGGTTTGCCTTCTTGGGTACTTGGTGATCTCTGTAAACTCATTGCTTGCTCTTAGTCTGTGGGAGGCCTATGAGCCTAAATAGTGTTAAACTTGCCTTCATAGAGGATTTCCTTTTGCTTCCACTAGTATATGGGGAATGCCACTGGCCTAGGACCCTGTCAGCCTCCCCTTAAGGGTCACTGCTCAGCAAAGGTTCAGATTGATCTCTGCTTTTCACCTTGTGGCTGGTCCTACTTACTCAGGCTTGTTAGAGGAGTGTTGCTCTTAGTATCTGCCCTCAGGGCAGCCTCACCCTCCTAGCTGCCCAGTCTCAGGTCCTAGCTCTCTACTTCTCCCGCCACAGGCATAGATTTGCTTATGAGTCTTCCTTTTTGGAAGAAATGTTAGTTGTAATGCTAGAAATGGAAGCCTGTTTCTCCACATTAAAAATGGAAATAAAAGCTGCTTCCATATCTTGGCTATTATAAATTGTGCTGCCATGCATACAGGACTGCATAGATCTTCATGAATTATTGCTTTGGTTTTCTCTGGTGAGTGAAATAAGTCAGATGGAGGAAGGTAAATGCCGTATGATTTCACTTATATGTGGAATCTAAGGAACAAAAAGAGGAAACTAATCAAAAACAGACTCAAATATAGTGGACAATTTGGTGACAGAGGAGGGGTTGGGGGGCCGGGAGAATGGGGTTAAGAGTTAAAGAAGTACAAATTAGTAGCTGATAGTTGGTCACGGGGATGGGGAGCACCCAGAGGGAATGCAGTTAGCATTAATATGATGGCTAGGTGGAGGGCTCGGGGAGGGAGGGAGCAGTTGGGGGGATCGTTTTATGAGCTATATAGATGTCTAACCAATGCACTGTATACTTGAAACTAATTTAAATAAATAAAATTTTAAAAATCAGACATAAAATAGATTTTGAAGCTAAGTAATTACAGAATATTTAAAAGATTAAAGATTTAATTGGGGAAAACATTAATATTACTTGATCATTCTCAAATTAAAATGTATTTTAATAATATATATATACACTATAAAATTAATGTTTAACTTTAGAGCAATAAGAAATCTCAGAGGTCACTTTTTTTCTGTACTTCAAATTCTCAGGCAAGGTTCAGAGAGGCTGGATGATATAGGCGAGGTTATTCAGCTTGTTGGTGGCCAGGACTGAAATAGAGGTCTTTAGACAGTACTATAGTCTCCCCCACTGAACCACACTTTTTTCTCTTTACACTAAATTACTAAGTGTCTGTTATTATTCAGTCTATCTTATTTTCTTTATAGGAGTATTTTTTCTAAAATTTTATGTAGTCCTTACAGAATTATCGAGACTTAAAATTTCTTTTCAAATTTTTTATTTCTAACTTGAAATTCTGATTATAGAGCTACAAACCGCCACCATCCACATGAAAGAAATGGTAAAAGTTTATTGCTGAGCTAATAGGGAATTTTTCATTTAAAACAGACTTAAAAAAGAATTAGAACTTTATAAGGAAGATGACATGCAAAGTGTTCATGAAGCTCTCCAAGCAGAAATCGAATTTTTGGAGTTGGTAAGCCATCATTGATTCTCTGACTTTTGATCACCACTATTTACCCACTAGTAAGAATGGTTTTATTGGCATATGCGTCAATGAACTAGTGTTTTGCCATTCACAGGGATTTATAGGAGATACAAAACTAAGGTCAGCATATAAATCTGTGAAGTGCTTTGAGTTTCCGGAGAGCTAGGTGCGACATAAAGCAAGTTATACTCAAAGAGAATATGTATAGGTTAAACTAAGTTTACAAAAATTCAGACCTGATCTCACAACATTCCCTTGACTAAAACTGCTATTAGAGGATTAATGCACTAAAGGAATTTACTATCATAATGCTAGAAGCTTTTTGTTTTTGATAGGCATAAATTATACTTTTATTATATTTGATCCTAAAACTTTCTTATTACAGATTTCTATGATCTCGAAAACTTGGGATTTAATTATTGGAAACTTACTTTCAAATTGTATGGAAGCACTTTAAATTGCCTTTAACCTCTTATTTTGTTGTTTACAAAGTGAACATAATGTATGCCATGCTCTATTTTAATTGGAGACATGTATAGCTAGCTTTAAAGTAATGTAAAATATAGTTTTAACTTAACGTGTTACATTTATTTCATGTTCATTTTTTGTAAACATTTTCTTGTTTAAAAATGTTCCAGGATTTACATTTTTTTATAAAAACTTAAAAAATAAAATTTAGAAATGACCAGTTATTGTTTTAAATTTACATAAATTTTATGTAATTCCTTTATTAAGAAATTTCTTTTCTTTATGAATAATTACTATGTTTTCTTTTCAGACATTGGCACAGAAAGATCTTCAGGAAAACAAATAAATTATAGAGAATTGATCAGCTATCTGAGATTTGATCACAGCATCTTAGAATCAAATATTTGTGACAGATACATGAATGATACCAATTACGGTAGGGTCTTGTAGAAAATATGAGGTCCAGAATGTTCAAAGTTGCTATCTAGAATTGGTACATTAGCGCTTTCAAAAAAAATAATTTTTTGTCTTGTGTCTTACTGAAACGTTAAGGGTTCTTGTGTGGTCTGCTTTTGTTTCTAAAGGCAGGAGAAGGAGATGTGGATATCGTTCCCAGGCTGCCTGTAACCCTGGACCCTCACGCTGATCTGTACTTTCTGATGTTGTTCAATCTTTGTTGCATCTTACCTCAGGTCCAGTCAAACACATGTAGGAAGAGACACTCAGATTATTGACCCAGTTTTGTTGGTGCCATTCCCACCAACGAGGTGCTGGCTTTCATTTTAATCCTCCTCTGATCATAAGACGTCTTGACAGAGGTCCTCTGAGGTCTTTTATCTGCAAAAGCCAGCTTTCTCCCCGTGCGCTAATGTGTCTCTGGAATGAAGTCTGAGACACTGGCAGCCGTTATCCTGCAGTTCACGCCTGCGGTTTCCTTCCTGATGCCAACACTGGTTAGAGCAAAAGACGTCATCCACTTGGGGGGGACGTAATCTCCTTACGGCCATCGGGTCCATGTTCACGGGTAGCCTGAACCATCGCAGCTGAAAACCGCGTGCTTATATTTGGATCCAACATGACACTGCCACCAAGCCTCTAACGTCATGTATCTTTCCGCTCTTAGAGCCCTGACTCGGAAGACGGGTAGACATACGTTCACTAGTCCTGAAAGAGCATATTGAAACTGTCCAACAGGCCGTAGATGGCAGTCCGTGGGGTCGTGGAACAAAACCTATTTGGATATAGGTTTCAAAGTACAGAGTACAAATGTGAGAATCTTGTTTTCTTTCGTGGCTGTAGCTGAATTAGCTTGATGTCATATGTGAGATGCTTACGAATGCCTTTATCTGTTGATGTTAAGGTCCTGAGCCCAGGTTGAGTTTCAGAGCAGACCTCACTGTGGCATAGCTTTTCTGTATATGTTACTTTATACCTTTATTTCTTAAAAATTAGCAAAGTTAAAACTCTCCTTTGAGATGTACAGTAATTGCCATCTGTTTAAATAATTTACATTTCAGAAGTCATTTCTATTTTGATTCTTTAAATATTTAATAGTAAATTATTTTTGCTTAAAAAGAAAAAAAAATAAAAGCTACCAGAGAATTGCAGTTTATTTTATATGCAAATATAGAGTGGGAAATAGTTACTGGGATTAGCCGTGACTTCAGTTCTTATTTTAATCCATTTATTTACCCACATTCTAAGTTCTGAGTCTTGTGGATATCTATTATTAAATGTATATCATATTATTAATATGTAAATTGAGTTTACGCATAAAGCCTTTTTCACTTAACAGTAATTTTTGTTAATGGTTTTGTAGCTAAAATATTAATGTGAACTAGAGATCTGCCACTTATTTCCATAACTAACACACAATGGCATATATGCAGAATAAACTCTTACTGATAAATTGTCTTTGTGTGTGTGTGTGTGTGTGTCATGTAGACTATCTAGATTGAATATGCAGAGATGGAATCGGAATTCATATGAGTTGAATTTGAGAAAAAAAAGGAAGTTTAGTATTTTCATTATTTCAAAATGCTTCAAATTCATATTTTAAGATTTAAACTGTCTACAACCATGCTACCCTGAACAAACTCGATCCCATCTGATCTTGGAAGCTAAGCAGGGTCAGGCCTGGTTAGTACTTGGGTGGGAGACCACCTAGGAAGACCAGGTGCTGTAGGCATAAAAAAAAAAAATAAAAATAAAATAAGGGATTGTAAGTTGACAAGGTCCTTGCAATCTATGAGGTCAACCAAGGGTTGCCTCGCCTAAAAATAAATAATAATAATAAAAAGATTTAAACTGATTTTCAAACAGTCGAATGATTATTTTAACACTGCATGGTAGAGTAATACAAAGCACTACCCGTATGATGCCAATAAAAATAACTAGGACTGTTAGAATCAGTGTAATCAAGGGAACAAGTTCACTGAACAAAGGGAATACAACAATTGATAGAAATCACAGTGTATGAAACTAAACCGCACTGTCAATACGAAGTAGCAGCATAGTATATCTGGTTTTAGTTTTTGTAAAGAGTTATTCATAAAACTCTTAAGTAGGAAAAATAACAGAAATTATCTGGGTAAAAATATGTCTCAGATCGGCTTTACTCTGGAAGTAAGGCTTTGGCTATACAGAAGCTCCATTTTTAAATGGATGCTCATTCCTTACATAAATTCATTGACTTGTCCCTGTACCTAGTTACAACCAAAGCTCAAACTACCCTGGAGTAACACTAACTGCTCTGAGGTTCCTGGCCTGCGACCCCAGTTCTTTGCTGTAGCAGGTGCTTTCAGAAGCAACTTTCTCATTCTCAGTGCTCTGGTGGGGATGATATTAGGACATGCAGATAATATGCTGCACTTTTTCCCTGCTGATTAATAGAGCTATTCGGTTAGAAGAAAAACAGTGACAAAACGCTAGGACGCGGAGTATGACCACTGGACTAGAGATTCTCTTCTCCCTTCCCTGTCCTAATTGTTGCGACAGGAGTAAAAAGCAAAGAAAAAGAAAAGCTTTGAGGTATGTACACTCGGAAGATTTCCGTACTTACTCATTGTTTTGTCAGTAGTAGTGTTTTCTTCTGTTAAAGAAACCAAAATTGAGGAACATACTGTCTGCCTGTGTTTTGGCCTTAAAAGTTGAAAACGAGGATGAGATTCCTAACAGTCCAAAGTAAGATTTAAGTCACTGTAATGAATTGGAATCTAGAAACATCTTAAAACAGTGTCTATTGGAATTGATAGTTTATTATAGAGTGGAAATTAATGCTGTGAAAAATCTATTGAGTCTCTTACCAGAAAGGCAGTCAGAAATTCAGCTGGCTAGCTGCAGGTGGGCAGGCAGCCTGCACTGGATAGGCCCTTTTCTAAGCTTATGCTCAGGACAAAGTCCCTTTCTATTTCGTAGTAATCAGTCATACATAACTGTCACATTATTATGAATAAATCATTTATTTGCAGTCTAGAAAACAGTAGCAGTTCAATGACATGATTAGAAATAAATATGTTTAATCCTGGGTGTACAGGGTAAGGTGCTCTGTCATTCATATATTTATTTACAGTATAAAATTTGAAATTTGAAGTTATTTAATGTACCAAAAAGTATTTTAACATTTGAAGCTAATATATATTTAGGTCAACTTTTATGTTTGTTCTTGACTCTTCTCCTTTATCATCCTGAAAAACTTAAATGAAGCAAACGCGTTTGCTTTCAGAGTCTGGTTCAGAACATTTTCTGTCAAGGGAATTTTTTGCAGAATGTGAACTAAAAATGAAAAATATTTTTTGTCATTAGCCTGAAGCAGGGATTAAGTCTTGGAGTTTTGTGGCTCTTTTATCTTAAGACAACAGAATTTTTTTTTTTTTTAATGAAAGAATAGGAAGAGTGAAGTTATCTTTGGAAATGGAGGTAGGAAAGCAGTTAGTTGAATTTGTGCTTCCTAAGCATTATTAAGTTAAGTAAATTTTTGCTTGGACTACTAATGATCGAATCATCATACCAGTGAAGACGCTGTATTTTCTTTATTTACTGACATTCAACAAAAGGATAACATTAAGACAGCATTGACTAATATATGGAGGAAATAATATAATAATTCTGTTCTAGAATCAGGGTTCCATTTGGTTATGTTGTTCATTGTACTGAGGGTCACATTCTGTAAACATGAGGAAAAATTTTGCAGGGTAATAATGCTGGTGTGGGAACATATTTACTTAGATTGGAAGAGAAAAGAAAGCAAAACAAAGCCATGACTGATGGTAAAATGCCCTTGTAATTGCTGCTGTGAAAGTATCAAGAGCAAAGCTATCAGAACTGAATGCTTATTTAAACTACTCTTGATACACAGCAGATTTATCTCTTAAAAGACCTTCATGAAGTTGACAGCACCAGAATTCAGATGTCTGGGAAAATAAAAAGTAAAAATGTTAATAACAATGACTGATATAAGTAGCTATGCAAAAGAAGACCAATAGAGTAGGAGAAAAATGATTATATTTTCTTCTTACAACCAGAAAAGTATACTACTCTGTAATTCTAAGCTAATTATTTTCATATTTGTAACAAATTGTCATTCTAATTAGTTGGTAAATAAAATCTTGTTAAAATCCTCTTAATCTACATTTAATAGATGCAAATACAATTGCTGATGAATATTTCTGGATATGGCTTTGTGATTGCTGAGAGAGTATTTGCAAATTCAAACCACCATCAAAAGTGTGGTGGATGACAGTTTTTGTGGACTTTAGACAAAGAAGTTCCAGGTTGTAAATGGGTGACTTGGGAGTAATCATAGGGCAGTGTAATGTCAGCTCTAAAATCTGGTGCCAATTAAAATTTGCAAAATATCAAAGTTATTTTTATAGCAATATTTTACCCAATATAACCAAATCTATTTGGATTCTAGTTGAAGACCAAGCACATATCTCAGTTTTCTGCAGGAGGAACTGAAATTTGGATTGATGGTCAATTTGCATGAAGTCACTGGGAGCTGCAGGCCTCTTTGTTTACACTTTAATTGCTCAGGCTTCCGTTCGAACAATCTTAAAAATATATTACTTTTGAGTATTTTCTTATAATAAAATCTTACACAATAGGTAAATACTAGAAGATAAGAAAAATTTGAGAATCATTTAAATCCCCCATTTGGTACCAGAAAACATCGATTAAAATCAGTGAATGTGAATCTTTAATAAACTAAGAATATCTTTGATACTCCCTGAGGAGAAAGGAGCAAATCAGTACAAAACAGACTCAAATCAAGTATTATTAAAAATTCACCTTCTGGGTATCTCTTGAAATTAATACCTATTCATCCCACTTTATTATACTTTCTACAGATGTGTTTTTTTCAGTGCTTCCCTGTGGTCATTGATAATTTAAGGTGATGATCTGAAGGGATGGCACCTTCTTAGATTATCAAATAATAAGAATTATTATTTTTCAGTACTTGCTAAAGCAGACATGTGGACTAATAGAAAATTCCAGAAAGGTCAACATGTAAAGAAATCTCTAACCTTATTAGAACTCATATTTATTTCTTCATTTTTTCCCTTCTATAATTCCTTCCATCTATTCTTTCAGCCAGCCATCCATATATCCAGGTTCCTGGCTGTCTCTTGGAACTCCTGTCAGATGATCCTCCTCCTTGCACATTCCCCTCAGGCCACATTGGCCTTTGCGCCCTTCACATAGGCCCAGCTGGCTCTGGCCTTTGGAGCATTTCAGATGTTTCCTTTCCCTGGGCTGCTCCTCCTCCTGACCTTTGTATGGCTCTCTGAGTCAATCATCCAGGTGTCAGCTGAAACATCACCTCCTCAGAGAAGCCTTTCTTTATTATATTTTATTTTTTGCCAGAGGTGTGTTTATTTTTTTAGTAAAATCATTAGGGTGATATTGGTTAATAAAGTCAAATCATTTCAAGTGTACAGTTCAACAACACATCATGTATATTGCATTGTGTTTTCACCACTCAAAGTTAGATTTCCTTCTGTCACCAAATATTTGACCCCTTTTACCCTTATGAAATACGGTTTGAATTAACTTGTTTATTTAACCCATATTTATTAATTGAGGATTTAAGCACAAATTGTTAATCTTCTAGTTAAAGAAACTGGATTCATTTCTTGTTGATTCTCTTTTTTGGTTGAATGATCCTATCCTCTTATTTCTTACTGTTCCTGAGCCTCTGTTGGCAGTAATAATGTTTGCTAGCTTTAAAGCCTATCTATGTAGAAAAACCAACAAAAGCATTGAAAAGAAACTAGAATCAAATAATGATCCTATATCCCATAATGGAGAAAGTTTGTGGGTCTCTCAATGGTCACTGACAGCTTTCTATTATCAAGCTGTTGATTGGCAGGTAATGGTTATGAAAGCTTGCTTTCCACCAGCTGCCAGAATAGGAGGTGAAAATTGTAAATTGCTTGCAAGCTATGAATGTGCATTAGAGTAGCTTAAAACCATTATTTCTCCATGATAATAGGAAATTTTGAAATGCATTTGTTTCTGACTATGATTTATTTGGTCTTTCTGGTCTGAAACACAAAGTTTAAGCAATCCTGTTTTTATTCAGCACTGTATTTAGAAAAATGTATGAGTGCCATCTGCTGGATTTCTCTGATACCACCTTGAGCAAGATGATAAAATTGGAAGAAGTTGGGAATGACAAATCCTTATAAGAGTGACCCACCTTCCTTCCTTCCTTCCTTCCTTCCTTCCTTCCTTCCTTCCTTCCTTCCTTCCTTCCTTCCTTCCTTCCTTCCCCATTTAGGTATATTTTAAATGTCTCTCTATATAATTTTCAAATATATATTTGATACTAATTTTAAAATTATCACATTACTTTAAAGAAAATATAAAGCTTAAGGGACATAAAAGTGAAATTCTAGTAATATTACAGTATTGTTTCTACTTTCACTAACCTTAAAAAGGCCTAATTGATTTAATTCATATATATTCTCTATTTTTGAATTAAAAAATATAAGTAACAGACTTTTGCCCTAAGAGCACATAAAGAGTTGGTGTTAACTCGAGTTGTTGATTAATTTACATAACTTCTGGGTATATTAACCTTGATTATTTAGTGTTTGTTTTTAGTCTTCAAAAATTCATTTGTGAATTGTCGATCCATCAGATAAAGTGAAGCCATTTTACTTAGGATCCTTAGTGATTGACATGTCAGTCAGCCTTTTTGCCTGATGTGTGTTTCCTTTAAAGCTTTACTAAAAAAATCCCTATCTCCTTATCATCTAACATCTACAAAATTGATATTGTTTCAGGAGTTAAGTGGTCGAAGTATTTTCTAGCACAGTTATGTCGATGAAGGGAAATTAGGGTGAATCTCTATTAACTCCAAGAATATCTTAAGAGTTGAATATTTGACAGTTCTTCATGTGTCCAACCCATTAGCAGATCTTGCTTTTTTTCTCTTGAAAATAGAAGCATGGCTACTCCTCTGGTGTGAGCCCCTGATATTTCCTGTCTTTTTTTTTTTTTTGCTTTATTTGTCTCTTAGTACATTTATTTGATCTTATTTAGAATTTTTTATATTCGCTATCTTTCAGATTAGAATTTGTCTCCTGTTCACTGCTATTAACTCAGCGATTAGGACAGTGCCTGACCCATAGTATGTACTCAAATAGCTTATTTCTTAAATGAAAGGGTTTGCTTTGAGTGATTTTCCTCTTTCTCAATAAAATATAAATTATATTAGTAGGGACAAATCCTTGGTACTTCTGTCAGTTTTAAATTAGAATATCCAAGGATTTGTCTATACTCATATAACTCAGTTTGACTCTCTGTCACCACATTTTAAAGGAAAAATGAGCCCCTACTAAGCAGAATATCATGGTGGTCGTGGTATAGGCTCAGAGGTGGCTAAAGCCTGGTCCGTATGGAACTTACACTTCTTCCCGAAGGTGGTTAAGAGATTGTTGTGAAATGACCAAACAGTTCAGACTCAGAGCTGCTAGGTTCATTCTTCAGTGAAATAAGAGGTGAGCTTAGTTTTGTTGCATTTGCTTTATTTTTCCGAGGGGCATCAGTTAAACTTGGCACTGATTCTTGAGGAGTTCTGTGTGTTTCCTGATCCATGATCACTTGACTTACATGTGTATTGGTGTTAGAGAATCTGAATTCGGAAGTCCATCCTTGATCTCTCATACTACGTGCTTTACGTAAATCATATCTAATTTTTACCACTATCCTAAAAGATGGAACTATTAATGATTATTTTATAGTCAAGGAGGCAGAGCCTGCATAGCTAAGCAAATTACAATGCCAAGATAGTACAGTGCCAGTTTTAAGTCACAGGGCTACCTTAACTCAAGGATCTCTATATTTCCCAACGTAAAATACCTAGGGGCTGATTTGCCTGGGTTTAGAGATGTAACAAAAAGAGCCATTTCTCTCACATGGGCAGTGAGCCGTTTACTAGGCACCAGGAATGTTTAAACTGGCTCTTCCCCGGTGGAGGCCTCTGTTTCCTCCTCCTCAGCGAGTGGAGAGGTAACTGGAATCGGAACATTCATTCCTTTCAGATATGGCACAAGTGTTCCTTCCTCTGCCAACTGTTTCCTGGTACCATCAGGCAAGTTGAGTGTGCCTTTCGTGCCCCACAGAACTTTTTCTGAATATGCGTTATAGCATTATCCGGCAGTGTGTGTGATTGTTAGTCTTCTCTGAACTGTGAATTCTGAGGGCAAGAATTTGATTCATTCATTTTTGTGTCTCAGATCCATAGCAGAGTGCCTTGCACATAGCAGGTTTCCAGTCAGTGTGGGCACCTTCACGCCCATGACTTCCACTTCACATGCCTCGTGGGCTGACCAGGCGCCCAGTCAATGCGGACAACTTCACACATGTGACTGACTTCTACTTCACATGCCCAGGGGGTTGACCAGGTTTTGGAGAATGGCCTGCAACCTAACCATTTTAATATTCTTGGTGAAAGAAGGTGTATTCTAAGATTTAAACAATCTAATTAACATTAACTTTTGAATACAAGGAGCCTAGCTATTTCTTTCTCAAATTCTTATTCTGGTAATTTCCACCACCCCCTCCCACCCCGCCCCCCCCCAAAAAAAATACCCTGAAATTTGCATTCAGTACAACCAGTTTCCATTTACAGTAGCATTTTGATAGTATTAAAAGGGAACTTGGGACTACTCACTAGTATGGGAACATTTAAAAAGGAATAGAGGAAGAGTCTTGAAGGACAGCTGATGACACACTGCCGGAATTAAAGAATTAATGTGCCCATACAGACCTGTGGAGGAAATTCTTAGGAGAGGTGTTTTGGTGAACTCCATTCTGCACATACAGGAAAAAGCAGACTTGGCCAACTAGGACAGTGTTGTGCAATAGAAGCGGTGTGCTAAACGGGCTACGTACACGTTTAATTCAGTTCTAATTTCTGTTTTCATCAGATCTCATTAATTAAATTCAACTGGGAATACACTTATTTGAAATAGTGGAAAACGGAATCAGTGTTATTTATTATTTAAAAAATGTGGCAATTTTATTTTCACCATCCACACCAAGTTAAATGAGGGGCTGTTAGCTTGCTTTAGAGAGTGAGATAAGACTGACAGTGCTTTCACGGACATTGGCTAGTCAATTGTATTCGTTTCCTGTTGCTCCCGTGACAAGTTACCACACACTTACTGGCTTGAAACAATACACGTTTGTTACCTTGCAGTTCTGGATGTCAGATGTCTGGCGTGGGTCTCCCTGGACCGAAAGCAAGATGCTGTCAGGGTTGCGTTTCTTCTGCAGGCTCAGCTGGTTAACAGGCTTAATTCCATCTGCAGCCTGAATTCCTCTCTGCCATGTAACTTAGCATAGTCATCGGTTTTGGAGATTGGGGTATGGATATCTTTGGAAGGGGGCATTATTCCGCCAATCACATCAATGAAATTTGTGTGTTCTCTCAAACAAGCTGGCTGATAAATTGTGCAGCATGTTTTGGGTTAGTTTTCTTAGTAAGCCTTTTTAAACTGAGTGAACGTTTTACTGTTATGACGTTTTATTTTTTACGATCTTTTTATTGGGCTGTCACCTGGCCGCAATAACGCGAAATCATATTGTAGCTGAATGGCATTTTTCCCTCCCAGGAAACAGGGTCCTGCCGTCCTGTAGCAGAGACGTTTCCGGGCAGTTTTAAGTTAGCATTTTTCCCCTCCTCTTCATCTGCACCTCATCCCAGCTGTTGACATCTCTGCTTTTCCTTTCGGAGTTTCTCCCAAACATGTTTTTATAATTTTTTTCTTATTTTTCACCTCCACTCTTGTGCCCACCCTAATTTATCTGTTTTACTGGATTGCTTCCACTCTTGAGCAGTTAAGTGAAGCTGTATCACCTTTGTTTTTTAGATTTAAAAACTTGATGGTTACCCCCTAGCTGAATCTTCCTTTTCTGGTAGAAATTTTCATTTGGAAATCTTCCTAAAAAGTAGAAAACCTCAGAGTGACCTCTATAAACTACAGCAAAAATATCTACCCTGAAAGTATCCTTTAGGGAAACTACCTTGTTGATTCAAATGTTTAGAATCTGTTTTTGTTTTAAAAGGCGGAAGATACTGCAAAGTAATATTAAGTAACAAGCTCTGTTCGTCTCTGAAGGTTGATTTCCTTGGCAGAAATTCATCGACTGACTTATCATACGTATCTGTAATAATCTTGACTGAACTCGTTCTTGTGCATTATTCACAGAGCTATTAAATATATTATAACAGTCCTCAATTTAATGAGTATTTCTTGAAGTTTGTCTTTGAAAGGTGCTGTATGGGTCACACACGCACATACACACACACACTGAATAAGACGTGATCCAAATCTGTAAAATCTTAAAGTCAAGATGCCGTGTTGCATCACGAAATAGGTTTTGTGTTCAAAACAAATATTTTTATTGGCTTTTAAGTCACCTTATTTCAAAATGTTTATGCGGTAGCTTTAGAAATAAGACCTGCAATCCTATTCTTGCTCTGCCCCTCCTGTGTGTCATTAGGCTAGTTCCTTAAGTCTTCTGGATTTCAGGTTCCTAATCAATAATGAAACAGTAAAATAGTATCTCTTTTGTCAGATTGTTGTGAAGATTCTCGGAGACAGAATGTGTGAGGGAACCAGCATGACTCCGAGCCGGGCGTGCTTGCGCTCGGTCAGTCACAGGCATTGGGGTGGTTTGGCAGAAGGCGTGCGGGTCAGACAGAACGCCTTAGCAGGGGATGAATGGCGCTGCGTTGCTCTTTGTACACAAAGGTGACCTTCTGGTTTTTATACTTCGATTGCTTGCTTTGAGTCACCAGAATTTCACATGTGGGGCCTGTGTCCCAGATCTGTGACACACCTGCCTGTGGGACAGGTGAAGTCTGAAGCTGGGAAACACATTTGCCTGTTCAGACATAGCTGCGTCCATCTGCCAAGTCTGAAACGCACCGACCAGCCTCGCAGGAATTTGGGGGATGGTCAATCTGCTTTTGAGCAAATCCTGTTGGTTTTGTATTCTGAGATATAATCAGAGACTGGGAACGTAGCTTGTGGACACTAAAGACTCCTCTAGCTTCTGGTGGAAATTGACAGATAAACCTTTACCTCTGCTGCTTCCCTAAAACTCCACTAATACCATAGTAAAAGGATTTTCTTGTAATGACCTAGTGGACAGAAACAAGAGGATGCCGAGGAATTGAGAGCAGTGTGATTGCAGAAGCTGGGAAGTAGATGGATGAGTGGGAAATGACTTAGCAACTTGAGAAAGTAGACCCCAAACTGAGAGAAAGATGAAAACCTTGATTTTCCCCTGCAGAATTCTCAAAATGCTTGGAAAGTGCCAGTACTAAGTACTTCTGGAAGTGGAGGTGAAAGTAAGACTGAAAACGAAGGTATTGGTCAATGCATGTTTAAGAAACACTAAGATCCTCAGATCCCAGTCCCCATTCCAGCTGGGGGACAGCCCCTCCCCAACACTGGCAGAGGATTTTAAGTTTATTTTCTAGAGAATATATAACAGAAGGTATTTGGAAAGGGCATGCCAGACAGCGTTGAGGTGAGAGCATAATTACTGACAACACGGGGATTAAGTTTATGTTCTTAATGTTATAACCCCAACCCTTTAACTCAGGTCTCATTTTGGGCAATCAAATTATATCCTGCAGGTCAGCCAGTGTTCTCAAAGAATAGTCCCAGGACCAGCAGCATCAGTATCATCTAGAAACTTATAGAAATGCAGACTTTAGGCCTTATCCCAGACGTGATGAATCACAAACTCTATAGGTGGGGCCCAGCAATTTGTCTTCTAACAAGCCCTCTAAGTGACTCTGACGCACACACGAGTTTGAAGACCACACTGTTCCAAGTAGAAGACTGGAATATCCTCTCTGAGGAATTTCACAAGCTCAGAAGAAAAAACATAAGGAAAGAAAATGTTCAGTGAAACTGTCTAGCCGGACAGTCCCTAGAGTGAAGCCCATGGTTGACAAGCTCTACCCAGGAGTCCAGAGCTTTCAAGTGAACTTTCACAGCCTCACTCTTAAACAGAAGTAGTCAGCGTTCACAAGGCACGCCTTCAACACAAAGAGGGGGGAAGCCGCTTGAAAGGAAGAGATTACTCAGGGAGATGAAAACTTTATAAAATTCATGGATATTGTCAGAAAGAGAATAACTTGCTAATAAATTGCATAAATGAAATTAAATATATGTTAGCAGAATTTTTAAGAGTTAAAAGATAAAGCTGAAGGCAACTCCCAGAAAGTAGGGCGAGAAGACAGAGGAAGAAGAGACAACAGAAATTTTTCAAGAATTAAAGTGCGTGAATTTTTAGATTGAAAATGTCCATAAATAGCCCTGTGAATTGAGCGTTAAGACCTGCTGCCCAGTGACAGTACCACAAAATTTCAGAATATGGAGGACACAGATAAGATCCTATGAATTCCCAAAGTGAAAAATAGGTCACCTCTAAAGGATGAGGAGTCCGAATGCTCTGGAATTCCTAACAGCAATACTTGGATGACCAGTCTAGCACTTGGTTTACCAATTCACATGAGAGGTGGTGAGACTTTCACAGATGTGGGGCAGGTAACTCCCAGGATCATAGCTGTGCCCCAGGCCCAGAGAGCCAACAATCCACATAAGAGCAGCCTCCAGAGAGGGGCTTCGAAGAAGATGAAACTGCTAGAATGCCTGAGATGTTGAAACTATTGAGAGGAATTTCAAACAATTGAGGTGGAATTTTGGTATAACTCAGTGATAAGTACATAGAAAACTAAGCAAATTAAAAATATATATATATATATCACTAACTCCAGAGAAAACAAAAAGTTGTGCAAGGAAGGAAAAACTATATGACTCATAATACTAGACAGCTCAGCTGAGGTTATTTTCATAGTTGTATTAGTGTTAACATTTAATATTGAACTAACGGTGTAACACAATGTTGGATGCGGGGGTGGTGAGAAGTATATTTGTGATGGTGGCAGATGTTCTATGGGAAAGAAAACTAAATTCATGTCTTCCATAGAGGGACATCAGTAGAAAATGCCATAACTGCAAAGAAATAAGTAGCAGCATGGGCATGTTATTTAGTGACATGAAGGCAAATTCAAAATCGAACGAAATTCAAAATTGAAATTATTGCCTGGGAGCAGGGGTGATGGGAAGAAAAGGGGAACAGGAAAGGAAGTGTGTATCGATAGTCTCCATTCATACAAATGATTTGTGTAGAACTAACTCATACTGGAGAGTTTGCTTTGTTTAGTGACCATAACTCTAAACATGAGACAGAAAGCAGACCTCTAACATAAATCATAAATTCAGTAGTGTGCTAGGAAGCCAGCAGCAGGGGCAGGGGGTGGGAGAAAGGTGCTCGCTTGTGATGTGAAGATTCTGCCGTGGCCGGTTTCAAGCTAACAACAGTTTAACAGCTGCCTCGCCAAGTTCCTAACATTTAACAATCAGCTCTTGCAAAGCATTATAAATCAGCTTCCCATGACCTCCTAAAATTACATTTTTTAAAGTAAAAAGTCCTCTCTGACTTGAATGAAAAGCTCGGTACTGCTATGTGAACCATGGCTGTTCTTTTTTTCTTCGCTGTTTTTTTTTTTCTTTAATCAATTTTTGAGACGTAATTTACGTACCATAACATGCACAGATTCTAAGTGGATAGTTTGATGAGTTTTGACAAAGTCAGATACCCACCATCCAAACCAAGGGGTAGAGCAGTTTCATTGCTTCAGAAAGTTTCCCATGTCTTCTCGTAGTAATCGCTGTTTTAATTAGTTTTGCCCGTATTTGAGCTTTATGCAAATGAATTATACAGTATGTGTTCATTTGAATGTGGC
The DNA here is from genome assembly GCA_003508835.1 of Eonycteris spelaea. Lineage (NCBI taxonomy): Eukaryota > Metazoa > Chordata > Mammalia > Chiroptera > Pteropodidae > Eonycteris > Eonycteris spelaea. Next base: position 8,915,378 of record PUFA01000004.1, on the reverse strand, counting down.
TTCACACAATGTGTGTGAGATTCAGCTGTGTTGTTGCATGTACGAGCAGTTCATTGTTCACTGTACCAAGTATTTTATTGTATGCGTAAACCCAGTCTTTGTAATTTTGTCCTGGCTATTGGAGATGATGTATTCTGATGAATCTGTACTATGACGTCTTCCTTTAAAGAGTGTTTTGTCCTGACAGGCATTGAGATGACTGGGGAATTCTTTTGATCCTATTAGTCTTGGTTGTATTGTTTCTTTGGGTGGTTCTATTTTCATTCTAAAGGTAGTCTGAGGCAGGGCCCTTACTCCAGGATGTGGTCTCTGTACTAATGCCTTAGGGGTCTTAAACTCACTCGGCCCCCCACCCCCATTCAAGCCTCTTGATCCCACCCTGACCACTGGTTTGAATAGCAGCCTTTTCTCCTGTATCCCACCTTTCAAATTCCAGCTGCTTCAGCTGCCTGGAACTTGGGTCTCTCTCTGCCTTCTCAACTCAAGAAACCTCTTTTGGGGGCTCACCTCTCTGCAGCAGGAGCCAAATTGCCCCCAGGCTCAGCTTCTGTGGTTCCTGGCTCAGAAATCGTGAGCTTGCCCTGCCAGTCCTCGGGGCCTGAAAACAGTTGTCCCATGTATTCTGCCCATTTTCTCATTGTTTTCAACAGGAGAGCAAATCCTGTGCTCACGGCTCTATCAGGACTGGAAGGGTTTGACTAGTTAAGCTATAACTTGGGTAAAACTGAAAACCAAAACAGAAAATCTCAGCATTTTTCTCTTTCATTGCCTCTTTTGAGAAGAGCCTTCAAATGGAAACTGAGCTCCTATAGGGAGAGATGGCGCTTTATCTGTTTTTATATTCCTGGATCTCGCTCTGGACCCAGACTACCAGCTGTCAATGAAGGATTAGATAAGTGAATGAATGAACAAATGACTGAACGAGTAAATATGCAGCTGTGCTAAAAATTTTTGAAAAATAATTAAGCTTGATATGTGTGTCCTTTCTTTGATCCTACTCCGTAATTTGAATGAAGATAAGAAGAAGTGAAGACTAGTTTAACTGGGGACTAGGTATAACTAGTTTAAGGATCATTTATTACCTATTAGAACTAGAAATAAAGATTTCTTTTGTTCCTTATAATATGGGAGGATTTTAAAAGAAGTCTTTGCTGACACAGCAGTAACAAGCAGTGGCCCTGGAATCCTGGTCTGCATTTGGCCTCTGTAGCAACCAAAAAATGCCTTAGTAAAGAAATGTGAGCCTGTCAAATGAATCTCCTTGGAAGAGGACATCATCAGTGTAATCTGATACCTGTGCTCCTGGAGAAAGCTGGCTATAGTGAAGATCTTGTCTGCAAGGGTTGCATGTGAGGGCAAAGCTGTCACGGTGCCCCATGGGCAGCCTGGAAAAGGTGGTGTGTCCCTTTGGAGGTGAAGGCAAGCCACAGCTGAGGGTCTGCTGAAACAGGCATCTAGCAGAACATGTTAGCCAGATCTCAAAGAGCAAAACCTTTAGAGTTGTTGCCTGGGTGGGGTCAGTAATTTTAATCAGGTTGTTGATTGGGTGTGGGGCCTTAATGAATGGGACTATGGCATTAACATTATCGTAAGCCACAACGGGGTGGCCTTTATTTTTTTCCAGGCAAAATTTTAAGAACAGAGAAAACTGGGCTGTTAAATGGAGAAACCGTGGAGATAATCAACCCTTTATTAATTAGGTTCTATATCATAATTTTTTATCCTTGAAGGCATAATGATTAAATTTGGCATAATGATTAAATTTGGTAGAATTCCTAGGTATAACTAAAATTCGAGCACCAGTATTAAGTCTATGAATCTCTAACAATTAGTGTATTTTTAACAAATGTTAAAGTTAGTTTAAGACCTAGGTTGTAGAGGTTCAAAAGCCAATCAATACTCTTTTTATATTTATGTTACATAAATTCTTTAAGATTTCCAATTTAACAAAAAGATAGGTGTGCTGGAAATAAGAACTATCTAAGAATTATGTTTGAATTATGGTAAGACAGAAATGGGGTTTTGTGTCTTTAGAAAAGTTGCAACATCAAAATTACACAAGACAAGTAGAAAAGACCTATTCGAATAGATGTGTAATTTGATAATGCAGATAAGGTGGTGAAATCATGTCATCATGAGTTGGCAATACTCTAGTCATTATGCCTGCTGTTTGAATATGGCACAGGTTATGCAAATCTGCTGGTTACAAATTAAGAATAGGAATTGTTTCCTGGTGCTTGTCAAGAAGAACGGCTTCATAATGGTTAGTTTAGGATTGATTTTAATAGCTTAATATAGGTATGACAAATGAGTTCTGTAATGTTGCCTTGAATCATTTTGTTCGGAACATGAACAAAATATATAGCCTTCTTTGAACAAAACTAGACAAATCATTCTTTTATAATATACCATGATTCTTACATATGACAGTTTGAGAGATAAAGAAGGAACCTTCAAATAGGTGCCTTAGGAGACGTCAGAAACCTTACATCTGTGGTCTGCTGAGAACAAGAAAATATATACTTTTCTCCATTTCTAAGAAGGATTACCTTGTTATCGAAAACTTAATTTTCTTCTTTGCTTATGCTGTTTATTCCTTTGACCTAGAGCCTGTCTCATGTTTTCCACCTGTGAACTTTGTGTCTATTTTCAAAGATATTTATTGAGTGCTGAAAAAGTTGGGACACTTTTACTTGCAAAAGACCAGTTAGCTTAAAGAAACAAAGGGGTGTTCTGGCTCCCTTCACTAGGCAGTCCTATGTGCAGCTTGACTTTAGGCACAGCTGGATCCAAGGGCTCGAAAAAGTAGTTAGACCAGTCTCTCTTTCCACCAGTGCGTCCATTTTTCATTCTTCCAGCTTCATCTTCAGGAAAACTTTGCCCATGTGGTGGCAAAGATGGCTACTGGCAACTTCAGGCTTTTATTATCCCCATGAAAAGGGAGCACTTTTTCCCCAGTAGTTCTAGCACATCTCTGAACTGGCTCTCATTGGCCTGCCGTAGACAAGATGCCTGGACCTGGACCACTCTATTATTCTGATTAGCCAGGCCAGGCTGAGGGGTGGAGCAAGAAATGATAGCAGCTTAAAGCGAACCTCTTGCACTGCGAAAGGGAAAGCACCTTTCTCCAAAAGAAGTGGGAGCGACGTTACCGCAGAAGGAAGAATGGGTGCCGTGCAGGGCCTGCAGAAGCCCTTACTCTGTTCAGGGACTGTGAATGTGTATTTATGCTTTAAGGTCGGATTCAGGTGTCACTTTTTCTGTAGAGACTTTCTGTGCCCTTGTCAATACAGGTCAAATTAATCAGTCTCTTAATCCTTTTTTTCCTTTTACTCGTCCCTACATTGGTGCTCAATTATAATCTATCTTTTGCCTTTCTGTGTCCTCTGCGCCCTTTGAGGGCAGAGACTTATTTTTATTTGAATCCCATTTATCCATTTAGTCTAAAAGTAGTTACTGAATGACTACTGTGTACCAGACATGGTGCTAAGCTAGGAAGATGGTGGAATATATACATTATCCCTGCCCTGACAAAGTTCATTTTTAATTAGGAATATGAATTAATAAGGAATTACAGAGTATGTGTTGAATTTTATGATACTGGTTTTAAGGGTACTGTGAGGACACACATGGAAAGAATGAATGATTTAGTGTGATGGAGGGTGAAGTAGAGGTGAGAGGTGACTATTTCAGGAAGAAGGAAGGGCCTGTGTGAAACCCCTGAGGTAAGAGATGATAGATACCATGAGTGTTCAAGGAACTGAATCTCATCTAGTACAGAAACGATACGCTAGGCCGGATCTCAAGTGCACTGTAAGTTTTTTCAGCTGTTTGGATTTTACCCGAAGGACAATGGACAAAGGTTTCAATAAGAGGAAGAATATGACCATGTTTACATTAAGTCATTATTTCCTACTGCAGTATGGGAAAGAAACTGAAGAGGAGCATGACTAGAGGCTATTGTATAGGAGGAGGAGGTAAACATTGGTAGCAACTTGGACAAAAATTATTGTGGCAAAGATTGGGAGGAGTCAGATTTGGGGAAATTTAAGCCCTAGAATTAAAAGATTGTGTAGAAGAAAGCAGAAGGGAGAAGTGAAAAAGACAGAGGAATCAAACGTGACTTCCAGGTTTCTAGCTTCAACGCCAGGTTGCGTGGGAGTACTATTTATTGGAAGAGTGTGTCATGAGGTGGTGGCAGGTCGAAGGGAGGTGAAGAGGAAAATGATGAGTTCCAGTTTGTTTATGAAAATTTGAGGTATCTGCAATATATCTAAGTGGAGAAGCCCAGAGAAGCTCAAGAGAGAAACTTGGGTTGGAAATAAAGATTTGTTGTCAACATGTAGACGATAATTTAAGACCTGGAAATGGATTAAGTGGCCTAGGGAGAGTGCGTAGACTTAGAAAAAGGACTATGACAGACTCTGGAGGAACTATCAACATTTAAGGGTCAAGTAGAGGAAGAGAAGCCAGCAAGGGACAGCAAGGATTGCCCTCAAAGGTTGGAGAAAAAGGTGAGAATGACGTTGAGGAAGCCTAGGATTAGAGCTTTATATAAGGAACGAATACTGTCAAGAAAGGAAAAGATTAAAACAAGTCCATACTGCTCAGCACAGAGCCTGATTTCATTCATTCTTTCATTCATTCATTGTTTATCAAATAAATGTTTATTAAACATCAACAATTTTCCAGATTTAGTGATGGATACTAAATATGCAAGACTGGGTAAAAACTTTTAGTAAGTGGGTAATTGATATTTGTTGAATAAATGTGTAATTGAATGAATTGTTTTTGTTGAAAATTTAGATGAGGCTGCTTAAAGATGAGATAAAACATGTGATGGGTATCATTGTGATGCTGATACTCACCAGCTTTCTACTTCTCCTAGTGACTGAACAACCTCAGTGCCAAAACACTGGTTCAGGCTTAATTAATCTGGGCCAAAGGAAGGTGTCGTTGGTAGGTAAATGACTTACTAGTAGAGCATACAGGAATAGTTAGAATCTCTCACTCGATGGGTCTTGTTCGCAGGTATAGTTAGCTCTCTCTCATTTCCTCACAGGAACTCTACCTCTTTTTAAACCTCGGTTCACACGGAGCCTGTCATTCTTTTTTTAATGTACCATCTTACCTAACAAGACTGCAGAAGCTGTTTATATTATTGAAGCCTGTTGGATGAAGCCAAGCAAGATAGTTCAGTAAAATCTTTTCCGGTGGCAGAAAGTGCACAGGGAACACAGCAAATCAGCAAATTACATCAACAGTCGTCATCTCTTGTCCAGTACGTTATTTCTCATCCAGAGAGCAGGAAACACTGACTCGAAGGCTGACCTGTTACACTTGTTTTCCAGTGTGAGGACATTTTCTTCTTAAGAAGGACTCATAAGATTTCAGTTATTTTCTTATGCTGTCATGAAATACGGCATCAGTGTTTTTGTGTGAGTTGGATTAGATTAATTAAAAATCAGTATCCTGTAGAAAATTTAAATATATTTGATTTGTTAGCAGAATATTTCTTAGAACTATGGATTAAGCAAGCCATAGTTCTCCACTACTGGTGTGTGTGTGTCGGGGCGGGGCTGGGGGTGGCTGGGGAAGGAGGTTCTCACATAATCAAAAGTGTATAAAAAATAAAGCATTTAGCTTCCTAAAGGACTTTAGCAGTGTAGGCAGACGAGATAGGCTCATAGTATCAACCATTCACAGGACAAAATTAATAACAATAGTTCCATGAATTGAATGTCTACTGTATACTGGACAGTGTGCCAGACTTTATGACCATTCACCTGAATCTAATACATACAATAAAAGACATTCAACACATAAACACACACACATACACACACACAAAACTGGGAAAATATATTTGCAACAGGTGATAAGTGAAGGGTTAACATGAAAAATAGAGAGAGAACTTCAAAAAATGAATAGAAAAGGAAACAATAGAAAAATAGGCAAGGCAAATCAATAATTAATAGAAAAAGATACAAAGGCTAATATATAATATATGAAAAGATGCTCAGGCTCATTTATAATCAAAGAAATACAAATAAAAACTATAATTTTTTTCTGTAAATTGGCAAAAATTAAACAAAAAGATTATGCCGATATTGGTGAAAATAGAAGTGAAAGCATGCTCTTACGTTACAATATTTTTGGAGATTTTATCAACATTCTAATTTCATAATTTATAACCTTGCTGGTAACTACTGGATACCAACATAGGTAGTGTAAATGTTTGTGAACAAGAGTACATCATTTGTATTTTTAAAAAAATGGAAATGACCTAAATATGAAATCAAGGGCATATTATGCAACTATTAAAGATTGAGGAATATTTATATTATCAGTTTTAAAAATGTTCATGATACGTTATTAAGCAATAAAGGCAATTTAGAAAATCTAGTGCAGTAACATTTTAAAAACCTGTAATCTGTAGCTTCCATATGTGAGTACAGATATCATATACAGATGGATGGATAGATGATATATTTCATTAGTTATCTACTGCTGCTGTGACAAATTATCACAAACTTAGTTGCTTAAAACATCTCTTTATTATCTTGCAGTTCTGAGGGTCAAAAGTAAAAAACGAGTCTGACCGGAGTGAGATTGTAAACAGGACAAGGATGTTTGCTCTCACCGTTCGTACTACAGGTTCTTGCTAGTGCACTAAGGCAAGACGAAGACACAAAAGACATGAAAAGTGGAAAAACACTGTACAATCCTCATTATTCACAGATGACATCCATGAGTCTATAAAAAAATTCTATAGAATCATCCCAGAGTAGAACAAGTGAATTTAGCAAGATCACAAGATACACAGGCAATATTTAAAAATTGACTGTATTTCTATATGTGAGCAACAAATAAAATTTAAATTTAAAATGATGTTAAGTATAAAGGTATCAAAAAAATCAAATACTTTGGAAAATACCTTACAAATATCTTACAAAAAATGTACAAGACTTCTACATTGAAAGGTATGAAATATTACTCAGAGAAATTATAGAATGTCTAAGTAAATGAAGAGATATATTATGTTCATAGATCAGAAGGCTCAATATCATTGGATGTCAGTTCTCTCCAAGTCTATACACTCGATGAAATCGCTATTAAAATACCAGGAGGATTTTGTGATGAAATACACAAGCTGATTTTAAAATCTGTACCCAAATACAAAGGATCCAGAATAGCCAAAATAATCTTGAAAAACAAGCCAGTTGGTAGAATTACACTGCCTGATTTCAACACTTACTCCTTAAAACTTAAATCAAAACTGTGGTTTTGGCACAAAGGTAAACATATAGATCAATGGAACAGAATAGAGAGTTCAGAAAAAGTCTTACATATGTATTATCAATTGATTTTTGACCCAGGTACCAAGGCACTTGGGGAAAAGGAAAGTTTTTAAAAATGAATATTGCTGGAAAGTCTGAATATCCATATAGAAAAAATATATATATACTCTTAAATCCCTGTCTCACTACACACACAATCTGAGAAGGATTATGGACCTAAATGTAAACCCCAGTGCCTGAAACCTTTTAGAAGGAAAACATAGAACATCTTAGTAACTTTGGAGTAGGCAGCATTTTATTTATTTATTTATTTTGGGGGGCAGGGCACAAAAAGTGCTAACCCATTAAAAATTTTTTAAAAAGACAAACTTTTTTATAAAAACTTTTTGCTCGTTGAAAAGTTATTTAAAAACATGAAAAGATATACTATAGACTGGGGAAAATATTCATAGCTCATAATTCTGACATAGGACTTGTACTCAGAATATAAAAGGAATTCCTTTTATATTCTAAATTAACATTTAAAAAATGAATGAAGAACAAATTGAATAGCTAGACTTCATTGAAATTAAGAACTGCTCTGTGAAAGGCAATGTCAAGAGATTAAGATACACCTAAACCACAGACTGGGAGAAAAGTTTTACAAAAAAAAAAGTCTGTTAAAGGACTGTTATCCAAAATATATAAAAAAAACTTTTAAAACTCAACAATAAGAAAACAAAGAACTCAATTAAAAAAATGAACCAAAGGTCTTAACAGAAACTCACAAAAGAAGATACACTGATGGCAAACAAGCAGATGAAAAGACGCCGCATCATAGAAGAGTTAGTGTTGAATGGGCACAGAATTTCGTTTAGGAGTATTAATTCCGGATGTGGATGACGGTGATGGCTACACAATATGAATGTGCTCAATGCCCCTGACTCGTGCACTTAAAAATGGTTAAAATGGTGAATTTCATGTTACCTCTGCTTCAGCACAATAAACAATAACTCACTGAAATAGACTCTGAAGATTCGTATATTTTATTGGGCGTGAAATATACCTCAATTTAAAAAAAATTTTAGAAGAGAAAAAGGTGCTGAATAAACAAAACAAGCAAGCAAACAAAAATCAATGCCCAGGCTTTCATGCTCCCCAGCTAATTCAGCTGAACTGAATATTCAGCTAAGGCTGAGAAATACTTTAATGGTTCTGGTATTATTGAGTTCACTGGGGAAAAAGTTTTCCAGTTGGCCATTCTGGAGCTATTGGCCCATCTGCACACTGTACTGTGTATTTCAGAGTTGGATTCCTCAGCACCCATGACAGATAACAATCTTGGTTACTACACAGTTTTTTGCAAAGACCAACTTGTTAAAAATGAGTGAGAGGTAGATGCAGGCAGAGCAGCCTTTAGGATTGTCTTGTGAATTCTTGTAGTTGGCTTAGAGACAGCTGAGGCCAGGTGAGGCAGCATCCCTTTGTCTTTACTAGACAGACTCTGGTTTCTAATATAAGACATGTGAGCCTGGAGTGATGAGAAACCTGCTGAGTCTTGATGGCATTCTTCTTCGATCTGATAATCTTATCTACATCGTCCTTTTCATCTGACCATTTGCTGGTAGCAACCATGAGGGCAGTTTAAATGATCCCTTAGTTGACAGGCTGCCTAATATCAACCAAGACAAACTGATCCATTCATTCAGACTCAGCTTCAGAAACTATCCTAACGATCTGTCAGTTGCAAGTAACTACAATACAACTATGATTGTGCCATAAAGGTCTATTTTGTTGGTGGCGGCTCAGAGCCAAAAAATTATTTTTCACACCTTTGGTCTGCACTCCTCTATAGGCTATTGTGGAAATCGAGGCAGAAGGTTTATGCTGACGTATCTCTGTCAGCTGGTTTACTTATTTTATCCTGAAAATCTCTAGTGCTTTGTTCCCTTGCCCCTTCCTAGTCTCTCTTCTATTTGGAGGGGGAAAAAAAATCACCGAACACTGTCCTGGCCACTAAGGGACATATTCCTGAGTCCAGACATTCTCTTCTGGAAAACTCTCCACCAAAGCACTGACACCTAACTCCATATGAAAAGGCTGAGATTCTCCTTGCTATTCTTATCAGAAATTTCAAGTCCTATTTATCCAGCCACCCATTTTCTGTCCTCACCAAGCTTAACTATTGAAGCCTTATTATGGCTTCTCTCTGTCCATACTTCCAAAACGTGCATCCTCCTTGTAGCCCAGAAAGCAGATTGTAAGCAATGTAAATTATACAGACGTAATTGTAGACAAATTCTAGAACTTCTAGACTCTAAGATAGGATCAAGGACTTTCTTTGTTCTATTTTATAGACATTGTCCTTTAAGAATGAGCCTTTGATCTGACTTCTTCTGTAAAGCGGAGGAAATTGTGGTTTGTGTTTGTAATGTTCTGGCACAAATTCAGGCCTCAGTACCTGCTTGATATTCCAGAGAGCAGCTCTGTGCTGGTGAATTTAATATCATGGAACAACATTATTCTAGTAGGCTATATAAAAAATTCGGCAGTACTTCACATTTATTGGACAAAAATATGGTGAAAACTGAGTAGCTTGTAAGCACTAAATATGGGTGCTTAGGTTCTTATTTGATGAATCACTGGTGGCCCCTCAAAATCTTCCTGCAGCTGTAGGTTTGAAGCCTTTTCGATGGGACTTGGTATAGCCACTGGGGTTGTCCTACTATTCTGAGGCCCTTTATACATTAACTTAATTTGTTTTCAGTTTTTTCCCCTTAGAAAAAGAGATACACATTTTAGTTTTCAAGTGATTTGGTGTAAAGTCTGAATACAGATGGAATTATGCAGGGTTTTTTTTTTTTTTTTTAAGCTCCCAGTTAACCCAGATTACATTTTAGGAAATTTGTGACCCACTTGCTGAGGCCATGTTATCAGTATATCATACCTGGATTCTGAACAGTGTGAGTCATTTCTTTCTTTCCCAAGACACTTTTCTTAGCTGTCCCCCCCGCCTGGGTGGCTGTTGCCCTTCTCTGCACTGCTTCTAGCTGTATCAGATGTGCTGCTTATCAGTGTGACAGCCCCTGCGAGGAGGAAGTCGAGGAAGTCGTCATTGTCATTGACTCCCAGGAGCTGCAGCACACATCTCTAGGGCATGGCCATTTCTGAGGAATGTTTCCCTGAAGCCCGAGCACCAGTGTAGACCCTCGGGTAGGACTCTTTTATAGTCAAACCATCTCCTGACTATTCACATCCAGTCATGCACTTTATTATAATATCGCTAAGTGTTCATACTCATGGCAAATTCACTCATAGATAAAGCTTTAGAGAGGACAGAGCCAAAGCTAAATTTGGCTTCTCTCCTTATATTCTGACAACACGTATTTCTGGCCTTCCCCTGACTCGGTGGGCAACAGCTTTCTGCCTGTGTAATGCGGGCGATTAGTATCAGGAAACGTTTCTTTAGTTTTTGTGATTCTTGGCTGGGGATTTTGCCTGGGCTGAGTTCAGTCAGAAAGTATATTGGGATAATTTTATTGGTAACTCCACATTAGATTTTGTCCTATGTTGTCTAAGAAATGCAAAAAATTGAAATGATGGAATGGATATCGTCTTTAACATAAACAACATTGTTCTTGGTTCCATTTTTTAAAAGGAACAAATTTGATATATTTTGTTAAGCAGACCGGATTACATTCCTGTACACACTGATCATCATGAAAACTCCTAAAATCTTTATTTCAAATATGCTAAATTTTATTAGGAATTTAAAACCTTATATTCCTTATATATTCACTAATTCATGTTGAAACTTTCAAGAAAAATATATGAAATTGGTTCAATAGGTGATACTGTCTCCATTTTATGTGTAAATAAAAAAAAATGAGCAGTTAATTTGTTGCCTGAGACCAAGGACCTGTTAAGGATATCACTAAGAGCTGGAAGGTTGGTCACCCAACTTGTACAGATAGTTTCCTCTGTTCTTTTTTGATTGGTTTCCATATGCAAGCCTGAGGGTAGAAGTTGTGTAAAGAGAAAAAATTGATCTGCAGAACAGAAGGAGGAAAAGTTGGGGTCCCTGGAAGATTCGGGTGTAAAGAGATGAGAAGGGGGCAAAGAAGAGGCCAGAGAATTAGGTAGAAGCAGCAACTTTCCTTGGGTTCCTTAAATCTTTAATAATTTCTGCTAATAATTTTCAGAATGCTTAGCGTGACTGTATTTTTATGAAAGCTGAATTTTCCATCATTTTGATTTTTCTTGAGTATTCATCATCCATTTAATACTTAGTGAGAAACCCATGTGCAAGCATGCCCCTCAGTGCTGAAGACACAATGTTGTCCGAGGACACACTCTTTGCTCTTCCAGAAGTTATGATCTCTACAGGGTCAGCAGTCTACGACCTGCAGGTCAAGTACGGCTCACGGCAAAGAATGATTTTTAAATGGTCGAAAAAGAATCAAGAGCAGTATTTTATGACATGTGAAAATGATGTGAAATTCAGATTTCAGTGCCATTAGTAGTTTTACTGTAACACAGCCACATCATTTGTTTATGCATTGTCTACGGCTGATTTCACATGAAAAGGCAGAGTTGAGTTAGTCGTGATAGTCCCCTCGGCCCAGAATGTCTAAAATATTTATGAGCTGGGCCTTTATGGAAAAAATGTTTAAAATCTAGCACATAAAGTCAATGTTAACTAAGAGATTGTGATTAAATGTAGTAAATTATAATGGAGAAAATTCAGGATGATATGGACCAAAAAGCTTATCAAACAACTCAGACATATAAGAGGTAATATTAGTTATTTATACTAGCCAGATAGAGAGTTGGGACTCTGCTTGTTACAGAAAACCACCCTAACCCAGCCTTGGCCAGAAAGAGAATATATTGGTTTATGTAACTAGGAAGACAAAGGAAAATTCTAGGTTCAGAAATTGCTGGATTTAGCAGTTCAAATGATATTATGACCAAGTTATCTCTTTATTTATTTTTTTCAGTTTTGGGCTCCTGTATTTTTCTCCATGTTTTTTTTTTTTTTTTTGAGGTAAACTCTTCCTGTTAGGTGATAAAAATGACTATAATCGTTATTTATATTTTCAGGTAGTGAGTCTCTCAATTATTTAAACAAAAATCTGGTGAGGGCTCTGACTGGCCTGGCTTGGGGCATGCGCCCATCCATTAATCTTAGAACTGTGGCCGGGCTGCATCACATATCCTCTCCGTGATGGTGGGTACAGGGCCACGAGAACGACATCCCTACCAGAAGGAGGAACGTATTGGGATAACAAAAATCGAGAGTCACACTAGAAGCTCACATCTGTACAATTTTTTGCAAATGTTTGAGGTGTTGGGCGCAATCGAGAATTTCAGTCACAGTGGTTGATGTGGTCTTAGAAAAGTAAAGTTCTATAAAAATGCCTGCCACTTTAATCCAGAGATTGCCTATTGAGTGCCTATGGGCCTAATCCAGCTTGCTGACCTAATCTGTCTGGCCTATTGACCTGTAGTGTTTTGTTGTTGTTATTGTTGTTATTTTAATTGAGCCAATCATTTTCAGCTTCTCTTTAAAAAAAAAATCAATGCTGGCAGTACTAGACCTGCATTTCTACATGGAAAAAAAAAATCAGCCATCTTTTTAATATGGAGCAACAGCAACTATTCCCTTAGATAAAGCATTTGCTCTTTTATTAGCCGCAATTGCCACCACTCCAGATTGTCTGTCACCAAAGTTGACTTCAGTTGCCACTTGCACTTGTTTGTTCTAGAATAGGTAATCGCTTCTCCATATCCCTATCTTTGGGTGAAAGATGCTTGATCAGACACAGTAGAAGAGATCATTTTCTCTGATGAAGACTATTTTTCCATATGTAATATGCAAATAAAAAATGTTTATATTGAAAGAAACCCAAGTTAAGAGGTTGTGAAATATGAAATAAACCATACAAAACCATTATGAAATAAACTATAGTAAGATCCATGACTGGTATATGGAGAAGTGAGAAATGAAAACTTAACCTGAAAATGGGAATGAAATGTCAACAAAAGTTGTTTTTGAATGTAAATAAAATATCTGATGCTACTATAAATGAGGTTATATAGTAAGTGGGAAAATGCCCAAAGAAAAAGCTTTTATAGATGGCAGGTTTATATAAGAGCATCATGGAATATAGCAGAGATTATGTCTATCAGACAAACATTTGTAAATTTAAGTCTTACTGGAAATACTGTTGACCGGCATATTGAAGTCATGTCTTAGCACTTACAGAAAAGTTGTATAAAAATAAGTTAAATAGGTTGTAGCATTTTTTTTGTTATAGATAATGAGAGCACAGATATAAATATCATAAATATCATATATTGAATTTCTGATACAAGAATTTTTATGTGTCAGAAGATGAGAGGCTCTGATTGGAACTCAGCAAATGACTAATCTTTGTCCCTAAGACAATTGCAAAATGTAATGTAGTTGGTTAAAATCAGTCAGTGTGATTCAGCTCCGCAATGGACATGTTAATGTGAAAATGTAAGGAAAGGAACATTTTCCGAGAGACATAGAATTAAGGTGTTCTGATTACATCATTTTTCCAGGAATTGCTTTGTGCCAAATAATTTAAAATGTAATGTACTATGACCGTGCAGCATTAACACTATGAACTGGACAGAATCCCACAGCATGAAATCCAGATACTCCAGGGTTGCTTTTTATGAATAGATGTCACTCTGGCAACCAGCTGTAGTGCTGGGCTTATGTAGCTGAGTACAGAGAGAGATTTTTTTGACACTTATGTCACTTGAAAAATCCCCACTCAATCTCTCAACAGTGAGAAGTGGATCAACGTCTTGGCCTTTTTGGTTAATGTTAGAACCTATCAACTTGAATAGTTCTCTGCAAAGGCATTCACAAATAGCTACACAAGTGTATGATTCGATTTGCTCACCCGAAGTGAAATTGTGCCTTTGAGAAACTAATTTGGCAAGGAATAATCTGGCTCATTATCCTACACTAAATCATTTTCCTGAAATGAAAGTCATGGCTTGAACTACATTAGCAAAGTTGTAGAACTGAAAATGGAACTCCAGAAAGATTCTCTGGTTTTTTAAATTTATGAAAATAAACTAACACTGAAACATTAGAAAGCTTATCTTTATAATTCGACATTGATAAAATGAGAAAATAAGCCACAGATTGAAGTTATTGAACTGCAAAGCAATAAGTAACTGAAAACTAAGTACAAAGATATTGAAATGCCAGAATTGAACCTATGTCTCCAGATAATAAGCATTGTGTAAACAGTCTACACATGTTAAACTGCACCAGTGTTTATAAACTCCATTTTGTATACAAATGAGTAAATCAAAGTATTGCACCCAGTTGAAGGATTTTGATTTAGGTTCGCTTGGCCTGATGGTGATATCTTATGTAGGTTTCAGAAACAAGTTTAAGGAGTAACAAATTATGAAAGAAAACTTCAGTAAAGACATATTTCTATTTTTTCAATGTTTTTTAAAATTTCAAAATACGTCTAAAAATATCACATACACCTGTTTGTACTATGTTCAGGAGATATAAAATAAACTCGGTTGTTTTTCTGACACTTGATTTCTCTCGCATCTAAATGACCAGCTAGCCCCTGCAGGCACTGAGTAACCCATGCCTTGACCTTAGCCTTTATATGATGCTTAATCATCCTTTGATGGAAGAATATGATGAAGAGAATGACCTGTATGGTGTCTATAAACAGAGATTCTAAAGAGCAAGAATTTGTCAGTGTCTCCAGCACTGTCTAGGGGGAAAAATGTCCCCAACCAGTGGCCTCGAGGATATTGTCACTGTGGAGATAGATGCATTGGTCTTTTCCTAGATGGGTAACGGTGACCATAAATATCATTCAACAAGCTACCCTTGGTCAGATATTATGCCCACCAAGCAACAGGAACTTTATTGATGTAGCCTGGTGTGGGGGAGGCTTAATTACCAGGCAGTAGAGTATCTTTTCTCCTCAGAAGTGATTTTCCTCTTACATATTAATAAATTTGCTTTCCAGGTTACATAGCAACCTCTTGTCAGTTTGGTTAGAGCAAAACTGGTAGCTATAGCTTTACCACCCTTGGGCGTAAGAACAGAATGTCTTGACCTGTAAACAGTGGACCAGATCCTGCCATTTATTTATTTATAACTGTGTTCTAAAAATGGTTGGACCATACCCATTACCATTCAACTGCATTTATGGAAGAGTATTTAAGAACGATAGTGAGAGGCTCCCTTACCATAGTAACATAGAAATAAAATTACCTTTCGCAATCCCACGTAAAAATGGATGAGTTTAGGCAGTGTTGGGGGACTATTTAAAGTCCTAATCAAAGTTGCTAGTGGGTAGTTCCAGAAAAAGATGTTTCTATTAATGCTTTAAGACATTTCTTTAATCTAACCCAGTGGCTTTACATTTGAAAAGTTTACGCAGCAGGCTGTTTGAACATGAATTTACTGTTAACAGAAGTCAAAGTCAGGTAGAGCAGTCTGAGCTTGCAGGGCTCCCAGCGATGCCTGTGGCAGCTGCTGTCAGGCAGAGGCTAGGCGGTTAATGGCCCTAATAGGCTTTTCTATAATCAGTCAGTTAATGTGGGTTTACATTTTTCTCAGAGGCAAATCGGTATTCTCTGACATGGACCCATTAATGTAACTTATGTATTTTAATTATATATCATGCCACATAAGACTTTATAACGTACCAAGTCTGTCAATATCAAAGTCAATAAAAGTCGAGTGACTGTGAAATAAGATTCTGAACAATTAATCTTAAAACTAAAATAGTATGAAGAGTAAATGGAAATTATAGATGTATGTAAGCTTATTATATTAGTCCCATTTTTTGGCTTGTATTAAATAAAATGATTAAGTTTTCCTTTAAAAATCCATCATAATTATGTTGGAAAAATGTTTGTATCTGTCTTTTAGAAATAGTTTTAAATGTGCTCTATTGGCTTTTTCTAACTGATTGAATTTTCAGACATATTTTAAGTAAATTAATTAAGAATATTTGTTCTAAGAACTAATGTTGGAAATGATAATATATAATAGAGCTGCACTTCTGCAAGAAAAATAACAGAGATGTGAGTGGAACAGAAAATCAGACAGTCTTTTTTTATAAAATCCTTACTATAGTGACAGTCTAATAAAACCACAGAGTATTTGTTGGAAAGGATCTTGAAGGTCATGTACTTTAACTTCCTACCGGAGGTATAAATCTCTCTTACATCACCCCAAATAGTCATGCAACCTCTCCTTGAACATTGCCACTGACATTGGATGTACTAATTTTCTACTCAGTTCATAAATTTTACCTTCTAGCTGGTCTTGGAATTTCTTGTGCATATGTCGTATGACTTCTCCTAAACTGCAATCTCCTTGAGGGCAGATTCAATATTTAAATCCCTAGTATCCTATTTATAACAAGTGTAAAAAGGTTCTCAAATATATTATTGAAGTCAACAGTGAGTTTCCATTTGAGGACATTCTACTTTTTAGAAGAGTCCTCCTTAGTTTGAGCTCTTCACTTTCTATCAGGTGGTCCTATCCCTTTCTTAGGAGTCTCCCAGCCCAAGGGTGGGGCTTCATTCTTAAGGTGGAGCTTAAAGGTATTCAGCTCCTTGTTATTGCTTCCTTATGATCTCCTTCCACAATGAGGACAAAAGCTGATCTCAGTTTCTGTTCTTTTAAAATAACAGTGGTGTTTATTTTTCTCATACCATTGCAAGCTCTCAGATTTTACTCATCAAGACATATTGATACTGATACTTTGGCTTTTTCAGTGGCAGTTCAAGTCATTCTCCATTCTTAAAATTACTTAATGATATCCTGCCACAAGAGAAGAGCTTCTTTCTGGGTGGTGCCAAGAGTCACCACCTGACTGTGATAAACACTGAGTCAGCATAGATGGTAAGAGATAATCACACAAGGATGATTTTACGGTTATAGCACCAGCATTATTGTGAGAGAGGAAGCCAAATTGGTCAAGTTTTTTCCCCCCTTAGAGGAGCTTACTCAAATATCTTTGAATGCAATCCTTAAAATTCAAAGCTGTTTAGAACCACAAAGTACCTTATATCACAAAGTTCAGCATATTACAAAGTTCAGCTTCCTCATTTTATAGATTAGGGAGTTAAACTCAGAAGGAGTGTATTGTCTAGGTCATAGCTAGCTAATGGCAATATCGGAAGAAACCAAGACCCTTTATTTCTATTTATCTCTTTATCTGCAGAGAAGTTGCTCACACAACTCTCTCCAGATGTTAAATTGGGTCATCTTTTCTATACCATGTACTGTCATGTAAAATTTAAATATAAAATCTACCAGAAGGAAATACGTACTTTGGGTAAAATGCATTCTGTGATTTATCATCTGAAGAGCTTAAGGATATATATTCAATAAATCTCAAATAGTAGCATGGCATTCTGTCCATAGCAGCCCAAATACTGCCTCTCTTGGGAAGAAAGAAAACCTGCCTCCAAGTTACCCTTAAGTCCTATCTTTTCCACAGAAAATTTAAATTCATTAAGATGGAAACTAGACATATTAGAAATATGGAAGCGTGCCTAAATTATATTGAACTATATTGAAATTCAATATTTAGCCTTATTAGGGGGTAATTGTTTATCAGTACCAAAGTTGAATTCTTAGCATTTGTCGTGGGAATATATATTTTTGTTATGAGATACATCTACCTATTTTAGTTTGTCAAAGAGAGAGGTACATAATGGTGACAATACGTAATGGTGATCCTTGGATTTCAGGGAGTGGGAACCAGGCCTAAAGTTAAAATTTTTAAGTACTTACATGTACTAGAAAATATGAAGAATGAAATGAATAAACTTGTAGTGTTGTTTCCTTCCCCATAAGTTGTTGAAGGTTATAATTATAGAAATTTGGACCAAGACAAGAATTTTAGTGTTCGTTTATGTTTGGCCAAATCAGGGTGAGTCCATTTAATATTTATTTGGGTTTTTTTTCTTACCTCCCCTTCCCTTCCCCTCCTCTCCTCTCCCTCCTTCCCTCCCTTTCTTTCTTTCTTTCTTTTTCTTCTTTCTTTCTTTCTTTCTTTCTTTCTTTCTTTCTTTCTTTCTTTCTTTCTCTCTCTCTCTCTCTCTCTCTCTTCTCTCTCTCTCTCTCTCTCTCTCTCCTTCCTTCCTTCCTTCCTTCCTTCCTTCCTTCCTTCCTTCCTTCCTTCTTTCCTTCCTTCCTTCCTTCTTCTTCTTTGTTTGTTTGTTTGTTGTTTCTTTCTTTCTTTCATTTATTTGTTAAAGTACCTGTTTAAGAAGCACTGCATGTCTACTAACTGACAGGCCCCTTACGTGGTACCAGGGAACACAAAGATGACTATGAGGCATTGATTTCCTTAATCTCAAGGAGGTGGTCAGGTGGGACAATCTCACATGTGACTAATTATAATAATAGCATCAGAATTAGAGACATGTCTAAAGTGTGGAGGAACCTAAAGTAAGCAATAATTTCCAATTTAGGAGTTGGGGATGATTTCAAGAGCAGGTAGTACTGAGCTGGATCTGGATGGAGGATTAGGATTTTTACTGGTATTGGAGGGAGAGGGCGTGGTAATGCAGGAATAGCACAAATGGAAGTGCAGAGGCATAGACACAGCTAGTTTGTGTACAGTGCTCTATGTGCTCCTGCTGGATGGGCAGTTGGAGTGAGGAGTGGTGGGAGAAGCACATGGGGCAGTTCGAGAAAGGCCGTGCATCATATGCTACTGAGTTTGGACTTTAACTCAGAGACAAAGCAGAGAAATGAAATGATCAGATCTATGCTTTAGAAAAAAACTGTACTAATCAGTTATAACAAGCATACAGATATCTGTTTTTGGTCTTCAAGCTTACAATTTAGTAATAGAGATGAAAAATTAAATAATATGAGATTTTAAAAGTTATAAGAAGGATAAAAATAATTTGCATTATATGCAATAGCCACGATATGGAAACAACTTAAGTGTTCATGGTAGATGAATGGTTAAAGAAACTGGGGTATAGATATACAATGGAATATTATTCAGCTACAAAAATGAATGAAGTCTTGCCATTTGTGACAACATGGATGGACCTTAAGGGCATTATGCTGAGTGAAATAAGTCAGACAAGCTCTGTATGATTTCACTTATATGTGCAATCTGAAAACAAACCAACCAACCAAGCTTGTAAATACAGAGAGTGATTGGCGGTTGTCAGATGTGGGAAGGTGAGGGGTGAGAGAAATGAGTGAAGGGGGTCAAAAGTAATGAAAAAAAGAACAAGGAATAAGAAAAGAAAGAACAATGGAACTTGTATGATATTAAAAGTGGAATGTTTTTTAAAGGTTATAAGAAGGATAAAAATAATATAAGATGCTGTGGGTACTCAGAAACTGGAGAAATTTTATATATTCCTAATGGAATCAGGAAAAATATTCATGAAAGAGATTATTTCACTCAAACTAGGCCTCGAATTATGAGGAGGATTCAGCATGTAGAGAAGGGTGAGGAAGGGCCATCAAGGGGGAAGAACCATTGGGAGCAGAACCTTGGCAGGCCAACAGAAGCACTGAGTATGAAAGGGCGTGGACTTGAAGGCTCAGACGCTGTACTGAGGAGAGGTCAAGGAGAGCCTGTATGCAAGTTAAGTAGTTTGAGTTTCATTTGATAGATACGTTTGAGGAGAGCGCAATCAGAGATGTGATTCAAGGTGGTTGATCTGTAGATAACATCTAGGATGCATGACTGGGGGGCAGAAGCCTGGGTCAAAGCAATGATTCAGGCAAGAGATGACATCCTGAGTGGGGATTGTGACAGTGAGTCCTACAGTAGGAACTACTCGAGGGAGACATCATAGAGGAAGAATCAACAGGGCCCAGCAGGTCTCTCTGGAAGCCAGGGACCTTGAGAGTGTCAAAGATGATGTGGCAGTTTCCAGATCATAACTAGTTCCTACATCAGAACAGGGAAGGGATGAGTAAGAGCTCTTTGGAGAGAAATGAGTTTCTTAGAACTTGGATAGGATGACTTTATGATGCAGATAAAGCACTCAGAAAAGCCCAGAAGACAGCAGGTAATACCAGGCCAGGAGCTTTGGAAAAAGGGTGGATGGAAGTGTCTCACATAGAGACAAAGGCGAAGTCATAGGAGGAAATGATCTTGCCACAGGTGAAAATACCTAGGAATCTACAAAATGTGAAGAAAAGAGAAGAATCTTGTGGAATAATTGTATTTGAAGAATAAAAAAGAAAATCGAAAAAGCCACTAGTGAAGGAGCCAGAGGAGACATAGAAACAGGTGGGAAAACAGGTTATTTTAGAGACCTAAAAGATAAGGATGTGTGTTACAAGAATCAGGAAAAGTAAATGCAACAGAAAAGTCAGGAAGGATCAATAATGTACAAGGCCATTGTGAGACATTGCAGTGTTTAGGGTTTGTAATGGGTTCAAGGTGGTTTTTAAAATTATCTTGGGGATTACTTCTTTAAGCTATATAACTTCACCCTCCTTATCTGAATAAAATATCAACCTCATAAAGTAACTGTGAGAACAAAATGAAGTAATGTGTATGTAACATCTAACTCCAGTAGCTGGTAAGTAAAGGTGCTTAATAAGCGTTAGTTCCCTTTTCTTACTTGCTTAATTGCACTATTGACCTGCAGTTCAGTCACACACATTTCATTGGTCATATAATAATGAATAAATAAATAGGCAATCCTGATTAACTGGGTCACTCCCTTGTTACTGAATTTGGTCTAATTGCCAACATTCCTTCTGCACATTGATTAGTAATAAGTATATAATTTTCATCTTGCCTGCTCTAACTTTATATCGAATATTAGGTTTGCCTTTTCTCCTTTACCCAACTATTCACTTCTTTTTCCAGATTTATTGGGGTATAATTGACAAATAAAAGGGTGTATATTTAAAAGTATGTGATGAATCGATCTCCATATACATTGTAAAATGATTACCACAATCAAGTTAATTAATACATCCATCCCCTCACATAGTTACCTTTTGTGTGTGTGTTGTGTGTGTGGCTTAAGGTCTCTCAGAAAATTTCAAGTATGCAACCCAGTATTATTACCTATAGTTACTATGCTGTACATTAGATCCCTGGAACTTATTCATTGGATAACTGAAAGTTTGTACCCTTTGACCACCAACTATTCATTTATTCTCCCCTTTGGCCAGCACTTCTCCCAACCCTATTTTTAGATTATAGATCATAGCTACCAGAAACAAAAGGAACATTAAAGACCAGCCACGAGGAACCTGACCCACTCACTTGGAGATGAAAAAACTTGATACCTGTACGGATAGGTAATGTGTCCAAGGTCACAATGCCAGGACTAGAATCTAGGCTCTTTCTATTATACTATACACATCCTTTCTGTTTAGCATCAAGTAGGATAAGAACTTTCTTCCCCATAACAGTCTCAGTGCCTTCCTCTTCTCTACCTAATATGCTTGTGCCCTTGCTCTGTGGTTCAATTAGCAGGTACTATTTTACAGTATAAATAAGGATTGAGCTGGGTATAAATCCAGACTCCTCCCAGATCCTGAGGTGTAGTTCTCATCCCCACAGCCTCCTGGATAACTTCTGGAACTCTGGCTGTCGTATCCATGACCCATGCAATAAAATGGGAGGAAAGAAAAAGAAAATGCCCCCCCCTCCCTTGTAAGAAGGCTTACGAGCGTTCCACATAAAATTTATTCTGTCACTCATAAGCCAACACTTAGTCTCATGGCTACATGTAGCTGCAAAGGAAGCTAGAAAATGAGTCTTTATTCCTGGAGGAAACATGCAAAATGAAAACCAGGCTTTCGTTATTAGCAGAGATGAGGAGAATTGGCATTGGAGGGTAATTAGCATCCTCTGCCTCATGGGGCTACTGTGATAGTAGACGAAGATAATTTCCCTAAGTCCTTTTAGTCCAGGATTGACACACAGAAAAGAGCTCAGTTTGTGTTATTACTATTCTAATACTGTCTGCCTCATTATATCTCACCACCTCTGTTTCTTAATTCAGTGGTTTAATTCAGTGGTTCTCAGAGCGAGCACACTTCAGAAGCTCTATCAACTTCTCTTATAAAATAATGCACTGATATTTCGTTTCTTCCAGCATGACAAAAAATGAGGAAATGAATACAGTCTCTTCTGGGAGGTTGTAGAGTTGGGAACCTACCAACTAGCTTAAAAGCAGCGGAGAGAGTTGTTTCAAGGATGCTGACTCCTGCCAATTTTGCAATAAAAATCCAGGCAGTGAATTCATCCAAAGCATTAAAAATTCTTCACCTAGTAATTTCCCTTCTGGGAATCAATCAGAAGAGAATAATTTCAATATATAAGATAGCTTTATGTACACAGATATCCTCTTCCAAGCTATTTATAATAGTGAACAAAAAAATTGGAACTATACTAAGTATCCAATAATTAAAAAATGGTTAGGCAAATACTGATAGAATGTAATATAGATACTAAAATGGTATTTATGAAAAGCCTATGCTATAATGTTCAGCGATAAAATACAGTACAAAATTATATATATATATATAATACTACCTAATTGTGATAATGCAGCTAGAAAATTATTTTGAAGAAAATCTGTCAAAAAAGATTTAGGAATAAGAATAATGTAGCCCCAGCCTCAGGACTATGTAATTTTTTTTTTAATGATGTAAGGACTTCTCATACTACAATATTTTTGGAATCTCATGTAAGCATTCTCTTTGGTACAGGTGTTTAATTTTTAAAGAGGAATATAGATCCTTTGAGAATGTGGAATTGAGTCATTTCACTCAAAATATATTTATTTTACCTGCATTTTGACAAGTCTCTGAGGAAGGATTCTGATTTGCAAAATGGGACACACATGCAGATATTTTAAGTTACTTTATAAATTTGTTTTTAAACAGCTGTTTGATTTTAGATTAATTTTAGTTTTATCGAAAAGTTGCAAAGGTAGTGCAGAAGGTTCCCAAATTCTCCCATACACTCCATACCCAGTTTCTCCTATTGTATCATCTTACGTTACTGTGGTACACTTATCACAACTAATGAACCAATATTGATACATCATTATAAACAAAACTCCATACTTTATTCAGATTTAATTAATTTTCCTAATATCATTTTCCTGTCCTAGGACCCCATCCACATTACCTTTAGTTATCCTGTCTCCTTAGGTTACTCTGTGTGGTGCCAGTTTCTCAGACTTTCCTCGTTTTTGATGACACTGACGATTCTGAGAACTGAGACATTCGTAGAATGTTCTTCGTTTTGCATCTGTTTGACGTTTTTCTCATGGGTAGACTGGAATTGTGAGTTTTTAGGAGGAAGACCACAGAGGCTGAATACCATTCTCAGTACAATGGGACCATGTATGAAAAACCTCCTTCTAGTTTTCTATATTTTTTAAAAGCATGTATTTTGAACATGTGCCACATTGACAATGGGAACTAAAGTAAATTTTATTTAAAAGAAGGAAGAGACAGAGGAGGAAGATGAGTTTAAAGGGGAAGGAGTGAAAAATGACAAGGTCAGGTGCCAACAGGACATCTTAACTCTTCCCTTTGACCTCCCTCCCATCGGCACTGCGAAATTATGAGTTAGCAATGGAGAAGGTTCAGAGGGCATGTTCCTTGCTTATCTTTCGTTCGATGGCAGCTGAGACTGCACATGTTGGACATTGTCTTTATCCATAGAGTGGTATGGACACCGAAGTTTGAAAATCACTGCTATTGAATGAAAATGCTTTTATCGTTTTCTGAAAATGATCATATTATCAACATATCATCAGTAAGATAAGCACTGGGGCAATTCCGGATGGTGTAGGGCTTTCTTTGAGATATACAATCTCAAATCCAAAGTAATTACCCAAATATGAATGTGAATATTTAGAATAAGAAAAGAAGTCACAAAATTATGATTTAAAAAACTTGCAAATACCAAAAAACATTACAAAATCTAGAAACGTAACATTTTTATTAATGGATGTACTTTTCTAACATTCTTTTTCCTTTATTTTCAGTGACATATTCTTCGATGCCTCTTCTTATGACAAAACTGTTGGATGTCTTTTTTTACAAAGGACGTATAAAGATAATTGTCTTTCCTCCAGCAAGGTAAAAATTATTTTTGTTACTGATAATTTGGAAAAGTTTCTTTCAGTTTCACGTCCTTATTAAAAATGTATTAGGATTATTTTTAGGATTATTGTCAGATTTGGGCAAGCCGCCCTCTTTGAAGTTGATTTTGTATGTAAGCTTGAGGACTCAGGGCACTTCCAGTCTTCCTGTGAAGTGACTCATTTTAAATACTCTTTAGGTTGATGATACTCATTAACCAGTATGGTGTCACTGCCCTCTGCAGTGGCATATTATTAGTTGTACGTCATTTTGTGAAAGTCGGTTTTTATGTCAAATTATTAAGAAATTTAAACACTGGAATTCTGGTAAATTCTATTTCATGCAATTCTCATTTAAAAAAAAAAGAAAAAATTATGGTGCAAGTAAAATGGTATACGCTATGTTGTCGGAAGGTGAGAACTTTGACTAGGCATCAGTGACAGCCAAATTCTCCACTTACAACTTGACATCTAATTATTGAAATTGCCATGGACTGTCTTCTGGCTTCATATATTTCAAACTTTATTTCTTCATCACTTTGAATGCCAGTTACCGCTAGGAATGTTTTTATATTGATAAGACTTTTGGCCTGCTTGCACCTCTGAGGCAGAAACCGGTTAGGCAGCAACAGTGAATATTATTGGAAGCCATCCCTACACCTGGATGACTGACAATACTGTAACCCTACCTGAAAGTTACTGCAAAGTGTATAAATATATCCACTAATTCTGTTGCTAGTCATGCCTCTAACATCTGTGGGGTCTTGGACAAGAGTACAAGTAGAGGCCTACAATTCATATGTGAAATATTTAAGTTCTAAAGCAAGCAAAAATAGTTACATAAAATTCATTGCATCTTCCTACCTTAATACGTATACCTTCATAACAACAATTTTTTAAAAGTACAGATGAGACTATGGTTTCTATGTGACCAAGTCAGCAAAATATTAATGACAATTTAATTATCATTGCATATGTCTTGGTGTTCTGTTATGGGCTGGGGAGTGTTTTTATAAATGATCAAATAAAGATAAACATAACTCATACATTCTTATATATGTACTCCATATCATTTATTTTTTCTTGCCTTCAGCAAAATCACTAAACTATTATAATCAAGATTTTTCACAGTGTATTTGTTATACTGACAGTAGTGATCTAATGGATTAAAAAACAAAATATGAAATAAAAATAATTTTCATATATATTTTTAAGACTTTTTCAAAATATTTAAAACTATTCAAGTGGCAAATTATAAATTATAATAAATAAGATCAAAATATAAAAATATTTAAATAAAGTTGAGGTTTAATTTATTTACATTTAACTGCATTTCATACTAATTTTTAATTTAAAAAAAAAAACCATTCTCAGCTCTAGCATTTAGCCTATTTAGTTGCCACAGTAAAAAAAAAAAATGATGTATGTTATAACAACTGATATAAAATTTCAGAATAATGTATTATTTGAATTATAAAATGTTCCTGACCCTCCATGTGCCACTTTTGCAAAACTGTGCTAATTTATAATTACCTCTGAAATCTCAAATGGAATTAATATGTGAAACAATAAAATGAACACTAGTCATTATGAGGAAAGGCAAAAATCTATTGCGTTCGCATTACCTGATAGGAAAGATTTGTCAAGTACACTAGTTCATCTTTTTTAAAAAATCTAAGCACATGCACCATGCAGACCCTCCCCATGCCCCAGAGCTGTGTGCCACCGTGACATCATTAGTGACAGCCCACGGAGATCCTAGCACACAGACTGAGTCACTTTTTATTTTGAGGACACAGGGCAATAACTGTGAAGCGTTTTCCTGGGCCTGAACAATGTTGGCCACAAGAGCAGACGTTTGGATTTACCCACTGCCCCACGCCAGCTCTGAGCAGCAGGGGCTCGTGTAAATGTCAGTAAGCTGATTGGGCATGGCGTGTGTTTACTCGCCAGAGTCCCTAAAACACAGGATCCTCATGCCTGGGCTCAAGTGCGTTACTGTTTAAACCCAACTTAAATGTAGTTTGATCATCTTGAATAGACAGGATGGTCCCCCACGCAGAATTTGGTCAGGGTGTCAAAAACGAACTGTTTCTTACCCCATCTTTCTGGGGAGAGCAGGGCAAGCTCCCATGCCAGCCTAAAAATGACTAGAGAGAGGAGAGAAAGGATACGGCTTGGGTGTGCGTGGTGGTCCAGGGGGTGGGACTGGGGTTTGCATGGTTTGAACTTTCCTTCTGCGCCAAAAGGGGGAGCACCCAGGCCGCCTATCAGTTTGCCCAGGTGTGGGGCAGAAAGGAAACAGGTACAGTTGAGGCTTACAAGTAGTCAGCAGTCAAACAGAAAGTGCAGTCGGACCCTTTGCTACAAAATGTTTCCCGAAGTCTCCCTAGCTGGATCCCAGAAATCCAGCCACCCCAGCACCACCCACCCAAGGGGGCGTGTGACAGAAAGGAGCCAGAGTGCAAAGAGACTGAAGAGTCTCAAGCAATCGCAGTCAAAATATCTCAGCAAAGTGAAATATTGCTAAGAACCCTTCCACGGCCTTGAAAACGCCTGTACTAGTGAAGAGCCTTGAAACTCATGGTATATCCTTTGCCGGATAAGCATTTGAGTTGTTTTAAATACGTTTTGCTGGATTTACACTAATCTACTTATGCTCTGGTTCTTGTGATGAGTGGAGCGTGTGCAGAACTTCTAGCCGAGGTTAGAAGTGCTATTGGCCACGAACCTCACAGGAACATGTTTCGTCCACAGTGAGACAAATCAGCAGCCTCCCTCTGCTCTCTCACCTGGAAGTTACCTTCTGGTTACCTGTATGTGGGCAGACTTTTCTTTCTCTTCCTGAAGTCCCCACCCAACAATCATCTCTTTCCTCACCTATATATAACTAATTAATCACGCTTCTTAATGAACCTGTTTTCTATGACTCTCTCTCCCTGTGGTTTATTTCTGTCGGGTCCATAATTACACAGCTGTTTGCATCCTGAATTCCCTATTGTCATTACGCTCCCACGGAAGACTTGCCCACTGGTGACCTTTCTTTCCAGGCCCGCCTTTCTCCTGGGCTTGTTTGGACAGGCATCCCAGCCTCTCTCAATGACACTCACTGAGTACCACTCGACACATAACAGGAGACTGGGTTGGTCCTACGAAAATAATAATAATTATTATTATTGCTCTCATTTATGGACTGTTTATGTATGCCTCATGCTGCGCTAAGCTAAAGAGGTCCTGGCTGCCTCTGAACCCAGATCCAATTCCGAAATCCAGGCTCCTTCTGTGAGAGCCTGTTTCTAGAATTTAGGCCTTTTCAAACTGTGTTGAACACTCCCTCAACATGACATGCCATATCCTCCGAGCCTCTCCTTCCCTTGCAGCTACCTCTGTGATGATGATGTTTTTCTCTATGATACCGTCCTGATTTCTTTGTTGAATGTGAAAGTATTTAAATTAATATTTCCAAGTATAATTTTAATGTACCACCTTCAAGTATAGTAAATTACTATTATGAAAACTGTGCTACTTGGAAACTTTAAGTAGCCTTGAGTAACTTGTAATTATAATGAACTGTGTTGAAGCTATATGTATTTTTATTGTGTATAACTTAACAAGTATGTGGTGACTATCTAATTATACTCTATAGTTCACAAAGTAATAGTTTACAACAATATTTTCTTAGTAGATGTTTCGCCACCCTCTGGGATCAGATGCAGGGAGAATGGTTACTCCCAGGGCTTTCGTTGTTGACAGAGTGGATTTGCCATATACTAGGCATTCCTGAAACTTACCGTTGAATTTCTCCAAGTTAATTGCCTCTTTATTTCCTGATTTCACCTCCCTCTTTGGGGGAGCTGGCAACACTTTAAATGCTTTCACTATATTATATGAAGTTCATAGAATGTTCCTGAAACATAAACATAACAGCACAGAATCCCATTCTCCTTCTTTATCATCCCAGGGCCGGACCTGTGGTTCTGTCTTTTTCTCCGTCTCCTGGTCTCTTCCTGATGTCCACCTGTCCTTGAGTTTTTCTGAAACAAGGGCATAACCACCATTTTCTAAAACACAGACTTCCTGGGCTTCCACCCAAGGAATGGAGTCTCCACTTACCACAGTTTCTTAAAGGAACCCACTGAAATAATTCCTTCTGGCCAATCTCAACCCAGTTCTCAGGAATAGGAATAAAAATAGCTGTTACTACCAAGGGCTTCCTCTGGGCTATGCAGTTTATCTCTAGGAGATGCTTTTATCTGCATTCAGTTAATGCAAAAACACCCCCAGTGGTACTGTCACCTCCTTATGCTCGACGAGGAAAACAGCCAGAGAGGGTACATAACACCACTGAGTTTCCTTTGACTTGCATCATCAGAATTATCCTGATAATACTCATGAGAAAAATCGTTCATTCAAGACTAAAACAAAAAGAAGTGAGTACATTTTTCTACCTCTGCAAAATGCACTGAGGGCTCTCCTATATCATTATATTCTTCCCACGCTAAGTTAAAGAGGAAACGATCATAACGAAGGAAACCCTGTTTGCTCACTCTGCCTCCAGGCTGTATCCCGAGTCTCTCTGCTTCTCACCACCTGCTGCATTGCTACATGGCTACCCTCTTGGTCAAAATGACTGCCATCTCTCACCTGGATCACTGCCATGGCCTCCTAACTGGTCTCCCTGAGTTGACCCTTGGCCTACTTCAGTCTATTGGCAACAGAGCAGCCAGAGTGAACCCTGTTCCAACCAAAGTCAATCAGGTCCCTTCTATGCTCAGAGCTCTCCAATGGTTCTTTTTTCTTGAGAGGAAAATCTGAAGTTGTTACAGTGACCAGTAAGTCTTACCCACTCTAGCCCTTCAGTGCCTCTGTGACCTCATCCTCTATGCCTCTCCTCTCTCTCTCTCTCTCTCTCTCTCTCTCTCTCTCTCTCTCTCTCTCTCTCTCTCTCCCTCTCTCTCCCTCTCTCTGCCACACTGGTCTTTGTGTATTTCCTCAAAAACATGAGACACAATTCTGACTCAGGGCTGGGCTCACCTGTCCCTCTGATAGAATAGTCACTTAGGTACCTCCCTCACCTCCTTCAACTCTTTGCTCAAATGTCACCTCCTCAATGAGGCCCCCCTGAACCACCCAAATTGTACCAACCCTCTCCTCCAATCAAATGCCAAATTCCACAACCTCCTTTATTTTTTTCCCCCATTACACTTGAACCACCTTTTCACATACTCTATAATTTACTTGTTTACGGTGTTTATTGGCTGCCTCCCCCATTGTAATATCCAAGAGGCAGGGTCTTTATCCTCTGTTTTGTTTATTGATAGATCATTAGAAATGAATAGTGCTTGGCACAGAGTGGCCACTCAAATATTGGGTGAATGAATAAATGAGTGCTAAGATCATTCAAGTATTCCTCTTTGTATTTCACTCTTTCTTTGCTTCCCAAAATTCCCAAGATGTCAGCCTTCTCAAAATTTTGAATAATTTAAAGAGCCATGCATTTAGAAATAGCCTAAAAAGTGATTTAAAAATATTACGGCCATATCCTTCAGGGTTCTGACATTACTATTGAAATATCATGACATCTTGAAAGATTCTCTGCCTTCTAAATCCTCACAATAATTTACCATGTCAGGGAAAAAATTAACTGAACTAGTGTCTACTGTTGAATCAAGAATTTAACTGATTTGCTGTTTTTAATTCATTTCGGCATGCTGTCATATGTAAGCACATATTTGATTTTGTGATGAACTTTTAAAAGCTATTGTTAACTATTCTATATGACATTTTTCAGGCACAACTGCCATGATTTCAGCAAGCATCTTCGGATTCACCAGTATCTGTTCTTCATTACATGTAATTATTAAGGTATAATGAGTCTTCAACGTTAAGAATGATAGTCTTTGTGGACTAAGAATGTCTTTGAGGAATCTGAGATCAATGAAATCTAATACTATATTTTTCTTTCAAGAAAAATTGACCAAGTGTTTGCTATGATAGATCTATTGCTAGATACCATGGTCCCAAAGATGAACAAAAAGTAGTCCTTGTCCCCAGAGTGGTTTTAAGAAAATTCCTATATTAACCTTGTAGACCTTTTTTTAATTATTATTAATATTAAGTGCCTAAATTCCAGGCATTTTGCTTGTCCCCTGGATGCAGACATGAATGAGATGCAGTCTTTGTGAGAGGTGCTACTGCAATTATGTTATTCGTGCTGATCCTACACATGTGGCTGAAAACATCTATTCTTGAAATTCCACTTGGAAAAAAAATGAGCAGTTATAACCAGCAAAGCTTTTAGAGTGTGCCTTTTCCATGGTGGCTACTGGCCCTTCAGGGGGCCAGGCCCAAGCTCAGTGCCAATGAATAGAGTGTTCTCTAAGCACTGCAGGTCGGCACTCCAGGAGGACTGGCGGCTGTGAGTTTCAGGAAATATTTCAACCAAATAAAGCACCCAAGACTTTGCCTTCTCTTGTTCACGATCTCTTCTTTGATTCTTGCGTAATATAACAAGGTTTGTATGCAAAGACTGAATGCCTCATAAATACTTTTAATGTTATTACAGTGAGAAGAAAAATTTAAGAAAAACCAAAAGTTCAGTCATTTTCTGTCAACTTTCAAAAATTGAGAAACTAACTAAAGATATCTATGGATTGAAGTGCTCATCATTTTAAGTTAATGTAATAGCCAAAATGGCAAATTTGCTTTACATTAAGTATATCATAAAGCCTATGTGCAATGACGTAAGGGGGTATTTAGCTGTATGTGAACATAAATTTATCTTATAACCATTAACATAATTGAAAAAATGACAGCAATAAAATTAACACTTATAGTACTTACTATATACTAGGTACTAGTCACGGAATAAGTAATTCAGTCATCTAGATGACCCTGTGAGTTAAAACCCATGACCGTCCCCATATTAATGTGAGGAAAGGCACAGTGAGGCTTACTAGCACCACGGTCACCGCTAATAAATGGCAGAGCCAGAATTTTGGCCCAGGTGATCAGGCTGTAGAGGAGGTGACAGCAACTGCTATGTTACTTTCCTGTGCAGGTAGGACAGGCAGGTTAGCCAATGTCATTGTTTAACTCACTTATGTTTTAGCAGGGTCTGTGTGTATAAAGTGGATGTTTGCACTCTGAAATATGTTGGGGAAGAAATATTCAAAGTATATAATTCTCATTTGGAAAATTTTTAAAATGTTTATTTACCATCTCAAAGCCTTCAAATAACTTTCAAGGGTGACTCAGTCTGTGCTTAACCAAAATATTACTAATGTTGAATCAGCAAAATCTCATAAGTTTTAATTACTGATCACACAACGCAAGACACACCCCGCTAATTATCTCTCTTAATGAGAAGGAAGCTGTCTAGTTATGGCACATTCACTTCGTCAGACGTAGAATTCAAGGTGCTCTGAGGCTCCGTGCTCTTCTGGACCTAGATCTTAAATAGTGAGTGGTGTCATTTTTGAAGAAAATTTGTGAATATTTCATAGCAAGGCGACTTTATAGGTAAAAATCTTCAAGAAGATTTTACGCGATTTAAAAAAAAATCAACTTAGATGGTTGGAATTTGGATTGCTTCATTCTTATTCTTTGGCACATCAGCAGGTAAGACTCATAATTTATAATAAGTTCCTTAAAAATAATGAGTATATTCAGACGCAAAATGTAATTGATGTAGACTTTGAAATTTTCACTCTGTTTATATTTTGATTTGTCATAAAATTACCTAAGGAAAAGGCATCAGTTTTGTAGTAATGAATCCGAAGAGCATATGAGAAGCATCTATTTCCAATAACACAGAAGCTGCCGGATAGTCTCGTGCATGGCTCCCAGCTCTGCCACGTACTGGCCTCATGGCCTTGGCCAAGTAACTTACCCATTAAAGTCTCAATTTCTTCACTTCTAAAATGGATAGGTAGCAGTAACTAAAAAAAAATACATGTTTCCAATTTCAGTACCTGACAGTAGATGCTTGATAAATATTTGAATGAATGAATGAATGAATGAATGATTAATGCTGATTAGGACTTCCATGTTGATTTTTTCCATCTGTGTCATGATTTTGTGGAAGGATATGGTCTTGGACATTTCTGACACATTAATTCAATATTCATCGATTTGTGCTCTTTACACTGTGGGTGCCTTGTGCATTTACGATGTGATAGTTAGTATTAGTTTTGTTTGTTCTTACCACCCTGGTTCAATACTGCACCTATAGGTGCAATAAAAGGTAGTTGATATGTTTTAACCAAAATAGAATCAAAGAATTTCAGTGTTTTTTAGTCCCTGCCCTCTAGCTCTCCTCTATGGGATAAAAAAATGAAGGGCACAGAGCTATCATTAGTTTTAGGATATGCCAGGAGCTGTGCTCTATTTTCCGTGGTTTTCCTGCTTAAACACTGAAAGCAGTGAGACTCATGAGTCCCAGAACAGAGTTAAGAAATGAGCAAAGTCTGCCCTGGTCTGTCTTCTCCCAGTGTCACTTTCTCTCTCTCCTCCTTCTGGAGCCCTCTTTGCTAGCCCTTCTCACAGCCCACCTCTCAAAATATTCTCTGGACAAAGATGCTAATATATTTTTTAATCAACAGATACAATCACCTAGTATGTGCCAGGCACTGTGTTAAGCTCTGGAGATACAATCGTGATCGATAAGTCTTCCTTAGAGCCCCTCAGAAAGATTTGTTTTTCAGTTGAGAATGGCTTCTGTTTGGAAACTCATTGAATTAAGCAAAAATTCTAAAATGGCAGATAGCAGAGGACTGAATGCAAATAGTCTCTGCTATAAATTTAATAGATACAACATAGGTAATTATGCAAATGTGATGTAGACTTAATTTTTTAAAAATATGGCAACTGTATAATGGATATACATGTGTAGTAAAAATATGCGTATATATTATCTGTTTCACATAACCATATATTTTATTTAAAAAAATATTTTATTGGGCAGCTAACTCCCTCTTCACTTACCCAGTTTAAATCCCACGGTCAATCGTAATCATGCTTTGGTTTATACATTGGACTCCTCTGTTGCTCTTGCTTCGCTTGACTTAACCATGACCCTGATTAAATCCAACACTTGGCTTGCTTTGTGCCTGCTCCTGTGTAGCTGGATGTGCCTGAAAACAAAAACACAAAAACAAAAACATACCATGCTGACTGTCTCACTGTGAATGCATGGTTATTAAACTGAAGTGGACCCTAAAGCTGCAAAGCCATCGTTCTCTACTTCTCTAATCCATTCATTTTTCAGATTCCTGGGTGACTTTGCTTGTCTCCCCTCTTCTCAGACCTCAGTGCCTCTCTGCTCATCAGCAGTCTCGGCTGATCCCCTTATTTCCTATTTCAATAAAAGAAAATAGAAACAAAGAAAAAGACCTTCCATAAGACCCAAGCACCACCACAACCATCCAGCTGCTTACATGTACCTGC
Organism: Eonycteris spelaea; assembly: GCA_003508835.1. Classification (NCBI taxonomy): domain Eukaryota; kingdom Metazoa; phylum Chordata; class Mammalia; order Chiroptera; family Pteropodidae; genus Eonycteris; species Eonycteris spelaea. The sequence goes on along the minus strand of PUFA01000004.1, from coordinate 8,881,500 downwards.
CCGTACTCTCTGCCTTCTCTGCTCCTATGCTCTTGCTCCCAATAAAGGCCAAACTTCCTCCTATGCATTAGACCCACCTCCTCTCACCTGCTCCAGAATAGTGCCCAACAATATTCCCTTCCAGTCCTCCTGTTTCCCTGGGCTGCCTCCTCTCTCCTGGACCATTCCCAGCCACACAAACATGCTGAGTTCTCTCATCTTCACAACTTCACTTTCAACTTGTCCTTATGGGGTTGCCTATTTCTCCTCCCCTTTTTTCTTGAACTCACTCTCATCAGGCTTACACCCCTACCACTCCTTTAAAACTCTACTTGTCATGATAACCAGTCCCCCCTGTGTTGATAAGCCCGTGGTCAGTTCTCCATCCTTATCTCATTGGATAACAGTATTTGGTTCTCCTAATTACTCCCTCCCCTTACAAATATTAATATTGAATGAGATAAAGACTATATTGCCTTAGGCCAGTTTTTTCTGACAAATGAGTTCTTGCAAACTAAATTACAAAGGAACAACAACCAAAAAAACCCCACTCTTGTTTTTTAGGTTTTGAAATTGCAGAATAAGGTGCTGTGGACCTGTCTGGTCCATTAGCTTGGATCCTGGAAGGAAAAGAACTGGTAAATCAGAGCCATAGCCAACCTAAAACCGTTGCAACCAAAATATGACATTAACAAGAAATAAACTTCAATTTCTGTAAGCCAATGAGATTCAGAAGCTATTTGTCACTACAACATAACCTAGCAAAAGCTAATTAATTGCACTTAGCAACAGAGTGACCTGCATTGTTCATTTTTTTAATTCCACTTAATAGCAATGAAATGTTGGACAAGGTGATCACTTTTTCTAAGTTTTCATTTCTTCACATATATGACACATAGGGCTCAGTCTGTGTTTGCTATATTAATTATTATTAATAAGACAAAGAAACCAGACGACATAATTTGGTAAAAATGTACTTTTTTTTTCCTTTTGTGACATTGTAAAGGTAGTTTATGCTCATGATTGACAATTTGAGACCATAGATGAGTATAAAGAAGAAAATTAAAACCATGCCACGTCACCATTGTTAATATTTTGGTGCACTTCCTTTGAATTTTATATTTCCCCTTAAAGGAAACTACACGTAGTTCTGTAACCTGCCATTTCTCACCAATATTATATCATTCTCACTTTCATTACAAGTTCCCTTACAGATTCTCTGTAAACCTTTCACATGGCTGCAGAATATCTTTAATTCAATAATTTAAAACCATCTCTTTTGGGGCATGGTTCCATAATGTAGTGGTGAGCACATCTGCTTTACACGCAAAAGGTCCTGGGTTCACACCCCAGTGGAGCCACAGTTCATGGTCTGTGGCTATGCTACCCTGCATAAGCCCGATCCCATCTGATCTCGGAAGCTAAGCAGGGGCGGACCTGGTTAGTACTTGGATGGGAGACCACCTAGGAAGACCAGGTGCTGTAGGCATAAATAATCATAATCATAAAGCAAAATCCAAATATGAAATCACTGGTCCAGATTAGAACGTCATATATGTGTGTTCAAGAGGAAAAAACAGAATGGGTTCCCGGCGGGAGATATACTGATGGAGAAGCTGCCCTACGCTAGGGATGTGTTGAAGGAGGCACGTGTTTACACTCCCAACAAGAGAAACAAAGGCGACCAGAGAAACCTGGAAAACAAAGATTGCACAAGAAAGCCATGATCCAAATATGGAGTCAAACTGAAATGACACTAATGTTGAGCAATTCAGGTATCAGAAAAAAGCATTCATTTGAATATTTTCCTTTGAAGGGAATGGAATCTGAACCGTGGAAGTGCAGAGAGGGAAATGCAATTACAGCATGCTAGCTGGCTCTGGAAGGGAAAATATTTATCTAGTCATAATCGTTCTGTTTATTGATGTTTTGAAGTCAGCCTACAGACAAAACATGGAAGACCGAATTGTGCTTATAGAACAAGGCCTGAATGTTATCCGTCGTGACGGTACGAAGGCGGACGTGCAGCTGGCAGGCCTTGGAAGACGAAAGGGAGGAAGAGAAGGAGAGGCAGTAGCCCTTCGAACTTCCCTTGCAGAGACAGGGGGTCCAGTTATTAGGAATGTGAGGCACGGATCACGAAAGAAATATTACTATTTCCGTTTACAGTGGAAGCCAACAAACGAGCTGAGAAGTGTTACTGACTGTGTAGGAGGAGACAAAGTGAGAGCAGGGCAGGCTGGCTATTGAGCTGTTGTCCCTCGGCTGCAAGCCGCCCTTGCTTTGCCAGCCCTCCACACGGCAAACTCTGTTCGACAGTTCAGCCACTCGGAGAGTCGCTGTCACTAAGGACCCTCGGGGACACTGAGGCTCCACGAGGGAGAAGGGAGGCGTTGCTGCTGCTTTGCTCCTGATTCCTGTCTGTGCTTTTCCAGCAAGAGCTTTCCATTCCAGCACAGTCATTCCAATAGCTGCGACTGGTGTCCGTCTGCGATGGTTCCAATACTCCCGGAACCAGACTCATGGCGCCTGCTCAGAAATGCCAGCTATAGGGAGTTCACACCCTTCCTCCGGCCTGGATCTCAGCTCTGGAGAACCAGCACCCCCTCCCCCCCCCCACCATCAAGCAGCCCTTCCCCCAAGTGTCCACATTGGAACAATGTGACCTCTCCCATTTTTTCCCACCAGCCCTGGAGCTGGGAGCCGCTCCCTGCAGTTACTCCCCGGGAGCCCTTACAGGGTCCCCTCTGCCTTCTGTTCTCCAATACCTGGTTAAGTACGAGTCAGTTCAAATAATTGGTGTGGATTCTGTTTCTTGCCTTCATCCTGGCTGATCTAGGGAATAGGTGTGTTAGTTAAATCCTCATTTATTACTGCAGTAAGTTGATAGATCGTGTGTGATTAAAATTGCTAAATTGAAACTTGGTAGTGTAAGCACATCGTAGGTAGATATGATGTGGTTATACAGATAACCACAAGAAGACCTGTAGACATGTTAAAGTGGTCGCCCCTGGGGAGGAGATTGGGTTTGGGGGTGAGAAGGTGATGGCGCTCATCTGAACAATTTTTTTTTAATGTACAAACATTTCTTTGATTAAAAAAATTTAATTTCCTATACTTCCTCTTTGCATTTATGCGAAAGGAATGGGAAAAAAATGCAAAACCTCCTAAAATTTTGGAGTTAAAAGCTGGTGGATTTGAGGGTCAAAAGTTTATTTAGTTTTCTTTTTTTTTTTTTTTGGTAAGAGAGAAAAGAAAATCCTCAAATTCAAATCTTCAAATAGCTCTCACCAATATTAACAATCATAAAGTGAATAGATTATAATACATGTAAATAATAATAATTTGAATAAATAATTATAAATTATAATCATAACTGAATAAATTTAACTATCTCATAAAGCAGCATGAAATGAAGTTATTTGTTTTTGAGTATTAAATGAAAATGAAAACAAAAGGTCGTAGCGAAAGGATCGATCAGAGTCAGAGAAGGACAGACATGACCGAGACTTAGTTTCCCCAAAGCCTCTCACTTTAGGAATGAGTAAAGTGAGTTCTAGAAAGAAGTAACTTGGTTAAAACTAAGTGAAACTTTGCTCTCGTTTACACTCTCAGGAAACGTATATTAGACCCCTACTGTATGCCAGGCATGGCGACAGGCTCTGGGGACAAAAGTTTCCTTACACCAAGAGCTTTCAGTCTAACGAGAAAAGGCGGAAGGCACTGTACCCAGGTTATGTCTCAGGCCCATTCACGTGTAATAGTTCACTTAGCCTTCCTAACAAGGCTGTGAGGTCAGTGGTCTTATCTCTATTTTGCAAAGGAGGAAATTGAGACTCAAAAAAGGTAAAATAATTGCCGAGAGCCGGCCATGTCTCGTCTGCAGTGTTGTGATCTGCATTGTTGTGGTCATAATATTGGAGGCAGGTGTGGGGAGGGGCATGATTTTTTTAAGAGAAGCCCCCTGAGGCAGACTTGTTTAACTGAAAGACTGATTTCAATGAACCTCCGAATGGGAAACACAGCCTCTCTGTGGGCCTGATTCCTACAGTACTGACGTGGCCGTCTTTTTGTTGCAGGAAAAGAAGTTTGCTATGAAAGGGTGGGGTGCTTTAAAGATGGTTTACCATGGACCGGGACTTTGTCGAGACAGTTGGCAGGTTTACCCTGGTCTCCAGAAGAGATAAACACTCGCTTCCTGCTCTACACGAGACGCAACCCCAAAGCCTATCAGGTAAGCTAGTTTGCTTTCTTCACACGTGAATTATTCTAAAATATAAGCTTTAACACAGAAGACATAGATACGGTAATCTATTCTGGTATAAACTATTGATTTCAAGGCACGTATTTCTTTTTATATTCGTAAGCCAGACTTTTTTTCATATTTTTTGTTCTAGTATTTAAATATGAAAGTTGCTCTGAATATGTTGTTTTGCGTTTGCTATTTTGTTCGGTTAATATATTAATTGAAAACCTTCCACATGTGAGACTGATCAAGCAACAGTACCTATTAGGTATTAAATTGAATAAATAAGTCTTAACTGTTTATATTAGGGGGAACAGGGTATGTAAACGAATACCCTTATTGCAACACAAATTACAATCTGTGATGTAAGGTACAGTAAAGGAATCTGGGAACACAGGGAAGAAAGCCTTGCCTTCCCCATGGGGCTGGGGATGATGACAAGGGAAGGCTCTGAAGACGGCATGCATCCGAAGCGTATTCGCGGTCGGGCAGGGTTTGCGTAAGCAGAGATACAGGAAAACGGCAAAGGAAATGGCAAGATCAAGCATCATATTAGAATGGGGACAGAGGACGTTTTGAACGTAGAATTAGTTAGAAAGTAGTTCAGAGACAAATCGTAATAACTCCTTCCTGTGGAGTTTGAGAGTTTAGAGTTTACCCTGGGAGCCACGAGGCCCATTGAGAGTTTCTAAAGAGGCTTTAGGACATTTTCTCTGGCTGAAGTATATACCTCCTTGCCCGGGGCTTTGAGAACCTGGAGGCAGCTGCCAGACCACTTAGCACTGTGCCATCCAACACAGTAGCCACCAGCTACTTGCGGCTATTAAAATTAAATAAAATTTAAAATCCAGTTATTTGGCTGTACCAACCCCATTTCAAGTGCCCGATAGCCACACCTGGCTAGCGGCTACCATGTCGGACAGTGCATATCGACTGTTTCCATCATTACAGGAAGTTCTATTTGACAGCACTGAATAGAACACTTCCGTGCACTTGATCAGGCATGGGGAACGAGGCCGAATCAGAGTCGTCAGCGAGTATGATAATACAAAACTGACATGAAGAACATCCCACTGTATCCTGAGATTTCACACGTGAATGCTTAGAAGACTAATGATCCTCTTGTCAGAAAAATTAGGAGTGAAAGAGAATGAGTTAAATTTTGGACAGGTGAGGTTTGGGAAGGCTTTTGGAGATTTTAGTCTTATAGCTTGGGGAGCAGTCCAGAGCTGGAGAAAGGGATTCAAAAAGTCTTTGACGCAGAGGTGAAAGTTGAAACCCAAAGAATGCAAGCAGTTTCAGGGGTGCAAAAAAAAAACGTGACACTAGACCCCGCGGAGCATCTGTATTTAGGGAGCACTCCCCACTGCGAGATTATTTCCAGGCTTTACCCGAGTCTGCCACCGTGAGGCTTGCTTTTCATGGGACCCGTCACACGCAGGGCAGGTTGCACCAGCCAAGACAGCCTCGTGCTCTGTCTTCACACCATACAAACACAATCTGTAGCTCTCTACTTATTAGACACACGCAAAGTATTATACTTCATGATTATATACACACAGCTCTTTACGGAAATACGCCATCTGCTCTGCAGACGACAACTCTATCCAGGGCAAAGAAGAAAAGTCCTGATTGTGGGTATAAAGAAACTTATGAAGAAAGTATTGTCAAAAGTTTTGTTTTTATCACTATCAAGAAGCAAAGAGTGGAATATTACTCAGCTTTTAAAAGAAATGAAATCCTTATAGACGCTACAACATGGATGAAACTTACGAACGTCTTGTTAAATGAGCCAGACTCAAAAGGACAAGTATTATACGATTCCAGTTAAATGAGGTGCCTAGAATACTCAAATTCATAGAGAAGAAATAGTAATTACTAGGGGCTGAGAAGCAGAGAATGATGGAGACTTACTGTTTATTAGGGACAGAATTTCGGTTTGGGATGATGAAAAAGTTCTGGAGATGATGGTGGCAACTGACAGTGCCACTGAACTGTACACTTAAAAATGGTTAAAATGGTAACTTTTATGTTATGTGTATTTTACCACAATTTGTAAAATGTAGAGAATCTATGTCGAATACAAATGTTTGGGGCGCCTCTGTTGGTTTAGGAGTTCCAAGGGATGTGTGTCCATTCGGGACTAACTGTAGCTCCTGGACATGACCCTCAGTCCTCCTAGGGCTCACTGACCCTTCATCCTCTGCACAGTGGCCATGCAGTTGAGCCTTGCAGAGCACAGGCACCAAAAGAGGAGATGATGAGGACTAGTCAGTCTTGAGGCAAGGCTTGGCCCTAAAGGCGATGAAGAGAACGTCTGAAACAAGTACTTTCCTAGGACAGAGACCATAAAAACAACGTTCCTCACATCTTCCCCACTGCCTTCTGTTTTGGAAAGAACTTTGTATGACAAACCAGATTTGTACCTGGATTTTGCAATGGATAGAAGCCCGAGGGTTTGCTATTAAAGTGTTTTTTTAGCAACAACTAGGATATAGGATGAGTCAAGGTGTTATACTTAAAAAAATGATTATCCCAGGCTTAACTCATATGCTGTACTGTGTAAATGTGACTGGCTTTATTTACGAGAAAGCAGAGGTAAACTATGCAAAGGTTGAACTGGCTCTTTTCCCAGAGGGAGGAATCGTTAAGGGGAAGCATGGTGCAATGAACTTGGTCTCCTGAGGGTCATAGGCCTTCACAGCTACCTTTCTGCAGGAATGAAGCAACCCACTTCCCCCACAAAACCATGACACTTTAACCTAGAGTGGCTCAGGCAGACGCTGCGGGTGATGCAAATTTCAGGTAATTAAGGGAGTTTCTGTGCCTGCAGCCATTGTCAAGGCTGGAACATATCTCACTGGTGACTATTTTTGACTTCCTGGAAATGAGATCACTTGTAAAGTAGTCAGCAGCTGTGGAATGGGTTGATCTCATACCAGTTATTTAGGTTCCATGACTCCTCAAAGATAAGACGTTAAGAGAAAAGGCCCCAGCGCCTGGCTGAACACTGACATTTTAACTCATCCTTTCTCTGGATAAGCTCTTCTGTTTTGACACCCTTTTTTGTTACTCTCCTTGGGGCAGCAGAATTCTAGCTGCCTTCTTTAGATTTTATGATGTTGTTTGACATTTCTTGTTTTCTAGGTTAGTATGCCATTTTACAGGGGTGTGCCAGACGAATAAATGCAAATTGAATAAAAAGCTTTTTCTACCTTTTCTACCTTACTTCATTTGTCAGTGGCTTTTGTGACAATGGAGAATGTTAGAACTCCATAATACTTGTCTGATTGCCACTTTAAGACTTGCTCAAGGTCCCACTTCTTCATACTGTTGTAGAAACAGGAATATAGAAGATGTTTGGGGGTCTCCAGCTGCAGTTGAAATGAGCATCTTTTAGGTACATGGATGGACAAATGTTTTTGCACGTGGATTCCATTGCTTAGCAGAGAAGAGCTCCTGAGAAAGCCCAGATACAATTGGGTTTATTACCTGCCTTAGCAAATTTCACATGTGGTCTGAGCCCTGTCAGTAGAGACCACTACGATCAGATCAAAGCACTGTCAGTTGAGAGCCCAGTGGTCAAGCTCAAGACTTCAGAGAAAGACACTGTGAGTTCGAACTCCCGTTAAGGACTCATTAGCTACAGTGCTGTTGGACAAGTGTCTCTCATTGCGCCCCTTCCTAATTTGTAAAATTGGTACCTACCTCACTGTGTTGTGAGGGTGAAATGTTCTAACTACTCTGTAAAGTAGAGCAATTCCTGGCACACCTGCAGATGTGAGTGTTAGCCATACTAAAACTGCCGTGTAAACCGGCTTATTATTCTCATAATCATTTGCTTACAGCCTTGGAAATACTTTAACTAGCCAGCAAGTTGTCTGAATAATTGTGTATCGCTGTTAAGCACAGGCGGCTCATAATAGGCAATTTGTTTGAATTTCATAAGTATCTAAATGTGTTGTTTTCCAGTTGTAAGATTTACTGTTGTCGAACTTGCTATTTGCTTATTATTCATTTTTTTCTCAATAGAATTGCTTATACTTGTCCCCATTAATCTTTCTCTTAATAAAAAATTACTTAATTTGAGAGTTCGCTTATAAAAACAACCCAACAAAATACAAGTAATACAAAAGAACACTAAACATAATCACATAAAGTTATCTTTAATATCCTGTTGTTTTTCACGTGGTGAGAGTCTAACCTCTAGTCCTCACTCATAACGTGGGGTGGACAGGCTGTTGTGGCACCCTCGTAGCATAAGTCTCGAATAAGATAGATCTCGTGAATTACACTGATAACTGAGAAATGCTATACAAAAGTAAGGCTTACTGAAATTCCAACTGTAACTGACCCCACACTGTCTTACAAACATTGCCTTAAAACCATTTTTATTTCCTTCCTCACAATGAAATTTGCGTAGTGCAATTTGTAATGCATTAATATTTTCTTTCTACTTTTGCAATGTGGAACAGTCACTATTTCTTTGGTTAACATGTATTAAAGAAGGCCGTTAAAAATTAAATTTTGTGGAAGACTTTTGAGCAGATTTTGAATAATTCTGCTAGATGTTAAATGATTTTGCATTATTATTTTACCTGAATCTCTTTTCCCTTGAAACAGGAGATCAGTGCAGTTGATTACCAAACTATCCAAGCCTCATACTTTGGAACAGACAAGGTGACCCGTATCAACATACCTGGATGGAAGTCAGATGGAAAATGGCAGCAGGACATGTGCAATGTATGGTGTGAACAAACTCTTCTTTACACTAGTGTGGAAGCTTTGTGTCTCACATGAACGTGCTTTGCATGGTATCGATCCACATTTACAGAAATCCTCCATTCAGCCATTCACAATGTCCGTGTTCCAGGGCCTGAAGTGAATTACCCATTTCCCATTTATCTTCACTTATTATGATTTGCATAGATTATAATGAGAGCATATTTTTTAAATCACTCTTTGGTAAATTCTCACCTTTCACAAAAATTGAATAGTGTGATCAATGTCTTGTTTAATTTAAGGGAAAAAAATTACTGAATTCACTCTAAGAAGTTAATTTTCCTCTCTTATACTCAATATTAATAGACTGCTAACAGAGCACGCAATTAATTATTTATAAGGCCGTGTAGTGTGGTGGAATCAGGCTGTCTGAATTCATATCATGGTTCTACTTACTAGCGCCGTGATAGTGGGCAAGTTAATTAACCTACCTGTGCCTCAGTTTCTTTATCTATCAAAGAGGATTAAAGTTAATATGTGTAAAAGGGTTAGGACAGGGCCTAGCCCGTAGTAGGTTCGCAATACCTGCTAGTGTGATTTCTTATTATGGAATCAATTGTTCGGGCACTTAGGTTTCCTTAACTCGTATTTATTTAATCATTTCACTAAATATTTGTACCAGGTGTTGCTAAAAGTGGAAGATGTGAACTGCATTAATTTAAACTGGATTAACGGTTCCCTGGAATACATCCACGCCGTGAACAATCTCCGTGTTGCCGGAGCCGAGGTGGCTTATTTTATTGACGTTCTCAAGGTAAGGAGAGTTCCTTTTGAAATTACATCATAGCACCAATCACTTGGGGCCGTTTGTGTTATTTTTATTAGCTTGCACAAGTACCGAACATGTGAAAAAATAAGCCATCATGTATAGTGGCCGGAAAAGGGAAGCTACTTCTTGTGAGAGAAGTGCCTGTGATTATACGAAGTGCCACTTGGTGGCAATGTCCCTTCACAGGCTCCTCACCAAGTGCTTTCCCTCGACCTTTCCCCCACCAAGGTCACTACCTTGGTTAGTATATAGAACCATCTCTGTTAGTTTTTATCACATTGTAAACCTGTCCTTAATAATTATTCACTTTCCATCTTATAAATGCTGTTTGTTAGAATGTGAAATGCATTTCCTCACAGAAATTGGGTTCTATGGTGGTGAATTAGTTAGGTCTATAGGCCAGTCCAGGCACAGCTCTTTAATCTACATATTTTATGTATAAGAGATACACCGGGAGACATTCATAAATCTTCAGATGCTCTGCCGTCACAGAAAGCGACTCCCCACCACAAAATGCAGTGAAGTACAATTTAAAGACTTATGACCCTTTCTGATTCTTAAGGAGAATTCACTCATTCACTCAACATATATTTTACTCCGCACTTGCTGAGAGCCAGACACTGTTCTAGACACTGAAGGTACGTGGTGAGCGAGACAGTGTGCCTGATCTGACAAAGTGTAGGGACAGTGTGTGAAGAAATCCAAGGCAGTGGGACAGAGAGTGACAGGAGGGGCAGCTATTTCCTATCAGAGCACAGTTAGGAAAGCTCCACAGAGCCACAGAGCCGGATGCTCGGCTCCGCCCCCACACTTCTCCATCTGCTCTTCCTACGGTCAGAGGAGGCTGGAGGGCAAGGAGGGGCGTGGAGCGCGTCTTTCTGCACAGGGAATGAAATCCGATCGAAGGAAACCAGTGCTACGCTCTTGTGAATTTCTTCGTTGATCCTGGGGCCTGAGCTGTGGGCTCTTCTAGGTCCCATGTCGTCTCAGACATTTGCTTGAGTTGCCTGTACTGAGCATGTACGTGCCAGAAGGGTTGGGCCTCAGGAAAAATGGGCACAGGCTGGAAGCCACAGACATCGTTGTCCCTGGGCTGCTCTACTGTCCCAGAGACCATGAGGCTCCTGACCGCAGGGAGAGGGGCTCTGACAGAAGGAATTCCTCCAGGCCCGCCAGATGAGGATATCGGTGGAGGTTGCTTTGTGACTTTACCAGTCCCCATCCTGTATGGGACAGGGGAAACGTGTCAGCTCCTTTTTTATATTAAGCATGGTCAAGCCATTCTACCTGCTCTTTTTAAAATATTTGTTCTGTTTTCCTTTTTTAAAAAAAATCCCATCAGAAAAAATTTGGATATCCCCCTTCGAAAGTGCACTTGATTGGCCACAGCTTGGGAGCGCATCTGGCTGGGGAAGCTGGGTCAAGAACACCAGGCCTTGGAAGAATAACTGGTGAGCCCGCCCTAGAATTGGGCCTTGGATTGTCCATGTTCTTGTTTACACGTGAAATCAAGTTTCTGAACACCAAATGACGTATCAGAAGCAAATGTAAAATACAAGGAAATGTGACCCACCGAAACTAAAACTAAAGCAAGTGCTTTCAGAGTACTCGTACAGATCCAAGTTCAAGGATATTCCCTGCAGCATTATCTGTGGCGGCAAACTGACGGAGACTGTGTGATCGGCCACCAGTAGGGGGCGGCCGAGTGCATTATGACCATATCCCATGCTTTGCAGCTCCATCTCGCTAAGGCAAAGAACGAGTTAGAGCCCCACCGGTGGTCCTGGGAGGATGTCCGTGACACGTCTGGGTCACAGCTCACCCAGTACATGCTGGCAATGTGGAACTGGTTTGTTTAAAGCCTGTGCCCGTGCCATTCCAGTTGCTAAAATTTTTCATATTATCCTGGATATACTGTTAAGTCTAAAAATAAGTTGCAGAGTAAAATATATACAAGGAATTAGGTTTTAAGGGTGATAACTAATCGTATCCCTTCCCTGCACCCTGACGTCCAGACTAATAGAATCAGATAGATGGAGATCAAAATATCAGCTCCATTATCCACAAGCTGGGCTGGCCTCTCCCTCCTGCTCATCTCCCATGGACAGTCAATCAACAAACAAGTCCCACGTCTCCGTCATCTGCTTTAGGCTGTGGCCACTGTCCTAGGCCCTCTCCATCCTTGCCTGGACCTTGGCCGTCTGTGGCTGGTACCCCAGCCCAGTCTTCCACAAGTCCTACCAGTGGCATCATCTTTCTTAACACAGGCCGGGTCACTCCAGTGCTTGGAACTTTCCACTGTCTAAAGCTTCTTAGCCTGTCATAGAAACATTTCACATTTCATCATGGTTTTTTCCCCCATATTTCTGTGCCTTTCCACGTGCTCTTGTCTCACCCTAAACATACTCTTATCCTTCAAGATTCAAAGCGAATGTGTCTTCCTGAGGCAGAGTTAATTCTCTGTAAGCTTTTAAATATGACTCTATTATATTTGAAAATACAAAAATTGTATCACATGGTCTTATAATTTTCATGTGCCGTTATTTTTAATAGACCCTGAACTACTTAGAAAGCCTCCCTTATCCCACCCCTACCCCAGGCCTGGCAGGTAGGAGGTGCACATTTTCTGTTTATTAAAACAATAAACTGTAGTTCCGTGTATACATACACACACACATATATATGCTTTAAATTAAATTTTCATTTTTGCAATATTTTTTTAAACAGTTAAGAATTCCAAATTGGGTTTAATGTGTCTTGCCTCTGCAATCTCTTAACATAACAGGCTTTCCTGCTAAAATATTTTTCTTTCTCCCAGCCCTCTGATCCCGATTCCATCCCCAGCCCATCCCCATCATTCTTATTTAAGATAATAAAATTGTACTTTTATTGGGTGGCAGAAATCCCACCCCCTCCCCACCCTTTAAGTTTTCTAGTTCTGGGAAAGAAAAAACATACAACTTGTGAAAATGAACTTTCATGGGGCCTACACGGCCCGTGGGGCATTTAAGCCATAATTTAAAGGGAAGAACATTGCCATACATGTATTAAAAATTCACACCAGGTTACAATAAATTCATGAAGATTTGTTTTTCCTAATTCTTATTTCAAAAATCAGATGCTATGTAACTCCAATTTTTTCTGCCAAGTGAATTATCCTTTTGAGTAAATAGAAAACAATAAATTTTTAAAGGCTTTCAGAATGTCCAAAGAATTTATGTAATTTGGATGTTGCAATTTATATTCCAAGTGGTGAGTTTTTGAAAAATCATGTTCCGTGAGTAACAAAGGAACTGAAACTTCAAGAAAGATTTTAACTCTATAATAAAACTAGTTTAAAACAAAATTAATATGATATATGTTAAGACATGCATAAGTTTCTATGTCCATTGTAATTATCTATTAACGGGCAGAGAATTATCATAAATGACTGTAGCATGGGGGTTACTCAGCCAGTTCCAGGATTTTTTTTTTTAATCTGTAGACAGCCTCAGTGTTTTCCCAAATTGAGAAGAGATCACTCCCTCTGTGCCGACACACATGGGCACCCAAATCCACACACACTAATGGACTCAGATCCCAAATGGTTAAGCTCTAGCTTCTAGCACATAGTGCTTCAAAAATAATTGCCGAATGTGTAAGTGAGTGGCTCTATGAATGGTCGTGACATTTTAGAGACCTCTAGATATCTTCCTTTTATTTTGCTAGACATTTGAACAGAAATGATGGGCTGAGAGTCTGGACTCTTGGAATCTTAGTCCATTCGCCTCTAACATATGGTGATCTTGTCAAGTCATTTCACTTCACTGGGTGTCAGGCTTTTCATTTGTAAAATAATGAAGTGGAACTAAGTGAGCTTTAGCCGAGGACTAAGAGTCTGTCCTTTTGACTGTGTCACTTCGTAGATTCATCTTTACAAACTAAAAAGCTCTTTCATTTTATTTATTTATTTATTTTTTGCTTGCACAGGCTGCTTTCAAGGTCATCTCAATTGATAACCTTAATCGTTTATATAGCTAGACTATATAACTCCAATTTTTTCCAATTATGTATTCCATATATAAACCCTCGAATAGCCACTTTGATTTTTCTGATTTTGTTAGCTGTTTGGGGGTGTCTAGACACAGCCTTGCTTGTGTGTAGGAATCCAATGTTATACAGAGTCTGCATTTATCTACTCGGTTTATGTATTCGTACTTTGCGCTGAGTGGTGTTTGACATGTATAAATCATATAGTTAATAGAAAAGAATACCTTGCCTTCACTATCTCTCCCCCAGAAAATAAAAACACCATCAACACACTCTTAAGTAAAACAGGGCTTGGTTTAATAGACATCACGCTCTTCCCTAGGGTTGGACCCAGCTGGGCCCTACTTCCACAACACCCCACATGAAGTCAGGCTGGACCCTCGGATGCCAACTTTGTGGACGTCATTCATACGAATGCACTTCGCTTCTTCTTTGAGTTCGGTAAGTTTTTAACGCAAACAGAAGCTACACTGAAGCGAAGAGGAGAATTCTTAGAGGCAGTCATCCTGCTTTTATCTATTTCAGGTGCTGGAACCATTAACGCTTGTGGTCACCTTGACTTTTACCCAAATGGAGGGAAGCACATGCCAGGATGTAAAGACTTAATCACACCTCTATTTAAATTTGATTTCGACGCTTACAAGGAAGGTAAATACTTTCTAAACTATGAAGGCTGCTGTTACACATCCACTCGGCTCCCTCCTTGGGCAGGATCCACATTCTTTTGTATATAATATGACAAATACTATAAAATAATAAAAAATATGTTTTAGCCTGAAACACTGTTGCACGTATGAAGCTCCCACCAGTTGTGAGATCTGCGAGGCCAGGCTCATGTCATAGTTACCTTTGTATCCTCAGTACCTAACAGAGTGTCTGGCATATTGTATTCAATATAACAAGAAGGTGGATTCATTTATTCAACAAATATGTACCAAGTGCTTACTAGGTACTAGACATTCTAAGAATAGCAAATATAGGAATGAATACAAAAGACAAAACTCTCTCTCTGATGAAGCTAATGTTCTAATATGCTAGAAAAACAATAATAGAGTAAGTGCTAAGGAGACGAAATTAAGCATGAGATGGGAATATGATGTGTTGATGACGGTAGGGGTGAGGTGGGGCGAGGAGTTTCTTCTTCTTCACTAGAGACAAATGACAAAGTTTTAATATCTTTTCTGAAAGTGTAAATGTGACTAAAAGTATCTATTTGCAATGACTACTTAAAAAAACTGATGAATTTCTAGATTCTCAAAATGAGAATTAAAATCAATCCCACCTGGTATAGATAAGCAACAGTCACTTTTAAAAGGCCAAGATAAAACTAATTTTTCTTATTATTTTCCATATTATTATTTAAGATCCTTTCTCTTAGGATACAATTAGATTATAAGACTCCTTTACATAACTATATTTAGTGTTATACACAGAGCATTCAAAATTCTGTAAAGAATTAATTCAAGTAAAACATGCATTTGCCATAAGCATTTTGAGGCATAAGATTTTCTACAACTTTTTGGGTTAAAAGCACATTTATCAACCATGTTAAGTGTTTAGATGAATTTTAAATCTTCAAGATTTTCCATCTTATATTTATTACTAAGAAACCATTACTTTCAAAGTTCATTGTCCCCTATATTCTAATGAACCATCTTGTCTAAATCACAATTAATTGTGAACAGAAATCTGTATTTAAAAAGACCTGATGTAAGCAAAGTCCTCATTTAAAAAAAAGGATGATGCTAATTATTGATCTCTGCTGACTGTGTTGCATTTGTGAAATTATGCTGTCTCAATTATTTATTGCATAACAAACCATAGTGCTGAAAAAACAATAGTTTTATGCCCAAGATTCTGAGACTGGAGATTCAGGCAGAGTCCTGCTGAGTCTCTAAAGCTTTGCGTCCTGTCCGCTGAAGGATCTCCTGCGATTGCATCCGGCCAGCACCCGGTCTGGGCCGAGCTGAGCCGGAGGCCTTCTTCATCTGGGGTCTTGGTACCTGTCACCCTCGTTAAGTGGTCCACGATCCTTCAGGGCATCTCTCCACAGCCAGCTAACCTGGATTCCTTAACACGGAGGCTGAGTTCCGAGAGAGCAAGTGCAGACATGGGAAAGTCTCTTATGAGACCTTCTGACGCTTTCACGGTGTCAGTTCCGTCACATCCTGTTGGTCAGAGGAGGCACAAGACTGGCCTATACCCAGGAGGGGGAAAACAATAGGCTTCATCTCTAGAAGGGAGGGAGGAATGGCAACGTATTGCAAAAGGGTGAGGACCTAGAAAGGAGTGACTCATTGGAGGCCACCGTCAGAGAGTGATGATTTACCACGTATACTGAAACCAAAATCTAGTTTCTCAAAGATCAGCCAAGTTGTGTAGGTCCTTGGAATAATAGTCTGTGCCATACAGAAAACATGTCATTATGTAAGGTTAAGAGAGTGCAAATGACGACGATGCTGTGATAAGTTCAGAATACACAAATGTGCTTTGATCTCTCATATAGTATTGCAATACTCCTTAATATTGATGTCAATAATGTAATGCCTGACAGTGACAGCGAATTTGTCTTCCACATTCTTTCTAACACCTCCCACCTGCCACACCTTGAAACTCGGTTGAGGGCGTGCAGTGGTTGGTGCCGTTGGCTGTTTTGTGATTGAGTAGAAGGGAGTTCGGCCCTTGCTGCAGAAATGGTGAGCAGAGAATCGGTCTAAGGTGGAGAAGCTGCATGCACAGGGTCACTTAAAGCTCTAAGTGTTTATGTCAGAGATCTGGAAGCTCGCGGATGTTAATGTCAGAGCACAGGGTCATCTACATTTGTGTTTGTTTATTTATCCTGCTTGAATGTCCCTTTAGATTCGCACAAAGAATTATTTGATACAAAGAAAAGGTTATGTAATATTGAGAAATATTGTACAATATCCAAGCCTACACACAGGTCTAACTGTTTAGATCCAAGTCAAGATACTGTCATTCAAAGTTATTTTTTTCTAAAAAATAGTTCATGCTCTCTGTTATTAGTTAATCAGTTCATTGCTATAAGTTAACTGAAAATTCTTTTCACAGAATTGTCTTCCTTCTTTGACTGCAACCATGCCCGAAGTCATCGCTTTTATATGGAAAGCATTCTCAATCCTGATGCATTTATTGCTTATCCTTGTAGATCCTATGAATCTTTTAAAGCAGTAAGTAAAGCATGTTGCAGTGAAATTTAATTAGCAAGTCATTTTTTGAAGCATGATCAGCCAACTAAAAATTAGGGCTTTGTGTTTGTGGTTAAAAAAATAATTACATCTGCCATTTTGGGAGTTGTTAGTAGATTCTGTGTCGAGTACTGAACAGTAGCTGGGGTTGCTGAAGGGCTTAAATAACTAAACAAACCATTTTTTATTCTGGTCGTTTCAGCTCTTTTGAAGATTATATCCAGTTTTGCTTTTTTGGCCATTTGTTATGCAGTAATTAGATGCTACCGTGTAACAGGAATAAGTCCAGGGCAAAAATTGTTTCTGTGTGTATATATTTTAAATGTCATCTTCAAAGATGCCCCAAGAAAGCTGAACCAATCAATAACTACAACCGAACATGTCGCTATTCACTTGGAACATTAAAATTATTTTATTAAAATTTAATTATTTATACAGAGCAGAACCGAAGCATAGACAGCTCACAGGAGTTCCATACAGATCAATACGTGACAAAATACCAAATCTGATTTTACTCGAGTAATAAAGCGCACAGTGCCAGATCCAAGCTAAACATATTTTTCATTTGGTTATCACTATGAAAAGGGGAAAGAAAATCTATTTTGTAGTGGAAGTGGAAAGATTTTCCCTCTTGTGTTTAGAGACCTCTGTTTTATCAGGGTAGAAAAACATCACAGGGGTTCCAGCTGAAGTTTATTGTAAGCAATAGCACTTTGTGACTAAGTGCAGCGTTGGGACAGGAATGAACATTTTCCTCCCATTACAGAGCATGGTGAGCGGATGCCCTCGGGCTGTCCTCTCAGTTTCCAGAGCCAGATTTCTTACTCACGATGTGCCCTGGGCACTTCCATTCTCAGAAAGCTTGACAGACAAACACTGGCATTTCCCCCTATAGCCTCCTTCTCTTCCCTCCAGCTTCCGTGAGCCCAGATGCTGCCCTACATGGCGAAAGGGTCCTGGAGCTGACCAAACAGGTGGAGGCAGACCCTCAGAGTCATGGTGTAGTCAGAGATAATGGGGTTCAATCTGCCCGGTTGGAGAATCTTGAACTCCTGTGCCACATGGATGCAAGTTATGGGCACAAAACTAGAACCTCGAGTCAATCTTCCTGACATGTTTTATTGTACTTTTACCCAAATTGTCACAAAAATAAAACAATGACATGATATAATATAATGTAACGTAACATAATGTCACATAATATAGAATTAAAATAATAAGGAGGGATTCTAGCATCAAACTGCCTGGGCACATTCTTGTTCCATCACTCACCTGAAGTGCTACATTGGACAAATTGTTTAACTTCTCTACACTTGAGTTTCCACTGCTATAAAATAGGATTAATTGAGTTAAATCACGTAAAGTGCTTAGAACAGTGCCTGGCACGTGGGAAGCACTCAGTAAATATGAGCTGTTGTTATTTTCCTTTATTGAAAAGGGAGTTTTAAGTGGGGTGTTTTCCTATAGTCCTAGCCCAAATGTCCATGGTTTATAAATTTAAAAGTTCAAAAACACTGCTACCCAGATTTTTTAAAAAGTTAACATCTTGTTAGTTTTGCTTTAGATTTGAAAACATATAGATAAAATTAAAGAATTGAAGTAACTTGTATTCCCTCACTAAGTCAGAATTTGAAGTGAAACAGATATATATCAAATAAATGACATCATACTGTACATACCCTTCTGGATTTGCTTTTCTCATTAAATTTTATCAATTTGAAATCTACATTGATTACATAGATCTATGTATTTATTTTGTAGGAATCAGCCACAGTTTATTTATTCATTCCCCCACTAATGTGCCTTCTGGCTGTTTCCATTTTTTGTTATTGACAGTAATTCGGCAATAAACACCTCTGCACGTGTCCTTATGTGCTTGGGTGGACATTTCTTTGTGGCATGTAACAGAAGCAAAATTGTCACAGCGTACGTGCATTTCCGGGGGTTGCCAAATCGCTCTCTGCAATGTCTGTCAGTTTATGTCATCGAAAGCAAATATGAATCCCCCACTCCAGTCTTCATCGGTACCTGGGTTTGCCAATCTTTCGATTTTTCAAATCTGCTGAAATTCCATGTTGTTTTCATTAGCACATCTCTGACAGCTAGTGAGATTAAGCATCTTTTTACATAGTTATTGACTATTCGAGCTGCTGCTTCTGTGCGTTGTCTATTCAGATTGTTTACCCGTTTTACTAACAGGCCATTCTACTTTTTTTCCTTCCGTTGTTTCTGTCTCATTTTGTTTTGTTTTTGCAAATGGGCAGCATGGCCCATCCGGCAACTTAGTCATTTTTAAATGAATACTCTTTGTTTAAATTCCAAAGATTTATTATAGTTGAATAATATAGCATAAGTTTATTGAAGGGCAACATTTCTAATTACATTTCTGATTGCCTCATATTTTCTGTCACCAGGGAGATTGCTTCCATTGCCCCAAAGAAGGTTGCCCAACGATGGGTCATTTCGCTGAAAGATTTCACCTCAAAAATAGGAAGCCTAATAGAGCATATTATTTTTTAAACACCGGGCCTCTTTCCCCTTTTGCTCGTAAGTATTATAGCTAAGTTTTATTGTCGTGCTTTAAGGTACTCATTTTTTTTTTTAATTCAACAGTTTTTACTGAGGCTCTACTAAATAAAATGGGCATTGGGCCAGACTGAGGATGCAGTGAGGAAAAAGATGGTGAGTTTAGGCTAATGAGGAAGACAGAAAAAAAAAAAAAAAGTTATCAGTTTCAAGAAATCTTGTGTTAGGAGACAGAGGAGGAACTTTCTGCGACCAGGTCAGGTAGCGTTCTGAGGGACCGTGATTTCTACACTGACTCCTAAAGGAAGGGTCAGCAGGGGAAGGAAATGGGAGCATGGGAGGCAGAAGGAACTGCCTGGAGGTAAGAAAGAGCCACAGCTGAAAGGCAAGCCCTGCTGGGATGATAGAGCCCAGGAGGAGAGTAATATGACATGAGGCCTGAGAGAGGTACATTGGGTCAAACATGAAATTGTGCGCTATGTGGGGAGTCTGGGCTTTGCCCTTGGGCTAATGAAAAGCCACTGAAGGAAATTAAGATTATCAGAGTGTTTTTTTTAGAACAAGCCTTCTGGTTGCTGCATGGATGGAGGCAGAGTAACCTGTTAGAACAGGTGTTGCCTCACACTATGTGAAGTAGTGAATGTGTTATCTTACTTTATTGTGCTAATCATTTTGTAATATATGTATGTCAGATTATCACATTATACGCTTGAAATTTGCACATTGTTATATGTAAATTAAGTCTCAGTAAAGCTGGGAGGGAAAAAAAAAACAACAAGTTATTGCAAAATCCAGGCATAGGTAAGGGTAGAGGAAGTGGAGAGGATACAGAGGTTAGAAGGTGGCAGCATAAAGGAACTTGGTGAATGGATTTGAGGGATGCAGGAAGCAGAAGTCAAGGATGATTCTGGCCGGGTGGATGCGTGGCCATTGCTGAGCATGGTAACAGGAAGAGAGGCTGGTTTGGAGTAAGCTGATGGGCTCAGTTTCAAACACGTCAGGTTTGGGATGCCTTTTGGACTTGCCCACTAGGCAGTTAGAGAGATGGGTGTCAGCCTCTAGAGAAAGCTGTGGTCCACAGATAGAGACTTGAAAGTCACCTGTGTTTAGACAGTCATCAGAGCTGCGAAAGTCAGTGATGTAATTACCCAAGAAAACTGTGTCAAGTTGAGGAAAAAAGAGAGCAAAGAAAGAGGCCCCTGCCCAGAAGACTGAGGAATGGGCAGAGAGGGAGAAGGATAATCGCCGTGGGGAAGTTAAAGGAGCCAAGAAAAGAAAGGATGAGGAAGGGAAGATGCATTCACTGCATCAAGCATACTGAAAGGAGAGGAGACAAGCGCTCATGGGATAAGCACCACAATATCAGTGAGCTTAGGGAGACTCGTGTCGGTGAAGAGTGACGGTGAGCATTATCGCAGCGGAAGGGGCCGAGGGGGCAAAGAGTGCTCTTCGGCAAGGATTAACCCATCGAATATTCTCTCTGGTATTTTACCCCTTTCAGATACTTTTCAAACAACTTTATGAAGAATTACATTTTTTTTTCAACATGTTATTAAGCATGCAACAATTTCAGAATTCGGAATGACAAATCTGTTTAGCTCTGCATTTTTTAAAGTTACACTTGACCATTTACAAGGGAATCTCCTTTGGGGGACTGGGCATCCCAGCACAGGAAGGGGAGCAGCAGTTCACTCCACCTCTAAGGTCATTATCAAAGCACAGACCTTCCTGCCCAGTAGGTTTTCAAGATCCTTCCGGATTAGTTGTCCAACTATGGCAATAAAAATCTGGTAGAAAGTAATACATGCCACAGCACAGGACAATGGCAAAAGAAGGCACCCAACTTTCATTTTAAAGGGTCATAAGAGTGCCTGGAAAATTGGAGAATTTTCTTTTAAAAATATCATTAAACTATTTACTTGTGGAAACTCAAAATGTGAACGTTTATATGTATTTTCAAATGTAGTTTGTCACCGAATCCACTCCGGCTATCTCAAGTATTTTTTCATGAACACGCAGCTTATCACACTTTAACCCTGGAGTTGCATTCACGTTAAAGAGCCCAAGCGCTCTTGCTTTTCACATATTTTTAACGCTTTATTTTCTCTCTCTCTCTCTCTCTCTCTCTCTCTCTCTCTCTCTCTCTCTCTCTCTCTCTCTCTCTTTTTCCCTGTTTCAAGGTTGGAGGCACAAACTGTCTGTCAAGCTCGCTGGAAACAACGTCACTGAAGGAGCATGTTTCTCCATGTAGGGGGAAAGACCGGGAAGACAGGGGAGCTGGAGATGGCCAGGTAGGTGAGGACAAGGGACCGGCAGGTAACACAATGCTGGGCGCTCAGCCAGACTGGCTCAGTGAGCCGCTCAGTCTTGCCTTTTCCTGTGATCATATAGACTATCATGTTGTATTTGACTTTTGTTTTTACTTCATGTTTTCCAGCTATAAAAATAGAAATCATGATATAGATTCTCTCCGCAGTTCAAGCTATAAACAGAAAATGTTAGGTAATGATAAATTGAAAAGACAGATCTAGATAATAGCAAGTGAAAAAAAGTTATCAGAAGAGTAAACCAGATATGTATTTATCTGGCTATCCGTCCATTTAATATTATACAAATTTGGGCATATATTTGTATGTGTATAGATTTCAAATTACTTGTGAAATAAGACATTTATATCAATTGCAAGATTTCTAGTAAGCTACCCGCAGACAGGGGACACGTGTTGGAACAGTCAAGGGTAGAAATAATTTATTGGAGACATTTGCTGCATATCTGCGGCCATGGCCACCGTTTATCTTGTTTTCTTTGATCTTTTCTTTGATCAGCCTTAGCGCTTTCATATCACATATCTCACTTTTATCGTTTAGTTCTGTAGTTCATCTTAGAATTAACATTACATGCACTAATTAGATATTATTACTCTTTTGCAAACTAACGCATGGATTAAATGCTTCCTCTGTGATTTTCATCATCGTCAAATATTAGGCAGAGGCATGAAAAGCAGAGATTTCGCGGTTATTTTATCGGTTGGAATATTCATCAGATTGATCGCTCTGCCTTGCCATGTGCAGCTGCCTGTAAATCTGGGTTGGTGAAGGCACAGGCCCCAGCTCACCTTTCTAGCGGTGTCCCCCACCAGAGGGCTTCGTTCATCTTCGGCTCAGCCAGGTCGTTCTGATGACTCCACCTCGCATGGAATAGATCCCGCCCTTTCCTTCCTTCCTGTCTTCACCTATGCCATTCCTTTGTTCCAAATACCCTTCCCCGTCTTCACGTATCTCATTTCCACCTGCTCTTTATACCTCTGAGAGCCCTTCAACACAGTCATGTGCCTGTGGCTCTGAGGCCCGCAGACACTGCCCAAGGCTGTGCAGTTTATGCCCTGAGCAAAAGCACCTGGCCTGGGGCAGGTGGGGATGAATATACAGTTTCTGCCCTTCTTAAGGCCGGTGAGAATGTTTTGACATTTCTGTACTGCGAATGTCTAAAGGAACTGTGAGTAGTTGTTATATAGTTAACCAGTCCTCTTTTAACAATAATTAAGCATTTCAGGTTCACAGTAGATATCTCATCTGAACATGAAGTCAGCTAAATAGCCTAATCCTGTTCTTCAGTCAAGCTGTAAGAGTCTGCCTTCGTGTAGATTATATAATAGCTATTTGAGCTTCTAACTGTCCTGGAGGGCTGCACTGCTGTGCACCGAGAGAAGGCAGCTCAGAAAGCAGCAGGGAGATTACCCCTAAGAACTTGGAAGAAAAGTTGTCTTCTGGTAATTAAATCAATTAATTCTACATGTAATGGAATAAGATAAGATCGAGGAATAGCAATATTCATTCATTCATTCAACCAACATTTAAATGCCTACTGTGTACCAGGAATTCTAATGGCTAGGGATACAGACATGGGTCCTACTCTCAGAGAACTTATCTTCCAGTTAGTGGAGACAAGAAATTAACAAAAGAATAAGGAAAGAGCCAGAATAAGGAAATCTCATCTGGTCCAATTTGGGCTTGGTAAAACTTATTTTATGCCTCAAGGTAATCCATTTCTCTCTGCTCTCTTGCTTTACTCACCAAAACATCTTCTGATCACTAGTTTGGTTACTCAGTTCTTTTTATACAGATGAAAAAGGTACCAGGGGAAGACTAGGAGAGCATTCTGGTTAATAAAAAGGAACATTTCTTCATTGTAAACTGATAAACAAGCTTCTAGTTTATAAATCAGTTTGGGTTGAATTAGGCCATCACTGACAATTTGATCATTTCCCAGTGTCTGTAAAATCTGGTTTCTGATACTACAAAGCCAAGACCAGAATCTTTCATGATAGAGAACTCATCAAGAAAATGCCTCTCTTGGCATCCCCTAAAAATCAACTGGTCAAGCTTCCCATTACGTCACCCTTCTCTCAAGCTTTGGAACCATGCTATTCTGAGATGCTGACCAATAGGAATAGAAACAATAAATCTCCTTACAAGCAAATGCCAGCAAATACAACTTTCTCTTCCCAGTACATGCACAGATGCTGTCTTTCACTTTGGCAATGTGAATACCCAGTACAGATTACGAATCTCGTTTTTCTGTTTACAGTGGAACACTGAAGCCAGGCATGACTTACACAAGATTAATTGATGCAGACGTTAATGTTGGAAACATAACAAGTATTGAGTTCATTTGGAAGGATCACTCGTTGGACATTCTCAGAATAAGTTGGGAGCAGAAATGGTGATAGATGTATCTGGAAAATATGGATATGAGTAAGTATTACTTTTTCCTTTACATTTTCATAGGTCGAATTTTATAAATGGTATTTAAAACTCACATGTAATTTAAAATTGGCAACTAGTATAAAAATTTGCACATCTTAAGATTTTGCAATTAAAGAAAAAGAATATTATTTAAGAAATCAATACTGTATTTGCAAAAGTGTTTACAAAATAATAATTGCTCATTCAATTAAAAGATCTATCTCTGTCTTTTCTCTCCCTGGAATCATATTAATATCCTTTTTTTTTCCCCCTCTCTTTAAATTTTTCAGATCTATCTTCTGTAGCCAGGACATTACAGAACCTAATATTGCCCAGATCCTGAAACCATGCTAATCCCAGACACAGTCTTGATGGATTTTTTTAACAGAAGCAATGAAAAAAAAAAAAAAATCTCCTAGTTGGTAATCGGACCAGACTTCACTTTTGTAAATAAGATAGAAAAGTACAGTTTTGTTCCTATGTAGAACGTTTTTCTCATTGATAAACTTTTATATGTGCCTTAAAAATCACCTGACTCCTAGGACAGAGTGTAGTGCTGGAGTCTGGAAATCGGTGGCAGAACAGGGCCGTGCCGGAACCTCCCTGCGTGAGAGGAGGCGGTGCGGGCAGACGGCGGGTAAACGCACCGGGCAAAAGCGAGACTCTGGCTGAGCGAGGTTCTGTTTTGAGTATTTCCAGGTAGAATAATCATTGTTCTAAAATGATTTGAAGAATATTTATTACGTTGCTGAGACTTGTGAAGACAAATTATGGCTACAGTTCATGATAGATAAATTATAACCCTGTGGGTTGATACGGCTATAAGAATGAACCGTGATGAGAGGGCGTTAGCATTTCCAAGGTTCTCCTTGGTCTTCGGGTGTGTGTGAGATGAGAGAGATTGTGGAGCTTATCTGCGTGTGAGTATCAGTTAGCAGTGAGCCCTGAGCACCACCAGCCCCTCTTCTAGAAGCTTCCCCCTCCCCACGGTACTCTCTCCCTGGGCCTTGAAGGCCCCTTGCAAATTTGTATTTAGCATTTCATTTGTAAAGCACTTAACTAACCCTTTGTGTTGGCAATAACAATATTGTAATATTTAAATGTGTCAGTTGTTTTTTCTTTTATTTTGCTTCCGTTTCTTCTAATTCACTTGTCCTTATCCAGTGAAAATGAAAGATGAATGTTGTTATGTATAGCTCTGCTTTCATCAGTGTTCAGCCCGTAGCACCGCGCTATAAATATTGTTGAAACGAAATGACGACAGATACTCTGCAGAGGGCTTCTGTGTTCTCCTTGGTGCCTCACTGCCCGCTGATCTGTAAGAAGAGCTCCATGGTGTACATGAACTTGAGTAGCAGATAGACCAATGGGTGCACAAAGCTTGGTGGAAGGAGGAAAGGAGATGGGACGCATTTGGCATGACCAGGCTGAGTGTCTCTCCCTGGTGGGCATATCAGCTCTAGGCCTAGGCCAGCCCAGGACCAGGGTGGCCCTGGGCACCTCCTGCATGTGTGGGGTCTGAGTCCTACTGGCTCAGCACTCCATAGCAACCTGGCAGTGGAGTTGGCACCATGGCTGAGGGAAGGTGGGGGTTCTTTAGTGTGAGAACAGCTGTCCTGAGCCTGCACCACTCGCTCAGCCGTCTTCCTTTGGGGAAGGGCTCACTGACCAGGAGGAAGAGTTGCAAATCAGGATGTGGCATTAGGCTCTGTGAGTCCTGGCCAGTGTCCTGGCTCAGGAAGTCTCCTGGACAACACTTTCTATGCTTGAAAAGGCAAAAAGAAGTCAGTTAATTTCTGGGAACCCTATTTTCATAAAATATAGACTTCCTGCCCCATAGTTCTTAATATTTGCCTGCTCTTTTGCATTATAAGAATATTGCAAGGATGAAAAATAGTGCATGAGCTATCGAGGCAAAGACATTCTGAAAGTTCAAGGAGATATTCTTTTCTGTGTGTATTGTTGCCTAGGAAAGCTCTAAAAATTATTCCATTTCTCTCTGAGTGCCTCGCATTTTCCTTGCGCAGTATTTTGGGCTGCAAATGTTTGGACAAAGACTATGAGGAAATTCTTCTGCTTCTTGAATGAACTGCCATTAATGCAGAAAAGTGACTTCCAATCCAATCAGCTGTTTACTTCCTCCACTCCCCATTGTCACTGATTCACACTTAGATCTTGTCAGCATTTCACCCGCAAACACCCAACTCTAAACTTTCTAATCAGAGCTCCCCGTCTCCAACCACGACTGCCTCCCGTCGGGCTCACCATTTTATAAAAGTGAACAATGATAATATTTAAATGAACTTAAGGTTAACTTAAATAATTAACAATAATTCCTTAATAGCATCCTATTCAGATTGTATTTAAATGGTCTCAGATCTTCTGAAAAATGCTTTCGGCAGCGCGTTTGTTTAGATTGGGATCCAAGCGAGATCCTCATTGCCTTTGTTCGACTTGGCCCTAAGTCTCTCTCTGTCTCTAACAGTTCCCCACCCGCTTCTTTCACACCAGTTGTTGAATAAACCAGATCACTAGCCTTGTAAAATTTCTCACATTCAAGTGATGGAATGCCCTGATATTATTTAGCATATTTCCCTATCCTGTATATTTCCTGCAAACTAGTACCAAGGTGGAGGGACTTGATGACGTTCAGGGTCCCCCCTGCTAGGCAGTGGGGAAGGACCACCTACCTGCTGGCCTGCAGGATGGGCAATTTCTGTACCAACATTAAAGATATTAAGTTAACTGCTGACCTTTTCTTTTTTTTTTTTTAATTTAAAGGATTATATATGCAATAGCACTTTATAAATATGAAAAGGCCGTAACCGATTAGCGTCGTGGGTAACAAAGACTGTTGGATGGTTTGGAATCTGGTCGCTAAACTTCAGGCAGACAGGAGAAAGGTGCCTGGAGAAGGTTCACCAGGGCGTGTGCCCCGGGAGGGTGGTGGAGAGGGACAGTGCTCGTTAAGGCCTTAGGTGCGGAAGAGCCATCGAACTCCATGCCAGGCCCAGAGCTGGAGGGAGATAATAAAAGCCCTGGCGGAAGCTGAGGAAGAGTCAGATAGCCATCTGAGTTGTGTACCTATTTCCCCAGGCTCCTCAGATCTGAGTGAATAATAGAATTACCTTGTTTAATGAAGCCCTCAGGTTCGGTTGACTGTGCAACTCTCCAGATCGAGCCGAGGGCCTCGGGAAGGGAAGTGTAATGTATCCCAAGCTGTTGTTTCCCAGTTTTTTAAAACCTGAGCTTATGTTAGATAAATGTAAAAATCTCATGTCGCTCCTGGGGCCTTCACTCCCCCACTTGGGAAAATCAATCTCTTTTTATATACTCTCTGGCCAGAAAGATTTTGTAAATCTTTCCTTTCTGTAGACGGTTGTAATAAAAATGATGGGCGTGCTTTGCGTCGCGTTGCTTTTTCCCCCCAAATTCATATTGATGTTGTAATACCAGATGGGCTTATTTTAATTTTACACATGCCTCTCCAGGAGTTCTGCTCCGAACGATTTGTCTTACACTCAGGAGAGTCGAATCTCTCTTAGATTTCATTCCAACACGAGGGGCCGAACGTCAACATGGACTGAGCCAAAGATCTTTGGCAAATGTTTCCCCCCTTACAGCTTACTTCCTGTGTTTGAGTTTTGCAAACATTTAGCCTTTACATCATCATATATCTATTTTTCTTTTCATAGACCTTTTTGATTCATTTGCGCATTCATTTAACAAAGGTTTACCGAGTTGTCCTTATATACCCAGGCATCGTGCTGAACAACAAGATCAAATGAAAAACAAAAGATATTTTTGCCCTTGAGGTAGACGCAGCGTTGAGGAGGACACAGGAAAGGAAATCACTGATCAGAGCACATCACGATAAGAACTGTCAGGGAAGCAGGCACAGCGGGGAGAGCAGCACGGAGAAGCAGCAGCTTGCCCCGCTGTTCACATGACCCGCCCCGTCCACGCGCTGATCGCCTGTGGAAGCAATAACAGAGAGAGGAACCAGCAGCTTTTCATTTCTGAATTCTGTGGTTCCCACGTCTCTTGCTTTAAGTGAGCCCGTGTTAGAATTCAGTGTGCTTTGTTTTCCAGTAGCTGTGGTCCTAGAGGAGTAGAACTGACATTTCACTGACTCGTACACACAGACATCTGTCCATCAAGGATCTACTCACTGTCACCTCCAGCCAGAGGAGCGAACATTTTCTTGAGGGTCCCAGGAAGAGGGAGCAAAGTCCATGCCCAATAGACTTCGGATGACGCCAACCAAAGTGTGACTAATCCCTTCATCTCAGGCGCAGTCCAGTGGTCCTAACTGAGTCACCTGCAGAACAGTGCCTGCCGATCATGAAGACAGATGCAGTGACCAAACTTGGGTCCATCATTTATGAATAACTACAGCAAACGTAACACTTAAAGTAACTTAAGGCTAGAGATGTGTGAGCGTGTAGAGAACGAGAAGGCCACTTACAAGGAGAGGGAACAGCATTATTTCCTTACTCAGTAAAGAGCATGTGGGCAGCAGGTGAAGCCTCTGAGTGCTGTTTATTTCTCTGTGACAAGACTCCCAAGCTCTTGGTTTAAGTAAGAACGCCATCCAAAAATAATACCACATGCAAGTGTAAGAAACAGGGAGCGTTAGTGATTTCCTCTAGTTTAAAAATGAACAGGCGTGAGTATTTACGGCTTCCGGAGAGCAGAAAGGAATTTCAATTTTGTTTCCACAGCAAAACATTTTTAAGCCAGCCAATGAGGATTAGACTTTTTACAGGACGAAGGTGACTTTCACAGGATATACCATCAATATCTAATGTCCGGGTGTTTTGCTAACAATATTTTTATTATGCACAATGCCATATGCTTTTGCTCCGAAGCTGCAGGAAAAAAGGCAACATTTTCTCTGACTTATTTACAGAGGTTTTTTTTTTTTCACCAGCACTTACAAAGGCCAAAAACTCTAATTGCATTGGTTAGCACAGAGAAAAGGAGATAGGCCCAAGGAGTCCAAAACACGACTTAAAAAAGGATGCAGAAGACAAATGGAAGATGGGACACCCACAGTTTTGTACCAACAATGCGGGTGATGTTTTCTGAGGTCTCGGAAACAGAAGTTTATTTCTTTTGAACTTTCACCATATTTTAAAGTTTAATCCGCTAGTAGAACATCAAATTGTCAATTAGAGGCTGAATGTCTGGTGCTGATTCCAGAATCAATTGATGAAGTGGACTTGGGCAAATAATTTCTCTTCTTTGAGCCTCACTGTGTCCACCTGAAACAAAGATAATGTTTATGACTTGTGGGGTTTGCTTTCTCATCCTGAAATCTTTTGTGTATACATGTGTATACATGAATGGAGATAGGTGAATCAATCAATAAAAAATAAAATTTGGATTTTCTTGTGTGGTCATAGTGTTCCCCAACCATATTAAGCTCTAATAAAGTATTTATGTGTTTTTATTCTGTATTCTGATTGTACCTAATAAATTCATGTTTCCTATGGTTTGATTTGCCTTTTCTCTGTAGAAAGCCTTGCTTGAGTTTAATATATTTATTAAGGTGCCCTCTAGTGGCAGAATGAGCATATTGTGTCATCCAGTGACAGCTTGATAACGAGCAAACCGCTGTACATCATAATGCATTTTTAATGACTCAAACCTCTGTGCTATGCGCAGTAGAATTTTTAGTTCTCAAGATCTCAATATCTCACTCTGGCTAAATTCTGGTTTGGAACCAACCTTGAAATGTAATAATAGCAACACGTATAAAGGTGGAATATCATTGGAAAAAACCTCCCCTGAGAATCAGTTGTTGCGCTTGGAGGAACCCTGCACGTTGGGCTAAATCTATAAAACACGGAGGGTGTTTCATGGCATTCGCCAAATGCGTGAATTCCAATCCGTATAAGAAGAGAAACCCCTGGGGTCTTGGGCTCTTGGCTGCTTTACTCTGTAGGTCCCCTCGCACATTTTCAGGTGGGACAGGGACTGCACCTGTGGAATGGGGAAAGTGAGCTCTATAATGGAGGGACTCCGGCCTCACGTTATGTCTAGGCGCGGAGTGGAAAGGGAACACACCGTAGACATTCTTCATGTCAGCAGGTTACACAAGCACCTACAGGTCTTACTAGCCTCTGTCTGGGTACAATTGCTGTCAGTGTACGAATCAATACAGATCTTTCTCTCCAGAGCGCGAACTTTCCCCTTGGTTAAACAGCAACCCACAGCATGGGAGGATATGTTTAAGCTATGTCTACAAACCAATTTAACACAATTAGACCAGTCGGTTTTGGTTTTAAGAAGTGACAAAAGGCATTTTACTCAAACAACAAAGTTGGATTTTTTTTTTAAATAGAATTTCACCAGTTATTGATTTTAATTTTCACATATCACTTCACCAGTTCATCCAAAATCTCACATTGGGGTGTGTACAGTGTTATGAGCAAAAAGGAAGTTAGAAAGAGACGTGGTATTGAACATCATGGAGTTAAATAATGACTTCGATTAGTATTTTATAGGGTGACATTTGATGTAGTAAGCTTCTATAACAACCCTTCATATTAAACTTAGATCACGCCCCACAGCAAAAGGACGAAAAATTGATAGTTCTATGACAACTGATTTACAAGTTAGATGCATTTTTGTTTTTATGTAACTATGGAAAAATTCCATAACTCAGGAATCTTCGAGGTGCTGATACTTCTTGTGTTGATGATGGTCATCTCCCGGTAACTCCTGTCACCGGAGCGACTCCTGTTTGCAGAAGTTCCTGCATCTTGAATCCTGACATTTTGTGTCCTCTCCTGTTGTTCACGTCATTGACCATAGGCGGGGCTCCCACAGCGCCGGGGATGCTAGCGGGAGCATAAATGGGGCCAGTGGGTGAATCACAGGTTGGTAAAGAGAGTGAAAGCCGGAAAAACGACACTGTACGTCCACAGCGTAGTCCAGGTTGCTGTGTGGCTAGAAAGCCCCTAGGAGGGGGCTGCCACGGCCTTCTTTCATTTCACTTTTTTTAATCGAAGTCTAACGTACATAAAGAAAGGGCACCAACCGCAAATGTGCAGCTCAGTATATTTTTCAAGGAAACATATCCATGTAAATTTTTTTAATGAAGAATATTAATGGGCATCACAGAAATCTCCTTGGTGCTCCCTCTCAATCATTGTTCATCCAAAGGCAACCACTACTCTGATTTCTTTTTCCCATAGGTGAGTTTTGCATGTTTTTTTTTCACACTTGACATAAATGGAATCATATAGTATTCATTCATTCTTAGTTTGTCCAACATTATAGCTATAAGATCGTTGCAAATAGTAACATTCTGTTATTTTTCATTGCTGTATAGAATACCATTGCATCATAACTTATTTATCTAGTCTACAGTTAATGGACACTTAGGTTGTTTCTCATCTCTACTTCTCTTTATAGAAATATCCCAGCTAATATATAAAAAAAGAATAATACAATAGGTATACCATTATTTTCAAGCCTTTACAAAT
This sequence comes from Eonycteris spelaea, assembly GCA_003508835.1. Taxonomy (NCBI): domain Eukaryota; kingdom Metazoa; phylum Chordata; class Mammalia; order Chiroptera; family Pteropodidae; genus Eonycteris; species Eonycteris spelaea. Next base: position 8,849,722 of record PUFA01000004.1, on the reverse strand, counting down.
TAAAATCTAGGCAATGGTTATCAATAGCTGCTAAAATCACAAAAAAGATAGGGCAACTGGATATCCAGACGTGAGAGTCTAGAATACGCTGCCTCCTATGGCTGAGTAGAATCCTCAAGCTGCTTTGACAAACAGCTTCCAGGCCTTCTGCTGGGAACGATTAAGATTTCAGTTTCCCCTAGTAAATTTTGTCACTGTTCTCAAACTTATGTGTGCATCTGAGTCATCACAGGGTATTTTTTTAAATACCTAACCTTAAACATTGCCCCTGAGCATATGACCCAATAGATCTCAGTCAAGGAATTGATTTTATAAAGTTTCACAGGTATTCCTGATGTTCAGCCAGGTATGGAAACCATTGATGTGTGTCACTTATCGTCCCTAAAGCCTCACCTAGAATCCTGCATGGAACAGGCTGTGGCAGGCGAAGCCTTGGGATTTTGGGAGAATCCATCAGAAGGTTAATATTCTCAGTTACTCCTCCACCTCATGTAGGCATCTTAAATTCCACCATCAGCACTTAAAGTGTTTAGTTTTTACTGTCAAAATAACTAAAGATGGGAATGGAAAATACACGGCCAATGTGATGCCATTTTTCACCCCCAACCCGTAACCCCACTACTAATTGATCACCATCCTATTTCCCACTGAAATCGGATGTGGCCTCAGAATCCTTCTCACTCCGATGCTCCAGGAAATTGCTACCAGTTAATTATTGTTGACACGCAAGTCAAAAACGATTTGTCATCCTTGGCTCAAGGCGTGACTGTTATACCTCATGCGCTTCGCGTAGGCAGAAAAATATAATTCGTTTGCATCTACTTCTTAACATGCCCAAGGATGACTATGAGAGGAGAAGACGATAAAGCGGGAGGAATCGTTAACACTTCGTGTGTCTGAGGCTGGGAGCGGTGATGTGCTCATTCCTTCAACAAGTGTTTGTAGAGTGAGCACATTCAAGTCCCAGGCTGGACAGCGGGGCTCAAAAGGAGCAATGAAAATAGGCACGATCCTGTCCCATGGAGCTTCCTGTCGCACACTTCTCGGGCGGGGGGAGACAGGGTAGATTCTGTCAAGGGGTGAGCATGTGGTTTGGCAGTTTCAGAGAAATAAAGGAAACGATTTTGTTCACACAAATCTGATAAATATGAAATACCACATTTGCCGTGATTTCCATGGAACTCTTGATCCCTTCTTAACAACTGTGGCCTGTGCTGTGTCTCAAGTCCTTTGGCCTCGGCAAGCATTTTACCCAATGAGCAACTCTTCTCAGACTGTCACACCATTTGCGGGTTTTTCCTCCAGTTGAACTCAATTTGCGTAATTTGTTGTTATTTCTGTTTGTTATGTCCCCAATTTCACTAAAAAGCGTCAGTGGCACAAGAGTTGCTCGCCGAGATGGAAAATCAGAGATGACAATAGAAGCAGACATCATAGCACAAAATAATAAAGAAACTTATAACTAGCTCTGGGGCAGATGAATCTGGAAGGATGAGAAGAACAAACCGAACAGCAAAACTCTTTCGTTTTTCTTCAGGTCTCTGGTATATAAATAAATAAAGTTTTTGACATTCTCACGACGTTTTGAAGAAGAATATAGTGACTTCTTCGTTAAGCTATTGAGTATTATTTCAAAACAAACAAAACATAACATATCCTAGTAGAAGATTTATTGATAGGTGCAAGTTATAGTATCACAGAAGAACTTAACAAAACCAGTTTCAAAGTCAGTGACAAGTGTTTCTGAGACAACACAGAATAAGCTATTGGTGAAATTCCTTTGTCAGATGAAATTGTTGGGTGTTGCATAAAATTGTAGGGGAGGGAAACTATCCTTTTCCTCTAACTTTAAGTTCTTGACCGGAACCCCTGCAATAAACGGCAGATAAACAAGAGAAAAGTATACAAATTTATTTTAAAGTAAAGTTTATGTGACCCCAGAGCCTTCAATAAGGAAAGGAAGACTGAAGAAATAGTTACCACTGAGTGATTTTATCTAGGTTTGATGAAGAGTGAGAAGTGATGGAAAGATAACGATAAGCAAGATATATGAGTTACGTGCAGTCAACTGGGGGAGGCTCATCAGGCCTGTTCGTTCAGATTCTTCTCTGTCCCCTGCTCTGGGTACAGGGTGGGCCCCTCTCCCATGAGGTTCAATGACCTGCTTCAGGGCAAGGTGAGAAAGTCCTTCCCATGCCTGCCATTCCTCAAACTCCTTCAGGTTGGACGATTTAACATGGCAAGGTGCCACGTTTTGGGGTAGCTTGACCGGAACCCCACCAAGCCATCAGTATCAACAGCACACCCTGTGAAGTAGTGTCACTAACGTGTGCTACAGCCTCTGGCTGTAGGGGACCTCCGACGTGTAAAGCAGTGTGAGGGTGAAGCTTCTGATGGCTTCTCCTGCTTTAGCAATGAAGGCCCATATTGCAGAAGGAAAGACTTCCATCCAGCCACTCGATTGGTCTGTGAGCCATAGGATGAACTGGAAGAGGTACACTGGGACCAGTACACACAGCACCTGCTGTGTTTCAGCAAAGAGGCCACATCCACACAACTGGAAAACGGGGCTCCAGAATGCCAGTCAATGCACGGTCAAACTCACAGGACTGTTTGTCAACCAGTGCCTTCTGATCCCGACATGGTGCTGAAAGAGCGGTGATGTTTTGACGATGACAGTCTCATGAACATGGAAGCTGCGTGCAGCATGCTGTGTGAAGATGAGCTCAAGGTCTGAGGGGAAGTGCAGCCACGTGAAGGAGACAGAAGCATTTTCAGTACGCACTCTCAGCATCCCCAATGGTAGATACAACGTGATTTCAAGTGAGATATCACGGCGATATACTTATTTTCTTGAATAGCCCTGAGCCTCTCACCTCTTGGGTAAAATATACTTTTAAATGCTGATGATACTATTTTAGAATTTCTAAGGAGAGGAAACTGGTAAAAAAACAAACAAAAACAAAAACAAAAAAAACTGCTTCATCTCCAAGATTGTAGTTTGTCCCGTCACTTGATAATTCTCGCCTTCCGCCTGCTGTATCCCGTCTTCTGCTACAAAATGGGCACACTTTTAAGAATAAAGGATAAAACCTCCTTAGCATTCTCAGCTTAAAATGTTAAGAATCACTGGATTCTCAGATAGTCCTCCTTCTCTCCGTAAAAATACCAACTGATGTCTGCACCTAGTGGCCGGCTCTGCCCCTGCGTTCTCAAGGATATCTGTCGATTGTATTTGTTAATAGGGGTAAGCAGCTTCATTGACCATCATGCCATTCTAAATGATTATACCATATCATCCTGACTGGTGACATGGGAGTACATGTCAGCATCTCCCGGGGACCTTTAAAAATTCCAACATCCAGGCCACCCTCCAGTTAACATCAGTTGTGCCAGGAGTGGGTCCTAGGTGTCGGTATTCTCCTTAAAGATCTCTAGGTGATTCTAGGTGCAGCCAAGGCTGAGAAGCAAAGGTTGATCACAAAGCTATCTTAAGTGGAGAATGAAAGAAAAAAGTTTGGCACAAATTACCAGCTTCGCTTTTTTCTCTTCTTCTTTTCCCTTTTATCACAGCTGATAATCACCAAGCCACCTTCACAGGTTTTAACGAATTTTACCTCTTCCCTTTTTGATCCCTGTACTAAGTACTAGCAGCATTGGGGAAGCCTCATGATTACCATTTTGCAGCTCTAAGATGTAGTCTAGCTTAACATAACTGCAGCTGATTTTTGAGATCTTGTGAGAGAAGACCCCTTCTTTTTGCACCCCCCCCAACTCCCAGGAAGTCCTAAACATGTGGCACATGTGGGCACCTAATAGCCAGCTAAACAGACACAAAGCACTTCAAAGAAGGTGGAGAAAAACAGCACAGGGAAACTGGGCTGGAAGAGAGTCTCAAAGGGCAACATTTCCTGCCCAGGAGAATGGATCAATCGGTGAGGGAGGGTCCCCAGTGTGGCCAGGTGTGGGGAAGCAGAAGATAATACTTCTGTGTGCGCCAGGTGTGGAGAGGTGAGAGATAAGCTTCTGTGTGCGCCAGGTGTGGAGAGGTGGGAGATAATGCTTCTGCAGAGCTGAGAGACTGTGGGCCCCATGTCCCCAGGGCCTTGTGGGAATTCCACCGCTCTGCTGAGCATCATTCTTAGAATCTGGTCTCTGCCAACTCTCTGGGATTCGTATAGGAAGACAAAGGAACAACTGTTGGTTTATCTGCAATTCCTTGCTTCTCAGACTTCCAAACTCACCTTCATTTATTCACTCAACAAATATCTGAGGTAGGAGTCTGTAAAGGCGTGTCTGAAGAACAGCCCAGGGGCCAGTGTGGCCAGAGCCAGACTGCAAGGCGGAAAGTGAGAGGAAATGATATCAGCGAGCACAGAGACCAGCCTTGTGAGACATGGTAAGGCATTCTCTCCAAGGAAGTTGGGAAACCAGTGGGAGATTCTGAGGATTTCCTGTAAGTTAACTTCCTAATCTGACAACTTGAAATTTTGCACAGCTGTTGGCCAAAGATATGTCTCCATTTTCGTGATGAGGCTCGCCATTAACAGGCTAATAATGTAAACCTGGTGACCTTAGTGCGCTTATGTGTTTTTCCTTTAAATGCTCATTGGGTATTTTATTTAATGAGCCAGTTCCTCTGAATAACGACTTCCACACAACACCTTTGCAAGTAAATGCCTTCTTTCCTGAACACCTTTGTTTCTAAGTCATTCTTTCATACAACCCATGGGCCTTAGCAGGATCCTTCTGCTCAGGAAGAACTATTTCACGAATCCGGCCTTCCCTCCCATGGGCATCTGTGACTGGTGAGGATGTGAGCTGGGCAAAGGGTGACCACAGGTGGGCTATCTTGAGATGTGATGTGCAACTGAAGAACAGGTTTGGTGGCAAGTCCAAGCAACCCCCTGGGGTATCAGAGTGCCTTCAGTGTACTGGCCCACTGGCCAACCACAGCCTCACAGAAATGGTGTCTGGGGACCCAGGCAGCACTGGGATTTGGAGTTTCACTTGACCTCAGGCTGCCTGAGAATCACAGTTCCCGTAAACATCATAAATAACAAGAGCGGCATTCGAGTACTCTACCAAATCACGATTTCAGGGTTAATTGAGGGAGAGCAAAATGTAAAAGGATATATTTTTCTAACAACATAGAAAAAGCCTTTTTCAAGATGTTAGGGTTATGTACAAATATTTTCTCTTCAGAAATATTTGTAAGTACTGTCCAAACCATTAAGGATGTTTGTAGCCCGGTAGGAGATTTTTCTTTTTACTTTAACTTTTTAATGGACTTTAGGGGAAAATCAGTGAATAATGAAACACTGAAATACTCTAAACTACATTTCTACTGGGAAATAAATGGCACTCCGGAGGCCTGAATAAATCATTACAGCTAATAAAATTTCCTGATATTGCCTCTAGTGACTTTGCACCAGGAAGATTGAATCTGTACAGATTTATACAGTCACATAAGGTCAGTCTATATAAAAAAATGCTGTTTATCAAGCATTGGGGCACCATAAATTTAGGCTATTCATTATGTAACCACATCTGTGGTGGGTGCCCTTTGTAGCTTTGCTACGAGATTGGAAAATAGAAAGCTTTCATTGCTAGTAATACTTATTACTGCCGGTAAGAAGGGACATGGCAGGATCTGTTCCCAGGCGATTAGACTCGAAAGTCTGTGCCTTCGTTCTTTGCAGGCTTTTGTTTTATGTTTTTGCCAAGAAAGATCTCGCTTTAATTTGCATTTTTATCACTGTTATTTTTGCATTTTATATGTTTGTATATTATATATAATTTTCACCTTTTATTACATTTTACATACGTTTTTAATTTCTGACTGCTGTTTGTGTGCTTTGCCTATATTATCTGTATGGGTTGTCTTTTATTGATTTGTAAAAACTCTTTATATATCAGGGATATTAATGTTTTTTGTCTGACATACATACTGCAAATATTTTCCCCAGTGTGTGGAATCCCCTTTTTTGTCTTTGTTTTTGTGTTGTGGAGATGTTTTTAATTTGGGGGCATGATCAGATTTAGCGTTAAGAGTGGAGGTTAGGATTATCTTTGCATTTTGTTTCAAATGGTTCACTAATTATCTAAAATTCATCATTTTCCACTGATTTAATGATATTAATATTATATTTCTATGATATTTGGTCTTATGCTGTATTCTCTAATCTGTTCTATATCTTTGTCTATTATATTTTCTCATCCTTGGCTCTATTGGCATTTGGGGCCCGGTTCTTTATTAGGGGCCAGGTGATTATTGCCAGAATGGGAGTGAGGGGCTGCCCCACACATCTCAGGATGGGTAACAGCATCCTTGACTTCTATTCACCAGGTGCCAGTAGCACCTCGTCCTTCAGATGTAACCATCAGAAACGTCTCCAGACATTGCCAAATGTCTTTGAGGTGCAAAATTGACCCGGGACAAGAACCCTGGCCTATTTCTACCCCAGTACATCATTGTCTTAATAACTGTGGCTTTATGGTATATTTTAGTATCAGCTAAGGCAAGTTACTCCCCCTTTTTTTTTTCAGAATTTCCATCTTTAGAGTTCTAGAACTTCAGATCATATGGAGAATTAAAAATTTTTTGATGTAAATCATTGTATATCAAAAATTGTTATATAAAAAAGTCAGGATTGTAGAGAGTTTGCATTTAATTCAAATATAATTTGATAAAAACTGGCATCCTTCATGATACACAGCATCCTCTTCAAAACATACCTCCATTGAGCTGGGTGTTTTTACGATCTCTTATTAGAGTCCTCTAGTTTTCTTTGTAAAGATAGAGTGGCAGTCTTGCTTGGTGATTAAGATCACAAACTTAGTTCAAATCCTGACTCTACTGTGTTCTGTGAATGTCTTTGGGATGCTATTGAACCTTTCAGAAGCTGAGTTAGGTTTTTTTTTTTTTTCCAATTAGAAAATGGTTATAATAATAACATCACCTATCCATATTTTGCTTTGAGAATTAAGTGATAATATAAAAAACCCTCACTCTCAACAGTTATTTGTTATTAGACTCCATTGAGATTGCTAGTTATTTTTGTGGCTTATTGTTTTTGTGAGTAGAATCTCTTCTTTCATGATATTGTTTCCATAGAGAGGAATTTGTTAATTTTTGCATATGAATTTTGTAATTGATCACCTTACTCTTATTGTTCTCAATGTTTTTTTGTAGATGTAGAGGTAGTATCTGGACATAAGGGAATATTGCCTCCTCCTTTCCAGCTGGTAGACTTCTTGTTATTGAGCCATTGCATTATTTAGCACAATTCAGAACAATTTAAATTATAATAAATAAGGGGCACTCTTGTCTCATCTGGTGTAAATGAAAAAGCTTCTAGCTTTGTACCATTAAGAAATGGTTCCTGAGAAGTATTATTATTATGTTGAGGAAGTAGTTTTCTATGCTTATTTTCTAAAGTGTTTTTAAATAGGATATTATTAATCATGGGTATAAAGTTTCAGTTATGCAAGGTTAGTAAGTTCTAGAGACCTGCTGTATAGCATTATGCCTATAGATAACCATCTGTATTGTACACTTATAATTCTGTTGAGAGTAGCTCTCAGTAAAGTGTTCTTATCACAATAAAATAAAAAGTTAAAAGAATAAATATTGACTGAAAGGCTAGACAAAGAGATGAATGGAGCAATAGACACAGACCCATACAAATATAGAAATGATACATTATTCAACTGGCAGATACAGACTGGGCTTTTCAACAAATAGTGCTTGGAAATTGGTTATATATATGAAAACAGATACCCTATATCACATTACACTTTTTAAAAGGCAATTCTAAGTTGATTAAAAACTCAAATGTAAAAGGAAGAACTATGAAATAATTCAAACATAGTATCAAATATCTTTATAACTTCTGAGTTAAGAAGAATTTCTTTTAAAAGATATAAAATATATGTACCATAAGGGGGAAAAAATACACACACACACACACACACACACACAGAGCTATATATATATCCTACTACACTAAAATTAAGAATTTCTATTCCTGGAAAGAAAACATAAAGTAAAAATCTCACAATCCCACAACTGGCAGAATATATTGCAACATGTATAACTGACAAGTTACTTATATCCAGAATATGTAAGGGATGCTTACAAACAAGAAACAGAAAAATAACCCAGTAAAAAATGGTCAAGAGATAGCTTACAGAGGAAGAAACCCAAATAGATCGAATAAGAAGGAGGAGGAGGAGGAGGAGGAGGAGGAGGAGGAGGAGGAGGAGGGAAGAAACTTAATGCCATTGATGATCAAAGAGACACTAATGGAAAGGCTGTTTTACTGCCAATAGATTGGCAAAAATGTAAATGGCTGATAACACCAAGGAATTGTGAGGATGTGGAGAAACCAGAAAAATTAGACAGGGCTGATGGAAATATAAATCGAAATAGTGTCTTTGGAAATAATTTGACACTATTCAATAAAGACTAAGAATGAAAGACCTGACATCCTATCAAGTCCACTGCTCCATGTGCAATCTAAGAAAACCGAAACTATTGCACAGGGTCGTGTATAAGAATGTTTATAGCAACAATTTTGGATTACCAAAACTAGATACAATTCAGATGTCGATAAACAGCAAAATGGATAAATGGTGTAATCGTGCAACAGAATACTATGCAGCAGTGAAAACGGAATCAAAGCTACACGCAACATGGACAAACTTCAGAAACAAGGATGAGTGAAAAAACAAATCACAGAAAAGTCCATATAGCATAATTACATTTATAGAAAGTCAAAAACTGCAAAACTAAGCAGTATTTTTTTAGGGATCCAAACACATTGTATTTCAAACACACAAAGTATAAAGGAAAGCAGGAGAGTGATAAAAAGTTCAGATTTGTGGCCACCTCTGATGGGGAGGGAAAAGGACAGAATAGAGGAGGATCATGCAGGGGGTTCGTCCTAGTCCTTCAGTTGGGGGTAGATACAAGCATGTTTGCTCGTATGCACATTCAACAAATACCTATTTAGAGCCCTCCGTGTATCAGGGGAGATGGTAGTGAACAGAATCGACATTCTGCCCTTTGAAGCTGACTTCTTGCGCTTAGAGATAGACAACAAATTTTAAAATTAAAAAAAATTAACTCTGTTTTATAGAGATAAATGCCAAAGATTTTTAAAATGAAGCACAAAGAAGAGGAAGTGTTTGAACAAAGGAATAACAGCCCCTTTATCATGACTCTGTATACCATACATACATTTTATAAGTATTGTGTTGTGACATTTCAATATTAATTGTTTGAAAAGCTATTTAAACACTAAAGTGAGTCTCTCTCTCTCTCTCCTTTCCTCATGGATTTTTAGGAGGGGAAATAGGTGAATATACAATTCAAGTGTTTCAAGTAGTAAATAAGCTTGGAACACAATTATGCACAGCAAAGGCTGCCATCACTAGGGATTCAACATTGGTTTTCTAACCTGTGGGCAGGAGATGCTGTGCAGAACTCACCTTTGTGACAAGCCCAGACTTAGTCTCTGGCTGTTACTGAAAAGATAGCTTGCCACTCACAGGACCAAATGCCTTAAAGAATTAGGACTCTGGTTTTTAGAAGCTTCTCTTCTCTGATGTTTTAACCCAGTTTTGAAATAATGAGAGCTCATTAAAATGCCAGGGCAAGATTTTGCAGGCAGCTGGTGTGACTAGGCCCATTGTACAAGATAATTTACTCTTCCTCTCTCCATAACTAATCTGATTTTATCAGAACTAGTTCCTTCCTTCATGTTGTGTGATTACAAGCGGATCACTCCTCCAGCCTCTTGATCATTCATTATATACAAAGGTCTCTGCCCTTTCATTTGTCGTATTCTCTTTTTCCTACACCTGCTATCTGATTTAGGCACTGAACCATCTTTTTTAGAGACACATATTCAGGACTCAGTGGCACTTTTCCTTTGTAATGTGCCTGAAGCCTGGCCCCTGCCCTCACAGAGCTTATGAGCTGGTAGACCAGATAGACATTGGAAACATCATCTCCAATTCCTCTCTCAAGATCTTTCTGACTATTTTTCTTTTCCTAGATGGAATTTTTCAAGTTGAATCTGAGCTTACTCTCTCTTTTCATCATTTTATCTGGTAGCTCATAACCTGTTCTTCCTTTATGCTTTAATCATGGCTCCTTTGGTTAGCTCGCTTTTTCTTCTGCATTACTGTTGAGAGGTAAATTGGCCAAGGGAAGAGGATGGAATAGAGGAGGCTCATGCAGGGAATCACTCCTAATCCTTCAGCTGCGGCTAGATCCAAGCATGTTTACTTGTACGTACATCCAGCAAATATCTATTTAGAGCCCTTGGTGACTATATAAAGCATGCTTTATTCCTAAATTAAAAATAACACCCATTTTTCTAGAATGACTGAATTATCTTGTTGGCCAGCAGTGAAGAATTATCTTCAACTTTATGTTTCTGAATTTACTGTGTGTGAGGCAGGCTATTCATAGAAAAAAACGCGGGTAGGTAATTTTTAGTGTTTGTTCAGAAGTTATCTCTAACGGGTTTTGTGGTAACAAAACCTTTTCAACCATAAGCAAATATATACTCAGAACTGCGGAATAAAATGGAACCACTTTAAAATAGTGACTCATTTAAGCATTGATTACCCTGATTTAGAGATAGATTTTATGTGTGCATTTGTGACCTTCCCTCAAGTTTTTATTGATAAAAGCTTTCAATGGTTAAAATTGGAAATGTATCCTTAGAACCTTCTCTTTCGTCTTGTTCTTTTTCTAAGGCACTATGAGGCAAAAGGAAATATTTACCTATAAAAGGGCATTTATACTGTAGTGTGATAAATGGAATCTCCTGGAAGTGTGTGATGAGTTGGGAGAATGCATTTTATTTAATTAGATGTTTTAAATGGCTTTTAAACTATATAATGTTTTTTTTTCAGACCCAGCTATCTATATTTAAATTAAATTTAAGTATATTGTGGTTCTGAGTTATCATGAGTAGAATTGCAGCATCACAAATAAAAAAGCATTGGAATTTAACTTTATTTTGATTAGATAAAATACATAGGTATTAAATACAAAAATAACAAGTGGTCTTACTTGAAAGTTATTTTGTTATCAGTAGAGGAGCAGATGTTACTATCTTTCTCAGAGAAAGGATCTTTCCAGAATCACTGCTCATGGAAAGTTATGTGGAAAGCACTCCAGAATGAACTTCATGTTTATCCAGAATATGGTTTGAAGACCTCTCTCTCTGCCAAACAGATGTTAAAATCAAGTTTGTTTCTACATTTTGGCTGTTGTGAATTATGCTGCAATGAATATAAGAGTGTCAATATCTCTTTGAGATTCTGATTTTAATTCTTTTAGCTAAGTACCCAGAAATGGAATTACTGGATCATATGGTATTTCTATTGTTTTTATTTTTTAAAGAACTTCCACATAGTTTTTCATAGCAGCTGTATCATTTTGCATTCCCACCAACATTAAGAAACTGACAAATATTTTATCTAAGTGGTTCTATCTTATTGAATTCCTACCAGCAATATATTTCCCTGTTTCCTCCACATTCTTATCAACACTTAATATTGTTAGTGTTTTAAATTTTAGCCAATCTAACGGGTGTAGTGGTATCTTATTATGATCTTAATTTGCACTTCCCTGATTATGCTAATATGTTCAAGAGTATAAAGGAGATTATGTCATAATGAATAAACACAGAGAAAATCTCAACACAGAAATTAAAACTATAAAAAAGGATCAGTTGGAAATTCTAGCATGAAAACAAAATATGCAAAATTTACAATTCCGCAGATGGGCTTAATAGGAGATTGATGAGGACGGAAGAACTTGAAGGTAGATCAAGAGAAATTCTCCAGTCTTAAGAACAGAGAAACACTCATACATACTAGAATACTATTAAGTCATAAACAAGAATAAAATCTTGCCATTTTCGATAACCTTGAGGGCAGGATGCTGTGATATAAGTGCTATAAGTCAGACAGAGAAAGACAAATACCACGTGATCTCACTTATGTGTGGGATCAAAAAACAACAACAACAAAACCCAGACTCATAGGTACAGACAACAGATTGGTGGTTGCCAAAGGCTGGGGATAGAGGTGGGCAAAATAGGCTAAGGGAGTCAAATGTACCAACTTCCAGTTATAAAATAAGTCCTGGGGATGTGACACGCATCATGGTGACTGTAGTTACTAATACTGTTCTGCATATTTGAAAGTTGCTAAGAGAGTAGTTCTTACAAGTCTTCACGAGAAAAAGATTTTTTAAAACTATTTGGGGAATGGAGATTAACTAGATTTATTGGGGTGATCATTTCACAATAGATACAAATATTAAATCACAGTGTTTTACCCCTGAAAACACTGTCAATTATACCACAATTTTTAAGTGATTTTTTTTTAAGCTCAAAAAAAAAAATGAGATTTCTCTCTAAGAAGAATAATACAAAATACAAAATTCTGAATGGAAAATTAGGCACAGAGCCTTGGTAGGAACCAGGCACACGAGGGGCCCTGTAACTTCAGCTCCTTCAGTAAATCTGGTTCAGAGTGATTCCTGCTGATATTCTGATTGCAGAAAAGTTGCAGTTTCTCCCTTTTCAAGGACAATACCATTCTTAAAAGATAAGCCTCTGTGTCAACTACGGCTCAATAACCATAGTTCTATTCCTTGTTCTATTTCTATTTTTGCTCCTAATTGCTAATTTTCTCTTTGAATGAACTGGAGAGCTGTAAGAAACGGAAGTCTCCCGTGTAATTCCTTTACAATGTGAAAGTCCCATGCTCTCAACAGCCACACTTTACAGCCTGAATCTTGTTGTATGCTACGATTTTAGGCAGGAAAAAGTATCTTTACACTGAATCGTTTCTTAACCTAAAACACTCTTCCATCTGAATCCAGAGCACTTTCCTCAGTAGTCTTAACTCTCTCTTGCTAGGATGTCTTTCTTCCTTTTCCTGTCACCCCTGATCCATGCATTGCTATTTTCTTGAGTTCCTATGGCTATAGAGTCACTTCAATGTGCATGCTAGAAAGACTTTGGAATTTCAAGTCAGAGGGCCAAGATTTGCATCCTGGCTTCCTACTTACTAGCCGTGTTGTCTTGAGTAAGTTACTTAGTACTGCAGCCTCAATAATTTATAATCGAAATGAGGATAAAGTTATTGCGAGAGAAAACTGTATGAAAAAGCTTGTTGTAAAATAAAAGAACAGGTTTAAAAAAAAAAGAATAAAGTGAAATAAATCTATTTTCGATCAAAGAAAGAAAAAGAGCATGTGTGCCCACGACCCTGGACCACAAGATGTGCCAAAGGCTGTGGAAAATGATTCCAGACAGAAGCTTGGAATGAGGCACATTAGAAATGGTAAATATGTGGGCAAATAAAAAAATATTACCCTTTTACTCTTAATTTTTTAAAAAATTGCAGCTGCAGTCTAACAGCCTTTGTGGGATGTGTAATGTTGCATAGACGTCATAGGTACCCCAGCTATAGCATAAAGGATGGCGAGGGGTGGGAAATGGACCTACGTAGTTAACAGAGTTCTCAACATTTTATGTGGAGGGATGCAAGATTAACTCTACGTAGACTGTAAAAATTTAAAGGTAAATACACACACACACACACACACACACACACACACACACACATCTATTATCTCCCTAGAGCAACCACTAAAAAATAATGCACAGAAATAGTTTAAAAACCACCCGAGAAATTAAAAATAATAGAAATTATAATTGATGAATTGACATAATCAGAAATAGCGACAGCAAAACCCAAGGAGAAGCCTTGGGTCAGAGGCATATGGCGGCAGTAGGAGCACAGTTCCACCCCCAGTGACAAGAACTGTATTATCTGATGCTCAGCCCAAAAGTCAAGGGGCGTAGGTGGGGACTTGTCCCAGGATTTAGGAGTCCGAAAGATCATTATTCATTCTCGATAGATGGGTAGATAGAGATGTCGGTAGACACAGAGAATGTTGTTATGTTAGAGAATAGTGGGGGTTCACGGAGCTGGCGATGGGTGGCAGGGGCCGGAGTCCAGTCGTGACTGCAGCAACGGGCCCTCTGGCCCCGGGCAAATTATCTCCCCTCTTTTAGCCTTGGTGTTTTTTTTCTCCAATTTCATTAAAATTGGCAATGTCAAATAGTATTTCTAAGATGTCTTCCTTTTAAAAAGTAATATTTGGGCGTTTATAAATTAGGCTGTTTCTACATTAATTTTTTTAGGTTTCCATTCAGCACTAACACTGTAAGATTCTATTTATTAAGATTCCATTCTGACATTCTCCTCTGACCATAGACTCCCTACTTTATAAAGCTCTAATTGAATATCTGTATGTTTTCATGTGAAATAATTTTTTTACTGCTAGAGATTTGAAAGCCTTTTGATTTTTTTTTGGTCTTTTTTCATGAAAAAAACTTCACTTCCCTTCAATATATTTAGCTGAGGCACCCTCTAGCGGCGAATCTGGACATAGCACTACCACGATTAAACTGCTTACAGATTTAATAGCCTATGATATCACATTTTATACATGAAAAAATAAAAACATATATGCCTGTATTACAGTAAAATCTTCAAGATTCAAATTCTCACTCAGGTTAAACTTCTATTTTGGATTCAATATTAAAATATATGAGATCACATATATAGGATTATATAATTTAAATATTTTCTATCTCAAGTACTGTTTGTTGCCCACAGACTTTGCTCTCTGGAGTTTGTCCTAAAGCAAATTTTTAAGTGTGATAATTGAAAAGACACTCCTCTCCCAAGCTTTGACTTTCCCCTTAATTGAACAAAATAATACTATAAATGACAACGATTTCTGAGCTCTATTCAAAAGCCAATTTGACTTCATTTGCTAGTCAGTTCTACATTTAAAAATACATAAATATATCTAAGGCAATTTAATTAAGCAATTAATCTGGTCTTTAAACTGAATTCCACCCATTATTAGTTTCAGTTTTAATAAGTCTATATAATTCATTCAAAAACATCAAATTCGTTGTGTTAAAGGGAACCTCACGTTGCAAATAAAAAGCCAAACTCACTTAGCAGAAAGAGCTTATGAAAATTATCTCGGGCTTGAGTTTCATGGGGCTAAAGTAATTACGTTCATAATTCGTTTTTAAAGCAAGTCTTTCTAATGGCAAGTTCCTAAAATGACTCATCATTAAATTTAGCTCCTTCTTCATAGTAGAAGGGCAAGATAATAACCCATGACAACTATCTGATGAGGTAGATGTACTCTTGTTTCCTTATATAACTATGAAGAGAGTCATAGCCAGTGAATGCTTGGCGTGTTTTTACACCTTCCCGTGACTAGGCCCAAACCCCACTGGGTTTTTTTGCAGATGTTACTGTTGTGTTATCTTGGCGAACCAAGGCACCAGCGGTTCCCACCATGTCCACCATTTTATTATCGACTCATTCCGAAGACGTTATTCTCTGAAAGTGGGTGCTCACATTCTGAGGTTCTCCTCGCTGGAGACCCCTGGGCTCCCACTCTCCTGAGGAGTTTGGAAGGAAGGCAGATGGGCCATCAGGCAAACCACAGCCTGTCCATCAGGCAACGCATGTAAGAGGGAACTTCACATAGTCACACATGAGCCCGGGAGAGGGGTCCCAAGTGTTGTCAGCTCCAGACCACGTGGTTAGAAGTCCACCATTGAAGAGTTGGCATCAGCACTTTTGTTTTTTATTGATACCAATCTTGGAGTTGGCAGAGCACATGTTTCACATATAAATATTACTTGAGACTCAAAAGTGAGTCAGGAGGTGCTTTTGAGACCTCATCCTGGAGGCTCCAGTCTAAGATGGCAATGTGGGAGGCTCTGAACTCACCTCCTCCCACAGACACACGGAATCTACAGCTATGCATGGAGCAGTTCCCTCTGCAAGAAATCCAGGAAGCAGCCGAGCACCTCCTACACGTCTGGAGAAAAGAAAATAGCCACATCGAAACAGGTCTCGGCACACCCTCAACTATTGGAGCCACTAAGAACAAAGAAGGCAGCTTGGACTATCACACGATTTGGGGAGACAACCAAGAGCTCAGGCCTGGCTGAACAGAAAGGTGCATCTCCTACACAAGACCACGCCATGAAGACTAGGAGAGTTTGGCTGTTTTATCTTACACACAGAAACCAACACACACAGGCAAGGAAAATAAAGAAAGGACTATATTTCAAACAAAAGAATGAGATAAAATTCCAGAAACGTCCCTTAATGAAATAGAGATGAGTGGTTTATCTGACAGAGAGAACTCATTCACACCCATGTTCATTCAGTTGACCATTCCAATGTCCATAGTTTCATGAGGCAGCTTCAGTGGAATTAAACTTGCATAGCTTACAACTCCAAACCACATGACAGCTAGCGTCAATCGCAATCACTCACTGATGCAGACCTGCCAGCCTGATGCCAGGTAGAGTCGATTTCTCAACAGTAGTCAGGGAAAGGGGTCAGACTATCCAGTTCATGTTGCTGGAGAATCAGTTTAAACTGATCGGTTAATCCTCAGGTGGGCTGCATCTCAAGGCCAGGCGGGATACCCAGGGCCTAGAATTGTCCTTTTACCTTCTTGGCTCACGATGTCAACTTTATAGACTCAAATCATATGGATATTAATCCCATCAACCCCAAATCGATAAAGGGCATTTAGAGAAACACTCACCATCTCTCTGTAACTTCCTGTGCAGCTTCCTTTAAATCATCGGTTCTTCAGGAAATTTGGTTGTATTCAGTGGTCCTAGAAGAGATATTTGGTATTTGAAATTTCCAGCAGGTTAATTTTCTGGAGAGAAGTTCTCCATCACAGTTGAACTGCTTTTAGGGGGCAGTAATGATCCGGGGAGCTGCTAGTCCTCAGAGTCAGGCATCATTAGGTATTTGCAGCAACTGTGATGTTTTGAGTGCTAACTATGTGCCAGGGCCCACGGCTGAGCCTTTACCTGCATTATTTTGTATTTCCCCACAATAACTCTACAATGAAGTAATTATTCCCATTTTAATGAGAAAAAAAAACTGAAGTTTAGAGAGGTAGAAGCAAATTCTGTGGATTTCCTCTTTAGCATAAATGGAAATCTAGGAAATTTGCTTCAGCAAATGGCAGGGAAAATGACACTTCTCCTGTCCCTTGCACAGGCCCAAGTACCAAGCTGGGGTTTATATGTATTTTCATTCCCTAAAAGACAATGCACCTGTGCATTCACACCTATGGTAATAACATGATGGGTAAATTTTTATTTTAGGGTTGACAGCGCCAAGGCTGAAGAAACCTGAGACACTAGTGATGCTATATTTGTAGATTCTTCCTGTAACCTCCAAATGGAAGAACTCCTCAACCCCAGGTTTCACAGGTGAGCAGCTATTATTCTTTGGTCGGCCATTTAACTTCACCTTCTCCCTTTTAAAGTGCATTGGTTTTGGGAATGAGCCACACTGGGGCCATCCAGATCAGTATTTCTTAAACTTGAATATGCGCACAAAATTTCCTGCAGATCCTATTAAAATGAAGATTCTTACTTAGCAGATGCAGGTGGCTTTTGCATTCCTAACAGTCAGCTCCCAGGTGATGCTGAAGCTGCTGGTCCATGGACCACACTTTGAGCAGCAGGAATCCAGATTCCTCCCAAAGGAAAATAAATATCATAGGTAAAAAGAATTTTTCCTACACTCTGCAAACACTAAGCCTGGGACCATAAAAACCATTATGTACGTAAAGAGATTTCTTGGGAAAATGTTTGCCAAACTTGTTAAATATTTGATATTATCTAGGTCTTACTCTTTTTTACTGCAAAAGAACTTCAAATATTATTTTAAAGATTTCCAATATTTTGTGAGGATGCTATTAGGCTGAGGGAAGATAAAACTATTGGAGAAATTAACACTGAGTGTACCCACATTATCCATTATCGAGTTAGATTTGTCTGAAAGAATCAATCTTCTTGTCTAAGTTTTTTCACATCTCCTATTTAGAACTACTCTAAATAGTTCTTGGGAACTAAAAAATGAATCACAGGACACAAATTATCATCCTTTATTACTATAATGTCTCTCAATGTGATTCTGATCCAATTGACAAGAATCTATCCCATTGTTATATTATGATCAGGATACTAATCAGAAAAAAATAAAACTGTCATCAATGTGTAATCAAGTCTGATTTCATAAGAGTTTATGGCATGTGCATAAACACCTGAGAAGTTATGATTCTAGTAGCATTCTCAACCCTGACAACTTTACAGGATGTTCTTGCCCTTCCTGTAATGTTTAATCAAAAAAAAAAAAATTGTCATTACATGGCAGCAGCTAGGGAATGACATCATTCTTAAAAAACAGGATATTATTTCCAGTAATTTTTATGACTCATACAATTTTCTCATACATTTAAGAAATACTTTACATAACTGCTTATCCAGGAAAGGATATTTTAAAGAAAATATAATTTAATTTAACTTTAAACTATATTTAATTTCACTTCAATTATCCAAATGACTGCCTCATCTGAAATATTTACTTTTCATCTACATGTTTAATATTCTCTAGATAACATTATAGTCATTATATAAATGAAAAAAATGTAATTGGTTTAATTATCTGATGTTCTGTTAACTGCTTTTTCTTATGCACTTTTAATCACTTGTCAGTGATTTCTCATAATCAAGTTTTAAATATATGTATTTATTAAACTCAGAGTTGACGAGCTATGTATCATTTCACAATTAAAATATCAAATTGTATGTTAAGTGTGTGGTATTAATCAGAAGCAAGATCTGTTGCGCTTAATTAAAAAAAAGATTGTTAGTAAATTCTGCAAAACCTTATAGAAACACAAAACAGAAAGCATTCATCAGAATAACAAAAATACTAATAATATCTCTTAAGTGTCCACTATGTGCCAGGCCCCATTCTATATGCTTTACCTGTCCTGTCTCATTTATCCTTTACAGAAACCCAATGATGTAGACTCTAGAACATTCCTTGTTTGCAGATGAGGGAAGTGAGATACAAGAGCTTAAGCAGCAAGTCTAAGATCATGTCAGTACACAGAGGACTTGGGAGTCACACCTAGGCATTCTGGTTTCATAGCCCACATACCTCGCCATAGAAAAATAGAAGTATACTGCATTCTTTGAAGGTGGGGAAGGGTGGGGGAGGGTGGCCCACAGGCCAAATCTGCCTGCTACCTTAGCTTGCAAACTGGGATGGATGGTTTTTACATTTTATAAAAATTGAAAGGAAAATAATATTTTTGTGACATGTGAAAATTATATGAAATTAAAATTTCCGTATCCATAACGTTTTATTGGAACACAGCCACGTTCATTTGTTTACATGTCGTTTATGGTAGCTTTTGCATTACAATAGACAAATTGAGTAGCAGCGACAGGCCACACGGCAAAAGGCACAGATAGAAAGGGGTGGGGAATCGGGATCATTTTTATCATCGGCCTAGGATTAGTTCCAGCAGAGAATGTGAGGAGGCATCTGACACCCACATTTGACAAACCTGAGGTAATATCTTTTAGAGTTCCTCAGAATTTCCTTTCCTTTCTTAATAATTGTGGCCATGTGTGTTGCGGGTGGCCCTTGGCATGTTGCCTCAGTGCCCTTCCTTAACCAGAGAACAGTTCTTGCAGGTTAATGTGTTTTTACATTTGTTTTAAATTTTCATTTTATGTCATTTCTATTCTGTTGACATATAATCTCTTTTACACACACACACACACACACACACACACACACACACACACACACGGGGTCAATGGCTTAAAAAGTGGTTCATTGGAGTGAAAAGGCAATGCTGAGAATAGTAACACAAATACCAGAGAATAAGAATAAGCTCATAAACCTAAGTAGTAGACAAGACTCCAGTAGAAATCTAACTTAGGCATCTTTAGGTCTTGGAGAAAAATATGAAAATATAATGACACTAACAGGATACAGTGATCATCAAAACTTGGATTAATTAGACTAATGTTCATTTGTCCTTGACATCCTGACCTCCATTCTGCAATGAGATTAGTCATGAATGTCCAAAGCGCCGTTGATGATGTTGCTATTTTCACAATATTTTCAATTACACCATATGCTCAAGTAAATAAATTGAGTTTATTTCCCCAGAACAAGTAAAAAACTATACTTTCTGGGATGAAGTTAATTAATTTGGCCACTAAAGGCATAAATCAACTCAAGGCGTTATTCAAATTGCCTCTCTTATAGTGAAAAGAGTTACAAAGCTACTATCCCAGAGGAGCTGTGGCTGTAGAACCATCAGCCATGATAACAATGATACACATTTTTGGAAAGAAAACAAATAATGAGCTATCAGACAAATCCTCTTATCAGATGACATTGTTGGATGCTATGTAATATCCATGGTGTACTTTGTGAAATTATTATTCCAAGTGTACTAGAGACATATTTCACAATTACAATTGGATGGCCTCACCCATGTGCAAAGTAGGAATTGGTTACTGGCACGTTTGGCAGCAGAAGCATGCTCTAAACATTTGTTGTCCGGTTTATCACTAAATATTCATATAATGATTATTTTCTGAGTCATAACACAGAATGAAAAAGATGCCCAGACTGAAAAAGATGCCCAGAACACCACTGCGCTGGCAGCAGAGAAAGGTACGGTTCTCAAGCTATAAAATGTAGTGCTGAATTCTGAGTCTCGAATCCAGCTGGTGATCAACCAAATGCTTCATGTTCCTAACTGAGTGTTGAAAGGCAGAGTGAAAATTGTAACTACAACAGAAATCTCAGATCAGCCTCTACCTAGCCAATTGCTGTATTCACTCATGTTCTCATTTTAATGGTCATTTCTCAATCTTAACCTATGAGTCTTTTGATTATCTCACTTTCTTGAAACATTTTATTTTCTCAGTCTCCATGATACCAACTATGGAGACAGTAAAAAAGATCAATGGTTGTCAGGTGTTGGGAGTATGGAGAGGGATGAATAGGTAGAGCACAGAGAATTTTTAGGGCAGTGAAACAATTGTGTGTAATACTATACTGATGGATACATGACATCATACCTTTGTTTCTGTTGAGAAGTCTATATTCATTCTTTTCTTTGTTTTCCCTGTATATGATGTGTTCTTTTTTTCCTCTGTCTGCCTTTAAGATTTTTTCCTTTATCATTTAGTTTCAAATCTTAAACCCTACCCTACTTTAATCCTAAACCTAACTCTAACCGCTACCCCTACCTCTAACTTTTAACCTCAAACCACCAACCTCTAACTTTACCCATAATCTCTAACCCTTAACCTTTAAACCTTTAAACCTGAACCCAAACCCTAATTGGGAAACTATCTTTAGCCTTCTAGCAATAATCCTTAACCTTAACCCTTTAATTTTACTGTGATATGCCTTTGTGTGGTTTTCATTAGTTTTATCCTACTCAGATATGGTGAGCTTCTTGGATAAGTGGGTTCATTCTTTAAGATCAATATTGGAATTTTTCAGCTATGATTTCTTCAAATATTTTACATATCAGCAGCAGCAAGTATCCAATTATGTGTGGGCTTCACTGCTTATTATTTTCCCATAGATCACCAAGACTCTATTCGATTTTTCCACCTTTTCTTCTCTCCGTACTTCGGTTGGGATAGTTTCTATTGCCATGTCTTCAATTTACTAATATTTTCTTCTATAGTATGTAATCTGCTATTAAATCCATTCTTAGTGATGTCTATTCCTCAACTCATTATGTCCATGTTTTTCTTGGAATCTTGAAAATATTTAAAATAGCTATTTTAAAGCCTTTGCTTATTTTATCATCTCTATCAGTTCTGGATCTCTTTGTATTAACTGATGAGTCATTTTTCTGCCTCTTTGTATGCCTAATAGTTTGTGATTAGATGCTGAGCATTTATAATTTTACACTATTGAATACATTATGGTGTTCATTAAAAAGAATCATATGCATTTGATTTTTTTAATTGAATAAGGCAGACAGCTACTTTACTTGCAGATCAGTTTGATTTTTTTGAGGTTTGTTTTTATGTTTTGTTAAGCTGGGTTGGGATTAGCCATTATTCTTGGGCAATGTTAGCCCTCTTCCTAAGGCATGACCTTTTGCGGGTATTTAGTGAATGCTTTGGTTGTTCATTGAAATCTCTTTTGGGCTGAATGTCTCCCAATTGTGTGTGAGCTTCAAGAGTTGTTCAGATTATAAATTCCCACAATAGCTGATTTTTCTCTGATAATTGTTATTTGATCAGCCTCATGAATCTTACTCTTTGCATTCACAGCTTAGTATTCATCTAAAGACTCAGGTGGATCACTACGCCAGGTTCTGAAACCCTTCCTCTTCGTAGCTTCCTCTTCTTCAATACTCTACTCTGCAAATCTAATTTCTTTGGCCTCTCTAAGCTCTAATCTCTCTTCCGTTCAATGAGTCTGTCTTGCTCTCCTTGAAATCTACCTCCCTGTGATGGGGTCCAAGAAATGCCTCCAGGCATATAGCTGGAGTGGTTAGAGGTCTCACCTCATTTTTTTCTTTTTTCCATTTATTGCTGTCTTGTACTACTCATTGTCCAATCTTTGAAAACTATTGTTTTACATGTTTTCTCCACTCTTTTAATTACTTATTGTAATTAAAAAGGCAAGTCTGATACAAGTTTTTCCATCATAGCTAAAAGTAGATGTCCCTCAGCTTTTTAATATTTTAAATGGACTTTGCTATTTACCTTACAATGTTGATTATGGAATGTACATAGTGAGACAGCCTCTGGCTTTCCCTGTCCTTCTCAGGATCCTCGAGTCATTTCTAATTGTTTGATTTCCAGAACGTCTTAACTACGGACAAAAAATATTTGGTCCAAATTACTAGTTGAATTTCTTTTTTTCCTTCCTTTCTTTTTTCTTTCTTTCTTTCTTTCTTTCTTTCTTTCTTTCTTTCTCTTTCTTTCTTTCTTTCTCTCCTTCTTTCTTCCTCTCCTTCTTTCCTTTTATTTTTATTATCCTCTCTCTCTCTTTTGCCTCCTTTCATTACTGCTCCCAGCATCCCAGCTGTGATCTCTAGGTATGGTGAATTTTGCATCTCTACCTATTTGCTCTCTCTTCCTGCTCAGCAACACCTGGAAAACCTTGTTATTCCATTCTTTAAGCACCTATAGTTGAATCCCATTCAAACCCTTTGAGAGTTTACATTTTGAAAGGAGCTCACACTGGCTGGAAGATGGGTCAGATGGTTATACGACAAGGTTAGAAACCTCAGAGAGGCTAACCAGATTCGTGAAGTCTTATTTGCAAAGTTAAGAAGAGTACATTTGATCTAGAATTATGCTATCCAACATGACAGGCACTAGCCATGTGTGACAACTGATCACCTGAAATGTGGCTAGTGCCACGTGTTAAAATCATAATATTGTCTATTACATAAATTATTAAAATATATTTTACCTATTTCTTTTTGCTTTTCCTTAATGTGGATTACAACATATTTCTATTACACAGTGCTGATCTAGAAAGCACAGGGCAGGGGAAAGGGTCTGGGATTCTAAGAGGGAAAATGGCATGGCCAGTCTGCAGTTTAAACCTGACTGTCAGGCAGTGTGTGAAGGACAAACAAGAGAGGGGACTGTCTGAGGAAAAGCAATTAGAAAATGACTGTGATGGCCCAGGAAAGAAACGATTATCAGAGTCAACGTCACAAAAGTTGTCTTTCTAGGTGATAAAATTGCCGTTGTGCTGCATTATTAGTAAAGAAGCTAAAGACAAATAAAATAGGTTATCGAAATAATATGTGTGTGACTTTGTTTTGGAGAGGAGATACCTGGGCTCACATGTGTGTATATACACACACACGCATATTAATACCTGCTGTACTCATTCTTGACCATTTTTTAGATCTATTCTGTACTAACACAGCCTAGAGAACATGGCCTTTTGTGGATACACATGAATGAGTCATCTGGGGCTGGTGGAAAGAATTTGTCTCTGCAGAATTAGCTCTGCTACTTGCCAGCCGTGTGACCCTGGGTAGGTTGCTTAAACTCTCTGAGTCTCACTGTTTTGTGTTTTTTTTTTTTGTTTTTTTCATAAGCAAAATAGCTAAAGCTTCTGCAAGTTCTGTGGAAGATTCAATGTAAAAATTTTGAAAGTGTGTAAAACTAATTAATGCTATAAAATATAAGTCCACTTGTTATTCTGTTCTGCAAAGGAAACCATCTTCATGTATAACAGGAGAGTTGACTATAATTTTACTCTCTGGTCTAGGTGAACTGAAGCCCCTCACATTTGGCAGGATGGTTTCTCTGGAAGGTGTGAGACAGCAGCAACCCCAGATCAGTGCAATCTTCTTCTACTTGGGAAAGTTTGGCATCCCCAGGCGAGTATGCCCTCCCTCCCACCGATGGCCCTACAAGTAGACTAAACAGGATAAGGGAGAACAGGCCACCTTTTCTGAAGGTTAAGTAAACAAGACCTCGTCTGGCTCACAGGCTGGTTATCTGGCCACACAGGTGTCCCAGTGACTTTCTTTCCTCATCTGGAGTTTGGTATCACAAGGTTGCCAGAATCAGAGCCTAAACGCATGTCTATATTTAACTCCTCCACAAATAGAACTACTGGATTAGAAACTTCCATGTTTGGCCTCTTTCCTTTTCAATGTCCAAGGCTGCAGAGTCAAAGCTGAGTCAATATGATGTAGTGCTCTGCTAACTCTAGGAATGATTTTTTAATGAAAGCCCACTTTCAAGTCCATGAGACCCTGGGGAAGGAAGACCATGACTCTGTCACCTTTTACAGGGCCCACCTTCTAGCCCGCAGCCCTTAACAGACTAGTGGGGAGCAGGGTTTTGTGGGGAACTCCAGTCTACCTCCCTGTGGGATCTGAGAGTTTCCTATGAACCCAGCAGACAGAACTGCTCCAACCACACATAAGTAACATCTGGGGGCCCAGGTAACATTGGGTAAATTTTTATTAAACCCTAAGATATTATATGCCCTCAGATTGCTTATGAAACAATGAACACCATTAGGACTGAACTGAAAAATGCCAGTTAAAATGCTACCAAAATGGAATGAAGAATTGAGCAACTTTTGTAATTTTGAAAGCTGCAGGAAAGGGGATTTTTAAAACCAAGAATTAGGGGAAAAAATTGTCAAAATACTAATGTTATACATCAGTACTATCCAAATCTCATGATAAAACATTAAGACTCAATGTCTAGTACCTGAACTATTTTTGGAAGTCAGAGAAATCATTGTACAATAAAATAATCTCTATGGGTTAAGGTAATGCTGGTTGCTATAATCTTGAAATATCAGTGGCTTAAAACTAAGGGAGTTTATTTCTTAATCATGTAAAGTTCAAAATGGCTCTTCATGATTGATGGGTGGCTTTCTTTGAATCAGGAAACCCAGGCTCTTTCCATCTTGTGGCTCTGACAACTTCAACATATGGCCTGTAAGGTCACTGTACTCGTCTGCATCAAGCCATGGAAGGAAAGACACATGGAAAATCCTGTGTGGGTTCTTATGAACAAGACTGGAGCTGCTGCACTCACGTGTCATTGGCCAGAAGTTGATCATGTGATCCATCTCCTGCAAGGGAGACTGGGTAAGAGGGTCCAGCTCTATTCCCTATAAGAAGAGGCCAGGAATCTCTGCCACATACTCTATAAACAGACAGTTTTAGATAGTCATGTTAATGGTCTGAATGAAATAATATGGTTCATAAAATGGTACAACCCAGCTAAAGTGTTCAGCAAAATTGAATTTAGGGAAGGTCATTTCTCCAGAGCTGACCTGGAGTGACCACTGTTATGTGCAATTGCCTTCTTAGCTTTCATAACAGTTTGGGAAATTGCATCTTCCCAAAACGTTCTAAAATTTGAATGTATTTTAGTTTATAAAATGATTTCCCATGGAGTCT
This sequence comes from Eonycteris spelaea, assembly GCA_003508835.1. Classification (NCBI taxonomy): domain Eukaryota; kingdom Metazoa; phylum Chordata; class Mammalia; order Chiroptera; family Pteropodidae; genus Eonycteris; species Eonycteris spelaea. The sequence continues at coordinate 8,823,801 of PUFA01000004.1, read as the reverse complement.
AGTCTCTGTCTCAGAATTCGGTCCTGATTCTAAAGCCTATATTGAACAAAGTTCACCCTAATTATGAATTAAATTTTGTAATATCTAAAATGCCAACTTGAAATTTTGTGAATTATCTGGTTATTCACACAGGATATATTTTACTTCATAGTAAACTCAAGAGTGAACATTGTCTCCCTTTTCTTTTGTTGTTTGCTTGTTTTGAGTAAAAAGGGCTTCAGAAAAATCATTTTTTTACTGTGAGATTACACAGACAGTTCCTGCTGTAGCAATTATGCAAAATAAATTCCTTTTCATTTTCATTCCCTCATTTGTTCACTCGGCAGGGATGTGTTAAGGGCCTGCTATGTCCCATCCATGGAATTTCTTCCTTGCGACTTCAGCCCTGGTCATAACACTTCCCTTGCCCAACTTTTTGGAACTTTCTTCATATACAAATAATTTTGTTGTTTTTACTGTACCTGTAAACTTTGTCAGGGAACTGAATTATTTGACCTTTTTTTTTTACCACAAATGTGGTAATTTTGTATGATTCAACCTATATCTGTGATGCAGTCAAGCTAAATAGTTCCAATCTCTTAAAATTATGCTATCCCATTGCAATCTTTTTAAAATTCATTTTAAGCGGTCTATCACCAACTATAAATATTCTAGTTCTTTTCTATCAAATGTGTCTCTTTCAGATTATTTTTCCCAGACCATTTTTTTTAAGTTAAATTTTATTTTTCTTTCTCATTCATCATTTCATTTAAGGGTAGGGTCCCTAATTTCACGTCTATGTTCTTAGAAGTGTCCTCAATTTTTTTTTTAGTTCATCTATTCTTTTTTCCATGGTATTGTTAAGAAATAAACTAGCACTATAGACAATTAAAATAAAATATCAACTGCTTTTGTAAAATGAATGGATTCTCTTGAAGAAAAGCCTGTATTCCACTGTTTCTGAGGGTAAGCCAAGGTAATATAAAAACTGCCTGACTGGTAAACTTTTAATATTTGTTTTCAAAGTTGTCACTATTGAATCTGTGAAAACAATTTAGTTTCACAAGCACCCACAGAACTGCAGGAGAGTTTCAACTTAAAAAAAAAAAAAAAGGCAGACTAGAACCTTCACTAATATGAGTTGAGGGTGATTCTGAACGCTGTATAATTAGATTAGGAAAAAACCATTCACATCCACCCTTTTCCCATCTCCCCACAAGTGCTGTGGGAAATTTCACATGCTCTATTAATTTGGGTTTATTCAGAATTAAAATTAGAAATACAGCCTTGGAACCTCCTCTCTTTGCCTGCCATTTTTCCATGGAGCTGCTCAAAAGATAAGGTTTGCCTATAAAAGAACCTTCAGGTCCTACCTGGTTGTGTGCAGAATCCGACGGGACTGCCACAGTGAGTCGGGAACAGGTTTTCCAAGCCTCATTTATTAGCATTATCCATTTCCCCACCCAGAGGTCTAACTGAACTTGAATTACGCCAATCTTTTAAAAACTTATTGAGCCAAACTCAATCATATTTTTAACTCTGTTTAGATGTTGCCGATCTGGACCCTTTCACTGCTGCTGGGAACAGTAGTAGGTAAGTAAACATATTTATATAGTGCTGAAGGAGAAACGCTGCTTCATACGTTTCAAGAGGGGTTATGACGGCCAAATTCAAGACATCATGAGGATATACAGTAGAGTGAGAAAGATGCCTGAGTAAGAGTATGAGAGCTTGGGGGAAGGCCGTCAGATAAAAGCTAAGATGCCCAGTTAAATCTGAATTTCAGTTAAACAACAAATGCGTGACAATTTAAAAATATATATATTTTATCTGAGACTCAAATATAACTTGTGTTTTTATTTGCTAAGTTTAGCAACCCTAGCTTGGAGTCAAGCGTGGGGTCTGAACCCTGGTTCCACCAGCCACAAAGGTATTGCCCTGAGCAAAATTCTTAACCCCTCTGTGCTTCACTGTCATCATCTGTGAAATGGGCATGTACTACCACCCCTCTCATAGCATCTCTGTAAGACTTTGGTAAGAGAAGTCATGTAAATAACCTTGCTTAGCACCTGGTACATAGCACAATTTCAAGAATGCAGCCCCCCACAACAGCTACTGCTCCTACTATTAACCTAGACTTCACATTCCTCGAGGCCCTTTCTTTTGTGTCGTTCTTTTAGGAGGTAACATTTAAGCTCAGAGTTGGGTTTTTCTGTTTGATTATTTGTGAGCAACTTCTTCATCATAAGAATTCAGGATGCCCCTCAAACACAGGCCAGAAACCAAAATACTCAGCCACAAGGTGATAACAAAGTTTTGGCATTTGCATGAAACTTAAGCCCTCCACCCACAGCCAAAAGTCAGAGGATAGCCTCACCTCCTCCACTAGGGCCTAGGGCACAGGCTTCTTTCTTGGGCTCCAAGATGTCTTCCAGTGATTCAAGGAAGACTTCAAAGTTGAGAGGCTAAGCGGGACCCAGCACAGAACTGGACAGAGACATAAAAGGAGTGAGGCAGAGACGAGGGGCAGCAGCCTGTCTTTAACTTGGACATTGTCTATTGACGCTGTTTTGCTCATGTGAAGATAAAAAAGATCTTTGGGGATGTGGAAGAAGAAGATATGCCAACAATGTAATTTAACTCATATTTTGGCAAAGAAACCATTAAAAAGACCATTCCGGTTAAACTAATATCTGTGAAACACTTCTGTGTGGTTGCAGGAAAAGAAATCTGCTTCCCAAGACTTGGCTGTTTCAGCAATGATGCCCCATGGACAGGAACTTTGCAAAGACCCCTCCAACTACTGCCCTGGAGTCCAAATGAGGTCAACACCAACTTCCTTCTCTACACTAATGAGAACCCCAGCAACTTTCAAGTAAGAGCCCTTATCATTTTCAGAACTGAGTTCCATCCGTTTTATGTGATAAGAATATACTGACCTTTAAGTCTTCTAAAAAGACCAAATCAGACTAGGGAATTTACGTATTTGTAGACTTTTAGGACCATATATTATTTTATGTAACGGTTTTATCAAATGTCCATTAACTTGATATTGTTTTTATCCTATCCCTCTGGTACCATTTAATAAATATTCTAAATATTATAGATGACCTTCCAACATATTTTATATATGTAAAATCTATGTATAGACACGCACAGAGAAACCTTTCCTTTTGTGGAAACACGACTTCTACCACCAACGTTAGAGTAGACATACTATCCTAAGTTGAGTAAAACTGTCCTGAGATCTAGAAAGTCACGACTTGGTGGCGATTGCAAACAGCTTGGCTGAAATGGGAGGACCTTACTCGCAAGACAGTCTTCTTCTACCTACCACCTCTCTCCACATACAAACAGTCCTATTGCATACTGCAAGAAACTTGGCATTGAACACTTTTCTCCCCCAAATAGAAAATCACTGCAGACCCAGCAACCATCGAGGCCTCCAATTTCAAAACGAACAGGAAAACCCGCTTTGTTATTCACGGATTCTTAGACAAGGGGGATGGAAGCTGGCTAAGCGATATATGCAAGGTAAGATGCCATCATCTCTTAGGGGAAGAGTATTTCCAGAGTGATAACTAACCATGGGGAAGGCACAGGCCCCAGCCATTCAGGACACACGCTGGCCACAGTGACACTGGAGGAGCCTCTCTGAGCTCACGTGGCCTGGATTATCCAGCAGGTAGAAGGGGCCTGGAACAGTCAGGGTAGCAATGTCGGCAGGTGTTTGGTGGCTCTGGGTAACGGGTATTCGATAACGATACAGAGAGATTTCAAAATTTCGCAGCGCGTGTTGCTCTATTGATAAATAAAAAAACATGAATTGCATGTTCAATAGTTTTTAACTTTTTCATTAGGTTTTAATTTCTAAGTGAAGAGCTAAGATAACTTATTTTACCCAAACTAATGATTTTCCTTTGATTTTACTAGCTTCGATCTCCTCTGGTAGTAACATCTAGGAAAGCTATGTAGGTTTTCATTTCTGGCTTCTGTCATTTAGAGAGCAGTGAGCCTATTTTCTTTAATTTGCCTTTGGCTATGTGCCCTGTGATACTGAAGAATTAAAAGACAGAAAATCAAATAGAACAAATTTTCGTAGTAACTGCTAGATAACTGCTTGAGGAATATTATCATTGATTCATTTATTCATTAAGGTTCCGTGGTCAGCTGTGGCGAAAAGGTGCAATCATTTCTTCTGGGGCTCAAGAGAAAAGACACTAAGGTCCTTATACACCACTTAATTTCAGACCTGCCTATGACTCAAACCAAAGGCCGGCTTGAGACAACTCCAGAGAGTTTTTGCTGGCTCTGAAGACAGTTAAAATGAGCAGGCTAATTCACTTCACAAGTTTAGAAATAATCAGTAAAACCATAATTTGCCCTCTAAAATAATTTAAAGCTGATGTTCATGAAGGGAGAGGGTAATAATTTCTATACAATGGTGAAGAAAAAAAATAAGTGATTCTCAGTTCAAAAGTAATGTAGATTTTTACATATATGTATACAATTTATTGCTGAGATCTCAAAAAGAGATGCATATTTCTTGCATTTGATTGCCTTTGACAACATTCTTACATCTGATGGAGAAAATTGAATTAAACTAGAAGGTTAAAGTCCTAGATTCCATTTAGACTCTATCCTTATCTAACCGCGACATTAGCAAATTGCTTCCTCTCTTTGAATTTTTCTATCTGTAAAATGAAAGAGTTGAAGATGATTTCTAAGATTGTTTCTTCATTCTTCTCAAACTCTCCTTGGAAAAAAGGTGAGGATGTGTGTAAATACACACAAACAAACAAAATTCCTGTCAGATCTAACATCTATGAAACTATCCTTGACAGCCCCCCATTAAACAAGGCTTCTGAAAGGTTGTGCTTTTCTGTGAAATAACTCTTCAGTAATATACAATAAAACATGTTCATCCAAAAACTTTGATTATTTTTTCCAACATGGAAAAGCTTACTTGTTTACCATCAATATATTTATTAAGGAGGATCCTGACATTGTCTTTCATTTATTCATTAACTTATTTATTCAATAAATATTTATCGAGCCCCTACTATATGCCAGGAACTGTTTGAGGCACTGAAGATACCACAGTGAACAAGGCAGGCAATGTCATGGGATGCATTCTAGTAAGGGACAATGTAGTCTTACGACATTATGATGCTCTAATGAAACAACCCACTTTGCCACATTTTACAAGACTAAAACAAGTCTCCATGCAACTGTTGCAGTAAAAATCCCAAGAATCCAGTTCCCATTACAGCCAAACTTCTAGTTTGGAGCCAATGTGAAACTTTAAAAGGGATTCTGTATCCATAACAGGCTAGAAGTTCTGTTCATTGCTTTGGGATTAAAAGCAAATGTGATGTTGTACAAGTCAAGGAGGGAGTTTAACCTAGTCCTCAAACTTGTTAATCAGGAATTGACAAAGATTCTGAATCATTTACCTATTTATCATGTCTCTCCCACCAGAACTTGTTTATCGTGGAAAGCGTGAACTGCATCTGTGTAGACTGGAAAAGTGGCTCCCAAACCATTTACACACAGGCTGTACAGAACATCCGCATTGTGGGGGCAGAAGTGGCATATTTTGTTGAAGTTCTTCAGGTAACTTTTGTATGACCTCCAGGTTATATAAACGCCCATGCACATATTCTCTGGGCTCTTCAAAAAAAAAAAAATGTTGATATAATTGTTAAACACACTTCTCTACTGAGATTTGGCTTTCCCCCTGGTTGAAAAAAATGCAAAAAAAATCTAGATTTGGCCTTTATCAATATGCCTATTAAGGTCAATAAATGTGACATTATTCAAACAACCAGGTAAGTTTTTTCTACTGAATTTCCCCAGTATTTCTTTTAATTTTACCAGTTATTAAACTAAGTCAACTTGATAATATCAATCTCAAGATCAAACTCATTTTTTTTAAGAGAAACACAATGATAACAAGCTAACTTGGTTTATTAACTCAAAACAGATAAAACGTTAAACTTGAATGTGCTTAAATCGTTGCTTTCGTTACTGTTTTCTAATCCAAATCTTCACCACCTCTTGGTAACAATTCCTCATATTCACAGAATATTCTCTCTACATAGTAAAACAACCAAAAAGAACCCTACTTCCATCAGTTTCAATGTTAAACCCATCACCATTTTCTATTATAACTGAAAAAAAAATTATGAAAATCAATTGCTTTGAAGGAGGGTGGACATTTCTTCTTAAAACTCAAGCTTTCAGGTGTTCCCTTCTTCACCCATGTTAACTTTTGCGGGGTTCAAAAACCTTCTGAGGAATTTTTCTTTCCAACAGTCAGCGTTCCAGTACTCACCTTCTGAGGTCCACATCATTGGCCATAGCCTGGGGGCTCATGCTGCAGGGGAGGCGGGAAGAAGGACCAATGGGACCATTGGACGGATCACAGGTTGGTCAAAACAGTAAAAGCTGCAAAATTAGATTAGATGTAGCTGATATGAATAGGAATTTGGTGCAGCCCTGCTTTTTACCTCAGGAGATGGGTTTTCACATTTTCTGGATTGGGCCACATGATCAGAAGTCACCGTGTGCTGAGGCCTTGTGAAATTTTTATTAATATCGATATTCGGCGCCTGCAGAGCCCTATTTAACTTGTAAATATTTCAAGTGACAAAAATGTGAATTAAGAACATCTGGAAGTCTTATGCATATCTATTTGCCCCTTTTCAAGCATTCACAAAGGACAGGTTTCATGAATAGGATAAATAACATAAAGAATGGAATAAATAAAATGAATTAAACCCGAAGAGCTCAAAAATGTATAATTAATTATATTCTGCTTCAACAACAATTGATAATTAGCCCAGTTCTCATCAACCGCAAGCCCAGATTTGAGGCAAGTGGACAGGTGGCCCTGGGCTGCCAGTTCTGCGTGCCACTAATTAGATAAAAATGTATTACCTTACGAATCTCAGGCTGCTTGCCTTGGCCAATGGAGTCACATGTTGAATACTCAGGTCCTAAAATTGCCTAGTAACTTTATAAGAAAGACTTTGCTGTCCTGGATCTGAGAGATGACTATTTCAGGGAACAGCCACTTTCCTCTCTCATCATCCAACTCTGTCTTTGACCTTCTGATTTTCTTCATAATACTCTGGATAGGATGGTTACATTTTGATCAGTGAAGGCATCTGGAATGTCTATTGATAATTTGCTGGAGAGAATGTTCTTTCCCATAGTCCATTAGTGTTTACGAGAGCCTGCTCAGTCAGGCTAACTGTGCAAAGCTGTGGGTAGTCCTGGTGACTGTGAAAGCCTAAGTCTTTGCCCTCATGTGAGTTTACAGTGCAGTGAGGACTCTTTTTAGCCTGAAAAGCCTTTAGGAGTCCAGCGTCTCCCAGAGTCTGGCTCTTTCCTTGTGACCGCCGCTAGTGACAAGGATTGTCCCAGTGACTGAGCATCCATAAGTAGAGCAAAGTTCCATGGTTTGAGGAAAATTCACTTTAATGCAAATAAAATTAGAAATAGAAACAGATTACTCTTCTAAAAATGAAAAGGTAAAGGAAGAACTAGCTTATCTCTTTCATGCATAACTCATAACTACCAATCCTTGCACTCAGTTCTATAGCTAATGAAGAAAAACAAGTGTGCATTTACAATGATGAATGTTAACATGACACATCCTGTTTACTTTAGGATTGGACCCAGCTGGACCTTCCTTTCAGGGAACACCTGAATTTATCCGATTGGACCCCAAGGATGCCCAATTTGTGGATGTAATTCACACAGATGCTGCCCCCTTAATCCCCAACTTGGGTGAGTTCCTCAATTCATCCTCCCTAGAGTGTTTTTTGAGTCTATATGTTAACATCAACTCTCCCTCATTTTAAAATTCCTCAGGGTTTGGGATAAGCCAAACTGTAGGACACCTAGATTTCTTTCCAAATGGAGGAGAAGAGATGCCTGGATGTCAGAAGAATATTCTCTCTAGTATTGTTGACGTAAATGGGATCTGGGAAGGTAAAACCATTATGGACACAAAGAGATTGTTTTGGGGGGAAATTTATGTTTTGTTTTGCTAAACTTGCCAAATATTTGGTATTGCACAGGTCTCAGATTTTCTATAATAAAGGACTTTTAATATTATCCCCAAGATACAGGTTTTCATTGAGGAAAGTGGGTATGAGGAGACTGTAGGAAAGAAAATGTATTTGTAGTCAACCTTCCCTGTTTCTAATTCAGCGAATGCATGAATGCATTACTATATGGACCAAGCTTTTCCTTCTAAAGTTATTTCTTCCATTGGAAAAAAAAAAAAAAGCTATTTTGCCATTAGCCTTGGCATAAACTGTTATAATTTTAACAGTATTTAACTTCTGATTTCATCACAAATCATAGACTTAATAAATGATTATGTTTTGTGACTGCCATGTGTTCACACTAAATAGAGAAATCTATTCAACAACTGTATTCTGATTGTGACATTAATTTGGAAAAATTAAATCTGTCACTGACGTGGAATCATGTCTGATTTCGAAGGCACATGTAACTTTATAGCTTGCAATCACTTAAGAAGCTTCAAGTATTATGCTGACAGCATCCTCAACCCTGATGGCTTTGCTGGATTCCCTTGTGACACTTACAAAGCTTTCACAACCGTAAGTATATTCCACCTTGCACCTGAAGAACTTCGTGGCCATCACTTCTCGTGACCAATGTGGTTCACTGTTCATGGCATGCATTCAGTGACTGTTACTGTATGACTGTCATGTTGTTTAGACTGTTAATCATTCAGATTTATTTTAATAGTGATAAGGTACTGGAGAACTTTAGGGAAATGGGCTTGTCCGCTGAAATTTTTTTATGTCTGCCTTGTTCTCTGTCACTTCTATGTGTATCAGGTAAATGTTCAAACTTGTTCTGGAAATAATTCTAAGTAAAAAAAAATAGTCTATTGACATTTGATCTTTGACTACATGATACTGATAGACATGGAAAACTTATCTTAAATGCTGACCTTATAAAACAACATAATAATAGGCACGTGGATATTTCTGTGCAATCCCATAATCACCAAGGTTTCTTTTTTCTTTCCTTTTCTTTCCTTTTCTTTTCTTTTCTTTTATTTCCTTTTCTTTTCTTTTTTCTTTTCTTTTCTTTTTCATCTTCATTGGTATTTTCTAGATATCTAGGTTAGAATCTTTAAATGTGATCTCGAATATGACATATCTATTGCCTGGTTCTTTAAAATTGCTTTTCTTTTCTCGGTACTTTTTTTCAAATAAAAATGTATAATCTGTGTAATTTAATAAATAAAATTTCAGGTAACATGCCAGATGAAGTCACAATCACCAAGGAGATAGTATAGCTATACCCTAATATAGAAGAGAAAGAATCTGAATCTTGGTTCATCTTTAAATCGTTGAATGATTTGGGGCAAAATACTTAGCTTTTCTAAGGCAGTGTCTTCATTTCTAAATGTAAATAATAATATTAAACTTCAAAGATTGAGTGGGCTGATTTAATGAGATGATATGTTTTAATTGCTCAGCCCAGAACCTGAAATATAATAGTTAGCATTCAACAAATGTGTGTTTTTTTTGGGGGGGGGGGGTTGGGGTGTATATTTTGTTCACAGGGCAGCTTACATGTTCAACAACTGGTCTAACTTTATTTTTCTCTTCTTCTTTCCCTGGTCTAACTTTATTTTTCTCTTCTTCTTTCTCTGGTCTAACTTTATTTTTATCTTCTTCCCAAATCCCTGTTTTCTAGGTAATAAGGAAAACAAGCTAAGAAGCTTTAGTTTCCATTTAGTTAAAATTTAATCTGACTCAATAACATAAACAGTTTTTTTAGGTGATGCTTAGACACTTTTATAAGAAAAATTCTTGATCTTACAGATTTCTCAGCCTTTCTCTCCATGCTGGCATTGGGCAAGATGATCATGGTGGTGGTGGTCAGAAGGGAGGTCTTGTGGGTCTCCATTACTGATGGGCCCACAGCAAATGTCTGCTGATGAATTCTGGGCGTATCTGCTTGTCTGACTCATCCAATGGCTTCAGAAAGCTTTGGCTATTCTTCCTGGCTGTCTTAGTCTCCTCTTACCTCTTGTTGGATATGGACCTGACTCGGCCCAGTCCCCATCTGGTCCATTGATCCAGGAGTCCACAACTTGCTCTATTGTGGAGCAGCCTTGCCCTTCCATGGTGGGAATTGTGGCGTTTGTCCTTCCCACTCTGTTCTTCCCTTTCTCTCTCTTCTTCCCATAATTCCTTAGTCCAGAAAGAGAAGATATGTTCCTCTATGATATCCATCTTTTCTAGATCCCAATCTCATGGCTAAGCCTTAACAACCAAATGGGGATATTTTCTTTCCACACTGAGAATTCTGAGATCTGAATTCTTCAGACCTTGAAGTATGCTAAGTGAGAACTAAAAAAAAAGAAATTGAAGAAAACCTGATTTTTGAGCCTATTATCTTCTTACTGGGTCCTATTTTGCATATCAGAAGCTGATTATCACCTCCTCCTGCTCTTTCAATCTTTCTGAAATAAATTTCTAACTACCTATGGTCAGATGGATGTCTTGAGGCAACAGGGGCAAAAGAGAGAAGATTAAAGCATATATATAAATTCTCTTTTGTGTGATCTTTATACTATTTTTGTTAGTATTGTTATTTAACCATAAAATTGCTGACTTATCATTGTAAATAATGAGATGCATTTTTAACCTTTCCTGAGACACTGTTAAAGTCTTTTACCTTCAGAACATAATTGCCTTTAGAATACTTGAATTGCAAAAACACATGGGAAAAGATGATGCACTATTAAAAGAAAGAGCATCCTCATTCATCACTTGTTTATTTTCCCTAGAACAAGTGCTTCCCATGTCCAAGTGAAGGCTGCCCGCAGATGGGTCATTATGCTGACAGATTTCCTGCGAAAACAAGGGGAGTAGGCCAGAAATTTTATCTAAACACTGGTGATGCCAGCAGTTTTGCCCGTAAGTTCCTATTTGATCTGCCTTAAATTATTAATATTATGTATTTTATCATGTTCAGTGAAAATGTGTGAAATTGTTTTTCTGTACAAAAGTTTTAAATACCTCTCCCCAGCATGGAAAGATAATCAAATGCCATGTGCTCAGCAAATTTGGGTGGCAGAACAGAGTTTGGGGCCTTAACTTTCAATGATACAAAAAGAAATTTCTTCATGTTGATTCTGGTGCTGAATTCAGGAGGTGTCTCCTGCTCCGATCTCTTCATATTTGGCCAAAACTTTCACTGAGAAACAGTTTGATCTTTTGTACAAGCCAAAAAGTAATCCAGGAGAGAGATGGGAGAGGTTGTGGGAATGGAAATAAGCTGACAGATTCAAGAAATATTTAGGACGATAGAACCCATGGGTGATAGAAATTAGAGTACATATGGGTGGTGAAGCATGGGGACAAACTCCAAGTTTCTTTTCAAAGTAATAGAGGAAGAAAACTATCAATGGGGTTAACTGCATTGTAAAACTAAAGCCAAAATTTAGCCCCTCCCGAGACTAGTTCAAAATAGCAAAAACTTGTTCACTATTGACTAGTACCATGAATAGGTTCTCATCATTTAACATATTTCCAATAGCAATGGAAAGTTGAATCGTAGAATTTTAAAAATAAATATAGACTATTTAGACAAAACGACGGCAGTACTCTAAAATGCGATCTATGAGAAAACGAAGTAAATTGATGAAGATGTCACACTCTACTATTTTTCCACACTGTTTTAATATAGAGTTATTTTGACATTTAAGAATTAATTGTTAGGTTAAAATTTTGCATGCATAATATTTCTTTTACCCTTGGCCTGAAATCTAGTGACTTTGGAAAGATTCTGTGTCCTTTCCCTCCCCCAAAGCCTACCCTCTGAACATTTAGATGAAGGACTATCTATGACTATATGATTAGAAGAACTACTAATATTATATATGAATTATTTAAAGTTCAGCAGTAGTGGAATCCAAGTTAGCCTGTTCTCAGTGCATCTTCTCTACAAGCTGACATTCTGCAAATTCCTCCCCCCGTCTTTCTCATGCAGGTTGGAGGTACAAAGCAAATGTGACTCTGTCTGGAAAGAAGGTTAGGGGACATGTGCTGATATCTTTGTTTGGAAATAAAGGAAACTCCAAGCAGTATGAAATTTTCAAGTGAGTAAAACTTAACTTTAAGCTTCTTAAATGTGGAAATACTTCCTACATATAATGTATGTTATGGACAGCAGAGTTTATTCATTAATATGTGAACATACAGTATGGCCACATATCATTAAAATGAAGAGATTATGTCACCCTTGCATCTTAATACATTTTGTCTCTAAATTTTTTTCTCTGCTATTTCTAAGAAAACCCCTGATATTTACGTTGATGCATGGTATCTGATTTATAAACATTAAATAATTGCTATGTCCACAAAACAGCTAGATAAAGATAATATAATCATGTCATCATTTCTTAAATTATGTTAAGATTATGTCTAAAACAAGTTTGAAGTTTTATTAAAGATGACTTTAAAGTAATTTGAGTTGTTGATGGCAAATGAACTACCACTGAGTCAGCATACATGTCTGCATTTATTTAATACATTAGAATGACAAATGTACTATCAATCCTCTTACTAGAGATGCATTATAAGCTGGGTTTAGAAACATATCTGTATATATTTACATGTAGATTTGTGTTCACTTATGTATGTTTTTATTAACTTTTCAACTCCCAAGGGGCTCTCTCAAGCCAGACAATATTCATTCCAGTGAATTTGACTCAAATGTGGATGTTGGAGATTTGCAGAAGGTTAAGTTTGTTTGGTATAACAATATGATCAACCCAACTCTACCCAGAGTGGGAGCATCCCAGATCATCGTGGAAAGAAATGATGGAAGAGTGTAAGTAATAAAATTCCGAAGAGATTTGTAGTTCTATTCCCACTGAAAGTTTACTTTAAGTTAAATCTCCTACATGAGTCTCCCACATCCCAGCCATAGCTGCTTCCTAATATCTTTATTTCTTTATAAGAAAGTATCGAACTTTAGGAAAAGACTTTGATCGGTGTGTAGATGTGTTTTGTGTTATCTAATACAAGTTAAGTGTTAGAAGGAGAATTTGGTTTCATAACCTAAAGCGAAAAGAATTATTTCATTTAGCAGCTGTGCCTTGTGGTGTGTGTGAGCTTAGTAGGGGTATCTTCCTCAAACTTCCTGAGTTGACCAAATTGTCACTTAAATTATCAGGAAAACACTTAATTTATCAAGTAATATAAATAGGCCATTCTATATCATTGGCCCTCCTAGTAAAGACAAAGGTCAAGGCTTTGTTCTAACCAAAACTGAAGTGTGTGTGAGTCAAATGACATTTACCATGATGAGCAACCAGAAAAAGTGAGATAATAATGATGATAATCATAATAATCCCATATTAGCCCAGTGTTTTGAATATAAAACCAAATTCTGGGGCACAGTGATATGCTTCTTCTGTCATCATATCATTCAGTCCTCATAAAAGTCCAATGAGGGAACATTTGCTTCTGGAAATGATCGAGTAAAAGAGACCAGATTTACCTTCCCAATTGAAATGGTCAAAATTTCAGACAAAATATTTTAAGTAACAGTTTCGAGACATTGAACATCAGACAACAACAAAAAATGTGATCCCTGAGAGACAAGAAACAAATGAGGTGGAGCATTACAACTATCTCAACTTAGTGCCTGGAGAGTGTTTCCAGGATGTCACACAAGGCGAAAAAATTCAGGCAGGGCCAAATGGACTCCCTGAGTTGAAGAGATGAAGCTAAGTATTCAGAAAACCAAAGGCATCTAGATTTCGCAGGACAGAATACCAGAGAGGCGAGATCTACAACGAGAATCTCAGAAACCTGGAAAGCTCTCTTGATATTCAACAGAGTACTGATCAGCACATGCATGTGGGGAAACTAGCCAAGGCCCGTGAAACGTCCATCTGCAAGGATGAAAGAGAACAGTACCCAGCACTCTTGCAGGGCTGAGAATAGTACCTGTTTCCACTAGCCAAACTGGAAAAGCTCATAAATTATGAAACATTAGGTAGAACGTTAGGAAAGTCTTCCCTCAGTGGTGGGAAATAAATAATTAGCCTAGGACTGAGGAAGACCTGGAAATTTCAAACCATATCCAAATAACTTAACTGTAACCCAGAACAGAACTCAAGAAAATTTACAGGAATACAAAATTATCCAGCAGCCAACAGGCTAAAATCCACACATATGATGTTACATATGTTTCTTGGGTATACAAAAATGTCAGGACAACACAACCTATGATGGAAAGAATAATCAATCAATTGAAACCAAACTGGAAATGATACAAATGTTCTAATAGCAGATACAGACATTAAAGCCGTTATTAAACTTGTATTTCATTTGTTCAGAAGGTCAATAGAGGCAGGGTATGTATGGGGAAAAGACCCAAATCTAATTTCTAAAGATGAGAACTATAGCATTTGCAGTGAAAATTATACTAGATGCAATTAACAGAAGATTAGGCATTACAGAAGGTAAGATTAATGAACTTGAAGACATAATAGAATGTATCCAAAATGAAACAAAGAAAAAAAGAATTTTAAATATGAAAACATCAGTGAGCAGTAAAATAACTTCATGAAGTATGTTATACTTCTCATTGAAGACTCCAAATGAGAAGAGACAGAGAAATATACTTGAAGCAATAATAACTCCAAAATTTTCTTGAAAATTTTCAACCAAGAGATTCAAGCGATATAACAAGAAACAAGAAAACTAACCAAGACACATCAAAATCAAATTGCTCAAAACTAGTTATAAAGAGAAAATCTTAAAAGTAGCCAGAGGAGAAAAAAAAATGCATTACGTATAGAAGAATAAAAATACTTACCGCAAATTTCTCATCAAAAACAATGCAAGAAGACAGTGAAACACTTCTTTAAAGTACTGAAAGGAAAAAATTGTTAGTTAACCTAGAATTCGATATCTTCAAAGATGAAAGAAGACTTCAGATGTACTAAGGCTGAATTTATCACCAGCAGGTGAACATAATGAGAAATATTAAAGGAAGGTCTTCAGGGAGAAGAAAATGATACCAGTTGGAAAAGAATCTACAGAAAGGAGTTAAGAGCATAAGAAATAGTAACTACATTGGAAAATATATAAGATCTTTGAATATTATTATTTAAGTCTTTAAAGATAATTGACTTTTTTAAGACGATGGCAGTTTGGGGGTTTATAACTCATGTATAAGTAAAATACATGATAACAATGCCATAAAGAGTAGGAGGTGGGAAATGGAAATACAGTATTGTAATGTATTTATACCGTATGTAGATTAGTATAATATCACTGGAAGGTAAAATGTGACGAGTTAAAAATATATGGTATGAATTCTAAAGCAACCACTAAAATAATAAAAGAACTATAGCTAATAAGCCCACAAAGGAGATGAAATGGAATCGAAAACAAAACAAAATATGGCATAAAAAGAGAGGAAAAAGACAAAGGATATAGGGGATAAATAAGATAATAGACTTAAACCTAACCATATCAATAATCATATTAAATGTAAATGGTCTGAATACAACAATTAGAAGACGGAGACTGTCAAGTGGAATTTGTAGAAATCAATAGCCAATTCCCAAGTGTGCTTTAAATATAAAAATACACATAGATTAAAAGAGAAAGGACAGAAAGAGACATAGCATTAGTTATTAAGAAAATGAAAATTAAAACCACAATGAGATACTACCATGAACTTATTTAAAATGTGTGGGTGAGGGCATGAAGCACCTTAAGCTCTCATACACTTTGGGTGGGAATATGAAATGATAAAACCACTTCGGAAAACAGTCTGGCACTTTCTTAAAAAGCCAAACAGACATCTACCTATGATTCAGCCATTCTCATCTTAGGTATTTATCCAAGAGAAAAGTAAGCATGTGTTTATACAAACATTTACATGTGATATTCATAGCAGCTTTTATTACACAAGTCAAAAACTAGAAATAACCCAACACCCACCAACAGGAAAGGGGTAAACAAATCATGGTCTAGCCACATAATGGAATACAGTGAAAAGGAATGAAATACATGCAACAACCTGGATAAATCTCAAAATAATTATGCTGAACAAAATTATACTGAATGAAAGAGGTTAGACAAAAGAGCGCATACACCTTTGATTCTATTCACACAAAATTCTATACCATTCAAATTAGTCTATAGTAACAGCAGATCACTGGCCGCCTGGATGGAAGGAAGGTGTAAAGGGATAGGAAGGAAGGCTTATGACACGCAGAAGGAAAATTTAGGGGTGATAGATATGTTTACTCCCTTGATTGTGGTGATGGGAGGTAGGTACTATTTTTATCCTCGTTTTACAGATAATTAAATGAAGGCTTAGTGCTAGAATGCAAATGCAGGAAATATGACTCAAGCAAATTCTTAACCACCACAAAACAAATTCAGCTCACCTTTATCCATATGCAGCTATTGGGTGCCCTTCATTTCTTGTGTCCCTAATCAATATTAGTTTTTAACCTTTAATTTGCCATCGGTGACTCTGCCAACCATCAGACCACAGGGAGGGGAAATGAGGATGTAGATAAAACAGCATTTTCTGAGCACTTTTATGTGCCGGGAACTTTACATATGCTTATATGAGCCCCAAAGCATCCTAAATGTTCTGTTGATGATCACAATGAGTCATTTCACTTCAGTTATTTAATTAAAATAAGGACGTCTAGCCGATGTAACACCAGGACCTCAGAATTTTTCCTCTGGCCAATTTCTCAACATGCCACTGGCCTTACTCCTCCTCAGCTGTATTGGTTAACAGTGTGCCAAAGTTTTAGTAGGTTCTTTAGCATGTGACAAACGAGCTCTCCCTGTCCTTTGAGGTGTCACTGACACCTCCTCTCTCTGCCATTACACAGCCATGAAACAAAATGGAAAAGGAGAATCCCATTCTTTATACAGAAGAGGTCTTCCCTCGGCCAACGTCTGGGCTCAGGCACAGGTGTGCGATGAGAGAGCAGGAAATGTTCTCGTGCTCAACACTCATCAAAGAGCTGACTTTTCATTGTTGTCTCTCCGCAGGTTCAACTTCTGCAGTCAGGAAACTGTGAGGAAAGATGTTCTGCTCACTCTCAGTCCGTGTTAGGAGCCCGCCGACATGTGACTCCTGAATCTTCTTGCTAATAAAATCTACTGGTGAAGCAACACATTTCTTTCCTTGTCATCACGTTCATTTTTCCAATGAAACTTTTAGACGCAGTGATTAAAATCCAAAATTTAGAGTTGGTCTGGAGAACCACAAATGTCTTCAGATTTTTTGCTACAGATTACGTGGCATTTGAGTTTAGGAATATTGTTTCCTTGATACTGGCATCATGTCCATTCCTACTATCACTGATGTCATTCTGATCGCGTAAGGCAGACTTCCAGGTCCAACATGACCCCTTCCTGTGGGTCACTTGGAAAGTACCCACCTATGCTGCTTTTTCCACTGTCTTAAGTTCTGTGCTGCTCCTACTCAGACATCTCAAGAGAGATGACACAAGAAAATGAGGACTGCACATGTCCGACACTTCTCAGCTGGTGTCCCTGCTCCCAGTGGGGCTCCCCTGACCTTTCTCTCTGCAGCCTCTCCATTTTTCTAAAGCACAAATCAAGGCACTGCCCAATGGTTCCAGGATAGAATCCACATGCCTTAGTGGGTGTTGCCAGGCCTCTCTTGGTCTGGTTTTCAGCTAGGATTCTAGCATCATCTCTCACCACATTCCTTCTGTCCCCTTTAGGGGACAATTCTACCCTAAAATTCGCCAGTTGAGGAATAACAGGAAGACCTAACAGTTAGGAGGCAGGAGCTTTCATTATCATTTTCAATTGACAGATAAGAAAACTGAGGCCCAGAAAGCTTAACTAGTTTGCCCAAAGAATCACAGAGCGAGTGAGTGCAAGACTTGTCTTTTGGGCCCCGACGCATCTAGCTCCAAGGGACTCCACTACACCACGTGGGATCTGTTTGGGGCAAAAGAGTATTTTCAGGGAGAACCGAATGAAGTCAAAGGTCACTAGGTGCAACTGGCATGGACCAGCTCCACTGGCCTGTAGTTGTGGGTCCTGTGGATGTTGGGGAATCCCTTCTGCCACATCGATTCCACTTTTTCTTTCTGTCCTGGTCTTCATTTTAGCTAATTCAAGTCTTTAACTCCTCAGTTAAGTCACTAATTTTTCATGACTGTTTTCTAACCAGATTAAGGTCCCAACTATTTCTGTCTTATATTTAAAGGGTCTGCAAAAGAATCAATTTTTTCTAACTACTTCTGCACACCAGCAGAAGTCAAAACCCAGGGTGTTTGTACTAGAGACGCTATAGACCAATGGATGAATGTATTGGGATGAACGTCCCTCTCTGAAACCAACATGTGCAAACACCTCATAGTTCTATGTCATTTGTTTGTTCATCCAATATTTGGGGAGAACAGTGTCAGGAGCTGTGCTAAAAGGTAAAGAGGATGGATAAGGTCCCAGGCTTCGGAGGACTTTACAGTGAAAACTTGACGATTTTTTTTCTTATCTCTATTATAAATTCAGGCATTTAATTCTTTCCCAATAGAGCATATTTTAAAAAAAAATAAATCTAATTATGACCCCAGACATCATGTTTTCTAATTTGCATAATAATATGTGCTTGTTGTGTTGAACTAAGTGGATAACTTGTTACAATACAAACAGTTCTTCCAGAAAAAAAATAATACAAAAGAATTATATAATTTTCTATAAGAAAGTTTTGAAGAGAAATTAACTTGAGTTTGAATAAACAATATTTAAATAAGATCCTGAGGGTTCTGGCTTTTCCACTTCTCCATCCTTTATTTGAGAATTAATTCAGGAAAATAATCTCATTAATCCAAGGTAGAAAATAATGGCATGACTTTATATGGTTATTAGAAGTTGTTTCTATGAATGGGAATGTTTCTATTTCTCTGACGTAAGGGGGATTCTCAAACTAGGTCACCCGTTCCAATGAGTTGATACAGAGCTGGATGTTGGAACAATTGAGAAAGTCAAGTTCCTTTGGAATAACAACGTGGTAAACCCAACCCTCCCCAAAGTGGGTGCAGCTAAGATCATCGTGCAAAATGACAGTAGACAATGTATGTATCTTTGCTGGCTTGTGCCAAAGGATGTTTGTAGAGATTCCTGTTTACAATGAAAACTCACCCCCGAAAGTCAGTTACGGTTCAGCAAGAAAACCAAGACAAGCTACCCATCTGGGGCCCTTCCTCCCCAGGCAAACAAGCCGCTGACAGGGAACATAGAGCAGTCCTGTTGGGTGCGCTTTATTGAGTGTTCTCAGCGCTGTGTGTGCGGGGTACAGAAGCTATGACCCCCATCCCACCTCCGGCCTGCACAGGGCTCCCCCCAGCCTCCTTGGTGCTGTGTTCCAGCTAAGTGGACCTTCTTGCTCTGCCGACCATCTAGCTGGGCCACCCTCTCTGTCCTCTCTGACTCACAGGGATAGCTTGAAAAGTAAAAAAGCTGAATTCATCAAATTATTCAAATAATTTGCCATTATGGAACTAGCCAGTGATAGTTTAAAAAATAATTATCATCATCCGGAGGCTAAAGAAAATCAAGGTTTTGTTCCAACCTCTTCTCAGATCCCCCTCAGGTTATTTTTGTCACCTCATTGGGGTTTCAACTCCTACTAAGGATGATGCTGTCTAGAATTCCCTTCAAAGACATGATATTAAAAGAAAAGTGTGGCTCTCTCCATTTTCATTCCCCCACTTCCTTCCTTCTGACTTTACTAAATACTTACTGCATGCCTAGCAAATAGTAGGGGATGCAAAGACAGAGCCTGCTCTCAAGGAGTTTCCCAGGTAGCTGCTGAGAAAAATTAGACTTGCAAGTTATGTGAAAGGCCAAACGACAGAATAAAGAACTTGCCCTGAAGGACCCAGAGCGTGACTGAAGAGGAAGCCAGAGGGCCCAGCAGAGGCAGTAATGGAGGGAAGGGAGCCACGAGGCACCTCTGGGGCTAAGGGGTTTCGACTGCGAAGGGCACCAGCAGAGACAATGGGCTCTGTGTGTCAGGGCCAGCGGGAGGCCAGACTGCTGACAGGAGGACTCAAGGTGCAGAGACCTGGGGGATGAGATTGGAAGTTATAGTTAGTGCTTCAAGGAAAGACAAATGAAATGCAGAAGAGAAAGTGATGAGGGCCAGTGAAGATGAGTGAGAACGCTGGGCAAAGCTTCCGAGCTCAAAGGTGGTGAGGCCTGAGAGAAGCCCATGGTTCTTGGAAGAGCCAAAATGATAATAACCTACATCTACATTGTTTTTATTAATTGTAAAGTTTTTTTTTTACACTTGTCATCATGAGATGTCGCATTACTGACATGGGATTCTCAACAATCATGGGAGGACGTCATGCCCTCTTCTAAAATGAAGACACCGAAGCTCAGAGACACATAACTAACCCATATCACCACAGGAAGGCTGGGAGGGGAGAGGCCAAGAAGAAAGCTAGATCTGAAAGTCAAGGTCAAGAGAAGTTTGACTACGTAGAGAATGTGGACTGTGGCATCAGAGAGACCTGAGTTTGCATCTTAGTTCTTCTGCTTACGAACTGAGCATCTTCTGTGCCTCAGTTTCTTCTCCTGTAACGCAGGGCTCATGCTAATACGTCCTCACATAAGTGAAGTTTGCACAAGTGGATCCATCGGTGTTATTGCCTGCTGCTAGTAAGAGCTTAATACACTGCAGCTACACTCCTGTTTGGTCAGGTCCCAGAGTGGCTGAGCCAAGAGTGAGGCCATCGTAAACCAATCCCCTGTGTTTACAGAGGGCCCCCTGTGCTTGTGCAGAAAGACAGCTTGAGCAGTCTGGTCACTGCCCCCAAGGAGCCCAGTTCTGTCAGACAGAGGACCAGAGACCTTGTCCTAGGGCCCAGCCACCTGCCGAAGCTATAAACCGAACACTTCCTTCATTGCTTCTGAATTGTAAATCAGCAAATACTGTTGCTTGACAACTCCAGTCACCAGGTTAAAGGACTTCTGACACTTATAAAGGATTCATTTTTTTCCACAGGTACAGCTTCTGTAGCGAAAATACAGTGAGAGAGACGTTCTGCTCACTCTCAAGCCCCGCGAAACTCCAGGCACAATGAAGTCACTGCATGAACATCAATAAAGCCCTTTGTCTGATTCATCAGTCTACTCACGAAGTCTGTCGCTGATGTCTGCTGCCCTCCCTGGGAACATTTGGGAATTGAACATTTTTAAAATCCCGAATGTCTTGAGCACATCTGTGTATTTGTCCCAATTTCCTGGGTCCTCACGCCCACTGTCTTTTCCCCACCTGAGGGGTGGGTGGCAAAGAACAGCAGAACTCACGTGTGGGGTTGAGGCCTCAGCAGAGCCGTTAGCCCCGCCTCCCACCTTGCAGGTGAGGGGACTGACGCTCAGGTTAAGGGAGTTAGCTCTTCACGCATACAGAGCGAACCGGCAAATCCGGACTGAGAGTCACGCCAGGTCTCCTCCCCAGCTCCGCCATTGCCTGGAGGGAGAGATCGTGGAAAGGCCGTGCTATGACGTGGCCTCTCCGTGGTGGTAAATCTGGCGGTGCTGGGACCACTTGGTGGCCCTGGCACCTGGTGAGGTACAAGGTGCTCCAGCACCCAGAGGCTGTGCTGGGCGTATTTGCAGACCTCATGCAGGCTCCCAGTCCCCCGGTGGGGTCTGCCTCAGAGCCTCGTCTCTGCCTCTGCGCAGGCACCATCTCAGCACTCAGGGTCCGGCTCTGAGGAAAGATGGCTTCTGAGAGGATTACCCAATGCAAGTCCTTGCTGGGGGCAGGGGAGACGTATCTGTCATTCTGTGGGCTGAAGCCGCTGGGGAGCCCTCAGCCAGTCAGACCTCACTGCGGGCCCTAGCCTGGGGGTGGAGGGTGTTCTTTAAGGTGCTCCCCCATCCCGTGGTCACTCCCAGGGGGCTGTTCTGGCAAGGTCGCCACATCTTCCATCTGGGTCCCCAGACCTCACGTCCCACCATGGCAGTTCTGGTCTTCCTAACCGTTGGCGGCACGTCAAGCTATTACGGAGCTTCAAACTTGAGCTCAGATTGTTCCTTGAAAGCAGATGTTACGGTGTGGATTAAAAGGACAACAACAGAAAAAGCCTCACGGTGAAGGGCACAAGGTGGGCACTCAGCGGACAGCGGTCATGACGAGGGTAGGGGGGTCACCAGGCAGGAGTGGAAGCCCCCTTGTCACAGTTTTGCCTGGCTCTGGCTTCTGGCCTGGGCCAGGCAGCACCGTCCTGACAAGAGCTCGGTCAGTGGGCCGTAGATTCTGCCGGTGCCACCCAACGCCAGCTCTGTGCTGGTGCAGGAAAGAGAGGAGAGTGGAAGACTCAGAGGCCGGCCCTGAGGCGTGTGCAGCGGGAAGGCACCGGGGATGGGAATAAGCACCGCCACGTTGCCCGATGACTGCAAAAAGCAAGGGATGTCCCAGGACAGGGTGGCCCAGGAGAGGGAGGAGCCAGATGGGGAAGGCTCCGTAGAGCCATGGGTTCTGGGTCCAGGCTTACAGGAAGACTTCCCACTGAGACTGCAGGCCGGGAGGCCAGCCAAGAGGAGGAGGCCCCTGAAGATACCCAGGCGAGAGGTGAGAGGACATCACGAGGGTGGTGAGCGGAACCAAGGCAGAAGGGAGGAGGTAGGATGGATTGGCCACGGGTGAGAGCCTTTCTCCCTGACGGAGGACAGCCTGTCTCACCTACTCTCCAGACTAACAGGTATGGCCGAGGACTTGAGGGAAATACTTTTAAAATAGGGAGGAAACTGAGAACGGTGTGCAGTGCAGAGAGAGAAGGCCACCTCAGGAGGCTGCTGGCCACTCTATAAACACTGAGCCTCAAGGCGACCTGGGGTGACCCATGTGACCTGAATCTGGACCGCAAGTAAAGTGGTGGCCATAGGCTCCAGAAGCAGGGGAGATGGCTGATGGAGACCCAGCCAGAGTGGCACCAGACCCCTGCTCTCTCCTCCCATGTCCCTTTACTCGAATGAACGAATGTCATGTTATCATTGCCAGGAAGGCCAAGAACAGCAGGTTCCCAGATCACTGCCGTGGACCTTGGCTACTTATCAGTGTGGCTATGGCGCCTCCACGTCCTGACCCTACCGGGGAATCCAAGCTCAGCTGCACACATCCAGGACCCAAACACACCATCCCGGGAGATGGGGAGTTTGGAGCTCTCTGTGGTTACTCTGGGGTACACCTGCAGCATCTATGTGGCCCTGGCTAACTCTGGTCAAATTTCCAGACCTCGGAGAGTACGTCGGGTTCAGGGACAATGTTCCTAAGTTGGTGGCCTCGATTCCACACATTTCACAGGTCAGCATGCCAAGACCTAGAAAAGGAGAGAGCGGCAGCTGCACAGTAGCAGGTGGTGCCCTGAGATCAAGGCCTACTCCTCCATTCGCCCTTAACCTGGACCCCTCACCCCTTCCGGACTTCTGCTGTCTTGGCCGTGGAATGGGAATTAAAAAGGCGCTCTATTTCTTGAGCAATTTACAGCTAGCTCTAAGAGCTACAATTTGATCACTGTCATTTCCTCTCAGGATACCTCTTGAACCAACAGCAGCTAATTCCTTGCTGATGCTCAGCTCTCTCTCATGGTCCTCAGCAACTGTCCTTGAGATTCTATTCCCCAGAGGTGTTTGCTCAGCTTATGTCTCATTACCTCAGGCGTTGTCGCCTCTGGGCTGATATCTTATTCTCTTTGAAAAGAGAGTTTGGATGGTGTGCTCCTTCAGGGTGACTCTTGCTTGAATAGAAAGGTGGCATCCTTTCTCCAGGCTGCGGCTTCCAAAACTTCTTGTGGGAATCCAGATGCGAAAAGGGTCTTTAAAGTAGATTACCTAAACCACCCCTCACCTGGCGCTCGGCTTCAGTTCACCTCTACTCAAGTTGTAATGTCATCCGTGGGAGGCAGGGGGTCACTCCCCACCAGCAAAGCCCTATTCTGTTTTCCAATGATTCTAACCTTTGGAAAGTTTTCCTTACAGTAAGCAACTCTGCCTCAGTGAATCCCTCAAGGACACAGGTGACCACGACCTGCCCTTGGCATTTAGAACAGAGCCTGGTGACCTGGAAATAAAAAGAACCGAACTATAACCCTCCCCTTCTTTCCAGCTCGGCCCTCTTGGGGGGTGGCTGTTGACCAGGTGACATGTCACTCGGGCAAGAAGTTCCCTGATTCTTTGACTTATCTGTGGCGGGAACTAGGATGATGAAACCCACAGATTATCGGAAGGTACCTCACTAAACCTTCGGCCAAAACTATCAGTGTGGGCGAGAAAATCCAAAACTCAAGGACTGCACAATGCAAAACCTTTTCCTAATAAGGACAGAAACCCTCATCCCAGGAACATGGAATCAGGAAAAGAAGGTGCTCAAGGCCTAGCTAATCTCCCCAGGTGGACCACCGGCCTCTGAATCACATTCTCTCTTGGGAGGAGACCAGTGGTTAGCCGTACCTGTTGGGGACCCCACTGGCAAAGAGATGGCCCACTTAAAGGGCTTATCAAAGGTCCGGACTCTTTGCAGAGATGCGGACAGGATGAAGGAAACCCACTAGCAGTTCCAGAGCCCTAGGCATGAGCAGTACCGGAAGCTCTGACTTCCCTGGGGCCTGCAGCCTGGAGGAAGCTGGAGCTGTGGGAGGGAGCTGCCAGCAAGGAGCTGCAATCCTCAGGACAGCAGTGCAGACATCGGCCAACCACAGCATAGAAGGGAAAGAGAGTAACCTCTTCCTCTTCCCATCCTCTGATCTCCCAGCTCTGCCTCCCATTGGCTGAACTCAACCAATGGGCGAACGGCAAGCAGCGGGGGGGGGGGGGGGGGGAAGGGAGGGGCACAGAAGCACCCTCCAGGGCATAGAGCAGGGAGGAGGAGGCAGGAGAGACCTGGAAGTTATCCAGCTCATCCACCCAGTGAGTCATCAGCTTCCAAGGTCTCATCCTCTCATCCGGCAATGTTTGATCCAACGGTGATGAATGTTTACTGATCACCTAGTACCTCTCAGGCACTGTACTCTGGCAGCACAGAAATGACCATACAGACATTGACCCTTCCACCAAGGCGAGGTCTCAGCAAATAATCACTGAAATATAATTAGCAACTGGTATATGTTCCGTGGAAGGAAAAATAAGGATGTAAAGGAATGTCTGGTCTCAACTGGGCACTGAGGAAGGCTTTTTTGAGGATGTGACATTTAAGCTGAGCCCTGGAAGAGAACTTCACCTTAGGCAGCAAAAGAGTGGCAGTAACATGTTTTAGGAGCGGGAAACAGAATATGCAAAGACCCCAAGATGGGCACTTCCAAGAGACTATATACCCAGCCAGCCTGAAGTTCAGTGAGCAAGAGAGGGGGACTCAAGGGGAGGGAGGGGGAGGAGGCAAGGGCCAGGAAACACTGCACCCTAAAGACCAGAGGAGAGAAGCTGGGTTTTCCCAAGAGCAATGGGCAGCCCCTGGCCCCCTGTCATGGGTCTAGGGCTTCCGTTCAGACTAATGTTGCCATCCCGGCCTCCGCGGTGGGGTCCTTTACGAGCTTTCAATTTGGTCTCCTGCCTCAGCTGCTGGACACCTCCAGGGGCAGTAGTGTGGCAACATTAGGCTTTGAATATTCAGATACAGGTGACCCCATTCAGGTTTCATCATCCCTTTACCAATTCCACGAATCTTGAAGGAGCTGTTTACCTGCACTTGAAACAGGAAATTGCAAGCAGCCTAAACGTTGCTGGGATTGATCAAAGGGCAGGAGTAGAACGTGGAGCAACTGGGACTCTCAGGTAAAGCAGGTGCCGTCACTTTGGGAAAGTGTTTGGCAGCATCTCCTAAAGCTGAGCAGGGATGCACCCCAGGACCCGGCATTCTACTCCTGGGGATAAACCTGAGAGAACTGAGGACATATGTCTACCAAAAACAAACAAACAAACAACAACAACAACAACAAAGATGTACTAGGCTAGAATGTTCCCAGCAGCATCATTCATAAGAGTCCCAAACTAGAAAGAACCCACACGTCCATCAACGCAGAATGGATAAACTAGCTGTGATCTATTCACATGGAAAAGCTTCCGTGGAAAGAGGCCAGCTACTGATGCATGTAACGACACGGATAAACCTCAACAACATGTTGTGTCGACGGAGCAAGACACGAAGGAGCACGTGCTGTATAATTCCATTTATCTGCGATTCCAGAACAGACCATATTAATTTACGGCGATAGAAATCAGAGCATTGTTAAGGGGGTGGTGGTAGAAGGATCGTGGAGAAACTTCTGGCTGCTAGAAATGCTTTATATGTTGCACACATAGACAGGAGTATACATCTGTCAAAACTCAGTAAACTGTACTGAGGTTTAAACTTAAGATGTATGCCCTTTGGTGTATCTAAAGTATACGTCAATTTAAAAAGTGTCAGGGCAGCACATGGCTATTCACCCAAGTTCGCCTGTCAGCAGTAAAGGAAAGAAAATACCTCCACTTCCTTATCTCCAGGTCAAGGTACAGTCGATGAAGCTCAGACATGCTTTTAAAATAGGCTATACCTTTTCTAAACAAAGTTATATTTAAAACGCTCGTTTTCTTCTTTCGAGCTTCTTGATCAACAGGGCTGCCTTCGTTTTTATTCTCTGTTCAGGGTCTTTGGAGGGCGGCTTTCCACTCACCGCACCCCCAAAACAGAGGAGACATGTGTCTGTATAAACACGTCTGCAAGACGGCAAGGCTTTAGACATTCCATTCTTGCACAGTGCAGCCAATAACTACGGGGCAGTAAGACAGGCGTGGGCTCGTGTTTCTGAAGGCGTTTCGAATGGGAGGCACGAGTGCTTGGTATTTCCCCGTTGTCATTCGGGGAGCACAATCTTTTGGCTACTGACCCTGTAAATTCAGATTCACCAGGTCTTTTTCCATCCCCAAAGTCAGTTTTCCTATTCCTCAAATCCCACTTTGTCCACGGTCCTGGTCCTGGGCCGAGCCAGCTGCATGTGTTTATGATCACTTAGGTTCAAAGCACACATGTGTGGAGTCCTCTCTATCCTTCTAGTCCTCACTTCTAGAGAGTCCAAAGGATAAAGCCTGGCTATAAAAGGCCATGACTGACCTGCTTGGCTGCGAATAGAAGGAACTCTGGTATCGCACAGTAAGTCACGGCCCCCCTGGGCAGGGAGCTTGGCAGGGCTGGGGCTGTTAATGGGCCCAGACGGGGGCAGGGGAAGCCACTGCAGTACAGGGACCCTCAGTCCAGCATCCGGGGCAGAGCTGCCCAACTCCCCGTGTGTGGGGAGGCCTCAGCTTCAGGGGCGCCACCCTGAGGGAGAGCCCTGAGGGGCCCAGGCACTGGGCCTCGGTTTCACTCACTGTCCCGTGTGTGTCCCAGGCCCCCGGGCCCTGTCTGTTGCAGGGACCGCCCGCGCTGTCTGTGTGGGTCTGTGTTTTCATCCACACAGATGCTGCCCTCTTGGATCATCGGCCTCCTCCTTTCCGCCGCAGTCAGAGGTGAGAATGCCATCACCAGCCCCTTCGGGAGAAAGTGGCCACACCTGGGCAGGCCTTTGGGCGATGCTGTTAGAGACATTATCATCCTAAGCTACAGCATTAGCATTATTTCAAGAAAAATATCAGTCGACACCATTCAGAGAGTGTTGACTCCATGCCAAACACAGAGCAACATGCTGGGCACAGATGTCCCCTGTAATCCATCGGCAAAGACTCTAGTGGCGGTGACAGGAGTGGCACAGGTGGCAGGCTGCTGGGGCGGACGGGGCGTGGGCATTCTTGTCAGGCCTCCGACACCCTCAGTCCCTTGCGTGCACAAGTACATGTCTGCAGACTCCAGCCACACGGCTGTGTCCCCCTGAGAGCGCCTGCCCTCCAGGCCTGCCAGGTGAGCCCGCCCACCTGCCTACAGCCCTTCACTCCTCTCACGCCATCTCTGTCTCTCCGACTTCAACCTGTGCGCCTCCACCGGCATCCTTCGGCCGGGGCTTCCTCCTGCATCGTGATTCCTCCCTCTTGTCCCCAGCCCACTCACGGCCTTTCCTTTCATCTTGACCATGCAGCCAGACCCGCTCCTGACAGCAGGGTCAGGTGGGTCTGACTGCTCCTCCCGCCTACACGTGGGTACTTCCCAAAGGTCACTCCCAGGCTCTCTGCTCATCCTCCTCTTCCTCAGGGCTTCCCCCTTGCCCAGCCTCTACTCCCCCAGCCCCCACACTCCCACTGCTGAGACCCAGGCAGCTCCACCAGGGCCTCTCACCGGTGATGCCTCAAACTCACTTGTCCAGGCTCAGGCACCACTGACTGTCTCCACCTCCCCCACCTTTGTCTTAATTTCCACTGTCATCCAATATTAGAATGCCTGGTACCTCTCCAGGCCCAACACCCCTACATTGCGCCCCCCACCCAGCCCCCACCCCTCCCAGGCTCTCCTGCCTCTGAGCCACCTGCACATGCTCCCCAAAACACCTTCACGGAGCACAGGTCCCCACCCCACTCACCAGCTCAGCACCTTCCAGCACCTCCCCACTAGCCACCTAACAGCCCAGGTGTTCTTACCTGGCCTTTAAGCCCCTTCACGTACAACCTGAAGCGAGTGTTGCTTCAGCCTTCGGCAGCCCTTCCTCCAAGACTCTCCCTCTTCCTGGAAGGAATTCAGTGCCATCATTATTCCTCCCTGTTAGCGTTCCTCTTTCAGGGCAGAGTTCATACCTGATTTGTCTTCAGGCCTCCTCGGTGTCTAGCTTTATTCCCAATTAAACTTCCCCAGTTCAATCCTGACTCCACCACTGACTGTGTGACCTTGGGTAGCTAAGTTTGTCTCTCTGTGCCTTGGCTTTCCCATCCGTGAAATGGAAGTAGTACTAATTCCCTACTCATGTGGCTGTTTTGAGGCTTAAAAGGGATAATACTGGTAAAGGGCTAGTGTGGCATCTGGCGTGTTGTGAGCAACAGGTGTTAACTATTACCAGTTTTTGAGTAAATGACCAACATTTGGCATCATCAGTTTAGGAGCTGAGGAAGCCTGAGGGAAGACCTATGGGTTTGTCCTCCGGGTTTGATTACGTCGCTCTCAGTGACCACCTTCTGTGAAAATGTCTACGCTGGTAGAGAAAGGATTCTCACATCGGTTGTATGTGTTGAGTCCCTGCAACATACAGCATGTTGCAAAAATAAATCAGCCCTGGTCGTAAGAAATTTACCATTTCAAAGAACAACAGGGAAAATCTGAAATGGCAGAGAATATTTGGGGAAAAAATGTGGGTAAAAGGACGTCCTGAAGACATACGGATTGGACAAACCCTCATAAACAGCTCCCGTGTGCATGGTCTGTGTTGGGTGTCATGGCGACGGGATAAATTAAGTAGCATCTCTGCTACAGAATTCGTAGGTACTTGATAAATACTTAATGCTTGGAGAAGACATGGAAAGGGCCATCTGCGAGTTTCCTAGAAGAGGCAGTTTTAAGGGCAGAAGCTTCCCAGGAAGTCTCAGCTGTTCCCCACCTGGCCTGATGATAGGGGTTAAACATTATTAAACATGTGGTTCGCAGTGCCCCAGCCCAGGCCCTCTGAAGCAGAATCTCGGAGAGAGGCCTGAGAATGTGTGTGTGCGATACACACCTTCGTCCCCAGCCCCTGATTCATGTCCCTGTGGAATATGAGGAACACTGACAGCAAAGGCAAAGTCCAGCATGGGCCTCAGCCAGGCCTGTGCCGCACCCTAAAGAGGCCTCCCGTATGGCTGAGATGACATTACTCCTTTCAGAACCTCACGAGTGTCCTGTTTGTTGTTCTTCCTGCCCCAGGAGAGGAAATCTGCTATAAACCTTTTGGCTGCTTCTCTGATGAAAAACCATGGGCTGGGATCCTTCAGAGGCCTTTAAAATTATTCCCCTGGGCCCCCAAGGACATTGACACCCACTTTCTTCTATACACCAATGAGAATCTGAACAACTACCAAGTAAGAGCGGGCATGGAATGACTGCGTGGCGGCGGGTTTGGGCCCACCCTGGAGCCCGCGCACGGTCGTCTAAGGGACTCTCCAGGGGATGCTCCCTCACCAGTGTTAGACTCGAGCCATCAAAGCTCTCGGGCTCTTAAGTCCCTTTGCATATCTGATGACATCCATCGGATGCCCAACCCAGAAACTTGCACAATCCACACCCCTGTGCACAAAACTTTGGGGCCTTCCCAGCATTGGAACTCTGCTCCTGGGAGGAAGGGGGTGCGAGCGGCATTTATGGAGAACCCAGGCTTAGTGTACCCCCAGGAGGGCCATCTTCGTCTTGCACTAGGAAGTAGAGGGGAAGAAGCCCTGCACGAGGCGGGTGTGGGGGGATTTAAATCCTTCCTGAGGAGCTAGAAGCCGGGTGGGGGAGAGGGGCCATTTAAGCTCCAGTCAGAAGGCCGGCCAGCTGAAAGCAGACAGGCTTTCTCCAGGTGCCTAGAAGTGACCAGGAAGAACTCGCTCAAGCTGCTCATGATTTCTGCCCCTGACAGTTTAGAGAGCCAGGTGTCGTCTCTACAGATCCCTGAGGTCAGCTGTTAGGAGATTCTAGGTGGCAAACTCCCCTCTCAGAGCCCCCAGCGGGGAGTCTGCTCGGACATGGGGACTGGGCTGTTTTTATCTTGTGATCCGTCTTCAGGCATCACGCTCAGGGGGGCTGGAGGAGGGGGCCTGAACAGCCCCTGGGCCTGTAGGAGTCTGTTCTCAGGTCCTGCAAGCTTGAGACACCCCTCTCGGCTCCACTGAGCTGCATCTCCCCTCCTATCTGGTGCCCCATCTGGGGTCCTTCATCGTGTCTGTGCCGGGGACCTCCTCCATGATCTGGAGAAGGCTAAGGGCTCCTTCTCAGGATGATGTTCTTAAATGCATAAAATAAAATACATTAGGTTATAAAGGAAACCAACTATATTGAAAAAGTTATCGGAACATTAAAACAGATCACTACGTGATACAGGAATATATGTGTTGCTTCATTATCTCACTAAACAGCAAGATCTAGGAGTTGTTCTAATGACTAATGTTGCTTAAAATAGTAAGGCCCGTAAATGATGTTACGATATCTGCAGCAACTATGATGCGACACAAAAATATCTGTGACGTCCGTGGGTGACAGAGTGTTGGTAAGAGAATTGTGGCTTATTGCCCAATTTCGTAATGAACAGAAATGCTAGATTTCAGTCAGGGGCGAATGAAACTAGGAAGTTCATGACCTTGGACTTTTTCAATAATATCCTCGAACCTAGGTCAGGGACTCCTGTTCTAGCCCAACCCAGCTTCATGGGAGTTGAACCCATGGTGTCATTCCTGCTAGAACTGGCTCTAACAGGTCTATGGCTTGAAAACGTCAACATCCAAATTCATCTTTTTTCATTTAACCAGCGGATCTCTGCCACAGACTTAGCTGCCACTGAGGCTTCAAACTTCCAACTGGACCGAAAGACGCGCTTCATCATCCACGGCTTCGTAGACAAGGGGGAGGAGAGCTGGCTGACAGACATGTGCAAGGTAGGGACCCGGCCACCTCACCTGGCCACTGCCTGGTGAGACCAGCACCCAGGACACAGATTCAAACCCTGCAGTCCCAATGCCTCCGAGACTGGGGAAGGAAATATTACAGGAAGAAAAGCCACCTTCCTTAAACACCGAGGAAACTCTGGACCCTCAGGGATAACCACTGTCACATTCTCCTGACCCCACCCCCAACTTCTAGCCAGAGATCTTCTCCTGAGGCTGAAGAGACCCAGAGTCCAGTCAGAAAGTCCCAGAGGAGGAGACTACAGCACATAAATTACCTGGCATTTGTTTCTGATGGTTTCTTTAAAACCCCTATGTGACATTAACAACAACAACAACACACAACAAAAACTTAAACTTGACCCTCTAAAGCACCACTATCCAACAGAACTTTCTACAGTGGTGGTAATATCTACAGTGTCCGAATCAGGAATCACTCTGCTTATTGATCACTTGTGTCTAGTGAGGCAAAGAACTGAATTTTTAATTTTATTTCATTTTAATTTATAAATAGCCCCATGTACTAGTGATCACACCATTGGACAGCACAGCTCTACTTTATCATGAATATTAGTGATGAGTTAGTATTCGTAACAACCATTTCCGAGCACCTACTATGAACCTGGCACCGTGATAATTGTGTCACAGTCTGTCCCTTTAATCCTCCCAGAAACGTTGTGAGGAAGGTATACTTATTGCTCCCATTTTATAGATGGGGAAATGAAGGCACAAAGACATTTAATATTTGCCCAAAGATGGATCCAGAGGTGAAATGCAAAACCAGGTCTTCTGTAACGAGACACCATAATTCGTGGCTCCACAGAGTCGCCTGTGAGAGGTGGCCATGGGCATTGCTCATAGCTTAGTCTGCACTCAGACCTCAAGCAGCTTCCGCCCGAGAGTTCTCTGCTCCTCTTGAGGTTGGGGTCCCAGAAGGAGGCTGTGTGGGCCTGGAGCTGGAAGAGTCGGGGGGATGTGGCCTCCTGCTAACGCATACCCACCTCAGCCCAAGGTGTAGCCAGGGCATGCCAACAGGGACACGAGATATGGAGTGGCCCTTTCTGACATTTACTTTTTCCCCTCAGGGGACCAGTATCTGTGCGTGGGCAATAGACTGTGGTCATACCACATAATGTAAAAGATGCATATATTTGGACAGTTATAGCCCCCCTCAGTCTAAATTGTATCTTATTAAATTTGTCCCTCAATACCTTATATCTCACACCTATGCATTGTTGGGACATAAAAGCAGCTTCCCTGTGGCTTCAACTGTCTAGTACAAGGGTCAGCAAACTTTCCCTATAAAGGACCAAGTAGTAAATATCCTAGTATTTTGGGGCTGTATGGGTTCAACTCAACAATGTTGCAGCTGAAAAGCAGAGACACACACTATGTAAACAAAGGGACATGGCTGTGTTCCAATAAAACTTTATTTATAAAAGCAGGTGGATTTGGCCCTCGGTTTGCTAATCCATGACCTAGTAAGTGATCTTTTGGACCTGGCTGGGTCAGTAACCATCTGTGAGACCTTAGACAAGTCATTTACTCCATTCCAGGCCTCAGTGGCCGTATCAGAGTCCATACCCAGTTCATAGTGAGGATGAGGACAAATGGGAGGAGCGTTAAAGCTCTGACACAAACCAGACGCTTGATGGCTGTGAATTCTTATCTCTGGAACATGCAACCTGTGCTTGTTAATAAGTTGGTTTCTCCCTCTTGTTTTTCTTCCCCAGAAAATGTTTAAGGTGGAACAAGTGAACTGTGTTTGTGTAGATTGGAGACGCGGGGCCCGGGCACAATACGCACAAGCCGTCCACAACATTCGGGTTGTGGGAGCGGAGATAGCTTTCTTGCTACAAGGACTGTCGGTAAAACCCTGCCTGGGCCACATCCTGTCAGGAGGAAGCAGAGAGAGGGCCAGGCAAGCACCCTGGTGCACCCAGAGGCAGAGGCAGCCTGGGGACCCCATGGGCAGCAGAAAGGCCTGGAAGCCCGGCAGCCCACCACAAGCCTTTTCTAAGACGAAGCTGCAACCTTCCTCCCTCCCACAGAGTCCTGAAGATCCCCAGCTGTGGCGCCTTGGGCAAACTAACTTATTTGAGCCTCAGTTTCCCACTTTCGAAATCAGCCTTCCTCGCAGGCTGTTCTGGAAATTTGAGAGCAGGAAACTGTGCTGCCCGGCAGTTCTCAGCCCCAAAGATGAGTCTTCATTCTCAGACAGCCTGTGAGGGAAGGCCCTTGCAGCCCCTGGAAGGTCTATTCAAGCCCAGGCCCTGCCAGGGATGAGGGGAGGGAGGCCCGCGGTGGGGCGCGGTGGCAGCAGGCTGCACACACCAGTCCTGGCTAAGGCGGCCTGCAGTTGACCGGGTGGCCGCTGGTCAGCACTGTTGGCCCGCGCACCAACCAGCCCGCGGGGCCAGGGAATGTGACCGCCGGGGCGCAGGATCGCGTAGTCCTAGGCGGTCTTGGAGCCGCGGTTATGCCTTGGGTCTATCCCGGCTCCCCGCCCCTGCCTGGGGAACCTGACGCGCCGTCCTTCCGCAGACTGAGCTGGGCTACGGCCTCGAGAACGTGCACCTCATCGGCCACAGCCTGGGCGCGCACGCGGCCGCCGAAGCGGGCAGGAGGCTGGGGGGCCGCGTGGGCAGGATCACAGGTAGGGGGCGCGGGGGCGGCGCCTGGGGTCCGGCGCGCAAGCCCCGACCTTGTGCACTTCCCACGGCCAAGGGCGCCCCTTCTGGTTCTCCGGGAACTGATTTTAGGTGGTGCCCAGACTTAAATGAAAAAATAATCGCCCATGTATTTTCATGTGTATCAGAAAACATAGGATTGTAAAGACAGTAAACCCATGAATCCAGGATTATTATTGCTGGAGTACGGCCGAGTGAAAAAAGGTAAACGTTTTTACACGGATTCATCCGTTTCACAAATACTTATGGGTTGTCCTGGCTGTGGCAGGCGCAGGCAGAAAATGAAAGTTACCTGAGACCCGCCACAGGAAGCGCTCAGTCCATACTGAGCAAATAACCAGAGCGTGAATGAATGCATGCATGCATGAATGATTAGGCAAAACAAGACATAGACGCAGACAACCTCTTATTTCGTGCAGCCGAATCAGTGCGTGACTCGGGCAAACAGTTCAGCATTTAATGAATGTCCCTCGGCTCAGGGTGAAGGATAGGGGGTAATAGTTTATGCTAGTGGAGACTTTTCAGCTTTGTAAAATCCTTTCTCTTACACCTTTTCGTGAGATTTTTCACTATAACCCCGTAAGGTAGGTTGTCCTTCATCCCGCTTTCCAGATGAGGAAACTGACGCTCAGGGAGGGCAGACACTTGACCTCGCATAGAACCAGGGCTAGGACACAGGTCACTGGCTCCTGTGTGCCATGTTCCTATGTTCCTACCACCTCTCTGCTTCTCTTTGGAGACGAACTAGGCACAGCCCCTGCTTCAGGGAATGAAACGCAGTCCCGCCAGGAGGCAGACAACAAAGCAGGCGAAGAAAATTCAAAGCAGAATTGAGCAACACGGAATGATCCTATACAAGTAGTACGGGATGGGCTGAGAAAGGAGAGGCTAGATTTTTCGTGAGGAGGTGGCGTTTGAGTCGGGTCTTGGAGGGGAACTATTCAGATGAGGGGAGAGTGCGGGGAAGTGAGCCACAGGCTGGGGACAGCATAAGCAAAATCACAGAGGAAGAGACAGTGTGGGCTTCTGGGACTGGAGGCGG
Organism: Eonycteris spelaea; assembly: GCA_003508835.1. NCBI lineage: Eukaryota > Metazoa > Chordata > Mammalia > Chiroptera > Pteropodidae > Eonycteris > Eonycteris spelaea. Next base: position 8,788,474 of record PUFA01000004.1, on the reverse strand, counting down.
CTGGCTGAGGCCAAGGCGCGTGCAGTGGTGGAGAGCAGTGGCCAAATAGTAACCCGAGAGAGGAAAAGAAGGAAAAGGGAGATGAAGAGTCAAGGGCACCACCTGGATCCTCCTGGGGACCAGGCCTGGGGGTTTCTGGATGAACTTTGACCTCCAGCCTCTCTGTTCCAGCCTCTCCCGATTCCCCCAAACCATGTCTACTGGACTATGGGGCCATTTGCCCAGGGTTTAGAGCCTGGTTTGTTTAAGAATATGGCCTCGTTGTCCACCTCCCCCCTTTCAGGACTGGATCCAGCAGAGCCATGCTTCCAGGGCACGCCCGAGGAGGTTCGGCTGGACCCATCTGATGCCATGTTTGTGGATGTGATCCACACAGACTCTGCTCCCCTAGTCCCTTTCCTAGGTAAGCTTCCTACGCCACCTCGATGACCAGCTATGACCGATGCCAGTGGGTCCAGGTATTCCCCGCCCCCCCCACACTTCCTGAAGGGATGGTATTCAAAATGGTAACCACAGGAATAGCTTGGGCACCAACTAGTTGAAATGGGTGCATCACAAAGAAACAGCCAGTGCAGTATCAGTGGTGTCAGCCTGTGGCCCCAGACAGGGCAAAAAGGACTTCTCTAGCTCGTGAAAGATTGTTGCTCAGTCTTCAAACCCTGTGCCCCTCCCTAGTCTGCCAATATTTAGAATGTCAGATATATTTCCTACTGATGCTTGACTGTACTTGCGAAATTCAGAGTTAATCTTTGAATGTCTGTCTTACTCTTTTGTCAAAGCGTTGCTTATAGTTTGTTTTGTTGGAGGCTCTCGCTCTGGCGGGAAGTTGAACACGTTTTGTGGCCACAGCCTCCCTTTGGGACCACTTACCTCCCTCCTCACCATGGTTTCCAATGTTTCAGGTTTTGGAATGAGCCAAAAGGTGGGCCATCTGGATTTCTATCCAAACGGAGGAAAGCAAATGCCTGGCTGTCAGAAAAACATCCTTTCAACCATCATCGATATGAACAGACTATGGGAAGGTACGTGAATTAGAAAAAGCAAGGCCGCGGCTGCTCTATTTGTGGGGAAACAGAATGTGTGGTCTGTCTTCATAGTACCAAATGTGTCAGTACGTATGCTGAGCTTGGTCTGTCCCAGGCATGAGATGTCATGAGAGAGTTACTCTGACGAGCCCCATTTTACAGATGAGGACACTGGGTCAGAAGAGTTCGAAAATTTGCCCAATTATATTGAAGTGCGATTTCTGGCTGCAAAGCCCCGACCTCGTGCCCCAGACTGCACCATCTCCGCCCTTATTAGGACGCTGAGACGTGAGCTGGGCAGGCACATTGGTGAACTCCCAGCTCTGGCTCTGCCCCAGCCTAGCCTGGCTTCAGCCCTTGCTCCTTGGAGGGCATAAGTAAAGATTTGAAGGGCTTCGACTTCCTTGCCCTTCGCTATTATCAGATGCTGGGACTGAGAAGGGGCTGAGCCGGTAAGAAGACCAGTGGGATGTGCTCTGTGAGTTTGGGGAGCGCATGCGTGGAGGCAGAGACCTGAAGGCCCAGGGGAACGAGACATAGACATGTGTGTGTCAACGTAAAAATGTCCAAACCTGTAGAGAATTTGTATGAGTTTATTTGAACCAAACTGCCAACAATTTCCAGGAAGCAAAATCTCAACAGATAGAGAAAATGCTCCAGAGAATGGCAGTTTTGCAGCTTGTTTGACACATTAGAATCAAAGGAGGAGAAGTAAGGAGGGTTACATGAAATCCGTTGGTGGTAGATTAAGGGGGCAGAAGAAAGCAAAGTGGGGGGTGTGCATCTCTGGGATCGGATAAAGAATAGAAAGGAAAGATACATAGTTCTTTTACATTGGTGAGTACAATATACTTAATAATTAACACGTAGAGGGCACAGAGATGGTATGCAGGAAATAATATAGTAATGCGGGCTCTGCAGTCTTGTCTGCCGGTGCCAAAGGCTGTGCCCTGAGGGGTCTGCAAAAAGAGATTACTGTGACATTTCAAAGCTATGTGATCTTAGATGCGCATAGACAATAGGCAGGCTCTCTTAAGGTAAGGACTGACCTTTGCTGAGGACGCCAGAGGCCGAGGACATGACTGCCCACACCACCCACTTGCAGTTAGGAATTTTTATTTTCAGACCATCCTATGTAGTTACTTCTGATCTCTGAGTTTGTAAGGCTGGCCATGCAGGCCTCCCCTGACTTGTCAGGTTTAGTATGTGGCCCCTTTTTTGGTCCACATGGGTGCCTCCGTTTATCTGAGACAGCAGGCTGTGCCCCTCAAGCACCATCTCTGTTAGCTGCCCTTGTTCTGGCCTTTGCTCCATTCCTGTTGCCCCAGCCCTGAGACCAGGCTTCGCTCTTCTCACTGAGGGTGGAGGCTTTGAGTTCGTGATCATCTCACTTTAGTGTCTATTTCTCTGAGCGGGGAGGTCCCTGAGGCCAGAGACTGTGTCCTGGGCATCCTAGATACCCAACACCCTGCTCAGGGCCTGGCCCAAAGCAAGAACTCAGTACAGTCCATTAAATTGAGTTGAGTGACCCTCTGTGGCATTTTCATAGTCTACGTGTTGACTGTGAAAGAACAGAGTCGATAAAGCGACAGCCAACGTGCAGTAAATGGAGCCTTTGACCTCCTCACCACTTGGCATCAGGTAACCCCCGCGAAGATGTGGCTGTCCTGCTCGCCGAAGGAACACCAGAGTCACAATGAGAGCTGCCCCCTCCCAGAAGTGACGAGCAGGGCACGCATAATAGAAGGGAGCCCAGGTTTAATTAAAGAGGCAATTTAGAGTGAACAAGCCCCTGCACACTGGAGTGTGCTGCTATTGTGTGGGGCTCCCGGTCACCCCGGCGCTGGGCACTGAGGAACAATTAAATCCTCTTGCTCCTCTATTATGGGATCCCTGGGCAGCAATTTTGGATGAAAGAAACAATTAAGTTTGAAACAGGTTGTGTTGTCTGGTAATGAGCATTGGCGTGGGGCAGGGAACCGGCTTCAGCTGGAAGTCCCCGGGCGGTGGGGCAGGCGGAGCGGGGGGCTGTGGAAGGCTAATCCCGCCAGCACAAAGGGGACTGTTCCGTTCTCCATGGGTGGTTGATAAAGCCCCCCAGACCCCCCAGAAATGGTCCCCAGGTATGTCTGGGGTCACTGTGGGTCACTCCATGGAAAGTTTTATATGAAGCAGCTAGAGATATGAGAAAACAATTTTGCACACAAGGAGACTTTGGATGAAAGAAAACGATGGTCAATAAAATACAGCGAGAGAGTGGCCACAGGCCACAGTGATCTCCATCTCCACTGCTCTCACCTTGTGCCTGCCATAGTGAGGAGTGGGGTTTCTCAGCCTGCGGCCCATCGGCACAGAAAAGCTTGGTTTAAGTGAAAGGCCTGTCCGGCATGGTTTAGAGTTCTCACACTGTGGGATGCCAAACTGTGAGATGCCCTCAGGTGGGATGCCATGATTGGCATATGATTGGCCTTCACAGTGACTAGTTTCCGGATGGTTGAACTGCTATCGTTTAAGCATGGAAGCATGTTCATGTAAAAGTCAAGATGCTGGCTTCTCATGAAAAATCAGAAGACCAAGCAATCTGGGCCTTTGACGTTCAATGACTGGCTGATCTGTGTAAGATCCCCTGTCAAAGCTATTGCTATTTTCTCTTTCTCCTCTCTCCTTTCCACTCTTCTCCTCACCTCTTCTCTCTCTTTCTATGTGTATTTGTTTCTCATTCCCCACCCGAGGCCTTCAACCCTCATCATCCATTTCTGTTGGATGCCTGGCCCCTGGAGGATTGGACAAACGTGCTTGTTGGCACTTGCCACTTCCCAGTGCTTGCCAGGCCCTAAGGAGGCCCTCCCCAGCAAATGGCCACAGTGACAAGTAGAGGGGAGTGACTCTAGCCAAACACCATTACTAAACCATTCCCCAGATTTCTTGCTTGCCCCAAAGTAAGTCACCATCGATGATAGAAAGTTTGAATTGTGACCAAGGTGTTCGGGAGTGCCCACGCCTCCCTGCGAAGTGTAGAGGTGCTTCCTTACTTAGTCAGGATGGTTCGGGCTTCAAAAGTGAAGTGCCTCTGTGAAGGGCCATGGCCTCTGCCTTCTCAGGCACCCGGGACTTTGCAGCTTGCAATCACTTGAGGAGCTACAAGTACTACTCAAGCAGCATCCTCAACCCCGACGGCTTCCTGGGCTATCCGTGTGCCTCCTACAACAAGTTTCAGGAGGTAAGTCACACCAGCGGCCCAGGAGAGATGTTGGTGGTGGCTTTGTTGTTGTTAGTTTTGTCCCCAAGGCTTGCAACAGAACAGAGATGTAACTCTACATCTAATGGGAGAAGGTACTGGAAATGCTGAGCCTCACGAAGCCTTCTTCCTTCAGGGAGCAGGGTCAACAACAGGAGGGGTCGGCACAGACCTGACTATGCTGGGCCTTCCCTAGATACTCAACTTTTCATTCTGGAAAATTCCCAGTAGATACATGTATGCATGGGTCAGTGGATGGAGGGTAGGGGGGATAGGTGAACGGAAGAAGGACAGGTGGATGAGAGGCCACATGAAGAATGGATGGATGGATGAATGGATGGATGGATAGATGGATGCGTAGATAGGTGATAGATAGGAAGATAAATTGATTAATCGAGTGAGTGAGTGAATGCTTTAGTCAAAGGCCTATCACTCTCATTTTTTTCCCCACTAGAATAGCTGTTTTCCTTGCCCAGAGGAAGGATGCCCCAAAATGGGGCACTATGCTGACCAGTTTCGAGGGAACACCAGTGCTGTGGGACAAACATTTTTCCTTAACACAGGAGAGAGTGGTAACTTTACTCGTAAGTTTTCATTTTACCCATTTAGAAGCTGAAAATAATTTTAAAAGGTATATCGACCTTATTCGTTAGGAGCCTTGGTAGCAATTGACAGAAACTCAACTCCAACCAGCTTAAGCTATATAGAAGGACAGTAGAATGGCATTTGTCTTGGGTCTCACTTTCACCCCTTTAACTAATAATCCTGATCAGTAGATTGAGTCCAGTGATTGGCCCAGTCTGGGTCACATGTCCATCCACTCCTGTGGCAGGAAGGCTGGATCCATTAACAGAAGAAGAGGGAGAGCAAAGTGGGACAAAGTCACTGTAACTCAAGAAGTCACCCCCATGATTATCTATCATACTTAGTCCCCTGTACACATACACACACACACACACACACATACACGCACACACGAGCATACTATGTTTTTGTTGCTATTTTGCCCAGCTTCTCATTTAAAAAGCACAAGACAGTAAAATCATCAAGATTCCCTTGTAATAAGTAATATTACATGGTGGCTAGATACAAGAGCAATTACTTTTCAAGGGAGTTTTAAATTTAAAAAATATTTAGGTAGCACTTTACAAAACACTTTTTACACACAGTAGCTCATGTAATCCTCACAATACTGACCATAAAAGATAACATAAAAGAGAACAGCTTGGCAGTATCTATAAAGTCTTGCATGCATGTTTCTGCCTCCTGCTCTCCGGCACAAGCTGAACCCACCCGAAAGCCAGCAGCAAGGAGCCCCGGTAGGGGCGGCGTCCAGAACGCAGGGAAGGACAGAGAAGGGCAGTGAATTAGTCTGGGGTAGGGATCAGTGGAGAGAATAGAGAATAGCACTGCTTACTATTTACCGAAGGGAGGCGGGGGTTGGTGCCTAAAATCTCTTACATACGTGCAGGCGCGCATGCGTGCAAATGCTCAGAGAAAGCTCTAGATCTGGGTTTCTCAACCTCAGCGCATTATGGAGCTGGATAATTCGTTGTCCTGAAGGGCAGTCCTTCGTACTGGAGTATTTAGCAAACTCATGGCTTCTACACACTAGATGCCAGTAGCGCTCCACCCACCCAGTCCATTCTCCCTCCTGGTGCATCAGTCAATAATGTCTCCAGGCAGTGCCAAATGTCCCCAAGGGGCAAAATCACCCCGGGACTTGATTAAGTATAGAGACCAAACTGCTTACCTCAGAGAAGAACCTGAGTTGAGGACAGGTAGATGGGGTGCCGTCCATTGCAGGTGAAAAGAGCAAAAACTCAAAATCAAAAAAGAGAGCAGTGGGTGATTTACCCAAATGTTGGCACCACAAACACCTCTCTGCCTCTCTGTGGCCGCTCTGGCGTAGTGGCATGTACCGAGGACACGCAGGTGTAGTAACCCGCCTCCCTTCATCCCTCAGAGCACATACATGGCTGTCCTAGCAAGAGACTGTGCTGAACTCTAACATTTACTTCCCCCTGAGTCCCTCACCCCCACTGAGAATCTAAATTCCTGGGACCCTAGCTTCATTGTAGGAAACTATTGCTCATATTTTCCCTTACCTCGCACCCATGGGGGATCAGAGCTGGGAACTAGAGTGCTTCCATGGGGTCATTTTTTTTTTTTTTTTACAACAAGATGACTTAATGGAACCAATTGTATCTCTTTGGACAGGTTGGAGATACAGGGTGTCGGTCACCCTGGCTGGAAAAGAGAAAGTGAGTGGGTCCATCAGGATCGCTTTGTATGGAAGCAATGGAAACTCTAAACAGTATGAACTTTTCAAGTAAGTTTGGTAGTGAAGTGTAATGACCCTACCTTCCATATAGATGGTTCATGAACAATTGGGTATAAGCTGTTTTATAAATCTAGCCCTCTATTATACAGAACCATCGAATCCTACAATGTCAGAGCCAGAAGGAAGTCATAGCTTGCAGCTCAAATCGCCCCATTTTACATATAAGAAGAGTGAGGCCCAGAGAGGATGAACTCGCTATTTAAGATGAAACGTGCTAACTTTTGAGGGGATGTCACTCATTGCTTCCAGACTACGTAGGTTTTATGAATATCAAATTCTTCTTAGACAAGGCACGTTTACATGGCAACTCATTCCCCTCCAGCATACACTCTCCGTCCCCCACAAAGGCTACACGCGAAGCCTGAGGCCAGCTGCTTCTTGCTGTGGTAGCCTCAGCACCTAGCTTGTGCTTGGCACATGCGGTACTTGGTATGTATGAGTTGAATGAATGCATAACCATGCTGTAAAATTAGACTCTGTTTTTTGCACTAACTTTTGCATAATTTTCATGTTAAAGTTTGTTGACAACTTCGATACTACGTATGAGACCTCACAAATGACTTCTGCTGAACCGCATGCACCTTTAAACATAAGACATTGCATTAATTAGTCCTGCAGTGAATTGATAGGGTTAATACGCCACCCCAAATATTTGAGACTTTTCTCTAGAAACAAACTAAGATGGTAGAAACCGAGAGTCCAATATCTTTTTTTAAAGGTGTGTTCTTCACAAATACACTTGTGTTTTAGCAGCCCCTGGACATGTGTGACATCATTCGAGGTATTTGCCAAAAACCAGCAACAGCAGCCATTGTCTGGAGAAACAAGAGTTTGCTACTGTCCTATGTATTCATATATCCAACTGACACACGTTTTATGTCTGTGTTTTCAGAGGATCCCTCAAACCAAATGCAAGTCATATGCTTGTCATTGATGTTGACCTCAATGTTGGAAAAATCCAGAAGGTTAAGTTCCTCTGGAAGAAACACGTGATAAGTCTCTTCCAGCCCAAACTGGGGGCTTCCCACATCACAGTGCAAAGTGGTGAAGATGGGACAGAGTGCGTATCTTTTATTCCACCTAAGTCTTATTTCCTATATTTGCCCGTTGATCTATCTGTGCACACATACGTACATCCAAATGCCTACCCGCCCATTTTGTACCCATCTACCCATCCACTCAGTCATCCCTTTCTGTCCATCCACTTAACCACTTATCTATCCACTTATCCATCTATCCAGCCCGCCAGCCAGCCATTCATCTACCCAACTATTCTTCTCAGCTCTCCATCTATCCACTTGGTTTACTCTGAAAAATCAAACATTGTTTTCCTTAAGCCACATTCAACTTGGCAGGACCAAGACATTAGTTGTAAGTCAGAAATTTGAGAAACAGGAAAATAATGAGACTATTTTATCTGAAACGATAAGGAATAGACCTGGAGAGTACTTGCATGAAAGCTCCGAGTTAATTTCAGGTGGCATGCATTTATTAATATAAATTGATTTGTTGAGAGACTGTGGCACAAGAGGAATAGAGACTGTGTTGGGACCTCATTGACAGTGGCAAGATGCTCTCTTTCTCAGGAGGTAGAATCTAGCTTGGTAAGAGTTGGAAGAGAACATGACTGTGTTTAAAATATGGAGAGAAAGAATGCCACCTTAAAAGAGAATAATAGAAAATAATAGGATGTTAGCATCTAAAGAAAACTTAGATATTACCTTTCAATAGCTCTCGTTTTAAGATGAGGAAAGTGAGATTCATAGAGTCATATAACTTGTCTAAAACCACATAGGGAAGCTAGAGGGAAGAAACCTGGACTTCAAAATGTTCTCAAAAACGCATACCAAGATTTTGCTCAGCTGCATGACTTAACTGTCCTGACGGTAATATTCTTGATTCCTGGGCATGTCACGGCAAGGATCAGAGATGTCTCTGTGGTGGTGCCATTATTTCATATACTTAAGAGTAGAGCTTGAGCGTGAAACACAGCCAGGGTTTGCCCCCAGTCTTCTGAGGGCCAGTTCAAGTCCCCTGTCCACTGTGCCCACCCAGCTCATACAGCCAGACGTAGAGCTGAGAAACCCTAATGGCCCAGCTGTGGAATGCACTGTGGAACTGTCCAGATTTTATAGTATTTAGGCAGGGGCAGGGGTGGAGTTATTGTTTTCAAGTACAGTACAGCTCACACACTCTATATGCCGAACACCGAAGTCTCCATCCTGGATAAGGGCTCCCTTGTCAAGGAGTTACATTCTGAGGCTGAGTCCTGAGGGAGGCCTGTCTGGCCAACCATCCTCGTTTAGCCAAAGACGCCTGCATCTCATGGCTGCATCTCATGGCTGAGTGCCCCGACCTGACCAGGCGTTACCCTCTCAGGAGTGACATACTTCCAAGATCTTTTTTTTTCCCCCACCACCTTTAGTGATATAATTTCTGTATCATCTATTCACCTGTTTAAAGTGTATGATTCAATGACTTTCAGTATGTTGACAGAGTTGTACAATCATCACCACAGTCAATCTTCGAACAAAAGAAACCCCTCACGATTAGCCATCACCACTAATTCCCTGATCCCTTTTCTCCAGCCCTAGGCAACCACTAATCTACTTTCTGTCTTTATAGATGTTCTTATTCTGAACATTTCATACAATATACAGTCCTTTTGACTGGTTCTTTCCAACATAGCATCATGTTTCCAAGGTTCATCCACATTGTAGCATGTATCAGGACTTCATTCCTTTTTATTACCAAATAATATTCTATTACATAGCCTAACACGTTTTACGCATTTATCAATTGATGGACATTTGGGTTATTTCCCCTTTGGTGCTATTATGATTAATGCTGCTATGAGCATTTATGTACACGTTTGTGGTAGATATATATTTTTATTCCTCTTGGGTATGTACCTAGGAGCGGAATTGCTAGGTTACATGATAACCCTATATTTAACCTTTAGGAGAGCTGCCAGACTGTTTCCCAAAGTGGCTGCCACATTTTCCATTCCCAGAAGCAGCATGTGAGAAACCCTCCAGGAACTTAACTCGATAGGGAAAGTCCCATCTGAGCAGGCGGGGGCACACCTGCTCCCTGAAGTCATTGCCAGGCCTAAAGCCGCAGGCTCACGGGAGACCCCTTGGTTTTGTATGTATTTAGTCTGATGCAGCTGATTCCAGCTTGTTAAAAGGCCACAAGACAGGTGGCTGTTCTTTGAGTGGTTTTGCTTAGGAAGAATCACTTGGACTCTGCCCAGAGCAGCAGAGCCTTTCAAAGAGATCTGAATTCCAGGCAGTTGGTTAAATGTTGTTTACTCATCGAGGTCCCAGTTCCACAGGCTAAACGAGCCTCATGCTGAAAATGTTCTCCTCCACAGGTATAATTTTTGTAGCAGTGACACCGTGCGAGAAGATGTTTTACAATCTCTTTACCCTTGTTAAAAATGTGGTACTCTCTTGTCTCTTTGTGGCAATAAATTTTTAATGCTCTCGGGTGGTTGTTGAGGTATTGGTTTGACATTCTCCATCTTCTGGAGTCGCGTTTCAGAGATTATTTTGGGGGCCCGGAGCCAAGCGGGTTACAGGTAATGCCTGATCCTTCCGCTGGCCCACCATCTCTCTGAGGGCACTTCGTATGGCCTGTTCTAATGTATTTTACTTCCTTAGACAATAAAGTTCTGTCCTATTTGAAAAGATCATCATTGTTTTCACGTGCTGACTACCCAGCTTTTACCATCCTAGGGTAGGAATGTATACATACATGTGTATCTGCATATACACATGTGTGTACCTATCTCACACCCCTGCCCCAACTCTGACCTGTTTTTTTTTTTCCTAAACAAATGGTACCCCGCAATACACACCATTCTTATCTAGCTTTTTGCCCTATCAATAGCTTGGATATTATTCTCTAATGGTACAAGCTTCTTCATTCTTTGTAGGGCTTTAGAGTCCACTGAGGATTGCATGGGTATGGTTGTCTTTGCTGATGGATATATAAGTAGACGGTCTCCAAAATTTTCCTATTGCACATATGCACACACCTAATATCCTTTTATGATACGTGTGGAGTGTGGTCCTTCCAGCCTGGCCTCCTGCCCAAGCATGGCTCCCACAAGCCCCCAGCTGATCTGCCCACTCGTTCCCACTCCCCTGTGAGTAAACAAGCTATGTGTGAGGTAGAGGGTGTCATTTTCAGGGGAAGGGGATAATGGTGCAGGATTCACCTGTTGGGCTGGAGTGGGAGCATTCACTGTGTAAGTTCTTAGACGCCAGAAGGAGCTTCATTTAGCAGTTCCATGAATGGCATCATGACAGCCGTGGCTGGTGCGTAAGGAGAACTGATGCTTAAAGGAAGTGATTCATCCACCGAGATCCCGAAAATGAGGCAGAAAGCGCTTTCCCTTCCCTTTACGGGGATGCCTCTAATTGATAGCGGAGCGGGCGTGCTTGAACGCAATACCTTGGGATTTTTCTTTCATTCTCTTTTTTTCTTTGCATTTTTCTAAAACTCTTTTCCCTGAAGTGTGAGACAGCATTTAAAATTTTGGCCTGGTGCAGGAAAATAAGTCTTTGTCTGAGACCTTTGAGACTTCCTAGATCTCAATGAAACTGTAGATTATAGGACAGAGCTTCTCAGCCCTGGCTGCACATGAGGATTGACTGGGGAGCTTTCACAGGAAGCCCCATGTCCGGGCCGGGCCATCCCCTAGAACAATCAGAATCTCTGGGGCGGGGCCCAGCACCAGTCTTTTAAAAACTCGCCAGGGGGTGGACAGCCAGGGCTGAGAACCAACCCTGTGTTTCCTTCCAAGAGTTTCCGATGACACGTTATAATCTTTACTCTTATTAATTCTCAGAGTGTCACATAGGTCTCTGCAGGGAGGCAAGGCTGGCCCTGAATCCCAGCTTCCTCTCTTTCTACCTGCGCTACCTGGGCTGGCTACTTCACTTCCCCGACCGCAACACTTAACTGGGAATAATAGTGGCCCTCCCGCAGAGAATGGCTGTGACAATTAGATAAGATAAAGAGCGCAAAACACTTGCTACGGCGCCTGGCACACGACGAACAGCCAATAAATGAAGCAGGAAGGGCGGGCAGGCCTGAGTTGCGCTTTCAAAGTAACAGAGACACCGACAACCAAGATTAAAGACGAGCGCGGCCTCGGAAGAGGAATTCGAAGCGGACTCAACAAAGGATTAGTTTTCAGAACACACAAAAGGAAGGACAACCCGATAGAAAAATGGACAAAGGGACAGGAACAGGCAAAGCACAAAGAGGAAACCGAACAATACAAGTCTGCGATTCGCCGTCACTATTAATCAGGGAAGTATAAACAAAAGCAACAAGATGACATGCACATCCATCGGATTGTCCAAAACATAACTTGAGCAATGAAAAAGAACGAACTAGAGCCCGTGTGGACCGTGCCCAAAATGTCCTGTTGAGACAACCGAGTTTCGGGAAGAAACCATTTGATATAGAAATTACCATTTATGTACATTTTTAGTCACCAAATACTACTGCTCACCGCATATGCGGTACCAAATATCAAAACATACACCTTTTGAATCCTTCGTTATTAGTAATGTCATTTATTTTTCATTACAAAACGATTTGGAGCAAATATGACAAAAAGGTTCCTCTTCGCTAATTCCAGGGGGGTGGTTACAATCGTGTTTGTCAATGTTATTTTCAAATAGTCTTCATTTTTCTATCCAAATTTAGGAGGAAAAGGAGAAATTCACAGTGTCTTGGAGGTCAGGACCTGTGGCTGGTAGGAAGGGTTGCTGGCGGAGGGTGACCTAGTGGGTTTATATGGCCCCAAGATGGCCTCAGGTCGGTGTCTATTTGTATTCAAACCTGATTCATTTGCTACAGTTCCGGAGACACACAGCAAGAGCCTCCCTCCTCTTCCTCTTGGGGACTTGGGTCTGTCACGTCAAAACCCACCCTCTTCAGTTTCTCAGAGTCTTGCCACTTGCCCCGAGGGTACCAAATGGCACTACTCACCAGGAACAAAGCCAGGGCCCAGCCACACCCTGCTGGAGTCCGCCAGACCACGGCTGTGTAGACAGCTTTATTTGTTTAGCCCGTACCTGCCCAGGCACAAAGCACATACTTTCACAAAGAACTCCCCAAATGGGACAAAGGTACCAGACGGATGCCGTTCAGAAACAGGCATCTTCCTCCTCCTGTCTGCTCAGCCTCCCACGGGGGAAAACATCATGAATACTTTACCAAGCTATTTCAAAAAAATGTTATGTTAAATGAACAACAAATGACTTTTTCTTTTACTAGCTTTTAATGCTAATAGTGCCATTTATTCCTGACCTTCAGAAATAGGAGATATTTCAAATGGCAACATAAAAAGAGTTCTTATTTGAAAATGCAAGCTACTGTCGACTGCATATTATTACTTATAAGTATAGCGTGTGCCAGCATCACTCATTTCAGCATCCCATTTATATCTGACTAGTGTATATTTCAGTTGACATTTATTGTTCTCCTGCGTACGTGCCAAATTCCTTAATGATGACTCTGACAAAGGTGTAGAGCTTGGTATATATGAATTACATTTGCTACCATACAATCAGTGTTATCTATTAGAATGCTATTTGTGACAAATCATGTTCGAAAGAAAAATTGAATTGATTTTTCTGTTATTTTAATATTGCGCCGCTCACAGCAAGCCTTTGATTGAATCTTAAACACTTGAATGCTCTATTTTTGTTTGAGGCAGATCATAAATGCAGTTCGCATTATTCACAAAGCTAAAACAATTTGTAAAACAACAAAATCAAATTTCAAAGAGCATCTTTATGTTCAAACCAAGGGAATAAATTTGGTAAAGCTATCGTTACAGGGCACACAACTTAACGACGTGAGCCTCGCGTGTGCATTTAATTTCTATGCATCCACTTTCATCTAAATTAGATTTGAACTTTAATGCAGGGTATGAAAAGCCTCGACTCGGCCTTTGTTTCTTCCTATTCTCTCAAGCAAGTGCAGGTTTTCTCCCGGCTAAGCTGAGTGCCACGTTCCCCTTGTGCCTCTCTCTCTTGGCAGTGGGTTTGGACTACATGCTCTGTGTTCTAGGTTCTGGGGGTTCTGTTTCCCAGACCCTCCAAGAAGGCACCTGCTTGTCACATGTTGCTGACAAGACAAATCGCTTATGACCAGATCCTAGCGAGCTAGCATCATCCCCTTGGGTTAGGTTGTGGTTTAGAGCAGACTTGGTGAATTAGGGCCCGTAGGCCACCTGTGTCTGCATAGCCCTCCAGCTAGAATGGTTTTCACATGTTTAAATGGCTTTTAAAAATTCAAAGGGGTATTTTGTGATGCACGAAATGATATAAAATTAAAATTTCAGAGTCTATAAATAAAGTTTTATTGGAAAACAGCCACACTCATCCGTTTACATATTGTCTATGGCTGCTTTCCTGCTAAACTGGCAGATTTGAATAGTTGCAACGGAGACCATATGTCCCACAAAGCCTAAAATATTTACTTCCTGGCCCTTTGCAGAAAAAGGTTTTATCCCCTGGTTTCGAAAATAACGCCTTAGTAATTGATGTCCTGTAAAAGGTTCATACCTTCATGGCAGGAGGCTGTGGTAGCACGCACATAAAATGCATTCATGACAATAAATCTAATAAAAAGGATTTTTAGACACACTGGCTGGAAGGTCCTCAAAACGTTCACAAATGAGGCAAAAAGGACAATCGTAGCCACCCAATGTTCGCAAAGCTGCAGATATGCTAAATATATACATGAATTATGTTAGAAATGCCCTTAGACAAATAGGTTTAGAAATACTTTAAGTAGTCACCAAAATTGGGTTGAGTTTAAGCAAACAGAGGTGATTTTAGATAAACTGGAGCTGGGATCTGGCACTGTGGAGGGCAGAGGGCACCACGAGCAGACAGGCCTACGGAGAGCTGCCCTTGGTGTGACCTTCATGAAAACACAAACCAGAAACAAAGCCTGACCTTGGGGTTGGGTGCCCAGTTCCTTTAGGCCATGGAGTGTCTGGTACCCTTTGCTGATGGTACCCCAGGCTGTTTAGGAAAGGCGGGGTACATGCTCCCTTCCAGCCTTTGGAGAATCCAGACAAAACCAGTTGGAATCTAAATATGGACATGGAGCTTCTGTTGAGAATACATAAACCTCTTTGAGGGAGCCACCTGTAATTTTTCTGGGAAGGGAGCCTGATTTTAGAAGACCGGTGGAGGCTGATGTGCCCCCACTTTCCCCCAAAGCCCCCGCCATTAGTTGAAAAAAAAAAAAAAAGAGGCTGCTAAGGAGACAGATGTCGGGGGCTCTACCTGCCTGGGTCATCCCACCTAACGACAGCTCGCGTGTATGGTGCGCTCGCTCTGGGCCAGGCACCTGGGAGAAACTCTGAATATCTGGGGAGGGGAGAGTCATTTGCTTAAGGAACCCAGAGGCCTTTAGGGAAAGAATAAGCCAAGATCCCAACTCTGGAAACTCTCAGGGTGGGACGGGGTCTGCTGAGCAAGGCCTAGGAGAAGGGCAGAGAGGTGAGGGCTCCCGCCTTGAGCCTTAATCGAACTTGTAACTGTTGCCTTTTATTTATTGTTCCTTCCAGCACTGTCAGCTGTGCGCGAAAGGAAGCAGAAGGCCTGTGAGTTTTACATTAGCAAAATGCTAGGCCAAGCCTCTTGTGCGCGTTATCACATGAATCCTTCCAAACAACCCCATGAGGAAGGGTCTTGTCATTTTATAACAGAAAACTAAGGCTTAGACTGGTTAAGTGTCGCCCTCAAGATCACTCAGCGCTTTCGTGGCTCAAACTAATGTGACAAACCCCCAAGCCCAGCTCTCAAAATCCTTAACCCCATTTTTCTGGCCCCGTCACGTTCATTAGACTTTTGTGTTTCTCATTCCTCCTCTCGTCTCTTTTCTTTCTGAATGGATTTGATGTTGAAACCACGACTCATTTTGGAGTCGTCTGCATTCCCGTGACAACAGCCACAGAGGAGACACAGAGGACATGGCAGTGTGGGACGAAGTTTCAATGTGCAGACTCTGGCCTCAGACTGTTTTGGGTTCAAATCCTGCCTTTGCCACTTACTGCCTGTATGATGCTAAGCAAATTACTTGACTGCTGTGTGCCTCAGTTTCCTCATCTATAAAATGAAAATATTTATACTAATTCAAAAAGCTATTCCAGGTAAAGGACTTAAGCCGGAGGCTGATAATACCAAGATCATTAGCAGCTGCTGTTTTTATTATCTGCTACCTGTTCAGCCTGCCTCACAGGGTGGAATCCTTAGAAGAAAAATGCAGTGGTGAAAAGGGTACTTCTTAGGGGCTGGGAGCCCTGGGTGCATCGCCCTTTCCTGTTAATAGTCCCTACTCCCGACCCACATCAGGGACAGCAATTCTCCCAGGGCACTTTACCCAGATGGTAACTGAAAATAGCAATATTTACTGAGCTTGTGTGGGCTACTGTTACCTGTCTACCCTCTTGATCCTCAGACCCACACTATGGGGTAAGTGCTTTTATCTTCTCTTAACAAGCTAGGAATTTGAGGCTCAGAGAGGTTAAAGAAAGCGTCAAGTCACACAGCCAGACAAAAGCAGAGTTCAGATTTGAACCCTGGGAGTCTGACGCCTGGCCACACGCTTCACACCTGGTATGGGAGCAGAGTTAAATAAAGCCTTGACCGAGACCCTGTTTAGAGCCGGCTGGTCACCAGTCTGTGTGGGATGGGGAGTGAGGACATGGCACCCAAGTACCTCCTCCCCATATCCGGACTGCGGGAACGTCAGTTTTCTGCACAGAAAGAGAAACAAGTGACCTCCCCCCCCCAAAAAAGGAGTAGTTTAATTGCCACAGAAGTCAAACTATCGGGACAAAAGGCCCTGTTGTCATAAGAAAGCACACAAGCCCTCACCCTCGGATTCCTCAGCCCTTCTAGAATCGGGGAATATTGTCTTATCAGGTAATGGAATTGTTTTTAGTGGCAAGAATGAGCTCATTAAGGATGCAGCTTGTGCTAATGATGATAATTTGCTGTGCAGTAAAATCACCTCTCTACCTCCCCCGTCAGACACTCCAGAAATTATAGGCTAGGGAGAAACAAAAAGGATAAAGATTAAGGAAAGAACGGTGCGGCCTGTTCAACAAAAGGAGTTACGGATTTACATACTGAACGTGGTGATCTTATTCTTGAAGTTGTAGAAGAATTAGCTACTGCTAAACAATTTTTTTGAATTGTCCTTATTCAATGTTGTTACCTCTGTCATTGGGTGGTGGTTTTGTTTTGTTTTGTTTTCCAGTTCAAGATGTTTTGTTTTGTTTTGTTTTTAAGCATGGTGCCAAATGAATTCGTCAGTGGCTTAAATGTCAATGCGTGACGACCCCATGGATGAGGTCAAGCTGAGGGCAGTTGAGAGGCGCCGTCTGAGGCCTGGCAGCCCTTAATTTCATGGGCAAAGACCTCAATAACTTTGAGCTCACAGCAGTCATCCGCAAACTGTGGTTTGGGAGGGGGACCAGCCAATATTCCTCCCGTGGAGTTCTGCTGAGGGGCCAGCAGAGCTGCAGCAGGGTGGGACCTCCCCGGCCTGGGCAGCTGAGGGAACCTCCTGGGTTCCTTTCTGGGACTGTGGGGTCCCTCTCTCAGGGTTTTAAAATAGCTGGGAATAAAACCTCTATTCACTGGGCTTTGCCGGAGCCCTTTAAAGCAAATGCCAGCTCCCTTCTATGGAGGTGTGGCTTTTTTTTTTTCTCTCTCTCTCTTTAAACATACAATCTCTAAAAGGTTAAAATATCTTTAATCAATTCAAATAAGGATTCTTAAAATAACATCTCTTCTTGATTATGAAAACGGTGCCTGTTGGCTATGGAAAATTGGAAAAAACACAAATAAGAAAATAAAAGTGATTAACAGCACCATCACCCAAGTAACACTGTTAGCATTATGGGTTAGCTCCCTCTACTGCCTCTCCCCACACCGCCACCTTTTTTCTTAAAACAAAAAACAAAATTATAGTGTGTGTGTACATGGGTTTGCTATCACCATGGCCTGCTTTGTACTATATTGAATATTTTTCTACAACAGCATTCTTCTATCACATTATTTTTTTTAACAAGGAATGTACTATAGTCCTAAATCCTACGGGGTTTGGGTGGTGGTTTTGTTTTGTTTTTGTTCTTGTTTTTTTGTTGTTGTTGTTTTTTGTATTTTTGTGTGTGTGTTTTTTTTTCATGACACTCATCCTTTACACACATCCTGGCTTGCTTCCCTGGATGAGAGTTCTTCACCATTCTCTGCCAGGGACTCTCTGGCTGTCTGGTGAAACCTCTGTGGACCTCTTCACCGAATAATGTTTTTAAATGTAAATTAAAATACAGGAGATTACAATGGAAACAAATGATATTGAAATGTTACCCAAATATTAAAAAGAATATCTGTGAAATAGCCATGTGTCTTTATACGCATATTGAATAACAATGTTAGAAAGTAGTTATAGTAGCTCTAATAACTGTGATAATTATAAAGTAGCGATCAACAGTAATATTATTTATTTCAAGCTGTTTGTAACAAATGTCATATGATGTGAAAAGAGCTGTGATTTCTGTTGGGCTAAGGTGACAAGTGCGGCTGTTGCCTATGTTTATAAATGAAGGTAAGACTAAATTTCACTTATAACATTTTTCTCATCAAAGTGCTTTTTTCTCATCAAAGATATAACTTCTGATTTCCACCCATGGAACCTGGGAGGTTCAGGGAGCCCAGGTGAAGTTCCTGCCTTGGAAAGACCCTCAGGGGCAGCTTCCTGCTTGTGGCTCTGTGCTTTTTTTCTTTTTTTTTTCTTTTTTTCTTTTTTTTTTTTTTTGAGCCTTTTGATGCCGATGGCCTCACTGCCCCAGCAGTTGCTTTGATTTCTTCTGAGTGCCCATGGCTGCAGGGTGAGGTCAGAGAGACTGCCTGTCAGTGGCAAGAGGAAGTCATCAGTGTCATGGGTTGGAGCGCGTCCCCCCAAAAAAGATATGTTGAAGTTCTAATCCTCGGTACCTCAGAAGGTGCCTCATTTGGAAACGGGGTCACTGCAGGTATAATTAGCTAAGTTTACACGAGGCCATACTGGAGAAGGGTGGACCCGAATCTAATGCAATTGGTGTGTCCTTATAAGAGGACAGCCATGTGAAGAAGACACAGAGGGATGGCACGTGGTCATAAAGACAGACTGGAATTACGCACCAAGGAACACCAAGGATTGCCAGCAAACCACCAAACCTGGGAAGAAGCAAGGATGGATTCTTCCCTAGGGTTTCAGAGGGAACACAGCCCTGCTAACACCGTGATTTTGGACTCGTAGCCTCTAGAACTGTGAGACAATGAACTTCTGTCGTCTTAAGCCACCCTGAAGTCTTAGCATGCTCAGAAGTATCCTCTTTATTCCCACACGAATAAAAAGTCATCATTAATGACATGCTATTGCCAACCAGTCAATAGGGTGCAGGCAGTGGTTGAAAGGATTCTTATGTTATGAAATGTCCCTAGTGCCTATTCGAGTGTGGGTGAGGGGCTGATTCTCATGTGAGAACCAGAGCTTTTGAGCCCCCCTGCAGTTCACCTCTCCTTGGGAGGCTCTCCACTTCTAGCCTTCTGTATACGTGGCTGAGGACAATGGCTCCAGATAAATCTTCCTGTTGCATGACATATTTGGCCTCTGATCAGAGCCACATGTCACTGGAGGTTTGGGGTCCTCCGTCAGGAGTCTTCTAAGGCTAGGACAGCTACGGTCTGAAAGGGAAACCATTTCCACGAGTTGTAGGCAGGCAGCCCAACTAAGCCGAGAGGCCACTGCAAACATTTATTTCATCCCCTTTTTAAAAATGATAGGAAGGGAAGAAAGAGTCCTCCCTTACCTGGAATAGAGAAGTCTGGATATTTCGGCAGCAGCCCTTCACGCTTCAAAACTTTTGGAGGAGGAGGAGGAGGTTGTGCGGACCTAAGTCCATATATTCTAAAGTAAGAACAAAAGTCATAGAGTTACTCCTTTCATTAGTAATACAAATAAGAATAAAGATAACCTACGCAGGTTCTGTGTGAGCATGGTATGTTCATTTCTAACCCTCACCATTTATCCTGAAGTTAAGGATTATCATCTCCATTTCACAGAAGGCAAAACAGAGATCACAAAAGCCACCCTACGCAGTGCCCTATCATCTCCCTCCCTCAGGCCTTAGGAAGCTGCCAGGACGGTGGCCCTGTGGGCTGGTACTCCCAGCCTCTCCCCACGAAGCAGCAAAGACCACAGCAGGACTTCCAGAGAATGCTGGGCACAGGTGGGAAACACAGGGTGGCTGCCTACTTGGAAGTCCCTGCAATTACAAACGAGGCCCCCCGTGTAAGACAATCAGATACAAAATAGTCCTACTGCTGGCACAGGCACATCTAGAAACCCCTGGGCCAAGATCTGCTCTTCCCCTCGTTACCTGCAGTTATGCCCCAAGCCAGACTTACTCCTCATACGGTTTCAAGTGTGCTCTCTTGGCCTGCTCCGTGATGTTCAGGAAGTCCCTGTAGCAGTTTCTGGCCATTAGAGTGTACCGTGTGGCACAGCCTAATTCAGTGACCTTGGCTCTCGGCACATAGCCTGACCAGCCAGGGATGGGGGGCTCCTGGAGGGGTTTCTTTATGTATTTGCATTCTGTAAAGAGACGACACCACGCTTCCTGAGGGCTTTGAGAAGCCATTGGTACTCCTAAGACGGCTGCCCCCGCCCCCCCCGCCCCCCCCCCCCCCCCCCGCGCTCCCGAGTCAGCCCCGGTGAACACCTTGGCCTCAGCTATGCTAAGGGCATCTAGCACTGCTAGTTGATTCTTTGTGCCAGGCACCTTAGTAAAGGTTGTACCTAGAGCCTCTCATTTTATTCTCTTGCAAACCATAAGAAGTTGGTACCATATTACTCCACTTTGTGGAGGAGGGGACTGAGACCTTCAGGAGGTTAAGAGAGACTTGGCCAAGGTCACATAGCAAGGAAGCGGTAGGGCTAAGAGTCAAACCCGCATCCATCTGATGCTCAAGTCCTTGCTCTTAAGCAGATCCTGCTGTTTTCTCAGATTAAAAGCTTCAGACGTTGCTCTCTGTTTATATAAGGGAATCAAGGGAAGCATCCAGGCCAGGAGAAAGCACATCGGACTCAGCCTGCAGGTTATGAGTGACTCCGGGTGGTTGGCCTTGGGCAATTTCATATTTGTGAGATCAAAGATCAGTGCCCCATCTGCCTCCTCTAGTTGCCTTAAGAATCGAATTAGGCCACTGAGTCCCATAACCTCAGAGCTGGAAGGCACCCTCGGGAGCATCTAGTTCATCCTTCCCTACCGTGGATGAAGTAACTGGAGCCTAGAGAGGGGAAGCAACCTGCCCGAGGTCACACAACAAATAGTCACAAAACTGGGCTAAATCCCCAGACACTTAAGCAGATGTTCTTTGTAATGTCTTGGAAAATGTTAAAGCATAACAAATGTGTTCTTTAAAAGTACTCAAACAATTATAGTAATGATAATCAGGGGAACCAGCCCAGGACTTTATACCTGAAAAAGTGGTCTAGGGACAATCATTGTTGTGATTGTTAACATCACAGAATCAGATCATCCGTTGTTTGGGTGGTGGTTATTCCGTGTGAAACCCCATCCCGCCCAGCGAGTCCCTGAAGGAGCTGCATTCAAGCCCAGGTCTGACCTGAGACAATGACTACTACTGCACGAAGCCTCATTTTCCTCATCTGTAAAATGGGAATGACAGGATGGACCTCACAGGTGGTTTGGAGTGGTTAATGACATAATGGGGCCTGGCACAGAGAAAGCAAGCAGAAAGCATCAGCTGCTACAACGGCATCTGTCTGAACGTTTGTGGTGAGCCTTGCCCAGGGGCTCCTGGTTCCCAAGCACTCTCTTTCCTACCCGTGCCCCTCCCCCACTGGAAATGTTCCTTTCTCCTCTCAAGAAACCAAGCCTTTCCATTTCACTGCAGCCTGAGGATTTCGAACTGTGCGGAAGTCTATAATCTCTGTGGCAGCTCAGAGGGGCCCTGCCAGGCCCTGTACTTGGGCCGGGGGTGGGGGAGGGGTGGGAGCGAGGCGGACTGGTTTCCGGAGCTGGTACCCAGACTCAAGGGGTGGTACTGCCGTTGGTACTGGTGCAGGGCCCGCAGCACGGCCTCCTCCGAGCGCACGGGCTTCAGTCTCTGGACACTGGCCACAGAGCAGCGAAATTCCTCCAGCTGGTCCTTATACTGCTGCGTCTTCTCCTGGAAGGTTTTCACACACTGGGACATGTTGTCCTCAGCCAAGGATCCCTCGCAGCTGAGGTATGGGATGAAGCCTGCGAGAGCCCACAAGAATCACAGCCTCGGCGAGGGTTTAGAACCTGCCCCAACGCCCCAGGATCTCAGCCCCACCGCCTGGCATTTCTTCATTGGCCAACAGCAGTGCATTTTTTCCAAGGGCCATTAATACAGCAGTATTGTTTCCACAACGCCCTCACAAGGCCACGAAAAATGACCTTGGAGCTGGGGAGGGAAGGCCTGTTTCAACAAAGGCGATGACAGTAATATTCTTTGATAGCAAAGCCCCTGATGTCAGCCTGAATGGCAAATAGGGAAGGCATGTAATGGGCCAAAATGATAGTCTGAGGGGTAATTGAAATTATTCATCTTTTTTAGAGAGAAAGCTTATTTTCCTTGACACTTCTCAAATGCAATTTGGGATCTTTCTCGAAGAGACCACCTGAAAATTGCGGGCTTATTAAAAACAGAGACCTATTCCATAAAAAGGTAAATTCATTATCTGCGAGACCCACCTCTAGAACAATTTTTCACCACTTTCCACAAAATAATATATAATCATTACAATTAGTATGGGTAAAACACAACCATTTATTTAAACTGGATGCTGAATCCCAAGTACTATAATATTGTTGTAATAAAACCATTTTTTAAAAAAAAAGAACAAATGAGGAAAAACTGGTTAAGGACTTGATTTTAAACTGAAAATCAATCAATCAGTCAATCATCAATCCATCAATCCCATGACTGAAGCCCAACATTTCTGCCTTTGTTGCTAGGTAATGAAAACCTGACTTCAGAGTTGAAAACAGCAACCCTGACGCCCTGCACCCAGTAAGAAGCCGCCTTCAGAAGAACCTAATTAATAGAATGATCTCGAAGTCCTTCACCCACCAGCCAATCTCCCCAACCCTTTGGCAATTAAAAGATACCCTAATGCCATGGGGTGACCATAGAAACCCAGGGGCCTTGCCACACTGCTTTCTCGCCCATGACGGCCTACTTTGATCTACATAGATTCTATACAATTGTACAGATGCTCGCACATAGAAATACAAGCTACCTTTAAAATATAGGACAATTTAAACAGGTTAGGTATCCTGGCTCCACTATCCTCTCACTAATCTTATAAAAAGTCCTTTACTACCTCCAGCTTGTTGGTTGAATTGCGTCTCCCAAATACATATATCCAAGTTCTAACCCCTGGCATCTGTGAATGTGACCTTAACTGGAAACAGAGTCTTTGCAGAGGTAATTAAGGATCTTGAAATAAGATCATCCTGGATTTAGGGTAGGCCCCACATCTAATGCCTGGTGTTTTAATAAAGAGAAAGGAGAGGGAGATTTGAGACTAGACACAGAGACACAGGGTGGAAGGGCACACAGAGTCAGGTGAAGGTGGAGGCAGAGATTGCAGTATGCTGCCTCAAGCCAAGGGATGCTTGGAGCCTCCAGGAGCTGGAAGAGGCAGGGAGGACCCTCCCCTAGAGCCTTCAGAGAGAACACGGCCCTGACGACACCTTGATTTCAGACTTCTAGCCCTAGAACTGTGACGGAATAAATATCTGTTGTTTTAAACACCCTCCCCCTAGGGGACAGAAGAAGGAACTGGACCATAAGACAGTTCTACAGCAAATCTGAGAAAGCCCAACTTAGGAGGGAGGACAGCTTATTCACTCCATCTATCCCATAGCGCTGTGTCTACCCTAGTCCGAACTCATTCAATGGACATTAATTAAGTGCTTCTTGCATACCAGGTCATGTCCTGGGAGCTCTGGCCTGAGTTATTACTCTGCATTTATCAGAACTCAGTTATCAGCTATCTTCAGCAATGCGGTGCTCTTAAAAAGTATCTTAACAGTGGGCCAAAGCAGGGACCGTGACCAGGATCACAGTCCTGCCAGGCATGTTGCAGGACATGTCACCACTTACCACTGTAGCCTGGTGTGATTGGCAGTTGCCTCATGAAGGCCTTGGAAGACTCCATGATTTTGCCCTCTGTTAATAAAGGAAAGAGGGTATGACATTGTCTTTTCAAATGCCCCTGCCTCAAGAACTCACTTCAGGTGTGCTGGAGCCCTTGCCAGGTTGGGATGGAGAGGCAGCACCACCATCGTACACAAATCCAGATGCTGCTGGTTTCAATTATAAAGCCAATGACCTGATACCAATGGGCCTTCGCCTCTCACATGAAGTCTGATAAAAAGTGTGCAGACCACCACCCACCATGTCTCCCTCCCTTAGGGGCTCCCCACCGCACCCCCCCACACCCACTTTCTATCCATCCTTTTACCCAACAAGACAATTGTGAACTATGTACACACTCAGGGCACGTGCAGTGACAGAGATTAATAAAAAGATAAGCCAGACTCAGGACACTCCATGAAAATAAAACCCATGAACCTCAGGGTAGAGGATGCACCAGAGCCTTTCCTTATTCAGGAGGACGTGGAAATTTTTGCTGTCCGCCACCCCCTGGGACAGCTGGCAGGATCTGGAGACATTTTGGGTTGTCGCAGCTGGGGAACGGGGTGGTACTGGTATCCACTGAGCAGAGGCCAAGGATGCTGCCCAACATCCCGCAAGGCTCAGGACAGCGCCCCTGGCCCTCCGCCCCCAACAAGAATTACAGTAAACTCTGGCCGCAAGGGGTCAGAAATTCTAAAAGGCTGGCGTGGAGTCCCAGGTGGGTGAGCAGAAGGTGATGGGGCACCACTGTAGCATCAGTTTCTGTGGATGCGTCTCCAGAGCCAGGCCCATTTCCTCTTCAGAGATGCCCTGTGGTCCCCCGGAGGGGCCAGGCCCAGCCTCTCACATCTGTTGATGCTGCCAGGTCCTACCTGGCCAAGCTAGCTCATCTTTTAAGTGATAACCTCCTCCCAGGACAAATGGCCTCAGTGGGTGAAGGAGAGGGTCGCAGTCAGGTTTTGTCAGCAATGATGGGAAATTTTTAAACAGTTCATTTATAGAATGCTTGTTATAGGACACAGCCGGCCGAGCGCACGACTGCGTCCTGTTAAAGCCTCACGGCCACCACCGGAGTCCCCATTTCACAGATGAGATAAAAAGGCAGAGAGAGATTAACTTGTTTGAGGGTTGTCGCGTCCAAGGAGGTATGAACACACGACCTCTAAAAGGCAGGATTTTTTGGCCCGAAAGTGAGCCTCTGGGGAGGGGGCGGAACTCAGCGCGGGTTGGGGGATGGGGTGGGCTGGGCGGCTGAAGACCCCGCCCCGAGGCCGGCCAGGAAGAAGCAGAAGGGAGGAGGGTGGAGAGGAGGTGTGTGTGGTGGGTAGGGGGCCCGGGATGGGGTCAGAGAGAGCGGACACGGTCCCCCACCCCCTCACCCAAAAACCTTCCGGAGTCGCTCACCTCGGCCCGCCTGGATCACCGCCCAGCTGGGCCTCCCACCCACGCCTGCCCGGCCTTTGTGTGCTCACCCCGTCGGGTGGGGGAGGGGAGAGGCAGCCCGCCAGCCGGCCCCTCCCCCTCCTGCCCCCTCCCACCGCCCCGCCCTAGGCCGAGGACCTGCGGACCAGAGAAGGGAGGATACCGAGTGAATGTGGGCGCGCTGCACCCTGAGCCCCTCAGGAGTCACCCAACAAATATTTGTGTGCCCTGAAGCTGTTTCTCGTCAAGGTCTCTCCCAGCCAGCAAGCCAAGTTTTGGGATTGGAGGAGGGGCACGTACGCGAAGGGCTACAGGTCAAAGCCTTTTTAATAATGCAGTCACTGGGCAGCCTGGTTTGGGGCCGGGAGGTCCTGGTGGCAGGAAGAGGGTTGGTGGGAACAGGCTTCCCTCCCTTGTGTCGAAAGTCGGGGTCCTGTGAGGGACGGGCGGGTGCAGGAAGCAAGCAGTCTGGGAGAGGAGACCAGGCCTGTGCCCTTGGCGGCTTCTGATGACAGGTGCTTCCCTTGGGCGACCCCACAGCTTTCTGTCTCTCATTAGGAAAGACGGGTTTCCAGGTGGCCCGCCAGGTGACGAACAGGGCAGAAAAAAACGAAGGAAGGGCACACTCCTTTCTAACCGCTTTGTCTGATGGGCACTAGGAGGGCCAGAGCCTGATCGGTGGACTGAAACCAAGGTGCCCACAGTGTGACGCGGAGTGACCGAGTGGCCTGTCCAGACGTCGTCCCAGCCACTCCCTCCCTGTCCAGAGAAGGAAGTCCTGTTTGGTGGCACTGCCTTCCAATACTCGTTAATTCCCTTGTTAATGGCACCTCCCAGCCTTCCTTACCTCTGCTGTCTCTGGGGAATGAACCTCTGGTGAAGGCTGTTGGAGCTCGGGCTTAGGACAGCCCATTGATACCTCTCTCAGGGTCCTAGGACCCCCTCCTCGCACTATCTGGAAGCTTCTAGAGCTAACTCTGGAGAGCGACCCAGACGTAAAGTCCGATAAAACCAAAGGTTCTAGATGCCGGAGGAGCCAGCTTCCTATGCCTGCTGGGATGCCGAAAAGGCAGGCTTTAAAAAAACAAAAACAAAAACAAAAACAACCCTGCATATGGGTGCCATGGAGTTGTCAGTGGCCACCTGGCTTATCTGCCTTCTCTCTGGCGAGACTACGTTCATCCAGCTCGAAGGGAAAGGGGCTCATGGACATCAACTGAGCCTTCCTTCCCGGAGACCCGAGGGGCCAGCCTTGTTGGAACGGAAGCTAAGAAAGCTTGCAACACCTAGGAAAGGACCTGAAAAATCTATCCCTCCCTGAGATGGGGAGGAGGGGAAGGCCGGCAATGTTGCGTCTAAAATCCCATTTACAAATTCGGAGTGCCAAGAAACCCCACATCCGGGCCACGTGAGATCCAGAATTTTGCTTTATTAGACATGTGAAGACAAAGTTTGCAGATACAATCTTGTCAAGTTGTGAACTGCTGCAAAGTTCTGTGAAGTTAGAATTTATCTTGTAGTGAACAAGACCCATTTTAGAATATAGTTCCATATTCCAAGTAGATGAGAGGTGTGACATGGCCAACAACTTGTATACTAGTCATCCATATAAGCCATTTCCCAGCATAAATACACAGCTTCATTACAGCTCTTTCATCTCTACAATGTGAAGTTCGATCGTCCACTAATAATGCATTTTGACTCCTGTTTATATTGGTGCATGCGATTCTTTGCCACCCTGGCAATTAACCAGACCTGGACTCTAAAAGCTACACTTGATCTAAATAACATTCTAGGGGGAGGGCAGGATCTGTAATCTTGACTCACGTTAGCTATCACTCTACAGAAACGCTTATGCGTCTCCTCCTCTTTCTTGTCTTGTCCATCTGGAGCTTGTCTCTCATTCATCATCTACTCATGCCTGCTGTGTACAGAAAGGGCAGTCACATAGGAAATCCTCTGAACAGTTCTGCTTTCGAAGAAACGCGAACATCAGATAAGAAACCACGGCTGAATGATGTGTCAAGACAACAGGCCTTTCAGAAACTTTCTAAGATTAGAAAATGTGTCCAAGTGTACTTACCTAGTGCTCTTATTCTAGAATATTTCCGGGGCAAGGGGTGTATTTGGGGATTCCCTTTAAGGAGTTACACGAGTAGGGCTGCATCTCTAGGGCCAGAAGAAAGTCCAGTAAAATTATCGCCCCCTCTCCATCATCTATTTGCCAACACTACAGAGTTCGACCAGCTCATTTTAAGAGAAGCCGTAGACAGAGAGACATCCTTAATGCAAGGTGGGAAAGGTCTCACATTAGCCCCAAAAAGGACTTGACCATATTACCCACACTTAATCCACTAGAAAAGCCGGATCTGTGCACCATCTGCTTTCTTCCTTTGACTCTGGCGTACTGAAAACATCACACATGGTGGCCCACGCTTTGCCCTCACAGTGACGCTTTGTCCCACAAGGAGAGGGTGACAACCTTGCGGGGATTTGTAGGGTTTTCTGCACAGTCGCAATGCTTACAGAACAAGAATGTTCAGCTCTCGAAGACCGGACAGGAGAATTGATACATTATTATGCGCCTTCAAATGGTAACTGTGAACCTTTGGGAAGGATGTGAGTGTGGAAAGGTCTGACCACGACGACGACTCTGTTGATCCAGGTGGGTGGTCCATGCTTCAGAATATCCTGACCCTTGGCACCTCTCTCTATTGCTCGTCTTGCATACAGAGTCCATACTTAGTATCGGTACAGATGGGTGAGTAGTAAGCACAATTAAGAAATGAAATCATGGACGAGGAAAGGCAGCAATGACAACAAAATTCAAAGAGCATTTTCTTTCTTTTTTTTTTTAACAAGAGCACATTGTAGAAATAAAGATTCTGTACAATATTCTAATATCGTATGTACATAAAACTATAACTAAATCGAGAAGTCTTACTTGGAGAATGTGGCTGGCAGTACCAAAGACAGACCCACACGTGTCGCTTTGGAAGCAAAGCAGGCGGCAGGAGAAGCCTAGCAAACGCCCCTCTGCGCCCGGCCGCGAGGCCGGCGGACCCAGTTCTGAGGCTAGCATTCTCCGCTCTGTGGTGTGTTGCTTTCACACTCTAGCAGGGGATTCTGCCGCAGGCGAGGTGAAGCAGAAGACACGTGAAAACGAAACTGCAAATGCTATTTAAAACCGGCATGTCGGCTGCGGTAATGAGTTTGTGAATCCAACTCGCCTTCCAAGTTCCTTCGCTCCTCCCCCTTGCCTTCATTACGCGGACCCCTCCCCCACCCCGGGGATTTAAAATTGCAGTGAACTCCAGCAGGTGGGAAAGACGGCTTTGGACAGCTCCCCGAGAGGCTGTGAGTGTCAAATTCTTGATTCTTTTTCCTCTGGTGGTTTCCTGAAGGCTGAAGAACACCGGCTTTGCAAGCGGGGAAGGATGGAGAGAACGCAGACCCAGCCGGCGGGTTCGTCAGCCCCTCCCCTCGGTGCCCTCCTCCAGTCCTCTTCCTCCCCAAGCCCATCCTGTGAGGGCGGAACCCGTGCCATGCCCCAGCCAGGTGGGGCCCCAGCCCCACTCACGAGAGGGCGAGTGTGGGATCGCCATCCTTCGTGTAAACCCTCTCCCTTTGGGAGGCTGCTGGCTCTCGTTTGTGCTTCACCTTCAGACAAAACCTCAGGTTAGGAGTTCTCAAGTTTCAGTTGACTCAGTCATTTTTCAGGGGTTAACTTAAAACCGCAGATTCCACCCATTTTTTAACAAGTGCTCCCCTGCAGGAGATCCAGAGATCCGCTTGGAAAACAACCTGGCTTAATTAATTCACCAAGTACAGACCTATTAATTCCTTTTGGACAGACTTGAAAAATGGAAGATTTTAATGAAACATTTCATAGAATAGATTCTCTGCCCGTGTATCACCAATGTTTTCCTTTCAAAATGTGGGAATAAATGGCCAAAACTTTTAGGGGGATGAGGGTAAGCAGGGTGGAGGGAATCGATTTAAAATATGCATGTTTTTTAACAGGTGAGGGGACTGTTCCAGGCTCCTAGGCTTGCTGATGTGAACAAGACTAATTGCAACCTCATTTCTCACACAGAATTCCTACTAAGGTTAACTAGCATTACTTATGAATTCAAAAATCAGGATGAGCATTCTGATGCTAAAAATTATACCACATGTAATTTGGGGTACGTCAGAAGCTCTTTAACATCCATTTCCATGGAAGCAAAGTTTTTACCTGTGGAAAAGTTTCAGGTATCACTCTCCCACTCACGCAAATCCCAGCGGATTAAGCCAAAGCTACAGTTGTTCTTCACTGAACCTATTTGGAATTTAAATCATGAGACGCTAAAACAGTGCCCAGAGTAGGCAGTCAGTCTCCTCCCACCAGCTAAAACACGCTCCAAGTCCCACTCGAGCTCCACTTCTGATCACATGACGAGGACAAGAAATTAACTGCAGATGGCTGGCATTTCATATTGACCGCCATCCAAAAAAATGTGAAAAGAAAAGGCTCAGAGAGAGGAAGAATCTCCTCCTGGCTCAGAGATCTCGTTTCGACTCTGGAAGGACAGTGATAGGGCACCCTCAGCTCTGCCTAATGGAGACGTGTTCGAAGCGAGCTCGGTCACTGTGCGGAAATGGACAGTCCCTTGCCGGGCGCGTGTGTTCACCTCTGAAAACTTAGCTGCTCTTCTAGGATCCTCGAAATTTCTTATTCCCAAACCCCAATCTTAATTTCCTGACATTTGGTATCTGACTCCAATGTGCCCTCAAAAAAAAAACCCTAACTATGTCTAGCCCTGGTCTTATCCTCCCGGCTGAAATCTGGGTGGGCAAGGTCAGGGTCAAGGGCAGGGAAAGAACAGTCAGGGTCGAGGTCAGCAGATACGGGTGAGCTGAGTCCAAGGGGACAGGCAACAGGAGAGGCCAGTTAGTAATTTAAGAAGTCGATCCCAACCTTGACGCTCTTCGAGGTGGCTATGTCGATGGCCGTGGCCTTGATCTCGGTGTCCCCGAACTGCATGAGGGTCTGGATCTCCCTCCGGGCGGGCACGGCGGCGCTGCTGGTCCCCGTGAGGTCCAGGCGGAGCGTGCCGCACTTCTTCACCCCAGGGTCAGTGATGAAGCTCACGTTGTCGTGCTCGGAGCTGTAGATGTTGATGATAATGACCAGCTGGGAGGGCTTGGCGGGCGTGTAGCTGCGCTTGACCAGCTCCCCCAGAGCCACGGACTGGTCGACAGAGATGAACCTGTCGAAGACGTCGGTGCACCAGCGCGTGCCATCCTTCACCAGCAGCTTCTCGGGCGGGTGCTTGCCCTCCACGTAGCGGTTCAGCACGCCCACCCCGTAGGTGAGTGGGGACCGGCGCACCTTGATGACGGCGGGGTCCAGGCCGAAGAGCACGGCGCCCTTCAGGATGGTGAGGCCCACGTCCTGCGGGACGATGATGCGGCACTTGTCGCCGAAGGCGGCCTGGACCGCCTGCTGCAGGAGGGGAGCCTCCGCAAAGCCCCCCACCAGGAAGAGGAACTTGACGGTGGACACCTCGGGCTTCCGAAACAGGTCCCCTGCAAGGGAAGAGGAAAGGACAATGTGCTGTCGCCAAAACCAGCAGCCAAGGGGAACGGGGGTGGGGGGCAGAGGTGAGAATGTCGGAAATGGACAAAAACACCTGGGCAACTGGAGGAGGTGTAGCCCAAGCTGGTTGAACAGAATTTTTGTAGAGCTGGTCTTTTAAAGAAAGGGGGTTTGCACACCTAAAACCTCAGGAATAAAAACCAAAGCGATTGCTCAGTAGAAACCCATTTTAACAGACATGGCGATCACTTTAACAATTTGTTATGCATAAGGGAACACTCCTGACACACCAAGCATGTGGTTCTGTTAAGTAAGTTAAGGCTGTTATAAATATTATTCTTTGGCTTTCATAAGAATCCCATCCCACCACTAAGGGCTGTGATTTGGCAGGTGAGGGCTGGGAAGCGGATGCCTGATGCTTAATAACGTCCCCGGAGTCTACTGTGTGTCCCTGGGGGAGGGCCACTGAGGCGCCAGATAACTGCACGGCCAGATTCCGTTTCCTCTCTTGTTGGGGACCTTTCTTTGGTCCATACGACAATTCCTTCTCCCCAGCAAGGGCTATGGTTCTTAATTTGTCCTGATAAAGTGAAGACCATACAATTCCCCGGGGCCTGTCGCTCAAGGATAATATTGCTGTAGAGCTCCCAGCTCCCTGACTTGTGAAGCCAAAAGGAAAGCCCAGGTGAGGACAGGCTCTCGGCTGCTTTCAGTTCTGAGGGAGGTTGCCCAGCAACCAACAACCAGCAACCCCCAGATATGGTGCTCAGGCCCTGCACCTCTGCCAGGGCTCTGCTCTGAGGCTCCCCACCGCCAACCGCCCCCAACATGGTGGGTGATGCTGGACAAGTCGGTCGCCATTCTTGGCTCTGCCCTGTGCGCGGCTGAGTCCTGGCTGGTACTTACGGAGATGCTCAATGATACTGTCGATGGTCGGCCTGAAAAGGGCATTCATGGCATCTGGGCTCATCCTCAGCATTCCCTGTGACGACCACTTCACAAAATCCACACTGTGGGGCATGGCACAGAGAGAAACGAGTGTGAGGGATAAACGAGACGCTTAGACACAGACGTGGGCCCTGGCAGAACAGCTGCCACATCTAAGGGTCAGAAAAGGGTTGTAAAGTCCTCGGAAATACCCTTAACTGCCAGGACCTGGACCCGCAGAAGTTCAAAAGCTACGACGTAGCCTCTTCTCTTTCCCTTTGCCTTTCGCGGTGGCCAGTCTCCTCCTAGCACAGTGGAAGGCAGTGTCTAGTGCAAAACACAGACCTTTTAAAGGGATCTCCTTCCTCCTTTAGGTGGCCACATTTTGGTACAGCAATAGTTGGATTTGAGCCCATGAAAGGCTCATCCATCATGCTGCCACGTCAGACTGCAAACCTGTGTGCTCAGGTGCATCTCCTTCAGCCCTGCAGGCACCTGTCCCAGGACAATGAGAAGCCTAATCCTACCGGTGTCCCTCACACCGTCTGTCAAAGGAGCAATATGTCCAAAGCAGTGACGCGGATCAGAAAGAGCACTGGACAGAGAGTCGGGCTGCTGGCCTCCAGTCTGGCCTCCAGCACGTTAGTAGCTCTAGGACGTTAGGCAAGTTGGCCTACATTTTCTCTGAACCCCGGCTTCTCACCTACCAGTCAAGGATAATACCACTTGCCTTACCTCCCTCACAGGGGAGGCTGTGAAGGTCGGGCTGAATACCATGTCTGCAAAACACGTCGGAAACTTTCTGGTACTAAAGGAATGCCAAGG
This sequence comes from Eonycteris spelaea, assembly GCA_003508835.1. NCBI lineage: Eukaryota > Metazoa > Chordata > Mammalia > Chiroptera > Pteropodidae > Eonycteris > Eonycteris spelaea. The sequence continues at coordinate 8,755,815 of PUFA01000004.1, read as the reverse complement.
ACTATTGACGGCAGTGTGAACCCTGCCTGTTCTCAAGTTCAAAAGTGCCCACCAAATGGCATTTCTGTCCCTGAAGCAAAGCACATACCCGCTGCCTCACAGAATCACATTCTAGATGCTGTCAGGTCTTCCAGACCAGGATTCTTTTCATGGCCAAGGCCAAAGGACAATGTGGTGTGGTGTGGAATGACCCAACGGGTGGCTGCAGCCAGTCTCCCCAGCAGGAGCTGTGTAGGCAGTACCTGGGATTCGGCTTGGAACAGGTGCCTCTGAAGGAGGGCATCAGCCTGGTGAGAGTCCGGCTAGGACCCTGCTCCAAGGGCATAAAGACCCAGAGTAAAATCTACATTGTTTTCCCCTAAAAGGAACCGGGGCTTCTTAGAGAAATGGCCAATTGCAGGCCTGGGGAGGAAATGCACAAGATATGCCAGGAGCATCTTCAGTGGCAAGACGGCTAAGTCTGTTGGAGACCACAAAGGTCATGTCGACAGGGCTCGGAAGCCATACTGGCCAAGATGGGACAATTTGAGCATCACTAAGGACATAATTGCCATGATTGAAAATATATCAAAGATGCCTAAATCCATGAATTCTTAATGATAGCTCCCCGTACCCCCGAAAAGAAAAAAAAATTCATTTATCACTTTGGAGGATGCTACAAAATCAAAGTGTTTTAAACAAGAAGAAACTCATAAATGGAGGGAAAGAACCAAGTATTTGTCCTGTCTTTCCTGTACGAACCGTACTTCAGAGCAACAAAAGCGCTGAAGAGAAAAGTTTCTCTCCACGCCCCAGAATGTCCTGGGCCAAAGGTGAGCCTAACTCACTTGCTCTTCCTCAAGGCGTGCTCCACGCTGTGCCCGCGGAACTTCTTGTAGTAGTCGATGAAGGAGAAGGGCAAGGTGATGTTCAAAGGGTTGGTTCGGTCCGGGGCGGCCGCCCTTTTGCGAGACTCAAACGCGATCATCAAGTCGACCCAGGCCGCGGGACGCTTGATCTTGAATTGTTCGATGAAATCCTCTCCAAATATTTTACACAGAAGTTTTTCAAATTCATAATCTACTCCTAAGGATCCATAGGGTCCACCTGAGTTGAGAACAACATGCGGGCACCCACCATGTGTAAAACCGTGAGAAACTGAATCCAAACTCTGAGAAACAGCCTCCCTGTGCTCTTCTCTAAAAGGAAAACGAAGTTGGAACCCCCCCCCCCCCGAGCAAGTGGACCACAGCTATGTTTTCACTTAGGTTCTTCTTGTTCCTACAGAAACCACCCATCGAAAATCTGTTCAAAGCCAATTACATTTTAAATAAAATCAATACACTTAACTAGCCAGGAACACTGTGGCAATCCCACCCAAGAAGTCCCAAAACCGGCAGGCCTCGCTTAGTCCCTGTGGTCTCCTGATCCTCATCATCCCCACCCCCACCAAGACAGGGAACCTGTTTCTTTTGTTTGGCAATCTTGATCCAAGACCAGGCATCCTGGACCTCCCTCGAAAGCTTGGCCATGGCACTAAATCATAGGTAACATCGGGTTTCGGTCCCATCCTTCCTGAACCCTGAAAAGCAAACTCCCTTGGCCGGCATCTGAAACGGGCTCACTTTATGTCCCAACCCAAGCTATGGTGGCTTGTGTTTTAAAGAACGTTTAACTGCATTGTGTTCTCCAATTTCAAAAAGTCCTCAGGACCCTCTCCCACCTACACTCCCACAAGCGGGCGGCGTGGAGAGGGCGAGATGCTGAGAGAAAGCCGGGGTGTGTGAAACGGCTCGCGTGTGAGAACACTGGCCGTGCGGGGGCTCACCTGTCGCCTTGTACAGTTCTTTAAGGTGTCCCTCCGGTAACCGTATCTGATGGAGACCGTCAGGTCTACGGTGCCGCCACCACTGTCCACAACCACGTATTTGTCACCTGGTATAAAAACAGCCATCCTTTACACAGACCGCTTGCCCCCCGTCCTGAAACGGGCTGGTGGGTGATGACTGGTACCCAGCTAAGCGCCACCAACGCAGTGTACAGTATGGTTTTGCTCATTAGTGACACAGCAAATTAAAATCACAACTAAAGAGAAAGCAGTCATGTCCGCAGGGGTGACAGTTAGCATGGATGATTAAAAAAAAAAACAACCAGATGTGTGAATCTTTAAAGCTTTCATATCACACACTGCCACACACCTGGCACATCCAAGTGCACCATTTCCTGCCAAGTTAACAGCGCCATAAAAGACCTGCTGTTTAACGGAAACTCTGGAACGGGCGAGTTCCAGCCCCTACCTTCCTCTGTAGAGTCTACGTGGTTTTAGAACATGCAAAATTACAGCTCCGGAAAAAAGGTCCTCCCTGGGTGAGTGGTCTTTACAACCAGCTGATTTGAACATTTTCCAAAAGTGCAAAAGGAACAAACAGAAACGCATTTTTGCCAGCAGCGTACACACATGTGCGCGTGCAGAGACACAGACACACACACACGCACACACACAATCCAGCAAAGGCAAAGGACGTTCGAGGACGCTACCTTCCTCCAGCTCGGACCAGATCTCCCCTATGACGTTCTCCACCAGAAAGGTCCGACTTTGCCGGTTACGCCGTATGTGCTCCTTCGCTAGTGGCCGACAGAAAGAAAATGACGACGAGTAAGAAAGCATGACAAAGCGGGCAGTCATCTGCGGTCAGTGAAGGCCACAGCATGAGGCGGTTTAGGGACAGAAGAATGTTGAGTGAAACGTGATAAAAATGAGGACATGAATACGACCTCGGGAATTCCAAAGCCAGCTCTTGCGGAGCAAGTAGCTACTTCCCCTGGCCTCCATCTCTCCATCCGTGTGGCAGCTTTGGCCCGGGCCCTGCTCAAAAGCTCTCCTGGATGAGAGTCCCCCTCTCGGGTGACATTTTTGGGGAAACAGATTAATAAAATCGGCCAATCTCCTGGCTTTGCTGTCCCTTGGAGGAAGCTCTCTGCCAAGAGCTTTCAGTGTGCTTGGCTAAATACCTTCACATCCAGGACTCTGACAAAGGAATGTGGGGTCTGTTTCCCTAATCTGGATCCTGGAGAAACTGGACGGGAGCCAGTTCCTGACCTTGCTGAAGCCAATATGCTCTTCAGCCACAAGGTGGCGCTTCAGCCACAAGGCGGCAGCACATCAGAACCTAGCAAAGCCCCGTACAGCCCTTTTCTGAAACACTGCGGGACAACCCAGCTGTGCTCCAGGGACCCAGTGGCTATGATGCCTGCGTAGAGTAGTTCATCTCCTGCTGGCTTTCCAGCAGCCCGGTGCACAAAGCATGATCCTCTGTCAAGACGAGGAAGCCAGGTCAGGGAGGTTAGGGGACTTGCTGTTCCCACACGGCCGACAGCCCGAAACTACCCCTCTGACCACAGGTCCTCGTGCTCTCTGAGACAACCATTTACAGCGAGGCCTGAACCAGCAGAATACGAATGTTAAGAAATGAGTAACGTGCTGGGAGCGGGTGTCCAGGAAGCGGCAGGCACAGCCAAGGTGGGGACAGGCAAGTCACTTAACCCCTCCGGGCCGCAATTTCCTCGTCTATTCAGCGGGGACGATAATATTTGGCCTCAGTTCCTCACAGGCGGAGCACAGACGGGCTCTCTGATTTGTATCCTCAGCTCTGATTTGACGTGAGCGTGACTGACGCCTGGCTCAGAGCAGGTACAATGGAGGCAAAGCACCAAGTCCCAGACCTGGCGCCCAACCGTGATCACTGCCATGCCGTGACTCAGAGCTGCCACCAACTTGACAGACAAAAGCCCTGTCCAGCACTGCATCATCCCGTCCCGCAACCTGGCTCTGCGCGGATCTCGTTGGTCCCTAAGTGGGCACGACTAACTTCGAATGGCCCTACAAATCCACCTGGTGCTGTTTATCCAGTAAAGGACCCTTGACCCTCTAGCCTCTTTCAGCAAGGAGCAGTGTTGGCGAAACCACACCATCATCTCTGGGGACCGGGATGGCAAACGCCCCGCCAGCTCTTAGTTCCCCGGGCCCTGGTTTATGGTGGAGAGGCCGTCCCCCCGGATTAAAGAGTCCCCTGTAGGCCCGGGGGGAGGGATCCCCAAATTCAGGGCTTCCCTCCTATCCCCAGCACCGGCTCTAGGAGAATTATATTGCAGCTCTTGTAGTGGGCATTTGGTTTTCGAAAATAATCTAGACGAGTAAGGAAATGGCATTCATTTGGGAAAAAAAAAAAAAAAAGCCAAGCAAAGCTAGTAAAACATCTTCTGAGTTCACCAAAAAAATAAAAAATAAAAAAAAATAAGCCCCCCCTTTTTTTTTCAGGCAAATTAAGCCCAAAACTGTAAAAAAACAAAAAAAATGTATCCTTTACTGATCTTATTAAATCCTTTCGGAGTGAAAAAGAAAAACTGCTGACGGCAAACCCTGAGGAGCTGGGGGCAGAGTGCCAACCCATTCCCTCCGTGGTGCCCCCTGGGCATCCATCCTGAAGGAGCATCAAGGGCAGGGGGCGGCCTGGGGGGTCTCAGGGCACCGACACCATTCTGGGTACTCCTGATTAAGTGCTCTGCCAGCAGCCCCTCTTCTCGGGGACAGGTTCCAACTGGAAACCAAGGCTGAGACAGAAGCCCTGCCCCCCGCCCCTCTGATGGGTGCTGGCCAACAATCTGAGGATTCGAAAAACCCTAAAGACCCTTGGAGCTCATAAGACAACAGTGAAGTCCGTAAGGCACAGGCCACAGGCACGGAGCCGCGTGGGGGTAGATAGGACATGTGAAAGGAAAGGAAACCCAAAACTGAGCTCTCGGGGAAGGCAAACATTCAAAACCAGAGTTTCCCCCTCTGTGTTAGACTTAGGGAGGGGTAAGAAGCGCTACACTAGAATTAGCTAATGCCTAGGAATTTCTGTTCATGAACAAACTGCGTGAGAACCAGCATGTAAGCTATAAAGCCCAGTCATTCCTCTTTTTTCCAATTAAAACGGTGAAAATGGGAATTCAAATAAATGTCATCCTGAGCCTTTTTGGAACGTTATGCACCACTCGACTTAAGTTAGCAGCAGGGCGAGCCTCGGCCTGCGTTGGGAGGGCCAAAGCGAGTCCAGCCCCGGCAGGCTGAGGCAGCAGGCTGGCGACAAGTGAGCTCTGTGCCACTGTCGTGTGGCTGAGGTTCACAGACTCCTCGATCGTGGGCTGGAAACGCAGGGCAGTGGCCTCTGGGGCAGAGTCAGTCTGTGAGAAGAGAGCCCTGGAGGAGATGGCCCAGCTCCAGGAATGCGTGCCCGCTAGGGGTGAGCCTGGGCCCCACAATCTCGGAGGTGGGGAACAAAGAAAACTTGGGAACAAGGCTGTTGTTGGGGTGGAGGGGGCAACCTGAGACATACTTCGCTAATACTTCTTCTTTCCCTGGGCCTTCCAGGGCAGGACGGGGTGGGCACGGGAGGTGGGCCAGCCCTGGAGGCCCTCACCTGGGGACAGAGCCCAGATCCGTGGTGCACAGTGCCGCCCCCCACAGCACTCTGATTAGCGTCCAAACTCACTCACATTGGTGGCTTTGACCTTGACCTAGTGTATCTGTAAACTCCGTGGCCTCGGAAAGACCTGGCTGCCAGGGAAAATAGTCTGGGGACCCAGATTATGACCAACTTGCAAACAGGTAAATAGGAGAAAGAAAAAGTTCTTTAAAATCCCCGTTGTGGGTCTCCCTGGGGGTGAGCCCCGTTCCCACAGCTAAATGAACATGGGCCGGGTCAGGAAAAGTCAGCCCTTTACATAGGTATTTTAAACTCGCACCGGGTTTATGGCTAAGACACATAATGAGCTCCTCACACACGAAGCAAGCAGCCTCAGTGAGTGAGTCAGCAATAAATCAACAGTCTTAAACGGAGGAATTAATAATAGGTAATGGGATCAGATTAAGAATCAGTTAACAGACAAGAAAGATTAAGAGCTTAGTCAAATGCAAAGCCAACAAGAACTGTTCTCAGGCCTCCCTCAGGTTTTTGGAGAGAAGTACCCTCCTCCCCGCCGTCCTAAGGCACATGGGAAGGTAATGAACCAGGGTACCCCCACTGCTGAGTTTATGGGGTTCCCTGGAAGGGCCAAACGGGGGTGGGGGGCGGCTGAGCACAGAGCTACTTAAAGCCACCCTCTTCGGGAGCGTTTGATTCTTCATCACAGCGCCTTTAAATAATCGGAGGCCCAGAGACATGCGGGAGGCAGAGGTGGGGGGGGGAGCAGGGAGGGGGAGAGAGAGAGCAGAGATACCCTGTGCAAACCCAGCTCCTACTGTGTCACTGGCGCTGTACCCATTGACCGCGGTCTTGCTGCTGAGCTCGATGAGCTGGTGCAGCCGCAGCTTCCGGCAGTAGATGGAGGCGGCCTCGCGTTTCCAAGGCAATGACGAGCTGCTCCGAGTTCTCGGGGGAGGCCAGGCCCGCCTGGAAGGAAGAAGCAGAGGCTGGGACCCGGGCTCCCGGGGCAGGACCGCTCTGAGGACACCTACCCCTGGGGCTGACACCCTCAGGGAACGGAAGTGACACGCAGGCTCTGCCTTTTGGGGAAATCCTTTGCATAGGCCCGTGCAGAGCTAAACGTCAGGGGTGATGGGTCGTGGGGTCCCACGCCAGGTGCCCGAACACTGCAGAGTGGCCAAAGAAAACGTATAGCACCCCTGGGAAGTGCCAGGCTCTCAGATCGCGGGGTCTCTTGCATTTTGGGGCTTGTTTAGCTCAGAACTGAGAAGCATGAGAGGGAAGGGCCCTCGAATTTTGAAAACCGTTACAGGAGAGCAGGTAGATGATCTGTTTTTGATGATAACAGGCCAGTCTGAGAGAGCAGAGTAAGCCCCAGTCATTGGTGGCCCAGGAAGCAAATGGCCCGTCGCTGGACCTCAGCGAGGCGAGCCTCCGATTGTGCGGCACGGGAGTCTGACCCGGAGGGCTCCAGGTGAGAGCCCCTCCTGGAACACCACCCGGCCACGCTTTCCCGGAGCCGGGGGGAAGGCAGCTGGCAGTTTTCATTCAAGGCCTGTATCCCTTTAAAGCGGAAATGCTCTGCTCGTGACATCTGCCTTGTTCCAGTCACAGTCCCTCCAGACCTTAAGAAGGGCCAGCCCAGGAGGCTCTGGGACCACCCTTCCAAGGGCGCTCAGAGAAACAAGCCCGGCTGGCCTCTGCCGGGTCCCTGCCCCCCTCTCCTGGCCTTGAACTGAAGCCCAGCGCCTCTCCTGCTTGTCCAGCTGCTCCAGCCCATGGCGTTTCCTTGGCTGCCGGCAGCGGGATGGAAAATAGAAGTGCACCTCGTTCCTGTCACCACAGTGTTTGTTCGCCTTTGTTCCCGTATCCTAGGCAACTTCGGGATGCTGTTCTCACGCCACACCCACTTGGTCGAAGGCCCCAGGTCTACGCCAGGCCCAGGTTAAGTGGAGCAGGAACAGAAGGTCACAGACGGAAGGGGCTTAGGAGGTCCCATTATTGGGCAGGGAGGAGACGGGGGTCAGGTGAGATCATCAGAAATGCAAAGGACCTTTTGTCTAACTCCACCACTTCATGCAGAAAGAAAACACAAGGCTCAGAGGGGTAGGGTGACCGACCGCCCTGGGTTTCCTGGAGCACAGGACCTTCAGTACTAACACCCAACAGTCTTAGGCGCAAAGGTGTCCAACCCCAAGAGGCGGAGCCGGCCCAGGTCCTGGCCTCGTGCCTTGCAGACCAGCTCTTACTCGGTTCTCGGCTCGTCCGCTCTGCGTGACTCCAGTCACTGCAGTGGGGCCCAGGACGTCGGACCTGGGCAAAACCCCCTGCTGCCTCTACTGCTCCCACTTCACCTGGCTTAAAGGTGCCCTCTCTCCCCGCTGGCTCTGAGACAGCGGCCGCTGATGCGCTGCCCCCCACGTGCGGCCGGAAGTTCTCCAAGATAACCATATCCAAAATGAGCCCATGCATTATGTCCTCTTGAGATACCTTCCGCAGGGAGCGGACTGAAAATCTCTGCTTTGCCAATACTGAGTGATGCACAGTCAAGCGGGAGACCCCCTTCCGGAAGACTGACTTTATAAAACCGGACAGAACCGTCTGCAAGAAACCCGCCTCACTGCCTTGTACCCTCGGCTGTGGCCAGCCACATGGGCAGCACCTATGCCCATCATCAGCTCAGTCCCCGGGTCAGAGGCAGGGTCTGCCGTTAGCTGACATGGTCAGCCAGCCACTGATAAGACACAGACGCTGTGATGAGATTTCCCACGACTCCCATTCAAGGGGTTAAAAGTCCCCACCCCAGCCTCAGTTTCTCACAGGGTCACATTAGACACCCTCGGCACAGAGATAGACAAATGCCATATGATTTCCCCTACCTGTGGAATCTAAAGAACAAACAAATAGAAACAAACTCATAGATACAAATGAGAAGGGGTTTGGGGCGCAGGTGAAAAGGGAAGGGACTAAAATGTACAAACGGGTGGTTACAAAATAATCACAGGGATGGAAAGCATAGCACAAGGAATAGAGTCAATAATATTGTTGAAACTCTATAGGGAGTCAGGTGGGCACTAGATTTATCAGGGTGATCACTTCATAAGTCAAAGAAATGTCTAATCACCATGTTGTACACCTGAAACTAATAATAATGTATGCAAATTGTTATTGAAAAATAAAAAATTATAGGACACCCTTGGTACAAAGGTAGCAGAGGATACAGTGCCCAATGAAAGGACAGGGTGATATGGCGAGACATCTGAACCTTTCGCCCCCAGGATCCCAGAAGAACAACATCCCAAATGAGACCAAGAAGAGCCCCTTAGTCCTCCTAGAGCAGAAGCTCCCAGGTCCGGAGGAAAAACTAGCCACAGGGGAACAGCTGGGCCCAGATGTGTCGGACCCTCCTCCAAGTTCAGAATGGAAGGTAAACTTGGGGGAGAGGTGGGGTGAGCGGAGAGCCAGAGTAGCGCCCGGGGACTCAGAGGAAAGGAGGAAAGGCGAAGCTGTGCCCACCCGAAAAGCACATTACTGTCATCGTGTCTCACTGGGGTGTCAGCCCGCCGGGCGGCCCTCATGTGGGGGCTGGGCCTGCGGTGGGCGACGTGATGGAAGCACAGCAAGTAAACTCCTTCTCCACGCCCTGCCTGACACTCTGAGCAGGAACTCAGATTAAGATGGCAATATCTACACGGAAAAAATCAAATCAAAAAGTCCAGAGGAGTGAAGAGCCTCGAGTAATGTTACACGACTCGACGTGTCCATGTGTACCTGGTATGTGACTGAGATGATCCCCTGCCAGGATGCCCACATCCTGAAGACGTAAAAGACACACAGGCCGACTGGGTGCAAAACACATGGCTGCACCCCTCACACCCCTCAGGGGGGTCCTTCCGCCTGTCCCTCCCCAGCTGGGCTGGCCTCGGCTCCACGGCAAAAGCTTTGACCCGTTTCCACGGGCGTTCCCCGTGGTCCCCAGGAGAAGATGCAGACGGGAAGTGAGGCTGAAGAGGACCCCAAACAAGAGGGTAGGAAAAGCAAGGTGAGAGAGGGGCCTGGCAGGGTCTGGGAAACCCAGGACAAAGTAACCACACTCCTTTGCTTGAACCAGTCCCTATCCAGCTCCCCAGTGAGTGTGAAAGGCTGTTTCCCCACAGTGAAGAGCTGAGGGACAGAGAAGACAAGAGGAAGCAGCTGGCTCTATGCAGATTTTCTCTCCCTCCCCGGGAGGGGTCTCAGGTGCCTGTGGACTCCAAGAACAGGAGGAAATACTCGTGAACCCGCCAGACTCCCAACCCCACCTGTCTTCATCTCTAAGCAGGAGGGTCCAGTGCCGGAAACGTAAGCTTCGTTTGCATGAACTCTAACCGTCGTCTTAGCAGAAGCCCTCTGCCCAGCAGCTGTCAAGATACCTGGGGGTCTATTTGCCTGGGATCAGACCAGGGGCACCTGGAGCAGAAGGGCCCTCTCTTGGCCTTTGCTAATTCTGCCTGTAGAGCTGGGATCTCATGGCTACTCTGCCACTGTGAGCTCTCCTTTAACTGGGGCCCACGCGGACATGTCTGGCCTCTCCTGCAAGGTGGTACATTTCCTAAGGGCAGCAGTCAGCGCACAGTAGGTACTTAGCAGATAGCGCTCAATGAATGAATTGAGCATCCTTCCACCCAGCCTTTATTCTGCAGTTTCTTGGCGCTCATCTCTGCAAAATGGAATGAGAGGGAGCATTCCACCGATGTGACCTAGGGCTTTTACAAACAGAAAGTGTCAGAACCGAGAGCACGCCACCCTACTCGACTCCCCCACAACTCTGGGGCAGCAGGAACGCTATCGTAGTAAGCTGCTTCAGAGTTATGAGCTCCCCGGGGAGGAGCACAGGTGGGTGACTCCAGGGAGGCCAGGAATGTGGGCGTCTACACCCACTCTCTGCTCCTTGGCCCTGCAGTCGGCTCGGATGATCCGCCAGGGACCGTGTTCACAGTGGAGAAGCGCGAGCAGATGGCTGAGTGCTCTGCTGGCCTGGCGTCAAGCTGCAAAGGGCTACAGCTGTGCTGGTTCTGTGTGTCATGGCTTGGTGGTTTTGTTTGTTTTGCTTCTTTTTCTTCGTGTGATTATTTTTCACTGCAGTTTGTTCAGAAAGGGAGGTACGTGCAAGCTGCGACTCCATGTCCGATGAGATCGTCATATGGAAGGGAACAGCATTGATTTAACCTACTAGAGTTACACATTTTAGGCAAAATGCCTCTAGAAATAAACTGGACTGTTTCCTATCCATGAAGCCCTCAAGACTCAGTGGAACTTCCTCCCGCACTCTCGGTCTCTTACGAAAGCCTCAGAAGGATCAGTGGTCCTTTCTGCTACCATCTTTCCACTGAACGTTCTTCAAGAGTCTAAAGGTGCCCTGAGGCTGTGAATTATAAAAGAGATTTAAGCATTTTTCAACAAGCACTTGACACTAGCAAAGATTTTGGAGTTTCACAGGTGAGATTGTACTTTGTAAAGTACTCTGCAGCCCACACTGGCAGCAAATGCCACACCTCTAAGCAGATCCCCGAAACCACCCACTCCAGGCCTGCTCGTCCCATGGGAGAGGCTGCCCAGGGCCTCATCTCCTCTCTGCATCCGGGCTTCTTCCTCCTCCACGGGCCAGTAGAAGGAGAAGCTCAGACCCCGCAGACCTGCACTGCGAACTTGGGTTCAGGAAATCTCCGATAGGCCTGGAAGGAGGGGCTCCATTTTTACCCACAAGCAGGGTGGATGGGACCAGTTTCCCAGGTGCCCTGAGCATCCTACCTCATCCTTCCGGCTCTTACGCCGGAAGCCAGGATGATGACGCGCAGCACTCTGGGTGGAAGGATTGGTGGGCACTCTCAGATCTCAGAAGCTGTCTGGGCCAAGAACTGCGGTTTTGGCTCAGGTTCTATATTAGGGTTCTCCAGAAAAAAAACAAACCAGTAGGATGTATATCTAGAAAGAGATTTATGACAAGGAACTGACGCACACGATTACAGAGACTGACAAGTCTGCAGTCAGCTCGCTGGAGGACCAGAAGAGACGACGACGGTATCGTTCCCTTGCTGGCAGGCTCAAGGCCCAGAAAAAGCCGACGTTCCTATTCAAGTCCAAAGGCAGGAACAAAGCCAATGTTCTAGTTTGGAGGCCAGCCGGCAGGAGGCACTCCCTCTTATTCTAGCAAGGTTCCGCCTTCTGTTCTAGTCAAGCCTGCAACTGATTGGACGAGGCCCACCACCTTCGGGAGGGCAATGTGCTTCTTCAGTCAATTGACTTACATGTTACTCTCATCCCAAAACACCTTCACTGCAACACTCGGAATGATGTTTGACCAAATATCTGGGTACCCCTTGACTCGGTCAGGTTTATGCACAAAAATAACTATCACAGGCACACGATTTTCTTATTCTGTTTAAAATGGGGGAGGGCGTGAGGAGGGGAAGTTGGGGAGATGCTAATTTGGGCCACCCAGTAGAACCCTTCATTGACTCTTCCAGAAGACAGGCTAAAGAGACCGCAAAGAAGTCGGCAAAGCAACTGTGCCCCTAACACCCTCCGCCCTCTCCCAGCAGTACGCAAGGCATCAGTGAACCCCTCAGCTGCAAGCAGCTTGCGGGCGGGCCCCCGTAATGGTCACACAGGCTACGACTCCAGCGCCTACCACGGCCCTGGCACCAGGAAGGCCCCAGCAGAGATTTGTTTAATGAATAAATGGATGACTGCTGAACGGTCCCTGACATCCTGAAATCCATGCGCTGACTGCAAACTGAACACAAGTATCAAGTCGGAATTACAAAAGGGCCCAAACACTGCACCAGAGCAAAGCGAGCTGGCATTGAGAGGACAGTCCCATTTGCAGGCGAGCCTGTCGTTGGGCTCCAGGAAGCAAATTCCCCACGTCCGCAAAGCTGGTCACATCCGCCCTGGCTGGGACCTGCTGACCCTTCTGCTCTCTGAGGTGCCATTTTGATTCGGCCAAACCCCAGAGGATGCCACCCCAGCCCTGCTCCTGGTTTCTGTCTGTCCTCGGTGCTCTAGTGTAAGGGGCCCTTCCCCACCTCCCACCTCCGACTCCCTCTCTCTCAGAGACCCTCCCCTGTGCTCGGGAAAGCCAGCCCAGAGCTCCAACAGCCCTGACAAAGCTGTCGGTCGCCGCACCTCTTTCTTTTTCTGGCTAAAAATAAGAACTGGCCCTTTTCCGGGTCACCCATTTGTTGCCGAAGTCTTCCTGTGGGCTGGAAAATGTGAGTCAAAACCATAAATCTTGAGTATCCGTCCTGGGAAAAACTCAGAAGGCTGGGCTGCGTCTTCACAGACAGCCGTGCCTGGCGTCCAGTCCTTGGCCAGTGCCTGAAGGCGGAGACCCTGGAAAAGCTCCACGATGCCCAGGGCATCTGTGGACAGCTGCGGTGCATTTGTGTGTGTGTGTGTGTGTGTGTGTTGCTTCTTTTTTAAAAAGTTGTCTCTTTTTGGAACTTCCACCCTCTTCTTTCATCTCTATGAAAACAAATCTATTTTTGGCAGATACACAGACCGAGCCAGATTCTCACGCTGCACAGAGGAATGGGAGAGCAGAGGAGACCGTCTGGGGCAGGGGACGGAAGAAAGGGAACAGAGGAGAGTGAGGGGAGGGGACACTGCTCTTCCTTGAACTCTACCTGCCACCTGGGGTAAAGCCTCAAGCATGGAGTACGATTCATGACACCCGTGTGCCCACGGCCAGTTTACTACATTCCCGTGCTCAGCATGGACTCGGTGGGTGCTTTCAAGGAAAGGTTCATACGTGCGGCCACAAACTCAACATCAGAGATGTGTCCCCTGGGAAAGGTGGCTGTCACCTGAGGGGTATGGCGGTGGGCAAGAGGACACCCATTCCCTGGGAGACTTTCTCCAGCCCAGCCCAGGTTGATGACTCTGAAAACTTTATTCATCGGTGTCACCCCAATAATTTTTAATATTAAAAAACTGACTTTCAGGGCCCAGAGAGCTGAGCCAGGCCCCAGGGTGGGTGTTCATTAAGCCCAGGGGTGAAGCACCCGGAGCCAGCTCTGTCCTGGGATCGGAACCGAAGGTCGGTGTGGCCAGCCATGGCGGCCATGAATTCGGACCCTCGTGGAAGCCCCACTGTGACACTAGCTGTCTGGAAACAGAGTGAGGGCATGAGGGTTCGTGGCACCAGCAGTGCCCCCAGGGGCCCACAAGGGACAGGCTGGCCCTTAGCCCTGGAATGCTCTGTCCCCATGGCGTTCGGTCCGCCAGCACACCCCCGAGCCGTGCCACTGCCCTCACGCAGGCGCCGGCCGCCGCGCCGGTGCGACCGCCCTCGCCTCTCTGTGGGGCGGCCCCACGTGCTCCCGCGTGTGCATCGTGTGAACCGTGCAGAGCGGCACCGTACTTCCTTTGTTTCTCGGCTGCACATGTGCAGCTTTCGGCCTCCACACCAAGCTGGTCGGCCTGGTCCACAGCCCTTGGCTTTGTCTTTAGTCCTTTCTTCTTCAAATAGTCTCATTCCCCCAGCCTTTTACTTAAAAGTTCTCAATTTTATTCACCCACAGAGAACCCCGTCTGAAATCCCAGCCCCCAGGACACGCCCCTCCCTCTGGTCAGTCTGACCTCGGCCCCTAGTCCCCTGCCTGTGGGAAACCCTCGACGCCTCCCAGGGAAGCCTGTGAATGCTGGGGGACAGCTGACCGGGTGACAGTCACCACCGTGGGCATCCTGGGCCCCCGTCCACTATGCCCCCCCCCACACTCACCTGGTAGGCAGCTTGTCTCATGAACTGCTTGGCAGGCTGCTTCCAGATGGCAGGCACAGTGATGACCCATCTGACGTCAGAGTTCTCGAACTCCGAACCGGCCTGGTCGCTCAGCTCCTAAAGCCAAGGGGAGCACAGCACGTCCAGTGGGCACCGCTGGTCCTCTTGGGGTTTCACTGAGAATCCAGCCTTCCTGACTATGAACTTATGTAGCTTCCAGGGCCTCCTGAACTTACCAGTGTCAGGGAGCAGGGGTCTGTCTTCTGAATAGGCACCACGCAGGGAGCACCTGGCTCCTTTCGCTCGCTCACTGACCACAGGCGGGAGGCAGGCAGCCCGGAGGCCTGTGGCCACGTCCTAGTCATGTGACTTAGGGCTTCCGTTTCCTTATCTGTACAATGGGGATACTAATACCTAGCCCGTAGGGTTGCTGGGAGGACTGATGATTTCGCAGAGCTACACTTACTGAGCGCTTACTCTGTGTCAACCTTGCTAAGCACGTGGCACACCTCGCCCTCGTTAACCCATCCAAGAACACCCTGAGGGAGCGGCTATAACCGTGCCCCCTTTTCCACGGATGGGAAACTAAGGCCCAGGGGTGTCCAGCAGGTCTTAACGAAATTGTTACAGGTGGTCTCAGCTCTAGACCGGCGCAGGGCCCACAGGCACGCTTAACACCTGGCAGCAACCGTCAGCGTTGTCACTGTCCTTGACCTCACCGGAAGCCCAGCACCTCCAGGGAGTTTTCCTGGGAGGACGGTGACCGGACCTACGCCGCCAGAACCATGCTGCCCTTAACTCTCGGTCAAGGTCAAACCGGGCGGAGACCTGGGATGGGCGGAAGCCTCGGAGGATTCCTCCAGGCCCACGGAGGCAAAATACATCCCCGGAATAGTTCTGACTCAGCATTCCCACCTGCGGACGGGGGATTAGCACTAAGCCACGGCCTAGTGGCGAGATTAACCGAGAACACACAGCCAACGTGTGGCTCCAGGGGGCCCCCAAGCAACGCCGCCGCTTCCCTTCCCCTCCCGCCTCTCGCCGCCGTCGCCAGGCAGCTCTGCAGTCGAGCCGAACCACACGCGCACGGGCTTCTGCCTCAGAGCTGCCTCTGGGGACACCTTTCAGATGAACAGGCTGGTGGGTTGTTGTTTTTCCCCCTGAAGGGTATCTCATCCTCCCTATTGTTTCGAATAGGTATCTTGGGGCTGACGTTCACACTGAATTAACGTCCTCTTCGGTCAGTCCACTTTTTTCCCTTGCCTTTCAAATAACGGTCAATTGTGACAAAAGACACATAACATAAAATGCACTGCCTTCGCCGTACGTTTTAAGTGTAGATAGTTCGCTAGTGTTACGTACATTCGGCAAACTTCGAACGTTTTAAAAAACATCTCTGCTTTGGGCCAACATGAGACAGCCAGTTTTCTGGGGGAAGGACCCTCACATGAATCGAAGCTCTCATTTGTCACGCACGTTCACTTGCTTTCCTCGTGGACGAGGAGGCTGCTTCACGCACGGGATTGCTGAGATCGTCTATTTTAGCTTATTCTGGTCCAGCATGCAATCGTTCCCACCTCTGAATCCTTTTGTCCCTTGAATACCGGCCAGCCCTGTGATGAAGGGCCCTAGTTCCTATACAGCTCCTCAGTTTTTCTTCATGGAATGTCTTCGCGGGTCCCCTGCGGGGAGGAGGTGCTACCAGGTTCCTGGAGCCTCTGGCGGGGCTAGCAAGTTCGCAACCACCCTCCAGCCTTGAGCCTGCATAACCTCCCGCCCCTACTCTCCTCCACTTTCGGTGATCACATAATACCAGAAGCTTCTGAACTTGCTAATTCTCTCTGCACAAAGCTCCACGCAAGGCTCTTTAATCATCTGATTTACACCCACTCGTCCCACGCCCATGGGAGAGGACACTGGGTAGACAGCTATATCCCACTTAGAAATTAGCCGTTTTCCGCAATCTGGGCCATCACTGCACAAACCTTTGCAATGGCGATCCAAGGGGGGCTCACTCACGCAACGTCTTCCATGGGTTCTGAATGTAGGGGTGCCAGGAGCAGAGGGGGAGAAGGAGGGACAGCAGCCACCACTTGCCAAGTATTCACTCTGCGCCCGGCCCCGAGGAAGGCACTTCCTGTCTGTCATTTCATTGACTATCAAGTGACCCATGAGGTAGTTACTGGTCTCCCTCTTCAGGTGAAGAAGGTCGATACTGGAGATGCTGAGCTCGGCTCCCAAAATCACGCAGGTGATACGTGTGTCTCCCGTCTGTCTTTCCTTTCACTTTTTTGACTGAGATGTAATTTGCATGCCCTACAATTCGCCTTGGAAGTAGACAGCTCAGTGGGTCTTAGTATATTGACAAGGTTTGTACAACCATCTCCACTATCTCATTTCATCGCCCCCAAAAAGAAACCCAGTCCCTTTACCAGTCGCTTCTCAGTCCCTGGCGACCACTAACCTACTTTTTGTCTCCCTAGAGGTGCCCAGGCTGGACTTTTGATATAAACGAAATCGTACACTGTGTGGCCTTTCGTGTCCGGCTTCTTTCACGTAGCATGATGTTTCCATGGCTCCACCATGCCGTGGCATTTAGTGGCACCTCATTCCCATGTACGGCACAATGATATTCCATCGCGTGGACAGACGCCATTTAGTCGTCCACTGACGGTCACGTGGGCGGTTCCTGATTTTCAGTTACCATGACTACAGCTGCTCTAAACAGTCACATACGAGTTTCTGCATGATTAAGTGTTTTCGTTTCTCTGGGTAGGTACCTAGGGGTGGCATTGCTGGGTCGTATGGCAACGGTGTCTAAGCCCTGGAGGACCTGCCGGACTGTCCTCTGCGGACCCCCTGCAAGGCCCACGCTCTCTCCCTCCATGCTGCACCTGCTCCCCTGGCTGGCAGGTGCACCACCCCTGCCTGCCACGGGCGCAGCCACGTGACCTACCTTTAGCGCCTGCTCCTTAAAGTACTGCAGGGCATACGCAAAGATGTCCAGGGCTTTGACTTTCTTGCCGTTGGCTGCCGTCAGGTCAGTATCCATAGAGAGGTCCTGGCAGGGGGAGGGGAATAAAACAGTAAGAAGACCGAGGAGAGACGTGCCTTCCAGCTTCGGGAACTGCTATGTGGAGTTTTGGGGAACCTGGCGAGCCATACTTGTGTTCCCCAGTGTTTGAGGGGCAGACAAGGATAGTGTGCCCCCCTAAAACAGGCCTGGCAGCATTGTCCGCTTACTGTACCCGAGGCCCTGGCTGTTCCCTTCAGCCCCGCCTCCAATATGCCCTCCCTCCCCTTCCCTCTTTCCCACTCTCTATCCTGGATCCTCTGAGAGTGAGGTTTCAGGGCAGCGACAGAGCCCAGGCAGAGAGAAAAAAACGCAGCCGTTGCCACCGCCGGTGTCATTTACATACTATTTCCACATGTGGACACACATGGTTACTCCCAGAAGCCCCCCAACGGAGGCCTACATGATCATGCCAACCCCCTGACATGCATGATGCTAAACAGACGTGAAGCTTTCATTTCCCAGTGAGCCGCCAACCAAGTCACCAAAATAGAAGAGCTCCTATTTTAAGGCTTTTGCTGCTCATCCACTGGGAGCCAAGCATCACTGCCTCCCTTCCTCCACCACAAGCGAAAGCAGCCGTTGAGTGCAGGGTGCTCTGCGAGATGCTGTCTGGACCGAGGCCATTAAAAAATGATGAGAAAAGTCCCTGCAGGGTGGGGATGGGCGGGGACAGCCTCCTGGAGCCAACAGGCTCATCATTACCAGGGGGAAAAAATATATATATATATACATCAGTGGGGCATCCAGATTGATCCAGGCCGGGTAATTAGGCTTTGCCTCTGGAGCGTGCAGGGGCATCGAGCTACTACGCCAGCCTCATGGAGGCTGTCCATCGTCCTGACCCATCCGCATAAGCTCCCTCCTCCTAGCCAGTCACTTCCCACCCCCCGGTACTCAGCAAAGACACCCCAGCTTTTGGGTGACAGCTCCCAGGCTCAGAAACGTGGCCAAGCACCAGGAAGCCACAGGCTCAGAATTTTAAAAATTCAAATTGGAAATATTTCTGTGCTTCCACCTGCGCAAGCCGAAATTCAGCACAGCGTCCCTTCGGGTGAAATGGGAACGAGGCATTTCCAACAGAATGCGGCCTGCTCCACAGAGAGGCAACCACGGCCTGAGTACCCAGCTTCAAGCTTCGGCAGGCAGGGCGCTGGCTGTCGGGTTTCCCGGTATTTGGTTTGTCGTCTGCAAACACTTAACTGCAGACCAATGAAAGCAAGGATAATAGGAGCTGGCCATTGACTAAGACTCACGAAGTACCAGCGGGGTGCTAAGAGCTTTGTGTGTTTGGATCCCTTCCGTCCTTACAGCATCCCCACGAAGAAGGCACGATCAGTGTCTCCGTTTCACAGACGAGGGACTAACACAAGGCCCGGAGAGGTCAGACACTTGGAAGGTGGCAGAGGCACGGATGCAACCCAGGCTGCCTGTCCCCAGCTCCATGGTCCTAAACATCATCGCCAGCCTGAATCTCTAAGTGCCGAGAATGAAGGGATAAAATCTTACCCTGAAAAAATTCTATGTCAGGGCCCTGCCTTTTCCATGAAGCCCGAGGGAGGCGCCCCGACTGACCTGGGCACCTCACAAAACGCTGGCATGCTGGGGGCACAACTGCTGTGGGGGTTGGGCCGCCGATTACTGGGCACACCATTTCCTGAGCGTCCCCCTTCCCCACACTTTAACGAGTAAATGGGCAAGCAGTTACTTCCAAACTGGTTGGTTAAGAGCCACCACCTTGACCCCGCCCCTCGAATACGCCCAGTCCCTGAGCCCCTCCTCCAGGGTCCCCTGAGCCTGAGCCCCTGCAACATCCACTCTAGTTAGATGCGAACAAGTCGTTAAATATTCTGAACACCTGCCCACGTGTGCACCAGAAACTGCTGCATGTTCCACAGAAGTATCGTGTGCTCCGAGCTGTTTCTAAAATCAAGGTAGACAGACGTGAATTTCTGCTCAGGAGAAACCTGAAGGTCCCCCGGGTTGGAAAAACCCTTCCCACAAGGCTGGAGGAACTCGGCTGTCCAGCGTGGAGGACTCGGGCCGGGGAGAGGCTCGCTTACCCCCGTGGTATGCAGCTTCATCTTGAACTTCTCCAGGTACAGCCACTGCTTGGCCTCGTTGGGATCCAGGTCGTGGTAAAAGTCCCTGGCGGCGTACCCAAAGCTGTGGAACTTCCTCTCGGGAGTCAGTAAGATGGTGGTCGGAGTTTTCTGATTAGACACGCCAGGGTCACCGCCTTCCCATCGCCTGCCATCGAGGAAAGGCAGAGGTTGTAGGGTCTTCTTTCAAAACCCCAGGGGTAGAGAAGGCACAGGTGTCAGCTGGTGGGGTAGGGGGAAGAATTCAGGGCCCAGGAGAGACTTAAAGGATCAGACAACCGTCACTCAAGGGTCAGACTCGAGTGACTGACAACTGGATCTTGAATGAAGAAAGGCCGCTGCAGGCTCTCAGAGGTGGGTGAGCGTGGACATGTATTCCCAGGAACACTAAAAGGGTGTGTGGATTAGAGAACGAGTGTGTAAATGAGAAGAGTGATTGTACAAATGGGAAGCATGAGAAACGAGTTTGGGAAGGCAGCTGGAACGAGGCTGAAAATACCCAGAAGAGTCTGAGATTTAATCAGTGAGGAACGGGGAGCCACTAAAGGATTTAGCGCAGAGGCGTGACAGAATCAGAGCTGCCGTTGACCAGAGCAAGCTGGGCTAAAGGAAGGGAGACAGGAAGGCAGGACGCTGAGGAGGAAGCTCGGGCCTCATCCAGGAGCAGAAGGGAGAGAGCCCAGTCAAGGGCAGAGAGCCACGGTAGGGGGCCGAGTCGTCCAGTGGGAGAACTGAGGCGGATGACCGCAGTGGTAGGCAGAAACCAAGGCGCCCAAAGGTTCCAAGCTCGGGCACCTAGAGGAGAGAGCACCCTTCACAGAAACCAGGAGTCCTGGCCAAGTAGGAGGCTGTAGGGAACGTGGGAGCTCTAGTTGGATGTGCTGGCATTGAACTCCCGGGAGGGGGTTGAGGATGCAAGCCCGCAGTTCACAGAAGAGATCCTGGCAGGAAACTGACGGGGGCACCTCCATGCTGGGGTAACAGCCGCAGTGACAAGGTGGGACGAAGGCACTGGCGGTAATAGTAAGGAGGAAAGAGACTATGTCCTGCAGGGCTGTGCGCCAAAGAGGAGCCAGAAGAGGGGCAAGGTGGGTGGGTACACACAGACAGGCAGACATGGAGGCAGGCAGGCAGATGGACAGAGAGACGCGATGGGAAGACATCCTGGAACTGATGGCAGGGGCGATGGAGCAGGGCAGGGGATGGGTCGAGCCCCAGAGATCCTTCCTTCCTTCTCTCAGATAGGAAGGAGGAGACGAGGAAGGGGAGTGGATGAGCAGGTGACCCGATGCTTCTCTCTCCTTTGGGGCCACTGCAGAGAAGCCACAGCTGCCAAGAGGCCAGGATGCTCTCCTGTCTCCAGCGCAGCTGCCATGAGCCACAAGTCCCCTGTGAGCAGTCTCGTGGAGACAGGGTGCATGAGGGAAGTGCACCTCCTCCCCGGCCCACCTGGCAAGGCGGGTGGCTGCTCTCCGGGCTGACCTCCCGCCTGCTCCTGACACTGTGTCCTTAAGCTTCAGTGGGACCGACCATCACATCCAGAAGGAGAGTCAGCTTCCACCTGGACTTGCCACATAGACTAGTCGGCGTCATCCCTGGCCGGTTCCCCAGTCGAGCTCCATCAGGGTGCAGGTTTCCACCCAGGGAGCCAAAGCCCCCACGGCGACCCCGCTGGGACGCAGCACCCATCACCGTCCGAGGCAGACACCGGGCGCCTGGGCCAGGGGTTCGCGCCTCAACCCCTCACAAATGGACTTTCCATTTCTATTAGCACTGACGTTTATGTCAGTAATGACCTGAGTTTCTGCCTTTAAATTTTTATTCCTTCATTCCCATAAAATACAAAAAAGGAAACTTCTCATTCATTGCTTTGTTGTCTGTATATAGTCATGCTACTATGTTCTGATTGAAGTAAAATCCAGGTAGAACCTCCCTCCAAAATCTCTACAATAGCTAAGACAACGTCCCTGAGGTTCTGAATGCTTCTAGTGTGCTGTGAGAGTCCCTCTCAAGTTTGAAGTTATTTCCGCCTTTTTTTTTTCCACTCGACATCCCTTGTAAATAACATTTCTTAAAACAACTTCAGAGACACTGATGAGCGCTGGTTCTAGCTTTTACTAGCATGTTCTTTTCCTCATGAGGAATGGTAGAGCAGACAGGCCCTCATAGCATCTGTCTAACAAACCGGAGGCAGAACCCTGGTTCAACCGGCCCTACAGCCTCAGGGTCTCTACTCGAACCAACCTTTCTGTGTCTGGAGCCTCTTAGGATAGGGGCCTCAGCTGAGTCACGTCTGCATTTCCAGAGGAAAGGTGGCGCCTCAGCCAACATTGGGGTGGGGATCGCTTTCATTCTGACTTGTGCTTTAAACAGCATGTGATACGCATGCCTAAAATCTTACTCGGGGGAGTGATCACTAATTTCCACAATTCCCAGTTAAAGGGAATTACCCAGTCACAGCATATCATCCAGAGCCAATCCTTGGGTTTGGAGAATCAGGTGATAAACCTGGCTCCCCAGAGCTTTGGGGGGCCACAGACTCTGTGGAGGCCCACGGCCAGACAGGGGAGCCAGCCGGCGCTGGCGCTGGACAGACCAGGTCCTCACAGACGGTCGGTCACACGGGGCTGGGGTGGATGTGAGGACATGCTGAGCTGCTGCACGCAGTGGGGCGAGGGGCAGGGGGTGTCCCGGACACAAAGCGTGCCCCAGGAGACCCAGGGCAGCCACAGGGTGACCCTTCAGTCACTTGGCTGGATTTCACCACACTCTGCCTTTTCTTAGGCACGATGCTTTCTGCTCTGGTCACTGTCATCCCATGACTGTTCTTTACGTGGAAGAGCTGGTACCTTCCCTGCTTACATTTTACTCTTTGCTAAGCGCTCGACAGGAAATCTGATGTCATTAGCACACACACCCTCTGAGGCAGGTACTGCCATTATGCCCATTTCACGGATGAGGAAACTGAGGTTTAGAAGCCTCAGCCATTGCCTAAAGTCACACAGTACGAGGCCGAGCCAGCGCCTGGATCTCGGCCACCACGGCCCATCTGTAAACCAGCGCCTCCCCCTCAGGCTGCACACTGCAGTCACCCCAGCCAGGTTTCAAACACAGCCTCCAGGCCCTTCTCAAACCACCTGGGTCAGAATTACATCGACACTTCTGCAGACCCGAGACCTGGAGCCCAGAGGTGAGAAGTGGCTTGCACAAAGTGGCACGGTGAGTTTGGGCCAAGATGGGCCAGAACTCAGGACCCGCCTACTAAGCGCCATTCACCTGCTCACTGAACTAACCCCTCTCCCCACCCCCAGGGCCCGCGCCCAAGTCTCCCCAGGTATAGTGACTGGCACCAGCACGTGCCCCTCCCCACAGCGCTCACCTCATCACGTGGATGCACTCTGGCTCCTTGGCGAAGCTGTAGGCGTAGCCGCTGGCCGTGGTCCCAAAGTCGATGGCCACCACCACGAGAAACGTCTGCTGCTCTGAGACGTGAGGGTCTGCATCGTTCTGCAGGTGCATGGAGTGAGGTAGAGGGCGGCAGGTGGAGGAGACCCCAGGTGGGGTTCTACCCTGCCAGGCTGTGCCCCCAATGCAGACAGAAGGACAGTCCACATTCTGGCCCAGTCTGCCGCATGGTGAGCCCTGGGGGCAGGGCACCTGCCTCCAGCTTGCCCACCACTCCCTTTATCCATGTGCATGACACGGCTAATTACAGAATGCTCAAGGTGCAGAGCTTTAGAACCACAGGGCTTGGCCATAGGTGACCACACCTCCCAGGTTTCTCAGGACTGAGGGAGTCCCAGGATGCGGGACGTCCCACATAAAACCCGGACGGTTCCAGGAAAACCAGGACGAGCTGGTGCCCCTACCTCGTGGTGGCTCTGAAGTTCTCAGAGAGGTCTTTCCAGATCTGAGCAGCCCATGTAAAACCGCCCTGCCCCCCTGGCACCCCTCTCTGACTGGCTACACGGAAGCCCCTTGAACGGCTGCCCACCAGATCCACCCTTTCGGCGTGAGGGAGAGTGGGACCCACAGCCCAGTCCCCAGGCCCTTCACTGCAGGCCCCCTCCCCGGCAAGCCATTGCAGAAGCAATGATACAGCCATCGACCTCTGGACACGGCAATTAACTGCAGCCGACGAAGCCACTGCCTCTCACCGATTCCCCGGCCAGAAGCGGCTGTTCCCTTCCCAGAAGATGCCTCACACTCTCTGAGCCTTGAATCTTTCTAAGGCTGTTCCCGTAGGGCTTGCACGGCTAATACCAGGCAGGACTGTTAGTCTCTACCCATGAATGTGCGGGGCGCCCCAGCAGCCTCGTGAGGGCAGACCCAGAGGCCAAGGTCATCAGCACACTCTCCCACACACACGTATGCATTTCTTACCGCGATATGGGAAGGGGACAGAGGCGTGATCCCTGTGTCCCCCAGGCTCCGGGCCGGAGATGAATATGCAGACGTGGGGGCCGTTTCTGAAAGGAAAGACAGAGTGCATTCCTTAGAGGGGGGTGGGGGCCGGCCCAGGGAGCAGAAATGAGGGCCGCGTGGCCTCGCTCCTGAGGCCGCCGGTACCTCCAGAACGCCGGGCAACGAGGTGGGCACGGCCGACCCACCATAATTACAGGCGCCGTGTCAGCAACCCCTTGTGTTTCATACTTCAACTTTGATCAAAGGAGACATTCCGTTTCTCCCAGGGACCACCAGGCCTCTCACTCTGTGCCACCCGACTCCCACCTAGCAGAGACGCTGCCCAGCCCTCGGATCGCCCCAGCTCCTGTCCTCTCTAGAGCCAGCCTCTGTGTGGACCGGAGTGACTGACAGCCACCTGAGATGATGGCAGATGTCCACGTGCATTTTCTTGGAAGAGCATCCACAGCCCTAGGTTCCCAGGGGGTGTGGGACCCCAAAGATTAACAACCCCTGTTGTAGGAAAACAGGACATGGGGCACCTTTTAGAAAGGACTTCCTCGGTCAGCGCATGCACCTCCTCCTCCCTGCCTCTGGCGTGGGCCCTGTCACAACCTGGGGACCTCGTCTCTCTTCAGTGACACTGAAGGGTTCTGACATGCAATAAGAAAAACCACGGCACAGAGACAGGTAGATGAGAACTCCCGGCCCCTGCAGATGGGGCCTCGCCACAGATCAAGGTCAAACCGGGGAGGAGGAGTCAACAGCTAAGCAGCACGAATATCATTCTGTCATTTGCCTTGCTGTTCTTGCTGTTTATGAGTCAAGGCACAGATATTTGTTCTGAAACCTTGGCACAGCCCAGCGGCTCTCCCCCAGGAGTGAGCACCCAAGGAGGAGTCGCAATGTCCCTGGTCGGTGCTGGAAGCGCCACACGGCTCTCCCTGCCCACTGCCCAGGGCTGGCAGGGCCAGTGAGCAGAGCAGCAGATCAAGAGCTGCGGGCTCCCACTGTGGAGACGATGGCCAGACCCTGGGTACCTACAAATCCCAGGGGCCATCCAGGGTGCTCGGCAAAGACTGCTCCATTCAGCACATAGTCTAATACCTGGGAGGAAAAAGTGAGTAATTGGCTGAAATGATACTAGAGGTCAAGGAAAGCCGGGGCGGGGGTGGCGGGGCATGGGGTGTCTGAGGAAGGCCCGTCTGCCGCGGGAGGAGCGTGAGGAGCAGCTCCTTCTGCCTCCGCTGTCAAACCACTGGGGCGAATCCCACGCGCTCACTCGTTTTTTTTTTTCCCTGCCTGGTGAGAACTCAAACAGCATCACTACAGTGAATGCCAAACAAGCTGAGAGAATGAAATGAATCAGGATGGGGTGGACGTGATGCTTCAGATCTGCACAGACACCTCCCCCCACTGTAGGTGTGTGGTCTCCTGATAGAGCTCAATTCCAACCTCCAGGAGCAAAGTGCAGAAGTGATGAGTACCGAGGCGAAAGATCAACCTACTGGGCGGGGGACATGGACTTGGCACCAAAGAAGGTATATAGTCGGTCAATGAGCACGTGAGAAGATGCTTAACATCGTCAGTCATCAGAGAGATGCAAATCAAAACCACGATGAGATAGTGTTTCACACCCGCTAGGGTGGCCGTGATAAAAAAAAGAAAGAGAAATAACGAATGTTGGCAATGATGTAGAGAAATTGAAACCCTTGTATGTATCGGGTGGGAATGCAAAATGGTGTAGCTGCTGTGGAAGATAGTTTGGTGGTTCCTCGAAAAGTGAAATATAGAATTACCATACGACCCAGCAATTCCACTCCTAGGTGTCTACCCAAAAGAATTAAGATAAGGATTCAGATCCTTGTATGTGAATGCCATTGCAGCATTATTCACAATAACCAAAAAGTAGAAACAAACCCAAGTACCTATCAACAGATGAATGGATAAACGGAACATGATATGTCCATGCGATGGAATATTATTCAGTTATAAAAAGGAATGAAATTCTCATACATGCTATAACATGGATGAATCCAGAAAATGTTATGCTAAGTGAAATAAGCTGGACACAAAAGGACAAAAACTATAATTCTACTTATAGGAAATATCTGGAACAGGCAAATTCAGAGATACAGAGAGTAGATCAGAGGTTACTGGGGGCTGGGGGTGGGAGGAACAGGGAACAGTTTCTGTTTCGGGTGATAAAAAAGTTTTGGAAATAGTGGTGATGGTTGCATAACACCATAAATGTAATTAATGCCACTGATTTATAGACCGAAAAATGCTTAAAATGGCAAGTTTTATATTATACATACTTTGCCACAATAAAAAAAATGTATTAAAATAAATCCACTTGCACAGCTGAGAGGGGAAGCGATTTCCAATTCTTATGAGCACCCACAGCTCAGTGCTCTCGAAAAGAGAATGGAGACATAAGCCCGGCTGCTCGACCAGCCTGCTCAACTCCACCTTCTCTGCTAATCTCCCAGGACAAGGGCACCCCCTTCTGTAAAAGCAAGGGGTCTGGCCTCACCACTAGGAGGCCCAGCCCGATGATCCTTTCCACCTGCTGGCGGGAAGGCTGCCC
The DNA here is from genome assembly GCA_003508835.1 of Eonycteris spelaea. NCBI lineage: Eukaryota > Metazoa > Chordata > Mammalia > Chiroptera > Pteropodidae > Eonycteris > Eonycteris spelaea. The sequence goes on along the minus strand of PUFA01000004.1, from coordinate 8,729,435 downwards.
TGCCCACGGCCTCTTGGGCAGCCTGCAGAGCTGCCATCCTGTGCTGGGAGCCACCTCTCTCTCCACCTGCTACCTGGAAGCCCTGCGGCCATGCGTCCACATTTGCACAGAAGGTCTTGGAAGAAACCAAATGTCTAATTGCCCAGAAAATCTGGTGCTGGCGATTAGCAAACAAGCTATTATGGGCAGACAAACCATCCACCCCACTGTCTACTTGGTTCTAATTATCCCATCACTCTGCCCTTATCAGAGCATGTCCCACTGACTTGTAAAATAGCATGTGTTGGGCCACACACTGAACACGTGGCCTTGGGCCCCCAGAGGACCCCAGGATATTTGACGGCAAGAACTAAGGATTCTGGGGGGTTCTCCCTGTACCTTCCTCCCCACCCCACCCCAGCCCTCCCCAACACACACACCCCATTAGGTACCAAATAAATCATCTGACTTGCTGATCACTCAGCCAGGCCTAGAAGCAACTGAATTTCACAGACTTTTTCCATCAGTAATTAAAATGCAGCTACGCTGTGCAATGGTTTACAACTGGTCTGCAAAGGTCTGGTGGGGTGACATTTTTATAGACATATGCATACCATATATACCCACATCTACAGCTCTATATATCCCAAATCAAAGATAATTCACCACTTAATGTGCATCACTCCAGCACAGATGTATACAAAGCTTATAGTGAGAACAACTTGGTCAAAGTTGTGCTCAAAAATTCTTGGGGAAAAAATATGGGAAAGTGTACTTTAGCCCCTGACACACGTGCTAATAGCCCCAACCAAGCTCAAAAGCTTCCATTCAATAGGTAAGTGATTAGGAATAAACACAATGGGGTCAGTGGAATATTATCTATTGATTTAGGATATTTGACAGATCTAAGCTAACAGACAACAGGAGAGGACTGATACATGAAATGCCTGTGTGTACAAAGTATATGCTGTGTGTCCAGCTACCAGTTGTACACAGGCCATTATCCACTGTAAGAAATACCGACTGTCATTAGCTGCGGTCCTGTTTATGCTTCTCTGTAGAGCTAATACAATAACATCTGCCCCGTGACGGCTCCCACCTATGTGATATTCCAGTTCAGTAAACACAGGGTGACTTGCGTACATCGGGAGCAGAAGAGAAAGGCAAAGCTAAAAGCCTGACAACTGCAGAGATTTTTAGAGTGCATGCTTGAAAGACAGGAAGTTGATGAAAAGAAAAAGATTAAAGAAAAATACCTTACCAGGAAATGCAGTCAAGGGCAGAGCCAAGGGATCTGGAGTTTAAAGAAATACCTACACTATTCCAGCTAGGTTGAATAGACACTCAAAGCATCCCCCCTTTCAATGACTAAGTTACCCTGAAATGCAGTAAAACAGAGAGAGTTGATTTCACATCAGAGAATCAGAGAAACACTGAACATTTCAAGAATGCAGACTATCAGCTACATAACTATGGTTAAGCCAAGGAGGAAGAGACCCTAAGACTTTCCAGTAAACCAACAGAAGATAATTGTCCGGTCTCCTCTGTTATTAGTTTTAGATAATTTAACATCACTTCTATCTTGTATATTTATTGTGCAATCTCTTTTTCGTTTAGTGCATATAAAAATAGGTTGATGCGGGTATTTCTGGTCCACTCTTAACCTGGAACCCACCCCCCAACACATTCCTCAACCAAGTCACTTTTCAAAAAATTTTTGCACCCAAGAGGGAAATATAAATAAATGAAAATATTTTTACAGCAAAGTAGAAGATATAAATACGTAAAAATGTAACTCAACCAACAAGTCTTCTGCCACAGGATTTTTTAGAGCCCCAAACCAAGCAGCTGAGGAGGAACTAGTTTAACTTGCTAGGTTAATACTCATCCTGGCCTTCATGATGTGAGAATTAAAAGGCAGGGTTCAGCAGAACTCCTGCTGTAAAATGAGAGACATATAAAATTCAGACACATTTTTATTTGCTCCTGGCTCTAATGGCTTTAATCAAAGTAGACAGTCTTGAAATAAAAAAAATAGTCTTGATAAGAGAATGTCAAAGGCAGCCATAATTCACGAACTTGCTTGTTGCACTTTTCTGCTACAGACATTAGTCAGCGCATGGCCGTGAACTGTAGACTTTCCGAGGTCCATAAAATCGATCCTGCTCTGCAAATACAACATTTTTAAAGATGAAGACGGCAACACCGGCCTGCCTTGACATCACAAGGCTCCAGGCTTATGCGCAATGATAGGCGGTCTTGACAATGGTGACTCCTCAGCTTTTCCAAATAGGCCTTCTTGCTAGCTTTCAGATTAATGTATCTATCAAACAAATTTCAAAAGGGTTCTTAAGGTTTAGTCCTTACGCATTAAAAAATTGCAATAAATATATATATATTTTTCACTCCTTTTCTCCTTCTGGCTCTGCGCTGACAGGTATTTGCTGACAGTTGTTTAAAATCAGGCCATTGGAAAAAAGCCCTCCCTTTCTCTCTCTCCTTTACATGCTCTTCCTGCAGTGTCACCTTTGAAAATTGATCAGCTCAAGGTCATGTGTAGGTCACTGGCAAATGTCTTTTAAGAAGGAAAATAAAAAATTTTTTATTACCCTGTTACAGGCTTCATGGCTAGCTGAACTAATGCATTATTACCGTAAGCCGAACTTCCATTTCAGTAAATAATTTATGGGTTTTTTTTTTTTTAATCGTCGTGGTTGATGTCCAGACTAAATGGAAATTTTATTGGCATGAACTGGGAGACCCTTCTGGCTGCAAAGAATACTGAGTGTGAAATAGCTGCTCTCCAAACGCTAAATAATAATTATAGAAATGAGCATCTGCAGTGGCAAAAACCACAGCATCAGGCAGAGGCCAAGAGCGGGGGGCTGACCCTGGGCAGCATCTTTCAGTTATCGCCTTCTGGATGCTTGGAGATGAGATGCCCCAGTAAGAGAGGACCCGGGCAGTCGAGATTCCCAAGAGACAGTGATGCCCCCAAACTCCTATAAACCCAGACGGTGGGGGAGTTCACAGTCTCTATTTTAACCAGTCCACGTGCACACGCGTCTCCAACTGGGGGACTTGAGGAAACGCTTTCTAGACCAACAGGTCTTCCTACCAGTTTTCATGGATTACATTCAGCAATTTCAAAGCCCCCCCCCTGCCCCCAGCATTTGGAGGGGCTCCACCGAGTCACCCCACACATAGTATTAGGACACTCTGTCCGCCTGGCTTCTCTTCCATGGACTCTGGGGCTCATATGGACAAGACCATGTCTTATTTTACTCTGACATGTCACGAGCACTCAATAATGTTCAGTGGGTGGGTGGATGGGTGGATATATGAGTGGGTGGGTAGATGAGTGAGTGAATGGATGGATGGATGGATGGGTGGATGGATGGATGGGTAATCAATGGGTGGGATGGATGGATATATGAGTTCACAGACCCTGAAACATCTGTGCTAGACCTGGCCACCAGGCCATTGTACATACTATTTCTCTGCCTGGAGGGCACCCTACAATGTTGCGTCATTCTCCAGGGAACCCACCTGCAAAAGTCAGCCCCCTGTGTTAGCAGAAGGAGGGCCTTTCTGCTTCCCTGCTACAGAGGAGAGAGGAACTTGTTCATCAGCACACGATCTACTAGTGAAACCCAGATTTAGGAAATGTTAAGGATGACAGCCAGGTTTCTCAAAGAAGTAAATTACAAGAAAATATACAAAAAAAAAAAAAGGAGAAACTAAGAAACTATAGATTAGAGGTTCTCAAACTTTGCTGTGCATCAGAATCACAGGGGAGCACTTGTTAAAATACAGTGCTGGCCTCACACCCAAAGTTTCTACTCCAACAGGTCTTGACACCAGAGAATTTGCATTGTGGATGAGTTCCAGGCCATCTTGATCTGCCTCAGAGATAGTCCACCGTGGCTTAAAAGACAGCACCTGTAGTCATTGCAATGCACGGACCGTTACTGGTTCATGGTACAAATGAACAGAAAATCTTACAACATTTATAAGACAATTGGAAATATAACCACTGACCAGATATTCATATTAAGGAATTAATTGTTAATGGTCTAGTTATGTAATTGTTAAGAGTCATTACCCTTTAGAGATGCATTCTAAACTATTTACAGAGGAAAGAATATGATGTCAGAGATCTGAATCAAAATAATACCTGGAAGGGGAGGAGGCAGAGATTAAACAAGATTGGCCACGAAGTGATAACGACTGAAACTGGAGAGACTCATGGGGGCTCAATACGTTATCTGCCCTGCTTTTCTATGTGTTTTACATTTCCCATAATAAAAAAGTTGTTTTAATGTGCCAGTTACATGTCTGTTTTCCTACCTTCGGAGGGCAAAATGATATTTTTCTTATGCTGTGTATGAATCAGAGCACCTGACCCATGCATGGTAAGCACCCCAGACACATTTGTCAAATGGATGACTGAACTAATAAGAACATGCATGCATTAAACCTATACACTTGGTCCTCTGAAGGCTTGGGAATGTATCAGACCTGGGTCTCGGGGTGGGTGAGGGGTACACGTCCAGACGGCTTCTGTGGGGCTGAGGCTGTTGGGATAGATCTAAACAGCCTTTGGAGGGGTCTGATTTTCGTTGGCTGCACCTGGCCCCCTGGTAGACAGCAAAGCAGGGGTCCAGCCACCGGCTGAGTGGCTTCCACTCTGAGGTGGGCTCTAACACAGCCTCAGATATAGGGCCCTCCTAGACCCTGAAACCCTTCTGCAAACCTGCAGCCTCAGAGAAGGAAGGGAGCTATCCCCTGCCCACTTCCAGGCCCCTCCAATATCTGAGAAACCAGAGCCTGGCCCTGCAGAGAGGCTGGGTCTCTAGGAACCGGAAGACAACCATTCTGTTTGGTTCGGACTCTTAAGGCCATATAGACAGGGCAAGAAGCCTCAGTAAGGCCTTGGCATCTTCTCACCCCCGTGAGGAATGGGGAACTAAAATACCAATGTCAGATGTCACCCTGCAACCCTGTACTAAAAGAGCAAGCTCTGAGGTCTCCAGAAGGGGGAGGGAGTGTCCTGTGGGGACCCAGGGTGCAGGCACAGTATCCTCCAGGCTCAGGCAGGGCAGTCAGCTTAGGCCAAGGGTATGTCTCCTCAAAACCAGGGCAGTTTTGAACAAAGCCAAAGTTGGCTCTTGGGCTGTTGTTCCTGGAGGGAGGTAAGGAAAATAAAATGACTCCTGATGATAATGCAGAATACGGGCATGCCAGGTAGAGAATATGGACCTACACAAGCCTGGAAAACCTGCCTCACCTCTCTCCGGGCCCATCATCTCTGGGAAGTGGGAATCTATATACTCAAGGCCTCTATCACTGTCTTTCACTGAACCAAGGAATTAATGCATGAGAAACTCTCTGAAATAAATAATAGCCTTACCCACCATCTGCTGAATTCCTTCACGGGATCAGACGTTTACATAGTTCTCATTTTAGGTTCTTTTGCAAGTTTATTCAAACTCCAATTATTAATTTGAAAGTTTTTAGAAATGTACAAACCCAGAAAAGGTTTGCACAAACTCAGGAAAGCTATCATGGCCAGCACTCACCAAACACAAATTCCATGCCAAGCTAAGAGTGTTACAGGTATAGCTCATGAAACCCTGCTGTGTTAGGGAGCTGTGAGGCACTGTCATTATTCCCATTCTGCAAATGAGAAAAGCAATGCCTCGCAGGTGAAGAAACAAGCCCACACTGTCAGGATGCCACCCACCAGGTTTAGAGCTCTCCGACTCTGAGCCTGCACTCTTGCACCAGACAGGTCTCACACAGGCATCATTTCTCTTGGAAGATGAACCTACTAAGAGATGTTTACAGAAATCCCCACTTCACAGATGGGCAAACAGTGTGCAAGAAGTCGGGAGGTCCCAATCACAGGGCTCTCCCAACCCCCAGCGGGCTGTCTCTGCCTCCAGGCTCAAAAGACCCTGTGGCTCCTGCTTCCTTGGACTCTGAAGCCTCTCCACCTCAAAAGCCAAAATTCTTCAAATGCAAAGATCAAGGCCGGAGAGGAGCTATTGATCACACAGGTTCAGAGTCGGGAAAGCCTGGGCTCAAATCCTAGCACGGCCACTTCCCGGATGCTTGCCCTTGGTGAGCCAGGTAACATCTTGGAGCCTTTGTTTTCCCATTTGGAAAATGCGGCTGTGGTGGGAATCATAATGATGGTGATATACGTCACGGGACTGCTATGAAATAATACACGCATAAATAAAACAATACCTATAAAATGTGGTCCATGGCAAGCGCTTCATAAATTATAGATGTTATTTTTTTTTTTTATCACCACCACCGTCGTCATCAAATTGGTCCAACTGCCGCTGAGAAAACAGCCACGTGCTTCTAACCATTAAACCAAAACGCAGAGAGGTTAAGCATCTTCCTGAAACAGCACGGTAGCAGGCACCGGTCCTCAGTGCCTGAAGTCCAACCCTCCACCACAGTCCAGCCCTGAGGCGCCAGGACCTTCTTCCTGGCCTGAGTCTGTCCCACTGGCAATGGGCAGCACAGAGCCCTGGAAAATCAGAGCTCGGAGGGAGTGGAAATGGGGAGAGGCTGCTAATGCGTGTGAGGTTTCTTTTTAAGGTGATGAAAATGTTCTGGAATTTGTCAGTGGTAATGGTTGCGCAATCTTGTGAATATACTAAAACCCACTGAACTCTAGACTCTAAAATGGTGAATTTTATGCTATGTGAATTATATCTCAATAAAGAAATCAAAGAGCTGCAGGAAACTGACTTGTAAGGAAAACTGTCCCATCCCGCCTGCCCTCAGGAACATGCCCCCCAACCCCCCTGCCCCCACCCCGGCTGGCAGAGGCTAACCCCTCCACCCGGCAGAGTCTACAGCAGCCTTCGGGGACTTGTCCAGTGGCTAAGCTGCCTGCCAACACCAGGCTCTCTGAGCGGGCCAAGGACAACAGCTGCACGGGCCTCTCCCCAGACACCCTGCTCTTTGGCAACACGACAACACAGGCACAGAGAGCAGGGACAGTGCCCCAGTCGCCATGTGTATTTTCATTTTCCCCCCAGATGCTCCGAAGCTGGAAGCTGCCGGCTGGCCGGAGCCGAAGGCCCAGCCATCCCGATGGGAGCCGCAGACGGAGGGCTCAGTGCTGCTCCCTCAGACAAGCAGCGCATGGTGTCCCAGAATGAATGCTAGGGGAAGGTGACCAGTGACCTGCAGCCGCAACCAGCCCCTCACAGGAGTGGCAGCCCCGTCCTGTCGCGGGGCGGGGGCGGGGGGCGCGGGGGGGAGGGAGGCGGGGGGCACCGCATCGGCATTAAAATGGTCTCCTGTGTAACGACGTGTGTGTGAGCTGTCGCCGAGCCCAGGTCCTTGGGCAGGGGCTGTTCAGGAACCTGCCTGAGACAATGCAGCTTCTAGAAGATCAAAAAAAAAAAAAAAAGAGAGAGAGAGAGAGAGAGAGAGAGAGAGAGAGAGAGAGAAGGCAGATGCCACCAGAGGCTCAAAAGAGTCCCTGGGGAGGCCAAGCGTGGAGCCAGGGTGCTGGACACCCCTGAAACCAAATGCCCCCTCACACAGGTGGCCCAGCCACCTGTCCACGGAGCACTGCTCACACGGTGGGCCAACACTTGCATTAGCAGAAAGCAAAGTCCTTTCGGAGGCTTTTTAAGACTTCATAAGTTTAAAATCCCACATGCTTACCTTTTTTCACACAAAACCTACATGGTAAGCTGACATTCTTACAAAGAAAGAATTAGTAAACTGGGTTAAAATATTAACTTTAGACTTGGCTAAGTGTGCATGGCAAAACGTGAAGAGTAACTACCCTTGAAAGGAGCTAAAATAGAAATATCTACTTCCAGAATGCTACAGGGAGAGAAAAACAAAGAAAACCAATGAACAATCCCCCTGAGGACCGAATTCGCTCAAAGTCTTTTCCCAAGAAATATAAACAGACTTTCTGGGGAATAAGGTTTACTTCCTCAGGCTACTCCACAGAGCGGCCGGGGCCAAGCCACGGAGCCCACGGGGCCCCCAGAGTGTCCCGGGCCTCACTTAAGGCCAAGCAGCGAGACGAGGCCGGCAGAGCCTCCCTACTTCCTGCACTGTGTGAATCCCAGGGAACAGTACACATTCTATGTTTAGGGGCCACTGGGGTGCCACACGTGTGGTCCCAGCTGCCAAAATATCAACACACCTGCCCAAGCTCAGGCTTAGGAAGGACGCTGGGGGCATCCGTAACCCCAGGTGGCCTGTCTGTAGCTTTTCGTCACTGCTGTCCCATGGGCATGCCCCTCCCGGGATGCAGGCCCACCCCCTTCATTAAGCCCAACATGTGCAGGGGCAGTTTCTCTGACTTCACCGTTATCTTTATAGCTCCATCCGGGCCTCAATCAATCAGCGGCCTGGCCATCTCCTCCGCAGAGCGGAATGCTCCAGACACAGAGGGCCAGCTTAACTCCCGGCAGGCACACCCCACAGAGCCGGAATGTCAGGAGTGCAGGGCACTGACCTCCCGGTAGGGGGAAGGGACTTCTGGGAGGCGTATGCAGGAATGCCTCAGACAGGAGAGGCGCAGCTGGTCTCAGGGCTGTCCGCACAGGCCGCTCTCCCCACACTTGTCTCCCTGCCCCTCTCCCCCCTGACCTCGTCTGGGAAGGTCCTGATGGTGCGGACATACTCTGGGGACAGTCTGGGTCAGTGACGAGAAGATTTCCAGAATTAAACACGTGGGGGGAGGCAGGCAGCGGGCCACAGGGCACCCACTCCGGCGACACCTGGAAAGGTCGTCGGGGGGGGCGGGCCAGAGCCCCCAGACCCCTCGTGTGTCTGTGGGCGCCCTCCTCGGCCCCATTCCCATCGTGTGCCATTAGTCATGTCGGTGGACATGCACCACACCTGTGTTTAATTCATGAGAATCCGACATGAGTTCTCAGGCTAAAAGAGAGCAAGCGGTTTCCATTTGAATATTGTAATTAAGAACACTGTAAAATTCTATTCTGCACACTTTATTAGACACTGTGGTAAGTGCCACAGGAGGATTAGCGGGGACAGAGGCAGCCCCAGGGCGGTGAAGCTTGCCTGGCATCTTGAGGGCAGGTTTGCTGAGAGAGCAAGATGGGGGAGGGAACACCAGGCAGAGGGAACAGCGTGAGCGAAGGCAGGGAGGGCAGTGTGGACAGCCTCCCAGAGGGCCTTGCACTCTGCCTCCAGGCCGTCCCCCGATCATGTCACACAGCCAAGCTCATGAGGTTCCTCGCAGCCTCAGGCACGTATTGTGTTCTCTATCGTCCTTCACAGCAGATCTAACTCGTTCACCAATCAGATGCCTCCATTAGCCCCTCTCCACCGGCCCACCCCGTCACTGCTGCCGGCTACAGCCCACTGCACCAGCTGGGCTGTGCTCTCTGCCATCTGGGAGGCCACCTGCCATCCCCCAGGCCTGTCTCTCCCTCAGTCTGCAGGGAGAAGAGGCCCCCCAGTCCTTCCCATGGGAAGGCTGACCCTCGCAGCTGCCCTCTAACCAGGCACAGCCCAGAGCTGACCACGGTTCCCCGTCACGGGGCTGTGTGGAGACCACAAGGGAAGGTGGATAAGAAAACCCCAGTTGAGTGGGGCGCAGGCTGGGTGCTCCAGGAGCCCGGGACCCTGAGTGGACACGCGCCGGCGGAGGCTTTCCGCCTGAATCGCCACCCGAGGACCCCTAAGCCTGCTGCCCTGGACAAAGAAGGCCCCCCACCATTGCGTGTACACCCCCAGAAACCACTGTGGGCAAGCAGGGTGGCCATCAGCCCACAGTCCCTGTGGCTGGCCAGGCTGCCTCATGCTCGCCCTTCACGACCCCAGTGTTTCTGCTCAAGCTGAAGAGCCCTCCGCCCTGCGGCCCAAGAGAAATGAGTGTGTGTGTCCGCAAAAAAAAAATTTGTTCCAGAATGTTCTAGCAGTTTTTTCATAGTACCCCAAGCTGGAAACAATCCAACATCCATCAGCAGGAGAAAGGATAAACAGAGTATGGTACAGATGTACAATGAAATACGAATCGGCAATAAAAAGGGACCAAATATCAAAACACCCAACAATGTGGATGAACCCTAAAAGCCCTGTGTTAAGTAAAAGACCCTGGACGTGAAAGAGTTAATACTCTACAAAGCCACTCAGGTGAAGTTCAAAACAGGCACATCTAAGGTTAAAGGTGTCAGAACGATGGTTACCTCAGGGGATGCTGAGATTCAGACTGGCATGGAGGGAAAGAGAACTTTCTGGGTTGATGAAAATGTCCTGCGTCTTGCCTGGTGTGGTAGTTACACAGGGCATCAGCTTCCTGCTGCTGTAACGAGGTATTACAAACTTAATAGCTAGGGACTAGTGACTTAAAACCTGACGAATGTATTACCTTACAGGTCTGCAGGTCAGGAGCCCGAAACGGCTACCGTCCAGGTGGAGGCAGGACTGGGGTCCTTCTGGAGCCTCCAGGGCAAAATCCATTTCCTTGCCTTTCCGCTTTGGCAGGACATGTGCACCCCTGGCTTGTGTCACCCTCCCCCCTCTCCAAAGCCAGCAGCATATTTTCTTCCAGTCCCTCTGCCTCCTGCCTCCCTCTTTCACTTATCAGGACCTTGGGGACGGGGCCCACTGGATAATCCAGGATCATCTCCCCCTCTCAAGATCCTGAATTTAATCACATCTGCGAAGTCCCTTTTGCCATGTGAGGTGACATATTGTGAATGGTCCCGGGGAGTAGGCCATGGACGTCTTTGGGGAACCACTATTCAGCCTTCCACATGGGCAGTGAGTATATACATATGTAAAAATCCGTCAAGCTGTACACTTAAGATGCTGTGCTTCACTGTATGGAAATTACACCGATAACAACAACAAAGAGCAAACAAGAAGGGCTCCTGTAATCTGGGTCACAGATGTCACGTCCGGGTGTGGCTTCGCCCCTCATTTAACCCTCACACCCACCATGCGCCATCACCCCGTTTTATAGAAACTGAGGCAGAAGGAGAGATACGATCTCTCCTGCAGCTCGCAAGACGCAAGGCTAACCCGAATCCAAGTCTGACACCCAGGCTCGTGTTGCACCTGTCCCCTGGGTCACCAAAGACCCCTGCTACGAAGGTCGAAGGTCGGGAAGGTGCACAAAGGAGAAAAGGGTTCCTTTGATGTCCCACTTTGCCTGCGATGTGGGTAGAGGAACTAACTCTGTTCTAACAAAAAACTGGTCAGGATTAAAAACGGGGGCGCGGGCGGCGATGAGAAGAGAAACGTCAAGGCAGGGGTGGTAGGGGCGACGGAGGCTGTGCAGACTGGCACCGCATGCCCCATCTACAGGGGCAACGGCTCTCTGACGCCACCAGCAGAGCCGTCGGAGATCCAGGTTTGTAGGCGAACTCTCGTTCACTTTAATGCCAGGCAATGAATTCAAATGACGAGCAAGCACTGGTCCCAGGCCCCTGGCTTGCCAGCTCATTCTCCCACATTCCCCTCTCGCCCACCCTGCCATGCCTGCCACCCAGCAGCAGCCTCGCCTGGCAGAAGGCTAGTCTGCTCTTGCAGGCATGGACGCCTGCAGAAACCTTCTAAAGGAAGCAAAGCTGCAGTAGAGGAGACCCGACAGCTCCCAGGCGAGACGACCGAGGCGCTGTACTGAGGCGCCTTTGCCCCCGTGAGCACACGTTCCAGATGGGACCAGGCCCTGCGCCTTCGATCCCAGCTCTCCACCAGCAAGCCACCTCCACAGAGAGGGGCCTGGGGCTTCCAGGCCCATTTGCCACTTTGCCAGATGCCCACCTGCGGCCCTGACCACAACCCAATACTGGGTCCCCTGGTCCATTCTAGCAGAACTCTGCGGAGCCATCAACCGGGAGGGACCCAGCTGACCCTCAGCAGCTTCTGGCCCTACTCTAGGAAGAGACAGCCAGGTTATTTTCAAGTTCCCCACCTGCCTATGCAGAGCCACACACCAGGGGAGCACCCAACCCATCTTGCTTCCTGGATGTCTGGTGTCAGGAATCAAGGGATCTTGGTGGGGGGTTTCTTGTGGTTGAGGGCAAGGCAGGTGAGGAGAGTGTCCAGAAACTACCTAGGACGAGGACTTTTGAAACCACACATTCTGGGGCTCAGAAACCATCACGTCCACCACCCAGTCTTTCCCATGAACATACTTGTTGAGCGTCTGTGTCCTCGTCTCTGAAAGGAAGATAATACCCCTTGCCGCTCAGCGCCGGGTCGTGAAGGCCGTGGACCAGCTCTCTCGTCGTGGCCGGCAAGTGCGGAAGGCTGGACGCCGAGGGGTGCACGGGCGTGGCCTCCGGGTGGGGCCCTGGCTGTTTCCTCTCTTCCTTTGGGTTGCATTTTCCATGATGTGATGCTTTCGTCATGACAACCAAAGTTCTCTCCGTTTTCACCCAGTACCTGCCCGGGACAGCGTGGGACAGAGGCGATGGCTGAGTAGAGCGGGGTGAGCGGGCGTTAGGTGGGCTTTAACCCATCACCTCCTGCGCCTCGCTGGGTGCCCTGCCTGAGGTCCTGCCGGCTCCTGCTTCCTGCCAGGACATCTAGCCTCCATCAACCCCCAGTGATCACGCGGCTCCTACACCCTGGGGGCCAACATTGGGGGTGGGGAGAGTTCCAGCCCTGCCCAAGGCCTCCCAGCAAGCACACCAAGGAGCTGAGACTTGAACCCAGGACTTGAACTCATCCCATGATGCCACGCTCCCTCCCAGACAGAGTGCAGCTCAGGGTCCCACCTGGAAGTGGGTCTCCAATCGCCTGGGTCTCCTCCCAGCCTCCTCCGCGCCCAGGAGAGGAGCTACCCTTTTGGGGTGTTACCTCTGGCTTTAATACTTAACCCTCGAATTTTCCCAGATATCCCTTGCCTGAAGTGGGACACCTTCCATGCTGAGATGTAAACCCTACTGCCCTGAGTGTGTGTGTGGTGTGTGTGTGTGTGTTGTGTGTGTGTGTGTGTGAGGGGGTGGGGGGGGTTGGCTGCTCTACTCGGATCTCAGGCCTCACACCCCAGGCCCCTCGGACCTGGCACCATCACTGGGCTCCGACCTCTCCGGCCAGTGCTGCCCTCGCCTTTAATCATTTACGTCGAGTCAGAGCTCGTGGCCAGTTGCCAAATGCAGGAACAAGCCTGCAGCTGGCAGTGTGCTGACCACATGGCCCCGACAGGCCGGGACCCTGAGGGTTCCGGGGAGGTGGGCAGGGAGGGTCACCCTGAGTTGTCAGCATTGTCACAGAAATGGGAAGCAGTTGAGGAAATCTGTCTGAGGGGGAAACCAGTTGTGAGCACAGGACTGAGGACAGGTGTGTGAGGGGGGGGTCTCTGCTGGCAGAAGGAGCTGAGCTGCTTCTCTGGGGACACGAAACTGCTCAATGAGTCGCAGGACGAGCCAGGCCACCTCGGCCACGGTCATTGTACCTTTTGGCTTCTGAGTCTCTGTTTGGCAACTTATTTCAGACTCATTGCTAATATTTCATTAGAAAATGGCTCTGCCCTGCCCTGTCCCCACCACACACTAAGATTATTGAGGGGCAGTCCTCACAGGACCCAAGCCGATTCCTTGGCAGTCTGTATTCTATCCTGAGGCCTTCCTCCGCAGGAATACACACCCGCTTCAGGGGGGTTGGGAGGGGTCTCTGTTTTTCCATATGAATATTCATTCAACGCACAAGGTTGAGATACAAAAAGTAGTAGGACAAAGTGCATTGTGACATTCCTACTGCTCCTTGATGAACCCCGTCCTGTCCGCCTGTCTTCCTTCCGGAGAACCTCGGGCTCCGGCCCCCAGCACGGGGCACTTTGGGACTTAACCATCGAATGTTGGGGGAGGGGCCAAGGAGGACAGTGTTGAGGCAGAATCAATGCCCATGGCCAGCCAGGCCCTCGTGGGTTCATGTTTGAATCTCAAGGGAAGACCTACGAGAAGCTTCTAACGTCTCTCAGTCTCTCCCTGCCTCTGTCCGCCTCTGTCTCCCCCTTTCCATTGCTCCCTCTCCCTGCATGTGTGCATGCACATGCATACTAATGTGTGCACACGTACACACCTGTACACACTATACACACACATACACACGCCCAATAGTCTCTCCCAAGACAGGTATGGCAGCACCTGGCAAGACCTGACAGTATTAGGTCTTTGCTGGGTCTCTGGCACCTCTGCTCACCACTCTCCTTGTGAGTGCTCCCCAAAAGCTTGATGCCCCAGAGCAAACAGTCCCCTGCTGTCCGAGTCTCCTCCAGGAGTGCCCCTGAAACCACCAGGCCCAGGCTGGGTGCCATACCCCAATGTCCCTACCCTCCATCCCCCTATCCCAGCCCCCAACCCAGACAGGCAGAATCTTAGCTTGCTCTGAGAGACAGCATGACCCTGCTCAGGTCACTGTGCGTTCTTAAGGTCACTGCCACTTTCTAGGATTCTGCTTCTTCACCTGGAAAACGAAGAGGTTGGCTCCCAGACGCCGAGAGCCCCCATCTGCACCCTCCAGCCTTCACCATTTCTCACTCTGATCATCGAAGTCACACTGACAAGTGCTGATGATGGCTGAGAAAGACCCAAGTCCGCACCACTCTTCCCTTAGCCCTCCACTAGTTTGCAGGCTCCACGGTGCCTTCATTGAACAGGCAGTAAAATCCCCACAAGCTGTAGGTCTGGCATAGTGTCGTCACGTTTTTATTTTGCCGAGGACAGACATTAAAACCATTTTTTTTAAAATTAAACCTATCACCTGCTATTATAGTCAATTCGTTAAAGGAAGGAGGGTAGGACTATGCCAGTTACCTACCGTTATTAAGAAAATACTTTGTTAACTCCAAATGTTGCAGTTTAACCAACCGCTTCTTTCCATCGAACTCCGCAATTCGGGGTTTTCTCACCTGGAGTCAACACAGCAGCTACAGTCACGTGAAGGCTGACCTGAGGCTAGATGCTCCAAGGCAGCCTCTCTCCCGTGTCTGATGCTCACCTGGGCTGTGCGTCAGGAAGCCTCAGTTCCCCTCGTATGTGGCCTCTCCAGCAGGAATAAGAGATTGGGGCTCCAGGCTCCCAGGTTTTCTCCCTAGACCCGAGCAGGCCTACGCTCCCGAAGCCACCCAGATCCTCACTATAAAATCTCCATTTTGTCTTCCTCCAGCTAGAAAAGGTTTGCTTACCTATAACCAAAAGCCCTACTTAATACTCTGTTAAAACAAGCATTCTGCCAAGGGCCAGGGCACAACCGCCAATGCCAACTGAAGGAATGTGTAAGGGACAGAAAAGTTGGTGTCCGGGTTGCACCACTAAGGACTCTCATTCACTGCGATTAGCTCGGGCACCTCATTCCTCTGAGTGAAGCATGACTCCTTCCAACACTCTTTCAAACTGCAGAGAGGGACAAATCATTGATTTATTCACGGCAAATCGGTTTAGATGCACGTGTCGCCTCTACCTGACTCAGAGTGTCCGGCTGAACTGCTGTGTTACGAAGGATTCTGGTTCAGTTGGGGAAACATGTGGAGGGAGTCAGCCAAGCTGGACTCTCATCCTGGCTTGGCCAAGCACTTGCGGGCAGTCTCTTTTCTGCCCGGACCTCAGTTTGCCCATGTGTAAAATGAGGGGGTGGGACCAGCCCGGACCCTTGACAACTGGAGTCCCACTTGGCTGTAGATGCCGACTACGAGCTGTTTTCTCTTCTCCGCTCTGAACAGGACTCCTGATGTCTATGTTGTAAACAGTTTCCTACCCCAAATGGCAATGAAGGCCCCTCAAGTAAGAAAAAGAAAAGGAAGGAAGTGACCAGAGGAATTTAGCCTTTAGCCCATGGAAATCTGGGGGTCAACAAAGAGAGGCCACCCTGAGGCCTCCGAGTCGGCAGGCTCCAGCCCCACACCTACATCTTCTATGTCCCAAACAGGTGCCAGGTGTCTGGGTACAGAAACCACTGTTCTCAGTCACAGAAAAACCAACAAGACCCAGGGTCTGATTTTCAAACAACAGGAGGCACAAAGGAGATCACTTTTTTTGCCAGTTTATAGGACAAAAAGGACATTGGCAAAACCCACTTAATTCCCTCTGAGATTTTGGGGTGCTCAGGAGGTGGATGGAACGGGAGCTCCATCCTACAGAATTTATTACCTTCCCAGAGCCTCTGTTCCTGACCGTGAAAATGGACCAGAATCAGCAAAACTAACCCAAATACATGCTAAACAGCTAGATAGTAAAACGGTCTCGAAAGTTCAGTTAATGTACTCAGAAATGAGGCGGAGATAAGAGAAGTGACCAGAGGCTCTTCCTGTTGGCATCATTGGGGGCCCCACTCTGCAATAGCATAAATATTTTTAAATGGACACTCATTTTACAGCAGAGAAACACAAGCATTTCTGCTACAATGTGGTAGATTTTCCTGAAAATCTTCACACTCTGCAAAATCTCACACTAAAAATAATAGGATTCATGGGGAAAATAGTGTTGGTGCATTTCACTCGACACCTACCGAACCTTGTCACCTGAGCCTTTCCAAAAAAAAAGAAAAAGAAAAAAGAACAGCAGTGGCTCTAGTCATCCCTGCACAGTAAGCCCTGCCCGGTCCCTGGACCCTGGACCCAAAGTCACAGTGTATAAATCGTTGGCGGTGCTCCTCCTTTGTGATAAAGGGCCTCAGGGACACTCACTTCTGACAGAGACCAAACTCATCAAAATTAAAAGCCCTCAACCACCGTGTCATCTGCACCCATTGTTCTCACAGGCGATGCCTTCAGCAACTCCGTCTGCTCTCGCAGCTTCCCCAAACGCTTAAGAGGGAAAGGGGCACCTCCATAGATTTTCAGCTTTTTTCTCAGTTCTTCACCTGTTTCTCTTCGGTCACGAGAAGGCATGTCCCGATCCATCAAAACGGATAAACACTGGGAAATTTTGCCAATGAGCCAGCACGACCTCCGTGTATACCAACGCCATCCCCACACTTAGCGATCATGCAGACACATGTGGTAGACCAACAAAAAATAATTTTAAGTGTAAGAGCATTGGAAGTTGCTCTTAAGATGGCTGGACTATGAGTAACAGCTGATTTACAATGGGCTGGTTGCTTGACATTACATACTCACTTAGGAAGTGAGAAAATCTACCCTCCAAGTTGTTCTGAAACGTAACACGATTTTTATAAGTTTGTACTTTCAACATTCTAGTCGAGCTGACTCTGTGAGATTAAAAACGGCTCTAAATTCTTCGCAGCGCCTCCCACTAAGCAGTGGAGTCTATTTCTCCACCCGCTGTATCTGGGCCGGCCGTGGGGCTTGCTCTGACCACAAGAATGCACAGAAGTGACATTATAGGACTTCTCGGGAAGGCCTCAAGAGTCCTTGAGACTTCCTCTCTCCTCCTCTTGCTGCCCCAAGACCACCACCAAGACTACCACGTGCAGAAGCCTGGGCCAGCCTCCCTGAGGACAAAGCAGCACGTGGAGAAAGAAGGCTAGCTGACAGCCAGCACCCACCCCCAGAGCTTTTGAGTGATGAAATCTGGACTGGCCAGTCAGCCCAGCCATCAGATAGCTGCAGTCACTTGAGCGACCCCAGGCAGGACCAGCAGAAGAATCACCCAGCGAAGACCTATTGTTTTAAGCCGTTACATTTTGGGACGGTTTGTTACATAGCAAAAAGCACATAGAATGTGATATTTTGTAGACATTTCACTAATTCTTTAATCATTTAATCGCACCTGGGAGCCAATAAACCTTTTATTTGGGTCTCAATGATTCCATAGCGGCAAAGCCAGCCCGGAAAGTAGCAGCGTCTCCAAGGACCCTACAGGACTATATAAAAAAGTCAAGGGCTGAACAACAACCCAGACTCCAGGAAAGCGTCGTGCAGCAGGTTCACGAGGAACCCAAATGATGTAAAACATGGAGGAAGAACAGTTCCCAACAGTCAAACTGTTCCTGGGGAGACCGAAGCCTCTCTAACTAACGTTCCTAAATCTAGGCAAGACCCCCATCCATCTCTCTGGCTGTGGTAGGCTGAATAATAGCCTAACGTCTGGAACCCATGAATATGCTACCTGACATGACAGAAGGGCTTTTGGGGGTGATGAAGCTAAGGAGCTGCAGATGGGGAGATAATTCTGATCACCCGGGTGGGCCTCAGAAGGGTCCTTACGTAAGTCCTTATAGAGGGAGGCAGGAGGAGCAGAGGCCGAGAGAAGTAACAATGGGAGCAGAGGTTGGAGGAATGCACTCTGAGGGTGGAAGAAGGGGCCATGAGCCAAGGAATGCGGATGGAAAATGTGAGGAAACGGCTTCTCCCCAGAGCTCCCAGAAGGAACACAGTTCTGCCAACACCTTGATTTTAGCTCAGTTCGACGAAGCATGGACTTCCTTCCAACCTCCAGACTATTATAAGATAATAAATTTGTGTTGTTTTATGCCACTGAGTTTATGTTAAGTTTTATGACAGCAATAGGAAACTAATATGCTGGATAATTCCTCTTACCTGCAAGAATGTAACTTAGGACTGTTATTCATCATAACAATAACAGCTAATCATAACAGCTAACATTAATTCAGTGCCTACTTTGTGGCCAGCCCTGTTCTAAGTGTTTTTCTTGTATAAACTCATTTAATTCTCACAAAAACCATATGAAGAAGACCATTACGATCCATATTTTACGATGAGAAAACGGAGCCTTTAAGAAGCAAAGTAACTTGCCAGGACCATACGGCAAGTAAATGACACAGCCCAGAGCTGAACTCAGGCATTTCGGCTCCAGATCCCACGTTTAAGCCCTATGTCTCCCAAATCGAACCAACAACGATAATGATCAATTACAGCCACTGAGCACCCTGTGTGTACCAGGCTCATGCTTAGACCCGACTTCATTCACACTGTGCCCCCAATGAACAGAATTTTTAATCATCCTTGATTGCAGCAGAAGAAATTGAGGTACAGCGATTAAACACATCTGAATCCAGAAATGTCCTGAGCCCAAATCCTGGATTTAATAACCACATACCCTATTGCCCCCCTCATTCCTCTTGAGTCCCAAATGGCTGAGAAGCAGACAGAGGTAAGTAGCACAAACACATAATTTATCTTCCTGGGGTACTCAGCAAGTGCAAGGAGTCACTATTAATTTCACTGGGACAAGAGGCATAAACCAGAGCATCCTGGCAAACCAGGACACATGGCCACGCTAAAGATATGGGGACCAAAACTGAGGTCCATACTCTGCAGTTAAGGGCTCCCCAGAAGGGGCGCTGTGGAGCAGCTACCGGCCTACCTGACCTCATAGCTGCTAGGTCACAGTCAAGGCTGGAAGAAAAGGGGTGGTCCTGGCAGAGATCAGAGCAGCATCTGCAAAGCTCCAGATCTGGGCTCTCGGCACGGCAGGCACGCCTGTCCGATGGTGGACTGGGAGTCCATCTGAGGGCAGAGGTCCGACAGCCCTGGACAGAGTCCACAGAGTCAAAGAGACCTTGAACCCCACTGTGCCCCAGCCAGGAAACTCAGCAGGTAACTCAGAGCCTTGGCAAAGGGCCATCTGGGAGTCAACGGGGCCAACGGCCTGAGACACCGGGCTCTGCGCCGAAGTTCTGGGCCCGCAGACTAAGAAGCCGCATGGCCTGAGGCTCAGGCGGAGGTCTGCCTTCTTAGCTGTGGGAGGCGGAGGTCTGCCCTTTCTTAGCTGTGGGATCCCGGGCCACTCCTTCGCCCCAGTGAGAGTCCTGGATGAAATGCAGCCACCGATAACTGCCCGACCTACATGGTCACAGCAGATAACAGCAAATGGGCTGGGAGGTGTAGTCGGCACTCAGCAGGGGTTAATGGGAGTAATCAGATCCACTCTGAAACGGATACTGTGATTGATTATTCCCGCTCTGCAGATAAGGAAATTGAGGTGGGAGTGGCGAAGTTCCTTGCTCAGAATCTCATGGCTGGCAAGTGGTAAAGCCAGGATTGAAATCCAAGCTGACTGCCCCTGTAAAACCCCACTGGAACATTCCCCTTCCCCACCTAGCCAACCTAAAGCCACACATTCTACTGCAAAGACCCTCAAAGGGGGACCCCATTCCCCTGGTGGGCCAGAGACGACACCGGTGGTCCATGGACCAGGCACTAGTTCTCACCCAATTATAAGACTCATTGGCAGGCTTTGCAAAAACTATTCTCAGGCAGCATTTTCCTAGGGGGTCTAATCGCAGGAGGGCCGAGAATTATAACTACCACCCTCCAGGGGATTCCTGAAGCTTTTTTCTCTTCCTTTTAAGTCCCTTCGAAACCTGATTTCCATCAAAGAGAAGGTCTCTGTCTGGTGCTCCTGTGTCCTTGACCTCTGCTAAATCTCTAGTACCAGTGCAGGCCCAGCACAAAGCCTTCCGCAGGCAACAATAACATCTGCCTCAAGTATGTGAAGTCATTCGGTTTCTACCATTTTTACTGTGGTTACCTTCTGTTTGTGGCAAGTGACACAGGTTTTCTATTTATTAAGCTGACATATAAAGAAGACTTTAAAATAAATGCATTTTTTATTTTAAAAAAACAGTAAAACAATTTTAAAATAATCAATAAATCACAGTTTGGGTGACAGGTACATATGGCAGAAAGTAGCTGAAGATTGAGAAACAGTTCTCTGAAGACAGGCTGTGCCTGGGAAGGTTTTCTTGATAGCCCTGAGTCCTGTTCTAGCATCACCCCCCGGAAGCTTTGTCACCCTGAAGAATACACTTAATTCCTGAGCCTCAGTTTCCCCATGTGTAAAATCACCCATTTCATGGCGTGTTCCTGAAGATGAGATGCTACAGGTGAAGCACTTAAGAACTCACTTCTGGCTCAGACAGTCCAGAACCAAGGAGTAAACTGTCCGCTGCACCCTGCCCCACCCCCGCCCCCTCATGCTAAGGTCCCAAGTCTGAACTCAGGGCGTGGTAACTCACTTATTCTCAAACTTGGCTGTTCACTCTAAGAGGCCCTGATATAATAGGATAAGGTTGGGCATTAGGACTCTTTACAAAGCTCTCCAGGGGATTCTAACGGGCAGGCGAGATTGAGGACCACTGTGATAACTAAAACCAGGGGATGTCCAGTGGCCAAAATGTGTAGCTTCCAATGCTACACACACTCCAGGATCAGCAAGCAGCTGCTGTCATTCTTGCTTTTCCCAACCAGTGAAATCTGCAGAGATGGGGGAAAAGGCCTCGAGGAGGGCTGACTTCGCATTTGCCAGGAAAGAGGAGTTCATCACTCCTCAGGTCTTGCTTCGGAGTGCAGTACTGAAGGCCTACAGGCATCAGGACCTGGACATATTCCTCACATAGCCCCGAGTCAGAAAAATCAGAGCAGAATTGCCCTCCTCCTAAAGCCTCCAACGAAAGCAGACCAGCTGGACCTGCACCACGCCACACACACACAAGGGCGATCGTGGCGGGCATCTGGGGGCAGGGGCAGGAAAGCCATCTTTCCCTTCTTCCTGCCCACCATTCTCTCCACTGTTCCCACAACCAACCCAGGCGGGCATCATGCCCCGTTCACAGACCAGGAAAGGAAGCTTAGCTGGAGCTGACACGCCGTCTTTGGGCTCCAAAGCCACTTGGAACCTCTACCCCACTGCACCTGGTACTGTTCATCTCACTGTGAGTCGTGTGCAATAAAAAGAATGCAACGAGGGTTTGCAGAGCCCACTGCGGTGGGGCCGGTTCATTTCTGAGCAGCACCTGCACTGCCGGGCCAGCTCCTTGGCTCGCCCTGCTCTCCTGGCAACGCCCAGCCTGGATGCGCCTTTGGGTGGGAGGCACTCGCTCCCTGCCACATGCTGCTCATTCATCAAGGCCCCTGGCTCCCCCCTGCCACTCTAATTATGCACTATAATAATAAAGAAGCTTTCTCCCTTACCAGAGAGGCCTATTTATGCCACGAGAGAGAGCATTTCGCCCCCACAAGATTGAGTCGTCACTCAAAGCCTTGTTGGAATCAATCGCATCTCTTTAGGGACTGACTGAGCCACACTGCACCCCGCCTCCTGCTTCCTCCCACTCCAGAGCATCAACACTTCTAGAAGCACCACCCCACGGCACCACGGTGGAGTGAGCAGTACAGATGCCATTCCCCCATTGCCGCGTGCCCTCAAGACGTGCTCACCGATATTCCCTCAACACACTGAAGGATACTTATTGAGCACCTACTGTGTGCCCTTACTAAGGGTATAGCAATGAAAGACACAGTCCCTACCCTTGTTGGGAGAGAAGGCATTGAAAGAAAGGACAGAAGCTTTTAGGCTCCATGACTTATCCATATACCAACTCCAGCATTCCTTGGCTGGGTGATTTGATTCTTTGGCTGGGCAAGTTACCAAATTTCTCAAAAGCCTCAACTGCCTCATTGGCAAAATGGGGTAAATAATAACACCAACCTCACAGGGTTGCTGGAAGAGTCAATGGGATATATGCATATAAAAGTGGAACACCATGCACTCAATGAACACTAGTAAATGACCAATGGTTAGTACCAGAGGCCTTGGGACCACACAGGAGGGATCTTGCTCAGATGGACGAGTCCAGGAAGACTCCCTGAGACATGACACCCAACTGAGTTTTGAAGGATGAGTAGGAGTTTGCTAGAGAAAGGGAGGATGTTCCTGATAGGGGAACTGCATGAGGGCCAAAGGCGGTCACAGAGCCCTGGGAAACCATGTGGGGAGCATGCGCAAGGAGTATGCAGGGGCCATAGTGGCCAGGGACACTGCAGAGGCGGGTAAGGACACAGAAGTGGATCCCATGACCAGAGCCCTAAACAGTGAAGCCTAGAGCATCGCTTCAACTTTTTCTTGGCTCCTTGGGGAGCCCGATCCTTCCACTTCTATAGGTAGCTTGGTGGCCCCAGAGAAGTGAGGAGACCACATTTTATTAGTCATGCATTCATTCGTCCCCTCAGTAAAGTTCCCTGAGGGCCTTCGACATGCTAAGCACGGCTAGGAGAAGCTGTACAGCTTGACCGCCTCCCGACTGTCACTCAGCCCCTTTCCGGTTGTGTCATGCTGGTCTGGGGGTAACATGGCCCCCCCTCAAAAAACCATGCATTCAGTAACAAAGGTGGTTAGGGCTAAAAGAGATAATCAATATTCTCAGATTTCAGTACAAACTAAGTCCTTAATAAATGTGAATGTTTAAAATGTTTCTTTTTATATTATGATTAACTGCCAGGATGGTAAGAATCCCTCCAAAATCCAAAGCAATGCCTCCAGAGGCCCCCCCCCAACCTAGGCAAAACCCCCTGCCTACTGTTCCTCTCTGTACCCCCTTACCCACCCTGGAGCAAATTACTAGGTTCCCACTGGCCACACCTAGCTGGACTTGGTCACCATGGGAGCTAGCCAAACCTGAACCACCCCATGTCCCAGCCCGCACCCCAGTTCATCTCATCCTTCTAGTGTTCTATGTGGCAACCAACTCAGGTCTTAGTGGGGGCAGGACTGAAGAACATCTCAGCCTTTGCTGTTCAAAGCTCCGGAGATTAGAGTGGCCCTTGTGATTGTGTAAATTAACTAATTTAAGTGTCCTATTAAGGAAATTTGCAAGCGTATACAAAGCAAATGGAATAGTAATGAACTGCCTTGTACCATTCACCCAGCTTCAGCAAGTACCAACATTCCACCATTCTTGTTTGAAGGGCACCTCCATCCACGCCCCACTCTATTCTCACTTGATTTGTTGGGGGGAAAAATTATGGCCAGTCTTTCCGGCACGCCCAGCACTCAGGCTCCCACTGCTCACAAGGCCCAACACAGTTTGATGCCTGTGGCACTCACCCTTTTGTACCAAGAGCATCCTTGAAATGCTCCCAGGAAGAACAACCATGTTTACATCTCTAATAGAATGGTAATCACTACCCACACCCATGGAGGTTATAGGGATGGTGGTGAAGGGCTGAGCCCTGAAATCAGATGGCCAGGTCCGAATCAATATTTCCTAGATGTATGACTTTGGATGGTTCATTCAACCTGTATTTAGATCTATCCAGTAAAAGGGGAATGCTGGTAACAGGTTTGTGATGAGATTTTTAAAAGTAAAACATTCCATGTTCATTTGTCCAGCACAGAATACTCAGCGAGGAAACCTTAGAAATAGATGCATTAGGTGGTGGGTGAACAGGCTCTGCTCCTATGAGACACTATTAATATCTCCCATTTTATAGAATGAAAGGATGGGAGCCCAAGTAGAAGCAGCAAGTCGCCAGGGAGAGACTCCTGTGCGTCCCAAGTCCATGTGCTAGGAATTCGCACAGGCTGCCCTGAACTGCAGATCACTGGACGTGAAGAAACACTCCAGAACAGACACAGGCAAGCAGTGGCAGGTGGCCCACCACACCCAGCATATATGTCCTCATCCTGGATGGTGAGCTCTGCCAGCCCTGAAGACAACCACACATTGAGTGAGTGCCCAGTGTGTGTGTGTGTGTGTGTGTGTGTGTGTGTGTGTGTGTGTGTGTGAAGAGTAAGGGTGCTGAATTCAATTTTATAAGACAGAATGGTGGGGGGGGGTGCACATTCTGCCATTCTGCTCACTCTTGTGATTTGACAAACCCTATGGCCAATCTGGCATTTGATACGGCCACTCACTCATTATCCCAGCATGAGAAGCAAGAAACTGGTTCACAAACTTAAAGCTTTAACAGTTCTTGGCAATTCAGATACCCCTCCCTATCCTCCTAATTTTTTTTTTCCATTTGAAGGAAAAGGGTGGGAAAATATGAATCAATCTAGTTGCTGAGTGATGTTCAGACAAAGCCAGCCGCAGCCCACTGCCGGTGTTTGCCAGCAGGGAAGGAGCAGGGGAGGGGGGCAGATTTGGGCCGTGTGTTTAAGTACCGCCTGGGCTCTGGGCCTGGGCGCTCCAAGGTTCCTCCCAGGAGAGAGCCAAGTCAGGATCTCCCCTCCCCCGCCCCGCACCCCCAGCACTGCAGTGCTGTGTGGGGAGGCACCTCCCAGATCCGCAGGGACAATGGGCTGGGGAGGGGGCAGGTGCCTCTGGAGCTCAGCAAAGGGCGGGTCCAATGGCCACTGACAGCTGTAATCGCACCGCCCATGGTGGCTGTGCTGCCACCTGACTCAGTTTCCCCAGTTTGGGGTTCCCACAGAGCCGAACGCTCCTTTCCTGGAGGAATTTCCCTTCTGTCCCGAGCATTTTAATTTCGTCCTCGCTAGGCGATTTGTCCTGTTGCTCCGATGGAAGCCGCCGAGCTATGCCCTCTTCCAGCAGCCGCTCCTGCCACGGCCCTGCGGATCAGGGGAGCGCGGCGCCTCCAGGCACCCAACTTTCCCCACTTGGGACCCACAATGCTGGCCAGTCCGTCAGCTCCTCTGACGAAGCCATGATTTCTCGCCCGAGGCTCCAGGAGCTGCCCTTCTTTACCGGGCTCCTGGATCCTCTCGCTCCTTACCTCTCCACGCCCCATCTTAGCCCTAACCGCGCTCCCCAAAGAAAGCGGCCCTGATCATCTGCAAAATTCGAGAGCCGGTGCTGTGCACGGGGCGCTGCCTTCCTCCCCACCCCCGCCGGGAAAAAGAGGGAACACAGTCGCCGACGCAGCGCCCCTGCTCAGCCCAGGGTATCCCTGGGGAGGGGCGGGGAAGGAAACGGGATGCAGTTCGGACAGAAGCTGCAGCCCCCACTCCGGGCGTGTAGGACCGATCCTGGCGGGGTGAGGGAGGGGACAGGTCAAGATCTTCGATTTCCCCCCAAGCTCCCACCCCCCGCCTTGCTGAGTCAAGGAAATGAGCCCCTGGGGATGCCGGGGCCACCCCACGGTGAGCCCTTTACCGGGTAAGCGGGGGGCCCGGCACGGCGCGCAGGGGATGGACACGGGGGTCGGTTCTCGCCAGGACTCGCACCAGGCCCCGCAAGAGGCGCCACCCTGCGGCGGGGACGGACAGGGTGCCCGGGAGGGGGCTGCGGTCCCCGCCGCAGTGTCCGCACCCCAGCCGGAGCGAAGCACGTGACCAGCGGGCCGCCTGGGGCCCCCTGGACCCCAGACCTCACCGTGGCGCTGGCTCCGGCCCCACCGATTGGACAGGATGGGGCGGAGGCGCCCACTTTCCCGCGGTCCGCGAGGGAGCTGCGGGGCGCCGGGCCGAGCGCGCCTCATCCCTCTCCGGCCCGCCCCGCCTCAGCCGCAGGACCTGCGCTCTGCACTCACCTCGGGGCGCCGTGTCGCTGCCGCCGGCCTCCTTGTCCGCCATCGTCGCACGGCCCCGGCCCGGGAGGGGAGCCTACGGCGCAGCGCCCGTGCGGTGCGGGTCCCGGTCCGCGTCCTCGGCGGCGCTCGGGCCGGGTCTAAGCCGCGGGGCCGCTGGAGCCCGGCTCTGACGCGGCCGCCGCCGCAGCCCCGGCTCCTCCCCGGGCTCCTCCCGGGCCCGCCCCACGCCCCGCCCAGCCCCGCCCCGCCGAGCCGGGCGGCCGGGGCAGGCGGGGGGCGGGAAGGATGCGCTAGGCAGGGCCCCGCCCGAGAGCCCCTCGTCCACCCGCCCGGACCCGTCGCTCCGAGGCCCGCCTCCTCCCCTCCGGGGCTCACCGCCGAGCGGCTGCGGCGGAGCTGGGGGCCCGGGCTCCGTGGCTCGCCGGCCCGCAGGGTGCAGGCGCGCGCAGGGTGCACGGCTCGGCGAGCAGCGGGGCTCGATTTCAGGGCCCCCGCCCCTGCTGCGCGCCCCCTCTTTTAAATCTCAGGGGGCTGAATCCCTGCTGCAGGCAGTCGCGCACACCCCACTCTCCTCAGGAAGCCCTCCCTAGTCCCCAGCAGTTTATTTCTCACCCCCTTCCACCCGCTTCGGGGTCCCAAAGGTGCGGTCAAGGACCCGCGCAAAGGCGGAATCGGGCTTGGCTGGGCCTCAGACCGCGGACCCGGGACCTGTGCCTGAGCCGTGCTCCGGGCACCGCCGGGGGCGTTCGCCTCCATGGCAACTCGAGAGGCGCTTGAGGCGGAGGCTGCCTGTCGCCTTCCATATATGGGCTCCTGCCCGGGGCCCTCATTAAAAGTCTGAGAATGACATTAATAACGCAGAGCTTCGACGGTCAATGATTCATCCTCTCTGTCCTAGGGCTCCGCCACACACACACACACACACACACACACACACACACACGCACGCAAGCACCACTGGCACCTGTTCGGGACTGACCAGGTGGCTTCTGGGTCAGCTGTGCAAAGACTCCTTAAGGAGGGCAGTGATAAGAAAATAATGACAAACGTTACTGGGTCCTTCCAGTGTGCCTGGCACTATGCTAAAATGCTTAAGAGCCTTCCAGAACTTGTCCTCGTTTTGCACATAAGGAAACTGAGGTTTGGGGGGCGGGTAAGTGATGATCCCCAGAACACACAGTGAATAAGCCACTAAGCTGGATCCCCATCCAGGTCACAACCGCCAGCCATCCTTCATGCCCTGAGATGGGCCACAGCTCCCAAAGGAGAGGCTTCATTGTCACAGTTTTGGAGGAGGGAGTGAACAGACTCTAAGGAGAGACCAGAGACCAGGCTCTGCTCAGAAAGTGACTGTAAGGTGATGCGTTAAAAGGACGAACTTGTCCTCTATCTGCCTGCATTAAAAATCCCAAATGTACAGCCTGTGGCTACGTATGAGATCAACGGCAAGTTACTTAACCGCTCTGAGCCTCAGCCAAATGGCTACAACAGGAAAACAAACCTCCATCCTAGGACTGAAGAGGATTAGATGAGACAACGCATGTAACAAGCTCCGCCTGGGGTCTGGCATATGGTAAACAGTCCAAAAAGTCTTAGATTAAGTCAAAGGCACCTACCTTTTTAACAGTGGACAACGGCCAGTTGTGCAAGGCAGTGGGCAGGGGGAGCACATGGCAGGGGGGACTCCCATAGTGGAGAACAGCATTTTCCCAGAGTGCCCTCTTCCCGCTTGCTTAGAGAGACAATACCCCAGCATCTCAGGGGCAGACCCAAGAGATGGCCTAGAGGCCAGGAGCATGTGGCAGCTGAATGTGGGCAGAAGGGTCGAGGCAGCTGTCTGGGTGACAACCTGGGGGAGCAGGCTCAGGATAGAGAGGGGGAAGGGCCAACCCAGACCCTACGGCAACCCTACAGGGCCTGACCAGTTCTGCTCAAACATCCCCATGGAGTGAAGCTGGCCGGGCAGAGGCTGCATGATTTGAAACGTGAGGGGGCACGTACAGCCACCAGCACTCTGTCCATTGAGCACCAGTGTCACACGGACACGTGCCTGAGCAGTGAGTCCAGAAAGAGCTTTCTAATAAACACAGTTCTGACTGAGTCCCTCTTGTGCTCAAAACTATGCCAGGCTTTCCTCCTCTATGGGAAAGGGCCCCAACTCCAGTGTGACATTCAATACCTTTGACAATAGTGAGTCCCAACCATCCTCTCCGTAGTCTGTCTCCTAAGAAGACTTCCCCCCACAAGCCACCTCAGCCGTGGTTACGAGCTGCCTCTGTCTCCATGTCTGGCACCCCCTTGTCCTCCCTCCTCTACCTGCCTACATCCAGGAACTTTCAGGGCCCCAGTCCAAGGCCACCAGCCCAGGAAAACCTAGACTACCGCTACCTACCCCCAGGCTCCCAAGGTATTCTGCACACCTATACACCTCTCTTCATTTATCTTCTTCCCTCCCCTCCTGTTGCCCAGGCAGCTCGGCACTCAGGAGTCTCCTCTGCCTACCTGCAGGGAAGCCCACCTCCATTCTCAGGGGCTAGACCTTCCCCAGGGCTCCAGGCCTCTTGAGAAGCTCCCCAGGGTGCCTCCAGGCCTTCCCACTCAACCAAAGCCCAGCTCATCTTCTCCTGCCCTCCCTCCTGGTTGCAGGATCTCAGTAAAGGCAACGCCACCCACTTGTCACCAAGCCACCCAACTGGGCATCAGCTTTCCCTCCTCCCCCTACATCCAATTCTGTCACTATCCAAGCCAAGTGCTGCCCAGTTGACCTCAGAAATCTCCTCTCCATGCTCACTGCCTCCATCCCATCTGACCCCATCATCTCTCGCTGTCCGCACCTCTGCAGAAGCCCTCCCCAGTCTCCCAGCTCCTCTCCTAGCCCTTCAGTCCATTCTTTGTGAATCCGATCTGCCCTGCCCACCTCTACAGCTCCATCTCGCTCTTGTAACTTCTTTGAATCCCTCCTACTCACCCCTACCTAAGTGCTGGGATTTCAAACACCTTAAAATGTTTGACGTTTAGACCACTCCTTTCCTGGTCCTGCCGCCACTAGCGACCTGACCTCAGCCGGGACCTTCCCACTCCAGGAAGCCTTCCCTGCACCCCATTCTGGCCTGGGTGCCCCTCTTCAGTGTCCTCATGCACCCTGTCCCTCCCCAGCAGGGTCCTGATCCCTGGCATCAAAACAATGGCCTTGGCAGCTTGTCAGAACCAGCAGGGACCCTGCAGCTCCGCCCTCCTGCTGGCCACAGTGGGAAGGCCTTGGGCACCATCTGCCCTCCCCGCCAACCCCCTGCCGCAGCGACAAGAGGGCACGTGAGGAGGATGGGCGATGACATGCAAGCCCCATGCTGTGGGCAGACAGCAGTTTTCATTTCAGGGAGCGTGAAAGTCAGTGCACTCTGTCCTAGGTTTGCCCTTGTGGCTTTAACAATCATCGCAATAATTAAGAATCGCCCTGGCGAGCATACACGCAGCCAGTTCTCTCCTAATTTTCATGGTGGTCCTTGCCGGTTTACAGAAGAAATGGAAGCACATGGAGCTTGAGGCCCTGCTCTGGCTTTCTCAGGCCGTGAGCAAGCAGCAGGGCTGGGATTCAAGGCCACGCCCTCTGTCACTCCACCTCAGGGAAGGGCCCCCACCCTTGCTTCCTCCATTCTCTTCCCCACCAGCAGCCAGAATGAGATCATGTCACTTGTCTGCTACCAGGCCCTACATGAATTAATTGGCCTCCTGATGCCTCCTGGCTCTCACTCCTTCCATTCTCCAATCCGTCAAGCCAAATACACACGTGCCCATCTGAACTTGCCAAGTCTGGTCCTACCTGGGGGCCTCTGCTTCAGATGGTCAACCGGGACAACACACATTCCCCAAGAGAATCACGAGGCTCCTTCCCTCACTCACTTCAGGAAATGTCACCTCCTAGACCATTCTAGCTAGGACAGCTGCCTCATCCCCACTAGGAAGTCAGCTCCACGAGGGTAGGTTCTGGATTTTGTTGCTCACCTCCATATTCTAGTCTCTAGAACAGTGCCTGGCACACAGCAGGCACTCAATAAGTGCTCAGTGGCGGATGGACTAACTCAGTCTATAAAACAGAAACACAAGCAGCTTTGTCCCGCTGGGAAGATCAAGCCCACCACAGGGACATCACGGTGACCCCTGGAGGCTCCCTAGCCATGTCAGAGCATGCCCAGCTTTGTGGGAGCTGCTCGACACACGTCCCCTCAGCTCCTCTCCAAAGACTCCTCCCCACAGGGCCCCTGGGCCTGTGTGTGGGCTGCCGGGATGTCCCCACCCCCACCAGTGCCCATTACAGATCTAAGCTGGACACCTGAATCTGAGAAAGAGGCCCAGTGCAGAGCTGAGTCACCCCCCTGCAGTTCCCTCGTGGTCACTCTGGCCACCTGGGCCTCTCTGCAGGTCCAGAAAGAGCTGACGCCTCCCATAGGAGCCTGTTCTCTGCTTGTTTTGCTAGGGAAACCCCTGCCCTCCCTCTGGGCTCAGCTTAGACGTCACTTCTTCCAGTAAACCATCCAGGCCTCCATGACAGCCTGAGGCCTCTCCCCTGCCCTCTGTGCCTGCGTCCCCACACACCCCCATCATGGCGCTTATTGCAACGGCTCTTATTAACCCATCGGACAGGAGACAAAATCGAGGCCTGGAAAGGTCACCCAGCTAAGAAGCTGCGGAACTGCGACCAAAACTGGGGTCTTTCCGACTTCAGTTCGCCCATCTTGCCCTCTAGCTGCAAGCTCGCCAAGGGTAGGTCGGCCATGGCCACAGTTGTAGCCCCCAGACTCCAACACAGAGCCTGGCACAGATTGTCAAATACTGAAAGAAAACAACCCCTCGGTGTCAGGCCCTCGCCTTTCTCATTGTCTGTGGGGTCCTCCTCACCCAGCAGCCCAAACACACCTCCCTGCCAACAGGCTTGCTTTTGCTCCCCAGCCCCCAAAGTAAGACACACCCTCCCCACCCCCTCTGCCACCGCTGCCCTCAGTATCAGTTCATGCCAGTAGCAGCCGGAGCCCAGAGGCCTACCCAGCCGAATACTCTACTGGGCAGCCAGGATGCATCATCACCTGCACCACCTACTGACCATGAAAAGGGCTGGACACACCAGACAGTCGGGGAGGGGGGCCGGGGGGAGGTGGCACAGCCCTCCAGCCCCTAGTTCAGGTGAAACTGCAGAACCTTTGCTGATGGGTCAACCACGCAGAGTGCTGATCCTGGGGGGACGTGGGGACCAGGACAGCAGCAGAAAGCAGGGTGACAGAGAGCACGGAGTGAGGTAGGGTCAGCCAGACCGCGGTTCAATCCGCACTGAGCCACTCCCTGCCCCCTCAAATGACCTGGGGACACACTTCTCTGGGTCTGTTCTTCACCTGTAAAAGGGGTCCGGAATCGTAGGTAGGATAATGATGGGAGATCATATACGCAAAACACTCAGCATAGGGCTAAGCTACATACAATGCAGTAAATGGGACTTCTTATCTAATTTGCACATTTGAACCACAAAAAAATGCCTATTTCTTGTGTATTATTAATTACAGAATGGATCTAGGTAAAATTTTCTGGTCTAGTGAAGAAACACAGAAGATACGGAAGTGAGCGACTTTTTTTAATGTTTATCTTAAAGTGTTTTTTATTTTTAAATTTGAGAAATACTGATACTCATCCAAATCTGAGCTTTTACATAGGACGCTTCCAATAAAAGCTACTTTGGACTTCGTGATATCCCACTAGAATTTTGTCTCTAAACCAAGCATCATAAAAGTGACTCCTTTGAAACAGGAACAAGACAAACTTGCCAGAGGTCATTGACCTCTGACCTTTACTACATTTTTAAAAATCCAGCCTCGGAACCAAAACATGATGTCCAGTTTGTACGTCCTTTTCCCCTGGATTTCCACCCCATCCGGTGTGAATCAGCCTCTCCGCTGACATTCCCAAACTCACTTCCCATACACAACATGAGCAGCCACAGGACTCTTCCTGGGGAAAGAGCAGGGGCTGGAGGAAATTACTTCTCCAAATAGCACAATCACTCTGGCCTGCAATGTAAACTTGAGAAACACCTGCTCAGGTAATGCAGGGTTGTCCAAATATATTTTTTTGTATGTATTCCAAACAGCAAAGCAAACATCTATAGAGATTCTCTCAACAGCATTCTCAGAATTGCTCAAACAGTGCCCTACAAGCTCCTGGTTCATAATAAGATGGGACATTCCAGAAGCCACATCTCTAGGACAGTGCACAGCCAGAGAAGGCTCAGAAGGAGGAAAACAGAAACAACTACCTTACCAGGAGGCTCCACAAGGACTGCAAGGAATGTAGACTTTTAGAGCCAAAAGGTTTCATGTTCTAGAGAAAAACTACTTTCATCTTTCCAGCCCCTGGCTCAAAGCAGGTGCATAATAAATATTTCTTGAAGAAATAAATGAATGGTCAAGTAAATAAATACTGGAGTGGAAACTGGGGCCCAGAGAGACTAAATCTCTTGTTCAAAGTCGCATAATCCATGTAGGAAGTGGGGCCAAACTCCAGTCCCCTACCTCCTAGCTCAGCTCAACCTTCAGTGGCCCCCTCTGCAAAAGGCCCAGCAAGAGATGGCTCTGCTAACTGTGGTTGACTGGTGATGACTGGGAACACTGGAGAAGGCAGGGGGAAGATCTGTCTTTGGGTCACTAGGTTCCTGAGCTCAGCCTGGGGAGCCTGTCTCTGGGCCTCAGTTTTGAAGTGGGGAGGTGACCTGAGGGGAACTTTAAGTCCTTCCTAAGGGCCCATGGAAAGATGGCCTTCAGTTCTGGAAGACACAGACCCAGGAAGAACAACTGGGTGAGGCCCTTAATTATGAAATTCATTTACTCCTTCCACAGATATTTATGGAGGCTTTAGTATGTACCAGGCACTGTTCTAATCATGTAAAGAACAAAACAGTCAAAATTTATCCTCTTGGCCAGCAAGATTCTAAGTTTATTTAGGGGTAGATAGGAGAGTGCCACAAACCCTTTTGAGAGACTCTTCTCCTGAAAAGCATGCACAGAATTGTGCTTCCCCACTGTACAGTCCCAGGGGCTCAGCGCCCTGACGCCCAGCCCAGGACCCGAGGACCCCAGGTTCAGAACCAGACTCCTAGACAGCTAAATAAAATGCGGCTTTTCTGCTGGACGCACTGTGCAGAGGCGGCCAGCGCATGTCAGGAAGCGCCTTGCGAAGGGCAGGGACGGGAGAGGGCTTTGTCGTAAGGCAGGAAGGGGTGACCCTGGGCCCCAGAGCCTCCGCCTCTCCCCTGTAAAATGGCGACAGTGGTGTCACCCACCTCACAGGGCTGCTGTAAGGTCAACCGAGGCAGGGCAGTAGCGTTCTCTAACTGTGTCCAGCTCAGAGCCCGGGCTTGCCAGGTGGCAGCTGGGGCCGGCACGAGCCGAGCCCGGCACCCAGGCTGGCCTGCCACCGGCACGTCCCTCCAGCGCCAGCCACAGAGGTTTGCTTATCCTCACTACCTTTATTATGAAACCCCAGACCCATACGCTTGCGATGGAGTCCCCCCCAAGCCAGGCGACACACCAGCCCATCTAGGAATAAAGCACGGGCATCTTGACCAAAGGAAGGAGATGAAAAGTGAGAGGTCTTCAAGGACTTCTGAGCATCAAAGTGGCTATAAAATATCGTCAGCGTCTCAGCCTCTCCACACCTCCCTTGGTCTTCACTTTCCTTGGTCCTGCTTCCTCATTAGCAAGTGAGTGATGAGCCTCGTTTCTCTGCGTGGGCACCACGACCACCCCTCACACCGGCACAGGCGGCCGCTTCCAGCTCTGGTCAATTTTGGGCTCCTCTGACCTCCCAGCAGTTACTCTTGCGCCCCCTTCAGTCCAGCCTCCTGACGCTGCCTGGCCGCAGCTGCTGAAGTCCCTGTCCACCCCTCTCCAAGACCTCCCCTGGAATTACGATCAAACCCAAACCTGTTTCCCAGGCCTATGAGGCCCTGCAGGGTATGGCTCCACCGCCCGGCCAGTCATAGCCCTGTCCTGTCCTCCAACTCTGAGGCCTCCTCTAGCCCACGTGACACATTTACAACAATTAGAACAAGGAGCCTCTTCCTCAAGACACTTCACTTTCAGCTGCTAGAAAAACAGCATAATATCCTGACTTCATTGAAATAATACACCCATTTCACCTGCCAGAAAATGGAGATTATATATATATGCAGATCTACAATGTCTAAAATGCCCCACAGGGTTGAACAGTTCACAACCTGACCAACCGTATCAAGAACCTCGGTGCTACTTTGCCTTCGCTGGTTCTTTAGCGGCCTAGCTCTTCCCTCCTCAACCTCTGCTGACCTCTATCCTGGCTTCCGCCTCTGCTTCACATCATCTGACTGACTCGCCATGAAGGTCAGCTGCCTAGAGAGGCCCTCCCCACCCACCCCCCAGGTGTTCTGTGGCATATCACATCACCCCATTTCTCCAGGGCTCATCTTTAAGGTCATTTTGCTTATTCATGTATTTCGAGCCTCCCCCACAAAGCTAGGACCTCCCTGTAAACAGCAGTAATAATGAGCATTCGTTAAGCATTGCTATGTGTCAGATGGTGCTGTAGGCGCATTGCATCTGTTATCCCACTATTATCTTCACGGCCACGCAGAATAAGGAGCGATATTATCATTGCCCCCATTTTACAGATAAGGAAACTGAGACCTGCCATGTTCACCCAAGGAGTAAGCGGCAGAGTCAGAATTTGCACCCGGGGGTGCCGATCTCAGGAGAGTTATGCAGGAATGTGTCCCAGTGCTTACAGCCCAGCACCTTGCACATGGCGGGGCCTCCACAAACGTAAACGTACCGAATGAATGAACAAATCATCAAATTAGAAAGAATTACAGTTTACAAGGCACCCTCACGTCTCTGCTCTTGTTTGCACGTGAAGCACTGGAAGGAAAGTGTCATAATTCCTAACTTCTTTAAGATGAGGAGAAGGCCTGCTGTGATCAGGCACAGCCTTGGCCTGAGGCTGTAATCCCAAAGGGGCTACTCTGAGCCATTCATTTCCTTCGAAGCTTAAATTGCATGCACATTATGCATTCTATCCCATGATGTATCTGCAGAGTTTTTTTCCTAAACAAAACTAAATGCTTTAAGTTTCTATTACTTGTTTTTAAAATGTCTTATTGTGGC
Organism: Eonycteris spelaea; assembly: GCA_003508835.1. Classification (NCBI taxonomy): domain Eukaryota; kingdom Metazoa; phylum Chordata; class Mammalia; order Chiroptera; family Pteropodidae; genus Eonycteris; species Eonycteris spelaea. The sequence continues at coordinate 8,694,107 of PUFA01000004.1, read as the reverse complement.
AAATTTTAAGCATCCACAAAATTACAGGGAGTGATATAAATGAGCCCTTAGGTAGCCATCACCCAAGCTACTTAATTTTAAAAAAAATCAATCCTTCAAGTGAAACTGACTCTTATAGGAAGAAATCACAGTAACTAGCATTTATACTTTATGTGTAAATATGCTCATTTAATTTTCGCAGCCCTCCTGCTAAGAAGTATAAACTAATATTGGCCTATATTTCAGATGGGGACATTGAGGGCGGTGAGGTCAGTCACTTGCTGGAACCCTTGGAGTCACCCTGAGCTGGCCAGCTTACCAACCTGGAGATGAAGTACTTGCTCTAAAACAAGTCAAGGAAATGGGTCCATGTGCTCTTTTACACCTAAAGTTTGCACTGAAGTTGAACCGTTTCCAGAAGCAACCCACTCCAGGTCAGCCAAGACACACTGGTCATCCATTCGTCCTCTCCCTTATTCATTCTCATTCATTCTCCCATTCCATCAGACACACGCAAGCCTCTCACTATTGGGATATAAAGTCTAGCCAGACATGGACTCAGCCGTAGAGGACCTCCCGGCCTCAGTGGAAAGGAGAACAGACAGACACAATCAAAATTCAAGGCAGACTTTGATCAGCACTCAGGCATGCAAAATGTACAAAGAAAACACTCTGGGCCTCCCCTGCCCTCTGCCTCCTCTGTCAGGTGGGCAGGGGGCAGAAGGGTTAAGGGGTATAAGTTTGGGAATAGGATTATATCTGGGTTTGAATCCTAGCTCCACCCCTTCCTAGCTGTGTGGCCTAGGGTAAGTCACCTCTCTGATTCACTTGTAAAAGTGGGTTGATAAAACCCATATCCTAGAGCCCTTGAAGCATTACATTAGATGACGCTCGACCCAGATGAACCTTTCCATCAATGCTGGCCATGACAATCATCTGTTACTCAAAACCAGCTCTCAGTAATGACTCTCAACTTGCCTGAGTGAAGCAGAAGCTTTGCAAAAGAGTGCACGCATTTCCCAGGAGGATGTTTTTCTTAATTTCCTCTCCTCGGAAATTCTGTAAATTTGGAAAACAGGTAAAATAAAAAATTAAACTTCCCAGCATTCCCTACTCAGACGGCCAAGGGATGCCAGCCACGCATGAGAAGAAAAATGTGGTGGCCAGTGGAGCAGGGACAAAGACACCCTGCTGGTTTCCAGCCCCGTGTTGGCACGCGGGCATACATTCCATGACCCTGCAGGCAAGCCCATGGGCAGCAAGGTCGGAGTGGCCAGACCAAAAACTTTAGGCCCAGGCCACCCTGAGTCCCACCCAACCTCTCTCCGGGACCTCCTCCGAGGTTATCAAGGACCAAGAAGGCCCCAGAGGGACACCTCACACAGTGTGCTCTTTGCTAACAGTGGTTATCATGATGTCCGCAGTGGGACAAGCACCAGATGGAATCTCAGAACCCATAGCTTCAAGACCAGGCTCTGCCACACATTTGCTGTGTGGCCTTAGGCAGGTCACTGAGCCTCTCTAATTCCCAGTCTCCCCATTTATACAATGTAGGTTAAAATCATACTCATTCCTCCTGCCTCACCCTGCCTGTCAGAGATCTGGAGCGAAATCCCAGCTTTGCCACTTCTCAGTTTGTGATCGTCATTACTCTAAGCCTTACTTTCCTCCTCTGTGAAATGGGAATAATTATTGCGCCCACCTCCCGGTACTGTCGGGAGCCATTGCAAGGCACTGAAGGTGTCACGTAGTTTGGGAGCCATAAGACAGTTGCTGAGACTATGTTATCAATGGCTACAGAAAGCAGATGGTTGATTTTTATCAGTACTGACCCAGGAGGGGTGGTCTGCCTCCTAAAAGAAATCCTTTTAAGATAATGGAATCTGTTCCTTCCCAGATAACAAGAATGTTACGTGATCTTGTGTGTATGTTACATTCTAATGATATACCTTGTACTTTGCTATTGTATCCTAAACATATATAAAGGCTGAGCTAAATAAAGACGGGCTGCAGCACTGACTGTATGCCCTCCCGAAGCGCTTTCCTGTCTTCTTCTTTTTTCCTTAGGCTTCACCCCCTCTTTTAGGTGCTGTTCGACTTTAGCCGGCTGGCTCCGGCAAGTGGCGCCCGAACAGGGACCTGAATTTGGGACGGAACGTTGACGAACGTTGAGGTGAAGACCGCCACCGCAGGAGAAAGGGGGGGCCCCCCGAGTTTAAAGCCGAGTAATCGGCAGAGGTGAGTGCGGTGGAACAGTCCGGGAGTAAGAAAGACACCGCGTGAAGTGAGCGCTCAGAAAAGTAAGGGTTGCGGTGTTTGTAAATAGATAGAAAGAGAGGAAAGTCGACTTAAATAAAGAAAAATGGGAAATGGAAACGGCCGCATGCTTTTTGTACATATGCTTAAGAATATGCTCCGGGCTAGAGGAGCTAAGGTAGGGCATCAACAATTGTGTAATTTTTTAGAATTTGTAAGAAAGTTTGTCCTTGGTTTCCTGAGGAGGGAACAGTGTATATAGGAACATGGAAAAAGGTGAGAGAAAAACTACAAGATTATTATGTCATGCCTGGCAAGGTACCTGTAGATACTTTTGCTTGTGGACTTTAATTAGAGATAGTTTAGATCCCAGGCATGAGAGGGATAAGGCTGGGAAAGCCAGAAAGGGGAAGAAAAACGGGACAATATAGGAGATGTCCCGCCATTTGAAAAGGAGAATGAGACTAGACCTGCTAGACCTGCTGCCCGCCCGAAGAGAGGAGCGGGAAACCTTTTGATCTGATGCTAACTAAAGATAGAGAGGAGCCTTTGAGCCCCGAGATGCAAAAGAGTTGGAGGAAGAAGCCACGTTCCATAACATGGAGGCTATCCCATTTCAAGGCTGCTAGCTCTGAGCATAAAAGGAATTAGAGAAAGTTGTTCAGGTTTGCAAACTGCTGTGCATCTACTTAGAACTCTTAATACAGAATGTGTTAGTATTTACAACTTTGATAAATTCTCTAGAAATTAAGGCTACTAAGAGTTATGAATTCTAGTATAAGTAAATGATTTACTAGGAATAATGCAAGTAAAAGAAAAAATTCTGTATGCAAAGTATGTGTTTTGAGATATAAAGGATGTGTTTTTTAAGAAAAAGGAGAGTAATTTTATCCTAAAATAGTTTCAGGTTATTTAAAGGTCGTTTGAGGCACAAAAGAAGGTATAAAGTATAGAGATTTGTTTTGAAGGGAATTGAAGGAAAGGTGTTTGTCTTAAAGTTGTTTTTTCTGAGTGAATGAGAAGAGGCAAACTGAAGGAAGAAAAGTAGTAGAAGTTTGTGAAGAGAAATCCTGAGAGGAAAATAAAGGACAAGAACATGAGTGAACATATGAAGTTGTAAAAGAGAAAGAGAAAATCTTGTTTTATACAGTCGATAATTTATTGTGCTTTATAGTCTTTATTTGTCTTTGATTATTTTTAAAACAAATTTTTTCATTTGGAAAAACTGCTCTGGAAAAATAGGCTCGAGATAGCTCCTGAGAATATACAAGATTCTGTTCAATATTTAGGATATAAAATTTTGCAACAAAATTACTCCTCAAAAAATAGAAATTAGGCGAGAAGCTCTCAATACTGTTAATAATTTTCAAAAATTATTGAGAGATATTAATTGGCTCTGTCCTTCCCTTGATCCTCACATGTGCTTTAACTAATTTGTTCTCTATTTTAGAAGGGCCCACTGCATTGGATAGTCATTGGAAACTAACACCGCTGGTGGAAAAGGAATTTTAAATACTGTATTTTTGAAAGACACTCTTGTAGTCACAAACTTGCATTGCTCAGGTTTCATTATTGTGTGGTAAAGGGTCTTTCTCTAACTTGAAATTTAAAAACTTTTTATGATTTTCTTTTTTTTTATTGGTTAATTAGTCTAAAACTTAGGACATTTTAGCATGGAGTCAACAGTGAAGATAACTTGATTTTGTATTGGAAATGAGAAAAGTAATGACTAAATTACAAGTTTCAGTGCTTTTAAAGGTACCTTTCTGTTCCTGTTTCTGTTGACCGGTCACCAGGGGTCCGTGGAGAGACTGGACGCAGTCATATCTCCCGACCATGGCCAGGCTGCGGGACGCCGCCTCCTGTGCCCTGTTGTCAAAGTCTGTTTATTGTCTTTAGTCTTGTCTAAGTGGTAGGTGGCAAATTTCTCTAGGCCCACCTACACCCAGTAATTGTCCTTGTCTGAGTGTCTGTTTTGTGTTTTCTTTTGTGTTTTCTGCGCAAGCGTTAGAGGGGAAAAACCAGAGTTCACAGAAGACACCCTTGGGGTGTCTCCTGCAACATTTCTAAGAAGGATAAGCTTATAAAACAAAAAGGGGGAATATGGTATACCCCGAGACAAGGCTTAATAGAGCATTATATACTTTTTAAATTTTTTAAATCAAGATGAACAAGGTAGCACAGCAGCTCATCGGCATTGGGTGAAACAGGCCGGTGAGCCTTTGCAGCAGCCAGTATACTACAAGGATCTAACAGGGGATTGGGTGCCTGCTGAGGTACTGAAATGGGGCCGAGGTTTTGCTTATATCTCTACAGGAACAGAGAAAGCTGCTCCTGATGATGATGCTGATAGGCCATCTTCTGATGTTGAAGGAGCTGTATTGGGCCTATGTACCGGATCCACCAATTTTGCATCCGTCCATTTGGGAAGGCCCAGAAATTGTGGTGAGAGTAAATGACACACAGCTGTTGCATCTGCCCCAGATGACTGATCTAAGGAGTAAATGAACCAGGATTTAATTATACTGGAACGGGAGAAGGATTGCCCATCTGCTTTAGTAAGAACAACACAAATCCTGGATTGGTCAGGTGGAACCAACGGACACATTGGAGGTTATAGATTGAACACCAGTTGGACAGTGGGACTATGGTGGACTGATGAGGAGTTTCCTCAAACTTGTGTGGAAGTTGGGCGCAGCGATGGGAGAGCTGCACCCTGTGGGATGGACTCCTCAGATAGCAGACATGAATGTAACAGCATGTGTTGCTCCACCGCATGTGCTGTTGGTTGGTGAAATTAATATCAACATAGAAGGAGATTTAATGTTACATGTTATAACTGCAATTTAACTAACTGTATTTCTTTTGTTCTGGAAGGAACTACTGTAATGGTTTTTCATCAAACCTTTTTTGTGATGATTCATGTTTATGTTACTGGGCCTTGGTATGCTGACCAGGGTCTCCAGGTGTTAGTCTCATACTGTGCAAAATGCTAATAATTTGTCTAAAAATGTTACGATGGCTTTAGGGACCCAGGAAAATATTGACGACAAGTTAGAACAGAAGCTTGATGCATTATATAGTCTAGTTATGTATTTAGGAGATGAAATCCAAGGTCTAAAAGTGAGATCTCATTTGGAATGTCATGCAGCATATCAGTGGATTTGTGTTACCTCAAAAATTTATAATGAAAGTCAACATGGATGGGATCGCGTGCGCTCTCATCTCCAAGGTGTCTGGCATGATGCTAACATGTCCTTAGATTTAATACGACTGCATAGAGAAATTCAGGGACTGCAGGAAGCGGACCCCTTCAGTTTGATGCAGCTGAAGAGGCCTCAAAATTTTTACAACATCTAAAAAGTTTTTACCATCTTGGTCTCCTTTGGGTCATTTGCTTATTTCGTTTTAGCCTTGGGCCTTTGATAACTATAGGCCTATGTCTGCTTCCTCCTTTGATGAAATACTTCTTCAATTCCCTGCTAAGATTCGGCAGAGATGCATGGTCTCAGGCTCCAGGCTCAGGTTGAAGCTAATTTACATCTCCCATTTGCAGAGGCTGGTAGTCAAGACGGGTAAGAATCCTTCAGGGCTGGGACCAACCTAAGACAGGGCATGATTGCAAGACTTTCATGTGCCAATGACGGGTAAGGCCCAGACCTGTGGAGGGTCGCCTAAGACAGGCACAGTCTATCTGCGCCATAGCTGGGAAAGCTTTGGCATTTTAAAAATAAAAAAGGGGGAGATGTCGGGAGCCATTGCAAGGCACTGAAGGTGTCACGTAGTTTGGGAGCCATAAAACAGTTGCTGAGACTATGTTATCAATGGCTAAAGAAAGCAGATGGTTGATTTTTATCAGTACTGACCCAGGAGGGGTGGTCTGCCTCCTAAAAGAAATCCTTTTAAGATAATGGAATCTGTTCCTTCCCAGATAACAAGAATGTTACGTGATCTTGTGTGTATGTTAGCATTCTAATGATATACCTTGTACTTTGCTATTGTATCCTAAAACATATATAAAGGCTGAGCTAAATAAAGACGGGGCTGCAGCACTGACTGTATGCCCTCCCGAAGCGCTTTCCTGTCTTCTTCTTTTTTCCTTAGCTTCACCCCCTCTTTTAGGTGCTGTTCGACTTTAGCCGGCTGGCTCCGGCACGGTACCACTGTGAAGATGAAATGAGGCAATGAGTGTGGAATGCTTGGCCCAGGGGCTGGCACATAGTAAGGGCTCAGGGCTAGAGAATGGATGCTCCATGGGAAAGAATGACTGTAACCTGAGTTTCTTCTTCATCATCATCATCAGTTCCCTTCTGTGTTTCCTTATTTTATACTGGATGACGAGCCAAGCACATGACTTGGGGTACTTTATTTCACTTCCCAAGAAAGCATGCTTCATGCACAGGACAGGAAGCAGCCCCCTTGGGCAATAAGTATGGTGGGTCCATGAGCCAGGCCATTTCTGCCCCATTAGTCACCAATGGCTACACAGTCAGGTAAGGGCTCAACACTGCTCCACAAAGGCCTGCCCAAGCCGGCAGAACAAGCCTGCACTTGGAGTGTCTTCGCCTGTAAAATGGGGGGAAGCCCACTGTCCCGAACCCTGGCTCGCTATGGGGACAGGAAAGGCTAAGGTCTGGGTAAAGGGAAAAAGGTGTTTTTCATCTTACCCCTTGAAAGGTCTGTCATTTTCTTCATTTCCTATTTTGTCATTACGTTCTAAGGTTGAAGCAAGAGGAGACATTCTTGATTAACCGCATTATTGAACTTAAAAAGTTAAGTTTCTATTTTTTTAGAAGCAAAGCACATTGAGGATGAGAAGGAAAATAGGTGAGGAAATAGTCACGTGAGTCTATGCGCGTGTGTGCTTCTCCAAGTCCAGCGCTAAAGAAACAGAAGTTACAAAGAAATATCACCGAGAAGAAAATAAACAGTTAAGCACATGAAAAAATTAATCTCATCAGTAATGTATATGTGTGGATACAGTTAAACACTTACTAAACATGGGGTAAATTAGAAAATAATGAAACAGTAATGCCTAATGATGATAACATTATGTTAAGATCTATCCTTCCACACATACATCGATAGTGCCATTACAAACTAAGTAGTCTCGCACTGTAGAAAATCATATGGAACATTAAAAACACTTTGATCAATTAATCCTCCTCTTAGAAACTATTCTATATCAAAAGAAAACACCTATCCATATATTTTTAAATGTCATTCACGCAAGACGTAGAATTGAAAAAACTACAAATATAAACACGAAAGCGGTCTAGCAACATAGGAAAATGTTCCAATATAATGTTGAGTGAAAAGAAGCAGAAAAAGTATGCAAACCTGAATATAACCACTAAAATTAGGCCTGCGTATGGATAGATACCGGCATGCGGAAAAATCAATGTGCTAAGTGAAGGGATAATGAGGGAGGCTTTTGTCCTTTCCAGATTCCCTTTAAGTCGGTATCATTTTTTTTTTTCTATCTCCCTCTTTCTCTAAACTCTGCAAAGGAATGGCCTCACTTCCTGGGAACGACAGGAAGTTACCATCCTGCCTCCACCACTACTCCAACTCCTGCCATTTGATTTTTGTTTCTAAATTGTGTTGCTGTTCTTAAAACTGCAGCTCTCAAAACAAACTGGCCAGTGTGCGCATAAGATCAGAAGGCAAAGGAGCTCCAGCAAATACTTCATCAGAACAAACACATTCAACTATGGGCTGGGGCCAAGGAATTTCACATTCAGGCACGAAATGTCAGTCCCCACAAAAGGCCCTCTGAGGCACCCGGAGCGAGCTCAGAAGGGCAGCCCTCCCCCAAGCTCACTTGCTGTGGCACCGGGGCAGGCCCTGGGCGCCAACGCATGCAACACGAGGCTTATTCCACCCCTGTCCCAAGGCCCAGGGCCACCTCTCTGCCATTTCTGGGTCATGTGCCCCTCTGGGAATCTGATTAATGCTCAGACTTTGCAAACCATTTCGGGGAGTTCATAGATATAGATGGTTGGAGTTCATTCACTCATTCATCTATTCATGCACTAAAGCGAGCATGTATATATTAGGGGCATAATTAAGTACCAGGCCAGGAGGGTAAATACAACAGTGGGAAAACATGGTTCCTTCTCACAAGGAGATCATGGTCTTTGCGAGCAGACAGAAAAGAAGGAAATACAATTCCAGTGAAGTGTGGTTGGGCTGGCCTAGGTATAAAGTGCCCAATCAAAAGCTTATATTGAAGGAGCACTTGCTAGATGCCAGGCCTGTGTTCAGGCCTTCTTCATAGAGTGTATGACTCGTCATGGATTGTCATGCATTGTGTTTAATTGAGACTTGATCTCCAACACCTGTAAAGGAAGGTACTAGTATTACAGTTGAGGAAACTGAAGCACAAGAAAAATTCCATAACTTTCTAAATGTTGGTCAGCAAAGGAGCTTGAGACCTGGGGCCCCCACCGCCACTCAGGCTGGCGACCAAGCAGCCTCTGTCACAGTGGCCCACCCCAGGGCAGGGGGCCTGATGAACAAATGAGAGGAGGCCCGTGGGTCTCCCCAGGCTCTCTGCGTGGACAGGCGCCTTGGTGTTCTGGGCTAAGCCTGTGTTCCCTGAGCTAACAGCGGGAGTCCCCCTGTAAGAAGCATCCGTCTTGTGGGCTGGCCCCTCTAGGTTCTGAGTGACAGGGTAGGAGATCAGGCCGCAGAGAGAGATTTGCTCACTTAGGGCCACACAGAGTGCACCTGGGTAGATAGACAGCTAGGCTCCTCTCTGCAGGTCACCTGACCTCCCTCCAAACAACCCTTCCCATCAACAGCAAAGGGCAACAGGGAGGCTCCGGAGTTAGACTCCCCGAGAGTACACGCGCCGCCTGAGGCTGCACAAACACAGAGGCTCATTAAGACACAGAATGCCTTTTAGGCCGAAGCCAGGAAGAAAGGAAGGCAGTATATGGGGGTCACAGTTAAAGCACAGGCCCGGGTTCGGTATCTTGCTGTGTGACTTTGGCACTTCTTGTTACTCCAGTTTCTACATCTGCAACGTGGGAACAATAACTGTGCCTACCTTACAGGAATGCTACGAAGATAAAATGAGTTAATATATGTGTAGAACCGTGGCCGACACATATAAATAAGTACCAGTAAATGTCAGATGCTATTGATTATAGATTGAATGATCACATTAACATGTCCACATACCTAGACAAATGCAAATCACATGGCTCTATTTATCTATAATAGCTCTATATGCACTGAAAATACTGGAAGGAAAGACACTAACATATTAATATTGGTAATCCCTACGAGTAAGAGTATGAGTGATTTTTTTCATTACATTCCCTCCCCCCATTTTCAACAGATTATGTTTTTATTTTATAATCAGAATAAAATCAATAGATGAAACTTTAAAACTGACTCAACGGAAGTGGGATAGATGGTTTACAAACAGATGATAGGATTGGAAAGGCATGTCCCAGAGCTGAGTGCCTAACACAGGTCAAGGAAGGCGGTACCTGGACTTGTGGATTTCAGTCTCTTTGGAAACCTCCAAGTTATCCTTCAAATCGATGGCCGTGTCTCGTCTTCTGAGGACATTGCTTATTCTGTCCGCCCCTCACCCCGCACCTGGTCCTTTTCTCTGTGCAGGCCCAGGCCTCCTCGAGGCAATGCCTCACGACTTCGGTTGCTGCTTATGGCCCACCTTCTATGTGCCGGGCTACTTTACTGGTTGATCTCTTAGCCGAGGCCCACAGAGAACAGGTGACTGGCACAGGACCACTCAGCCAGGAGGCAGCATGGCTGGAATTCAAGCCTAGATCTTCTCACTTCGCATCCAGGACTCATCATCTTACTAGACAGCTTCGTGACATGGAGAAGTCAGGGGTTATTGGAATATGGCCAAGGGCCAGGGGAGAGGGTTTCTATTTTCTGATTGAAATCCTTCCTGTGGATTATTTTGGTGTTAATGGTGTGGAAGTGTGTTTGTGTGTACATGTGTGCATGCGTGACAGTATGTGTTAGAGAGAGAGAATACATTTATAAAATGTTTCTCAGATCTAAGAATAGATAGCAACACCTGAAACTTGCTCAGGTTGTTCAAAGAATCACAGACTGAACTTAAAGTCAAAAAACTAAGAGGAGGGACTCAGGTGAGTAGAAAACAAAAAAAAAGCCTGGCCGTGTGTCTGGGATGAAGAAGGCCCAGGCTAATTCCAGATCTGTGTTCCTGGAAGTCCTAGGTCAGAAATAAGTTGAGGGTGAGCTTGCTGCGCCTTGTGCTCCACGCAGAAGTCCCTTCTCCCACAGCCCAGATAGCCGGTCTGTCGGAACGCCTCCCTGCGTGGGAGTTCAGTACTTGAAGAGGCAGCACATCCCTCCATCTCGGAGAGATGTCAGCAAGCTCTTCCTCTCATCGTTGATATGTCTTCCCCATAAGGTAACCCTTTGGTCTTAGTCCCAACCTCTGGAGTAATGAAGAATACCTCTGCCCTTCGATCCGAGAGAGCTTCTGTGTCAGTCGGAGACCTCCAGTGGCAAATAATAAAAACTCTTGACTCAATGACAAGCTATTCGGAGGTGGCCATGTCTCCATCTCTCTGGCTCGCCCAGTTCTACTGTGGTTTGACCTCAGGAGGGCAGAAAGGTGGCTGCCACAGTTCCATGTGTCCTACTTAGCTATTAAGTGTTCAGAGGAAGAAGATACTGTGTCTTCCTGGGGTCTTTCGTCCCAGAATTCCCTGCAGCCAACCTCTCATCACTTCTCATGGAGAGACCTAGATCACATGACCACTCTGAAGTCTGAACCAATCAGGGGCAAGGACATTGGGGTTACCTCCATTGGCTTAGATGGAGCTGAGTTACTTCTGAGCTGGGGACAGGGTCACTTCCCATGAGGATGAGCAAAATCAGGGCTTGTTCAGCAAGGAATGAGGAGGAAATAGATACTGAGTCAACAGTGGCTTCGCCAGCATTCAACACTTCGTGCGGAGTGGTGAGACAGCTCCTGAGGTGGATGTCAGTGGTTTGTGCCTACCCAGAACCCATCCCTTCTGCTGTGACATCACTTAATTTTGCTCTGTGGAATTACTTCTCCTTGAGATCCTCAACCTGGGATCCCATCCTCTCCAAGCCTGGTTGATCAGTTTCTCTATAAACTGCCCCATATCCTTCTAGTACATGCCTTTTAATAACTTCAATAGCCAGCCCCAGTCTCTGTTGCTTGCAGCCGAAGAACTCTAACCAGTCCATCAGATTCAAGAGCACTGAGTGCTCCATGGCCCGTTCTGCTAAGCTGGCAGCCACTTAGGACAGCCACACTGGGATTTAGAACCTGTGGTCTAGAGAATCTAAATTGGAATCTGACAGACTGGATTCTCAGCAACCTCTGACTACCTAGTGTGATCTTGGGCGAGCCACTCAACATCTCCGATCAGTCAGCCCTGACATATCTTTGATCCCAGCAAGGACTGGAAGTTAAAAAAAAAAAAAATGAATGTGTTTATCCAAGTCAAGAAATCTCACTGCAGTTAGGAGTCCAAAAAAAAATAATTCACAAATCACCATCTGCTTGGTCAATGAATTATCAAATTTCAAATCGCATTACCTCTCCACACCTCAGTGTTCTCATTCGTAAAATGAGGAAACTAACAGCCTCCATAGGGTCGTTTGGAGGATTACACAGAATAATATTTGTGAAAGTACTTTGTATTCTGTTAAATGGCACCAAATGCAAGGGATCGATATTCCTGATATCTGCTAGAAACATGCATCCATTTCTTCAACACATAATAACTAAATAAATGGCATTAAATCATAAGCGTGTGCAGTCTTCCCGCTCCTTGCTTCTAAAAGGATGCTTCACTGCGTAGACTGGGTCCTGGGGTTTCTGATATTCATGGAGCGAAAGGATGAAACACATGCGCACACGCGAAGGGAGAAGCCAGAGGACAGCTGATGTATGTGGGAAAGAGAACTCGAATTCTCACCTCAAGTTATAAAAAGAAAAAGAAAAGAGTTAAAAAAAAAAAAAAAAAAAGCAGCCTTAACCTAAAAGGTGAAGGCGGAAGTAAAAAAAGAACAGATGCCAGGAAGAAACTTCGCGAATCTGGAGCGAGTGGAAGGAGGTGGCCGCCACGGACACGAGCGCGGACGTGCGCGTGGGGGGGAGGCAGGCGACGACCAGAGAAGAAGGACTTCTAGAGTTTCCCGGATGTTGTAATGTCTCCCTTTGCATTTTCTTTCGAGAGACAGCAGGGACGTTTCCATTTGCTTTCAATCATTTGGGGACGTCGCACCGATGTTTCTCTGAACACAACCCTGCGCTAAGACTGGCATGTGGCGGCCCGGTTGTTACGGGTTACCTACACTTACTAATGCAGCACCTTGTTAAGTGTCGGGCATTACGCGAAGCTCGAACACACGGGGCCCTTGCCCTTACACGGCTTGCAGTGCAGCATAAGCAACTTGGCCTGTCCCCTGCCTCACTCCCCCATGCTGGTGGTCACCAGGACCTGCAGACGTCCAGAATCGCTTCTCTTGAGTCCTTGGGAGCCCCTCCTCAGACTGGGTCCTGGATTACTCTGGAGTCCCAACCCCTCCCCCAATCCATTTTCCATACTGCCGCCAACATGTCGTTCTTCTAAAATGTAAATCTGATCATAGCTTGTCCTAATTTTAAATCTTTCAACCTTGACTTCCTCCTCACCCCTTACAGGAGAAAGTCCGTCCCAACTCCCACATTCTTAGACGGGCCTTCAGGATCTGGGTCTGGCCTAACCTGTGACATCCTCTGCATCTCATAGTCCCACTTTTCCACATTGCCTGGAAAACCCACCGTGCTTTCTTTTTCACCTTAAAAACTTCTCTTGCTCTTTCAAACTCAGCTGGGCGTCAGTCCTGTGGAAGCCTTCCCTGGGCATGGTTCGCCCTGACCCCACCTTGGACAGATCTAGCCCTTTCCTCTCTAGGTCGTGTATCTCTTTACACTCAGCAGGGATTTGTGAACGTCTGGCCCTGATCCTCCACCCCCACCACCTTAGGGACAGCGATGCCTTGTGGTCACCTCTAGCACAGCTCCAGGCACGGGGTAGATACACCAAGAAGTTTCATTGTTGATGTGTCAGAGACGACAGGGAACATGAAGCTAGATCCTGCTGTTGGGAGAGGGTTGCATTACCAAACTTAGTAAATTCAAGTTGAATTTATGCATGGTGGAAACTTGTGGCTTTTGAATGGATCTATTTTTTTTCCATCTCATGGCCCATTTTTTTTCCATCCCAGGAGAAGTCAATGACCTGTTAGATAATATCTTAAAATGTTTTCAAATGACACTGATGAAATGGGACTGTTTTCAAATGACAACAACAAAATAACAATAAACATTAACAAAAGAAAACTAAAATCTCCTGGGAACACGCCACCCAGAGATAATCACTGCTGACATTCTCACAGCATTTCCTGCATAACTTTATTATGGCAGTATTATATCTGTCTGTACAGTATGGCGAAATTCAGTCTCTCCACACCCACAGGGCCCTGGCTTCCCAGAATCTGGGTGGAACTGCCCCCAGCAGGGTGGAGCTGGGGCACTCTCCATCTGGGACTTTGGCCCTGGGCAAAGACACAGCTGGCCCCAGTCCCAATTTGGGGCCATCTCCAGGCAGACACAAAGGGGTCATTTTTCTTACCCTCATGTACAAAGTGTGTTCCGGACTGGGAGTTTTTCTGGGTTATAAGATTCAACTCAATTCAAAAAGATCATCTGAGGTTTCCCAAGAAAGCCAGATTTAAAGACGGCATAGACTGAAGCTTTATTTTTGTTCAACATCATCATGAATTATAAAAGCCATTGCCTGGAAGCTGGGGAAACAGCAGGCTTTTGTGGAGAAAGACAAAGACTGGGTAAGGTCTAAATGCTGATAACACGGTTGGAAAGACTCTGAAAGGACCACTGAGTTATGGGAGGGGCTCAGCGATGAGCCTCTCTTACTCCCCTGTACCCTCCAGTGGGGCATTCGTGACAGGTGGTCTGTGACTGGAGGATGTAGGTGAGTTAATGTTAGGATTTGCCCAGTGCTAGGTCTGTGCCCCACAGGACCCACCACAGGTCCTCTGTCATGACAGCCAAGGAAGTGATGAATTCCTTTATAACCCACTCTGGGGAAGCCATAACTTTGTGTGGATTTGTACTTTGATCCAGAAATCCCACATCTAGGAGTCTACCTGCAAATGCGAAATAACATCGCAAAAGGGATTATTTGTAATTGCAAAATACTGGAAGTGATACAAATAATCATTCATAGGCTAGCTGAATTTAGACTATGGTATATCTATCTATTCAGGGAAATTCTATGCAGCCATAGAAATGAATGAAGAAAAGCCCTATGAATTGACATGGAGTAAGTTCCATGATATATATTAATAAGTAAAACAAGCCAAATACAAAAGACTATAAAATCTATTCTACATTTTGTGTAAGAAAGGGGGAAATATACAACACCCATATGCTTAGTTTTGCAAAAACTAGAAGCTAATAAAAATGGGCAGACATGACGAAGAGAATGGGGACAGCAGTGAGACATCTATGAATTTGCCTTTTTACATAGTTTTGATTTGGAGTGTTTTATCTATCCCAAAATAAAATTAAACCCAAATAATTTTTTTAAAATGCAAACCCTAACTTTGACATAAATAGAAGCAAATAAATCTTATTGTGTACATATGAGTCATACATATGACATAATCTCACAGAGAAAATCATTGATTCAAGTAATTTTGGACATAGTATTTGACTGTATATCTTCAATATGGTATTTTCTAATGATAAAAAGAACAGAACAGTCATCTTGAACTTAAAGCAGTAAGTTTGCTGTTGGCAGCAATGTTGGTGTTATAATTCTGAAACTATATTTTTGTGTATTGAAGGATAGAACAAATGAGTAAATATTCGATGTTGTTGGAGACCAGGATTTTGACTGTGGAGAGGGGAGATCAAATAAGGGGGCAGGTGAAGAACAATTTACGCTATTAGATTTGAATTAGACAAATCAGTGTGTACCTGTAATTTTAAAAAATACATAGCTCCTAGTTCCTTTCACTAAAAAGGCCTACAAGCAATGATGCTCCAGCAGCAAGGAGCCCCTGAGCCCAGATCTTGGTTTCTAAATACCATTCCCCATTGGAAGGAACCTGGGCTCCTTGAAGATAAAGCTAATTCTAGGACTGAGATAGGAAAAGTGTAAGTTAAGCCTGAAACACCTTCTTGTGGTATAAAATAAACACATGCTCAAAAATCAAAGAGGTATGACAGAAGGTCACAGGAGCCAGCGTGAACAAGTTCCCACTGGCCAAATTTGGGACAATATGAGCAAAAAAAAAAAAAAAGAAAAGAAAAGAAAAAGAGGAACAATGAGGGTAATTTATTAATCAAAATTTTAAAACAGTTCTAGGAATCTATAAAAACTATATTTTAAAAACTAAAAGGTGTTTACAGAGAAAGAAAAAAAGGAGAAAGGAAAACTAAAGTTATTTACTATTATTGACTGTACTATTCTTGTAGTTTATCTGTAGGGTTGAGAATTTTCAAGATTAAAAGTCGAAGGGATCACTACAAAAAAATATTAATGTCAGGTGATCAATGTGTGAACTAACCTAATTGCGGTAATCATTTTGCAATATATACATATATCGAATCATCACAAACTTATACATGATAAACTTATATGTCAATTATATCTCAATAAACCTAGGGGAGAAATCAAATCAAATATTCATACTTTTCAAAAGAAGGGAAAAAGAAACATGAACACAGGGAAGGATATACCAGTAAGATACTGAGAAATGAGTCAGGAGATCCCCAATAGCCCGTTGTTCTCAGTGGGGTAACAGTACACCCCCTACGGAGGGTTTACAGGGTAATGTCACCTAGTGCTCTGTAGTCAGGGTCATCAGCTGCTACAGAGATCATCTGGTCCAGCTTTGCCTGGGACTGTCTTAGTTTAAAAACTGAAAGGCTTGCAATCCCAAGATGCCCCTCCACCCTGGGCAAACCAGGATGGCTGGTCACTCCACCTGAGTGCAAAGTGGCTGCTGGCCTTAAGAAGAGCCAAAAACGTGCTCCTCGGTAAACTCGCCCCCTCCAGAAATCTCCTCCAGAAGCCTCTGCCCAGATCCCAGCATCTGACGCCCCTGAGAAAGCAGTGCTTCCTGCCCGTCTGCATCTTCAGATCACGCTGTCCCCGCGCCTCAGCCCCTCACCGTGGCTGCTGTGATGCCCTCTCACAAGACAGGCCAGAGCTCCCCCAGTGGTTTTGAACACCCACAGATGGCATAACACATTAACCCAGATCGTCACTTGCTCCCCATGATTCCATCAGCTTGGCCTGGCTCGGGGAATTCCCTCGTGTGATCATGTTTCTCTTCAGAATCACTCTTGCTAGGAGCAAGGGATGGCATCTTTGGTTCAAATTATCCCTCACCTATCCTGTCCTCGACATTTAATATATTAACCATTTTGCCGAGAGACTTCCTTTAAATAATATGCCAAAGACTTCAAAAGAAAAAGCTAACATTAGCACATTTGGGTCCCCAGAGAAATACTGAGTTTGCATCCACAAGTCATCCTCAGAAAGATCCATCAGGCTGACAGCCGACCCTGTCCCAGTGGGGGAGCGGAGAGCTGCAGTGCCCTGGGGCCAAAGGAAGGGACACCTGCTGCCCTCTGTCCAAGGCTCTGACCCTGAGATGGGCCAGGATGGGGAGTGGAGGGCAGAGGTCCCCCGGCTGGTTCTACCAGATTCTGATAAGTCTACGGCATGATGTCTCCTTACCTCCTGATCAGCCTGGAGGGAAAACTGGCCTGGGAGACACAGGCCCTGGAAGGAAGCAGCGAAGAGGCAAGGACCGGGGCCTGGGACCGGGCAGGCCACACAGGCAGGAGGGGTGGGAGGGCATGGGAGAAGGCAAATGCGCCAACTCCTGTCTCTTGGTCCAGGCCCTGTGGGACCGCCTCCCCCACCTGGCACCTCTCCCCCACCAGTGATGGGGGGACGGGGTGGGAAAGATTGGCAGCCCTGATTTGGCAGGGTTCTGTCCCCAAGGCAGGACAGACAGGAGCAGGCACTTCTCCCGTCCCCCTTCACCCCCTAGGACTCTGTCCCAGCCTGGGCTCAAGTCTGTTCATGAAGGAGCACTTGGCCAGCTCTGGGCTGCTCTGCCCGGGGGCAGCCTCTCTGGCTCTGTGTTGCACCCCGCAATTGCACCCCCTTTCAAGAGGGACTGGCTACCTCTTCCACTCTCTTGTATCCCTAGCAACCCACTTGCAGGTCTGCCTAAGCAGCACGGGGCCCGTTGGGCCGCCCCTCAAAAGGCAGACGTAGAATTCTCAGGTGACCCAGTCACCCTACTCCTAGGCATCAGCAGGGAGAAGACCGGAAAGCTATCTTCACACAGCAACTAGCACATGCGCGTCCACAGCAGCGCTATGCACAGCAGCCAAAGGGCAGAAGCGACCCCAAAGCCCGTCTAGTGAGTGGACAAACAGGACATAGTTCACCCACACAATGTCATTCAGCAAAAAAAAGGAACGAAGTGCTGACACAGGCTACGACACGGTGAACCTGGAAAATGTTACGCCACATGGGAACAGACAGACACCGAAGGACGACTACTGTATGGTTCTGTCTGTAGGAAATGTCCAGCGCACGAAAATCCTCGGAGACAGAAAGCAGACTAGTCGAAGCCAGGGGCTGGGGAGGAGGGGAAC
Organism: Eonycteris spelaea; assembly: GCA_003508835.1. Lineage (NCBI taxonomy): Eukaryota > Metazoa > Chordata > Mammalia > Chiroptera > Pteropodidae > Eonycteris > Eonycteris spelaea. The sequence goes on along the minus strand of PUFA01000004.1, from coordinate 8,676,121 downwards.
AGGAGTGACTGCTAACGGGTACGGGTTCCTCCTTGGGGCGACAGAAACCTTCTGAAATCAGACGGCGGTGATGGTCGCACAACATAGTGAATGTGCTAAAAGCCCACTGAAATGTATACTTTACATTGGTAGATTGTATATTATGTTTATTATATCTAAATTAAAAAAATAAAAAGAAAGAAAGAAAGAAAAAGCAGCCCACGGGGGTCCGCCTGACTTTGAGCCCAGTGCAGCTCCACCTCCCTGGCAAGCTTGTTCCTCTAAACCATCTCTCAAGTCCCGTGTGGCCCTCTGCTTCCTGCGGGCACACTGCCATCTGCACTGGCCTGGCCTACAGGGCATTGCCCAATTCTTCCATGCCCCAAACACCCCTGCTTTTCGGGAAACAGACTTTCAGCACACTGGGACATACGTCTCGGACCAGTCAACATCTCTGCTCTTGGAAGTCCCTTGGTCTAGCCGCCAGCAAGGTCTCCTTACTGGTCAACTGTCCCCAGCCTCCCATTCTAGTGACCACTCTCCTGCAGGCTAAGCCCCCAGGCTGGACCTTTGAGCCTCTTCTTCATCATCAAAGAAGCCTACTAGAAGGACTTTCCTTCCCTCCCTGCTCTGGTATCATCATCAGTCCCTTGCTCTAGTTTAGGAAACAGAGGCTAAGAGAGAGGCAAGTCGCCTAGCTATGAGAGGGGAAGTGGGGTCTCCATCCTAGACCCTGATGGTCTCCCATGTCAGGGGCTGAGGCCTGGGGCGTCAAGGTCCCCATGTTGAGATGGAGCTTAGAGCAAAGCAGGAACTTGCCCTGGGGAACCATGTCTGCCTGTCTGGCTGTGACTTTTACTCGGAATGATGCTGTCAGTAAGATTTGTCCAGCCTCTCTCTCCCAACCCCCAATTTGCTTGGCTCAGGGCAGCTGCGCAATCAATCTTCCCATCTAAGTCCGGGACTCAGAAGCCTTCATGGCTCTGAAACATGCTAATTAGGTCTAGGCAACCAAGCTCAATAAATTAGAGCCAAACAGCTATTGATTCGGTATCAGCGCTCCTGGAGACGCACAAAGCAGTACTCCAAAGACAACGGGGGAGAGAAAACACCTCGGAAGCCTGCTGCTTTTCCAAGGTCGGGTTCTCACACTAATTTTTCTTTCTTTTTTTTTCCAAGAAAATGCAGGCTTGGGGAAGACATCTTAACAAATGCAGACCTCAGCTCCTTGTGCTTAAAATGTGTCCACCCCTGGGACTCTCCTGACAGTGCCAGCGCTCCAGGAGAAAGCTACAGGCGGGTGGGTGGCCACAGAGGCCCGAGGTCATTCAGGCGCGTCCCCTGCCTCAGCGGGGCTGCGCTGAGAACTCCTCGCTGTCTTATTCAGAGAGATGCGGGCAAGCGGAGGGACGCTGCGCCTTTGCGAAGGGCGAAGGGCGGCCTTGGTGCCGGGCACTCCACGTGCTGTATTTCAGACATCCTCAAGAGAGGATGTGCTCCAGTTTTGTAAATGGGGAAACTGAGGCTCAGTGAGGTTGGTGACTTGTCCCTCGTCACACATCTGCCAAAAGAAAAAAAGAAAAAAAAAAACAAAACAGAGCATGGACCCCTGGCTCTCACCTAACTATCAAGAGTTTGGCTTATGCAGACCCCTGGGAGTCCCGGTAAAGCTCAAAGCAATCGGATGACAGGCTTCCCGCAGAACTGTCACCCTGGGCAAAAAGTGCAGCCCTGCGGAGGTCCCCATCCAGAAGTCACCCTGGTGTGCCTGTGGCAGCCCCAGGTGGACAGCACCTGGCTGGACCGGTCAGATGCCCTCCTTGGGTTTGTGAAGGGGTCAGAATGGCTCAAAGACACTGTGATGGCTCAAAGTCACAGGGCACAAGGGTGAGGTGAAGGTGGGGTGAGATATAGGAAGCGGACCCCCCCACCAAAGGCAAAGTGGAGGCAGCCATGGTGAAAGGGTGACTGAGGCCAGGTAGGAGGAAGCAGGTGGCAGAGAGAGTCCCATTTTCCCAGAGGCTCACCAGCTGCCTGGCTGTCACCAGAACCTCCCCCCAGCCCCCTCGCATGCTCCCTGTGCCCCCGGCAGCCCTCAGTTCTTGAGAACAGGGAGTACTTCTCACGGGTTCTGCCTCTCCCATCAACCTTTCCCGAATTTGCTTAAAATATTAAGGCCTCATCCACCTGAGAGCCTTTTCTGAGAACACTCAGGAATCTGTCAGGGGCAAGATTTTTATTTATAAAGGGAAGAACCACCTCTTTGCCTCAGGCTCTGTGCGTGCAGGGAGGGGGAGCCCCAGCAAGCAGGCTGGGGCCTTCTCAAGTGTATTCAAGGGACCTCACTTTACAAACCCCAGGGCTGCTCCTGGAAAGGTGAGGCAAGGTGCTTGTAAATGCAGAGGCTGCCCCAGAGGCCCAGAACAGCCTGGAAATGCCCTATTCTACACTTCAAAGACAGTGACTTTGCCACCCGCCTCCCCTGCCTCCCCCCCCCAGAGGACCTAGATGGCCTGCCCTACTGACATACAGGCATAGAGAAATAAACCCCAGGAGCTCAGTGGGGAGGCCTGCTCTCAGCTCCCATGGCTGGGAGGCCAAGCAGGGGGAAGGGTCAGTGGCCATTTGGGACAGAGGCCAAAACCTGAAACCTTAGGCTTGGGCCATGTAGCGAGGTCAGAGGTCAGTGTCAGGCCTGGTGGGTGCAAACCTCCTCATCAACTAGCTGAATCGGGAACCGACATAGAAAGGAATTTTAAGCTGCGCAAGAACCCAGGACTGAGCATGGTCTGAGTCATTCTCAGGGCCTGGACAGTGGGCCCTGGAGGGTGTTTCCAGGATGAGTAAGCCCAAAGGGATGGGACTGCCATCGGGAAATCCCATCATGGGGAATCCCGGCCTTGCCATGTATTTAACGGGGGCTCATGGGAGGGGGTGGGGGGCAGGAAGGCCACCAAGAGCTCCTCTCCCAATGAAAGGAGCTACCACAGGGCTCCAGGCTCCAGGGTGGCCTCGGGGAGGGTGACTGATGATGGGGAGGGATGCTGCCCCTGAGGAGTCTTGGAGACCAGCACCACAGAGGTGGGAGGTCCAGGTGTCCACACAGATGCCAACTCTAGTCCTCCAGTCCTGGAAGCTGCTGGGGGCGGGGAGGGGCTGCCCTTCCAGCCACAACGTGCCTGACCATTCCACTGTCTCTCCCATCTCTCACATTTTCCAGGTTAGCTACCCTCGACGAACTTGGTGATGGATTATGTGGGAGAGGGCACAGCCAGGGTGGGGCTGGGCTCTGTGCCTGGGCAAACGGGGAGCACAGGACAGGAACAGGAGAGGGTGGAGGACGATGGCGGCTCCACGTTGGGACAGGCTGACTCAGGGTGCCTCTGGGATGTCCCAGGAGGTCCAGACAAGGCTGGCTCATGTGGGTCTGGGGACCATCTGCGTGCAGGGGAGTGAATACGAAGCCAGTGCATGGAGGAAGCGATCCTGGAGCCCACAGACAGGAGGAAGGAGGCCAACCCAGGATGGTCCAGTGACAGAATTCGAGGCCCTCAGAGACCACCCTCGCTCCAGGGGCACAATAATGTGGCCATGAGACCGCAGTGCCGGCTCTGCGGGCAGAAGATGCAAACCGCGCTCGCTCGTGGAGGGCGGGCTGCACGCCAGGCCCAGGCGCGGCATTCCGTCTCCATGCACGAACGGTCAGGGGTGCTTGCTGTGGCTCTTCTGCAGATGCTGGAACTCAGCTCTAGAGAGGCGAAATGACAGCCGAAGGCAGGGGAGCGACGGAGCTTGCTGTGCACTGAATGTTTGTGTCCCCCCCCCCCCAAATCTATCCGTTGAAACCCTAATCCCCAGTACGATGGCATTAGGAGGTGGGGCCTCTGGGGAGGTGATCAGGTCATGAGAGGGGAGCCCTCACCTGGGACTCGTGCCCTGAGAATAATGTAGGGAGGAGGAGAGAGAACCGAAATGTTAAATCAGGCTACATTCAGAGACTGCAACGTGCTGATCAGCCCGGCAGCCAGAAGGAGGAGGAGGAGGGGAGGACAGCTGTGGAACAAGGAAGATTTCTGCTGGGGTTGCCAACGGCCCGTTTCCCCACACCGTGAAGGGGAAACAGAAAAACAGAGTCTTTAAGTGGCGCCCTGCGCAAAACAAAATCGTTCATTCCCTATGGCTACAACCATCAGGAACCTGTGGATCAAAGGCCGGGAGCTGCCAGCAGGCTTTTCATGCTACATAGTCTTACCTTTTCTCACTACAGACTCTTTTCCTTCTTCGCTGTATGTCTGTATTAAAGGAAAAAAGGGTAAACAAAGTCTTTAAACTGTAACTCACAGGAACTAAGAATGATACATAAACTGGATTCCCACGCTCGGGGGCTTTTTTTCCCCTCATCTTGGCTTTCTGTCTTCGCTGGCTCTTGTCTCTGCGTTTGCCCTTCTCTAAGAAACTCCCCTTTTGACTAGAACTTTGGTGTGTGCTCAAACCTTTATTGCACTCAGCAAAGGATGCTCTCTCTCCATACAGGGCTTGAGTTGCTCCCGCTCAGGGGAGTTTGCCTGTCCTGCACCAATAAGAAGAGACGGGACCCGGCTTGCTTCCATCCTCCGCTCCCCCAGTGAGGATGTAAGAAGGGGGCTGTCCACACGCCAAGAAGAGGGTTCTCGCCAGAACTTGACCTTGCAAGTACCCTCATGCCAGGCTTCCCAGCCTCCAGAACTGTGAGAAAGAAATGTGGTTTAAGCCCCCCAGCTCGTGGTACCCTTGTTAGGGCAGCTCGAGCTGACCAAGATGTCGCCAGAAGTTGTCTAGGTCCCTGGCTAGGTTAGAAGAGAGGATGGGTCAAGGCCGCCAAACACTTGCAGCCCCGGCTGCTTCTGGTGAGTCCATGAGGAATGACCCAGCCTCCCCACGCCCTCCTTCCCTCCACTCCTTTTCCCCTGCAGAGCAGCGAAAGGTCCCAGCGCAGCAACGCAGGGCTACGTGGGCCCAGGTCCTTCCCCGACCTCTCCTCCAGCCTGATGTGAGGCCGCGAGAAGGCGCCGAGCATCTGCGGTGGGAGAAAAGCAGCCCCATGCACAAACGGCAAACAGTGCTTTACTTCTCTGAAACCTCCACTCTGGCTGGGACCAGCAGACGACGCCAGCCCAGCGGGCAGACGACGCCAGGGAGGCCGGGGAGCTGTGCCTCGTTCGGAGTCAGAGAACTGCCTTCTCTGCTCCCAGTGGGTTTCGAGAAGGGAGCAAAAGGTAGCGTGGCCGGAGTGCTGTTCCCCTTCCCTGTGTCACCTCCAAACCTCGCCTTTGCTCTCTGCCCCACGTGCAATAAATAACTACACAAACCAGCTAGCCGCTTACCCACGTCCTTATGCCCTGGCCAACCCACCAAACCCTCAGGGGCGCCTCAGCCCACAGGCACCTGTTACAGCCTGAAAAAGCCAGTCTCACCGACTGGCTCCAAGAAGGGATGCAACTCAGCTAACAATCAGACAAGAGCCAAGCTGCAAAGAGGCCACCGTGGGAGCCGGTGGTCGAACAGCTGGTGATCATCATCGTGGACGGAGCCAAGGACTTGGCACTGGTAGACCTAACTGCAAATTATGCCTCCGCCACCATTCAGCTGAGTGGCCTTGGGCAGCTCACTTACCCTCTTCAGTCCCGAGTGTCATGACCTGTGACGGGGGGAGGGTGTCTAATATTTGCCACAGAGACTGCTGTGAGGATCCCAGAAGACATTGGCCCAAGACCTAGGTCCCAAAATGTGGTCCCAGCCCATAAACACCGCTTGGGAATTTAACTAGAAATGCACATTCTCAGCCAGACCGCAGACCTACTGAACCTGAAACTCTGGGTGGGGTTCAGCAATTGTGAAATGTGGATGGTACCCTTCGGTCTCCCCAAATGTGTGGCGCTGCCAACATTTACCTTTTGAAGCAGGTGTTCCTGGCCCGGCTATAGCTCTTAGCAGGAAATACTAGAGAGCAGGTATCGAGAAAGATCTGTGTGCCCTCGGCCCATGCCACCAGAAAAATCCGTATCCACCGCCTCTTGCCCCCGCTCCCGCGCCTGGGGCCTGGCTCGCCCAGCAGACGCTCGGCCTCAAGCTCTGCCTCCCGGTTGCTCCCGGCCCCTGCAGGACCCACTTCTCCTGCCTGTGGCCTCCTGCTCGGGGGCACAGGTCCTGCTGCCTGCCCTGCCATTGCCCCCTCCCCCTCTCAGAATCTAGGGTCACCCAGCTGACTTTCTACCACTGACCCCTCCAGACTCCCCCAACTCGACACAGTGCCCCGCTTCTTTGGGATCCCCAGCATTCCCTGCTCCCTCCTGCCCATCCTGTGGCCTAACTGGCTCTGCTGATTCACCTTCATTAGTGTCCTTCCAAAGGCCTGGCGTAGGTCCCCGCCAAGGGGCCGGGCCGGAAGCCAATAGAAGAGCAATTGCTGCCATAATATCATATTCAGTGTGGCCAAGGACGTGTGAGTCTTCCAACTCCGACCCTGCAAAGGGGCGTTATGACCCCACTTTCCGGATGAGTCAACTGAGGCTCTGAAAGGAAGTGACATGCCCAGGGCCACACAGGGTCAACAGAGCCAGCAAGAGGGAAGCCAGGATTTAGACTCCTGCTTGTCTAACTCTGAATGAAGTCTCTGTGGCTAAAATGACCATTACATCTTCCAGCAACAGGAAGCCTGACATTGGCTGTGAGGGTGCCACCTGCCTGTTCTGTTAGTTCACCCCTTCCCTAAAATTTCAGGACAAGTCTGCTCCTTTCGAGAGCCTTGTGACACTGGACTTTGAGAGTGCCTGAGGAGAGGTGACGGGAAAAGGACACTCCTTCTCTCCCCACCATGGAAGTCCCAGGGATGAAGGGCTGCTGGGAGAGCCACGTCCCCTTGTGATGGTGCTGGGCGGTTTCATTTGACTGTTAAGGGACAGGCTGAGCCCAGAAGCCATATCAGGGGTTCTGTGGATGAAACAGGGGCCACGAACTAAACCTGATGAGCCCAGGGGGTGCTGCATGGCCAGCCATACAAACTCAGAGACTGAAAGTCACCATGCTGGGTGGTCTCAACATAAAAATTCCTAACTGCAAGCGGATGGTGGTGGGCAGTCACGAGCTAGGCCCCTGGCATCCTGGACAAAGGTCAGTCCTTACCTTAAGTGAGCCTGTCTATTGTCTTTGTGCATCTAAGATCACATAGCTTTGAAATGTCACAGTAATCTTTTCCAGACCCTTCAGGGCACAACCACCTGCCCAGAGTAGAGACCACATTATTATCTTGTTGCCAAATACCACCTATACGCTCTGTAAACCAGTGGTCCCCAACCTTTTTGGCACCAGGGACCGGTGCTCCTATGAGAACCTTATGCCTGATGGTCTGATGTGGAGCTGAGGCAGTGATGCTCGTGCTGGGGAGCGGCTGCAGACACAGACGAAGCTGCGTGGCCTGGTTACTCAGGCCAGGTGTTGGGGACCCCTGCTGTAAATGCTAACTACCCTGTAGAAGAAGTGTCCCCCCCCCTTTTTACTTGTTCTCCAATCTCAGAGATTCTCCCGTCCCCTTAACCTGCCACCAATGGATTTCATGAAACCCTCCTTAGGTCTCCTCCTTTGATTCCAATGTATAAAACAAGCTGCAAAACTGCCATTCTCCAGAACATTTTCTCAATCTGTTAAGATTTTGCTTCTCAGGAATCGTCATCATCTTGGCTGAAATAAACTTACAAGAATTCTCTTCAGATTTGGAGATTTCTTGAGTGTAGCCATGCAGACAGAGATTCCCACCCCTCTCCCAACCCTCCCTGAGAGAACGGCCTGGCCGGAGCCTGCAGCCCCCGGGGCCTCTCTGTCTGTGGCATCTTGTGTCCCTAACTTCTCAGGTTGGTTGAGCCCGCCCCACCCCCCTGCACGGAGGCTCCTGGGGCGTGTGACACTGCCTCCTACTGTGGTCCCCTCACAAGGCCCAGAAAAGAGCCAGGCCTGGCACACACCAAGGACTAGATTGGGGGCAGCTGAGTGCCACAAAGGATGCTCAGGGGGTGCAGGGGAGGGGCTTCAGGTATACTTGCTGTCCTTTTCGTCCTCTCTGACCTCCAGTTAGGTGTGCAGCCACTGGGGCGAGTCCCCCAGCATCCGGAACAGCAAACCTTGGACTCCTGGTTCCCAGGTATCTGTCCTCTCGGCACCTCTGTCCCTTGGGAGGCACCACAAACCCCTGGGCCTTCTGTGGAGACACCTGGACTCATGTGTGCAAACTGGAGTGCCACCTGGGTTCGTCTACATGGACATCCCTCCTCAGCTTCCAGTTTCTCTCAGAGCTTTTGCTGTCTTGTTCCCACTGGCACCTGCTATACCGGCCCTCGGCCACACCCTCATGAGGGTCTCACCACTTCCAAACCGCAGGGTGAGATGTGGAAGTGATGAGACCAGTGCCTTCTCCTTCACCCTCCTGCCTCCTGGGAACTTCGCTTCCATCAAAAGCACCCTGCATTGTTTTGTTTTGTTTTGTTTTTGGCTTACGGTAAAACTCTAAGATCAGAGCTAGAGGTACTGACCCTTCGTATTTAGAGGGAAGCTTTGGCATTTAGAAAGCCTTTTTGTCTCTTAACAAAGCCCGGGCTTTCAAGACTATCATTTTGCCAAGGAGATGAAACAAAATAAAATGTCTAATTTGACTGTCAAAGCTGAGCAATGAATTTATTCTAGCAGAAACCTACCCATCCCTGAAGCACTTAAACTCATTGATCCAAGAGCATCAGGGCTTAAGGGCAATCGAAATGCATCAGTTTATTTTTTATTTTTTAGAACTATCTCCATATATGATGCTTAAAACTACAAACTGGTACAACATAGACTTACTCGAATCTTATAGTTAGAATTATAAACAACATTCAGGGATATATGCCCCCACCCCCCCCCACCCCCCCGGCTATCTTTAAAAGTGTGATGCAAGTACAAACAATTCAAGGATGCAATGCATCATATAAATTGCTTAATGACTGTAATAGGAACCTGGACTGGGTTCAAGAATGGAAGATATGGATAACTTGGACTCAGTTCAATTTTGCTTTTAATTTGATTTACTCCCACGGCATCAAAGAAGCAATGCAAGGGATAAGTAGGAGCCAGGAGAGTCTCTGGGTGGACGGCGCTCCACATAGCCCTCCTCCCGGGGTCCAGCACCCGAGTGCTGGGAGATGCTCACCAGGCTGGAGGAGCAGGAGCTCAGAGATCCAGACACACTCCTCTTACTCCAGCCTCAACACCACCAACCAGCTGTTAAGCCTCACTATGTAGCACTGGCTGCTCTGCCTGGGTTTGGGACTTCACGCTGCAGCCCTTTCCATTTATGTCCTCCTGGGACCTTTCCGGGGGCGCTGAGGGATGACCCTGCCAGACCAACAAGTACCCAAAATCATCTAAATAAGAGTAAAAGAAATAATCTGAAATGATGTGGTTTAGACTAATTTTGCCTTTCTTTTCCAAACTCTCTGATGTGAAAACATTAGAAGCAGTCCTCGGGCGGTCAGTGCCACAGCCTTGCCCCTCCTCCTAATGTGGGGAAGAGGCGTGAGAACTAAATGATGAACCGAGCTGTACTCAGCACCGGCAAGGTGCCACCAGAACAAAGCAAGATTCCTGCTGGGATGCTAACAAACCATTTACCCATGTAACAGGCAAACGGAGTCTTTAAGTCAAATACACGAAATAAGCCCAACAGTCATTCCAAACCATCACCCCGCGGGTAACCTACGGAACACAGGCTGAGATTGCGGGCACACCTCCCACGCTGTACGCCCATGCCAAGGGAAAACAGGTAACCAAAGCCTTTACACCGTGATTCGTGGAAACTAAGACTGTCATATGAGCTGAATTCCCTGAACATTTGGGGTCTGTCAGTCTCTCTCACTCTGCCTCTGAGAGGAGACCATACTCTGTCTGTGGAGCGTTATTCCTTCTCCGACGAAGTCTCCTTCTGTCTCTAACTCTGCCCGGCACGGGAACTCCTCCCTGCTCCCGGTCAAGGACCCTCACCCTCCTTCTCTCTGTGCAGGACTTAAGTCCCCGGGGAGGGGGCGGGATTCACTCCTTTCAGCCTCACTCCTCCTCCTGTCCCTGTCTAATCCCTCCACCCCAGACCTGTCCGGAGGAGGCCACCACTCAGGCTTCCCCTGGCCCAGACCGAATCGGGGCATTTGCAGCAGGAGGGGCGCAGGCGGAAGTGTGGGGAAACACAGCAGCAGACGCTCTCAAGGCTGATTTGTGCAGATTTGCAGACCCCTGGGGTGTAACCACTCCACAGACCCCTGGGGTGTAACCACTCTGCCACGGCTGATTTCAGGGCACCGACGTGACACCGCCAACACGAAGAGAAGCGCATCGTCGGAGACCAGCTCCATCATCCAGCCATGCATCTCAAGTGCGGCGTAACAGTGAAATAATTCCCACTGGCTGAGTTTTTGTCATCGACTTTGGTGCTGATCGAATTTATTCAATTGTGATTTTCTATCATTTAATTTTTAATAATGGCTGGGTTCAACAACAAGCTCCCCAAACTCCTGAAAATTTAACAGTCAGCTCCCAGGGGCTGCTACGAGCTAGCGGCAACTCACTGCTGGCTATGCCTGGTGGGGCACCCCTGGCTGGAAACGGAGGGGCATACACCCCGACACGAGACACGAGACACAAGACGGTACGTGACACTTCCAAACAGTACAGCCTTAAATATGCGTTGGATTTTGCTGGTTCAAGCAGGTTCCCCCAACACACAAACACAAATACACTTTGTCTCATACAAGGCAGAGGATTCACAAAAGGACGGCTGGGCGTTGTCTGGCCTCGCTGACGCCTCAAGGGGGCGCTCTAACAGGGACTTCAGAAGGTGCAGACAAGGAGCCGGTTCTTCGCAGCAGGCCCAGCGCCCTCCCGACACCAGTGACACCGGGCAGCACTCGGGCTGGAGCCTGTGCTGCCCTGTCAGCACACGGGGCGAGCCGCTCCCCTTTCTTGCCCGTCATCCCCACAACGCCAGCCTGGCTTCATCCACCCAGCGCGGACACGCCCGCCCGCTCCTGGGTCACCCAGGCACGGAATGCTGATACAGGTCGTTCGTTCATCCCTTTCAAGTCCGGCGGCAGGAACATCTGTCTCAAGATTCTCGTCCAGCCACCACCCCGCGTGCTTCGTGGTTCCAAAGCCACCGCCCCAGGGCCTAGAGCGACATCGTAGTCACAGATGACTGTCTGGGGGCTCACAAACCGCCGTAACGGCACCCCGCCCTCACCAACGCCAAAGTCCAGTCCAGTTTGGACGTGGAGCTCATCTGCGTGCCCCAAGCGCATACGGGGACCACCGCAAGCTGGAGCCTCAGCGACTCCGGCGAGAGGGCGAGGGTGTCTCTGGCCGGGATGGGATGAGGAGGCGGGGAGGCACCTTGGGCTGCGGTCTCCTCCCGCAGATAGCAGTGCATGCCGGCTCCCCCAAACCCGCGTGTGGCCATGTGACTCGCTCTGTCAGTGAGATGGGAGGAGGAGGTGACGTCAGCCCCCAGACACCACGTTCTTGCTTCCCTTGCCAGGTGACTGGAAAAGTTCCAGGTAGAAGCTGCTCGGTCCCCAAATGAAGATGTCGTTGGGCAGAGTCGCACCCGGCCCACTACGGAATCTGGGGATCGTCTGTTCCCAGAGTTTTACCTACATCCATCCTGACTGGCACATGGGCAGGTGGGAGAGGGTGAGCAAAGTTCCAGAAGCTGGCGGTGCAGGGCACATGTGGGGACCGCACAGAGCCCAGCGTGGGTGGGGAATGGGGTGGTGTGCGCCATGCAGGGAAGACGGAATGGAAGGAAGAAAAGGCCGGGCCGGGGAGGCGGGCGGCAAGGGACTCTGAGGGGTTTGTGCATGGAACTGTCACAGCCTCCGCCCCTCCACACACATCCACTTAGGTGACAGTTACAGGTCCTGGGGACCTGAACGGTGCCAGCCTGCCCTCAAGGAGCTTAGAGTCTACTGAGAGAAGACAGACCAGTAACTGGAGAAGAGCAGTGAGTGACCCGAGGAAGCTGTTTCAGCACCAACTTATTCTCATCCAAAGGGTTGGGGTCCCCAGAGCCTGCCGGGCAAGGGACAACCAGGAAGAGCAGGGAGTCCTTGCAAACTGCTGAGCGCTGCTGGATGCCCCATCTCCTCCAGCCTCCCCTCATGCGTAGCTTGTCTGAGAACACGCGGCTGAGCAGCTTCCCTGGGAGAAGGGTCTCCACCCCAGAGTCTCCCTCTCAGCCTTCCCTGTTTCATGGACCCATTGGTTCCCTGGGGAAACCTATGGATCCCTTCTCGGACAATGTCTTTAAATGCATAAAATAAATCACGTAGGATTACAAAGGGACCGAATCATTTGTCAGCGTGATTACTGAAATACTTTTAAAAACTGTGATGTAGTAATACATGTCATTAACACAGATCCAGTAGAAGTTCATAGCAACTGTAATCTTAAAGTAGATATTTCAAAATACCCACCCCAAAAAAAGCAATGTGATGTAAAACATCTGTGATGTCTATGAGTGACAAGTCCTAGGCATTGCCAGCCCTGTTTGGTTTGTTGTCTATGCTTATAATTGAAGGGAATGTTAAATTCCAAACAGAGGTTAGTGAAAATAAGGACATACGTGGTTTTTTTTCCTATCCAAGTTCACTGACCCCTGATTCCTGGCCCCATTAAGAACTCCTGCTCTGGGCTGCCTGGTGGCTCACTCCCTCACTACCCAATCAGTGGCTCAGTGTCCCCATCAATTATTATTATGAATGCCACTCAGTCAGCCCTGAGTGATTTCACACACACATGCTCAGATGCTCTCCTGGCTCTCTATCGTGTACCCTTCCCCAGGAGGGAGGAGACGCCTAGTGCTAGGAAATGTCTCAACAAAGAGTGATGGACAGCAGTGGAAACCACGTGGCTGTGGGGCCAAGGTGAGGCCAAGGGCACATCTCCTGCAGCCGTGTCTTGTTCTCAGGAAGTCCCTTCCTCTGCCTGTCCATGGCGGTTGCTTAATTGTTGCTAAAAGGATCAAATTCAAAGCACTCAGCCTCTCTCCTGTCTTTCTCACTTGCTGCATCCAGTTTTTAATCAATCTCCCAGCTGTCAGCCACACCAAGAGCTCCAGGGGCTTCATGGAGCTCTCTCCCTCCAGGGACCCCCCTCGGCTGTCTGCGCTACACCTGCTCCTGGCCATTGGTTCCAGTCATCAAATCCAACTCAACACAGAAAGCATTTCTTAAAACAAGCCTCAAAACACACAAACCATAACCATAACGCAAAACATTCAACTACGTTAAAATTAAGAACATGATGTTCATCAACAGACACTATGAAGGTGGAAAGTGAAGCATCAGAATGGAAGATGCTGTTCGTCACATCGTTAAGTGACAAAGGACTGGTGTTCAGGATGAGGAAAATCGTCTACAAATCAATTTTAAAGAGACACGCATTTTTTTTTGAAAAATGGGTTAAAATGGTGACTGGGCACTTCACAGACAAGGCCGCACAAAGGGTGAAAAGACCCTGGTAGAGATGCTCAAGCTCAACCGTGACTAAGAAAGTGTGAAGGGAGGCCATAATGAGATGCAACGTTGTGCCCATTAGACAGCGAACACTTTGAAGGGGTGGCGAAGGTGTGCGCGAGCATCCGAGCCAGAGCGATGGTGAAGCCGCCTGCCTCACTGGGCCCTCGGCGCCAGATCCCCAGCCGCCAACCTGTGTCTCCCTCTAAGGCTCCCCTGAGTGCAGGTGTCAGCAGCTGGCCACCCTCACACCCCTGCCTGGGGGAGTGCACACATGCACACCTGTGCTGGGCTGTCCACCCGCATCCTGCTCTCTCTCTCCATCTCTCCCTCTCCACACCCCTACACACACACACACACACACACACACACACACACACACACACACACCTCCACCCATGCCCTGAGCACTCTCGGCCCCTCCCTCCCTGGAAATGGTACCAACCAGCCCCAGTTACCCCAGCCTAAGCCAGGTGCACATGGGACCCAGCCACCCCCGCCTGCTGAGGCTGCTGCCCCCTGCCCTAATCTCCCAGAATCAGCCTTCCCCACCCCCTTCCCACCACCACCGACCAGCTCTTCCACCCACCTCCCTGCCCAGACCCCCACAGAGTGACGATCTAACAGCACATCCCTCCCCCGCTGGAATCCATTTGCCCAGTCACAAGGCTGTTCCTGATCTCACTTCTCCCCCACCCTTCCCCCTGAACCCCAGGCCCCAAACTAGAGGCAGCTCCCTCAGGTGGTCATGCTCCTATGTCCATCCTTCCTGGCTTTTACCTCTCTGCCGGTGACAAGCTCCCGAAGCCACCACGGACAGCTCCTGCTCATCCCTGAGGCTCAGCTCGGAATCTGCTTCCAGGAAGGCCCCAGCCGCCTGCCCCTCAGTCTGCGCTCCCACCTGGGCTAACCGTACCCCTTCTGTGCCACGTCTCCCCCATCACACGGCATCGGAATTGTGTGCTGACTGAGAGCTCTCCGAGGGCAGGCACTGCGTGCCGCGTACCTCCGAAGCCCACGAGGTTCACCTCAGAGGTGGCACCAGGGAAGCCCCACTTGGAGGACCCAAGTTATTCTGCAGGTGGACTGAAGGGATTCTGGAACAGAGGCTTGCAGCACGTCTCAGCAGGTGGGGGGGCTAGGGGCAGGCCCAGGCGGGGCTTCAGGGAGAGCACCCAGGGCCTGAGGCCTGGGGCAGGCAAGCTGGGAAAGGACGGGAGAACAGTTCTGAGCCTGGTCATTAATCTGGAGCTCAGAGTCCCAAGGGGGCCTGAGGACGAGCTCCAGGGGGCCCGTGGTTGCTTAATCAAGGCCAGTGTGTGCACACGCATTTTTTTTCCCTTCTGGATAGAAGATCTAGTGCTTTTGTCGGAATTTCAAAGGGGTCTGTGATCCAAGAACCGTCTAAATCACTATTCTCAAAGAAAAATGGTCACCCTCATTCATAATTGAAGAAATGTACGTTGAAATCAAACGACATCTTTTTCAACTATCGTAGTAGCTTTCGTCCCCGCCCATCAGAATCTCCCGGACAGATCTTTCTTAAGTGCCAACGCCCAGTCCTCTTTCCCCTTCACACTCCCACGTCCTCCACACACAAACGGTCTGATGCTGACTTCATCGGTCTGGGATGCGGGAGACGGGATATGGCACGGGCACCGGCATTTGTAGAAAACTCCCCAGGTAATTCTGACCTCAAGATCAAGAACCAGTGACCTGTCAAAGTGGCAAAGGGCACGCATGCTGGGGTTGTACCTCATGCGTTAAGCGGGAGTGTAGCCTGTTCACAGGTCTTTGGAGAGCAAACGGGCAACGACTGTGAAGGTGGAAAGTGCCTGCGCCCTGGACCAGCCATTCCACTTCTAAGAATTTAGTCTTCAGATCTTGCACCTGGGTGTAAACCTGTGCATACAAATCGTCACTGCCCTCCGCTTCTGATGTCACGAGGTTGGAAAGAGCCCAGACGTCCATGGCACGTCCACGCGATGGAATATTCTGTAGCCAGTAAAATGCACCCACCGTGCTCTGTGAAATGATGGGAAGGATTGCCACCATCGCCGGTAAATGCAAGCCGGGAGCAAAGTGGTTTTTTAAAATACACCCACGCATCTCTCTGTGCATAGCACCCAGAGTCTCTGGAAGGACGTCTGTTGGTTGCTAAAACCTCTTTGCGGTTATTGCCTTAGGGAGAAAACTTGGAAGCTGGGATGGGAAGAGGGGAGCCTTGGTTTTCATTCGCTTCCTCTTTTGCATTGTTTGAATGATTCTCATGAATATGCACTGCTTTTTCCAAAGGGATAAATAAATGAGAAGAAGGTGAGGGAGAAGAAGGGAGGAGAAGGAAGAGAAGAGCATGCAGCTACTTGGTCCCAGGTGGGGTGGGGGGCGGAGTAAGAAAGGAGGGCCCTGGAATCAGCTTCGGCATCAGGGGACGTCCTAAATAACCCTTGCCCAGACTGGACCCTGGAGGAGAAGTCGGCCCGGCCCAGGGTGAGTGGATGTGGGGGTGCAGTGACCCAGCCTGACGGGGCAGGAGGGCTGTGGGGTAGGCTGGGGGGCAAGGAGAGAGGTTGCAGGCAGATTCCTCCCTCGCTGCACCTCCATGCAACCTCGTTAATCCACGGGACAGCCACCTCATCTCTGCTCCGGCCTGGGGACATCGGGCAAAATTTTAGGAGGCGGCTGTGCACACAATATGCTGCAAAACGCCCTCTTGTGGTGCAGCTATGAACTGCGCTCAGGTCCACAGTTGTGCTGCTTTTGTGTTTGGGGAACTGGAGAAGGAAAAAGTACAATTTTATTCCGAAGTGAAGAGAAGTACTCCATAAGAACTTCAAAAGAAGTACTCGCATATGATCCAAACACAAAATTCATATTTTAAGTGTAGTGCTTGAACCATTTCCCAATGAACTCTTCTCCAAAAATAAAATAGCTTATTCCCCCCAAAAAATATATTCAAATTCTAAATAATAATATTGAAAAGCACTAAGGAGAAGCGACACCTGCAATCACTAGGTTGTGATCAACAACTCCTGTTAGCATTTCACTGAGCATCCCTCCAGACTCTCTAAAAATACACATGCACACACGCGCACACACACACTCACACGCACACAGCCAAACTTACAGCAACGGGACCACAGAACATAAACTATTTTGTAGCCTGATTTTTTTTCTCTCCATAATACAATGTGGTGATCTGCACAATAAAGACAACAAAAAATCATCATTTTTTGATGTTTTAAATTGTGAAAGTTATACTTGTGAAAATATACTCACAGAGGAACACAAATGAAATACATATATGCAAATATGCATAACGGGCCGATTGAGTCAGTTACGTGTGTCCACCTGGGGGAATTCTATGCAACTGTTAAGCTACTGCGTGTATACTATGTGGCTATAAGTCAAAGACACAGCATATAATGAAATAAAATTACATTGTAAAATACTATTTATAGAATTATCCTATTTTAGTATATATGTGCCCGTATCTGAGGAAAAGAGTCGTGTGAAGGATGCTCAAGAAACTCTCTTCAGAAATATGACTGAGAAGAGGAAACATGAGTGAAATTTTACTTTTCAGTTTTTCTCCTCTGCATTGTACGATTTTAAAAATATTATCATCTTGAGGATGTTATTCTGAAGCCTGAATGACTTATTCAGATAACCCCCTGTTGATGAACATTTAGGTCGGTGACAATTTGCTACCCGGGTACCACCTTGCACGCGAATTCTTTTTTGTGCACTTGTCCGATCATCTCTCTGGGTAAATTCCTGGGCATGGAATGGCCGGGTCAGGTTTGAAAGAAAGTGCACGCTCCACAACACTGACCATCGACACACGGCAAAGTGAATCTGAAGCGGCTGCTTTCCACCCAGGTGGGTTCCAAAGTGCCTAAAGTCTGTTTCCAGGTGGGGCGTGGCCCTGTCCAGGCTTCGAACTTCCGGAGGCCCTGTTTCACCAGAATATGGGTGGGGCTCACCGGATCTTTCATGCCTGGATAGCCACTCAACACGACACCTCTCAGACCAGCAGCTTCACTCCACACTGCGGGTCTATCCGAGGTCCTCACCGCAGCCCCTGAGGCTCTGCGTGAAGGCCCCTCGTGGCCTCACTGGCCGGTGTGCTGTTCCTGACACTCCAAGCACACAGCAGCCCCAGGGTTTACACTTGCTGCCGGGAATACTGACTTATCTTCTCCATACATAGCGACAAGGCTCATTCCCTTGCTTTGCCTCCGTTCCAGAGGCGCCTCCTAGGAGAAGCGCGTCGGGCCACCTTGTCTTAAAGGCACCTCTCCCCTCCCAGACACCCTCCTCTTACCCAGTTTCCTTTATCTTCCCAGCTCCCCCCAACCCCAGGTTGTACTAGAGTCGCATGCTCGTTTGCCTTTGATGTTCCTCCCCTGCCCAGTTATAAGCTCCAGGACATGTCTTGGAGCACTGCGTCCCCAGCACCCAGGACAGGGCCTGCCATGTGCCGCCTTTCAGTAAGGACGCGTTGCTTGAATGGATAAGCGAGCACCGCAGGGATGTCCGAATCCGGAACAGCCTGGATATGCCGCATTTCTCAGCTGCTCCAGAATGAGGTCAGGTGTGTTTAAATCATCTTTTCCATCTCTGTGGAGCTTTATCAGGGAAATCTGACAGAACCTTTTAAATGCGACAATTTGGGGGAAAATTGCAAATGGGTTATTATTCAGGAAAAATACCTTTCCTCCAAACCAGAGCAGCACATCTACCCCACGTACTTGCTCCTTTAGAGAAAAATAGAAAGGTTAATATCGCCCCATCAGAGGAAAGGAGCCAATTAGCACAACTATGATTCAGAAGAAGAATAGAGGTTAATTGCTTGGAGTCCACGTGTCTCAAATGCCTAATGCTATATCATTATTTTTTAGCTACATATTATTCATTTCATACACTTAAGTATTCCACCTTATTACTAATTAGTAATTCCTTATCCTTAAATTTTACCCAATTCAGGCTGTCATCATAGGGCCCTCCTCAGCTCGTTTTCCCCAGGATCTAACAAGATTGTGGAGAAAAGGTTGGCACCTCCTATTCATCACCTCCCACATCCAACCCCCACCAGCGTCCCCTGGGGTCACTTCTCCTCTTCCTGGGAGTGCAGTTTCCCTGCCTGAGATCTGCTGTCCCCGCAAGCAGGCCGCACCCCGAACCCCCGTGTTCTCAGCATCTCCCACGTCTCAGTCACTGTCCCACTCTTATTACTTGGGCAAGAGATGCAAATTGTTCCAGCTGAGGTGACCTTTTATTTCAGAAAGACCCACAAGTTGGCACCTTGGACATGTTAACACAGCAGAGCGGTATTTCCTGGGACTGTAATAACAATAGTAACAATAATAATGATGGCTATGAAGACTTTTCGAACATGTCCATGTTTCAGGCACTGTGCTAATGAATAAACATGCAGGGTTTTAATCCCTAAGAAGCTATGTGTGTCCACATACATCAGTCGTCTGAATGAATGAATACACCAACCCCAACCCCGTTCCATTTCTGCAACTACTCAGCCTAGGAGAGCCCATGAGAAGTCATTTTCTGTTTGTTTTCTCTTCTGTCACATAGGGTGTTAAAGGCTGCTGCTCTCCTGCTCACTGTCCTATCTCAAGTGGCTCCCAGGTGCCTACAAGTCTTCAGGGCACCCTTCTCCCTTTCGGCTGCTCTGAGATTGAAACCATGCCCTTCCTACGTCCTTGTCCTTGGGAGAGAGGCGAGAATACGCAAAATGCAAAACCAGACCAAATTGCAGCCCTAACTTGGACTTGCTGAATGGCAGAAATCCTGCCCTAGGAAATGACACCAATTTCAAGGTTGTCCCTAGAAGCAGAGTACCATGACCAGGTACGTGATGTGGATCCTTGTGTTTCTTCTCCCCTTTATGCAGTGACGATGCTTCTGATAAAATGAGCTTGGGAGTGGTCCTTCTTTTTCTAGAATTAATAGTCATAGACAATAAATAACGATGTTTACTAAAAGACGAGCTTGGGAATATATGCAGGAAACAAAAAACGATAAAGACCGAACAGATTTGAAAAAGAACCAAACAGAATTTCTAGAGCTGAAAAGTATAATTATTAAAACTAAAACCTCCTGGATAAAAGAAGCAATAATTAGAAATAGATCTGAAGAAGTTATCCAACCAGAATATAGATCTTAAGAAATGATCTATCAAGAGACAAGAAATAGAAAAATATAAAAGGAGGTTAAGAGACCAAGAGCAGAGAAAAAGAAGCTCTACAAGAAAAAGGAGGTAAATGGGGTAGAGGCAATACAACATGAGATAAGGGCTGAGAACCTTCCAGAATTGAGCTACCAATCCCTGGATTCAAAAAGCCCAAAAAATCCAAAGCAGGAAAAATAAAAAGAAACCCATACCCTGACATATTATGGTGAAACTGCTGAACATCAAAGACAAAGGGGAGATTTTAAATACAGGCAGAAAAAAAAAAAAGACAGAAGGTTTTCAACAGAACAGACTGACAAGCGACTGCTTATCCCCGAGAATGGAAGCTAAAAGAATGGAATGATGCATGCAATGTGCTAAGAGAAATGTAACTGTCAACCATAACTCTGTGCCCACCGAAAACACATTTCAGAGCAAGGCGAGATACAGGCATTCTCAGATCAACGAGAAAATAGGGGAATCTGCCATCCTCGACACTCAGTGGACAAAACTCCAAAGCATGAAATTCAGACCGAAGGAAGTGGATTCCAGTTTGAAGATCGACATGTAAAAGGGGATGGAATTTAAACACACCTTAACTGTGTTACACAACAATGAGAATGTCTGTGGCGTCAGAGAAAAACAAATAAAAGACACCACGACAATAGCATGCAAATCGGAAGAAAGAGAATGAAATCCTTGTATTATATGTAGGGAAGTAAAGGTATTCATTATCTTTAGATTCTGATACAGTAAGTGGGTATGTTGTAATTTCTAGGGAAACCACTAAACCTATGGAAACAGAGTATATAACTTGCAACCTAATAGAGGGGAAAAAGTAAAATAAAAAAAAATAATCCAAAACAAACAAACAAACAAACAAAAAGCAGAATGCATAAAATGAGAGGTAGGTACTAATTCTAATATATCAATGATTACAATAAATATGAAGGGACCAAACGCTCCTAGTAAAAGATAACGATGATCAGATAAGATATTTTTAAATCCAACTATTTGCTATATATAAGGATCACAGCAAAAACTGAAGGATATAGAAAGGTGGGAAGTGAAAGAGTGGGAAAAGATACACGAGGTCAGCAAACAGAGCATCAACAAAAATGACCATATGTTGGACCATAAAGCAAGTCCTGACAAATGTCATAGGACTGAAAATATACAGGTCATGTTCTCTGATCACAATGCATAAACCAGAAATCAACAGTAAAAACATGTTTTAAATCCACATACTTGGAATTAAGAAACACACTTTTAAATAACCCTGTGGTCAAAGAAGAAATGATCATCAGAATTAAGAAAATATTTAGAATTGAACAATAAAGAAAATACTCCATATCAAAACTTATGGGATATAGCTAGAGCAGTAGAGAGAATTTATAGCCTTAACTGCTTATATATTTCTTTAAAAAAGGAGAAAAGCTGAAGATCGATGAGCTAAGCACCCATCTTAGAAGGTGGATAAAGAAAGGCAAAATACATCTAACCATATTTAAAGCAGGTCTCTACGAAGCAAAGTTCACCTTCAAATCAGAAATGAAAAATGGCCTTGGTCCACCCTGGAGGGCCCCTCCCACCCCTCAGAGTCCCTGCCACTTCTAAGGTACTGTTGTCCCAAACACACTGGGCTGTCTACTGGTGCTACACATGGTTTTTGATGGTACTCAAGCATGTAATTATTTCAACAGATCTTAAAATAGTTTCCTCCTACTTAAAACAGGTAATGTAGTTTTCCATTTATAGTAGGAAAGTAAGGTTTCTTTTAAAAATTTAGTAAGAGGATAAAACTCAAAAGAAAATATCACATAAGTAATAGAATAGTATTATTTGGCAAAAAAAAATTCTCATTGCAAAAATGAGAATAATCATAGCTCTTATATTACAGTATTAATATGAGGATTAAATAAGTTATATGCCATAGAAAATAACAGTTCATGAATTAATATATCACTTGGAGGACATCCCTGGTACTCAATGAGAACTCAGTAAACGTTACTCATTATCGTAACAGTTATTCCTAGCTGAACGATGAAAATTGGGGAGATAGCAATCCAACTGAGGCGCTAACAGTAAACTTCAGACCCATGACACACCCTGCAGAAGTCAAGTGAGCAGGCTGGTCTTTGCAGTGACCCTGGCCCCTTCCATGCCCTCTCTGCCTTGTCGGGTTTGCCACGGGGGGCTCTGGGCCCCCCATGGCCTGCCCCAGGCTCCGGGCCTGCCCGTCTCCCCATCCCCATCAAAACCCCAAACGCTGACATTCACACCACAGAGCCCAGCCCGGGGCTGATCCGGCCCGAACGCTGCCTCTACTCTGAAAGTCCATTTAAAAGGGCGAACACTTTGCCCTGAGAGAAACCTCCAGATGTGTGTGGCCTTTACAGCATCCCAGCTGAGGCCCAGGACAGAGAGGTGCTGAGGGGTGGGGGGAGAGCCCCCAGTCCTGGGGCATCGTCCAGAAGAAACACCCACCCTCTGCTGGGGGTGACCAGCGTGGTCCCGGGGCGAGGGATACTGGCCTTTATCATCTGACAAGACTGTGATATCTCTGGGTGTTTGAGGGCTTTTCACCCAGGAAAACTTCCAGCCTGTCATTTTCAAACTAACTGCATCATTTCCTTCTCCTTTCAAAGGTGACTAATTAGCAGAGCCACTTGGAGCTTCTCCATTTCAGTGATTTTCTTTTCCCTGAATGATGTGTCTGCTCCTTGGAGCCTATTCTTGAGGTCCTGGATGGAAAACCTACAAAGTGGAACCCACCCAAGTCCCATTTGTCACACGAGTGGGCTGACAGCACTGACTTTCACGCACCACCAGGGGGCGCTCCCGCTTTCTCTTTGGAGCTGCATGTCTCCGCCGCCTGGCATTCCTTGTCATCTGATACGCAGAACAGCCGGTGGACAGTGATGAACGCACATGGGACATGTCTGTGTAAACCCTATCTACTTCTGCCTCTTGGCAGCTGCGCAGGGCTGACAGCGTCTCACTGAGGGCTGCTTCCTCATTTGGACGCCACGGGTTGTGGGTCATAGGCCTTGACCACAGGGTAGTGGACGGACCCACGGACCTGGGGTCAGACCCACGGGTTCCACAGGATCAGTGTCAAATGTATGCCATGAACGAATCACTTGTGGTTTATGCCATGGTGAGTGTAACAGGCGCGCGCGCACACACACACACACACACACACACATCACACGGTGCAGGCAATGAGGGAAAATCCGTCAGCTTCCTCTAAGGACCGGACACTGGGGACTGCTTCCCAGTGAACCAGAGCGGACAGCCGGCTCTATCCCTTGTCTCCGGCCTGAGCCCCCAGCAGGGGCAGGGAATGTGACAGATAGGACCAGTGGGCAGGGTGCCTGCTCACTGCTGGCACTCACCAAACCTCATACGGCTTTGGAGGGCCTGACTGCCCCTTCCTGCAGCCTGGCCAGGAGCACCCCCGACCTGTCACCCAAGCTCTATCTCCCCCCCCCACTCTCACCCTACCCCAACGTGTCCAAGGTGTCTAAGATGCTCCACTGTCCCAGTCTGCCAGCATCCGCCGCTCCTGGCCATGGACTTGATGGGGTCTGCCCTGACCCTCGGCCCCAGGGCGCTATCCACCCCCGAGACATGAGAGGTCTTCATTCTCCACCAGGGGGCCAGGTTAACAGCTCTCAGCACGGTCTGCAACTTCTTCTGGTCACCTTCCAACCCATTCAGGGCTTTCCCTTGAAGCCGGGGCTTCTGTCGCTTTATCTACAAGATAGCATCTTTGGGGCCCAGTCCGTGGATTGAACACATAGCACCTGGAGTTCAGACTCTAGCGTACCATGGAATGCTGGATGCCTATATGCACAGACATGTGTGGGTGCTTCCTCTGTTCTTACAAAACCCGACCCAACGGAAAGGGGTCACGAAGCTCCTTATAGAGAAAATGTCAAACCTCTGAGCTTTCAGAAACCTCAGACTGGGCCGCTCTGCCCTTCAGGGACGGCCCTGCTAAGCCCCCATCTGCACAATGATGGCCTATCCACTTGTCTGTCTCTCCTCTAAAATGCAAACGCCATGAGGGCAGGGACTGACCTTGTACCCCTGCCTCTGAGTGCTGGACATGGAATAAATGCCCAGCATGCGTTTAATGAATGACTCATTCAGAAACATTTAACGAGGCTCATCATGGCCAGGTGCTGTTCCAGGTGCCAGAAATCTAGCAGTGAACAGAACAGACAGAAACCTCTCTCCACCTAGTGCTAATATATATTGTGGGCAAGTGGATAAGCGGGCGGGGGAAGGTTTTCTGTTGCTGTGGTTTTGTCGGTTTCTTTTTTTCCCAGGGTATCCATTAGGAAACCCGCCTCCTCCTACACTAAGTCGATCTCTCCTTTCTAATACCCACAATGGAAGAGGATGAAACAGAAACCCATTTCTCCCGGAAAATGAAAGACAGGGAAGCTGATAGCTGTGGCTGACTTGAATTTCACCAATGGAGGGTTCCAGGGTAAAGGCCTGACGGGTCTGAATCAGTGCTGGCCCAGGACCTGCCCGGGGCCACAAGCTGGGAGACAAAAGCGTCACGTGGCCTCCCACGCACTCACCCCCGGCACCCAGAGCTGCCGACTCCCATCCCAGGCCTGCTCCGTCATGAGGCTGCTCGCAGAGACTCAGGGAGTGTCACCCAGTTACAGGCCACTGTCACAAAAGGGTTAGACTGGGTGAGTTCCCCGGTTGCTTCTCCAGCCCCTAAGATCCTGCTGTGTCTTGGCTCAGCCTGAAACCTGGGCACTCGCTCCTGGGACCGAGGCCAGCTTTCAGAGGAGAGGGAGGGAGGTAGAAACCTCTCAGCACTGCCCGGCTTCATGACGACCCCCGCCGCACCCACGGGGTGCCCCAGAGCACGTCCCACCCCGCTCTTCTCTCGTGGGTGCCGGCCGACACTGCGAAGCTCCCAGATGCGTTGCGTCCACCTCCAGAACTGATTTCTTAAGCTGGAGAGGACGGGGTCATTTACGTGGCACACAGTGCCTCGCCCCACACGCCAGGCCACCCCGGGCTCAGTGGCGCCCGTCACCGACACAGGTCTCCCGTCTGCAGCGTCACTTTCGCCACCCGAATGGAAACCCTTGCGAAGACCCCGCCGCGTGCTCAAAACAGAAGTGCCATCGGAACCTGCAGCCTTGAAAACTCCTCATTTCACTCCAAATGCAGCAGAACTTCAGTGTGGGAGACGGGACGCCACGGGGCAGGGGTGCTTCAAAAATCACACCGCCTGGCCCGGGACACTGCCCGCGGCGATTTGCTCTGTCTTTCTGTCTGTTTCAGAGAAGTATGAGTCACAGTTAAAGTCTACCAAATAAACAGGCTACGTTTTATAAAGTTCTATAAAACCTACAATTTTAGAAAGGCTTGATGCGGTTGACACGAGATTGATTTCAACGCGTCCTATTTCTGGTTCTAATGCTGGGTTCCTTTCATCAAGAACAAACGTCCTCCTAATGGTTTGATTCTAAGTGAATGGACTCAGTATAAATATATAGGAAGCACAGGTGCTCACACTAATTTGTTTCCTTTCTTTTTTTTTTTTTTTTGAGACGGCATGTTTTCCTTCTCAAAGATTTAATTTCCCACAAAGTTTTCGTGCACACTCCTAGGTTTTCTGGCCTGAATAATCATGATGCGAACTGAAAACCCAATTTGGGATTTTCATTTTGATGAGCAACAGAAACCAAACGCCTGCCCAGGGCCGAAGGGCATCCTGGGTGTTAGAGTCCCCATGCCCAGGGGGCTCGAGGGAACGCTGGAAAGTGGCTTCCTAACCTCTGGTTACCTCTCACGGCGAGCAGGACGGCCTGCATGGCCTTGGATGTGAAGCTGACATTCCCGCCACTGCAGTCATTCAGAAGGACACACCCCCCGCCACAGAAATAAACTGCACAGAGAAAAAAAAGGGTTTTCTTATAAACGTACCTAATAGGTATAAGTTTAGAGGGTTTGGGGTCAATCTACGCATGGGATAAAACTTCATAGAACTATTCACCAAAAGAAAAAAAAAAAAAGAAGAGGGCATACAAACATTGGAAAAATCCAAATGAGGCTTAGCTCACAGCATTGTGCCAATGTCAAGCTTCTGGTTCCGATCTCTGGACGGTGGTTACGTAAGAGGCGTCTTTGGGAGGAGCTGGGCGAAGGGCGCACTGATTATACCATCTCGGTGTACGAAAAGCGCACAGCCAATGGAGTACTACCTTTGCAATTTTTAAGTGGGTCTAAAGTGACTTCAAAATTAAAAGCTCAAAAAAAGAACAAAGAAAAAAAGCCGAGGCCAGGTCATGAAAACACAGCCACATGGGTGAAGGTATAAACCGGCACGGTCTTTCGGGAGAAGGATCTGCCGGTCTCTATCCAAACGTAACACGTGCTGGCCCAGCAATTCCTCCTCTGGGGGTCTAGCTTACAAAACTACGCGTCCCTGTGCGTGTGCAACGCTCTTTGCGGCGCTGCTGTCATAGAAAAAAGAAAAAAAAATGGAAACAAGCTAAATTTCCATGAGTAGCGAAATAGTAAGTCAATGTGAAATGCCCGTGCCATGGAATACTGTGTAATCAGAACAAGAGTCGGGCAGCGCAACACAAAGATAATTGCGATGCACCGCGAAGTACAAAAGGAGGTCACAGAATAACGTGTGTGCGGGCGGGAAGATCCAATTTCCCTAAAGTCATGTTTGTGTGTACACACTGTACGTGGTTGTATAAGCACGGAACGCATCTGAAATGATACACCCTGAACAGTTGGTAGTGATGGCTTCTGGGATGGGAAGCTCGTAGGGGTGATAGAGGGTTACTTTCACTCTGAAACACATCACGGTGAAAAAGTGTCGTTGATAGGATGAGAACAACAGCAATAGAAAGGAAAGAAAGAAAACAGAGGCAGGGGGAATGCCCCTGGGAGAGCGTGAAGACCTGACTGGGGGATGCAGGAGAGACAGAGGCTCGATCCCCGGGCCACGAGAGGGTGACGGCTCGGCCCGAGGGGCACCACGCACGGGCCCAGGCCCTGTGAGAGATCCGAACATCCTGTCCGTGCCCGGGAGCCGCAGGGCCTTCCCACGGGAGGAATTCCCTTCCCCATCCCACCGTTAGGCTTGGCCGTGCGACTTGCTTTGGCCCAAAGGGTGTGACGATGTGAGAGGGTGAGACTGGCGCAGTCTGAGCAGCCGTTTCTAGAGCCCTCGCGTGGCTCCGCCAGCCCTGCTGCTCGCTTCCCCTTGTGCGTCCCCGGCAGCAGCGGCTCTGGGTCCGAGAACGAAGACGACACACAGAGCAGAGCCATGGCCAACTACTGACCAACATGCGGCAGGGGCGAGAAATAAACTCATGGGTCGTAAGCCGCTGAAATGCAGGGATGCCCGTGACACGGTCCTGCCTCGTGAAAGCTAATATATGAGCAAAGAGGCACCAATGAAAAAGTGAGGAGCCTGATCGGGAGCCGATGAGCATTTACTGAGGGCATACCACGTAAAGAATCTATACTAGAGATGGGGGGCAAAGGGGGGCGCACCGAGAATAGGAGAAGCATGCACACAGTGGGGGATCAGAACATGCCACCCCAGATTATGTCACTTTGGCATAAGGATTATTTCGAGCTGTAGGCAAAAGAGAATCAACAGACGCAGAAAGATGCCGTCCCAGAGCTTCCTTTATCTGAGTGAAAACAGACCCTGCTGAAAAGTAGGGGCTGCCATAACCCCCTCTCCCAGGGAAGTTTTACAGGCAGGAAAGGAAGGCGGCACCAAGATGGACCTGCACAAACCTTGCCCCATTAGTTTCTCCCATACATTTATCTTCGCAAAGTTTGCTGCCCTTGGGAGCCTAAACCTTTTCCTTTGTCTTATCGCTTCTCCAAAAATATATTGTTCTTTGCCAAGTTGTCATATAAACCCAAGTTCTAACCACCCCCTTGGAGTTACTCATCACTGGGTTTATTATGCACCTGTTAATAAACTGTTTTTCTTTTGCTCATCTGGGCTATGTCTGTCTAATTTTATGGGGCACCAGTTTAAGAACCCAGGATGGTATTAGGGAAAAAAAAAATGTTCCTCCTCCCTACCATATCATCTGCTTGGGGAGATAACACTCATATACACAAAAACACACACTCACACAGCATTCCTGGGACAGAGCAGTGTGTGACAAAAGCCTGGCAGTGGGGACGGAGGGACGCACATGCGGAAGGGGGGCGGCCCTAAAGGCTGCGAATCTGTGTCAGCGTCTAACGCCCACGTGCACGGACTGAGCTGAATCGGGCCTTTCCAATGAGGCGCAAAAACCATCAGCAACAGTTTAATCACCCTCCCCCCAAAGGTTCCAGGAAAATACCCAGCGCCTAGGGGCTCTGCGGGGCCCCTTTCGTTACTGGGATGTGTACTCCTCGTACTGGAGGATATGTTCTGTGTCTCCTGGAGATGACAGGAACGTGGATTTCCAGAAACTGGTTGTTTTTCTTTTGTACGAGGCCACTGTTTGTGCACAATGCTTTCTCTTAAAGGAGACAAAGGGGCGTGAGCTAGCTGGCGGGTACGAGGACCGAGTTTTCCCTTCTCTTCTTTGGCAGTTACCATGGTTCATTCATAATCTGCTTCACGCAAATGAGCCACTTGTCATTTTCTCCTCTAAATCCGGACAGTTCTGTTAAAGTTTTCCTCCCACCGTTTTTCGAAAATGACACAAGTAGGCCATGATTAGGTCCCTCGGTAAAAGATTCCAACCCATAAGAACACGGAGCACGACGTGGAAGTCGCCCGCCACCCCGCGCTTCCGCTGTCCCCCGGGCCCTCGCCACCGCCCAGCTGTGTGTTCTCTGCACAGGAGGAATCTACAGCTCCTAGCCGGTTCTTCTCCCGCTCCTCCCTCCAGACAGGGGAAGCATGTTTTCTCTTCTAAAGCACTCAGTATTCTTACTTTCCTGTCCCACCCATTTCTAGGACGGGTTTCCCAAAGATCTGAATTCACTGGCTTGTCTCTGGCGATTCGGGCGACCCTGCACACTGAACTCATAAGACACCCACTGTGCTGAGTTCTGCCAGGGACGCCGCTGGTAAGGACAGAGGATGGATCCACAGGAAGGTATTGCAGATGGCCTCGGGCAAAGGCGGCACCAGCCTTCCGCATCCTGTGACTTGAGGGGTGGCCCTAGGGAGAGCAAAGCTCGGGGTGTCCTGCAAGTGCCATGTTTCCAGAAGGGGCTGGAGAGCCTTCATCCTGCACCAGCTTGGTCCTGAGTCCTTCGGATTCCCGGATGACTTTCGTGGCCTCGGTACCCTCACCTCCTACCGGGCACGCACATACACATGTGCACGCACATACACGCGCGCACACGCCCCTGCCCAGGCCGCCGCGAGAGCCCTCCACTGAGGCCTCAGGCACGTGGCTGGGAAGAAATGTTCTCGTGTTCCTATGCAACGAAATCAAGTGCATGTGTAGGCGTTCTGTGTTTTACAAACTCTCCTCCTTGGTTGTTATGAGATTAAAACAATTTTCTCCCTCAGTAAACGCTTCCCTTCAAACCCGCTGGAAGCACATAATTCGCCAGCCCATTTGCGCATTCTTGTTTCTTCCAGGCTGCGGGGGAAATCGTGATTGGCGGGGCCCGTGTCCTTCCCAGAGGCCAGTGTCGGGCAAGTGACTGACAAGAAGTCGCATTCAATGACAGCTCTGATCAATGTTTCATTTATTTTGAAGTTCAAAAAAAGATAAGTGAGCACCGCAGGTCCTTCGGGAAGGCTGGGAGAGCGCATTTTGAGGTAAATTACTCTTTCATCTTCAGTCAAATTAATGGACACTTTCATCAAGACCGCGGGGAATTTTAAGGTAGTTCCATTCCGATTTCGAAACTACAGTAGAGGACTTCCTCTTTCATGCCTGGATCATTTTTCCTTGCTATCGAAACGCCGTGGCGACCCTGTGCATTTTCTTTTCTTTAACAATGAGGGGAAATGCATGCGCACCTGAGGACATGGAAACGTGTCTTAAAATCGCAACGAATTTCAAGGGAAGATGTACACAAAAGGAGAAAATGAAAAAGCCGGCCCAGCTGATGTGAGGGAGAATACCAACTTGCATTTGTCCTTGAAAATACAAATTCACCTGTCGCTGATCAATGAGGCCGGTTTGCGACCGCGCTGCTGAAACAGCGTTCCTGCTGGCTGCAAACTGCTCCATTTATGTGGCTGTTTACATAATTACACAGCAAAACACTGCAACCTTTTGGATTTAATACGTGTTTTAACAAGCCCCTCAGCTACGGTGCAGGCTTCTATAATCAAATCGAGCCTTTTCAATTAAAACACAATTAGAGAAGGTGTCATGGTGTCACTGTTACACTTTGTTGCATGAATAGATTCAAGAATCGCCTGGCTGGAAATCTGAGCTAACCCAAGACGCCTGAGCTTAAAGGCCGCGTCAGGCCACCAGGGAGGGTGCCCAGGCCGTGGGACTTCAGTCGTGCGTGAGGGACACAGACCGTCTCTTTATGACAGCCTGAAGGCAGCAGATGAAAACTCTGGGTGGCCTAGCGAGCTTGAAGATGTCTGTGGCTCAGAGCCTGACCTCCAGTTGCCAGCAAGCAGGTCATGTGCAGAAACGATGGTGGGCGCTGGGTAACTAGAGAAATCCACCTCGCCCTGACGTTAGTCACAGTGTGACGGCATTCTAGAGTAGAAACTCTGTCGGATATCACGTAATCTCACTGCTTCATCTTCGACATGTAAAACGGGACTCATAGAAGATATGAGATTTGCCAAAGACCACAACATTAACCATTTTGTCAAACGAAGTAACATGTACACCCCCGTCAGCCACCCCAACTTAAGGACCATTGTCTAATCAGAGCAGACACGCAAAGGGGTGCAAGCTCACAGAGCTAAGGGCGGCTTTTAGAAAGTTGGTTCTGGTCCATCTCAGCCCCTCAGCGGCAAAAGTCAGATGTGGAAGGCTGGTGTAGTGAGTTGAATGGTGCCCTCAGAAAAGACGTGTTCCCAATAAAATCTCTGGAACCTCTCGGCATTATCATATTCGGGGGAAAGGGTCTTTGCAAATGTAATGAGGTGGAAGATATTGACATGAGATCATTGTGGATTATCCAGGTGGGTCCTAAATCCAATGATTGACGTCTTCCTGAGAGACAAACACTGCAGCAGAGACACAGACACAGAATAGATGACGTAAAGATGGCGGCAGAGGCTGGAATGATGCCGACACAGGCGAGGCATGCCGGGAGCCGCAGGCAGCCGGGGGAGGCAAGGAAGATTCTTCCCGGAGCCCCGGGGGAACCGTGGCCCTGCCCACACCTTGATTTTGAGCTCCTGGCCACCAGAACTGTGAGAGAATAAGTTTCTGTCGCTTTCAGCCACCCAGCACACGGTAATTTGTTACAGCAGCCACAGAAAACTCACACACCA
Source organism: Eonycteris spelaea (assembly GCA_003508835.1). Classification (NCBI taxonomy): domain Eukaryota; kingdom Metazoa; phylum Chordata; class Mammalia; order Chiroptera; family Pteropodidae; genus Eonycteris; species Eonycteris spelaea. The sequence goes on along the minus strand of PUFA01000004.1, from coordinate 8,644,932 downwards.
GACAAAATGCAACGGCCACGTGCCTGCTCTGCCCAGGGAGGCTGTTAACAGACTGAAAGTTTGTGTCCCTAAAAGTCCACACGTTGAAACCCTAATCCGCATTTAGAGGTGGGGCCTTGGGGAGGAGCCATGAGGGGGGAGCACCCAAGATGGGATCGGTGCCCTCACAGGGGATAAAGACACCAGCTCTCGCTCTTCTCCACCATGTGAGGACACAGTGAGAGGCTGGCAGTCTGACCCAGAAGAGGATCCTCACCAGAACCTGACCAAGCTGATCCCTGACTTCCAGCCACCAGACTGTGAAGACAGGTTTCTGGCGTCGGTAAGCCAGTCAGTCAGTCCACGGACTTTGCTAGAGCCGCCTCCACTGAGACAGAGGCTGGCCAGACGTGCTACATCGATGGGCAGCGTGAGCTTCTGGCTGGGCTCCTGCAGGAAGAGGAGGAGGAGGGAGGAAGGAGGTGAGATGTGAACTCTCTGGCCCCCTCCCTGGGGTCCTGTGAGAGGGCTGTCCCCCATGATGGTCACAGCTCTTCTTGGGGCAGCCCTCCCCCAGGGACGCGCTGCTTCTGGATCCCAGCGCTGCTCCCTCCCCTACCCCTGCAGGTGTAGGGCTGTATCAGCCCTGCTGCTCCTGGCAGGCCCTACCTGAAGCCCTGCCCACACCTTCGCAAACAGTCCCTTCACGTCAAACATCCTCCAGCTAATCGAGTCGAGCCACACACGTGCTGCCGAGGCCCTGATGACCCTGGTCTGCTGGAGCAGTGATTCTCTGTGGCCTCATTTACGGCTAGCAGGTCAGTGGACTGTCACTATTTCTCTATGACTCAGGGTGGCAGGAGTGACTGTGCCACTTTGCCCACGAGGGAAGCGAAGCTCACAACGGTGAGCTGAATTTATGACCGTCACGCTGCCACATCTGGAGCGGAGCGAGGATCACAGCGCGGGTCACAGCGCAGCCCTTACGCCCCATCTCAGACTCGTCCCTGAGCTGTAGGCCAGGAGTGGCAGGGCCATGCTGCTCGGGCTGCCACTGCCTCCTCAGTCACTGCCGCGGCAGACGTCACTAACCAGGCACGACGCTCTCAGACTGCATCCAGACTCTGGCCTTGGGTGTCTCCCAACACAGCTCTCCAGCAGGCCACAGACTCCATCAGAACTGGTGGGCGAGTGTGCCCTTCCTGCTACAGTGTATGTATGGGCTGTCCTATGCCTCCAGCTGTGTCCTCCACGGTTGCCTAGGGCAGCGGTCCCCAACCTTTTTGGCACCAGGGACTGGTGCTCTTGTGAGAACCTAATGCTTGACGATCTGAGGCAGAGCTGAGGTGATGATGCTGGTGCTGGGGAGTGACTCCAAATACAGATGAAGCTTCGCTTGCCTCACCCCTGCTCACCTTCTGTCACGCAGCCTGGTTCCTAACAAGCCAGGGACCGGTATTGTCCGTGGCCCGGGGGTTGGGGATCCCTGGCCTAGAGGACAGGATCCTAAAGTAGCTTCCCAGATGCTAGTCCCATGGGTTCCAAGACAATAAGACAGTATTTTATAGCACAGGTTTTTGGATTATCCGAGGGCCTCCCGGCTGGGGGAGAAGCAACCGGTACTTCAAAGTTAGATTAGGAAGCCTTCGGTTTTTCTAATGAGGGTCTAGAGGGAGGAGCTGGAGGAGGCGAGGGCCAGCCCAGCTAGGGGTGGGAGGAGAGGGCAGAGCTGTGTATGCCCAGATGGGAGAGGAGCTTTGAGGGGGTGGGCTGGGAAAGGCGGGCAGCCAGGAAATTAAAGTGGCGGTTTAGGAAGTTCAGATGCAAGCTGGTGACTCTAACTTCCTCCTCTGTTGATCACCCCCAGAAATTGTCAGTAAAAATCCACATAATGGAGATTCTTTTGGGGTCCGATGTGCGTATTTTGGGGTGCAACCTGGTATGGGCTGATTTCCATGCTGGGCATGACAGTGGCCCCACAAGCACATGAGAAGCACTAGCGAGTCCTGCGGCCGAGACACCTGTGAGACTTCAGCACAGCATTCCCCTAAGCCCGTTCATTTCCAAAACCTCTTTTTTCGCAGTTCAAATGACTAATGTCCAGGAGACCTCCTGTTCCACAGGACAGTTTCTGGTATAATTTTGACAGGATCCACAATTATCCTTCCTTATTCTAATCACGGTTTAAGAGTCCCTCCTTTGAAGGACGGGCAGCCTTGACCTTTACACACCTGACGCTCGGCAGCTCACTCCTTGTTCACATTGATTGATGGTCTGCCGCCTCCACTGCCTTTCAGCCTTCTGTGTAACACCATAAGGTGAGGCCACAGTGATGCCACCTACCAGGCTACAGGCGAGTGGCGGTCCCCCAGACGCTGGTGGGGCAGGGGAGGCAGGTGAGGAAGGACAGTTATTCGTGTATGCAGGGTGGGGTGGAGGAGGCGGTAAAGATACCAGCACAAACCACAGTGGGCCTATTCGTAACTGGAGCTCTCTGACAATGAGGTCCCGTCATCTTCTTCATACAGAGAGGGACACACGCCTTGCAGCCTCACAGACGAAATCTCCGTGGTCAGGCACGCCTGGATTCGAAGCCAGATCTGCCCGTTTCCACCTTGAGTTGGGTCAACTTCATACATTTATCTAAGGCTCAGTTTCCTTGTTTATAAAAATTGGGATGAAACTAAAATAGCCTTTGTTCTCCCAGGGTAAGATGAGAAGCAGATGGAAGAGCCCAGGAGAGTGGCAGCCCGCCGCCTGGCACACGGAGAGTGCTCAGCTGATGTCAGCGATGATGATAATCATGGTCATGACGATCACGGGACAGCCTGCAGGAGACACGGCTCACATCGAAGACTCAGGATTCGCTGTGCTGCGTCTCTCCAGGCCTCCCCGGCTCTGGAGGAGCCCTCTCCTGCTGGAAGGGGTCAGTGAGGAGAGATGTAAACAGGCACCCTGCCTGATCTCCCTCTTAAGCATAAACGAAACAGGCAGAGACCTGGAGAAGGGAGGAGAGACGGTGGGCAGCCACCGGGGACCGGTCCTGGCGGGAGCCTTCGGGTCTAACTGCAGACGGCCCGCAGGCTGGCTGGTGGAAGGCGGTGTGCATCAGAGAAGTGGAAAGTGACTGAAGACCACCGAAGGGACGAAAAACGTAAAGAATCAAAACCTCCAGCCACGCGAGGCCAAAGCTCCAGGCGTGCGGTGTTCTGGCGGCAGAAACAGGAAACTTCGTCTTTTGTTTTGTCTTCCCCTGGTTTGGACTCTGGCGTCCCTTCCTTAGTTGTGATTCTCTGGTTTCGCCCTCTGAGGTGGAGAGTAAATGCTGAGCTGGCGGAAAGGACTCTTGGAACCCCGAGTCTGCAGCCACTACCCACCTTCAAGCACTGTTCCCAGGAGCCAGCTAAGTCCTTCCCCCTGGCCCGGCGCACTTCGCTTGGCTGACCTTTTGCCGTCATGAATATTACAGACCCCGTCCATAGATGTGAATCTCTCCTACTTTAGAAGAGGATGTTTTTTCCCTTTCCTTTCCTTCTACCACCTCCACTCCCCCTTCACGTTTGAAGGTAACGTTATATTTCAAAACATCTCTTGCATTCACATGTAGTTTTTACGAGCACGGCACCTTCACAGTCATTGTTTCCGTTTGGAAACATGACATAGGAGGCCCTCCGGGGACTTGCAGAGAGTGGAATCCAATGGTTCTCAAAGTGTGGCCCCCTGACCAGCAGCCGTTTCAACATCACCTGTGAACTCATTAGAAATGCAAATGGCCTGGCCCCACTCCAGGCCTAGGGGTGCGTCCAGCAATCTATTTTCACAAGTCTTCCAGGTCATTCTGACCCATGTTCGAGTCTGAGAACCAAGGCACTGATCAAATTTCCTGTACAGCTGCTCCCCATTTAACAGAATAGAAAACTGAGGCCCACGGGACTCGGGTCAAGGTCATTCACTCACTCATTCCATTGAGACTCAGGTCAAGGCCATTCACTCACTCATTCCATGAGTGTTCCGCACTGTGTCAGGGATTAGGAATAGATAATAATGGTCAGGCCAGAGCTCCTGGCCCTTGGGCCACCTCTGCAAGGCTCTTCCTGCTATCTGCACTCATATCCACCCGCCAGAAGGGCTGCCCTGCATCACCTAGTCCAGCCTCTCCTTAGAGTCTCCAAGATTAGGGAGCTCGAGACATGGCCTCGCCACCATATACACACACCTGAAGCGAGATAGGTGATCCTACTTTGTATTGAGCCCAACTCCCATTCCACTCTCCCTTAGGTATTTAAAGACATGATCACTTCATCTGCCACACCCTTCATCTCCTCTTTGTCCAGGATAAATATCCTTACGTCTATTATGGGGAAGTGTGGCAATTCCGGGAAACAAATTGCCCCCATCCTGATGACCCTTTATCTAGCTGTATCCTAGTGGAAGGGCCACCCTAGGCCTTGGGTTGACTGCTTAGTACCAAAAAGGAAAGGACATTTCTGGGACCAGCTGGACTGCCACCAGATAGCAACATCTGGAAATACCACAGACCACTGCCAAATTGGTATCGTATCTTTTATTACCTTTAACTTCCTGTAAAAATATAATAATCCTCCTGTTTTCTACTGAGAAAAGATGCTTAGTTTAATATTTATTTATTTTTATTTTTCTGAGAATATAGTCTATGTTATAGAGGAAGAAGAATTAATCAACTTCATCCAAGGTAGGGCTTAATTTCCTAAAACCAACAGAAGGGGAAGAAGAGTCAGAAAGGGATAGTCTTACCTTTTTAATATAATGGGATGCACCCTAAATGCTTTTCTCCTGGTCCCCTTGTGTTGCAATTGTGCAGTTTGTTTATGCAGTTGACTTTTGAACCTAAGCAGAACTTTAAATGTATCCCCGACCCACACAACCTATGAATCAGTCATCCTCTTCTAACTCTAACTCGGGTCACCTGTAAATCAGGCCAGAGTGGTGGATTTCCTCTGCTTCTGATGCAAAATGCAAAAATCAAACAAACAAGCAAGCAAACAAAAACCCTGGGAAGGAACTGCGAGATTAAGCACCCTATTTTAACAAGTCGAGTGGACGGTCCAAGAGAATGTGGCAGGGTGGGGACTCAGTGATCGTCCTGCGGGCTGCTTACCCCAGACATCTGCCTAAAGCTGTGAGTTACAAACGCTTAACTTTTGGGTGCGTTCTGCCTGCTACTTACATCCTGTGGATGCTCAAAGCCAGAAAGCTTGTTGTTGGAAGGACTGCATCCCTAAGGAGTGCATCGATCAGACAAAATCGCTAGCTGTAGGGTTCAGGTTTCTGTTCTGACTCTCCACTTCTGTGGCCTAGGATGAAGAAGTTGGGCTATTTTTATTAACAAACATTTATTGAGCATTTACTGTGTACTAGTTACTGCACTGAGCTCTTTACATGTATCATCTGGATCAAGCCTCTTTTAAACACCGTCTCGGGTGGATATTATTTCTCCGTTTTATGAAAGAGGAAACGGAGGCTTAGAGAAGTAACTTGCATGCTGGTCACAGAGTCGGCGAGTGACACATCCAACACTGGCTTGCCATCTGACTGCGTGGTCTTGCAACATTGGTTTCCCCCTGCCCGGATGATCCCTGAAGCTCTCTTCCAGCTCCAAGCATCTATTCTTTCTGAGACATCTGTATCATCTGGGCCCCTGACAGAGGAACGACTTGACTGTACAAACCCTTGAAATCATTGTTCAGCTGGCATTTCCAGAGGCAGGGGACGCCCGGCCCGGTCTCCGGCGGTCCCGCACACAGAGCCAAGAATGCTGGCCACGTGCCAGGCCCAACGATGCTCTACATTATAGTTGTATCCGTGCACTCTCGGCCTTTCCTCAGAGGCCCCAAGTTTTCAATAGCACCAACCCTGACTTCACAGCGCCCAAATCATTTCACTGAAGGAGCAAGCATAAAAGGTGCCATCTTGCTCGCGTGAGTCAGCTCTGAAGCCTAATTCAAATGGCCTGTGTGGCCGTGGGCTCCAGAAAAATCGGCCGCTCACGGTCACGTTTTGTAAAAGGGGGACGGTTCGTCTTTTCAAATGAGAAATACCAAGTTTACGGTCGCCTTGAATCCTCAACAGATTTTTGGTATGTGGCTTAAAAGTCTCTTTTGGATGCGGACGCTTACAAAATGCTATTCTACTGCAACGGAGTTGACTTTTCTAACGAGGAAAGCAATCCTTGGACTGTTTTAAAACAATTCCCAAACTGGTCAGTGGGGCAGGGGGAACCCAGTCACTTGAAGAAATCAGAACAGAAATACTATGTCAGCAGGTCAAGGCATGACATCCACGTCTCACGTCTGTCCTCCCTTATACGCACCAACTGTACTGCTGAATGTCGAAAATAAAATCTACAGTTTGCCAGAATCATCTGGATTGCTAACTCTACACTGTATTCCAGAGTTACGTATTCCAGGGATACATAATTATCATAGGCCATTTCTTCTTCCCTTACCCAGATTTGTTTATTTCATAGTTAATTTTTTTTTTTAACTCATAAAAAGGGAAACCCCAGATGTCGTTTTGCCTAGGGATCTGGAATTGAAACTTCTACTACTGGTGGCTTGTGATTTTCCCCAGCCCTCTAGAAGCTTCTGCGATCTCATTTTTTTTTTTTTTTCTAACAGAGGCTTTGTCTATAGTGAATGAACCCTGGCTACAAAGTCGGCTGGCTTGCTTAAAACAATGGAGCTACCGAGACAATAGGCAAGAAGATGCTGGCTTAGTGCGCTAAGCGCTAACCCCCAATACAGCCACCTGCATCCATCCCAGCCAAGCCGCTCCTGAGGCTGTCAAGTTCAGGGACAGGCTGGTCTTCTATTCACTGCACCACAGCAGAAGAACCCCGGCGGGGGCGCGGCACCTTGTATCTACACGTTAACTATTCTGTTTAAGATTCCTCTGTGCTCCACCACGGCAGACAGAGTAAGGGGGAGAGGATCGAGACTATTTGACTATTTCAGGTTTGTCCTCCCTGGCTCCCACCACCCCTCCCAAAAAGAACCCCCGCCTCCAAAACGGGGGTCGTTCAAAATGACCTGCAGAGAAAGAGGGTGGTGTAAGGTCAGCTCACGGCTTTGCGTGCGGGAGCTAAGAGCAGCGGTCCTGGCGCTCGCACACACCCGATTTCACACAGCTATGACCCCCTCCACGATGATGCTTTCATCTCCAGCTTCTCTTCCTCTCCAACGTCTCTGCCCTGGGCCAGGTCCACGTCGCCTCCCGCCCGGGCTAGTGCATTGACCTTCTTTCTGTCTGGTCTCCCGTCTCCTGCCTTGCCCTTGCCACACACTGCCCCTGGCTTTCTCCAAATAGGAGAAATCCTGATCACATCAGTCCTCATCCTAAGAGCTTGGATGGTTCTCCCTGAGCTACAGAATACAGTCTAAACTCCTTACCCTGGCAAGTGAGTTCTGTCCCAATCAGGAACCGATGAGCCTTGCTGTCCCTCTTGGCCACTTGAGGGTTCTGCCTCAGCCCAGGGAGGTAGATCGGGGTCGGCCCCAAAGCAAGTCCCACCCCTTGGGGGAAGCCCGAGTCACCACTGGTTCTTTTCTTTATTCCACGTGACATCAAGCGTGAACCGCAGTGACGTAGGGAAGGGGGACACAGCCCCCTCCAAAGCAAGTACCACAGCATGTTCCCACAACACATAGACGTAATGGCCTGACGTCCCAGAGAGAAAATGTACCTGGCAGAGATAAGAGACGTTATGACAAGGAACGTGACAGCCTGTGACCCATCAATCACGTTTCCATTCAATCAGTGTGAACAATGAAGTGTGTCTTGATGAGATAGAAAAGAAATGAAAAACAAAGGAAAACAATGGCTGCCCAATGGTGGCGAGAGATACCCCGCCGTGCCCCACCTGGAGCTGCCACACCTGCAGGCAACCTCTCCCGGGACGCCACTTGCCCTGCACCACTGGCTCTTGTCTCTTGTCCCTCTGGCCTTTTCCAGAACTCACGGCTGACTGGGCACTTTGGCTCCACTCTCTCTGTCTGGGACACACTACAGAAAGGGTCCCCCTGACGCGGGGACTCCTGACTTTTCTTCTTCTTCACAGACAGCTCCAGCTTGGGCAGCCCTAGCCCTATGTCCATGATGCCCTGTGCTACCCACAGTAGTTATTCACTGTTTCCAAACTCACTTGCCTTCCCCAGCTGCAAGATCCTGTTTTTGCCATCCTGTCTGCCCAAACTGCCCATTTTCCGCCTGGTGAACCCCCACATGCCTCTCACTTATGTGGCTCCACTCCTTAGATTTCCCGGATCCACCCATCTCCAGCCTCAACAAACAGGGCAGAAGTGACCCTCGTCACGTCACCTAGGAAGCACAGGAATGATCCAGACAACAGTGACAACGTGGGCAAATCATCATATTAAATCATATGTGTGTTGGAAATGTATATGCACCTTGTGAGATTGCTCTGTGTTTAGAAATGGTTACTGTTTTTAATCAGTAGAGATAGCTTATATTGAATCAACTGCATTAGAACTAAAAAAGTATATCTTGATCGGCAAATACAGACAACCGAGGGAAAACAATACACTTTCTACCCTTTGACAGACATCACAGTCGGCAAGACATTTGGTGACACAGGACTGTCAAAGAGGAAGAGACGCATTTTGCCAGCCCCCGCCAGTCTATTCCCAACGTGGCCACTGGGGGCCTTTACCAACGAAAGTCAGATCAGGCGGCTCCTCTGCTCACAACACCGGCTTCCCATGTCAGAGGAGCTGGAGTCCCTACCATGGCCTACAAGGCCCAAGCTGGCCTCACCTGCCAGGTATGTGGCCACCTGGCTGGACCCTGACCATGAGCAGCTCTTGCCTCAGGACCTTTGTACTAACGTTCCTGTGCCCAGGGGGCTCAGATATCCACATGGCTCAGTCGCCTGCCATAGGTCGCTGCTCACATGCACCTTGCCAGCGAGGCCTCCCTGGACTCAGCTTACCTGTCACCTCCCAGTGACGGCCTCCCCTCCTCCTCGCCCCTCATCTTGGCTCCGCGCTCTCCCAGACTTCAGAGCGCTCCCATTCGTAACGACGCATTTGTTTCATGACCGGGTTCCGGCCTGAGGACCTCACTAATGTACTAGCTCCACGAAGGAACCCTCGTCTCTCCAGAACTTACCACGGAGCCTGGCATGCAGGAGGCACTTAATAAATGCTGGCTGAATGAACGGATGAGTGAACCATAACCGCTAAAAACTATGCGCTGACAGTCTAAGCAAGAACTTTGAGACTCGGAACTGCCGGGTGCCCTGGCTCCTCCTCTCATCGAAACTGTTTGAGCGCGTGGGCCGCAGAGGCGTAATGGCCACCAGGATGGTCAGACAGGATTTCTTTCCCTTCCGTCTCAAAATCTCATAAATAGTTCGTGAACTCTGGGAAAAAATCCTGACGGGCAGTACAGACAAGTAAGTAAACCAGACCATCCATAATCTACCCGGAGCCGGCCACAGTCAACACGGCTCTGGACTCTGGCGACGGAGCGCCCCGTGAGCCAGTGCGGGGCCACGTGAACCGCTGTCTCTTCACGTTCCGCCACGGCTCGCATTTATCGGGCGCTGCATTCGTGCCAGGCACCGTGCTCAATGCTTCACATGCATCTGATTCTCCTAAAATCTCATGACGTGGGCACCTAATGCCATCCACATTTCATGTTACAAATGGGAAACTGGGGCTTAGAGAAATCACCTGAACTTTCTCAGTATCAGGCTGGCAAGCAGCAGAGCCAGACCCCAGTGATCTGACCCACTGGCGTCTGCTGAATGAGCGAGCGAATGTGTGTTCAACTGCTCGCACCAGGGAAACCTGAGTGAGCTTCTCTCACCCAGCGCTAGGGTCTCATCTTACAAATGCGCGAAAGCGTAGGCCCCGCGTCTCGTCACAGGTCAAAGCGCACGAAGCCCTTCTTTGGCTCCAACTCCCATCAGGCGTTGGAGAAGTCTTCCTCAAGGGGAGACTCCAGCGCCTCCTTGGATGGGTCTGTCCGCGGCCTCCCGTGGTCCAGGCTTTGGCCACCCACAGGGGCCGGCCACAGGGCCTTCGGCGCGGCAAGCAGAGCCCACTCCGGACACCCGCCAGCGCTGGCTCCCACAGCTCCCGCAGCCGCCGCGACGCTGCTGTGTCCACTCCTGAGGCGTGGCGACGCCTCCCGCTGGTCCGAGCGCCGCCAGTGCTGGTGCCACCGCCACCGCCAGTGCTGGTGCCACCGCCATCATGCCAGTGCCACCAACGCTGCCAGCGCCGGGCTCACCGCTGCCGCTGCCGTCGCCACCGATACCCCGCGTCGACAGCTCGGGGACCTGGCCAGCTCCCGCCACGCTCAGCGTGGGAGCGAGGAGCTTTGTCATCGTTTGCCCAGGCCCCGGCCAGTCTGTAGGCAGATGAGGGGACAGACCGAGGACGACAGGACATCACGAAGGACTCGAAATTGCCCTCTCCTCCAAATAAAGCTTCCCTCTGGACTATCTCGGGATTTCCTGGGAGGCGACTTGGTCCCTTATGCAGACAGATTCCTGAAGAGGCCAACTCATTTTCCCAAGAGACCTAAACCCCCAGGGAGACCTGCAGGCCCAGCTGGGACTTGCTTCCCACACCCACCCTTCTCCTCCCACCTACTTGTAGCTGACCATGAATATTTCTTCTGCTACTAGGAAGCTGACAGACACATTTGTGCTCGCCTTTTAGTATCACAGGATCTCATGGCGTGCGTCTGTGAGCTCACCTTGCCCTTGACTTTGTCCTATTTCCGTCTCAGCCCTGTTTCTCAGATATGTCATTCTTCTTATTTTATTATATGTCTGTCTGAAAGGCAGCATAGCTTGATGGTTCTAGGTTGAGGGTGTTTAAATACGTACACCACAAGCCGTGCTGGCTGTGCTCAGGTCCCGCTCCACCACTTTCAAGCTGCGTGACCTTAAACACGCAGCTTTAGCCTCGGCGTCCTTATCAGTAAAAGGGTATCTACGACAGGGCCTTCTTCACTGGGTGGCAAGGATCAAACGATAACAAGTGAAGGCACTTACACTTACTGACGCTCAGAAGGCACTCGAGAACTTCTATCATTACAATGATTATTGTTTCTGAGAAGAATGTTAGATTCTATAAGGGGAGAGGTCAATCTACCACGAAAGGTGTCGAGAGAAGCTTCGGGGAGGAGGCAGCATAATGAACAGGTGTTGGTCAGAAGAACAACAGGGAGAAAAGGCATTCCAAGGACAAAAAGGAGTTTGTTCAAAGGCCCTGAGGCATGAAACATCCTGGCACATCCAGAAGTGCGGGCTGGTCAGCACAAGCAGAGTAAGGGTTCAAGGTCAAAGAGAAGCCAGAATCAGATCTGAAAGGAAAGCTTAAATGATGGAACAACAAAGTCAGAGTTGCCTTTCAGGAAGGCTTAGGTAATGTCCAGCCGGACGTATTTCACCTCTCCAGAGGGTCACCACTGCAATGATCAGTATCACACACAGCCCTGCAGTATATCAACACCACAAAACAGAGGACTCACTGCAATTCACTCATTCTTTCCTCTGTTCACAAGTCTTCAAAGGTCTGTTTGCTTGCTTGAGTTTTAATAACTAATCGCCTTATTTTTCTAGGCTTGTTCGGTTATGGCAGGTTTTCTTTACCACTGACTCCTTCCAGGATGATTTTTAAGTACTCATCTTCCTAACCACAAGGAGAGTCGTAGGTGGCCATTTCTTAGCACGCGTAAGAGCCAGACAGCAATTATTCACCCTCGCGGCACACACACAGCAGCGGCCGCTTTGTGGGGCGGGACTGGGAGATGGAGGCGGACGTGGGAGGCAGAGACAAGGTCGGGTTAGCGCCACTGCTGGAAGTGGAAGCACGTGACAGGAGAGCAGTGGTCACTGAGGAGAGGGAAAGGAACCTGTGCTGTGGCATGAAAGAGAGGGACAAAAAGGCAAAGCACACCTGTTAAGAGAAGTTAGTGACGAAGGAGGTCCCTGGAGGGAAACGTTTGAGACAGGTGACTCAACTGTTGGAATTTGTCTGGATTCATCTGTTCACTTGTCATTCGTGAGGGCGGCCTATCAGCCGACTCTGTGAATTCTCTTTGTTCATAAACGTGCTGAGTCTTGAGAAAATACCCAGATACCACAAAGTCGCATGTGCTCTCCGACCACGAAGGGCTGGGACAGCAGGAGACGTCACTGCTACCGAGCACCTAATACGTGCCAGGGATCGTCCCAGGTTTATACCTGCTGCCTTACTTAATCTTCTCAACACCCCTTTGGTAAAATCAACAGATAGGAACGATCAGCTTTTCTGGCCCAACTTCCATTGTCCCAAATCAGAGAAAACAGAGGCAGCAGGTAGGAGAGGGGTCATCTGAGTGAGGAAAATAAAGCTTAAAGCTTAGTTTCAGACACCCATCACTTTCATCTCCCTCCTCCTTCCCAGAACTTTAATCTTTGGGTCTGATCTTAGATTTTCATAAAACAAACATTGCTTTTTTTCCATTCGCTTTTTCCTTTTAACACGGCATTGCCCCCAAACGCTCACGTGCTAATCCTCTCGTTCCCACTAACATGGTCGGTACACACATGTGTGTTCGTGTGTGCTCAAGTGCTGGCGTGCTCAGTTCAGGCACAGATAGGGAGTTCTGTGATCCCCGAATTCCGGACAAAGACATCCTCATCATGGCACAGGAATGCCACTTTGCATCGTGGTTGCTGAGCACAGGTGGCATTCTGCTTAACTTGTTAAAAACAAACAAACAAACAAACAAACAAAAAGCAGAAGAAGTCAAAACAAAAAATAACCTAATCTTAGCAACCCATCATGTGGTACTCTAACGTAGCATGCATTTCATGTCAGCTGAGAAATTCAAACAGCTCTGTAGAAATTTAATAAGCATGAAAAGTACCAGGGTCTCTATCAATCGCTTTGTCTCTCAGACAATAATTTTTCTCCTGAAAAATCAAATCAAACAATAAATTATCTATTGAGCACCTAGTATATGATAGGTGCTCTACTGCCAATGGGACATTATAGGATTTCTTTTCATTTCTGTCTTTTCTTCTTTAGAATATAAAGCATTGATCAGGATGCTTTAGCTGTTTTCTCTTCAAGCCATTTTCTTATTATTTATGAATGTCTTTAGAAGTTTAACACTTTGGTGGCTATGCAGAGTTTTCTGGGTCTTTTTTGTTTTGTTTTGTTTTCTTCCTACTATTGTTTTCCTCCTAAAACTTTCTTTTCTTTTCCTACTCTCTGATTTTTTAGGAAGAAAAAAATCTAGCATCTGCAGTCTGAGACCACTTGAAATATCTGGGCTGCGGACTGCTAATGACCTCCCAGAGATAACCCGAATTGCTGATTTAGCAAAGCCCATTCTTGACCTTGACACAAGACAAGACAGGCAAAGGGGAAAGACCTGCTAGAGAACAGTGAAAGAAAAAGGATCATAGAAGCGCTCAGATCTCACCAGGTCCCCTCCCCCCATTCAGCAAACACCTGGCTGAGTTGGAAAACATGACCAGTCCAACCTTCCTATTGGCACCAATTGAAGCTGTCAGCTCTCGGCTTGTCACCAGTTGCACTGGGAGGCCCCGGGCAGCCACAAGAGCCCTAATTAGGCAGAAATGACACTTCTACAACTGACCTGCCAGGACCTTTGGCAAACCATTTAACATCATTAGTTAACATTTTTTAAAAGTGTGAATGTAAATGAACAGCCAGTGGCTTTCAATGGAGTTTGCCGGTGGCATCTCCCCCCACTCCCTGCTCACTCTTTCTCTTTTTACATGAATAGTCCGCTTGTTTTCTCCAGAACTGGGGGGAGGCGCTGGGGAAGAAGGAAGAAGAGGACCAGTCCTCTGAGAGGAGAGACATGTTAAAGCATAAACAAGCCCAGAGGGCAGAGGGACCACCTCTTCCTGTCCCACTGTGGGCCCGAACACATGCAAGCCCCAGGACCAGCAGAGCAGAGAGGGCTAGACCAATGCCAAGTCCCCTCCACAGGACGTGGCTGTGAACGTGGACAGCGGCCATTCTGGACTTTCAGTGGGTAGGCAATAATTCTGTTCCCTAACTCCAGGACCTCTGAAATACCCTTCCGCTCACATCCCCAACCACTTGTTGGCATTCCGAACAAGCTGATGTTGTGCAGCGGTTCAGCCATATCTCACGTGTGCTTCAGTCTACATGTACCCGTTTTAGAGGCACCTAGTCCCTCCCTAAAGGGATGAAGTTCCAGGGGTGACCACTTCAGACGTGGGTTTAATACTTACACAGATTAGCTCATTTCCTACCTGAAGCGGTTACTTCCCACCTCGAATCACACTTCATTTTGCTCTTTGCGGTACACCCACAGAAGCCGTACACGCCGACACTCTCCATCTGTAGGGGGTGGGGGGGAGAGGTTTGCTGTGAAAATGTCACTTGGTCTATCTGTTTCCACGCTGCTCTCAAATTGTGTGCCTGTGCTGCTTGACAGGAGAAGTGGCAGCCCGGGGTAGAAGGCAGGGAGGTTTAGGGGGGCTGCAGAGGGGCCGGGTTCCTGGTGGGCCTTTGCTCGTCCCACCTGCTCGCCAGGTGGCCCTGGGCAGAGTGGGCTGCCCTGAGTCTCTGTAAGACAGAGGTAATGCCTTACTACTTTAAGAGGAAAAAAAAAATAGATGGAAATATCGAGAAGTGGGAAGCATTGTGTAAAGGTAAGGAATTGAGGGCCAATAAGAGCCGCCAGAATTGGGGAGCTATGCCAGGTTCATGTCTGTCATTCATCTTGGAGAGGTTAAATTGAGAATGTGTCCTCTGGCTTCCCCAAGGCATGCTCAACAAAGACAGGACGCCACCAGCACATTCCAGGTCCCTCCCTGTCCCCCTCTACCTCCACTCCCTGCTTATTCTCCAAAGGGCTGTGAGTATTACAAAGAAAAGGGTATGGGTGCGAAACAAATTCCTAAAGCCCACAATTATAGGAGCTGTTTAGCCTCTCTGCTGGATCCTGAACAGTGTGAGGGGGAAGCTATGCCCTGTCCGGCTCCAGATTTCTGGGTGCCCAGTGGTCGCGCAGTAAATGTTTACTGAATTGAAAAGCAATGCGGCTCCCAGACTCGTGCTCACAACAGCTGGGCTGTGTGCTTTAGGAAGGCGGCGCACGTACTGAATTTGGAGAGTTTTACTTGTCCCTGAATTAAAGATGAGTAAAACCAAGCAGGCGGCATGTGGAGGAGGAGGCGGCGGCCTGCGCTAGTCATGAGCGAGAAGGGAAAGGAAGCAATCTTAGTTTGGGGCAGAAAGCGACAGGAAATACTGGAAAACGTCCTTAATCACAGTAAATGGGAAAGAGAGAGAGAGCAGCTCATCGTGATGGAGCATTTAGTGCTTTTAAGCTAAATACCTCAGCATATTAAGCAAATAGAGAAAAGCCAGCTAGAAGATGTCAGCAAATTGAAGCGAACAGTGCTCAGAAAGCCGATAGGAGGTGTCTGGCTTTGACCCCTTTTCCCATCACATGCCTGGTCCGCGCCTGCTTGTTTAGTGTTGCTCCCCTCTCCAGCTGCGGAGCTTATTGAAAAGCTCTTGCTCCCTGCCTGGTTTTGGCACATTTTCTGCAGGTGCCTCCTACTGCGGCCACAATGGGCTGCTAGGGAGGTTCAGACCTGTCAACAGCTACAAGGGAGGGGGTGGCAGTGGTGGAGGGAGCACCACCATTGTCTTAAAGGGCCAGTGACATTGTGTGCCGCCTCGGAGCCTGTAGCCCCGGCACCTGCTAATGAGATGAATCCTTTCTCCGGCTCTCTCTTTCTCTCTTTAATGATTTAACTTGATCGCTTTGGTTCCTTTATGGAAGGGGAATTGCTCCATTGATCATATAAAGTAATTGCCTGTAAAACATTGCTCTGCCACCACTACTACTTCCTTGGCTGAAAATGTCACGGCAATTGAAAAGCTCTTAGCCCAGTTCAAGAATGAGGTTGCTCGAGAGAACAGTCTTTGCATATGTCCCCAAGTACTTGCCTGTTCCCGAGTTACAAGTTTGGGGTGTGACCAAGGGATTTTTAAGACAGAATTTCCCTTCCTTTAGCATAGTATCATTTCGTATGAGATTGTCGAAAATGAACCAAACGAAACTAAAAACTCCCTCAACCTAAAACTAGATAGTTCGGGGAAGAAATATTTTCTGAGTCACCCCTGCCATTCGCTTCTCAGAAGCCATGAAGCCAGAGAGACACCCACTTCGGTCAAGTGTATTTTAGGACAGCGTCTTCATTCTCATCACACACGAAGACATCTTTGTCTAAGAGACAGCAGGGCCCTTGCTTTAGAAAAGCGTGATGCTCTAAACTGTGGAAGATTTGCTGATTTTTCAGACCTGTCACTTGGCGGCAGCAGTGACACACTGTGGGAATAGGGACCACACACTTAAGCAGTTTTCGTAAATACTTTATTAGTCATTGCCACGCCAAATGTGAGGGAGTAATTCACCTGGGGGGAAATCACTTTGTCGTAGGCATGAAACCGCCAGCGAAATAAACAGCTGTTAGTTATGGTTTCCTTTTCCTTTGACAGGTGAAAGCCTAAGCTCGTATCTGAATAAGAGCAAGAGACTTTTTTCAGTTTAATTGGTGAAAGCACCACTTGCTAAATGAGATGCTGCCACGTTACTAACATTACTAATTTGGGAACAAAGCTTCAGGTGAATCACCTTCCAACTGGATGAGCCATGAATATTTTTTATAGCTGAAGAAGTAGCAGAAGACATACTTATTATTGTACTTTTTTAAATAGGCAAAAATGTCTGCCTGCTTATTTGACGAATGAGAGTATAATTCAGCTATTAAAAGGCCATTTAAAATGATAAAGCTAAAGAAAGCTGTAGAACTTTTTACATCTAAACCTTCTAAAAAGCCATGGTACAAGATTCATAACTTGTAAATATGTACCACCTTTTTTCCTTAGGATTTAGAAATTTGGGATTTTAGATTTTTCAATCTTGTAATATTGTTAGAATACACAGAAATCCAATTAAGGTAATTACACACATTGCACCAAAATATGGTGATATAATAAAAGGTATTTTTCCCACATAGTGAAGAGAATTGTTTACATTATTTAAATTTAAACTCAGTGAATAAATTAATTTCTGAATATAAGGAATTATTTTGACAACCTTTCACCAGAAACTGGAGGTTTTTGTTTTGTTTTTAATGGGAAGGAAGTCTACGTTTACATAGCTTGCATGGGAGGTCTTTCTCTTTTTTTGGTCTGTAAAATCAGGGTGTGAAATTAAATGACCCCAAAATTTCTGCCTGGCTCTATGATTTCCTTATCTATAAAAATGATTTCTATAACGGCAAACACATGAGCAGTAACTATGCCCACAAGTTATTCCTACCAGCTTTGCCTATTGGCAGGCAGGCAGGCAGGCAAGCTAGAGAAAAAGTGGGTTAAGCCCCTGCACCCAAGACTAGGAGAACCTGGACCACCGAATCTAGAGTCCCACAGCCCCTTGCAAAGGCCCTCTGGGAAGCAGGAACACACAGGGAAGGTGGAGGACGAGGGAGAGTGGCTGGCCTGAGGCTGGTGCTCAGGCCACCTGTCCTCTGTATGAACCCCTATAGTGACGGTGAGAGTGGCTGGTGTTAACCATCCTGAAGGGGGAAATAAAGAACATCTGCAGAGGAGCAAACAAGCCAAACAAGCACATCATCAGAGCAATGAATGTTAAATCTGACAGCAGCCACAGGACTGGTTTCACTTTTGCAACCTCTGGTTAATTTGCCCACGATGCAAGAGGTCTGATTAGAAAGAACTGCGAAGTCAGAGACAGCAAAGTGGGACATCGCAGACTCATGTAGGTCTTGGCACGAAATTCACTTGGATTTACGTTTGTTCAAACTTCATACTAAAAAGGGTTTGTCCAGATGTGGGCATGCATTTAAAAATAACAATGCATTTTAAAATACGGCCTCATTCCCACGTCCATGCTCACTTAACTGATGAAATTGCACAGAATGATGAGAATTATACCCTAGGCTAAAACGTGATCATTCTGAAGGGTGAAAGCTAACACTCTTCAAAATTGGATTTGTAAATTTACTTATGCGGCAAGAGTCACAGACATTTCAATCTGAGCCCTTTATTTACTTAGTGTTTACATGTTGTTACCAACATGTATGTCACCCACTAAAAGTTAACACACAGAAACGTCAAGATCCTTTATACTTAAATAAAAAGTTAACATCAGGCTGATGGATAACAATACCTGTTGAAATGTCTGTGTTCCATATATAAGGTGTTCTTACTGTCCAGTCGGAAAATATCAATTTGAACTCTTTTATAGCTTCTCAATTAATATAGAACCACTTGTTAAGGGAAGAAAAAGATCTTCTTACTAATTTATCCCTTGGTGGAATGCACGGGATCATTATAAAGGAGCATTTCAGCCGCAGTTCGTATGACTAAGTCAGACATGACGGAAGCTATACAAGCAGAGACTTCCCTCCCCTCCCCCACGAAGAGCCTGGTTTTACTTTTTTGTTTCCCACAATCTTCTTAGCATTACATGCGGCAAAGTTTCCTTTCTTCCAAAAGTCAGAAAGCACTAAGTAGCCAAAGGAGTGTTCCAATTTTTGTTTGTTTGTACAGGATCACAGCCCTGTTCTGCCTATCATATCCTTCCAGATTACAGCTGATTTTAAAATATCCAAGTGAAAGAGCTGCACTTGGGGAACGCACTTATGACTGATCCAAAGGATGAGCTGTAGATACCTATGCTAAATAAATAAATAAACAAGCAAACAAACAAACTGAAAACTGTACCTATACATTTTGTCAAAAACAGATGAGATAGGATGGCATGAGGTGTATAGCCCTAAAGTCTGAATTTGGAGAACAAGGCAAGTCTCTCATAAACACAGTAATCATATGAGCTGATCCTGATGTGACAGCTGAGCCCTAAACCCAGAGGATACGGGCATATGTGTGTGACGTTCTCTGATACTCTAGCCAGGGTCTAGTTTTGTGCCAGTAAGACAGTGCTTTTATTTCTTAGCGTTAGAGCTTTAAAAAGAGTGTGAAAAGTTCAAGCATGCCCTAGTGAGTTAGAGCCAGACAACATACTCAGGGAAGGTATAAGAAAAAAAAGAAAAAAAACATGGTGATTCCTTTTGTTCTCATATACAATACTTGGAGATAAAATCTATTACTATAAACATAAATTAAAGAGATCTTGTAATTTTGAATTCTTCATTTTTCTTGCATTTCCTGATTTTGCATATTTATAATCTCAAAAAAGACAACTAATTTTCCAACAGGTTGATGAAAAGTATGCATTAAAAAATTATTATTGAGGAGATATTTTTCTTGTAATGTTCTTAGTTAAGAATTCAAAATGGCTATATTTTCAGTAAAATTACAAATGATGATACATAGGACAATATTCATTCTAAAGGTTATAAATTGATAAATACATTTTACTTATTTCAAATAGCATACTTTAAAATAAGAGTTATGTTTTTGTTCTTACTCTACAAAACACAGTCTTTGATTCTCAATTGTCTACAAAAGACAGTCTTTGGTTTTGTATTTTCAACGTCAGCACAGAAACTTGATTTTTCCCTTTATCCTGTCAGCTTGGCTATAAGGAAAAGAAAGCAGCATCTACGATTAGGCACCAAGGTCAAATCCACAAGTCAATAAAAATTCCAACAAGTGTTGGCATGGAATGATTTTACATCAAAGAGAAATTTGGTACTATGTCTTTCAAACAGGAACACTAATTTTTAAATTTTAGACGTAGAAAAATTCTTTAGAATAGACAGATGTCTAAAGTTAACTGAGACGTCTCTTCTCTGTGAAATGCCCGGTCTCCTGAGTTTGTTTCATAATCTTCTCTATTTTCAAATCCCCGTTAAAGGTTATCTGACTAGAGGGCAAATATTTGGCCATGAACTTTGGGAAAGATGAGTTAACTAGAATAGCTCAGGGATTTTTTAAGCCACTTGATTGTTCACAAATCAACTCTAACTTTACAACAGTCTCACAGTAGCTATTGCAAGAACAGCTCCTTCAAGGAGTTTTGCAAGTCCCACAAGGGCAGGGGGAGAGAGTAGACCCTGGATCACTCACGTCGCTTCCTCTGGCCGTATCTCTACGTGAACGGAAATAAATGGCGATCACAGCAGCCACCTCACTGCTTCGATTCCAAACCTCACTTTTACCTCAATGATTTGTTTTAAGTGAGAACGCCACCACACAAAATCATCCCAATATACATCAACTCCTCATTTGTCTAAGTACTACTGTGTTAGATCCTCCGACACGAGCCTCTCCTTCCTATCCGCACACTGCAGCGTTCGAAATAGTTATGCTGATTGTAGCCCAAGCCCAAAACAGACATCGTTAGTTATGTATTCAAATTTCCACTTTAGAAATAACATTTTAGTCTTTTCATCCTTACTATATCTCTTAAATATTAACAGAAACATTATTTTTCTGAGAAACTGATTCAGATGATTACTATTACTTTTATTTCTATAATATCTACCTAAGTGTTAAATGCGCAATCACAAATTATAATAATTGTATTATTTAATTAAAAACAGGAACCATTTTCCCTTGCTAACATACAATTTTGTGTATTTTTTTTAAAAACTGAACAAAAATTTAATCTAACACATTAGATTGGCACTAGAGATTCATTCATGAGTGTCACCCTAAATAATCTTGTAAGTACATAAGGCTCCAATGATGATAATTTATATAACTGTCATATATGAAAGAGACATAGTTAAATCAAATCATCATTGAGAAATTTGCCTAGAATGCTTTTATCCACTAAAAATCCTTGGGACTTTACTCCCCCAAAACATGATTCTTCAAGAAATAATTCTCATCGGTGTCTGTGACTAGTGGTTATTTTTTTTTTTCAATATCCAAAACACTAAAATGCTCAAACTTTTTAAACAGGGTCCAAAAAAAAGCAAATCAAAGATGATAAAAGACAAAACAATAACAACGAAAAACAACCCTGTAATTTGCCAATAACAAAGATAAAGAATTTTTTAAGTCCCCCAAATAATTTTTTGAAAGTTTAACACTACCATAAGATTCATGACCAGGACTATAGAAATCAAACCATTGGTGATACAGGTAGAGACAGTCTTTTCATTTTGCTAATAAGAAATAGATAATTCCTCTTAAACAGATTAACTGAAAGTACATTTTTCAGGGACGCTAAAATCCCCTTCAATCAGGTTCTTAAGTTTAATTATAGAAGTCAAACAATTTATTAGCTCTTATTCAAGTACAACAACAAAATATGTAGGCACACACCTCTCAGGGGCCAGGGGACAAACCAAATCAATATTTGCACCAGTAACAGAGAAAACATTTTTAGCCAGAACTTGATAAACCATCTAACTAGTCCCCTTAACTGGGATTCTTTCTCCCTTTCTTCTTTACTGCCCCCTACGTGGAAAATATGTTTAACATTTACTTCATTCACAATAAACGCAATTACTGTTTTTATTTTGCTACTTTTGTATTAAGAAAGGAAGTACAATTTAAAAACCCTGGCTGTTGTAGGATATTTTATATGTATTCATTTTGCTTTATTAGCCCCATAATTATGTCACAAAAATACTCTTAAGTGTATCTACTTCTATAAAGTTAAAAAATTACCTATTTAAAAATGGCAAAATAGCTTGCTTAAAGAATTTCTTTTGCCTGATTCTCTTTTCTCTTTACTGTCTGAACTCACTGGATAATGGCCCTATTTCCAGTTTCATTCTGCCTATATAGAAATTGTATGTCTATATCCTGAAAAATACCAATTAAACTGCCAGCAGTAGCATCTCCAACAGTAACTTTTGGTCTTCAGTGTCAAACCCTTTGAACAAATGACCGGCAGGCTAAATCTAAAACAGCCCTTGACAGGATGCCGGCTTTCAGCACTCACTTTATAACTATGGCTCCAGCTTTCTGCTTTATTTAGGAAGCAAGAGAGAAATAACACATCAACTTTACAATTTGCACAAATGGTAAAGGTTAAAATAAAAGTGAAAGATTACTAGAAGGTTTTATTACTTCAAAATGTCACTAATATTGTCTTAAAAGGAGAGAGAGAGGAACTTCCCCTATCATTTAATTCCGTTCCACCGGAATTCCTATACAAAGCTAAATAAAGGCTTTCAAACAAATACTGTAAAGCTGCGAAAAAATGCTACATTTTCTTTTTTCTTTAATTTCTTTTCGTAATAATTACACCATTTACTGTGTGTTGGGCACAGTGGGAAGACGTGTCATGGATTTTTAATCTCACAGCAATCCTATGAAATAGAAAATATTCACCAATGAGGAAAAGGACTCAGAGAGGTTAAGTAAGTTGTACAAGATCACACAGCTGGGAACTGGAAGAACTAGGACTTGAATCCATGGGGTCTGACTCCAAAACCCAATACTTTGGGGCCACCCTGGCTACATCTATTTTCAAACCATTCCTGGGTAAAGCTTCCCCCTTTCTCTTTCTGACATGATTCATGAAGAAATTTTTAGAGTAGTGCTTTCAACCTTGGCTGCACGTTAATATCATATATAAAAAATACTTATGCTCGGGCCCCATGCCTAGAGATTCCAATTTAGTAGGTCTGGGGAAGGGCCCAGGCATCAGTATTTTTCGATACAATAGCGATGAATAAAATAGATAGTCCTCCCCTCTGTGGTGCTTAAATTCTAATGGTGCTTAGGTTCCGGTAGAATCTAATAGAATCCCAGGTGATTCTAATGTGCAGCCTGGACTGAGAACAAGCGATCAGGAGAGTGATACCACTTACCCAGCTTCCTTTCTCCAAGCCCTCAATGCAAGCAACTCAATTGGCAGAGACTAGGCAAGAGGCTAGCAAAAGCAGCCATGACTCAGTTCTAGATCTGAGAAGCAGCAGAGCACTGTGGGAAACACATGGGCATTGCAGTCAGCCGGACCTGAGTCCAAATTCCATCTCCACTTGTTGTTAACTGTCTAACTTTGGGCCAATTGCTTGCCTTTTGTGGTTGTTTTGCAGATTCAATGAAATGATATGAGAGCCCCAGGCACATAAAAGTGCTCCCATCAAAGACAGTTGCTCTGTGGTTTTTGCTGCTGTTACCACAGTGGTAATGATTACTGCCAGGGGAATTAGTAACAACAACAACAACAACAAAATCAAGTTATGAAAAAAATTTTCATTAGTCCTACTTTTATTAATGGCATTTAATTTGCAGCCATTTATATATTGCAATTAGCTTGGCTCATATTTCTCATTGATGACAACTGGGTGAAGGTAACATTACTCCCTTTTTCTAGATGAGGGATAGACAACCTTTCCATCTATTCTGTCTCCGAGTCCTATGATTCTCTGATCAAAGGCACCTGCACTCACGTTCATTAGTTCCCTATGAAAAATGATAGTCAACACAGATGGCAGATGCAGGAAAGAAGAATTAACAAGCACTCGATAGCAACCCCAGAATAACATCTACATCATCACTTCTGAATAGCAGAGTCATGGCAAACAAGTTCCAATTTATACAAAGGTGTCAGAGAGGATTAAGGAGAAATGAACAAGTACATTTTTCTTTATCCTCATTCATTTAGGAAATGTCTGGCATAGTTTAGAAATTCTATTTGAAATTCAGATGGAAGAATGGTTAATTTCCTCTATGAAGAGTCTTCCATTAGCTGATAGTAATATATGAATATGTCCTAACATTTTATCCTAATCAGAGCTACAAAGTAGAAGAGATCTAAGAGACCCAGTTCATTGGCTCTCAATCAAGGTCCCCAAGACACCTGTGGACTGTGGGCAAGGGTCCCACAATTTCAAGTGTACAGCAAACACACTCCCAAAACTGAAGAACTGCCTACCCATAAAATGTATTCTTTGTCTTACGTAGTTTCCATGAATGAAATACAAATGCCTCTAGACATACTGCTGAATTCACAGCCACTACATACAACCACTATTACAGGGCTAGGGCAGGGGTCCTCAAACTTTTGTTAGAAGAGTCTTCACACTCAAAAAGGTTAGGAAATATTGATCGAGTTCACCCTCCTTACTTTATTGAATAGCCTAGGAGATCTTGGGGACAGCTGGGAGTCTGACCTAGGTTTTGTAATTCTCAAATGATCCTTGTCCCACACCACACATCTCTTCCAATGAGAAGTTAACAGTCATGACTGTGTCCTCTTTCTTACATCCCTTCTTTTCTAAAGAAGGGGAGTACAGTCCTGCCCTCTCTCCCTGGATATGTTCCAGAATTTTCTCTATCTCTGAACCTTTCCTTTCCCCTTCCTTCTCTTCCTTTCCCTCCCCTTCTCAACTACCCAGTTAGATCCTTAGTTCAAGAGGACAAGATCCCTTGTCCTTCCAGATTATCCTATTCTTATTCAACTCAAGCTAAAATCAAATGTATCTTTTCCTTTCCCACCGACAAAACCATATCACTCTCATTTATTCCATTTCTGACAACTGTTAACAGAATTCTACAAGCTGTTCAATGGAGTCCATCTTTGGTTCCCCAACCTCACATCCAGTCACTCAAATGATTTTCATCTTTCCTTCCTATCATCTCTCTCATCCTTCTCTTTCTGTTGCTACCATTATTGTTTAAGGCCTTACATCTATAGTATTTTCTCCCTGGGTCTCCTGCTTTTTGTATAACCAATGCCCGTCAAGCCTACCACTGCCGCCAATCAACTTCCTAAAACACCACTTCCATTTTGCCTACCCTGTACTCGCTCTTATGGAATGGTATTCCAGTCCTTCTACAGCCTCACTTCAGATGACTTTTCCATCCTTATTTCTTATTATTCTTAAAAATAAACCCTTTGCTCCAGCCAGCAGATATACTCATTAGTCACCCAACTCCGAAACATTTGACTGTTAGGTATAAAACATTTATTATGTATAAACTCCATGCATTCATTCAACAAATATTTACCGAGCATCTATCCTGTCAAGTAACATACTGATGCTGGGGATGCATAGGTGAAGAAGACACAGCAAGTCTCTGTCCTTATGTAACTTAACAGCTAATGTATTACAGAGAGGAGACTCTGAAACATGGTGGTCCCAGCCCAGGACACCTCCAATCTTCCATTAAAATGTTAAATGAGTCAAGACATCCCTGAGGGCTTAACTTTGTGGCCCAAGCTACATGTGAGGAAGGAGTTCAGAAGAAAGGAAAGGCTGGGTGAGAACAGCTAGAGTGTGGAGTATGGCCTCTTTAAAGAAGTCAGACTTAACTGGACATTAAAGGGTGGGTGTACCAGAGAGGGGGGCGCCTTCCATGCAGGGGGATGTGAGGAAAGACACAGAGATAGAATGGAAACAGGAGCAACAGCACGGGCTTCTTCTGTACAAAGGGTCATTCAGCACTATTCAGCAGGGCACATTCTCTGTCCCTGTGGAGCCCCAGGCTCTGGGGTGGATGTGAGGATGACTCAGGCTCGGCCCCTACCACCAAGGGATGTCCATCTAGCAAGAAGGATCAAGCAGGTCCATGACATCTATCGCAAAGTGAGACCTTCCTTTCCATTAAAGATTTGGAGAAAACAGTGAGTTCAGAAGGTGTATGTCTGAGTCCCTGAAACAGTATTTATAGTGTGGACAAAAAAGGGGCCACATACTAAACCTGACAACCTAGAGACTGAATGTAAACTTTCCTAATTAAAAGCAGGTCATGGTGGGCAGTCCATCGTAGGCCTGTAGCATCCTTGATGAAGGTCAATATTTGCCTTTGAAATTGTCTATTGTCTTTACGTATCTAAGATAACATACCTTTGAAATGTCAGAGTAATCTTTTCCATGCCCCTGGCAGGCACAACTGCCTTCACCAGAGCACAAGACCACATTGTTATCTCGTTGCCCACACACTCTATGTGCTGTAAATGTTAACTATCCTGTACCCACCCATCAGTGTAAAGGTATGTTTCTGTTTGGCTTTTTATCCAATCTCAGAGATTTCCCCACTTTGCTTTCTCCAGCCTTTAATCTATCACCAGTGAATTTCATGTAACCCTCCTTACATCTCCTTTTATTCTAATACATCCGTTGAAAATAACTGTCTTGCTTCAAAGTGATTTCTCACTTTCTCATTTCATCCTAAGTGACCAGTGAAGCAGGCAGAGTAGGGCAGGATTGATTACGTTTTCCAGATGAGCAAAGTGTGGCATCGATGCTTTAAGTGATCTGCTTAGGTCAGGAACACAAACAGGCAAGAGCAGAATAAGAACACCCTGCGCCTCGCTACCCATGTCTGCACCAGCAGTATCTAGAGCAGAGGGGGCACGTTTCACGACTGTATGTGACACCTGGCAGGTGCAATGAAGCCAAGCAGACAGTTTGTATTTAAAAGGGCAGGACGCAGGCAGCCCATGAAGGTTCTGGAGAGGGGACGTGACCCATCACAATCTTCCATTCCCACTTCTCATGTCTTGCCTGTAACACCCCCCCGCTAGGCCTGTGGAAACCATAACTACACCTATGGTTCACCCCAAACCTTTTCCGTCCACACAGTTTTTCCCTTCCACTGAGAGCACCCCACTGATCTCCCAGGGATGGGCGCGGGGCTGTTTGTCTCCAGGACTTCACAGTCTCCCTGCCAGCACGGCGCTCGGCTCAGGGCAGGTAGTTAAATATCGGGCTGAATGACTCCATCTGGGACCGCCACAGCTTAGTGAGCATACCCCGAGTTCCTACACCCCTCCCGGGAGAGTCGCCCTCGCCACTCGGAGGAGCTCACGGCCTCCAGGCCCGAGGGGGGTGAGGGGGACAGGCCCACAGCCCCGGTCCCAGGGCCGCGGGGGGCCGGCGCGCCAGCCCACGCTCCAGACCCAGCCGGAAGCCGGGGCGAACGCTCCTACGCTTCCACAAAAAGCGCTACCTGAGATCGTTAACTATTTCCCCATCTGGAAAACGTCGGGGCGAGTGGTTAAAAGCGATGCCGGGGGAGCTCTAGTGGAGGAGCTCATTCCCTCGAGCAGGGGGTGGACGCTCCGAGGAGCCATTTGCAGCTCCAGCCGCAGGAGAAAGCCGGGGCTGGAAGCCTCGCGAGATCTGGGGTTGGAATCTCGTTGTGTTGCCTAGCGACGGGGAGGACGCTCGCAGGCCCCCAGACTAACCCCCGCTGTAACCTTAAATCTCCTACCATGGGGGAAGAAGGCGGCGGCGGCAGCTGTGGGACCACTAAGGAGCTGCAGAAGCTGAAGCAGCAGGCTCTGGAGTACTACCGGGAGAACGACGTTCCGCGCAGGCTGGAAGAGCTGCTCAACTCCACCTTCTACCTCCAGCCTGCCGACGTCTACGGGCACCTGGTAGGGACCTGGGACGAGCACCCTCTTCCCTCCAGCCCCTCTCCCCCCGCCCCGCGCTGCGGCAGTGCCATGCGCCTGCGCCGCAGGGTTGCGCACGCGTGCATTTGCTACGGGGTCCGGCACGGTGGTCGTACGGGGAGACTGCCCTGAAGAGAAACATCAAAGGGGAAATCAGGGGCCAAGGAATATCGAGAGGGAAAGTGGTGGACAGGAAGCAGCTAGAGGAAAGTGGACGCCAGGCATATCTGCAGCTACGACGACTGCCCAGGAACTGGCAGGCTTCCACCCTGTCTCTGGGCGGGCCTGCCCCTACTGCCAGTTGTCCCTTTAAACACAGACCTTAATACTGCGTAGGTCCCCCCTTACCAACCTTCAGCGTCCGCCTGTTGACCTGGGGATGAGGATGAACGCCTTGGCATTCGCTACTACTTGGCCTTAGCCTCCCCCGGGGCCGCATGCCCAGCCCTCTCCCATTGCTTCCAAGTTTCATTCAAATCAAGCCAGTATGCCCGGCCCCACCTGACCACCTCTTACCAAAACTTCAAATTCAGATCAAAGCCTTGCCCACTTTGGCCCAGGACTAATCATCCTTCGACATTCCTATAGCATTTCCTGCACATATTGTGAGCTGCCATGGAGAGCAGAGGCCTTTTCCTAGCGCCTTCCTAGCCCCAGTGAGATTTCTGGCGCAAACCTTAGTCTTAAGCAACTAGCGGTTGAAACAAAGGCAAGAATTTTCTCACTTCCATAAGTACTGACCAACACCTGCCTTATGGAAGGCAGTTTGGATGGGACTGGTAGGAATTTGCAGGATGGTAAGGCAATATGACAATACCAAGCAAAGTATGTAAGTGCTGTAAAGAATCACGATGTGTTTATAGGGTTCAGAACCATCTTGTTGAGACAGATGATGTAGAGAATGTTCCATGCATGTTTATTTCTCTCAGTCATGGCCTGTACATCAAAGCTGGGGGCTGGAGGAGATGTTTACAGAGCTCCTTGTGCTATGTGCTTTAAGTTATTTCATTTAGTCCTTAGGACCACTGTGAGGTAAAATTATGATTCCTGTTTTACAAACAAAGAAATTGTGGCCCAATGAATTGAAATTCCCAAAGGACACAGTGAACAACAGTGAGAAATCAAACCAGATCTGTGTCCCTAGTACCTAGCAGAGTCCATGGTAAATAGTGGACACTCCAAAAGTATTTGTCGGATGAATGAGTGAATGCAACTCGGAATTCCACTCTCTACTACCTCTTGCTGGAGGAATTCTTGAATGTTATCTGACCTGACTTCCTCATTTTACAAAGACACCAAGCCCTTGTCTCATAACTACTTGGTGGAAAAGCTAAGACTGGAAACTCGAACCCTGGTTTCCCAGTGTAGTGATCTTCCCAGTCTAACAGGCAGCCGGGACTTTGGTTTGTACAGCTCTCAGAGCTTATTCTCTGGTTAGGGACAAAAACCCACTGATCTATAAAACAACTGGAGTAAGAGATAAGATGATATGTTATCTAGACTGAGGGACAGATCACTGTATGTTTAGTAAAGGTTCGGGGGTGGGGAAGATCCCTCTGGGCCTTAGCATCTGGGGAAGTTTTGGCTTGGACTTTGAAGGATGTTTGGGACCTGGATTGGCAAAAAGGCAACCTCCTTTTTATTTTCTTAGTCATTACCCGAGTTTTGGCCATCCTTATTCTCACCTGGTCTCTTCCTCTGTTGAATCCATCCCACATAGGGCTATGAGACAATGTTGCAGATTCTAAATCTGACCATAATTCTATTGCTTGGAAACTTCTGGGAGCTGCTGGTTGCCTGCTAATATCAAACACCTTCCCCCGTGTGACTCATAGTGCTCGCCCCTATCCCTAGTAACACTCTCCCTCCCTCGCTCCTCCTCACAGGCCCAGGTACTATTCTCTGAAGCCTGAGGTTTCCCACTTCATTCCGCTTTGCTTATCCTAGTCCCTCTACCTGAAATATCTGCACTGGTCTTCCCCCATTGCCTGTCTGTTGAAATACAACACTTCCTCCAGTGCTTGGCTCAAATGCCATTTCTTCTATGCTTTTCTTACATATTAGAGGAATTTAGACCCTTGTGGACAATAGCAATACTCTTTATTCCTTCATCATTAAACTTACAATTGAAAGTTGTAAGATCTGGATTTGGTACTTAGCCCTCCCACTCAGTAGCTGGAGTAGACTGCGATAGCCCCCGTGAACCTCACCACCAGCATAAATGGACTTATTAAGTCCCTCCCACACTGACTAGGGACTTGGCACTGTGACTTGCTTTTATCAATAGCATGTTGACAAGCATGATGCAAACAGGCTTGTACTCATGGAACACTCCCTCTTGGAATCTAGTCAACATGCTGTGTGCAAGGACATCCAATTACCCTGCTGGAGGGGGAGAGAGCATATAGCGAGAGGTCTTGGAAGATGAGAGACCCCAGGATATTCTGTAAGAAAGACAGATGCCCAGCCAGCCCCCAGATGTTCCAACCATCCTGGCACTGGACCTATGAGTGAAACCATCTTGGGTACCTTGGACCCAGTCAAGCCTCCAGATGACTGACTATGCAGAGGAGACCCCAGCCAAAGAATTGCCGAGTTGAGCCCAGCCCAGATTACAGAATCGTGAGCAAATGGTTTAAGTCACTAAGTTTTGAGCTGGTCTCTTACAAAGCAGTAGACAAAACATTGGCTAGTTATCTTGGACAGTGTCCCTAGAACTCAGTTTGCTAAGTGTTATCAAGTGGAGATTATACAATTTACCTTATAGAGTTGTTTTGAGAATGTACTGACAGCGTATACAAAGTGCCCAGGGATGTGTCTGACATGTGTTAATTTACACAAGATTTAATTTATGGAATCCTAAATATGGCAGCCACTGTGGTATGTGATACAGTGATAAATAAGAGAGAGTCACTCTTTCAAGATACACATTAAGCACTTAAAAAATGTTAATCCCCTTCCCTTCATTACACAATATGTGGAACACTGTAGGTGCTCATTGCTTGTTGAATTGAATTCACTATAAAACACAAAATATAAGCTAGATAATATTTTTGTCTCCTGCTTCTATCTAAATTCACATAGGTACTCGCTAACATACAAATCATCATCCTTAAATGCACGGAGATCTTGAAAGTTGACTTTTGCTTTATTATTATTTATTATTTTTTTTTAAGAAAAAGTAAGATTTATTAAAAGTATAATTAGAAGGAGATGGGCCACGCTAAGGAAGGCTATATCCCTGTGGAATCTGGGAGGTGAAAATATGAAAGAAATAAAAGACTACACTCCAAGGGAGGAGCGGGTTCTCAGTGATGAGGGCTGTTGGCTTCTGCTTTAGTTCTGCTGGGGTGCCACCTTGGTGCTGGCACGTTGCCGATGGGTGTTAGATGACCTGTTATGTAGGCCGAGGTCACTGGATTTTGAACTGGGAGCTCAGAGGCCTGGTCTGCTAAATCAAGAGCGCAGTACCACCTGGCGCGAGGAGGGTGTGCCTTCACTTCCCTTCTGCCTTCTCTCTCAGCTCCTGTGCCTAGAAACGCCACCTTAAATCTTGTTACCCAGGCTCCTTGAGTGGGCTCTCTACCTCAGCTTCATTCTCTTTCTTCTGTCTCTTTCTTGGATCACTTCCAGATGGCTTCTGCTTTTCCACCTCAATGAAACCACTGTTACTAAGGTTCCAACAATCCCCTTTGATACAACTCTCTGCACGGACTGATGGTCAGCGCAAAGCATAAGTCTTCACCGTTACAATGTCAGATGCCTTGCTGGGAGGAATGAAAACTGGCCCACTTAGGTTTGTTAAGTTTGAATGCATCACGGTGTTCTAGAAACCCATTGACTTTGGTATCTCGGACAGAAGGGTAGGTTAAGGCCAGCTAAAGAGTGACACGGGACCTTTAAATTAAGAAATGAGAAACGTGAGTTTCTACTGCGAGTTCAAAAGACAACAAATTGGCCCACGTACCAGAGACTCGGCATCAGGTGAAACCCAAATCTCAGTGTGCGAGGGCGGGGTGCTCCCACAGAGCTGCGGGGCTAATCCTGGCATGAGGACGCTCAGGGTGAGGGGCAGTAGCAACTAGAGAAAATGTGGGTAACCTTTTAAAGATAAATGTGGTATTCTGATTTTGTTTTTTCTGTGTTGAAGGCAAACTGCTTTTCTAAACTTGCCAAGCCTCCCACCATATGCAAAGTGGTGGGGAAGAATGTACTAGATGGACTGGGGCTTCCCACCCTACAAGTGGAAATATTCTGCACCATTCAAAATTTTCCCAAGGTACGAGGCAGCGTACATGCGTTCTTCACTATGTCCTGGCCCCACGGCATTTATTGTCTAAACTGTGGAAAATGACTGTTTTGAAATTCAGTGTTTGTGAAATACACACACATGCTATTTATAGGTAGACATACATAAATCACGAATCACACAATCAATCATGATCACTTTATTATGTTTATGTGTAATATGGTACAGGCATGACATGCTGACTTGAAGATGATCCAAGATGGAGAAAGGAAATTGGGCAAAAATAGTTTTAAAATCTTGACATTATTAATGTGATGAGTTCCAAAATCACAAATCGGTTTACAAATTCATATATTTATACATAAATTTACACTGACTCATAGGTTATAGACTGGTCCACATAAAAATTCATTTTTATAATTGAATAATTCATTGTAATTGCTCCATATTTATTGTTAGAAATAATGTTGCTATAGTCTCTGGGAGGAAAATAATTATAATTAAATCTGTTTGTATCCTTTTAGCTATTTTTATTGGAGAGGTAGTGATAAAAATGAAGTTCAACGTAAGATTTTTCTTAGGGGATTTTAACAAGGTAAATATTTTAAATGTTCCTTGAAGTTTGAGTTCCACAGTGTTTCAATAAAAATAGCTCAAGGAAAATTATATATTCTCATTTTCCCTTTGAAGTTGGTGATAAAATATGCACATTAAAAGCCAGAAACAATTTCCTATTTCCTGCAAGAGGTAGAGAAAATGTAGAAGAACATGCTTATATTATTTTCAGAACATATGTTCTGTGGTGATCGCAACTCACTTCGAAGTCCATGAGAACGCTGTACCTGAGCTAGCTGAAGCAGAAGAACTGGAGAGGTCCGATGCTGTCAGCACTGCTGTGCAATGGGTCAACGAAACCATCACTCAGGAGCTTCAGGGCATAGCGCCCTCCAACCAGGCTAAGGTGGATCAGGTGCTCAGGTAAAGCCACTTTGCAATGTAAGTGTCCAGTATAAGTATATATGTTTTCTTTCCATTTCACCTGCCAGTAAACCAGGTCTGTCATATCTGTAGGATATAGTCAGTCACTTAAGTGGCATATGCTAAAGCAGCAAAATTTAGCATAAAATATTGTTTTCTTTCTGAACACCCTGTTATTAAAATTTTACTGTGTGAGTCTACATAAGGACTTTCTGCCTCTTTTCATGCATAGAGCTTTCTTGGGATTCAGTAAAAAGTTTCTGAGGAAAGGAATTAAGAATCGAGGTGCTGTCCCATCCCTCTCCCCACCTCCTCAAATGCCCCCCTTGAGAGTCTCATATCCTTTTATACAGTCACAATAGGTGATGCTTATTTTCTGTCTGCCAGACACAACCCAAGTGTTCCATGCTTTGCCCATAGGTTGACTCTAACATGTGAAAACCAAGGAAGTGTTTCCTGGGGCTAAGTGAGCGTTGTTCAGTGCCCAACGAAGTCTAAGTTAGCATCACTTTTTCTTTTGTGCCATGCCAATGCCACAGCCCGCTTGGCCAAATGAAGATCGACTGGATTCCCTTTCTCTAAACTTCATCAGTTGCTTAATTGTGCATAGAATCACATTTTAGTTTGCTTCAGAGTTAGACTATGGCTTTTGTAGAAAAAAAAAACAACACAACTTTTTGAATAGTTTTTGGTTTCTGAATGCTAGCCCACTTATTCCTTTTTCTCTATGTGCCTTATCTGGTATTATGTCCTTCGTTCCCCCCACCCCACACACACACACACACACTCTCAGCCATCCTTTCTATTCTATACATTCCTTTTTTCTGTAGGTTTGCTTCTCCAAACTTCCCATCTGGACTGGTTCCTCTCTAGGGCTATCGCAGAGATGTCATTAAGACCTCCCTTCATTGTTCTCCTAGTGCCTGCATTCCATATCTTCCTCTTTCTTGATTTGCTGGATTACAGCCTTTAAAAGTATGATGCGAAAGGGTACATGAGATGTAAAGTTTCTGAGTTCTTACAGGTGTGAAAATGTCAGCACTTGCCTCTCATGGTTGACAGTTTAGCTGAGTATAGAATTCTCATTTAAAATCAATTTCTCTCGGTACTCTTAATGCACTGCCTCACTGGCATCTGGCTTATTAATAAGTCTAATGCAAATCTGATTCCCATGTCTTTGTTCTTCATTGGCCTGTTTTCTGTCTGTGTAAGCTTTTTGCCTCTTTTTATCCTGGGTACTGAAATTTTATGTACACGTACCCACGTGAGATTTTCCCAAAGTTTTTTTTAGCTATTCATTTTAAGCTCCTCCCACCCCTCAAAAAACAGTCCTGCACATAGTGCTATATATTTCACTTGTCTATTCTTCTTTTTTCTACCGATGGTCATTTATTGAAAAAGAAAATTCCAATAGTCCTTAATCAAATCATATCTTCAATTTTTAAAATTAAAAAAGAGCTCAAATAATTTATTCAAAATGAATACCTGAAATCTTTAAACATTTCTTTCCAGGCCAAAATTCATTTCAGTTCTCAGACACAGTTTCATAACAACATCACTATTTTGGGCCTTGGGAATTGAAACTGGTATGTTATTAAGTAGCTGAAAAGCAGAATTAATTATTGAAACATATTAGGGTCAGCACTAAAACATGACCAAAATTACAAGTGATATTTCTAAATATGCCATGGTAAAGCCATATTTTCTTGCCATTAAGGACATTCTTTGAAAATAAAGTACAAGAAGATAAGGAGAGAAAAGAATTGGAAAAGAGCCTGCAAGACCCTTCACTTCTAACACCACCACCACCTCCTCCTCCTCCTCCTCCACCTCCAGCAAAAAAAAAAGGACAAAAGCAAGGTCTGTGGCTTAGCATCTCGCAGAACCTTCAGCAGCAAATGCATGAGGAGCCAAGGCTGAAGTTTGGACTACCTTTCTGAGTTAAAGTCTCTCTGCTGTAGACCTGGGTTAGACCCCCATCAGATACCATCCATCTTCTGTGCCACTTCCTGGCTTGAAGCTTCTGTGTTGGGTGGTCAGAGTTATACCCCATCCCACCCTCCATTGTTTTTTTTTTTTTGGGGTTTTTTTTGTAAGATAAAAATAGTTCTTACCAAGAGGTGAGCAGTTACGAAACAAAGAGCACCGAATGGTGGCAGTGCTGGGGTCGGGGAAGGGGAGGGTGGCATGAGGGACCTTTAACTGCCTCAAAATTTCAAACTTCATCAAGAAGCCCATCCATATATTAAAGATTAATGATATCCTTCAATATGGACAACCAACATTTTCTCAGTCCTATGTAACATATTAATAAAAATTTTCTTCTGAAAACTTTGCTATTTTAAAGCAAATTATCAACGTTATCATAGCCCTTTGCTTCATCCCTCCCAACAGATTGCTAACCTCACCCTCTCCAGTATGTTAATTCTGGAGCTGCTACTAGTATTGTAACAGTGTTTTGTGTGCTCCTTGAGGGCGTGGATCACGCCTTGTTCAATTTAGCTCTGCCAGTGCCTAATACAATGCCAGGAGCAAACTAAATGCCCAATAAAAGTTGGTTCCATTGAATAATAAAGCACCGGAACTAGAAAGGGACTAACTGTGGAGACAAATTCTCATATTTCCTAGATTCAGATGTTGAGGCCTAGAATGAAGAATAGCATTACCCAAGACAAAAGTATTATATTAAATCAACGTCTTGGGAGGGTAGGGAAGGCCACTGCCAAATTACAGGTAGAGGCCACCAATGGATGTTCATTTGGCAGTTGCTTTTCACCGACAGAACTTGGAACATAAGAGAAGGAAAGACATAGGAGGGGACAGTAATGTGCCAAACATTTACTCTGTTCTAGGTGCTTATGTCTTAGTCCACTTATCTGACCTACTTGACCCAGGTCAGCAGCTGTGGGGAAGGGGAGGACAGCGGGGATACTAGAGATGTATGACAGATTCTATGGTACCTGACTGGACCGGGTGGCTGAGAACAGGTGAAAATGAAAGATGAAGAAGGACTTTAGGTGAGTGGTTGGGTCTGGAAGTCACCTCTAAAAGAAAAAGGCATCGGTTGGAGATTGGTGAGAAAGTAAGAAGTTAGATATGTGCATGAAGAGATGCTCAGCATCGAGTTTGAAATATAGGAAAACAAAGGATTTGGAGCTCAGAGACTATCCAAATCCTCTCTTTATTCATTTTCTGATAGATATTGGGCAAGTCTTTTAACCTCTCTAAGCCCTAGTTTACTTATATGTGAATATGGGGAATAAAATTTGCCCCACGTGATGATTTAAGGTGTTACTATTGAATGTTCTACAATTTCTTAGGAAAAATCCATGTCTAAGGATTATTTGAGCATTAGATAGCAAGTGGAATCAAACCGAAAACTTCTTGGGGGTTGAGATGGAAGATATGTTTGTTCCAGCCTCAGTGTTCAAACTTTCTTTCTCCTGGGCCTTCATATCCCTGAGTAGAGCATTAAAAAACATCGTTTTATTACAGTCAAACGTCCTAGAAAAGAATCTTTTATCAATATTTTTTCCCCCTCCAGGCATGAAGGATGCTCTCACAGAGAAACCCATTCCACCTCCGGAACCAGCCGAGCCCGTCCTCTGTGGCAGCATGGCCATAGGGGCGGTGTCACTAGCTGTTGCCAAAACCAGCGCCATGCTGGACAACAGTCCTCTGTATTTCAACATTGCATTACTGAAGCACCAGCAGGTTAGTAGCCATTGTGTTCCATTACAAGGACTCGTGAGTATCTCGATAGAAATGAACCCTGTTTCTCATTTCCCCTTGATTTTCCCCTATCTCAGGAACAGCCAACGAAGCTAACTATCCCTTTGCTGATGGTATCTCTGGTCAGCTGTGGGAAGTCCTCACCTGGGAAGCTGAATTTAATGAAAGAAGTGATTTGTATACCCCATCCTGGATTAACAGCTAAACAAGTACCTCAAACGATTTTTTCTAAAAAAATATACTCCATCATCACTGAGTTTTTAGTGTAGGTCCCTATGGCTATGACACCGAGAGAGGGAACTGAATATAAAATGAGAAAAAATATTTTAGGAAATCAGGGAAATGGGAAGAAAGCAAGATTTCAAGTGTAAGGGAACATATTTAGACCACCTTAGATCTCTGGTTCATTACAGCATTGATTATGCTCATGACTCACAGAGAAGCCGTGTGTGAGTAACTTTGCAGGCCTTAGTAGTGTTGGAAGGTTGTGTCTTTCTTTCTTTCTTTCTTTCTTTCTTTCTTTCTTTCTTTCTTTCTTTCTTTCTTTTCTTTCTTTCTTTTCTTTCTTTCTTTCTTTTGTGGGTGGGGGAGAGTTGAGATATATTTATTGACTAGTCTATGTACTATGGCAGCCCATTCTGTTAAGTCACAACTCCAGGGCCTGGAGATGGCAGATGGCAAGTTGCAGATTGCCTGGCACATACGAGAGGTTTAGTGCATGTTTACGGAATTCGGAATGAAGGAATCCTAAGTTGCATCTTCATCACTTAGTGGTGTGCTGGTGTCTCTATTGTTCTTCAATGTCCCGAATGAGTCAAGGTGCTCATTAAACCCTCATTTAATAGGCTACCCATTGGGCATTAGGGAGAATGAAATGTTTATGTTCTACAGGGGGTATTTTGAGAAAAAGTATAGGAAGCTCTATGACCTCTGGTAATACTCTGAGTGATCTAAGCTAGTGAAAATCATTCTTTTTTTAAATCTCGAGATGTGTGATAAAGAATTCTTTTTTAAAGAGAATCATCATTACTTCACAATTTATCAGTTGTGGGAGACGAGGCTTTGTATCTGGCTCGCCATCTGGCAGATCATGTTCCGATTCTGGCGCCAGAATCGTTCCTGTAGTTAAGATCTGCCGTGCCGTGTGGGCACCAGTGCGTTTGGCATGCCGTTGTTCGTCTGCGTGTGCAGACCCCAGCGTCGTCAAAATACACTTTTCTACTTTCTAAGTGACAGTGAATTTACACTAATTCAAACATGATCAGGCAGCATCCCTTTGTGACCTGCGACATGCACATGTCCTGCAAGAAGGTCCATCAAGAGACCATGAAAAACAGTGACCTTAACTTGATCCAACCAAGTAAGCCGGTCGGCTCTGAACAGTGAAGAGCGGGTACCGAGGAAGAAGAGCCTCTCATTCGTGTTCACCCAGCTACAATCTGAGGCTGGAGAGGCACTTTTACTCTTCTGATCTCGTAGAGCAGGTCATCCATTAACCAGGGCGCTATGTCAGGGACCCTATGGATGCTCTGAGTTAGAAACAGCTGTGTGTGGTGCGAGTTTTTATGTTTAAAATTTCTAGACTGCAGTGTGGAAGATCATGTTTATTCTTCTTACAGGGCGTGGGGATGCTTATGGAAATTCAGAAACAAATTAACAAAACGATTGAACTGGTATGTAAAGAGAATCTGTGGTTTCTAATGACTGCCGCTTATACACCTTCTAATACCCAAATTACCCGTTCTTTATGGAATTAAGTCAATAGTGTTGTTATTGAAATGGAAAATGTGTTTCCCATATGAGCCAAGCTCATACATTCCTCACTGCCTGTGGATCCAGTTTCTCATGGTACTTAACAACCTCATTTTGATTTCTGAGACAGTGGGCTCTATGCTAAGATCATTCCTTAGGATTTACAAAGAAAGAAAGGATTCGGCCCCTAGGATGTGAGAGGCAGTTTGGTGTAGTGGTTAAAGCAAAGACTCTTATGTCTGCTTAGAATTCAGGTGTTAGGCAAACAATGTCCTTGGCCAAGTAACCCTTGATGGGGAAGCCACAGAGTCAGGGTGACAGGTAGTTGTGTTAGTCACTTTTTGCCCCACTGTATTCTAAGGGGTGGAGGGCAGTGCACAGTGATGTGGCTGACCCCAGAAGGGGGACCCAGTCCTTGTCTGTGGTGCTTGTACACACACACACACACACACACACACACACACACACACACACACACACACCCCTTTATTTTGGAATAATATTGCATTTACAGAAAAGTTGTAGAGATGATACAGAGTTCCCGAATATCGTGCCCCCCACCCACCACCCAGTTTCCCCCAGTGTTAACATAACATGTCACCATGGATGGTATGTTTGTCAAAACTAAGAAAACAAAATGGTACATTACTGATAAACTCCAGACTTTATTCAAAAGTCACTGGTTTTTCCATTCATACCCTTTTCCTGTTCCAGGATCCAGTCCAGGATCCCACATTCACTTAGTGTGAGGCTTTTAAGCTACTGATCAGGAAGCACCAGTCCCTCCCTATGGTGACTGGGGAGGTGTGGCTGGGGCCCAAGCCCTACAGTGATCAGAATGACTTTAATCAGCCTGGAGACAGTGTCTGTGGCACTTTTCAGGAAACCAACTTTTTTATGGGTACCAACCTGCAGACTCAGACTTAGACAACTTAACCCTGACCTTGCACTCTGCAGTGCCCCTTACCAGCTGTGCGACCTGGGACCAATTATATAACCTCTCTGCCTCACACTCCTCATCTGTAAAGTGGGTACGAGATGGGAAGGTTGTGAAGAGTAAACCAGTTGAATGTAAGCAATGTGATCGGAGCAGAAGCTGACACATCAGCAAGCAATACATAATGGTGGCTGTCGCAGCAGGGGCGGAAATCCAGCTTAGAATATTAGGAAATTCAAGCTATTCGAGCTTTCTGCAGTCATCCCGACTTTCAAATGTTTTATGGATTTTTTTTTATTTGATTATACAAGCAGCTCATGAATGTTCTTCTGAAAATTCAAATCCTGGTAGAGCTAGTCACCCTCACCCCCAACTCCCCAGCCCTATAGACTACCACCCTCAGGCCCAGTCCCTTTCCTAGAGATTAGCACCGTTAGAAACTTAGTATGTGGCCTTTCAGACTTTCTTTTGTATTCATACATGTAGACAGACAGACACACAAATATATAATGTGTTTTGTGGTTAAAATATTATAAAAATTCTGCACAAATCACTCCGCAAATTGCTTTCTTTGCCCTTTTTATTGAGTGTTCATCTTTTACTGACATCTAGGAATTCTTTATACTGTATAATAAAGGCGTCAATCCTTTCTATATGTCACACATATTTTCCTCTGTCACGCTGCCTGCCTTTTAACTGTATTTTATAGAGCCACAGGGCTTTTTTTTTTTCTTTTTAAATTTTGACATAGTAAAATGTATTAATCTGTTTTTGTAAGGCGGTGGTTCTCAACAGGGGATGATTTTGCTAAGGGACATTCAACAATGCCTGGAGACATCTTGGGTTGTCCCAGCCGGGAGGGAGGGGCTCTATTGGCACCTGGTTAGCCTAGTTAGCGACAGTCAGGGATGGCGCTAACCATCCAGCAGTGTTCAGGGATGCCGCTAACCACCCAGCAGTGGATGAGGCAGCTTCTGCGGCAAAGGGTTATCTAGCCCCCAAAATCAGGAGTGCCAGGGCTGGAAACCCCTGCCCGAAGGCTATTGCTTTTGGCTCCCAGGCTCCCCTGGGAAGGCCACATCCCTGCACAGGGCCACACACGCCCTTCTAACCTGGAGGATTCGGTGCCCCCACAAATCCCCCAGTATCAGCTTCTGCGGAGCCCCCTTCCTTGAAGTTCCCTTGCCCTGCACTCCCCATTGCACCCCAGCTTCTCTGGCTGTAACCCACATCTCATTGCACTGACTCACCAGACTGTAGACCCCTGAGGCCGTGCCCTGTCTGTCTGTTCACTACTGTCTCTCTCCAGCCCAGCACGGAGATTTGTCCCTGTATTATTTTTACCAGGGAATAAAAAGTTCAGCTGACTCCATAGTGAAAAGAGCAGAATAACTTATTTGCACATACTTGAATGTGAACCATGCCCAGTTGACAAACATGCCCCAGTTTACAGAGCCAGAAAATGCCAGCCATAAAAATGCATCCTTATCTATACCTCCAAATTGTAGGAACACCTCTTCGGGAAATATCTTTACTTTTAATCTCAAATGACTTTACACACACACTCGAGTCACCAAATTTAAAGAGCCATGTCTTTTTGCAAACGTCAGATCCACCCTGCAGGAGAAAGTGTCTATACCCTGAGAATATTCGAACCAATATGCTGGGCTGATGAAAACAAACCCCACGGTGCTGTTATTCCTTAAGGGCAAGGAGGGAACTTTGTAGGAGTGAATGACACTTTATTTCTATGAGTAGAAATGCATGAATATGTGTATACAGGCCCCATGTATATGACTGGAGCAAGAATCTAAGGATAAACTAAAGGGAACACGTGCCTGAATTTGAGAAACAGTTTAGGGTTTATAAAAGTAGGGAGTGGCTGGTGTGTGTGTGTGTGTGTATGACAGTGTGACTGGCTGGGCCCCAGAGCCATGGACAGGCCAGAAAATCTGAGTTTTGCTTGCTGCTATGGACATGTCTGCAAATCCCAAGTGCTCGCTCTCTCTAATCTTCTGTCCCACAGCCCCCTCCTCCAAAAGCAGAACCCAAGAAAGGGCATAATGGAGGCAAAAGAGGTCAAGTAAGTATACGTATTTGTTTATCACACTTCTGTATAACACAATTCATTTATATGCCCCTTTGCCTCTCCAATAGTCATTTTGTTTTTCCAGGACCAGACCTAACTAACACAAGTCGAAAATCCACAATGATTCTATTTCGAGGGCACCAAACCAGGCACCCTGAGAGCTGAAATAGCATTCTGTCCCCGCCTTTCTGGCCACAGGCTGCTGGGCCATCTCTGCCAGCAGTTGTCTGACCAACTGAAATCTCATTTATGAGTAATAGGATAACATGTGAAGCTCCGCAACCTGAATCTCTTT
The DNA here is from genome assembly GCA_003508835.1 of Eonycteris spelaea. Lineage (NCBI taxonomy): Eukaryota > Metazoa > Chordata > Mammalia > Chiroptera > Pteropodidae > Eonycteris > Eonycteris spelaea. The sequence goes on along the minus strand of PUFA01000004.1, from coordinate 8,603,540 downwards.
AACGAGCTGGACGGCATAAAGGATAGATTTTAATTTTACTACTACCAAAGTGAGAGAGAAAAGGCACGGAAATGGCGCTCAAAGTCACTGAGGCACCATTTCTGATGAACCATTGCCAGATCTCAGATTTTTCCAGGAGTCAGACACACAGTTCTTATGAAAATTGCCCATGCTGGCTGCAAGAGCCCTGGGAGACCAGCTGAGCCTGATCAGTGGGTCAGTTTTGTGATTGTGGGCACTCGCTGATAGATACATCTATTATATGCCTAATGCAAATGGACGAAGGTTGCTCACATGTGCAATATTTGTTCTATTAAGCCTGTAATCACTAGCTCGATGTCTGTTAAAGTCGTTGGCAAGAGGGGCTAGTAAAGAAGGGAAAGGACTTGGTAAAGATAAAAAAATTAAGTTCCCCCTCAAAATTGGGAAAGAGAAATGTAGGTAAAATACTCGACAGCTGTGGGATCTGTTGGAATGAGCCTAACACTCTAACATAAGACCTTGTAGGAGAGGTAGGGTCTGGTGAACAAGTAACCACATCTCAGTGTTGGTCCCTTTGTTCCAGCGGGTTGTCTTACGTGTTCTGAGAAACTTAGCTCATCCTGTGATCAGCCTTACTCCTATTTTTGCCCCCAGTAGAAACAGGTTAGATGACAGATTCTAGGGAGGCAGCCATACAAACTAACTGCCTGGATTAGAACAGATTCTCTATGTAACTCTATGTATAATGGGAATAATAATAGTACCTACTTTGTGAGGTTGACATCTAAGGAGTAAATGTATTTACTTTATGTAAAGTGTTTAGACTAGCTTGGCATTTAGTAAGCACCAAATAAGCAATGCTTTTATAGTTTAGAAGACTCTATAATGAAACCCCTCAATTGATAAATAAAAATTTCCCCAACCATTCTTTTGCCGAATAGAAGGTTCCTGTCATTGACATTAAAAATATTGGATGGTTCTTATAATTAACTAGTACTATCACCAGTAAAAATGGGATATTTATACCTAGGTTCATGTTTGCTCTTGAATATGGTACACACTCCTTAAGCCCTTAGAATTACTGATATTGCTTCAACTTACGTTATAATTGCATAGTGGCAATTTATGACAAAGGTACATCAAGGCTGACCTTGTACAAGAAGCATATGGCTGCCTTTCCCTGGGGTCATTTGGGTCATCAAATCGTCTTCTACTGGAATTCATCTTCAATGCTACATACTTTCAGCTGAAATCTTCAACCCTTTTAAAAATAAAACCTTTCCTGAAGTAGAATTGCATTTGTAAGTTTTCACAGTTATTTCTACTAAAAGGAAAATGGAGCACAGGAAAGAGCAGGTTTGGAGGAAGAGGGCAGGGTTAGGGACAGGCAGGACAGACGTTAACAGGGAGGGACGGCCTGGAGATTCACCAGCTTGGCGGTGGTGGCTCAGGTTAGCCCATGTGTAATGGCAGAGCCAATAAAGAAATAACACAGCACAGTGAGGGGAGAGAAGTGTGTTCCCAGGTGAAACCTGAAAACCTTGGTAAGTAAGCAAATTACTCCCAGATAGTGCAGGGCAATCAATCATATGTGCAAAGATCACGCAGAGATGAGTGGGACCTAAAGGTAGGGTTAATCGAGGGTCAGAAGAGTACATCTTTGGAGAGCCGTGTCTGGTTATAAACGGTGCCCAACGCAGGAAGCTCCGGGAACCGTAATGCGCTATATTTACACACATTATTTTCCTTTGAATCTTGCAGCAGCTGATCACTGGCAAGATGACCCATCTTGGCTGTTTAACCATTACTTATGACACCATAGAGCAGCCACTGCTCCTCATACAAGGCATCTGTGCAAACCTGGGGCTAGAGTTGGGAACAAATCTGCATTTAGCCATCAACTGTGCTGCACATGAGCTGATGGACTATGTAAGTTTTGGTTTCTGTTGAGGTCTCATCATTTTTAGATTAAACTCAGAAGATGAGCTTACCTGTATATTTTCCAAACAGATCCATTTTTTTTCTTTTTTTGGTAATACTTTTTGAGAGTCCAAGTATAGAGTTGATGGTGTTTTTGATGCTATTGTTAATAATAGTATCATTAAAGTTGTTCTTTTGGGGGCTAGTCTGTAGAAATGTAGTGTTTATATATATATAACTTGACTTAAGAAGTCTAATAGTTTATTAAGGTTATTTTTGAGTTTCTTTGCTTATCATTATGTAAGTTATGAATAATGAGTTTTACTACTTTTCAATTCTTAAATATATTTTCTATTTTCTTATCTTATTATACTATTAAAATAATTCCTTTCGAAAATAAAATAAAAACAAATATAAATGGAGTTGAGAAAACCAAGTGAGCTAATGACCAGAGAATATGATATACATAATTTTAAAAATTAACAGAAAATGTCATAACAGTTACATACAGAAATTCTGTAACAAAAATGACTGAAGTGGGTTGCTTACATTGTAATCATGATAGCTATCAAAAAACAATTTAACAAACTGGTATGTTCTGCTAAGAACAATCATTTGGTTGGTAAATGCTGAATTTGTTGAGCATGAAAAGTAAATCATTTGTAACTGTGACTTGATAAACCTAGACACGCGGTTCCTAAAGTTTTGCTGTGACTCAATTTTTAAATAGAAAAATATTTCCAAGTTGTCGAAGTTTATGAAGTTTATGTTTCTATCCAATTAAGCCCATCACAGTGTTATCCACAGCCTGGTCAGAGAGACAGAGCTTTTAGCAGATGAAACTTCACCTGGGGACCACACCACCTGGAGGAAGTTATTTAAGAAAGGGTACAGAAAACAGGTTCATTAAGAAAAAAATGTTTGTAGCCCTCACTTCCTCAGGGTAATGCATCAGCAATTCACCTTTAAATGTGGAAAATTGTTTACGTTAGGAAAGCTATTAGGAGTTGTCTGTCTTGTAGGCTTACACAGACTTCCCATTTTCAAATACATGAGTGCTAACTCCGAGTTTTAAAAATGCCAGCTAATTGACCTGCATTTATGGTGACTAGGTAATCAATGTCGAATTCAGAGGACTTGACCAGATAGGATTCCACTTTGATTTACGATCCTAACTTTTAACTTCAAAGGAAAATTCAAACAGTATCTCAGAACCCTAAGTTTCAGCAGGTTTCTAAAAGTTCTTTTACTTTTCTAAAGAAACTGAGCACATAAAGGAATGTTTAATGTAATTTCCTATTCTTCACATAATGATTGGTTCCTAGGCATACCATTAAGAAAAATAATTGCATGTTTTCATCAGCAATGTATACCAAGAACTGTGACTATACTGACTGCTAGTGCTAGCTAGAAATGGTATTTATTGCTTATATTCAGTAAAATATATTAGCTTGATATCAGATAATTCTTAATAATAATGTTAGTTCAAAGTCATTAGCATATTCTTACTGACAAGATAGGATTTAAAGCTTTGCAGTAAAGAAACTTTTTCACATTAAATGCTATTTAATGTGAAAAAGGTATGGATTTTTTTAAGAACCTGCTTAATTCCAATGGAATCCATTCAATTAGCAGCCGCAGCAGGACATCATTAGCAAACCAAACAGCCAGTCTGTTCCCTTCCCCCTCCCTCTTGAGTACCCCAATATCCTGGGTGTCATCTCTGAATGCAGACTCAAAAGTAAAGATGCTCTGTTTTGCAAAGAGACTACCCCAGGTCCGCTAGCCCTGTGTTCTTGTATGCTTAATGACCTGGGGCCTTGCCAGACTTCACTTGAATGGGGTCACAATGGAATTCTACTTTCAAGACCATGTAGTTACTGCCAGAACTTATGTGCCACCTGAGAACAACATGCCTTCACATAATTCACTTTACATTTCACATTGGTTGTTAGTATCTCAACCGCCTAGCCTTGCTTTCAAATTTAGAATAGTCACAGCAGAGGAAACAAGCTAGTCACTGAGAGTTGAGAGATGGTAGATTCTAGTGAGTGGGCAGGTTTGCATGGCTAGTGTTTGTTTAATGAATTTGTTATTGTCCATCTACCCAAGCAGGCAGGTGTCTGGCACCATGCCATAAACCTAGAAAAGAAATGATCCCCCTTCTACTCGATACTCAATTTTAGTGCAGGAGTTGTCATCTGCAGTCAGTGGGGGAGAGCTCAGTAGGGTATTAAGGACCGTGGTGACTTGATGTCCCTAGGTTGATAGTTAACAGATATTAAAAGTGAAATGCACAGATTTCTAATGTGAATGTGGCCTGAAAAGAATCTGTGTACAATTTTTTAAATGAAATGAATGAAAATGAATCTCGATCACATCTTTACCATTTGAGGAATTCATCCTTTATCCTTTAATATCTTCCTTACACTTATCAGACTAAAGGAAAGTATGAAGTGATGATGGGAACATACAAAACTGCAGCTGACATGTCGACCTGTATGTGGATCTGATCAACAAGTTCCCCTCAATTATTGCCTTAATCGATCCTTTCAGGAAAGAGGTAACAGGATTCACCTTGAATTTTATAGTAAAACAGAATAAGAGCTCATTCTTTGGGATCTGTCACTCAAAATGGGTTGTAATTTGGACTGGGTCCGAGTTGCTTGATTTCAGCATTTATGAGAAAAGGCACTTACTAAGCAAATGAATAGCAGAAACACAATTACGTAGGAGTGAGCCTGTCTACGGAATGAAGCAAGCTATTCCCGGTATACGTACAGGCCACCTAACCGATGGGAGCCGAGCCCGCTGGGCTAGCTGGTGCTTCAATAGGTTAATCATATATCATTTTCAAGTGTTCATGGAAATGGGACCTCAACTAGGCCAAACGTTTTGTTTTGTTTTTTTTAAAACTTAAATCCAGTTACTACATATGCATAAAAGTAACAAAGCCATATTTTTAAAAGGTTTGAGATACTGAGTTTTTTTGATCTGTTCAGACTAATGCCAATGTCAAGGGATGTTTGTGTGCCACATGAGACCGTTTCTCTTCCTAACCCGCTTAAATGCCAAAACTGGAATCCCAGATTTTATGAATCGAGAACCATTAGAGATACTGAACAGATACCAGATATCCCCTTTGTGATAACTCAACAATTTAAATTTGGGGGACGAAAAGTCTGCGGGGTCTCATCAAGGGACCCAACGTCTCTCAGTCCCAGCTCTCCGCTCACAGCCTCTGCTCTGTCCCTGCTCTTGGGGCAGACACCCCTGAGCTCGTTCTGTAATCTCGCCCGGCCTGCTTTCCAATGCTTGTCCTGAGGCTCTGACCACAGCCATTGTTAGTGTGATAAGAGGCACCTATACCATCTATTCTAATGAGACAGTCTCAAGTTCCTTACATTTATTTGCTAAGAAGACTTTGAATGTTATCATTTTTTTAATAGTAAGCATTTCATTTCCTCTGGTGGTCTCAACAAAAGAAAGAAAGAGAGAGAGAGGTTGAGAGAGAGAAAGAAAGAACAATAGTGTTGAGAATGAGGACCTAGAGCAGTTGCAGATTCTTTTCTTTCAGTTGTTTGTTTACCAAAAATAGTAAAATCTTCTAACCAGCCAGTCTTTAGCAGCATTATGGATATTACAGTGGGTGGGGAAAGCCTGGGTTTGAAGAACTTCAAAATCAATGTGGCGAATAGCACATAATCGTAATGTGTATGAACATTTTATTCACTGGATCTTTAAGCTCAAATTTAATCATTTTAAGATTCTGTTCCAAGAAGCTTGGTAATTTGTGTGGTTGTGGTACGGGCATCATTCAGCTGCAGATACAAAAGAAAAGTGTGTTGTGTATCTTAGAAAGGCATAACTTTGATTATGTGCTATATGATTCCTGTTGTTTTGTGACTGTGTTCAATATATTATAATGATCAATTCTTAAATGTTTACCCAGGACTCTGAGCAGTGGGACAGCATCTATAATGCTCTTGGCTCCAGGTGTTACCTAATTGCAGGAAGTGCAGCCAAAAGCATCTCTAAACTTATAGAGGATGGAAACGTCGGCAGCCCCAAATCCAGTGGGCTGATCATAAAACATACAAATCAAACTATGATGTCTGACTTGGTGGAAGTAACCAATCTCATCGACAGTGAGTAAAAGTAGAGCTCTAAAAGATTCATAATGAACTTACCTTGGTTATCCAAGAAGCCCAAATACTCAGTACGGCAGTTGAAAAAAGCATGGACTAAATCTGAGAAGAAAAAAATTCAACCATCTATGAGGGATGAGGTGCAGGAAAACAAAATGCAGCCTCCTGAGTCACTTCACCCTCTTCAGTGAGGCTGCAACAAAGGTGTGGCTACAGCCAGCTCCACATGACATGACAGCAATCCCACCTGCTCACACTGGCTCCTTTTTTGCCCTCAAAAGCTTTGAACTGTTTACCAGCTTGAGGTCTTTCAACATGCTGTTGCTTCAGCCCTGAATGCTTTGCCCCATATTATTTACTCGGCTGACTACTCCTGATCCTTCATGTTTTCTTGCCTTAAATGAAACTTCTTCAGATATTTATGCCTTCGCTGACTTCCTCCACCCCTCAATGGTGCTCTGAACCTTTCTCATAGCATCCTATATTTTCTCTTTGTAGGACTGGCCACAACTGTACAATTATTTAATGCCAGGTATCCCTCCATTAGACTGTAAACTCCCATGAGTTCATGCACATCTTGTTCACTTAAGCACTGTGCCTGAAACACAAATATCATTAGTGGCTCTCAGAAACTAGGCAGACCTTGAGCAGGACTCAAAGTAAGACTTGCAGCCAGGGGCCTGGGCTGGTGCCAGAGGATGGAATGAAATGCTTACAGTCGTCGTGTCTGCAACCTACCCTAGTCTGGGGCCAACTTTAGACTGTTGCTGTAGCTCTTGCCTTTAAAACACAAAAATTATCACTATAGGAAGAACTTTGACTTGCACTCTTTGTAGACTGGCAAGTTTCAAGGGCTTTGAGATCCTCAAATGATTAAATACTATCCTCACTGCTCTTCTAATAAATATTCAGAATGACAGATTCCTTTAAATAAAATTCTGCATGTTGAATTGTGAGATCCATTATTTGGGCATATCAACTCCACATATGATGCCCTTGCACTTAATCATATACTGACTTAAAGATGCATTTTTCTACACTGAACACGGATGAAACTGGATGTCTTACAGCTATGGTCTTAGAAATATGTCCATCTAATTTGAGCATTTTTCCTCTTTAATGGTAATACTGATGCATCTTATAATTTATGGTACCTTTGGTGAAATATGGCATTCACTTAGTATTTAGCATCTCAGCTACTGGAAAGGGGTAAACAGATAAAACCAAGGTAATAAAAACGCAAATGTTGGGCCAGAATTCTTAAGTGGTCCAATAATTGACTCTTCACGGAAAAGTTAAATCTCTGGAAAATTTCAAATTTTGACCCCGCAGCTCACATATGTGCTCATTGTTTCCGTACCATCCCGAGCTAAAAAGAATCCCTTGCTTGCAGGTAAGAAGCATGTGGCCATCTTTGGAAGCACAGAAGGAGAGTCCTCTGACGACAGCCTTGTTGACTTGGTAAGTGCCGAAGGCTGGTCACTTGCAGAATTGCCAAAATACTGCTTTTATCACAAACTGGTATTTCAGAGAAATGCAGTTTTGGGCAGAGAAAGTCATGTAACCTTTTATGAAATGGACTTGCTTCCTCCCAGACAGCGAGCTACCTTTTGCAAAGAGCTAATCTTTGAACTTTTAAAAAGAAGAAAAATTGAAGTGCAGGGAAGAATGGTCAGCCCACTTAAAGGACTGGGGTGCGCACTTGCAATCTCCCTGCCTCGGATGAAGTGAGAAAGGCCAGAATGTGCTTAGATAAAATCGGCATGCGTGCACGCATGCCTCCTCGCATCTGATGCAGTCACACTGTCACTTCACCGTTCGACACCCTCAGCTTGTAAGCAGGTCCACTCTGCTTAGGTAAAGGAAAAAACTAAGTTATACGAGAAACACCAAAACAGTCCACAGCGACAGTGTCTTTTGCACAAAATGCGACTCTTCCATTTAAAATAAGTTGTTTTTCCCCCCTCCTGAAGGCCGTTGGACTCGGAGTCCGGTTTATCAAGTTGGGAGGTCTGTCTCGAGGCGAAAGGGTGACGAAGTACAACCGCCTTCTCACTATAGAGGAAGAGCTTGTCCAGAAGGGAGCACTGGGTACGTGCAGCTTTCGCACTTTGTTTTCACTGGGCCATGAATAAGAGAACAAAGATTGGAAGAGGGGGATGGAAATCCCTCGGCGGGAGGGCAGGGGACTCCAACGACTATAGATAAGTGCTGACAAAACCAGGATGGCATTTGCCACAATGTATATTGTTTTCTTAATGGATTATCTATTTACCTGAATGTTTAAAACGCTCCCTGTTCTTCTTGATGAATAGGCTGCGTGATGCTTTTCAATAGAATTAATTGATTGGAATCTCCAACCCTGCCTTTTGTTCTGGTCCAAATTACAGTTCAGGTTTCTCTGCACCACCCACGGAAGTTAAAGACACGGTTTCCTCATGGTTCTCGGAAACCGCTTGTTTTACTTTAAGTAGGCAGCATGGTCATTTTAATATGTTGTTCTCTGGGAAGGCTCCGGTCTCAGAAATGCACCAGTCACTTATGACATTAAACCTTTGTCAATGAGCATGGGTGCAATGTGTCCTGGCTAACTGGAGAGAAACGAATATACATTTTTACTTCTTATATTCCTGATGGTGATGGCCAAAAGTAGGTTCATAGCAGGCAGAGACATTTAAAGGGATCAACAGTTATTGTCTTTGTAAAAAAAACAAAAACAAAAAACAAAAAAAAAACTATTTTGTATTTTAAGATAGAAATAATGAATATAATGAAAAACAGTATTATTTAAGTCATGTTGACAAAATTAAAAAAATCCTTGGACGCTGTAAATAAAATCTGTTAAATGAGATAGGTGTACTATGAACGTACTGTGGAGCATACCAATGACTGGATATGAAAGAAAGCAGTCCTACTTCATGACTCAATATATGCATTAAAAAAAGAAAATAAACCAGTAGAAATTGTGATTATAAATTTGTAATGTTTACCATATGTAATGATCTTGAAAACAGCCAAATGTTAGTTTGTGTCATTTGGTGTAAAACAAGGCTTGTTTCTTCAAATAGGTAAAATCATATTGTTCCTACACATGGGCCTGATTTTCTTTTTTATGTCATGCTGACTTGTGGAAGCCTCAGGTGACCTGTCACATCTCCAGCCAGACTTCACCACATGGGAACAGCTGCTCCAGGGCATCAAAGAGGACCAGCGATAGGAGACCCAGTCCTCCCTGGTGACAGGGCCCTGCCACCATCCCCAGCATTCTGGAATGGATTAACAGATTAATGAGAATTTCTCTGACACTGGCAGTGGTCCATAACATGTTAAGGGGACCAAAAACTGGAAGAACAAATCTCTCCCCTGAGAAACTGAGTAGGAAATCGTGGCCAAAGCTCTGCCAATAAAACCCATCACTGCCCACACGGACCTGGCTGGAACAGTCTAAGTCTGCAGTCGTTGGTTTACTTGGGAATAGTTAGATGGCAAGGTTTTGTATTCAGGTAGAGTGCTGGCCTTTCCTCTAATTTATCCTCTTCCTCTTCTCCTTTTCTGCTAAGCCACTGCCCAAAGTCCACTGTTTCAGAAGTTTGTATAAGGATACAATGTAAACTGAAATGAAAAAAAAAGTGTATTGCACGGTTAATGGGTAAGCAAAACAGGCCCAGTTTTAAATGGTTCCAGAATCCTTTCTAAGGGGGTACGATGCCTCCGGACAGTTCTGAGGATGCTCTTCTTTAAATCACGCAACAAATAACATCACAATGGGCACAGTTGGATTAGACAGTAAACATGACCGTTGTTGTGTTTTAATAGGTTTCAATGAAGAACACACATTCTGTTTCTTGAATGAGGAGGACGAAAAGGTGGAGGTGCCTGCGCCCACAGAGGCCGGTGAGCTACTCGAGCACCCGGAGCCCATCTTCCCCACGGAAGTCGTAGAGGACGAGTCGGTGGGAACGTGAGCTCCTTTGGACAGGGCTGGCACACTGACAGCCACACGTCGGCAGTATCGGACTCGTAGATCTGAAGTATGTTTTCATGTTCATTTTGCTCTAAGACCACTAACTCCTGTGCTCTCCTGCTTCACTTAATTTCACTATCTGGTGAAATACATATACAGTATTTCTGCCTGAAGTGACGCCTGTGAACTCTGTCTTAAGCTTTCACATTTCCATGGAGATTTTGTCTGTATACCAGCTCCTCTGTCCACTTTTTTTAGGCAGGGAGGGGATCACGACCTAGCAAAAGAGCCCAGTATTTTTGTTGCCAACTCCACACTCAAACTTCACAAACCAGAACGTCTCTGAAAACAAAAATCTTTTAGACTAGGAGCGCTCTGTGCCAGCAACAGGTGTACAGCTTCAAAATTGATGGCACACACCTGTGCTAGAAAGTACTTTTTTTTTTTTTTTTTTTTTTAGCTAACCTCACACACAAGTCTGAGAGCTTTCCTGTTTCCTGTAATGGCCAAACAGCTTCCTCTTACTTTCCTACCCTTAACCCCCTCTTCCCTGAGTTCCTCCTCTTTCTAAATGTAAGTTTTTCTTATATTAATTATATCCTGTGGGTCTCCTTCGATCTTTTTTAGAAGAATGATTAAAATTAATAAACCATCAGTGAATGAATTGTCTTAAGGTAATTAAATGCCCAATTATTTATACTAACAGGTGATTAAGTGCAATACAACATACACGTTGACCAAATGCCAGTATTAGGAGTGACCGCGTTGGAGTGACCGAGATAAGCCTTACATTCCTACAGCTGTAACAATGCTCACCTGCTTGTAGGATTTAGCTTCTCTGTTAAAAGTTATCATGTGCTTTTCCACAAAATTATGTAAATTGCTGTATTCCGACCTGTGGAAAGTTGGCTAAGTTTAGATTTCTGAGGCATGTAATTCAAAAGGACCTCTCCTTTTGAAGGGTACTAACAGGGAACCTTCCTGGCCTCATGGTGGAGCCGGGGCCTTCCTCGTGAAGTGGGGACAAACTGGGCTCAGGGCCGGATTCTCTCAGAGCGCGGGCAGGAGGACTGGGTGGTGTTACTCTTAGTGGGGAGAACGTGTGGTCGATGCTGCCTCTCCTGACACTTAGAACTAACAATGCAGCATGAGAATTGGCAAGAAAAATTCATTGTAAGACAGGAACGTGCCTGGGTGTTCACACAACCTTGGCGCGTGTACGCGCACGCACATGAACACACACAGACGTATGGGGGATCGTATGAGTGTATGGTCTGGAACTGTGATGCAAATTACAGTGAAATGAATGAAACCAGAGAGAAAATGGACAACCAAGTTACCAGCTAAGCTAACCGAAGAGGTGATTTATTACCTCAACCAGATCAGCACTTTCAACACAGAGCGTGGCCTGTTCACCTTTACCTCACCTGAGGATCAGGGTCACCAGAGGGTAGCATTTTAATTTAAATTTCTTAAAGTGATAAGCACTGTTTCTATTTTCTCTCGTTGTCTAAATTTGTTATATAAAACGATAGATATAAAACATGTATTTATATGTAAGGTATTATCTGTAAAAGAGATGAAAGAAACTAGTAATATTCCATGTTAAGAAATGATGGGTTGGGAAACTTCAGTCTAATCCTTAAGTCAGGGCTACTTGATGATCCTTCTAAGGCCAGTGATGATGGTGGGCGGCTAGCCACGCTCCGCAACTTACTGCCATATGACCTAAAGTTGTTCCAAGATGAAAAGGATTAAAAATGCATAGTGTGCATTTAGAAAAATCATCCAAACTTTGTTTTTAAGATTCTGTAATATGGACCATCATTTACCTGACAAACGATTAGCGATCATCTTTACCTGCATTACTCCATTTGCAATAAACATTTTACTGTTAAGGAGGAATTTACTGGTAAGTAGCCAGAGCCAAAATGTCCATCCTTTTACCCAGACCAAACAGGGCTGGTGGTGACACTCAGCTTGAGCCCCGCCCATCAGCATTTCCACCAAACTGATCAATTGCTGAAACTACTGTGGATGAGCGTTTGAGACTGAGGCACGAAAGGGGGCTAGGATTTTAATTACATTCCTATTCTTTCAGAAAAAAAAAAGGAGATATTTTCTTTATTAACAAGAGCACAAATTTCCCTTTGCCTCACTGACAATAAAAAGTACATCAACATGAGTTACAAAACTCTGTAGCAGACGAGATATAATTCCTATTTCCAAATGGAAGGAAGAATAAGTAATTTCTTAGAGAAAAAAATATAAAGATGGCAGCTCCTTCCAACTTTAAATAGTATAAGTAGGGCGACTATTATTTTTTTGCTCAACTAGCTAAGACCGCACCCTTAAGATACAAGCACCAGCCTTCCAGTGTCTCCCTACCCCAGACCGACTGCTCCTTGACAATGGCACCCCAGCATGGGCAAAACGTCCTAAAAACTGATGTGAAAAGGGAAACACTGCAGGCAGAAAAGGTGAGGAAAATCCTATATCAAATTCCTATCAAATGAATTTCAAACGCTTTGTGATCGCGGTGAAGGAAAGTGAGCCGCTCAGAAACGGCAAGAACACTTTCGAAACACCAGACACAGGGCTCACACCGTGACCCGCTGCGGGGCCCCCAGCGGTGCCCTGCGACGCCCCGCGGGGCTGCTGGCCCTCATGGAGGGACCCCTGGACGCAATGGAACGTGGGCGTGCCCCCCCTCATCGCGGAGGTCGCGATTGGACGGACTATCGGGGTGCCACGCCCCGAGCCAGCAATTGCGAAACAGCAGTTAGGAACTGCCGTCCGGCCTAGCCCGCGCGTCTCGCCAAGCGGTCCACCTCTCACCCTGGAAATGAGGGTGTTTTCATAACTGCGTTATTCTGTCGATGTGTGTCAGGCAATATGGGAAAGAGTACTTGTCTTTATATTCCTAAATGTGTTTCACACATGACAGCAGGCTGATGACAGTCTAGAAGGAGGAGAGCATGAAGAACCCATGGAATAAAATGCCTCAAAATAAACCATTTTGTGGATCATTAAAAATTACCACAGTTATCAACTCACATAATTTTCTTATTAAACGTCAAGTTTGGGGAACGAAGCCAAAAATGTCAATAACCACAACTGACCTTTCATGGGAAACTGTTGGTCCTTTTTAATGAGTGCGGTGAGGAGGGTTCAAATCACAGCATAACAGAACTTGTTTAAGTGAATTAATGCAGTTTGTAGTTAGTATACCATACAGCAGTAGTATTCAGTTAGGGAAGGTTACATTTGAAAAACATTACATTTTAATTCCCCAGGAATAAACTGGAAAGTAACTGCAAAATCATCACTGGAAGAACATGTAAACAGTCAAGCATAACAAACCTACAGAAAGGGTAATTATCTCCAAATATAGGAAGTACATTTACCTGCCTACCCACCTCTTCAAGCCTATGCTTAGCACACGTGCAAAAATAAAGTACAACACAAATACTGCAATTATTACTATCATTTTCTTTTGCCCTTAGGTGAGAAGCACCTGACAGCTACATGCTGAGCCATGCTAACAAAACGAAACCTTTCACTTTCTTTAATAGTAAAATTACCATTACTGACTCATTGTCATAAAAAAAAAATGCATTCAAGTACATTACCACTTATTTTAAATAAACACCAATTTGGAAACAATCAACTTTGAAAAGCTGCATAAGTTTTTTAAATCCCTGATTACATTTCTATTTATTCACGTGGTAGACTGAAAATTGTATTTTTAGAGACTGACTACCACTTAATTTCTTAAAAAAAAAAAAAAAACCACACATACACACAAAACAAAAACCCGCCTAATGTAGAACAGTAGCGAAGCAAGAATACTGTGTGCTTGTCACAGTTGTTCACTGTACGTAAGAACTGTGATAAAATATGGTACTTGTGCCATATTAGTACATGAGAAAACACAATTAACTCATAGCACAGAGCACATAGTTTACCAAGGTGATGCTCTAGTAAATTCAAGAACTGGTCTTTCACCTCATCTCTAGCACCAAAGTCCTGGGGAGGCTTTGGACATGATCAATAGCATGTATTTTTCATCTCCTGGTTAACAATGGGTGTCATTAACACGGACTCTGTGACTACAGTTTGATGCCAGCTCCTGAATTTTAAGTTTATCTCAGTTATTTCTCAGAAAGTAATTTGTATGCCACAGTACCTAACAATGTCCATGCTACTGCAGTTTCTCCACCAAAAGAGGATCAGATTAAAAAAAAAAAAAAAAAAAAAAAGAATAGGAAAAAAGAAGCTTCTTTGGGGCTTTTTAAATCACCTTAAGTTGGTCAGGCCTGTGTACCCAATTATCCGTAGCACTGCAGACTTTCAGGATTACATTTGAATAGTGGTATGCACATTACCTAAAAAGATATCAACACCTGAATTTTTTGTAACCTTCTAAAAGAAGTCACACTCAATACAGTAATTAGAAAAAAAAAATGTTATCCTACAGAGATAAAAAAAAAAAACACTACATAGAATGTGTATTTTGCTAAACAGCTTACTGATATTTATAGGTGAACTACTTATTACAAAAGTGACGCCAGAAAAGAAACTGTATTCTGAATACAGTGACAAGAACAGAATGTCTATAGCCCTTGCCAATCAATACACCAAAACTAATCATGTGCTTACTGAAAAGGACTTATAAACATATCAGCCTTCCGGTTTACGGATCAGCAGTTGGAGCTGTCCGTGTCTCTTATTTTTGCAACGTTGTCTTCTTTGTCTTCTGGTTTCATTTCGCCTTCGTCGTCCTTGTGTGGTGTTGGATCTTTTTCAGCAACCTGGTCTTTGGTTTGGGGGTTATATATGGAAACGGGATCTAAAACTACAACTGGTTCAGCTTGTTTTTCACTGTCAATGTATCGTCTCCTCCATCCGGTGTTACTGGGAGGCCTAGGGAATGAACAGTTCAACAAAAAAAAAAAATAAAAAAACAGAAAATATATTCAGATGAACACAAAACCCAAAAATGTCCTAAGTCTAATCAACATGCACAAAGTGGTCTTTGAAGTGCCAGCCATTTAAAAAAAAAAAAAAAGCAGCTATTAGTTTACATATTAGGAGCACAAGGCCAGAAAAGGATGGTGGGGAAAGTCAGAGCAATTAATGACAGAAGTGTTAGAAAGCCAGACGCACCTACCTGCTTAATTACATGCTCATCTCGGGAAGTAGAACGCTGCTTATGGCTATGTTGTGCAGACCTCCCCAGGCCTGTGCCCAGACTCCTGTCCCTCCTACTGAGTTGGAAGGAGCCAGTTAACCCCCTCCCTTGTGTCCCTGGGTATACGTGGTTGCAGATGAGCTCTGAGGAGACCGCACTGATGAGGGAAGTAAATCACCCCACCTCTGATGGAAAGCTGGGAGACGTGTCAGCTGCTGCCATTACTGACAAGGAGAAATCTGGTCAGACCTGGGGAAGGGTGAGGGGAGGAACAAGGGCTGATGGGAGAACCCAGAGGATAAGCTGAAACGCTGTCACCATGAACTTTTTCTAAAAAGGAGAATCTTGTTTCTTGAGAAGTTTCTTATTTCAGATGCAGTGTCTTCTTCCCTAGAGGCTTCCTCTCTCCTCTTCTGATGCAAGAAGCTACTCCTTCTCAAGCTGAATATGTGAATTTCCTTGTGGAAAGAGATGTCCTGAAACACTCTTCCCTTGCCATGTGTCAGGAAAGTTGGCCGCACCTAGTCCTCTCAGAAGTCATGATCAGAAGCCACCATCTACAGGTACGGGGCTGCTGACGCGGTGCCTGAAGCTGAGGGGTGTGCAGTAGGCAGGGCAGGGGCTACTCAGACTTATCTGGTCTTCTTGGAAACATGAGGATGTTAACCATGGGCCTTGTGGGACATACACACCCCTGTCCCACGTCTGGATGTCAAGCCAGGTGCCACTAACCATTAGCCAGACTCTGCCCACTGCCCTACCAGGCTCTTAGCAGCTGATTCCTACTCCTAGTCCCTGAGTCCTAAAGCAGGTCAGACCTGCCAGTCAGACACTCTTACTGCTCGATACTTCTCCCTTGTTGGACTTACCACAGCTAAAAATCAAATATGTGCAATTAGTTGTCTGATGTCTCTCTCTTCAAATCAAATGTAAGCGTCCATGAAACAGACCATTTAGCTTTGTTCACAGTTATATCCTGGCTAGCACCTAGCACAGATCCATTTGTGGAATGAGCGAATGTGAATTAACTGTGCCTGAAAGGCTCAGAGTGAATGGGCAGAAACCAAGGCTCTGATGTGAGTAGGTCTGGAGGTCTCTCTTATACAACAAAAACAACGAAATGGTCAACTATTGAGAAAGTGGCCTGTGTGGTCCAGCCACAGGTACAAAAAAAACCTCAAACCAGTGACCACAGTTTTATCACTTTCTGACCAGTGCTGTGAGATTTATCTAAATGTTTGAAAACCACTCCGTCTGCTTCACTAACTGTGTGATGTGGTCACCATCGTTAAGTGACTAGCAGGATTCTGTCTTCCTTGGAGGAACTAAAAGCAGAGATGACAGGGAGCATGAGAGGAAAGCCGTGCTGCAGTGAGGACAGACCCCTGTATTTTTGCCTTGATTTGGCAATGTGCTCGTCATTGGAAAACATCGAGACGCTGTCCAACCACCTAGGCCAAGGATCCATTTCTCCAGATGTCTGTTACTATACTTTGGGAAACAGTACCTGGGCTGACTTCCTCTGACTCGTGCAACACCTGAATGACTGTATCTACTAGGGTACGGTCAGAGAAGTAGACCCACTATGAGTGACATACGGGATTTATTACGGGAATTAGGCCACAGGCAATAGGAGGAGCTAATTAGGAAGTCCGTGCAAGTCTGATGCCCCTCCGTCTGACGCTGGGCCTGAAGTCGGCAGTTTGGACCGCTAAAAAGGAAGACAATAAAAAGTGGCAAGAGACTAAAGACAGACCAGTGCTGTAGCTGTGCCTGAAGATGCAGATGACCAGCAGGGTGAGCTAGGCCCTTCCACGTGGAGCTGCACATGCGCCTGGGCCAGGATTCGGAGAAGCTGGAGGAGCAGGTAGGGGCAGCTGGAGGAACTATGGGCCAACTGCTGCCACATGCCAACTAGGTGACCACGTGCATAAACTGTTAACAGAGCCTGCCCTAGATGAACCTTCAGAGCATTAAAAAAATAAAAGGCTACAATGTCACTTCTGCCTTCTATATCTCATGCAAATTTCTCTTATGGCCAACCCTGACCTAGAAGCAAATGTGCAAGGGAAGTCTATGAATTAAGTTCCATCCAAGCGAGGCTGTTACAGTCAAAGCCACAGTCAAAGCCTGCAGGTCGAGTCGACGGTCTGGCTCCACCGTCTTGGGTCTGAGCCCACTGTCGCATAAGCCAGCCAATCTGCTCTAAGCATGCAAAGGAGTATTCATCTCATTCCAGGTGAGCAGATTCCACCAGCCCATACTGACCTTCATCACTTCTGTAGAAGTACTAGCATGGATGTTTTCATGCCCCTGTGTGTGTGCAGGGGAAGCAGTAGTGGGCACGTCCTAAAAAAAGCGTTCTTCACCAGCTGGAGGCAAAACACTTCCAAGAAGTGCTCTTGGGGCTTCACGACAGCAACAAATGGGTGTTGATTGAACTGAAAACTCTGAAACCTTGTACTGTCAGGCTGAAATTGTCCTGGAATTGTCTCGGTCCAAAGAATTGTTCTTTTTCTTTGAAATAAGCTTCTCGATTGCAGATTAATCTATTATTAAGTCACCTGTGGTCTACAATTTGAAAACTCCTTTGTGGATATCACTGAACTTGGCGCAGTGGGCAATTTCTCTGAATCTAAACACTGACAAGTCAGAGTAACGGTTTCTCAAGGTTGATAACCAGCGACTTAGAATCCCAATGGGTTAAAAGACTAAATGGGACTATGGCAATCATCTGGTCCAAACTGTCCTTTTACAGATGAGGAAAATGACATTTGGAGAGGGGAAGAGCCTGGCCTAAATCATATAGCTTATCAGAAGCAGAAAAAGAATCAGGAGTTCCTCTATCTCCACATTCCTGCTTTTCCACGGCACTATGCTGTTTACCAAGAGCATCTTCTAGAGACATGATGATGCCACGAGCCAGTTCTGGCATGTTTACTGATTTCTTTCTTTCTGAATCTCTGTATTTAGCTGCATCTTTCAGAGATGTAAATATAAAGTCCACCCCTTCAAGCTATCCTTGTTATTTTTTCCTTTGTGACTTGCAGCTCCTCCTGGTTTGAGATCATTAGGTCTATTCCTGGTTCCCATGGGGGAGGCTGCCCAAGGCCTTCCTGTTGGGCTGGCCTTTAGCTCCATTCTTATCTTGTGGAAAGAGCCCAAGCCCCATCAGTGATGGCACCAAGAACCCAGGCTCTTGCTCTCGGCAGCCATGGTGGCAGGTTCTAGAAGGTTAAATCCGAAGCTCTCCCCCAAGGTCAAAGTCCCAGGCATTGAACTGCAACAGGAACTGCAGTGGACTGTTACTCTCTTCAGTTTTTAGACTTTAATTCTTCATCTAAGGGCCATGGCCACAAATTAGGAATAAAAGTTCGGTGCTCGTGAAAAGTATGGCATTCTCCCGTGTGCTGCAAAATCTCCAAGTAAACAGGGGAGGGAAAATTTAAAAAGACTAACTCATGAGATGCTGAGGCTGACAGTGCTCAATGACCCCTTTTCATTTCTCAGATGAAGGCACCAAAGAACAGTGAGTTAAATGATTTGTCCAAAGGTGCACAACTTGTTAATAGCGGATATTGCGAAAACTGTGGCATCTCGGTTTCCTGTCTAATATTCTTTTGCTTACCACAGCATACTGGTCAGTCACTTATGACCCATTCAGATAGATATTTTCATGGGTCATTTTAGATCATTTGCTCAACGGCTATTTCAAGGCAAGAAGAAAAACCCAAAAAAGCTGAATAAAAGCTCGGAGACAATGTAGCAATCTACGCCACTCTACGAGGCGGGATGCCCAGCCACAACTCGGGCTCTCTTTGAGAAAGCAGCTACTTGTCACCCACCAACTGCCAGAGGGCCAGAGCATGGGGCTTGGACAGATGGGGCCGCTTGCTGGTAAAAGCAAAGACCTGGCTCCAGACTGTTCTGGTACCAGAAGAATCAGAACAATTGCAAACGATATTGCCAAAGCTGAACTTTTTAAAGGACTCAGTGATTTCTCAGACTCTGTTACACGAGATGAAAGCGTAGCATTCTCATTTTTAAAAAGCACATCATTGTTTGCATTCAGTGAAATTCCTTTCAAAATCAACTTTCCACGTTCCAATTATATTGAACAACATTCTAGCTAACATTTCGGCTGCAATTCAAATTAACTAATGCCCCAAAGAGCCCTAATAGACACGGTTCTGAGCTCAATTGAATACAATCAAAGCTCATGAAATGAAGGGGGAAATGCTTATTTCATGCAAATTCTGCATATCACTCAAGCTTAATTTTACTGATAATATAAAGGTGGGACATTTTGAACATTACAGTGAATGAAACTTTTAAGCGGTGAGAGTTATTTTATAAAATGCTACCTCTGAAAAGCTGATTGCCAAACAGTATAAAAATGGTTGGAGGCATAAATGCCAAGTTCATTTCTATTTCACTTCTGAGGTAACTATCTTTCAAATCGCAACAGCTGGACTATTTAACGCAATCTGGTGAATCAAAGTCTAGTTCTTCTCTGGTCTCCCAGTGGGACGTCTGCATTAGTCTGTGGCAGCCATCCAGCAAATGACGCACAGCCGGACGGTCTGAACTCTGTTTCATTTACAATAAAAGTGGATAAAGCCGCAATCATATTTACCACCTTCAAGGACAGAAAAAGGAAAGATTTAAATTTGTCTTTACAAAGTAGTTTCCTGGGAAAGCTCCCAAGAGAAAGTCAGTTTTATATTCTCCCTTGTGTAAAAATAAGTCTTCGTCTTTTTATTTTTATTTTTTCCAAGCCCTTTATCCAGTCGCTGCAGCAGCGAACAGTCATGGCATTACAGCAGAGGGAGTTTCTGCCATTTCTCTCAGACACCCTCTTTTTCAAATTTTAACACACTTGTCCAAAATTTCCCAAACAGAATTTGAAACACAAAAATGACACTTTCTATGTTATTACTAATTTGAATACTCTTCAATATAATGAAGGTAGAACAAAGCTCATTTCTTTTGGCTTTGGGTACTTGTTTAAAACTCCATCTTAGCTCAAAGAAGAAAGTAGTTCATCCACTTGAGTCAGCCTCTCTTTGAGGGAAGAACAGATATAATTGTAACTTATGAAAAATAACACTGGTAAACAACAGAACAACCGCCCAGGCTGGAAATCGGACATCGCCTTCTATGTGCTGACCTGCCCTCGAGATTACCGAGACTCCCTTTTCACAGAGGTAACAATGGCTGGGCACCGACCTCTGTGTCCACACTTAGCCATATTTTCTTCAGCGGAGTCACTGCAGCCCAGGCACCTCGTGCGAAGGTCACATCGCAGACCGCAGGGCACGCTACGAAGGCCTGTGCCAGTTCTTTGATTCCTCTGGGCTGTGCGCATTTACAGATTTCGAAGTACGCTGGCCCACAGAGGCTCAGACAACTAGACTGTTCTCGCCAGCAAGTCGACACGAGAAAAGTGTGAACTAAGACTGATGTTAGCTCAGGCGCAGATTCTGAAATGTGCGTGATACCTTGTTTGGCTACTTTTAAAGCTCTGTGTAATTCTGCACAAGTTTAAGTCACCATGGAAAATCCATTCAGATCCCCACTATTAAGAGTGAATGTTATTTAAAAGAAGTACTTTAAGAGACACACAGTCTTCCACAAAATTCACCATATATAACGCTGGCTCCTCAAAAAAGCTGCCATACACAAAATGCTCCCCATTTTCATTCTAACTTTTCAGAATAATATTTTTGAATTTGTAAATATTGTTCCTTAAATTTACTATGTTATATACTTTAAGCTTTTAAGGTGGGAAGTCACAAATAATTCAGAGTGCTACTTTTCATACAGTTATATGACAAAGTATATTTCAAATGAAATGTGTTCATCAGGTTTCAGAAGTTAGATCAATTTATCCTTAAATCTGAAACTGCATTTAAGTTTTAGTCGGCTATTTCTACTTGAATAAATTTAAAAACTCCCCTCTACTCCACTATACACAAATAAAAGGAAACACAGAGACTATTGAAAGATATTTTTTAAAAACATTACAAAGCACCAAAAGCAATTTGGTTCTCAGTGCAGAAGTGATATATTTTATGCTAAGTCTCTTAAAATCACAGGTGTTTGCAACTGGAAGCAAATGTTAGAAGGCAATTAATTCTTTGACAGAACTGAGAATTACTCAGCAGCATTTTAAGTCATTTTGAGATTTACTCAACAGAATGTTAACGCTAGGTGTTACACAGCCTCAGCGATTAATCTGGAAGAAGCTGCTGTCTATAGGGCAACTCAGAACACTTGTAAGACAAAACCGCGGGCAGCTCTTCCGGGCTGTCCACAGGGTAACTCCTTGGGGGTAGGAAAAAAAAGACTAAGTGAGGGGATCTCAACTTCCAGAACATCCAGTTGTTCCGCTAATGTTGTTGTTAAAACTTAATGGTGCATGTACAGGCACACATGGGGAACCTTTGTGGCAGCGCTTTGCGGAGGAGAGCTGTTTCCTGCAGTGTCAGTACACAATTCAGCAGTGCGAAGATTACAGTGGAGAGCAGGGCAAATCCTTTAATTGTATAAGAGCGTCAGATTAAGCAGTAACTTCCATGCAGCTCGTTCTGCTAGCTAGGAGTCTCTTCTCAGAAACAAATGTTTACTTACTAAGCACAGGGAAGTTGCCCTCCATTCTCTCCTCCACACCATGCACACATGCACGCGCACGCGCGCACACGCACACACGCACACACACGAGGGAGCAAGGAGGAGAGGCAGAGATGAGGAAATGGAGATTGAAACGAGAAAGAAAACATACCCTCCCGCCATCGGGGCTAACAGGACGCTTCTGCTTTCCACTTGAACGAAATGTTGGCCCAAACCTCTCTTAAGGAACAGTTACATGACCAACCAAATGAATGTGAGGCAAGTTTCCCCCAAAAAGTAAGTTAAGAATCTCAATTTCTATTTGGTAACATATTTCAAACGCTCAGATTCTCTGGCTCCAATCTGAAAGAGCAGGCTTTTCAGTTTCATTTTTCTACATTAGTTTCATACTGGAAATAATGAAACGGAACTGAAGAGACCAGTTAGAGGTCAAACAATGATAAAATCAATCTTACTTTGAATTCAGAACCCGAAAGGCAATTTGATTTTTTTTCTTTTACAAAAATGTTCGGTCACATAACCAAGCAATATCCAAAATGTATCTTTTATCAACTACCTTTCGGTGTTCAGTTAATGGCCCAAACAAGATGATTCTTAAAAAAATAATTCTGTGTGGGGCCAAAAGTCAACATGTACTTAGAAACAGCATAGATCTAGAAATAAAATGCAAATTAAAATTAAAATGGTTTCATTGGAAATGGACATTTTTTCAATTGAAATTGAAGTCCTGTAATTGCTACATGGGTTTTTGTTTTTTAAATTCTTCCAGGGCACAATGTGACCTGTTTTGACCTCCAAACAAAAAAGGCAAGCTAGCTGCCTGTCTGGTGGTTAAAAGGGAATTTAAAGGAGCTTGATAAAGCTTAGAATCTGGGGGAGTTCAGTGAGTGAAAAGAAGCATGATGAATTAGAGACGTGTTCACTAGAAGGGTCTCTGGTGCCTTATAAGCATCTCTGAGAATGACCAAGAGATTACGCAGCTGTGAAATCACTGCGAATCACGCCACTTTCAAACACACCACTTCTCCCTTTGGAAGCAAAGTTTTAGAAAAGGACTATAACTAGGCGAAGTGAAAAATCATCTTAGAAGATGACTGCCTTGTTTCGTTGTACCTGTCAGGAAATTACTCACCTTCCTGAAAGGAATGAGCAGAAAAAGTGAATGAACATGGGTGAAGAAAGCTCAGTTCGAACAAGTATGGCCACCTCTAGATGAGACTGTTCAGAGAAAAAAAGCAAGATGGCAAGAACCCAAGATACCCTCAGGCCTCTGCCTGCCTGTGATGCAGAACTCCGAGATCCACTCACTTCTTCCTCCACCCCGAAGACTCGCTTGTCCTGCCTCTCTGTATAACAGAGATGCCCTAAAACAGGATGACAAATGGACACGTAGGCACAAACTCAAAAGAGCCACCCAATGATCGACCAAAGATGGAGCTGCCTCAAAGAGGTACAGCGTAAGGTGGCTGCAACACTAAAATTTCCTTTGGGCTATGGAATGTATGAAACAACTAGATTCACCATGAGTCAGCTTTATGTTATCATATTATCATTTAGTTAAGCACCTTTCTAATGCGATGATTAAAGTCGGATATTTTCTAGGTATTTGACTTATGGGAATAAACTATTCAGCGCGTTTGAAATACCAATGAATAAAAAATGTGTATTCAATGTGGTAATTTCCAAAGTTTAATTGTGAAGCATGTCCCTTTATTAGACATGTGACTCCAAAAACACTAAAATAATTTCTTTCGAAGTACTCCGGAAGTCTTTTTGTTAATTCGGACGGGCTCGCCTTCCCAGAATTCTTTGTTTTACTGGGAAACATTTTCTTCCCTTGGCAAGAGATGGTTTAATGGCTTACATTAGCCTTAAGGAGAGGAAGGAGAAAGGAAGAGATGACACTACCTACAAGTATGTAGGGTCAGAGGGCCGGATGTAGCACAGGGGGCTAATGGAGCAACTGCAGAATCACTGCTCCCCAAAAAGAAAACTCACGGTCACTTTCTTCCCTCCTATTCCTCGAGCTTTTAATATACTCAATGCATTATGCCGTAGTTCAAAAGCATGAGTTTTGGAGTGAGAATGAAAAAGGTTCAAATGAAATCAGAGTAAACTATCGATTACAAACAGAATTTTGGGCAAACCGTTTGCCTCACCAACTTCAGTTTTCTCACCTATGAAATGGAGATATGTCTATTCTGTATATTTGGAAGAATTAAAATAATATATGGCGGCACCTAGCTTTAAGAAATGTTAGTGAAATACAGTAACAGCAGCAAAACATTACAGAAGCAAATTCTGAAATCCAGAACCTCCAAACTGGAAAATGGTTCCATTACCTATAGCCTCCATCTATAATCAATGTCTGCGCCCCGTGCATATATGGAAAGGCAATGGTTTAAGACACTGATTACACTCTGTTTCCTTGTTACTCCATCCAGTCTACAGACTTTTACTGGTGAAAACAGGAACCATTCTTGTGTTTCTGACCCTGTGCAACACTGGGCCTGTTTTCAGGTACTGCAGCTGTCTGAAAGTAATAAAAGTTATCTTTTAAAAACTCCGTAATTTGGCATTTTCGTATTTTATACTGACACTCTCACCCATTGAGATTAGCTTGAATCAGTGAATCTTACTATATTTTGACAGTGTCAGATTACTCAAAATCAAAAGGAAAGGGCATGAAAGCAAAAATCGAGTTTACATACTTCGTTTGGTTGGCCAGCTGTTTACCCCTCACAGCATAAAGGGAGAGTATAAGCATGATTCCTGTCTGAATTATAACTAGTCAGAATTAATGAAATTCGAATTCTCTGAGAGATTTAATACATCATTACAAGATAGTATATACTTATGAGAAATAACAGGATGCAAATATTTCTAAAGCTATTATTAAAATAGAAATAGAAACAATTAGGCTTCTCCAAGTCCTGATTATCTTTTCCTCTCTTTTTCTTCTTCTTCTTCTCCTTCAAAAAATACCTTGCTTTGCTTAGGCTGGTGGCAAGAATGTTAATTTTAATTAATCCTTGTTTAATTAAGTATTAAAGGTGTCTCTCGCCTTCTTATAAGTCTCTAGGAAATAAATCCATATCTCTGGCTCTATAATTTACCAGACAGGAGTTACCCAATTATTTGGAATATACACATATGTTGATTTTCAGACTTTATTAAAAGAAAAAAATTTTCCAGGTATAGCTTGATGTTATTTTTCTGGTTAAGTGAGGATCTTATACAGAAAACATCTTTGTTTCTACTCTTACTTTAAAATCTTAGAAGGTTAGCAAATTTTCCTGTCCACCTGAGGCCAATCAAGAGAGAATATTTGAATCTTCCTTTTATACTGGGTATTCTGCTGTCTCTGATAACTCTGTCTTGTGTAGGTTCAAAGATGCAGAAGTAGTATGCAAGACTCAGCTGAATGTAAATGACTCCTAGGCATTTTTAAAATATCTTTAAAAAAACAGATAACACCAACCCAGCAACTAACAAAAATCCTTAATGTTCAGCTTGTGATTGATGAATAATGGGAAAATGCTGGTTAATTGAGTATTCCCATTCACTGATAATGTGTTGTTTGGTTGATACTAAAAATGTACTCATTCATTCACTTATTCAACAAGTATTTACTGAGAGTCTATCATAAGGTAAGAATTGTTCCAGGTGTTTGAGATACACCTGGGAACAAAACAGACAAAAAGTTTCTACCTTCATGGAGCTTACATTCTACCAGAGGAAAAGAGAAAATAAGCAGGAATAAAATAAAGTATATAGTATACTAGAAGATAATTGCTTTGGGGAAAAATGGAGTAGGGTAAGGGGGAATCGAAGTTTACAGGAAGATGAATTACAATTTTAAATATGGTGGTCAGGGCAGGCCTCATTGAAAAGATGACATTTGAGCAAAGAAATGACAGAGATGAGATAGATAGTAAGTCATACAGCTGCAGGGGGAAGGGCATGCTAGGCAGAGGGGACAAGGGTGGATCAATTCCTGGCCAGAGAGGCCAAGCTGAAGGGAGGACAGGAGGGTAAGATGGTAGGAACTGGCACGCATATATGTATGTGTGTGTGTAATGATGTATGTCCTAAAGCCTACTGTGATTCATATCCTCCCCAGACACTCACCTGAAACACTATGGTAGTATTGCCACGGATCAAAATAAAGATGCAATTACTACAGCGCAGACAGTTTTAAAAATCAAAGGGAACATTTCACTTTTTAACTGCTTATCTGACTTCAAAGTGTTCTGACAGTTCAGGTCTATGGGGTAAGATAATGGCATTGCCTCTACCTTGTGGTTTATACAACAGAGTGAACCTATTATTCAGAGGCCGCCAGAAACAGCCCTGAAGTAACCCTTCTTATTCCTAGCAGCTGGACGAGTTTCGGGGAATCCTGATGAATCGTGAGTTTTTACTTTTAAAACTTACATGTAACTACATTAGGTCATACTTCTTTTCCTCATTAAAAAGCTAGGTTTACACATGAATGAAGTGTGCCATCCGGGAAGGGAATAATTACCATGTACGGACACAAAATGCTCAGATTCATTTGGATAGTCTAATGGTATTTAAGAAACAGGTTTTTCAGAAAGGTACTCTTTGCTAAATAACTTTTGCTATGAAAATACACGGCATTAATTATTTCAGCTGAAGAATGTCAAGAACTGAATAATCAAGCATTAGGTTACAAAATTTAAAAGTTAATACAGCAGCAGAGAGTATTTGTATTAGTGCTTTAAGTAGATAAATTAAATTGAAATGTGTCTCTTAAGCAGCCATTGAACGAGCAAGATGAGAAATAAATTGAGCTTCACATAGGCCTTTGTGGCGTCTAACAACTGTCAACACACGGATCCTTTTCACTGTCAATTCAACACATATTTTGCAGACCTTGGGCCTGCAATTATTTCATTTCCTTTCTTGGGAATGTAATTTCCACTTACTTTTGGAGAATAAAAGGCAGACAAAAGGAGGAAGGAGTTGCAGTATTTTCTGATTAAGATTATCTGTGTCAAATAGTAAAGGAAAAAAATCTATACACACACACTGAAGCATTTCTCAGAAACTAACTTGTCTCAGCCAAATTGCTTTTGTGTCTGGATATTGGTTCAAATGTAGCCAGATTGTTGATGTCAAATTAGGTGTTAAACAAATTTAATAGGAAACGTGAAGAATGAATATAGATCATCTTTCTGTTAGAACTGTTCAAATGACTGTAGTCAAAAGGAAGGAAGCACATGACTGTGGGAGAAAATGTGCTCTTAAACACAATAAAATTAGATAAAACTGTAAATCAGCAAAGCGGGCCTTTCACTCCAAAGGAGGAAAAAAAAAAAAAAGTTAATAGTACCAATGAGAGAAATGCAAGAGTGGAAGAAAATACCAGTTGGCAAAAACAGACGTAAATTGAATTTCAACTTCATTTGTCCAGGCTTCACCTTTTAAACTAAGACAGGTAGAACTACAAAAAAAAAAAAAGCATTCTTTCTCTCCTGATAGAACAGGAAATCAGAGGTTTAATGAACTGTGATTATCATATTCAGCTGATCTGATTTGTCTCACCTCTTCTTTTTCTTTAAGTGACAAATCCACTGACATCCTGGCAAGGGAACTAAAGCAAAACTAGACTCATTTCAAAAGAGGCTGCCCTTGTTAGAAAACAAACTGATCATCTGCTAGATCTGTCAGAAACACATTCAATGGCAGGATTAACTCCGTGACGAAGTGCCACTATGTAGATAACTCTTTAGCTACGTTTTCATCCCCAGGATAGAGCAATATTAAGGCACATCTTTAACTGAGGACCAGAAAATAAGGTTGTAAAAATGCACGCTTCGAAGTATGTCAGAAGAGCTAGTTCTTCTGAAAGATCTAGTTATCTTCTTCAGCTGCTCATGAACCATTAAGAGGGATGATCTAATTGTTTAATCTCGAAAGACTGATGGAAGTGTCTTCTGATGCTGAACAATCGCCATCCAAGCCGATTTGGTGTAGAAGGAACCTGATTACCAAGTCGGCTTGGGGGCAGGAATTCTCTTTCCACATATCTGCTTTGGATCTGAATAAGACCTCTAAGCTAGGAGCCTGGAATCAAAAGTTGGCTCATCGAACAAAAGAAGAGTATTTATTGGCTAACCAAATCAAAATCTCTCCAAAGAGAAATAAAGCAAAGTAACACACGCGTTTGTTATCACAGATTCTTCCACACACTATTTAGTAAAGAGCATCATTACTTACTGAAACGTAACCTTGGAACTTGTGCATCCTTCCAATTTACAGGCCCCTTCACCTGGCTCAGGTGTCAGGGGGGACGGGCTGTTGAATTCTGCCTCCAGAGTTTTCTTGTTCAAGGCTGTTTTTGTTACACTGGATACAGAACCCAACACCGGCATGGATTTGGACTCTGAGGTTGCTAATATCCCGGTTGGACCTTAAAACCAAACACATACCTCAAGTTTAATAATTCTGTGCGATGTTGATTAATATGGTACTGAAAAACAGATTAGCTGAAAATCCCTCAGGAAGTGGAAAGGCCGAGTTTTGTTAAAAATTTCAAGAGCATGCTGGAAAATGTTCCTATTAGAAATTCGCTCTGCTCTGGAGGTACTACTGCTTTTCAATGCACCAGGACCACGCTGAGAAATTGTGTACGGACCTTTAAGAACCCACAAAACCCCAGGCCATGGTTCCCTTGCTGACCAGAGTCCTTAGAAATACTGGAATTGTGAAAACACTTTTCTTCTCGCAGAGTATGGCTTTCTGACAGCCCTGCTTGAACCATTTGGCCTCTCAAGAGTTAATTCCTCCCAAAACTCAGCTCTGCATTTTAAATGCGAAATGGACTGATGTCAAAAGGCTTTTTTTAAAAGGCTCATGAAGGCTTCTTGAGCATTAAACAGCTTTTATGAACATTTTCATTTTAATGTGATTGAGAAGTAAGTGGATTTATTTCCTGTTAATATACAGACACAGGATTATAAAATTAAGTAGCAAAGAGTTTTGGCTGTTTACCTTTTAGACTTTTCTGCTCTTTGAGACAGGATTAAAAAACTATAATAGGACTTGTTACTGAAATTATTGGCACATTAACCTAAAAATTCTGGGCATGATTTATTATCTATCTTTAGTTAAAAGATACTACCCTAGACAGTTTCTTTTTTTCTAGCAAGATTCTAGTATGTCTTTCTTGAAACTTCGGAAGATCCCTGTCAAACAAATAGATTCATGGCGTCACAAACGTACAAATAAAATTAGAACTTCTAAAAATAAAGCTAGAGGACAACTTTGAAAGGTGCCAGTAAGAGAAGGACAAAACTTGGGAGTCTCTTCATCCTGAAGATATGTCAGACCATCTCCTGAAGTGGAAAGTGGTACTTAGCTAGCCAATCCAAAATGCTAGCTACTCCCTGATTATCAGCATTAAGCTCTGGAATTTTATTCTTACATTTGTATATAAATGTGTCTGATGTATTACAACGGCATAACATACAAACTCCAAAAATGTTCTAATTTGCGAAATCTATGTACGAGGATCTGGAAGGCTGTTCAGCCACTCTGTCGTGGCACCTCCTCTAGTCTCAGCCCTCCGACCTGACCTGGCGGAAGGCCTCAGCTCACAAAGCCTCGGAGTCTGTCTTCCTCATTTATTTCATCTACACCATGTGGGCGGACAGCTTTATGACAGTACTGATCGTGCGTGTTCAAAAGGCCTTTCCCTCCTACCTAAGTTAAGCCTCATGTTGCATAAGGGTGTGAGAGAAAAGAGAGACGAGCAGAAGGATCAAGAAAGAAAGTTCCCGAAAATATAAACATCCAGTTGAATTCAAGGACTGCTTCCTGCGGCTGGGTAACTGTGGACTATAACACTAGACAGCTTTACACGATCTATCCTTGTAGGAAAGCAAGACCCGTTTCTAAACACACCAGCCAGCGCCTGCTACTTGTCCTGCAACTGAAGTCAGTTAAAAAGGAGGGTGAGCTACGGCAGAGCTCTCGTTTTTCTTACATACAAAAAGAAATAGAAAAGAATGCATAATGTTTATTATTATTATTATTATTATTATTATTATTATTATTACATCCTGTTAAAGCTACTCAACATTTTCCAAGAGGCACTTGCAACTCTTTTAACTGTCAGGCCACAAGTCTATGTAAAACAAGGGTCCGTAAGAAAAATCCTAAAGGAAAAGGTGCTTCGCCGGCCCCTGGGGGAGATAACAACTAATCTGGGAGCCGAGCTCTGTGAACCTCAGGCCGCCTCTTAGGGTGCCCTTCTTCTCGACTCTTAGCTTTCCCATAATTTGCTCTCACCACGCAGCTGTGCTGCTTTGCATCCTAATTCACCCCCTCCACCCCAGAATTTTCACTGTCATTCCATGACCTTTATTAAAAGATTTACATGGGAAATCTCTCTTCCAGTTTGATGCTAGGAGAATATCTGTACCATTTTTTTTTAAAGGTATTCCTTTTACTAGATGTAAGAGTTTATAGGTTTGTTCCCTATCTACCCACCCATCCCCTCCCCTTTTTTTTTGCTTTTGCTACTAGGGAGCTCAAAAGGAAATCTGAGTGCAGTTTTCCTTGGTATGTATTTCTTCTCAACCCTGCCAATTAGTTTTTATTTCTCAGCCCAAATACTGATTTTATTGAATATAATTTCTTATTCTAATTTTCCTCACATGATCTGTTGAATATTTGTATCCTGGCAGAATATAGCCAATAAAAGAAAAGATAGTTGCCGTGCCTATAAAATGTGTTCCAACCTTCTCCATATTTTGAAATATTTAAGTTTCTGTAGTGACTAAAACGAAAATGTTTTCTTGTTTCTGCCACTGAAAACTAACCCTGAAATAGGGGGTGCTGCATGTTCGACCAAGTTCATGCGTGAAGTAAGAATATCTCTGGAGGACTAAAAAGGTCAGTAGCAAAATACAAAATGTAAACGGCAGAGCACCTAAATGCCATCCTCGAAGTCCTGAAAATTAATAATGGCTACATGAGCACTCTCATGATGAAATATAGGAAAAGTCACAGCACTGATGAGGTCAGAAAACGAAAAACCATTCATTATGGAGGCTAGTAAATGCTTATAAAGCAATCCAAAGGAAAAAAATCTCTATGGCACCTCTTAATTTTCCTGATAGGCAGTTATTTGGGGGAAGTGGTTCTTACTGGATAATAACAGCAGAATTTCCAGACCACACCAAAAACCGATGGATTTTTTAAAGAAGGAAACAAAGGCTTCACCTTTTTAAAATAAAGGTTTGGCTGGTATGATGCAGCTTTCAGTTTAAGGAATCGATCTCCTCAATTGTTTGAGTAAATCCCTATGTGAAAGCTAGAGCCCGACTATCAAAAACCCGAATCTTTAATAGTCTAGCAACCTAAACGTGGCGTAAACATGACAGCAATGCAACTTCGGCGGTGGTAATGGACTAGCTGGAGTTGGCTGAGCTGAGTCTGAAAGATTCAGCTTGCTAGCTATGGTTGTTGATGAATTTCACTTCCGTTTCTCAAAGCCAGACTCCTGGTCACAAAGTTTCTGCTAATGACCTTGACCAAACTGATGGAAAAAAGCTGAAAACACACAGTTACTTTTGCAACAGATTCTGAGGCGTACTATGACACAAGCGCAAACTGGGAGCTCCAGACTTACTCAGATGGTCATCTAGATGGTCATCTAGTGCTGCTAAGCACTGGAATTCCTCATTCATTTGGTGCACGGGCAGAGACAATCAACCAAATGGAGCTGAAGAATAAAGATGATTTCTCTGCATTTGTAACTGATGTTAATTACTGCTATTGCTACTAATTATTGTGTGCTGACTTTGTGCCAAGCACAGTGCTAACCACTTTTTATGTATTGACTGACTTAATCTTTGAGTAATCCTCTGAGGTATCTCGTTACCCTAGAGATGAGGAAACCAAGGCACAGAGAGGTTGAGTAATTTGCAGAGGAGCAAGCAGCACGTAAATGGCAGAGCTAGGATTCACTCTTACTGTCTGGTTCCAGAGCCTGTACTCAATGCTACATTTTCCCAAAGTCCATCCTGAGTGTCTACGCAAACGCAGCTTGCATTAAGCAAAGCAGATCTCTAAAAGCCTGATTACCTACAAATAAATAAGTAAACAAACCAGTAAATAAAAATACCTAAGAGTTCTTATATAATACCCATAAATACCTTTGAGCATCCAATACTTCTCATTCACATTAAAAAAAAAATTTAATAATTTTAAAAAGACGATTTCATGTTCTAAATGAACTTAAAGGAAGATGTTGCAAAGAGGAAGAATAGAGCTGTGGAGAATTCAAACCAGCTTACTACTGCTATCTGCTTCTGCGGTCACCTTTCTGCGACGCAAAATCCTTTCTAACTCAGTTTCACTGTGTTCAGTGTCAAAATTTTAAGCTTCTTGAGCTAGTGGATTTGTTAAGTGTCCCCTAAAGTGAAAACAAAACAAAAACAAAAAGGTTAATGTCTTAATACAATATACAAAAGAATATAAAATCAAATCACCAAAACATTACCAGAATTTGAATGAATTAGGAAATAAAATGAGCTCTCTCTACATATATATAGTTTTTAATGTGTAACACCTACTGTTGGATCATTTAAGAAGACCGCTATTGAAGAGGTAAGATGTTAGCTTTCATATCAAAAGAACAGTACGAGAACACCTCTTGATGAGCTAACTATATGAAATTCAGTGGCGGGAAGGTATTTGTACACCGATGATTAAGATTCTGATGTGTGCTGATTGGTTGCTTGGAGAAGAGAAGGGATATAGTGAACTCACCTTAGAAGGTTATCCTGATACAGCAGCCACAAGCTACTGAACCCAACTCCTTGTGGCACTGAAAAATGTGTGGCTGATTCTTCAGAGAGAATGACCCTGGCTGCACTACTGGTGATAATGGTGTCATGGCCGCCAAAGAAGGCACATAATGCTCTCCAGCGGCCTACCCAAAGAAGCGATGCACTGAGCACACCTTGACTTCATTGTGAAAGAGGCAAGGAAGGGCCCAGCTTCACAATTCCATAATTCTAGCAGCGGAGGCAGGGCCCAGAAGATACTGAAGGATACAAGAGATGCTGTAAAGCTGTGCTCCTGATAAAATCGCTATTGACTTTCAAGATGACAGAGAAAGACCCAGGCAGTGGTTTCCTGCCCCGGCTCCTCCAGGAAGTATGTCATGAAGGGAGAGCTATGGCTTTCCACCTCCATCACCCGTCAAGGACAGAACACCAGGTGATATATTGCTTACATGTACGGATTTAGCACCACACCATTACAAGTGGTCCATTTGTGCATAAGAAATACCTACTATCTCTTTGAAATTGTCCTCCTTAGCCATGCTGCAGACTTGGTGAGAAAAAAAATGCCAGGAGAACCACAGTATTTTGACCAGAGGCAAAATCAGAACTCAAGTTTTGGTATAACTTGCTGGACTTCATGCCATAATCAGAAGGCAGTTTTTGTCCACCGAGGCTGACAAGCGGGCCAGCCTTCGTCACTTCTTAACTCACTATGGATTTATTTGCCTTAATCCTGCCCCCAGTCCCCAGCTAATTTCCTGAGGATTCCAGAATTCTACTTGCTAAAAATGGTAACTCACATTTCTTCTTTAGCCTATAAAACAAAAAGTAGTTTGTAAAATTAAGTGACTACAAACCTCACATGATATAGGCTATTACATTGCTTTGTTTAGAAGGGTTCCCCCTCGCCCCACCCCAACCTGCATAAAGTATAAGAAAAGCGGTCTGTTGTCAGGGAGAAACTTGACTAACAAGATTAGGAGATTATATTCTTTTACTGTCAGACGCCTAACCAAAACTGATGTGTTAAGTACTTAGATGAGGCTCATACTTTAATCAAGCATACTATTCTCCCCACACCCAGAAGTACCTCTTTCTGCTTTTCATTTATTGCAAATATCATAAAATATAGTCAAAGAAAAATCATATTACGTGTCACACTATAAAGGCTCATTTCATAATTTAAAAATTAGTTTATGTAATTGTTCACAAGCACATCTGTACTACTCACGTATCTTACGTATTAAGGTAGTATACACACTGTTATGGGAAAGAAAACAGAACTAAAGCCAATTTAGATAACTTTTTTAAAAACATACTAGAAAACCTGTTCCCAAATAATTTGTGTTAATAATTTTTAAAAACTTAACAGCTGTAAGATATGGAAATAGATATTTAAAAGACTTGTTGGCCATTACCATTAAAATAACTCATAGAACGACTCCATTGTTTGAATGTCAAGGACATTCTATGTGATTTTTCTCAATGGCCAGAGTTGACACAAGGATATCTTTTATTGAAGAATGTGTTTTTCACAATATTATCTATTTATTTTTCATTTAGATAACAGCATTATTTCCTCAAATTCCTGATTGTAGTAAATTACCCTCTCATCACACCTGATGCTGAAGGAATCCATTTTCCAAGTTCTAATTCTTAAATCGCACACTTTTTTCTCTATTCACTATTATGTTTGCTTTAGCTAATATATAAGTAAACTTTAAATACAAAGGAAATTATGGAGGAAAGAAAGGTTTCTGCATATGTCTTTCAACAGAAATGATCAAGCAGCTTGGCTAATAATGTACTTAGATTGTCTTAATGATCTATTTATATTGTAATCATAGATTTTGAGATTCAGAAATTAACATAGAAACCACAATTGGTACACACAATTCCTTCAGTTTACAGAGAAGACATTCAAACTCAGTGAGCCTCAGGGTTTGGGCCAGGTCCCATGATAAGGCAGCGATAGGGCTGGACTTTGAACTTGGCAATTCCAGCTCCCAAACCGGTTCTTCATTCCTGCTTTGAACCACTTTGACCATTTAATCACCTAAGTCTCCATCAGTTGAATGTTCACAGTGCTGACTAATCTAATTGTCAGGTAGTAAAATCAACTGAAAAACTGAAAATGTTCAAGAAAGACCTGTAAGAGAATTTTTTAAATGCTGTTTTTGTTTCTTTGATTTAGAGGAAACTGAACTTGAAAAGAGACTTTTAGTTTAATTTGTATTGATTTATTCTTCAGAAATTGCCATGTCCACTTCGAGTGACTTAAATGACTTGGGAAGACTCAAGAGGTTTCTAACACTTGAAAACCCTTGTGGGAATATGAAAAATGACCTATATACTTTTAATCTACAATACACATAGCTTCAAAAAGTTAAGTATAAATAGGCTTGGAAAAAATGAGTTCAGTCAACATAGAGACTTTGAAAATTGGCTTGGAAACTGTACAACTCAAAATAGAGTGAGGCTTTCCAAACCAGAAATTTATTTTCTGCCCATATGCTAACTTTTAGCAACCGGCCAAGTTTCTAAATCACAAATGCTCTTTACAACTCAGGTCATATTTCATTCCAGCCACACACCCCCACACAGAGTTTATTCCTGGTTTTCTGTTCTATGAGAGAACTGATCACGGTGTTTGTTGGTTTTCTGACATCTCTTGGTACAGGTCCTCGCTTTCCCCCTGAGGGCACAATCTTTAGGTTTTTCATGTTCTTTTCATGTTTGTCTCTTACATGCCTCAGCTGTGAGGGTGGCGTCCTGTGCTTTGCTGGGTACCAACTTTGATCATCCTAACGGTCTCAACTCCAGCAAGAAGCACCAACAAAGCCCCATCTGCGTGGGGCTTCCTCTCTCTCGCTTACAAGGAGTTGTGTGGTTTCTTGGTGCCGAGCAACTAGGAGTTACTTAAATGAGCCATCATTCCTTAAAGGAACGTCCGTGGGGGTAGAGAGAGTTGCCATTTGGCAAGGAAGAGTCGGGAGAGACTACTGCGCATCCCGCTTCTTAAAAAACTGAATGCGAAAATACAATGTCATCAGAGTAACAGCTGTAGTGATGTATCGATGCCAGATAAGGTAGAGGAATCGAAAGCTAAATCCAGCTCCAGCAGGACAGGGGCAGTTTGCAGAAAAGAATGACGTTTTGACATTCTTTCTAATTGGGAAATTACTTCACACAGAAACCTATTTCGCAGATTTCTCTCCTTAAAGTGGCACAAAATTATAGTGAATAGGATTGTGCAGTGAATATGACCATTAAGAGTAATGCTGCAATTCAGTAAACTTGCTACCAACCAGCACTTGGGGATCGGGACATCCTGGGTAATCAAATTGTATATGCATCTCATACAGGCATCTGATTTTTCAAATAAACCTAATTTTAAAAAAAAATCGAACTCAGAGAGTTTACTCTTTCACTGATGATCGGAACTCGGCTCTAGAAGCTCAGTGTCCCTGGGGACATCTTCGTGGCCAGGAATGAAGGAAGTAGCATTACAACGGAGACATCGAAAGGGACTGTCACAGCGAGTTCTCCTTAACTGGCTAACAAAATTTTCCCCCGGAAGAGTCCGTTAGGTGAGAGCCTAACGGCTTCTCCACTGGTTTTACCGCTCTGCTCCGTAGGCACACCGCCCGCCAGCGCTGCGCCTCTAGTACTAATCCCACTCACCTAAGGCTAGAGCAAACTAATTAAGCCGTGCTCCGCGCAGTCTCCTGTTTTCTGCTTTATGAAAGTCGTGCTGTTGACCACAATTATGGGGACGTCTGCACGCGACGCAACAGCACAGGAACGACACACGGGGGAATGTCGGCCTCGCATCCCCACGTCTGCTGACCTGCACGGTCCCCGGGACTGAGACGGTAACAGGATCTCAGCACAGAGCTCTTCGGATCTAAAGCATTTTTTCTTCGTGAGGTGTTGGTCTCTCACAGCAACTGCCGGGCAGGGCAATACTGGTTTACTCTGTTGGCAAAAGCTCATACTTTGGAGAGAAAAATATAATGAGAGATGGGCGCTACGCGTGTTCTCCAACGGATGTGAACTTTTAGAAAATGAAATTCGTTACACAAAGAAAGGGATTTTTATTTTAGTCTCCAATTCACCATCGGATAAACTTTTTCACTATGCAGATAAAGCAGACTGTGACCCTGATACTAATACATTTGGGGGGCGGGGGGTTCAGATTTCCGTTAGGTGCCACAGATTCCATTTTCATGCCCCAGAGTTACAGCACCATCCTTGTTAAGAGACTCTACGGTCTTTCTCTTATTAATAAGCATGTGCCGACCCTCACACCTGGCCAGGCACTTGAACTTCAAACCATAACGCGGGGTTTGGAGGGTAAAAGAGGAAACAACGATTTTGGTGACAGTGTAAGCTATTCTTTTAACACACCCAATGGAGGAGTCCACAACGCGATCCAGGAAACTATTGAAAGAAATGAGGCTCAATGTAAACGAAAATAAAACATTTCAAAACCGAATCATTCACAGAAATAGATTTCAAAAATATACGTTCCTTTTCCCAACAACTAAGGAACGAACAGATCTATTCTTACCAGTATTCCTTTTAATTCATTCACTGCACTTTCAGAGCCTTTTGAAGATTCTGGCTGCAATTTTAAAAAGAAAAAAAAATTACTGAGAAAATCAGTTTTAAAATGCTAAACAAAGATTTTTACACGGCAAAGTGCTGGTAGCTTATGTTGACATTATTTTTTAATTAGGTCTATGTCTTAGGGTTAGGAAAACAAAAACAGAGACGTGTCATTGCTCCCAAGTGGCACTTCCACGACATTAGAAGTAATATTCGAAGCAAAAGGACTCAAGCTACCATTTTCTAAATGTCATTTCGTTACCTCTTATCATCATGCATAGAAAAGATTTATTTGGTGAACACCAGCTTCCAAAGATCTAATTCCACATTATACCAAATTCTTTTTACAAGAGACACTCTCCGCTCACACTGCTGGACTCCGTCAGCACGTGAGGGACAGGAAGGCAGCGGAGCGAAAGCAGGCGACGGGGCAGAAAACCTCTCTCAGGTCCGTCAGCACCAGGCAAACGCCCGCGGACAGAGGACCGGTGCTGGCCAGTCTCGCTGCCTGCATTTCACAACGGGACCGAGTCAGGCGCAGGGACCCGCGAAGAACCGGGCTCACGGGAGAACGTTCACATCGCTGGCTGGCAAAACCGTGGAAGGCCTCAGGGGGTGTGCAGTCCAATCAGTGTATCTTATTTGTAAGGGAAGCTACACCCGAGGAAGGCTGTGTTTTAGGCAGTGTCTTGAACACAAAGTCCGGTTCTCTTCGGCTACGCCATGAACAAGACAACCTGAACTGATGTTCTGGGCAGTGATATCTGCCTGCCCCCATTATACCTAACAGTGGATCCCTCAGCTAATTTAATAGAGGGGAAATTTGGCATGAGGCCCGCAGGAATAAAAAAGATCAAAAAAGACCTCTGATCGCCCTTGTACCACTTCCTTTCACAAAAGAAAGAGACGCAGAGAAATGCTGTAAGACACGGGCATAGGGCTCCTTAGGCCTCTCATTCCTGGAAAAGTGTTAGGCTACTTTCTCTCTCATGAAGAAATGGGAGGTGATTCATAGCAGCCTATAATCCTTTCCTCTAAAAGATTTAAAAAAAAAAAAAAAAGAAGAAGATCCCATTCCAATTTTTTGTAAATGGTAATAAGAGAGAAAAGTGAGAGAGGTTTGCTGCTCATGTACAAATCAGACTGAGGCATTCAAACTTTCAGAAGCGTAGGTGTTCTGTGAAATACACATGCCATCAGTGCCAGGCGTAAGTGCTAGTCAAAAGCTCTAAGACCCTAACTTTAACCGCACCAGTACCCCCGACGATATCAAGGAATTTAGAAAATATGCAGGTACATTATTCGTATTCTCCAGGCCGGCTTCTGCAGGCAAACTGTTTGGGTGGCAAGCGATCACTTCCGCACAAACACCCTGGCTGAAAGCACACTCCAAACCACTGCCATGCCACTCAAGTTGCCCTCTGGCTGCATCAGCTTTGCAGCCCGGGCTGCATCCTCTCATACTGCGACTGTGCAGGGAAGCACCGATGGTACCCGGAGAAGGGGTCTGGACTCAGGCATGCAGTCACCGGTTTGTTTCAAAGGTGACCGACCAGGACATTCAGCACTACGTCGGCGTCGTTGAATGACGACCAGCAAAAGACCCACTGGTCCGCTGTCTTTGTTCTTCCAGATTCTGAGCTGACACTACGTGATGCGTAGCTGTGGGAAGAGTTGTGGCAGAAAAGAAAAGGGACTGAGCGATGTTCCCAAAACCAGAGTGCACACGGGGCACGGCTTATGATCCTGGACGTCTGCAACATCTTTCTTTCTGAATTGATTTTGCTTCTTTGTGACGTTGCTTTTTTTTTTTTTCTCTAGTAACAGCTTGGTTTTGCTGACTCTTTCCAAAATACTTGCGCCATGAAAGTCATAAAGATGTATTCTTTTCAAAGGTTCCACTGACGCCCTGTATCTTAAAGTGTCTTCCCATTTCATCCCATTTGATCCTGACTGCCGCCCTGTGGGTCAGGGAGGGCAGGCGCTATTCCCACTTCGGGAGGAAAAACAAAACCCAGAAAGGAGGGACAGTGCAAAGGCCCCAACTCCAATGACAGTGCTCCTCACCCGCCCCCCCGGACACCAGCACTGAAACAGCGGTGCCAGACTGTCCGCACACTCGGCCTCTCCGCCAGTCCTGCATTCTGCCCCTGGCCTGGAATCTAACTGCACGAGGCCGAATTACTCTACACGGCTGGCAGAGGTTCCCATTTCGACCTTGGAGCTGAATATTCCTTCTGTGTTTCCAACCCCCTTCCCACAGTCCACACCATGGCCATCCCGGCCTTGCCGGGCTATCTTGCCTGCCTGTGACAAATGAGCCACTTTA
This sequence comes from Eonycteris spelaea, assembly GCA_003508835.1. Classification (NCBI taxonomy): domain Eukaryota; kingdom Metazoa; phylum Chordata; class Mammalia; order Chiroptera; family Pteropodidae; genus Eonycteris; species Eonycteris spelaea. The sequence goes on along the minus strand of PUFA01000004.1, from coordinate 8,563,933 downwards.
AAAGCCCAGCCAAGTTGGTACTGAACAGTCACGCACTTGGGGACATGGAAGCAGTTGAAGAGGGGCATCCCTGAGAGCGTGGAAGAACCATTAAGTTTGGTTTAAAAGAAGAAAGAGAATCAATCCGCTGATACCATATTACAGACTGAGAAAAGAGAAAAAAAAAATGTTTTCAAGAAAAATGTCAAAAACTCTATTATGGGGTCTATTGAAAGGAGACAGATTTAAAAAAAAAAAAAAAGGAAGACGTACTGAACGAGACAGCTGATGACACTACGAACACAAAATTTTCTCTTTGAAGTGACCTGGACTAGGTCCGTGAAATCAGTGAACGCTATCATGTAAATCTCACTATTTTTCAAGTTGTGTTAGGTCTGTGTTGGCTTTATTACGTGACCCTCGCCCCTAGCTTCCCCTCCCCCACACACTAAATGAGAAGCCTCAGGAAGGCAAGGATTGTCTCGCCTGTTTCCTGTTTCCTATCCCCAGTGCCTAAATCAGTACCTGGCGCACACCAGGTACTCAATAAACACTTGTTTCATTATACAAAAGCAGCAGGAATTAAGGAGATGCAGCTTGCATCACATTTCAAAATTTTACACTGGAAAAAAGAATCATCAAGGGGGCGAAAAAGCATTAAGTCGTTCCCTACCTTTGCCTTGGGTCTCGCTGTCTGATTGACTGGTCTAAGATGAACTCCCTTTTTAATTCTATCCATCATCTCTTCAACTGCTTGCCTCTTCAGATCTGTGACTTCTTCGGCTAGTAAAAGAACACACACATACATCATCTTATAGTACAAGAAAACAGCTACTTCCTATTTTTTGGTGACTTAGAAAGATTGAACTATATAATTAACCGTGGTCATTTTTTTCAGAAAAGCCACAAAATACCAATAGCTTAAGGGTATCAGCTATCAGGTAGCAACATGTTTCATAATAAAATCTTTTAATAAAAGATCTGCTTGGAAAAATAAGAGATAAATTTTAAGGTCCAGTTTGTAGCCTGGAAATCAGTATTGTCTCATCTATGTTAAACAATGAAAGTGGATGTTGTTCCATTTGTCAGCATAATGCTAAGACCTGAATTTCTACAGGTCTTTTAAGAACCCAACTTTGTAAATAACTCCAAATAATCATTCATCTTTGTCTCAAAGACATTTTTAAAATTTATAATACATCCTATGTCAAAAGAAGCAGCCCAAAGAAGAAATAATTATCAAAAGCCCACTTGAAAATTAAAGATCAAAGAGAATTTTTACTTATTGAAAAAAATTCAGTCAAAAGATGAGTAGCAAATAGGAAAAGTCTATTTTTAGATTGCTATCTTTTGTTTAGGAATCACATGGGAGGGAGACATTTAAGCAAACCTCTTTCCAGTCTTTTCAATCTGCCAATGTTAAAAGAAAACATACATCCAGAAATTACTGCAATTAGGCAATTAAATTTGATTTTAAAATTTCAACCGTCTATTGTATAACCTTTGTCCTATTTGCTGCAAAAACAATAAAGCTGTTGAAATACGTATCCATTAGAAGAATGCAACTGAGGTGAGCTTCCACCTGTTGATCAGAATAGTGAACTCTGCCTATTTCTGAAACATTTATCACTATGAACACAGTTCTAGATCTTGTGTTTACCCCTGACGCACTGCAACCAATATATTTAAGGTTAAATGTCTCATAAAGACCTTCCAATGAGCATCTTATTAAGACTCCAATGGTGGGGCACCCAGTGGCGACTCCACAAGTATCTACCCTCTGACGGACCTGTAAAGTTTTGGATTTAGAGAGCTCATTAATATGCTTTACTATTCGACCAGAAATAACGAAGGCCCGAGAGGATGGCTTCCGAATGAAGGCAATCGCAACTGTGCCCCCACGCTCACTGACAGCGGTGGCGAGCTCTGCTCTGAGAGGACCAAAGTCACGGCTCCTTTGCCCGGCACGTGGCCGGAACTCACTGCCCCTGGGCAGCCAATCCTCGCACACATATGCCCAGGGGAGCGGCGCAGGGCGTGAAGGTCCCATCGCCCTCACCGGTGCAGCTCTGCAGCGGCAGAGTCACCGCTACATTCACTGCATGACCGAGGTTTTAGGACACGGTCCTGACTTCAAATGCCGGTGGCATCCTCACACGCCGCCGCTGAGGTGCGGGGAATTAAAATATCCAAACGGCATTTGATCCGAGCCAGAGATCAAAAAACTCTCTCTGCCAGGCAACGTGGGAAACCCAACGCTGAAGTCTGAACTCCCCCACCACATAAACGAAAAGACTATGTGCCCTTAAACGGCATTTTCCTGGGCAGCTTCGGCTGCTGAGTCACAATCAACAAGGGGACAAGAAAATTACTATGGATAGAAATTCCCTTCCTTCCTTCCTTCCTTCCTTCCTTCCTTCCTTCCTTCCTTCCTTCCTCCTTTCCTCTCCTCCTCCCTCCCTCCTCCTCCTTCCTTCCTCCTCCATCCTTCCTCCTTCTTCCTCCTTCCTCCTTCCTCCCTCCTCTCTCCTTCCTCTTCCTTCCTTTCTTCCTTCCTTCCTTCCTCCTTCCTTCCTTCCTCCCTCCCTTCCTTCTTCCTTCCTTCCTCCTCCTCCTTCTTCCCTCCCTCCTTCCTTCCTTTCTTCTTCTCCCTCCTCTCCCTCCTTCCCTCCCTCCTCCCTCCTTCCTCCTTCCTTCCTTCCTCCCTTCCTCCTTCCTCCTTCTCCTCCTTCCTTCCTTCCTCTCCTCCTTCTTCCTTCCTCCTTCCTTCCTTCCTCCTTCCTCCTCCTCTTCCTCCTCCCTCCCTCCTCCCTCCTTCCTTCCTTCCTTCCTTCCTCCTTCCTCCTTCCTCCTCCCTCCTCCCTCCTTCCTCCTTCCTTCCTTCCTCCTCCCTCCTTCCTCCTTCCTCCTTCTTCCTTCCTTCCTTCCTCCTTCTTCTTCCTCCTTCCCTCTCCTCCTCTCTCCTTCTTCCTTCCTTCCTCCTTCCTTCCTTCCTTCCTTCCTTCCTCCTTCTTCCTTCCTCCTTCCCTCTCCCTCCCTCTCTCCTTTTCCTTCCTTCCTTCTTCCTTCCTTCCTTCCTTCCTTCCTTCCTTCCTCCTTCCTTCCTTCCTCCTTCCTCCTTCCTCCTTCCCTCCTCCTTCCTTCCTTCCTCCCACCCTCCTCATCCAATATCTGCATAGCCATTATGCACTACACAGGGCCTTTGCTGACTCTACTCAAAATCGAGAGAGATAAAATCCAGATCTGTCATTCAAGCACCTGATATGGGTACGGAGTTTATTCCTGGGAATTAAAAAAAAAAAAAATCTCCCCCCAAAACATTTACTTTTCAAAAGGCTGCCCTTTTGAGTAAGACTCAGGAAGAGCTGCACAGCACCAGGAGCACCGCCTACAAACAGATTAGCACTCTGTAAGGAATGACTGAAACCCAATTAAATGCGCCATACAAAAACTAATTAAGGCAGACAGATGGAGAATTATGGTCAACACCATTCAAATCTGCTGCAGCATCTCACATAGCAGGAATTTAAAGCAGTTTCCCATTTTTGCTTGCCAGAATCATAGTGATAATTCAGAGAAGTGCCACTATCTGTATTGTGCACAGATTATAAACCGGGCTTTAATTTCTCAGGCTTTTTCGAATGTAAAGGCTTAATTGGTCTTAAGCAAAAAAAAAGAAAAAAAAATCACTCTGATCAGATTCCCTACTCAGGCACAATATGAGGGCACCACTAGGTTAGCTGCACAAGCTTTCTCTCTCACTGACCCTGTTTTTGAACTAGCAGAAAGCAATCTATATGAACTTCTAAACTATTAAGCGGTTCTAATAAATCTACAAGAATCACCTATGGAGATCTCGTGGTATGTTTTGTAATTCTTTCTGCAATCACGCAGTTGGTAATTGTCTCACAAAAGCATGTAATCAGGGGAACAATGGAAATATGCAGGATACTGGAGATTAAAGAAAAGGACAAATGAAGACAACAGGTCTAATGTTATTGAACTGCCACAGGAAAATAAAATCAAATGTTCTTTGAGTTAGTGCGTCAAGGTCAGTCTTGGATCAGAAAGCTATGTGTAATTAACTGAGGCTTAAATTTTAAGACCCACTTGAAAAAGAAGTTAGTTCTTTTAAAGAAAAAAGAAAAAGACCCACAGACAAAACCATCACCTTGTTGCTCAATAAAACCTTTTGTTACTACCTAAAAGAAACTACAATGAATGTCTAAATGCCACAGGATTACTTTGTCTTTTACTAACGTTTTTAAAAAGGCATTTAAAAATATCTTATGCCCCCATGATGTACCAAATTTCTAAAGAACACAGGGTAGAGCAACTTTGAATTTGACCTAAAGGCATAAAATCGAGAAGAAATTTCCTTAACTGCAATGATCACAAGAACCTGCCGAATGAGGACTTCTGCCTCTCAAAGGGTAGTTAGCACCTTGTTAGCTAATGTTTTGGGTATTTTCTATGTGCTAAGAGCTACTCTAAATGCTTTACATTCTGTGAGCTCATTAATTCCTGCAACCCTTTGAAACAGGAACTAATAATATCCCCATTCTACAGATTAGTAAATTGAAGTAAGAAATTATCAACAAATTAATGACTAAATATGTGATAAACAGCAAGCATACCTCTGAAATCTCAGAATTTGTCCAATAAATGTATTCTTATCAAAATTAGTTATTAACTTTGAAGCGTATAATGATTTCATATTCATTAGACATTAAAACTACTTCTAAAATATTCCACAAACCTTCACTACAATCAAGCTTTGTAAGAGCTATGACCTAGCCACAAAAGCTCCTCCATTCACAAATTCTGAAAAACATACCAACTGTACGGTAAACGCCACCATAACATGTTAACGTAAGAAGACACTGTGATAGCGAGGCTGGTCCCCACATTATGAATGCAAACTCCAGAGTGTCACAGACAATCCCTACTTAAAACTCCTACTGCCCTTAGGATAAATTTCACAACCTTGACCGCAGCCTCCAGAATCTGGCTCCAGCCCACCTATCAGACCTCTCTCTTGCACCCCATGTTCTAATAATACCAATTTTCTTTGCCTCTTAATTTGCCAAATTCCTTCCCCACTTTGGGCCTTTGAATCTGCTGCCCCTCTGTGTGAAAGTCAGCCTCACCCTGACTGTCTAAATCTACAACTACTCATCACGTCTAGACACCAGCCATCCACCTCCACAGTCTCTTAAAGATTTGTACTCCTCCTCCACAGTACTGATCAAAAATTGTATTTAAATAATTATAAATTTAATTGGATAATTACTTGTTACTTCCTGTCTCCCCCATTCAGAAGTAACTTCCAGGTCTTGAACCTCTGGTGCACAGCACTGCAGTACACAGAAGGTGCTTGGTGCAATCTCAGTTCACTTGTTACTGGCTCTGAAAAGCCTTTCCCCAAATCCTCGCTTGAATTACTTCCTCTCTTTCCTGTACACCCAAAGTTCCTTGTCTCTTCACGAAAACACATTCCCCAGCATACCTCGCTTTACAGTGACATGTGTACCTGTTTATCCACTCCGGACCACAAGCTACATAAAGGCAGTGATTGTCACCTGGTTCGGTCTATACCTGCAAACTTCGCACTTCTCCCATGACAATGTGCTCATGGTCAAAGACCTCAGTGAGTGTGAACTGTTGAAAGATTATAGACCATCAACCACTGAAAGTAAAACAAGGAGCCTGAGAATTACTTGTTTCTGGTTGAGCTGCCTTTTCTTTCTTAGCACCAGTGCCGCTGGGGTGGGATCGCTTCCGGATCATGGACATGAGGGACCTTTGGGAGAAAGAAAAAGATGGACAGGCGATTACTGGATGCTGTACCCTCTAAGAAATAACATGTGTAGATTCTAAATAATCCCACTCTTCTCTAGGCGCATGAACGTATAACTAGAATTTAAGTAGAATTTCCACTTTTAATAAACTTTTGGTTAAACTTTTCATGACTTTAAGGAAAAGTGTCTCATCTCTGTGTGAAACCAAACGAATTACTGGAATATGGGGACTACTATAATTACTAATACGACATTTACAAAGTAAAATAGATACAGAAAAACTTCAAATGTCCATATCTAAAACTCAGAGACATCTACCTAAGTAATGTGTTTGAGGGAGACGGAAGGATGAAAAGCTTAGAGGATGTTTTCGGTAAATATCTATTTGTGAAACACGGGCAAAAAAAACCCATGTGAATCTGCACAACACAGACCAGATACATAAGGGATAAAATATATTTAGACCACCAGTCTCTCTGAGCCATGTTTTTAAAATCCGTATAAAATCCAAGTCATGATAAATATGACATTAGAATTTCAAAACCTCCAATATATTAAAAGATACCATAAAGAATAAAAAGAAATTCTAAAAATCAATGGGAAAAGGCAGACACCCCAACAGAAAAATGCACGAAACCCCTGAAACTCCACAGACGACAATGTCCAAATTTCCCATATCCACACCAAAAAGGTACCTGACTTCATTAGTTATGTGGGAAGCACAAATGAAACCCACATTGAGATATTGCTACACGCTTATCGAATAGGCGAGAAATTTTTAAGCCTGATAATATCAGGAGTTAGTAGGTTTGTGGAATAACAGGAATTCTCAAACTGAAGAAGGTGTGTCAGTTGATAGTACCACTTTAGAAACTGTTTAGTATTAGCTAGTGGAGTTGAAGACACATATACCCTATGAGCCAGGTGATTACTGGATGTGTTTGGGAATTTCTAGGAACAGCAGACAGAGAGGGGATTAATAATATAACCCAAGGCAGGAGTGAGAAGTAAAAAGAAAATCTAAAAATTCTAGTGATTGAGGAGCACTGGGCTGTGCTGCCCCAGAGCAAGTATTGCTGTGTACAGCTAGTTGCCCCTTTGCTAGAGCCAACATCATGCCTTTCCTGTCCTCCCGTGCCGGCTTCCTAACTGGTCTTCCTCATGACTATGTTTTGTCAAATCTGGTTTACCGCACTGAGGACATTTGTAAGATAGCTGAAAGAATTCTTGAACTCATTTTTTTTGTAAACTTTTTTGGGTGAATGATAACATTTGTAGAAATGTACACAGACTTATATGCTGTTTTAAAATAATATAAAGTGACCATTCATGTAATCAGCATCTAAATCAAGAAACAGAGGAATACTGGTACCCTGAGTGTTTTATTTTGATCCTTTTTAAAAAGTTATTATTTTTTTTAACCTAAATCTATATCTCTAAACTATAAGGATATAAAAGATAGATAGGAAGTAGGTAGTAGGTAGGTAGGTAGGTAGGTAGATAGATAGATAGACAGACAGACAGGCAGACAGGATGGATGGATGGATGGATGGATGGATAATAGATAGATAGATAGATAGATAGATAGATAGATAGATAGATAGATAGATATACTTTAGCGATGTCTGCCTGCCTATGTGTCTGTGTCTCTTTATCTAAAAACTATAAATATATACATGCTTTTAAAAAACTATATAATTGGAATTTTTCTCTATTTGTGTTTTGTTCTTTTCCCTTTATAGTATTTTGTAAGAGTCGTCCATGTTATTTTGTGCAGTGAAAGTTCATTCCTATTCACTGATATATAATCCATTTTATAAAATGTCCCACAATGTGTTTATCCATTGCGGTACTGATAGATACTTGAGTTGCTACCAGTTCAGAGAAATTATGGGTATTTTACGTGAGCGTCTTGTGCGTGCATTGTGGTGCACTGGTGCTTAGATTTCTTGTAAGATACATAGCAGTATAGCATATACCCGTTAGGAAGCCAGCACGGGAGGACAGGAAAGGCATGATGTTGGCTCTAGCAAGAGGGGCAACTAGCTGTACACAGCAATACTTGCTCTGGGGGCAGCACAGCCCAGTGCTCCTCAATCACTAGAATTTTTAGATTTTCTTTTTACTTCTCACTCCTGCCTTGGGTTATATTATTAATCCCCTCTCTGTCTGCTGTTCCTAGAAAGTCCCAAACACACTGAACGATCTCCCACGAAGCACAGTAAAAAGAAAGCAGTACATCCCGCTCTACCCTGCGAAGTCTCCAGGACTCACCAACCGGGAAAAGCCCATCACTGGGCTTTTAGTTCATCTAATTCCTCTTCTTTGGGTTCATAGTAGCTCAAAGTGGAATTAAATTAGTTTCACCAAAGTTGGAAATTTACTTAGAACTTTAAAATAAGTACATTTTATTCCAGAAGTCAGGAGGATGTCAACTTGCTCATTTTCCTCCATTCTGTCAACTGAAGGCAGGGGGATGCTAACATCCCACAGGAGGTGCGGCTTGAGGAAGGTTCTCACTAACTTAATCTCTCGCAACGCTCTGTGAGGACCCTACCTCTAGGTCTCAGGGGAAATTTTGAGCATGCGTACTATTATTGTACGTAAAGATTCTAAAGCAAGAATTTATTTGTACTACTTGGTGTTTGTATATATTTATAAATGAAATAAGAATATGTGGTCATCACTGTAAACCACCTAAGTAGATGAAAGACAATGTTAGCTTTAAAGGTTCTGAACAGAAGTATAAATTGAGATTGATATGGTACTCAAAGGAACATCGCATGTAATATTAAAAAAGAACCATCTATCAAGAGGGCTTAGACCACAGAGAAAATAAACAGTGTGGGTCTCAGGACACATGAGACCAGGACAAGGTATCTAGGACCAATAATCCAAATCACTGTCTAAAATCACCCCATTTCACAGACACTTCAATTGGATGGATAAAAGCTTCAAGCAAGTGTTCTCTGAAGATGGAACAGTTCAATGGAGAATATGCACCTTGAAATCCTTGAAATCCATAAAGTAGTGCTCTTTATGTACCCTAATGTTTAATTTTATAAGTCAACTTGACTGGGTCAGGAGGTAATCAGATATATGGTCAAACATTATTCTGAGTATTTCTGTTAGGATTTTGGCTGAGATTAACATTTAAATTGGCAGTCTGAGCAAAGCAGATTGTCCTCCCTAAAGTGGGTGGGCCTCATCCAACCAGTTGAAGGCCTGAATAGAACAAAAGGGGGACCTTTCCCCACGTAAGGAAGAATTCCTCCTGTGAGACTGCCTCGAAATTAGGACATCTATTCTTTCTTGCTTTCAGATTCAAACTGAAACACTGCCTCTTCCTGGGTCTTGGGACTGACTTTGGGACTGAAAATACACCATCAGCTCTCCTTGATCTTCAGCTTGTTGACTCTCCCTGCAAATTCTGGGACTTGCCAGTATCCACAATAAAGTGAACCAGTTCCTTAAAATCTCTCTTTATGTATGTGTATATGATATCTATGCACATATCTATATATGTGCATATATATGTACACACACACACACACACATGCTTGTGCGCACCCTATTCTGTTTCTCTGGAGAACTCCAATACACTAATATAACCTACCCATCCCCCGTGAGCCAGCCACACCTGCCCAGGACCTGTCCTAATTTCACTAACACTAGTATAAAATGACCAAAGTATGCCTTCTTCCTTGCTTTCTTCTCTCTTACCTGCCTTCTATGTCAAATGAGCAGGAAGAGGAGGAAAAGGCAATAAAACCACTTAAAGAAACCAGAGGCCCTAGTCTTTTTTTTTTTTTCACTTTCATTTCTATCAGTGATGTACACCAGGGTAAAACAAATGGCTCAGGAACAAAGTTGGAAAACCTCGATTGGTGGGTTCGAACGCCACTGAAACTTAGTATGTATGCAAATATATTTCTTTGAACAGAATGTAATCCTTATCAAAAAAAAAAAAACTCCACAGAGAAATTATGTCTTATACTATTTAAATTTATCTTAAAATAAACATCATTCATGTATTCAATGAAAATTTTCTTTAAAGTGCCTTATAAAAGAATTCATGCTTTAGACATTTAATCTGAATTTTACTTTCATTTCTCAATTTAACTGTATAATGGTGCTCTTTGGGAAAATATTCTACTTAGATTATATTTTGTTTTTAATTCTGAGGGCTCTCAAGATTTCTGAGACTAAAAGCTAAAGGCTAACAGCAAGACTATAATCGATTTTTTAATAGTTCTCCCTCTTCATAGGCAGAAGTGACCTTCTTATCAGCTCAAAACTCCAGATCTTAGAGAAAGATCAAAGTGATGAATTTTCTATTTTAAATGTCAAATTCAGAATCTCTCCTACAGATTTAGCAACCCAGGAGAGAAAGAATTTAAAATACCTGAAATTCTTTTAATTGACTCTTGGCTCGGTCACGTGTAAAAATTATTTTGCTTTAACTACTTCAGTGGCTTAAAGTAGATTATGTCATCCCCTCCTCAGTAAGAAAAACTAATGAGAATTTTTTTTAAAAGGCAAAGCCCCATTTTCATAGTCGTGTGGGAGGGACATGCTACACATTCTATTCAGATGGATCAGCAAAGGTACAGAGTTTGAATAAATGGCCTCTCTGTGTGAAAGGATTAAACAAATCACATGAGTTAATGAAAGGTAAGAATCTAGCAAAATTTTAAATTCCATTTGTTCAAGAATAAATTATACAGAAGCAGCTAACATCATGACAAGAGGAGGTAAGCTGTCACCACAGCAAGCAGGTTGTCTTACATAATTCTGCATGGTGGGATGAAGAACCACAAAGAAGGCAAAATCTGATTCTAGAGCTCCTAGGGTATATTGTGCTTATTCAGGCACTCAGTACCACGAAGTCACCTGAGGCTTCAGAAAGAGTACATTCTTGTCTGCATAGATGACTTCCTGTTACAAGAGTTTAAACATAATTTCTTCTTCTTATGAAAGGTAACTCTCCAGCATTATGAAAGGTTTACATATGAATTCGAGATAAAAAAAAATTAGTACTTTTAATTACTGTTCATAACAATTAATACTGTTAAGTTTTCTTTAGTGCTTTTGTTTTTGAAATAACTGAACAAAGCAGAGCGTTTCAAATTTAAATTAGTGAAAGAAAAAGATGAAAACATTCTGGAGAAGCTCAAAACTCCTTGGTCTTCCAGTTAAAGGAGATTCTAACGTCGTCGACTGAAATTTTAAAACTGAAGACTCGAAACAATTGTTGTAAGTGTCTAGCTCCTCAGTTTGGAACACACACATGGAATCTGACCATCTACGACAGCAGCACACTGTAGGCCTCAAGAATGTCTTTGCCAGGTGTTTTTTCTGCCCCTTTCTACAAATATTACAAGAAAGGCAGAATACATTGGTTTTTAGAAAATGCTCTGAAACCCTAGCTGATATCTTTCATACTTTTTACCATCTCTCTAATGATGCAATCTATGCCTGGATTAAAACAAACAAACAAAAAATGCCACTAACATAAACTTCGGGTTCTCTGTCCAAGAACGACAGACACTCCAAGCTGAGCAGGATGACACTTTGGGGATGGATCGCTTACCGGATGGGGTTGGGCGGTGGGGCGGCGAGGCGGTGGCGGGCGGTGGTGGAGGTACCGAGTTCTCGACTGGTTCACCCGCTTCTGGAGTTCATCGACTGCAAGGAGATCACACATTCAGAAAAGAGCTGCACTAAGCAACTTAACACTCTCCGTACTTGGGAAGGAAAAACCATCACCTCCCTCAAAATCAAGTTCCTTCTCCTGGGGTAAAGTTAGAAATTTCAATGTGAAACTGCAGAACTGTTGAAACGTATCATCATCCAGCCTACTAATTCAAGAGAGATCTTGCATATGTCACAAGAAAATGTGTCCATCTTTTTGTTGTATATACGACTATGGAAAAGAAAAAAAATTCACGGCAATGGCTGAATGGGTGGGCAGTAAGGACTGAGTGGGTAGGAGAAATATTTTTAACAACGAAATATACTACTGAACACTAAGAAATTGTTAATGCTTGACTTTAAAGGGTATAGACTGAGAATTAATTTTAAAGATGGCATTTAGTGCTGAATTTTAATAGCATATTTTCCTCCTCCACTTAATTTCATTCGACAACTGCAAATCCTAGTGTTCTTGATGTTAACCAGACTCAGGCTCTCCAATGTCTGTAACTCAGAAACGTTTTTATTCCTTTGAAGAGCATTCTGGAAATATAATTCATTCATTCGCTTCGTTCAAGTCACTAATGGAACAGATATCTACGAAGCACCAACAACGTGCAAGGGCCTACACTTTCCAGACATAGTTCTATCGAGTGCTATTCCGGATCAGTGCTCCCAGTTTTAGGGAGCACCATCTGAACTTATATCGCAGATGCGAACCCCTGTCACGAGGGCTCTCATAGGCTGTAGGTGCTGAATATCGTTTGCACACAGGAAGCGTGCTCTCTCTCTCTCTCCACGGCCATTCCACTTTCCGTGACTGACCGTACCTCTCAATGACCTGCCCATCTGTTTTTACTCTCAACACTTAAATAAGGTCTCTGACACCAAGAATCCTCTAGTTCTTCCATACACATGTGACCCTCTCTGCAAAGGGATTTGAGTTCAAGGACAAAAGGCATGGCTTTTTCTGTAGTTCCCATAGTACCCTAGGGTATGGCTGGGTATACACAGAAACTAAATAAAATGTTCCAAACTGAATCTCAAATATCTCAAGCGTCTGCACCCTCTGTTTATAACAAAGGTAGATGGCTTTCACTATAGGCTGCCCTGAAGGTCACGAAAAAGAATGGATTATTAATTTTAGATCAACTTTTAAAAAATATACTGTAATTAATGTTCATTGCGGATTAGCAAGCACTGAATATTTTGAAAGAAAGAGCCAACTTGGTTCTTCTGTACAGATTTCAAAATTCTAGTATAAAATTAACCAAAAATATCTCAAGTGAATATTGAAGCTGTTATAAAGGGAACAACCCGCTTCCTCAAATTACCTACCTTCCAACAGAAACTTATTACTTATCCCTGTGAAGTACTCCGACTCACACATTCCTGTTAAGCTTTCTAGAACTGAATGAATAAATCCTTTGATTTAAGTATCCCCTTGTTTTAAAAGTTTTCCATTTAATATAAATATTGTTGCCCATTTTATTGTTAGGTGTGATATTTTAAGTATTATTTCATGTGTATAATTAGACACCAAAGATGAAGGTGGTATAAATCTTAAGTTTAATTCTTTTTAAAAATGTACCCTGAAATGAACAAAATAAGTACTTAATGAACACTCATCAATGAAGCCCTGAGAAATGCTAAAACGTGGGTGTTCCCCTCTTAATGGTATCTTTGTCTCTTAATGTTCCTAAAGGCTCTGGGTCCAAAAGAGAAGTAAAAATACGGAGGAATCATTTGATTACAGCAGCCACTATACTGAATTGCAATGGTTAGAGATGAAGGAATTTAAAAACAAATCTTGGTATTTTCCTATAGCATTCAGCAAATGTGCCAGACGACCTATAGGCCAGGTTTTGTAGTTATCGATGGGAGATTCACTGACTAATAAGACATAGCAGCATACTCAGCGCTTTTACCGGAATGCTTTAAATTTCTGGCTTTCTCCTCAGAATTCTGATATTTCGATTCCAATTCTTTTTTATCTTCTTCTAGAAGTTCCAGCTGCTGTTTGAGGTTGTGTATCTCTTTGTGGAGTGTTTCATTTTCCAGTTGCTCTTTCAATTCTTTGACCTACAAGTAACAGATAGACTCTTATGTGGTGATACAGTTTTTCCTGTGTTGAGGAAAATCAAGAGAAAAATGTGTCCCTTTTACTTTGCGCTTCATACCAAAGAGATTAAAAACTATAAAAATTCTGGGATACATAAAACTTAAAATCATTATCGACTTTTTCATTCAATATCAATTTACTGGAGACTTATGCCCCACATAATTTAAGTTTTAAATGTGAGTCAAAAAAGTACAATCAATCATACCTAAACATTTATTTAAAACAGATGAATACTTTCATACCCATTTTCAAGAGAAAAATTCAGGTATATTAAAGAGACCCCTGTGGGAACAATTTGATAACAGCGATCAAAAACCTTCAATGAACAAAGAAAGAAAGAAAGGCCTTTTAATTCAGTAATACTACTTTCAGAATTTGTTTTAAAGGTGATAGTAAGACAAGTGTTCAACTCTATTCACTGAAGTGTCCTTTGTAACAGGGAAAAATAGGAAATAATGTCCACCAATATTATTAATTTAATGAATTCTGGTGTGTTCTTAAATGAAATACTATGCAACCATTTAAAATCACATAGTTCACCATACACATCAACGTATGAGAAGATGTATTACCAATTGAAAAAAATATCAGGTTATAGAGCAGCATGCCTGTTATTACGATCCCATTTAAAGTATATTCATAAAATTATATATTTTATATACCATTTGGATGTACACCAAAATATGGGATTCGCAATTTTCTTTTTTACCCTTTTCTGCATTTTTAAAATTAGTTTATTAGAAGGAGCATACATTTTTTATAATCATAAAAACGACACGGTGTGTTTAAAAGATTGCTGAATCTACACGGGAACTTACAGACAGGTAAGAATTCTTTCAAACCACCTACATGAAAGATTATATAGAATAACTATATGGTATAACATAACAGTTTTAGAAATACTGATTGCTATCATTTCATTCATGACTTTTATCGACTCTTCAGTACCTTGCCACTCACCCCGACAAGGTGTATACCCAACAATATAGTCCCAAACCTCAGTTCAATTCAGTGGGGCCTAGGCATGTGTGAATTGAGTTACCTGTGAGAAGTAGGACTTCTCAGAACCAAAAAATTCCAGCATTATCTAAATTTTAAAGAAAACAGTCTTTTATTCTCTCTTCATTTGAAATGGTAATTCCAGCATATGGGAGAAAAGACAAAGACATTCTTCCCTTCTCATACGACTTCCCAGGGACAACAACTCTTCCTCCAGAGGTTCTCTATGCATATACCAACATTTCTTACGGAGGAAAAAAAAATCTACCCCACCTCACTGCCAACTTCGTAAAAGCTTCAGAAACTTCCAAGGATTAAATGTCAACACTGTTGCTTAAAGAGACTTCGACAGGTGACAATAAATAGCAGCTAACAGCCTTTCCTTCGCAAACTAGGCACATTGTGAGTAGTATAAATATTGATGTAATTTTTCTTAAGTGGTTTCTTTAACTTGAAAGCCTTTGTTCCACCTCCCCGCCTCTCCTCTCCCGCATCCTCGTTCTCACCTACCACGGTGACTACCCTTTCTGCCTCGCACCTGAGGTAGGCTGTGTCAGCTGGAACGGCTCCACTCGAACAAACTGAAATAACCACTTAGGGAGTCTTTAAACATAGACATTTGTGCAAGTTTACGAAATCAGAAAATTTCTCTAAGCAAACAATTACTACTAACATGGACTTTTCCTCCCTCTTTGAATAAAACCTATGCCTTCCTACAAGCTCTCTGAGGCTAATGCTCTGCTGGTGTATGCAGTCTCCAAAAAATGCAATCGACTCACAGCTTTCCAAACAGTGCGTTGTGTGCATTATACAGGATTTCGGAGTTATATCTTTTTCCTCACTTCTTCTGATCTTTCGGATCGTTAAAGATAAATCTATAATAGCATGCTATAAATTTCAGCTGGGCACTAAATTAAGTTCATTCTGGTACTTATTTTTTCTGAAAGGTGACTTGTAGGCAAAATATGGAACTCTAAGTAACTAAACTAACTCCTTCCATTTTAAATATGTCTGTGTGTGCGTATGGCTACGTGTGTATATTAAGACTCCAGAAGAAAACCTGCTACCTTTTGCTGATGCTGAATTCTCTCTTCCTCAAGGAGCTGGGTGAGTTTTGCATTTTCATCTAAAGCTTTCAAAAGCTGCTGGTCAGGAGCGGAGCTCTGCAGCAGAAGGTGGCTTTGTCTCTTCAGCTTATTTTGTTCAATGAACATCTGCAAAAGTTAGTGAGAAAAATGTACATACCAGTCAAGCTCAATATCTCCTCAACTTGAGCAAAAGGAAAGCATGTGGGCTTTTTATTAAAAAGTTAAAGGCAGTTTCTGAATTTGGTAGGATTACAGTTTTAGAAGTAATGATTGCTATGATGCATTCAAAACTTGTATACAATCTTCAATACCTCTACCCTTGCCCCAACAAGGTACAATATTGAGTTGTATACTTCTTTAGTTTTTAATATTTTATTATAGCTTTAAAATCCATTAATAGTAATAGCAGCTAATATTTATCAAGAACTTATCTTATGCCAGGTACTCTACTAAATATTTTATATGTATTATTTTAATCCTTACACCAATCCTATGAGTTACTACCTCTGCTACGAAAGCTAAAATTTACTAAACATTATGTGATACTTATGGTGGTAATCATTTTACATGTTATACCATCTACTTCTTAGAACAACACTGTCAACTAGATACTAGTATCCTATTTTTAGTAATAAGGTAACTAAAGCTCAGAGGGGTTAAGCAACTTTCCCTAGGATACATGTAAGTGGAAAACCCAAATTTAAACCTGATCTGTCTACTTTACAAGCCCAAACTCCTAACAACCTGGCTAATCATCTGCTATTTACTAGACCTAATGTTTTATTTTAAACCAATTAGTTTGCCCCAATGATGAAAACAGTTATCAGTAGGAAAGTAAAAGAGAAGGGAAAAGGTATATTAATATTTATATTAACATTATATTTAATGAGTCAAATTGCTTTATTAAGCAATGTACACATATTATTCATTTAATCTTCACAACTTCCCATGATTGAAAATAACATTGTTTTCTATTCACCTGTTATTTCTTTTCCTTAATACCCTCCCCAAATTAGCCCATGGGTGATCATGTTTTTGTTTTTGTTTTTTTTTAAATGGCTAAGTGTGAGTAGGAGAGAAACTTTCCATTTTTCCTTTACACAACTGTTTGTATTTCTTACAAGGCATATATGTTGCCTTCATAATTAAATCCATAAATTAAATTAATTTAAAAGTTCATTTCTAAAGCTCTAGACAATAAGCCTGAAAGGGCATAGCTCATCGTATTTGACTTCTTCACCATTAAATTCCCACTATCAGCACAGTGTCGGCTCAATAAAATATTTGCCGAATGCACCAAAGAACAAAATGTGAAAAACTGATACTTCCCTTGTTAAACTAAGTCATGAACCTTTTAGCAGTAGTCAATTGTTGAAAATCCGAGAATGTGTCAACCATACAAAAAAAAGAAGATATGCTAGTTCTGATCTAGCTTTCTTTTCTTAAAAAAAAAAAAATAGTTTTCTTTCCATTACTATGTAAATCAAATCTGGATATTGTAAAATTATTGCACACTGCAATTCTTTATGCTGCCAGCTGCTCCTGCTGTCCCTTCTCAAGAGTCTGTCCCCTCATTCTGGGCTAACGTGTCAGCATCATTGTTTCCCCTAATCACCACCAGGTGAATGGCAGAGCAAATCACTCATTTTCATATTCTTAGTGGAGTCTTGCTTCTTCCATCTATCTTCTCTGCTATTGCATGGCCTTCAAGTTTCCTCAGAGCTGCTTTGTATTCTAACATCGTTCTACAAACAACAGATGGAAAACTGAAAATGCCTCTCCATATAAGACCCTGGCAGTCAGGTCAAAATCGGCCAACCTTTTCCGTTTCGCAATCAAGGCGTCTTCACATTATCTCTACTCTCCCTCCCCCTCAACTGTTTATATAGTTCCATTATTTATATTACTGCAGCTTTTTCCAAAGGGCTGTGACACACTCCAATTCTTTTTTTCTTTCTTCCAGGTAATCAGAGAACAATATTTATTCACCTTTCATTAAACTCACTGAATAAAATGAATCATATTTCAAATCAGATCTTCTTAGGCTAAACCTTTTATAGAGTTCATTGCTAGCACAGCTACATTCAAGCACAGAAAGATTCCTGCACGAAACCATAATCTGATTTTCAAACATCATTCACCTAACCCCATGCCTTGTCTTCTTTGTACACTGGATAGTTCTAAGAATGTTTTCCATTTCCTTGACTACTTTCCTTCAACTCACAGTATACACACAGATTCAAAATATTCATGCACGATGGAAATCTCTTGCAGATCAGCTCTCCATCATTAGCTGTTACAGTCCAGATGACTGGGACCTCATCATTTCCCTGGAAAGCAATCCAGAGCCACAGAACACCCAATGCCTACATGTCAACAAAGATAAGCCAGAACACGAGAAGCTCAAAGCTTACTTCTAACATGAAAGGAAAAAGCATCACTCTGGTGAGAGGCTGAGATAATGGATGTACAACATGGCGATGTCCCACGGCACGTGGAAGCATCAGCTCCCATGATGACAGCACTGATATAGCAGCCAAAGAGAAATACTAACATCGTGATGTTGCTATCTGAGATGGTATACGGGGATGTAACTCAGATTCATAAGGCTACTTTGAACACAGACAAACCCTAAACTCAAGCTGGACCACAAGTGATGATATCCCCTAAATATGGCTCTCTCTCCCCCATGTAGCATTTTATAGTTTTCAAAATACCTTTGAAAAATCATGCCATTTGAATTGAAAATCCACTTGGGTAGGCGGGTATCATCACCCATTTTACAGATGGTGAAAGCGAACTTTCAAGAGGCTGAGGGACTGCTCTAAGGTCATACAACTGGCAACTGACTGACGTGCCAAACTTTGAACCGAGATCTTCTGACACCAAGTTCAGTGAACCTGATACTATTCCATAGCCGCCTCCCTAAATCGGTTGATCCTTAATTCAAAGTGATAAGGTCTTACTCACCCTCGAAAAATCAAAAAATAGTGGGAGGTGTCATCTGCAAAGTTCTTTCAAATATAAAGATCAAAATACAGGTTTCTACAAGAAACTTACCTCTTGTGCAAATGACTCTGCTTTCTTTCGAAGGTCTTTCTCCAATTCCAAGTTTACCTGCATTTCCTCATACTCTTCCACTGCTAGCATGGACACTTAGGGAAGAAAACGGATAATGTGTCACACAGATTAACAGAAATGTAGGTGAAAAAGAGGTGAAAAGATTCTTTATACAGGCATGTAAGCACCCTCGACCATTGCTGGTTGGGATATAAACTGATAAAATCTTTTTCAAGGGCAATGTAAATCAAAAATCTAAAATTACTCATAATCTTTGACTCAATGATTCCACATTTAGGAATGTATTTACATATTCTCTGAGAGCGAAATAATTTTCAGAGAATAAATCATGAACATATACAGAGCTTTAGTTTCTGGGATGCGCTCTGCATTGTTGCTGAAAATACTAAAATAATAAGTGGTTTAACATGGAAGGGTCAGTAAAGCACGGTACGTACAAGATATGTTAGAATGCCATCAAATTTATATTATAGGAGCATATTTATTGAATGCAAAGACATTCATAATTTTGAATGAGGTCATTTTTGTTTTTTAAAAGCCACATACAAAACACATCATCAAGGCATTTCGCAGAAGAGGAAATATTTGAAATGCCAATAAACATGTGGAAAAATGCTTATCAGGGAAATGGAAAGTAAAAACACAGATACCTTAAGAGGCAACACACAAAAATCAAAAAGTACATGTCAAGTTTGGAGAGGATATTGAACAATGGGAACAAATACACTGCTAACAGGAATATAAACTTATAAATATTTAAAAAGTAATTTGGCATTGAAATTGAAGATAAAAATTTACATTTGGCCTGTTATCTTAGTGAAACTCTTGGATATGTGCCCCAGGAAACATGTATAAGAATTTTCATAACCATATGACTTGGAATAGAAAAAAAAAACTGAAAAAACTCAAACGTCCACCAACAGGATACTGGACAAATGGATTTTGGTACAGAACACTGAACAACATATTAAACAGCAGTGAAAACAAATACACTACAGCAAACCCTTCAACATGGATGAACCTCATAAACAGAATGCTGCAGAAGCTCATATGCGAAATGATATACCATTTATATAAAGCTGGAAAACATGCAAAATTAAACAATTTGCTATTTAGGGATACATATGTATTTGGCAAAACGATAAGAAAATGATAATGATCCAAGGAGAGGTACAAGCAGAGAGAGCTGTTCAGAGATGTTCTTTACCACTGGGTAAAGAGATATTTCTTTGCTGGTATTTTCTTTGTCTTTCATATATGTTAAAACATATTTAACAAACAACATAATGCATATATAAGGTTCTCTTTAAGATTGGAAAAATATACAGTAAAATACTAACAGTGCTTCGTATTGGAAAGATTGAGATTTTTTTCCTTTTCCTGTATGAACATGTGTACTTTCCAACGAAAAAGATTAGCTGAAAAAAATATATAAGTATATACATATACATAGTGTGTGTTATGTATGCATATGTTATATATGTTATACACACATGTATGTATGTATGTATGTATGTATGTATGTTATTTTAAGTGTTCTCCATGCTTACACAGAAGAGAAACAGCCTTATATCCATTCAGGCCCACAGTCAGAGCTTTGAATTAAAGAATTGCTGTAGGACAGAACCTTCAAAGGGAAGGTCTTGTCAAAGAAGAGCAACACAAACGCTACTTTCTGAGTTCTGTGGTCCCTTCCGTTAAATCACCGTGTAGATGGGACAGAGGGGTTGATGACGCCATTAGGAACCAGGCATAACGTAAGGAGATACAGTGTTTGTCTCTCCATCGGCTTCTGGCACCTTCAATCCTGAGCTGAGTCATGTCAACAAACTCTTTAACAGGCTCTCCTGATGGCCGCTCTCCCACAAGCACCAGGGTGCTTCAGTCCTAATTGACTAAGGGCCAGTTCGCTTGGTAATGACATAGAATTTCAAGCTCTAAATTCTGGAAACCTACTGCCTACTTAGGGGAAAGACTAACAGTCTTACTCAAGTAAAGCAATACAAGTGGTGGCTTGTGATGTGAATTATAGGTCCCTGAGAGCTAAAAAATTTTCAAATCTATTTTAAAAAGCAATTTCATGAACAAAACAAAGAAGACTATGACTCTCTGAAGCCTTGGACAAGATAATTGACTCTCTTTTCTATGTCCAGAACGTTATAATAAAAATGTAATGTTCATATGTCTTGGCCTTTTTGCTTGGATTCTGAAAGAAATTAGGTTGGTCCTAGTCATGTATTTATTTATATAATCTCTCTTTTCTTAGACAGGGTGTTCTCTGAAGGCAAGAGCAGTGCGATTCACCTCTGCAGAACGGTTTCTAGCACCGTGCATCAAGACTGAAAATTCTCCTACACCCTATCTTCTTAAATACAGACAGACCAGAGAACTTCTTCCACCCGTAACTACGAAGTCCTTCGTTTGTTCAAAATTCTCAAATCCTGAATGATGCAAAGATGGAGAATCCCCATTAGCAACAATGGAGAGGCCTGGGCCTGAACGATTCCCTTTTGGTATTGCACGTTCCGAATTGGGGAAGAGAACAGCTGAGGGGGCAAAACGGAGAACAAAGGACGTGGTAAGTCCCCTCCCTCAGAATTCCATTTGCAGAACTAGAATTTGGCATCACTCTCTCATCCTAAACCAGGGGACACAGAACAGTGCCATGAGACTTGATGTTGTGCTTTCGGACAAGTAAGCCCACACCACACAGTTTTCTCTAGAAGTAGAGAAATGTCCTTTTTTGGAGAAATTTCCTTCTTACCAGGGAACCAGGTCTGCATTTCCTGACTAACAGATTCCTTTTTATGTGATTCGGATAAACGGTCATAAATTTGTGAGATGATCATGGAGCGTAGCACTGGCCCCTAGCCAGCTCAGAGCCAGCGTTCGGGCACAGAGCGGGAAATGTGTTAAGACTTCAGAGCAAGCATGCGCTCTGTGTAACAATTATACGCTCACCTTCCCTTTGTCCCACTTTTCACATCTCCTTAATTAAAAATTTTACCGTATCACGTTGCCTGCATTTATGTAGATAGCCTAATCTATTCGAGACTGAACAGAGATTTGCTAAATAACCTATCAAATACATAAAAACTGAGGGATAGCCAAAATGGCCGTGGTCCCAGGACATATGCAGGACAGATCGAAATTGAGGTTTGAAGTTTTGAAATGAGTGGGTCCTGAGTACCTTACGTAAAAGCACTTTGAAATGTCCCAAGACTCTAAGATGGGGGGTAAAACAGACATGAGAGAGACTCATTGGTAGAAGTCAGGAAAACACAACCCAGAAGATTTCTGTTACAAGAATCTTTAGGCACAGGTATAAAACAACATGATACATGTAAACAAAACAAATTACATATGCACTCGAGAAAAAAAGACTGGAAATACATACCTCTATTGCATTTTTCTAAGACTTTTCTCTGTTCAAGGACTTCTGAATTTAAAACATCTTTTTCTTGTTTAACTTTATTTACCTAAAAATGCGAGATTTTGAAGGGAGAAAACACGCAAAATTGTAAAATATGACATGTGGTGATGTATGATTCTCAAACTGCTATTCAACTTTCTACAAGAAGTGAACAATTTAAAGTAGTAATTGGCTTCGCTGTCCCAGGCTTTTATTAAAGCTCTTCTTAAAGCCTGAAAAGTAGCTCTTTAAGTTAGGATGCAAATTTGCTAGAGAGTTTATTTACATATTCCAAATGACATTGACATTGGTCCCTGAACATGGTAGTGTTCTAGCTGGCCAGTGTAAATAATTGATACTTTTAATGCAAATATCCGACTACAAAGCACCCAGAAAATACCATGAACCATTTAGTCAGAGATCCAGTACTCAATTGTGGTATTCTTAAACTCTGATGATATTTGGCTTACGTAAAACATACATAAATTTTTCAAATAAAAAATACTTTTCAACTTTGATACTTTGGGCTTAAATAAAATGCACAGTACAGTAATCTTCCCCCAAAACTTAAATATCTGAAATAATTTTTGGCATCTAACAATAAGGGAAGAGACTATCATAAAACAGTTTTAAAAGAATGTAAAGCTGCACTTATCAAAGTGGATAACTCTCAAATGCATTATATGGGATGAAAAAAAAAGCAGGTACATTACAGTTTAAAAACACTCAAAATGCTATGTACTGTAGTACAAATTAATACGAATATAGCATTGGAATGATAAATCCCAAGTTCAGAATAATGGTTTTTTTGGGGAAACGGGGCAGGGAGCGAGAACGTAATTACGGAGAGAAAGACACTGGGGTTTTCGACACTATTAACGTTTATGTTACTCAGCTAGATAATAGACATACAGATGTTCATTATTTTGTTTTTTTATACTTTTTGGGTATCTGAAAGCCATAATAAAAATAATTTTTGAATGGCTTCCAATAATACCTCTGTGGGAGGGAGAGAATCATCAATAAATAATTGTAACTGAGGAACGGGGTGCATCAGCTGTGTTTCCTGACTCTCTCCTACAGTTACACTCAATAAAAAAAACTAAGATAATGGTCCTGAAAGGGATTCTGAATCCATCAGCACTTCCAGATAGACTTAGAAGTGGTTTCTTTTAGTATAAACTATATTTGTGTTTGGTTTCAATTAGTAACTGCTATACATTGTCCAATAAAAATGCCTTCCAAAATATCATCATCTGTCTTCTTATTCATCAGGATGCTCTACCACAATAAGGCAAAGCTATTGGGGCTGGGAGACTGGTGGGCCCTGCTTCCCAACCTTTTTCGCATTATGGCCCTTAAGATGATAATATGCACATGGGAATTGAGGCAACCGGATGAGGCTCCTGGCTGAAGGGTTAACACTCTGACACATTGTAAGCCCTCTGAGGTCTATCAAGGTGATATACATAGAACATCATCAGGTGGGGAACTCTGGGCTACAGAATCTGAGAATTATCGACATAGTTATATCGGGATTGCAAAGGCAGATCCTTGAAGCCTCATGCAACCAAAAGTAATTATGTACTTCTGCTCTTAAAGACAATTCAAAAAGAAAAAGTAAAAGATTCTCCAGCTACCCACTGGAGCCATTCTACCATCTATCATATACACGTTGGAGGTCACGGGGTGGACTCCCCAACCAGCCAAGCAAAATACTTGTTCACCAGCAGCAACAAATGTACGACTTAAATTGCAGATATTCTTACGAGTCTGCCTCATACAGTGACTTATAAGGGGCAACAGAAATACTCCAATGCTATTTTAGTGTTTCATTTATTGAGCTAGGTAGTGGGTATATGAATCTTCATGATTTTATTTTCTTTACCTTCTTGCATGTCTGAAACAGTGGGGAGGAGACAAGATTAAAATTGGTACGTGGTTCTCATGTCAGAAATCAGCTTCCGATAGCAAGTTTTTAACATGCAGTCCCCAAACACCTTGATAACACTAAAAGTCTCGCCTGTCAGGCCTAAGATACATACTTCTTCAATTACTTCTACAAGTTTGCTCTTGAGACTTTCCAGTTCAATGGCTAATATCTTCTTTTCCTCCTGAGCAGATACAATTTGATCTCGAAGTTCTGCATTTAAAAAAAAAAAAAACATAAGGGAAAAAATACAAATAGACGTATTTTTAAAAGAAGAAAATCAATGTTGAAAAAAGAATTGACAATGCCAGTCCACATGCAGCTTATGGTCAAGGCTATTTAACAATTAAAAGGAAAATAAAGAAGCCAAAGACAATGAAAAGCTCACTTCCGTGCCCTACAACAACAGCCATAGTTAGCAATAATTTTATATCAAACAATCTCACCATGTTAAATGCACCAGATTATGTGTTCTTTGAATTCTACCAAAACCACGTTCTAGAAAACGGTCTGGCATTTTAGAAGTAAAATTTTTTAAGCCTTCAGCAAAACAATTTAAGTCACTGTACTCATTTCTTTTTTATTTTATAATGGTCATGGGCTCTTGTCACAATACAATATAAACAACTGGGCAGTTACTAATTTGGAGATTTTCATTTGAAGAAAAAAATCCTGATTTGCTGCCAATTTACAGCCCTTAAACATTATTTGAACTGACTCAAAATATAACCTATTTGAAAAAGGGTTAATTCTAGTAATTTTCTCTCCAGAGTTGTGGGTGTTTTGTTTCTTAATTTATTTCATATTTCTTATTATTGGGATTTAATGAAAACGGTGTTCCTTGAATGGAAATATTAGCAAGTGTAAATGCAAAAGCTTCTCATGATAGATTAAAGTTACTTCTACCATTCACATGTTAAAAATATATAAACGGATTAGCACAGAGCACTTAAATTTACACCCAGGCTTATGGTTTTGCCAGTTTGTCTTTATCTACTTTTAATTTTTTACCTTTCTCCAAGGACAATAAGGAACCTGCTTTTTGGTGATTTGTAAATTAAGTCAAACGTTTTTACATGAACCCAGCTTAAAGGAGTTCTCAGAGACTTCTTTCAAGGTCACTTTCCCTACTGGCTGGCTCATCCCAAAGGCAGAACAAGAGCTACCATGCAGTTTGAGACCTAACAGAAAGCAGAACTATGAACAAAAGAAAATTCTTTAAACTGCCTCTCCCTTTCCACTAACGTAAACATTGGGTCCTAGGTCAAGGTAGTGGAGAGTCAGGCAAACATGACTCTCTTTAAACAGTCATCCCTCGGTATTCGCAAGGATCAGTTCCAGGATCCCCTCGGATATCTGCGAATGCTCAAGTCTCTTACATAAAATTGCACGGTGTTTACATACAACCTAAGGAGAGCCTCCTGTACACTTTAGTCATCTCCAGATGTAAGACTTAATACAATACCGACGTTATGGAATGAGTTGTTATACTGTATTATTCAGCAAATAACAAGAAAAAAATGTCTGTACCTGTTCGGTAAAGACAAAACCATTGTATAGGCCTAACTACAGAGTCCCCGTCAGCCATAATGTAACATTTTTTTTCTGAATATTTTCGATTCATGGTTGGTTGAATCTGTGGATGCGGAACCCGTGTATATGGAGGGCTCACAGTACTTTCTTCTTTACACTTCCAAATGAAGTTTTGTCTACCAAGCACACTAATGAGTACAGCTTTTGACAGTGCACTATGTTTAAATGTCCCAGTAGTTACTGAATCAAAATCTGCTTTCTTATGTCTTTAACATCAACAATGCGTGTGTGCACGTCTAGTGTATTTAACAGATGTATCATATGACCTTGCCTACGGCACTTCTTGCTGACCAACACAGTTG
This sequence comes from Eonycteris spelaea, assembly GCA_003508835.1. Lineage (NCBI taxonomy): Eukaryota > Metazoa > Chordata > Mammalia > Chiroptera > Pteropodidae > Eonycteris > Eonycteris spelaea. Next base: position 8,537,932 of record PUFA01000004.1, on the reverse strand, counting down.
TTCAATACTACATAATGCTTATAGCTCATTGCCTCAATCAGATGGTAAGTTCTTTGAGAGCAGAGACTAAGCAATTTGGGGAGGAATCTTGCCTAAAGATTCCGGCAGAGAGCCAGACAACCAGGAGGGGCTGGCTAGATATATTTTAATTTGTTCTTTCTTTCATTTTCATTTCATCAAAATATCTTAACACATAGTCCATATTCAAGTTTACAGGCTAACTGGCTGTCTGTCAAAACAATGGTTTCAAAAGTGCCCAGACCCAAACAAGAAAGTGATGCATAAAGACAAATGTTATATCCTAGCATGATTCTCCATCAGGCTACTCCCTAGGACATTTAAATCAGAATTTTTTTTGAGGTAGACCCAGGCATCAGTATTTTTTAAAGTTCCCATGTGATTCCAATGTGCAACCAGGGTTAAAAAAAAAATTATCGAAAATATACTCAATAATTAAGTCAAGGGTCCCACCTTTGATTTGCTTCTGACACTGTACAGAGACACAAGTCTCAGCAGCACCATCTGGGTCTGTAGATGAATCTTCATCATCAATGTTTATCTCTTCGGTTATTACATCTGGTCCCAGCTTGGCCATGTATAACATACTGATTCTTTTCAATGTCTTATTTTCTTTGTTTAGCTAACGCAAAATATAAAGATGGTTAACAGTAGTCAAATGAGTGTCTGGGATTTTTAAACAATAAATTAAGGGTACTTCTGTCTTACATATTCATCACATTCATAGCATAACAATTAGAAGATTCATTAAAAAAGGTTTTACTTACACTTTTAAATATTTAACTTATTACTTTAACGAAGACCTGATGCCTAGATTATAGCCAGCAGCATGTGAGAATGCTAGTTATAACTGATAAGAAATCTAAGGAAATTAAAACACCAGCATAGATTAAACCAAGCATGACTTGATTGCCTTAATTAAGGCACCTTATTTCAAGTGAGTGTTTTCTTTGATGCTGTACTGTGAACTACTTTTAAATCTTTGCCCGGCACTCTGTCTTTTCTGGACACTGCCATTCCTCTGCTTTGTTCTATGTGATTTCAATGGAACAGCCAGGTTTCCCCCAAAACACACCTTATCCCTTTGGCCACAGATGATTATTCCAGGCACATGACCCAAGCTTGGTCAATCATATCCCTTCTCTAGAAATCTGGAGGCTAGAACTAAGAGATTAGTTTCTTTCTATACATTCCAGATGTAGAGAAGCAGGCGGCAATCATGTTCTATTACTGAATTGATGAACAGAGGAAGGAAGTCTGTAGGAAAGCCCAAATGAGGCTGATATGTAGAGCAAGGCGGAGGAAAAGCAATAAGGATAGGGTTTCCCACAGGGCTCCAGCCCATCCCTGAAATGCTCCTAGCTAACGGGTTCTATGGTTCTATGCTTACGTTTTCTCTTCTCAAGACTAAAAAATAAAAAGTTTCCTCTGAGGACATGAAAGTATTTAAAAGACTGATTTCTCTAGTGTAAAATATAAAATATAGAAATGCAAATAAAGGTTATTTATTTCCTTTACAAAGAGCCCCATACCATCGAAGCAAGTTCTGAATTTACTTCACATTGGACATAAATACAAACAGAAACATAAGTCATTGGAGAGTAGCTGCCCTTCCCTACTATAAACCTTACACCAGACTAAGGTGTTTAGTCTGGTACTTGCCAACTTTGCCCCTTGGTAATCATAATTAGAAACTCTAACGGTTTCTCTTAGGAAACCATTTAAACCTGGAAAACTGAATTCTTAACCCAGTAAGAATGAATCTAAATATATCCCAGGTAGTGTGGTGTGGAACACAAAAGGTTTCCCTGAAATCCCTGGGGAATCAGGAAGATCACTTAGAAATGGCTATGAACCCTTCCGTGGATTCTTCCCAGAAGTCTGGTAAGCTCCATTTAGGAAATCAGACACAGCCCTCTTCCCCCGTCCCAGCCCTCTGCTCCAGCTTCTGGCTCCCCAGATTACATGAGAGGGTCAGGAATAAGATGTGAGGCTCATGATTTTTCAACCCCTCTTTCTTAAAACAGAAAATTAAGTAAATACTGTTGGGGTGAGGGGATGAACCATGAACACTACGGCATTGCACTGGAGGCTCAGAAGATCCTTGTCCATTCTCAAACAATGCCATCTTTCCCGAATGATAGGGGAAAAAATAACAATTTAAGAAAAAAGTGAAAAAACGCAACTTAATTTGTAATTCTGCCTCTTAATATTTAAACTAACAGCTCCACACATTAGACTCTCTAGAGAGCTTTTAAAATATCCCAATGCACAGCCCCTCACCAGACCACAATCCCTGGCATAATCCCAGCAGAGCACTTTTTCAGAGCTCCCCCAAGGGATTCCCACGTACATCCATCCATACTAAGAGTTACAGATGTAGTGGAGTAATGCAGTGCTTTGGTATACATTTCTATAAAATCAGAATAGCAGAGTTAAGAATCAACTCAGCAATCAAATTGTCTCTGCTTCTACAATGACCTAATCTTTCAGTGTCAGTTTTCTCATCAGCAAACCAAGAATAAAAACAGTCTCTACCCGTAATATAAAGATTAAATGAGATATTACAAACAAAATGTTTCATGCAGTGACTGAAATATAATAAAAATTCTGGAAGTCTTAGCTACTAATAGTAACGAAAGAGGTTTAGTTTGTGTGTTTAGTTTTCTTTTAGAAATCTTTTATCGGCTAGTTTATGCATTTTTTTTTATTTCCTTCAGGATACTCATGAAAAAATGGAAATACTAATTCTTGCCATCTGGTGCTTACTATATTATTTCTCAGGCCACCATCACAGGGATACTTAATAACCTGAGAATTAAGAGTTCTGCCTCAAAAGAGTTTGATGCCTCTATCAAACAGGGAACCAAAATCCACCAGCTACTTTCTGGCTGTAATACAACTACTTTTTTTAACAAAGTCACTAACACAGGGCGGCGGGGTGGAGAAGCCTGACAGAAAATGTCAAGAGTCTTCTCGAAAATGTCAAGAGTCTTTCTTAAAACATTATTTTCATATTTAAAAAGAAGGAATATAAGGTTTATACACATGAGATCTTATAACTAAACTAACTGAACACTTTTTGAAAACTCTGAATTCACAAATTTTGGCTAAGCTATTTCTTTGCAGTTATTAATCATCAAGTTATATAGGTTAATGGCATGCTACTTTTTTTCTGGAGCCTCTAAGTTATAAGGAAAAATAAATCTTTTATAAACCTACAGTAACAGAATCGGCTATATTCAAATTTAAATGGAGTTTTTATGTTGCACACAGTTTAATAAACATTTAAAGATACAAAATAAGCAGATCTGGACCATACAACTCAATAACTGGTCTACATTTATCAGCTTTGACCTATGCATTTTAGCAAAGTATCTACACTTGCTTTTAAGAAAATCATGAAGTCAACTGCATCATGAGAATGTAACATTCCATTTGTCATTAATTTGAGAGCAAAGACTTAGAAAAATAAGAATTAATGTACAGAAATTTTGCAACTCAGAAAATGGAGCCTACTTTCAAAAATGACAATGATAACTAAATCAGGACATGCTACTATCATTTACTGATCCCATATAATGAAGTTTCTAAATTTTGCATTCAAAGCTCTACTATCTGCCATATCCAATGAGAACATCTACAGTGTTTGACTGAACATACACCTGCCTGGGCCACACTCCTATTGTCAGTGACTCTGGGGTACTATTATAAAACATACCCTGATGCAAAACTAGCCTCAACAAATGGAAGAAGGCTGGAATCAGACCAAACATCTTCTCCAACACAACACTTTGAAATTGAACTACAAAAAGAATGTGGAAAAACCCACAAATATGTGGAGATTAAATAACATGCTACTAAAGTATGAACAGGTAAAAGAAAAAAATTTAAAAAGAGATCAAAATATAAATAGAAACAAAGGAGAATGAAAATACAACATATCAAAACTTTTGGGATACAGAAAAAGCGATAAGAGGAAAGTTTATATCACTACAGACCTATCTCGAGAGACAAGAAAAATCGCAAATAAACAACCTAACATTACATCTTAAAGCACTAGAAAAAGAATAAATGAAGCCCAAAGTCAGCAGAAGGAAAGAAATCATAAAAATTAGAGCAGAAGTAAATGAAACTGAGAACAAAAAGATAATAGAAAAAAAACTAATGCATCAAAGAGCTGATCTTTGAAAAAAATCAATAAAATTTACAAACTCTGTCTAGACTCAGAAAAGACACATATAAACAAAATCAGAAATGAAAAAGAAGTTACGACTGATAACACAGAAATACAAGGGATCATACAATAATACTATGAAAGACTATATATGCCACCAACTTCAATAACCTAGAAGAAATGAACAAGTTCTTAACATATACAACCTTCCTAGATTGAATCACTGAGAGCTGGAAAATCTAAATAGACTGACCAACAGGAAGCAAACTGAAACCATCATCAAAACCTCCCCAAAAGTAAAAGTCTGGGACCAGTTGGCTCTACTAGTGAATTCTACCAAACATCCAAAAATGATTTAATACTTATTCTCAAATCTTCTAAAAATTGCAGAAGAGGCAATATTTCCTAACTCATGTTATGAGGCCAACATTACCCTGACACCAAACGAGGTAAGGATAACACGAGAAAGAAAACGATAGGCCAATACCTCTGATGAATCCAGACGCAAAAATCCTAACCAAAATACTAGCAAATTGAATGCAACAATATATTAAAAATATTATATATCACAATCAAGTAGGTTTCATTCCAGGAGTGCAAAGATGGTTCAACATTTGCAACAATTTGCATCAATCAATGTGATGATCCACATAAACAAAATAAAGGATAAAAATCATATCATCATATTAATAGATGCAGAAAAGCATTTGGCAAGATATAGCATCCATGTGATTAAAACACTTAATAAAATGGGTATAGATGGAAAGTAACTCAACATAATAAAGGCCATATATGACAAACTCTCAACTCATATTTAATGGTGAAAAACGGAAATTTTCCTCTACGATAAGGAACAAGACAAGGATTCCACTCTTACCACTTTCATTCAATATAGTATTGAAAGTCCTAACTAGAGTAACCAGGCAAGAGAAAGAAATAAAAGGCATCCAAATTGGGAATGAAAAAGTCAAACTGTCACTTTTTGCAGACCACATGATTCTTTATATGAGAGATCCTAAAGAATCTACCAAAAACTATTAGAAACGATGAATAAATTCAGTAAAGTTGCAGGATACAAATAAATGTACAAAAATCCACTGAGTTCCTATAAACTAAAAATGAAATTTCAGAAAAAGAAATGAAAAAAAAACAATTCTTTTTTCAACTGCAGCAAAAAGAATAAAATATCTTGGAATAAATTTAACAATGGATGTGAAAAACCTATATACTGAAAACTATAAGATGTTATTAATAGAAATTGAAGAAGACATAAAGAATGGAAAGGTATTCCATGTTCATAGATTGAAAGAATCAACTTAGTTAAAATGGTCGTACTCCTCAAAGCAATATACAGATTTAAAACAATCCCCATCAAAATCCCAATGGCATTTTTTAAAGAAACAGAACAAAAAAAAAATCATCAGATTTGTATGGAATCACAAAAGACCCCCAATAGCCAAAGCAATCCCTAGAAAACGAAAACAAGACTAGAGGTACCACACTGCCTGACTTCAAATTATACTACAAAGCAACAATAATCAAAATAGCATTATCAAACAGATATTGGCAGAAAAACAGACACATAGAACAAAAGAACGAATTGAGAGCCCAGAAATAAACCCACATATATATGGGCAAATAATTTTGACAAAGTGAAAAATATACAATGGAGAAAAAAAGTGCCTCTTCAATAAATGGTGCTGGGAAAATTGGAAAGCCATATGCAAAAGAATGAAACTCGACTGCTATCTGTCGCCATTCACCAAAATTAACTCAAAATGGATCAAAGACCTAAATATAAGACATGAAACAATAAATTGTATAGAAGAAAGCAAAGGTACTAAACTCATGGAACTTGTATTTAGAAAAAATTTTATGAATTTAAACTCGTAGGCAAGGGAAATAAAAGCAAAAAAAATGAATGGGACTATATCACACTAAAAAGCTTCTGCACAGCAAAAGAAACCATCCACAAGACAAAAAGGCAACCAACAGGATGGAGGGAAATATTTGCAAACAATGCTTCTGATAATGGGCTAATATCCAAAATATATAAAGAACTCATATAACTCAACGACAACAAAAAAATAATCCAATGAAAAAAGTGCAGAAGACCTGAACAGACACTTCTCCAAGAAGACATACAAACATATTAAAAGATGCTCAACTTCATTAGCTATTAGGGAAATGCAAATCAAAACCACAATAAGATACCACCGCATACCTGTAACGATGGCTGTCATCAACTAAACAAGCAATAACTAGTGTTGGAGAGGTTGTGGGGGAAAGGCACCCTCACAAACTGCTGGTGGGAATGTACATTGGCACAGACACTATGGAAAATAGTAGGGAGTGTCCTCAAAACGTTACCTTACGACCTAGCAATCTCTCTTCTGGGTATCTACCCAAAAAAGTTGAAAACATTTATCTGTAAAGATACATGCACCCCGTGTTTAATGCAGCATTTACAGTGGCCAAGACATGGAAACAACCAAAGTGTCCTATGATATATGATTGGACAAAGAAGCTGTGGTACATATACACAATGGAATATGACTCAGCCATAAGAAGAGATGCAATACTGCCATTCGTGACAACATGGATAGATCTTGAGGTTATCATGCTAAGCGAAATAATTCAGACAGAAAAAGTTGAGGACCGTATGATTTCGCTCATATGAGGGACATAAAACTGAAAGTAACAGATGAACAAGACATAAAAACAAAAACTCATAGACACAGACAACAGTTTAGTGGTTACCAGAAGAGAAATGGGGAGGAAGTAGGTACCTAAGAGTAAAAGGGGCCAAATATATGGTAACAGAAAGAGCTCTGACTTTGGGCAGTAAACACACAATGCAGTATACAGATGATGTATTATTGAATTGTACACTTGAAACCTATAAAAATTTTATTCACCAATGTAACTCTAATAAATTTAATTTAAAAAATCAACCTGATGTACCCTGACACTTAGAACAAGATGACTGTAGCTCACAGAGGTGAATTCTCTTGTTTGAAGTCACTAATTAAAATGGGAGATAAAACAATTTTTTTAGGTTATTATACAGACCAACGATTACAGTGCATAATGAAAAAAGAGGTCTGCTTCTTTCTCACTCCAGTACTAACTAGTTCATCCTACCATTCAAGATGAGATGGCAGTCTGGGGAACAGAACTAATGTGCCCAGAGTCACACAGGCACAAAATAACATAACCAGAAATAAAACCTGTAATATACTGCTCCCAAACCACTGATTTCCATACACTCTGCCAGTCCTGAGAAGTAGTGTTGTCCCTTTGGATGTCCTATTGCATCAGGAATAGTTGTCAATAACAAGAGAAAATACAGAGACTTCACTTAGCCACAACCAGATTCAGAGCGCCTAGTATGCTCCAAATATTTTTTTTTTTGCTACTTGTTTGAAAAGGAGAAATAAAGGAAATGAAAAGAGAATCCACATGGTATTACACACTAGTGAACTCAGTGTGTGCACAAGAGCAGAAACAATGTGAGAGCACCCGTGTCATAACTGTTTTTAAAGCAATGGCCTGTATTGCTATGTATTCTTTAGACAAATAACAGGAGAGAAATTACATAAACATATTTACATTCTTAAGTTCTGACTGCAGATCTTATGAATTCTAATGCAGTGTCATTAAGCAAATACCTCTAGCAAGCACACGGTTAATGCATACAAATTAGATAGACAGACAGACAGACTGACTGACTTGAGAATCTCAGTCACAGCCAAAGAAATACTTTGGAGGTAGGTGATAGGAGAGAAGGGAAGGAAATACACCCAGCATTACTAATGAAATTTGGTTGAAAATTGCTGTAATCCATTTTCTGATGAAGTGGTTCAGATGCATTTTACCCAACCCAAAATACATAAGACAGAGAGAAAAACATTCTTTAATAATAATGTACTCCTGATGAGATAGAATATAGAAAATTACACACTTGGTAAATTCATCAGCTAGAAGCAATCAGCGGAGCACTAGAGGTCACCTTTAGCATGCCCTCACTTTGCTTTCGCAAATAATCACCTGAAATGTAGGCTTCAGGCTGACTTTTTCATCTGATTCAAACATTAAACATTCACTGCTCTTTTATGCCACACCAGGTTAGTTTGAAATTTGGTTAGTATTTTAACCAAATGCATAGACATTTGAAAAGTCCAGTTCAACAGATTACTCGGGGACCATTTTTTTATAGGCAAAAGTACAATTGCTAAAATCCACACATACAAACGTTCCTTTACAATCAAAATAACCTTTGCATTAAGACATATCTACATGATCATATTCCACGATTCTAAGACCTCACCACACTTTCCTCATCACCAGAGTAGACAACAGATTAAAGAACCAGAAAAGCAAAAAAGGACAGAAGCCACTGTCTGGCATAGCAAGTTGAAACTGAAAAGCTCAGGTAGAATTCCTTTAATTTGAATAGGCTCACCTTTGTTGCCAAAGCTTCAGCACTTTCTCGACAAGTCTTCTCTATTTCAAGATGGTTCTGCATAAAATTAACTTCCTCTATAACCATGTGAGAAACTAGGAATGAGAGGGAGGGAAAAAAAAGTCTCAGCTTTCAAAGATTAGTCAGCTATTCCAGAAGCCCACACATTTTGTCCCATGATTCAGAATACTTCAATTCTTTAGCTAGCCAGACCTTTAGCTATCATGGAAAAAAAGTGTTGAAGATGCTGCCCTGATTAAATCTTAGCTAATATCTGAATGTATAAAAAGAACATAACAAAGAAACTTTATTGCTATTATATACATTTTAAGAAAGCTACTTAAGATTTTTTTAAGTGTCTATTCTCTATGTAGCTATATACATAACCACGAATTTAAACAAAAGACCTCTTATAAATAAAAAGTGACAAACAGGATTTCCTTTTCATATCAGGATATGAACATGGATCTAATAAGGAAAATTAGCTAACGAGAAATTTTAAAAATTAAATCTTGAGTTGATCTCATAACTGTAATAACTACGTGGCAGCTTAGCTAAGGTAAGTTTTGTGAGAGTCATCTTTATTAGTGACAGACTAGTTACTATTTTTAATAAATTCCAGGGCAGAGAAATAAACCAACGAGATTTATGAACTATATGATAATGGAAATAGACGCTAGCAAATTGCTCCCTGCATCATAGACTGTCATGAAGATTAGGGAAAAATTTTACTTGGTATTTACAAATACTTGAAAAATAGTAATTTTCAGATATTTTTTGGTAGCTTGTTTATGTAAATTGAATTTCAAAGTACAAAGTAATTCGAACTTGATTATACTTTGAAGATCATGTAAGAAAAATGCTGATTCCTTTCACCCATATTTTAGTAAAAGAAAATGCTCAGAATTTCAAAATGACCTAGAGACATGTATAATTCCTGACATTCGTTTGGCTTAAAAAGAGAAAAATTATGTATACCCAAACGTGAAACCCAACAAAGTTAGGCAAAAAGCACTGGGCTCACGTAACACAAAGAGAGATTACTTTTGCTTCATTTAAGCTTAATTAACCTGCAATTATGATTAAACTCAGGGGAAAAAATTTCTCTCCAAATTAAATACAAAAATGTATTACTTCCTAAGTCTGTCCAAAGTTCTTATTATGTTAATATTCAAATTCATAAAGCAGCACTAAATGGCCAGAAACATCTCTAACCTTGACATTTTTTCAGGGGTAATAATGATCTGCAGCAAATGCAGGCCAACCAAAAACCACTTAACTAATTAGTAGTTGCAGTCACCGAGAAAAACATGAATCAACACTGTTATTACAAGTGGCACATTTGAGTGGCATCTAATTATGACTTGATGAGCACGATACTTGCATTATCAACATTACTACTGCATCCCATCAGGGCCTAAAAGCTGCTGATGGCATTGACTTCGAGAAACTCCCACTCAATGGTACAGCAGCACCCAACAATCGGCTTGGCAGGGCCCCCCTCACTAAATGACACGTTAAGCGTAATTACTGGTAGACATTGTAAATAAACAGGATTGGAAGTGAAAATTGTACCAAGTGCATAAGACACAATCTGACACATTGGAAGTGGCAGCCTTAATTGAGAGTTTCTTTGACTGCTCAAGATCATTTCAACTGCATTTCTCAGAGGACAGTGATTATAACTGTGGAGACAGACGGCATAATGGTATCAGCACTGCTGACAGAGCAGTGAATTAAATTGTATCTGCTGTTGTGTGAAAGCCTTGATGAGAGGTACAGATGCCTTAGTGGTCTTATCATTATAACACAATGGTCATGTTGTCATCAACCTTTCTGGCTCCAATTGAAAAGAAATGATTGTGTGTTGAAGCTCCCCCTCCCCCTCCCACACCACCCCCCTTCTCCTCTTCTATCTCTTGTTCTGAATAGAACCAATTTTCAGAGAGCTATGAAATCACGCAATAGGTCCTAAAATGCAGCTGCTTGGCATACAAACGGGTCCCCATTAAACTGGAATCACACACAATATGTGTTTATGCCAGAAGAACAAATAGAAGCTGAACACAGGCCAAGTTTATTCACACACACAAAGCCCATGTAGCTCTTCATCAATATAATTGCCTTTTATATTGTAGTTTAAATAATAGGCTCTATTATTTCCTTAAAATCCTAATATTCCTGGCATTTTATCACTATGTTTACAAGGTAGGTTCTTCAAAAATGTGAAGGAAAGAGAAAAGAAACCTATACAATTTTTACATCATCAAATATTACTTTGAATTTTTAGCCTTAACTACTTGACACCTTCTGCCACAATCTGGTATTTCCACTATCATAACAAAAACATAAATACTCTGCATTTTTCATAGGAATTTGACTTTTTATTCAATAACATTCTTGCTCATAGAAGAGTAAGAAAAATTATTCCATGGTAGTAAGGGTTAGCTCTAGCAAAAAGAAAAAATAAAAAAAAAAAACTTATTTTCTAAACATTTTGTAAAAAACTGCCCTGTAATTTGAACTTGATAAACTTAGCTAGGTAGCACGAACCCACATTTTCTCCAATTCCGATACGGATACCCTATCAGGTAGGGTTTTTCTTCTTTCTCTAAGAGGAACATTGAAATCATGATAAATTCACAAAAAATTGTGTTTTAATTTTTAGTTTAAAAAATTATCCCAGTGCTAAATTGGTAACACAGAAATCTACTTACCAACTTCCTAGATTCAAAAGGGAAGAACATATTTATTTAAAGAGCATTAATATCTTTAAGAAGCATGACCCCATTTCCAAGACTAAAAGTCTGGTCACATGACACGAAACAGAATTCTTTCAATAAACAAATTTATTTGCACCTTTCAAAGGATAAACATTTTAAAACCTTTCATTGTTCATTTAATGATCTGCCTTATGGTCCTGAATTCTACAATCCATGATCACTGCACCTAAAACACCTATAATGTGGATGACACGAAGGTTTAAAAACAGAAAAAAAAAATGAGCTTAAATAAAGTGACCTAATTAAGGCAGTCATGTTTTAAAAAAATCCTAAGTATTTTAGAATACGTAATGAAATAGTTACAGATAAATGACATGATGACTGGAATTAAGTTTCAAAAATATCTGAGGTCAAAGAGGGGTGTGCATTAGAAGGAGAAGACTGGCCGGGAGCTTTAACTAACTGTTATGTACAAGTAGGTTCATTATACTATTGTCTTACTTTTGTATGAGCTTGAAATTTTTTCATGATAAAAGGTTTTCAATGACTCTGAGAACTCAGAAGTGTTAACCTAAAAGTACATCAAGTCACTGATTTTATCAATCGAGTCGAAATCGGCAAAGTTTGTCTCTCCTCTTTTTATGACTCCAAATACTCTTACACATTCACCATCATAGAATACATCGCATTGTAGGGTAACTGGGTTTGGTTTTTGTTTTTTTTTTTACTTGTTTTTGTCTTCTACTAACTGTGAGCTTTATTAACGCGGAGATTTTGTTTTACGCATGTCTCTCTTGTACTTTGCACACTGCTGATTCATAAGTACAAGCAGGTCATGTTTGTGTTTGTTTGAATAACTGGAAAAAGGTGTCAGTCCGAAGTTGATCCGTGAACACCCTTCTACGAGAATGTTCTCTGTTGCGCACCTTTTCTTAGGAAACAATCACTATCGCCACTTATTGAGCCAACTACGTGCCTAGCCTTGTGCTAAACCCTTTACATGTGTTTTCTCACAAATCCTCACATCTCGTGAGGGAGGCGTTATCACAGCAATTTTATAATTGAGAACACTGAGGCCCAGAGAAGTTAAGTAACCTATCCCAAATGACAGAGTTCCAACTGGTTAAGCCCAGCCAAACCTATTTCTAGGTGACAATTTTCTATTCCAATTTTCTAATTCGTCATATTTAAAGGTGACACCACCAAATGTTGCTTCCTGAGCGAACCACCACTCCATCCAGCCAACTCCACCAATATTTAGATGCCAGGATGTCTCTAAAGTGTACGTGGTGAACATACCATATGTTCCTGTGCAACATGAGATCATTAAAAAGGTTTCCATGTAGTAAGAAACCACCCAGGAAAACCGAAAACCGGTGTGCCCAACAGCAGAGCGAAAGATCTAACTGTGGCTTGAATGACATGAAAGGACTATATTTCCTTCTACTTTCGCAGGGATCTGTCTTTCTTGGATACATGGCTTTCCCCCGCAGTGACGTCTTTGCGCAGGAAGATCGGAAAGAGCCGGCAGAGGCCCAAGAATGGCGTGGAAATAGGGACAAAACCAGCCAGGCAAAGCCTGCTCAGCTCGGAGAGCCGAGCCCTACGGCCTGACAGAGCTTTTCCCGAGCCTCAGTCAGCGGCTCTTCTATACTTCCAAAACTAGGCCCAACGAGTAAACATTACAGGGAGGCCAGTTTCAACTCAGCACCAAGAGAAACTTTCCCCAGCACCTGTCCAAACGTGAAGACCAGTGGCTAGAAACTCACTCACGAAAGGCAAATGATATGAACCCTTCATACTGAAGAGCGGGCAGGTGCTGGACAGTGCGGTCAATGAGATGGTGGTAGCGGACACTAACATTTGGGCACTAACTATAACCCCAGGCACTGCGTTTAGCACTTTTTACATGGACCGTCTCATTTAATCCTTGAACAGCCTATGAGGCAGAGCCATTTATCCCAATTTTACTAGTGCAGAAATTGCTCAGGGCTACATGGACTCACACCAAATGGTGCTTTTCACTGGCGATATCTGCCTCACTCGCTTCCAAATCTGAAATTCTGCCCTATGTGCAAACATCGTGAACCACATATCTCAGATACATTTCTTTTTTTGAGAAATTTTTAAAGCTTTCTTAGTCCCTCAAAGAAAGTCCCACTTGGCTATTTCCACTGCACATAGCACGCCAATCTACTATCAATAATTGAGTCGGCACATTAATTGGTCACAATGTCAATGGTACAACTCTTTTGGATATGACTGGATGTCAGCACAAGTGTAAGAACATCCCACTATGGGGAAGGAGAAGATTCTACACTATTGTAAGTCACACATTCATAAATAATAGACATTTCTGTCAGAGCATGTTGGCCTCCAAGACAGGTATTATCAACAATATTCTCTTTAGATATTCTTTGTCACTTGAAATAAACTGGCTACTGAAAATTAACTCTAATGCTTCACTTTTATAGCTGCTTTACCTTCAACAAGAATAAAATGTTTTGTGTGTAGTTACCAAGTTAACATTTACATTATAATCAGACACCCTGACTAATGCAGCATCTGCAGAATGATGGAGAAAGGCCCTGCCTGTTTCCAAAGAGAAGGTGAGTCACGTTCCCTGTCAAGGTCTGGCCCTTTTCCCACATCTCATTCTGACCCTTCTGTGTTGCCAGATATGTTCTGCTTAGGCGACAGAGTATTAACAAGTTTATATAACATACAAAGCATAGCAACAAACTTAGAAAATTCTAGCTTTTGTGGAAATATAACTTTCCTTGGTGAGAGGGCTATTTCAAACATTGAAAGTCTTAAAAACATGTAGCTCAATGAACCTAGAATTCCTTTTTTATAAGCTAAGGAACTAACACAAGATCACCATAAAAATGTAGGTGTAAGGAATACTTGCCAAGGCAGTAATTTACAATAACTAAAAAACCAGAAATGATCCACTATCACCAAAGAAAAGTGTAAATAAATTATGGTATGATCCTATAACAGAATATTTTGGGCAACAATTAAAACTAATATACACTTTTAGGGATATGCAAAAATAACCATAAATATATTGTTTACTGAAGAAAGCAAGCTGCAAAACTGAATGAATACAAAAATATGACTGCATTTTTTATAATATATATATTACACAGATACAAGACCAAGGAAAAACGAGAGTAAAAATACTAACATGGGCGTCTGTCAAAGAGTCAAGATAACAAGTAATTTTTGTTCTCTTTTAATTGTTCTTGTAGAGCAAAATTTTTTATAACAAGTATAAAACTGTCTTTTATAAATACACACTTTCTCATAAACAAATAATGTTCATTTCATTTCTTTGAAAATCACAGTAATGCCAGGGCATTTGGGAGCACAACAGGAAGACAGTTCTTGCCTTCTTGGATGCCCAATGCATCAGCAGCTAAACTCAGGGACACGTCTGCCCACGTTATCTCAAGACACCAGTTATGCGTGTTAAAATAATTCCCACGAAATGCTTACGTACTTTTCTGAAATTCCTCCAGTTTTCTAACAGCCTCATGCTCGTCTTGCCTAATTTTGTCAACACTGAAATGAGAAAAAAATGTAAATATTAAATTTGTATTATAAGTTTAGAAAGACAAAAAAGAGCAAACTTATAAACAATAGCAATTTTATGACAAAAAAAACAAAAACCTTTTAAAAAAAGTAATAAAGCATTAATGGTCACTTGGTATTTTTGTACGCCTCTCATCAGCATGGTATTTGTGCCATTGTATCCGGCCAATTTTCTCGGAACCTTCTAAGATACATGAGTCACCTTACTGCTCATTATCTCATCAGTTACAGGCAATTTAACATCCTTGAGTTAAAATGTATTCACTCTTAAGAAGAATATTTTGCCTCTTTTTAAGTAGGTGTTTTGCTACACAGTGAACACCCCACTCATCTGCAGGTCAAATTCCCTGAGCCGGAATCATTTCGAAAACTCCAGAACATGGTACACACAATCAGAAGTGACCACCACAGAACAGACTGAGGCCCACGCCCCGCACTCTCCACTCAAGAAAAATCTATCGCTGGTTCCTTAGAATTCTGAATAAAAGAAGGGAGCAATTTAAAAAAGATAAAATTATTCCGCATACATATCATATGCATAAACAAATTTTTTCATTTTAAAAAGGTGGGAGGACTCACTAAAATAACTTCATGACGGCAAGACCATAAAGGTAATATATATTAATACTATATATTTATATATATATATTTATACATATTTTTATAATATAAATATATATTTTTATATATTTTATATTTTATATATATTTTTATGTATACTATATTTATTATATACATTATATATATATATTATATAGAGACACACTACAGGCCTGAAGTTATTAAAAAATTTTATACTAAAAGCCTAATGTTTCATTTAGAGAACTGAATTCAATCTACCGCTGAATTCAAAAAATGGAAACTGATAAACACATTTCAGAAAGACTTTGCTCAAAAATGTCTGAAAATTTAAAAGTGATTTTCAGCTATTAGAATGATAATTAAAATTTTAATTTGGAATGCTATAATAAGAGGACCATGTGACTAAAACACAACTTTAAATTATATATATTAATGCTACTCATTCCAGATTAAATATACTGGGATTTCATGGCTTTGGCTATTTTCAAATTTCGACAGCTCAAAAACGACGCCGCATTGATACTTCTGAAAAACAAAATAGTGAGATACTCCTGTTGATAGGCTGGCAAAGACCTGAGAAAGTCTGATCTCAGGAGCTGGAAACACATACCTGCTGGTGGACGTTGATACTTGGGAATAAACCCATCAACATTGCAAATGCACACTACCCATGACGCATCGATTCTACTTTCAGATTCGAGTACCCGCCATCTCTAGTAAAGCGTATAAGACATCTTACACAAACATGTTCGGCATTATAAAAAAATCATGTAGTCCTACAGCACAACAGAGCGCAGTGAAAATGAATGCACCAAAAGCTCTAGGCATCGACACATATGACCTTAAAAACCGTAATGTCTGAGTAAAAGGAGTGGCAGATGCCGTAATCAACACGACCGCCTAAACACGCAAAGGCATTCAAAATTCATGACAGCGGTTGTCCTCTGAAAGCATAGGAAGGAGACTAGAGTTGGAAGACACAGGCAATTCAATCATTTTAATCTGCAGAATTACTTTTTAGGTTTAAATTTCGGAAAAAATAATAGTTCTGTGCGTTGAGTATCTGTTATATCACCTGCCTTTTCCTGTGCTTTTTCAAATATATATTTTTTAAAGTTAAGCGATACGGTTGAGTTTTACGTCTCTCAAAAACGCTAACTTGAAATAACCTATCACCATTCATTCCACCTGGGTAAATACTTCTGACGACAGTACATGAAACAAAGCTGTTCCCGCTCTACGCCCGACTTAGACCTCCACAAGGGCAGGCTGGACCGTCCTAAAGGAGAAGGCACACAGGAGTTCCCTTACCACGGGAATACGTTCCAATACCCCCGGGGATGCCTCAAACTGGGATGGTAACAGAACCCCATACATTCTATGTTTTTCCTATACTGAGATACCTATGATAACAGTTTAATTTATACATTAGGCACGGTAAAGAGATTAACAATAACTAATAATAAGTGTAACAGTGCACTGTAGTAAAAGTTATATGAATGTGGTCCTCCCCCCACAGATGTCTGTCTGTCTGTCTCTGTCTCTCTGTCTCTCTCTCTTACAAAATCTCTGATAACCCATCTGGTAAGCGAGAGGGCCACTAAGTAACTAACGTGTGGGAAGCCAGTCCAGTGCGGATATGCTGGACAAAGGGATGACACATCCAGGCAGGACGGGGATGGTGGAAGATTTCATTGTGCTACTCAGAACAGCACACGATTTAAACCTTATGAATTGTTTATTTCTGGAATTTTCCATGTCATACGTTCAGGCCATAGTTGACCATGGGTAACTGAAACCACAGAAAGTGAAACAGCAGATAAGGGGGCGCTGCTGTACTTGTTCATAAAAGTTTTCTTGTGAAAAATCTATCCCCTGTCAAAAAAAAAAAAAAGTCTAATATAGTTTCTAGTTCCGGTTTAACAAACTCCATTTATTGTTTTCTGGTGTTTGAAATTCTGAACACTAGAATTCTAGATTCTCAAATAAGCTTTATTAGATTCTTCAGTATACTGTTTGACCCTTAATTTTAGGAGACTCCTAGCCATTTTTTTTGGAATGTTCCTCTTGTTTTCCAGAATGTAGCTTCTGTTTGTTCTCTATTCCCCCCCCGCCCCCGCCAACAATGCACAGTACAGTCTAAAGCACAAAAAGAAACATAATTTTGGACTTGACTTAAACTCTTGAGTGAAGATTGTCACATGAAATATATCTGCTGTTTTACTTTCAAATTAATTTCATGTTTCTAACACCTGGCATTCCCGAAGGTATAAAATGCCCTGTGAAAACCGTCTTCATCTAAGAATTGGTGCTTGGGAGTGTTGCTTCTGAGTTAGCGCCACTTAGCTCCTTCTATAGACCACTCGAAGCTCCACCTGAAGAAATTAGAGGCTAATTTCATTCTCACTCAAATAGCCGGAGTTTTCACTGAGAATCTGTATGACAGAGAAAATGGGATAAGCATTATTAAACAGGATGGTACTCTGAGCTACTCGGATCTGAGAAAGGCCACCGACCCACGTCACACACAAAACCGCCAAGGCAGCTACCATTCACCGGTCATCAATAACACAGGTCAGCTTATACCAATCCCCCAAAAAGTCAGACCTTGTTGCCCAAGCTCTCTGATGACAAGGCCCAGGGAGACAGGCTCTGGTTTGGAACAGCCTCAACCTCACAGCCTATTCCAACCCGCGAGGAACCGGTTTCCCTAGTCCGGCTATGCGCGTCTGCACTCGCCCCCCGTGTCATCGCCAGCCGATTCAGAAGCTGTCTCCCACAACCCCAGCTGTGTTCTATCAGGGTCTTCATGTTGCTTTGCTTTCTATTTTCTGCATCCGCATATGATAGAACTGGCAGCCACAGACATTTACCACATCTGCTATGGCTGAAAGGGGTATGCGCTGGGGGAGGGACCGACACAGCTGCACATGCAGCTTACTCTCATTCTGAACCAGGCTGAACAATATAGGAAGGACAAGCCTGTCTCCCAGCGGAAATCCAACCATCGCACTTATTGCATCATTTTTTAGGTGACCCCAGAAAAACACCTTATAACCTTTCTCCCGTTCTACCCACGGGAAGAAGGCGGCGAGGGTTCTGGCCTTTCCGAAGGACGTTATGTCTTTACGTCCCGCGGAAACCCCACCGTCCTACTCCTTCCTCCATCCTGCTCACGCAGCTGCACCATCTGTAGAAACGGCTTCTTTTTGTTTGAGAACTGGTCATGAAGACTTTGCAACAGCAACAGATGTCTTGGGTCCACAGCACTTAATTTGGAATGCCCAACGATTCTCTGTAGCTCAAGGCTGGGGTAGAACCTAGCAGCACGCGCACCGGATGGTTAACCACGCTGGATGACACATCTATTCGAGGCAGCTCTATTTCGGTCCTTTAGCAAATGGTGAATTGACCGGAGATTGGCCTTGCTGGTTTTGAAAGCTCTTAATATTAGAAGCCCTGGCTATTTTCCAGATCTCTTCCTTGAGCCTCATCCAGGCAGATACCTGGCTTCTGAAACTCAACCAGCATTTTAAGGCATTGGCAGAGTGATTTTCAGAGGACAGTCTTTCCATTGTGACTTGGCATTAGTCCCCACAACACACCGAAACAGGCAGCTCTGTTCTTTCTCCTGCGTACATCATCCAACTAGCTTGTTGTACTAAAATGCCTCCTTAACAGGGCTCAGCAGAAGACACATAGCTGATGTAAACACCGAGCCGCCTTTACACTTCACTGGGTGTGTATTTATGCAAGAAAAACCCTAATACTCTGAATTGTGTCTACCTTCCACTAATGTAAACATTCATTTCTATCTCCGTGATGCACAAATGCAGCGAAGGGTTGCCAGCCTACACACAGGCCAGTGTGGGGCCCAGGAAGTCTGGACATGCACTGCATCACACGACACCAATGGAGCAGACAATCTATGTACAGGTACGTCCTTACCGTTGGCTGAATTAGACTTCTAAGCAGGTACTACACTGACCGCCACATGCCTCTATTTCCTCATTTTCTTCCTCTAAGCATTGACCAAATTGTTGGTATGGGCACCTACGCGTGCCAGGCCTGTGTTAAGCACTCGGGGAATGCGGTGAGGAACACACACAGACAACGGGTGCTCTCCCAAAACAGACCCACCAAGGAAGAGCAACCATGAAACAATGTGTAAGAATACTTTCTATAATGAGAGAAACACTGCGCTACAGGAACACAGAGCAGAAGCTACCACGCTACGTCTCACGAGGTCTCAACCCCACACCATCTTTACTTCTTTTTTCTTGAAGTTCATTCCTTTAACGTACGTTACAATGTTTGACAATCTAAACATGCATAGCACCAAAATTGGACACATGTACCTGTTTTCGACGTCTTGGCGATACAGTTAGGGGCCATCAAATCATTTTTCACAATAATCGACGATTCTATTGTTCCACCTATGTAACTTGGCTAGAACAAGTGGTGCTTATCCTTAAAGAACACAATAAATTAAATCATTCCCACTAGGATGGAATCCTTTCACTCTCTCTCTCTTTTTGGTGGTGCTCTTTCTTCCAATTCAAAGTTCTTTCCCTCCCAATTTTCACAAGCAATAAAGTGGTAGCTGCCCCCTAAAGCTGTCTTACAGCATTCTCCAAATTCTAGGTATTGTGTGTTCGATGGAAACACATGTCATCAGAACAAAGAGATCCCTGCCTTTGTTTCTGGATAGATTGCTGTTAATAAGAGACTCATTTTCACGTTCAAACTGCTAAGTAATTACTTTTTCTCTGGCACAACCACTTGCCACCTTCTGTGTAAAGAAACTGCATGTATGTGGATGTATTATGCATGACAGTTAGCATAATGGATGCATATCTTGCTCTTAAAGTGGCTTCTTTTTGATTTTTTTTCCTCTAAATAAAATTCTTGGGGACCTTCACCTCTGAATTTACACAAGAGGAAGAAAATTTTAATAATAGACAGCTGAGCCAAGATGCAAACAGTATCATATATCTTGCTTCTTGAAACATAAGTCTTGGAAAGTATCTGTCTCATTCCCTTTTCATTCATTGTTCCTGGCAAGCTGACAGAACCGCCTGATGCCCTGTCACAGTAGCTCACCCAAACGACTTCTAATCAGCCACTTAAACATTTATTCATTTCAAAACTCCACTCCATCAGTTCATAATATTAAACATAAATACTTACTGTTTAAAGGCAGACATTCTTCTATTATAGTTTTCCTTCTTTTTATGCACACTCCATACGCACGCACCTCCGCCTTCACAAAGTTGAAAGCGATTCCATTAAAAGCTCAGTGAGGCTTTGCCCCTATAGGAAAAAAACCGTCAAATAATTATGACAAAGATCCTGAATGAGTCATAAGAGAATGCCCTTCAATGGTAAAAGCATGACTAACATTTGAATGTGGTGACTGCTTCACAAGCAAAGTAAAATATTTTATTTAGCTGATTCCAAGATATATAGTCCTCTATTTTCCATATCCCCAAAAACAGATTTGGAAGGATTGCTGGACTTCAATAGGATACGACTTTCTTACTTTTTTAACATCCTCTTGACAATGTCATGCAGAAAATAGGCAAAAAAATAATAATAATAATGGAAAGTAGCACCCTTTTCATAATCTCCACTTATCCTATGTTAAAAAAACTGATTTTTGTATTTTAATCCAGCACATATAATCTGTACCCTATATTTTTATAATTAATTTTGTCGATAAAATAAGTGCATAAGAAATATATAGATTTTTTATTACAAAGAAGTAAACAATTCTGCATGTGAGACAGAGAAGACTGTGAACACAAGTGACATGTAAGCTAAGCATTAAGAGCTACTAAGAGTCTGTCACATGGGATTGAGCAGGAACCTTGTCTTTCTGTCCTTTTCCCATCCCACCCCCAAACTCTAGGCATTCACTTATATCATCACGATATACATAACAACAATTACACATTACGACAGTTATGTGTCAACTTGCCTGTGTCACCCATTAGTGGTTTTACTCAAGAGTGGGACCTTCATATACTTGTCTTTAAACCCTAGTACTCGGAAGGCATTCAACAGAACGTCTCCCCTTCAAAAAGCTTTCCTTAAACTCAAAAAAGATTCTGATTCCATTCGCAAAACACTGATTGAAAACCACAAATGATCAACATTACATTTTTCTTTAAAAGGGAAAACTGCGGGGGGGGGGGGAATCATTAAAACTTTGGCCTATCCTTCCAAAGCTCCTACCCTTATTCTTGGAATGCACTATCTCAGAGTCTACGTGCACACACACACATACATGAATCTTACTGATTCAAGGTTGATTTGATGTTTATTATTTTTTTAAATTGATTTGATATTCAACTTCCAGTTTTTAAATACACACTGACAGACGGTGATGATGAATGATCCAGAAAAATACCCGACTCTGGCAATTTGTGGAAGTAAGTTCACGTGGAAAATTTGTGAACTAACAAAGAATTATGAATAAAACTAAGACACTTGTGGCAAAGAGTCGATTAGCTCCTGTAAGTTGACCTGCTTCAAAAAAAAAACAAACACAAAACACATTGTGGTCAAAAGACCCATGTTCGAATCGAGACTCTGTTAAACCCTCAGGTCCTGTTGTTTGTGAAACGGAGGTGCCACAGGGCTGTCGGAAGCATCAGCCGAGGGAGACGAGGGAACATGCGTGACCCGCAGTAGCTTCTTAATGAACATGGCCTCTTAAGCAGCTGCCTGCTCTGAGGAGGTTCACGTCCTACCACTTGTCTCAACAGGAGATCCCAAACAGGGCATAAGATCTCACCCAGATGAATCACACCCACTCTCTCTTCCCACCGATAAGGTTCATGACTTGCCAACAAAGACAGTTAGGCGTCATGTGGACACGTGAAAGGGAGAAGTAACCTGCAATTTTTGTTTTGTTTGGTTTGGTTTGGTTTGGTTTGGTTTGGTTTGGTTCGCCACTGGTGCAAAACTTCCCCACATCAAATTCACTATGGCAAAAGGAGTCTTACTTTAGATTTCCTGTCCTTGGCGGGTCTAAGTGACCTCTGTAATGGGGCCGTGAGGTAAGAACAGCCACGTATATTTGCTGATACGGAGCGGGCAACGCTCACCCAGCCAGGCACAAGAAGGTGCTTTGCCAGAGAAGATGGTGTTCTCCATTTACCGCCTCCGGAACTAGAGCTGCTTTTACTCTGTCTATGCTGTATTAAAAGGCTTTTATTCCCTGCTTCGCTCCTTTGTAATACAGCCCCCCTTCTGGGGGAAAAACCTTCACTAATAAGCCTGCTAGTCTTTCAACAGAAGATAAACAAAGTGCAGTGAGCTTCAAACCACTCTATTTGGTTTTACCCAACTACACAACATTCCATGTTGCTTTCACTCCTTCCCCTCCCCATTCCTGATAATAGTTATTTTTAAAGAATTAGAACAGAAGCAGGTCAATAATGCATACAGATGTTATAAAATATTAAGCCATACTTTGTGTAGAGAAACATGTAAACGGTTAATGGGCTAAAAGTAAGTTATAGTCCTTCTTGTACCAAATGCGTTTCACCTACAATTCCACTCGCATAACTAATGGCTCACTTAGAACCTCACCGCAGAAAGTGGCTCTCAGTTAAACAACCATCATGACCACCACCAACCGATGTTTACAGAACATCTGCTGTGTTTAGGGCGCTGCTAGGTCGACAAGTAAGCAAGGATTAAAGAAGGAGAAAAGGGAAAACAAGTTTACTCTTCTTCCGCTTATGTTCTTCATTTTCTTCTTTAGCCTTCCTTCTCTGTCATACGAAGACACCTGTTTGCTCCCTCTCCCCACATCTTCTAGGTTAAGTCCCAGTTCTCCTGAATTAACCCTTCCATCCTGTTTTGCTCTTCCCCTCTTGGGCCTGGAGCATCAACGGAAGAAACTTAATCAACTGATAACTTCTTAGCTCTTTCTCCTAGAGCTGGAAGATGGATGAGTATCATAGAAAAGGAGACTCAAGCTCCCTGGCCCAGGCATCACCCATTAGCTTCACTTGGAAATTATGACACTTCGAGGACCCGGGATTTAGCACAAACTCCCCAGGTGATAGCATCCTCAGGACATCTGTGATTTTGGGTGGTTATGGTGTTAGAATGAGACATTTTGTCAAACTATGTTTTGTGACCTTCTTACCAGAGTAGAGATGCATGTACCAGCCATTTCTACCACAGGTATTTTTATCATCCCCACCTACCATTCCTAGACTCGCCTGATGAAAGGAACAGAAGAAACTTAAGATTTCACAGAATTCCAAACACTTCCTTACAAAAGGAGCAAAGGCGTGAGAGTGTTTACCATCGATATCACCAAGCATACTACGGCTATATAGGTGGCAAATTAATATGAGTGAAAAAGCTAAATACAATCCCTAAGGGCCCAATAACTACCTCCACAGAAAAATATGCCTCGGGGTTTACAAATATTTAGCTCACTGCCAATTTTCACGACAGCCTTGAAATTAGAACGGCGAAATTTAAGAATTTATAAAATGATGACACGAAAGGCTGGTTTTATTAATGTTCTACCACGGACATTATGTTTTGACATATTTGGTCTATCACACAAAGTAATTTCTAAAATTAAATTCCATTTAAGTCTAAATACAATAATAGACAGTTCTGTTCTCCCTCCTACTTTTCATTTTCTATTCAGTCCCCCTACTTTTTGTTTTAAACTTAGCCCTCCCTTCCATTTGTCCCTAAATTTATGGGGGGGGAATATACATACACATATATATATAATATATAATAATATATATAATATATATATATATATATATATAAACAAATATCCACAAATCTTAAACAAACATGTTCAGGACAAAAGGGTAAGTAGTTTGTAAATGTAAGTAGAATTCAATTATTTAACAGTTTAGAAAATAAAACCACCAGAGTTCCTTTAAATATTCACCAGGCTTCCCCATCTTCACACTGAGTGTTTTCCCACTTCTAGTATATTATTCATTCCTTAGAGGAAGTAAACACGCAAAGGTTTATGGAGGTATTTGGGCTAAACAGCCATGACTAATTCTAAACAGTTCTCTCCAAAATCTAGGAAGTCTAAACTCCGAAAGTAAATGTCTTCAATTCCATCACTGGAATCCGAACTCTGACTGTTGGGAAAAGTACAATTCTCGGGGGCCTGAGTTGCTTGGCCTGGTGCCTCACTGCAAATTTAGCTGCGTAGTTAATCCCCCGAGCAGCACCCACTGTGGCATGCCCCGCTATTCTTTACCATCTGGAGCCTGGAGTTGATATTAGCTTGAACCACACATGCAGGAGAAAAGAGGAAAAAAAAAAAAAACTCATTCGCATTTAGCTGAAATTGGTGGCAGAACAATGCACCATGCCGTCTAGCCTTTTATACATGTAAGAAAGGAAAGAAAGGGTAAAGTACAAACCTTCTCCTTTTGTTTCTGGTTCTCTGCTCTAAGGTCTTCATATTCGCCTATTGCTAGAAGAAAAAAGGAAAGCAACGTTATCACTCTATCAAAAGTTTGCTATGGGTAAACCTGGGAACCCAGCTAATCCCGATTGCTATTTACTAGGTTGCGGGTGGGGTGCAGAAGAGGCCATAGAAGAAGGGCTTCTGCTTTTAAGAGTAAGGAAGAAAAAGAGACCACGGCAGAAAGGAACCCCACCAAGCTGAATTTCAGTTCTGTGCAGGTTCCTAGGAAGATCTATGAGCCCTACGTGACCTATGACAAGTCACTTCCTTGGACACTCAGTACTTGGTCCTGTGATAGGAGACAGGTGGGTGTTCCCTGAAGTTCCTTCCGGTACTATTAATCTGTGGTACTATAATCAGAGGTTCAGTTTTAAAATCAACCTCAAGAGGTTTACACATTCAACTCACTGTCACACATCTACTGTATCCACATAAAAAAGTTTTGCTATGAGTATCCTGCTAATAACTATTTGGGGGCATTGCAAGATCATCAATCGCCAAGCCATGACCAGATACCAGCCACATTCATTTTACTAGGTTGGAAAAATAATGAGAGTTATTTGGAAATATTTCCAACTATATAAGGGTGGGGGGAAATAGCAACTTTCTACTTAAAACTCTCTATTGCCAGAAAAATAAAGTAACTTGAACCCCACATTCATCTTTTAGCCAAAGCACCGTTTTTAGATATCCCTGACAGCTGGGAATATTATGTTTAAAACAAGATGATGAAGACAGAGAATGACCTGGGATTCATGACGGGCACAGCGTCCACAAGTGCGCAGAACCACTGCTCACTCTCTGCTCAGCGCCTTCACTGGTGCCAGAGAGCCAGGGAACCATCAGACTGGATTTTTACTTCCGCTTTTAAAATGTTTAATCATGGGATTTACCTACAAAAAACTCAGTTTTTATTAAAAAAAAAAAAAAAGACAACTAGAACTTCCTATTTCTATGAATAACCTGAAGCTAGAAATAAAAAATCTGAAACCAGGGGCTTTAAGAACATCTCAGATAATCTGGCCATTAATTCTAGAAGTGTATGATTCTAACCACTGGTGCAGAGAACACCCCAGAAACAGCCCATTCCCATGGGAAAGTACCTGTTTTATTTCCTCCAATTGTGTCTTAAAGGCTTTAGAATACCTACTAATGGTAGGACCAAAATCTTAAAATCCAATTCAAATCAACAAATATTTATGTGATTATACCACACCAATGCCCAGGAGTTTTATTAGCACCATGACCATTTAAATAAGAATTCATTAATAATTTTATTAAAGCCACACCCAAAAAGAATCTTGAAAATTAACCCATAAAAATAGCTAAATGTATAATATGTGATGATAAAGCCCTTTTAAAAATATTATTTCAACATAAAAGATTTGAACCACAGAATACAGCCCTCTGTACATCAGCTCCTCATCAGCCTCCACCACACAAACCCCAACCAATGAGCACAAACTCAAGTGTTCTTGATTCTTAAAAATCAATAAAATGTCCCCCTTCCTTTTTAACAAAAGCAACAAGAACTAAGTGATTCTAAAGTATGCACTAATGCCATTGGATTATCTCTGGTCATGGTCCAAGTGTTATTATATCTAATATTCTTTGGAAAAAAATATATACTTTATTGAGAGACTTTATTTTAGTTTACTTGATATTTAAAAGTATCTATAGATGAAGCCAAAAGAAATCAAAAATTGACTGGCCACTCTATCCTTGATGACCTACTTTACAGACACACAAACAAACAATAATGGCTTATAAAACCATGATCTCATATTGACATTAAAATTTTTTTTTCTGCTTAAAACATCAGATGATGGCTTTAAAGGCTTTTTTAAAAATACCAATACTTTCTTCCAGTATATTCCCAATAGGATCCAGTATATTCCCAATACTATTCTTCCAGTATATTCCCAAACATTGTAGGCTTCCAATTACTGGGTCTTTATGAAAAGCGTTCATTAAGAACCCTCCAACTATCAAATCTTAATGGAAACCACAGAAAATATGCTTTGTTGTGATAATGTGAGAGTTACAAAAAAAAATAAATCCAGGTACAAGGAAAGGAAATAAAAAGTATGGGAAGAATTCAACCACTTGGTCGTGGGACAAGGACACTTGGAGGATAGAGCAGAAGAGAAAAGAAAACCAGTTACTAATATTTTTATTTCTTTTAAATAAAAATGAAAAACCAAGCTCACTGCTCTAAACTATATTTACACACACACTTACACACACACACACACACACACACACCATTCTGAAATATATGTAATCCCACCCTCAACAAAGCTGGCAAAAACTAGAGTGATCTATATTATTCAGCTACTTCTTTTTTGGCAATGCTAAGGGGTCACAGAGAAACACTTACTGTTTCAGAACTGGCTCACAGTTTGAAATTTTTTTTTTTAAGTCAACTGATTTGAAGAGAAGATCCTCCAAATCTTGAATTAACTAGTACCAAAGAAAAGACAACTGTGACCAAACCTCTGCCATATGAAAAATACCCACAGTTTGGGAAAACCTCATCTCAGGTTAACAGGTATAGTACATTTCACTGTACTATAAAGTTACAGAGCACAGTAGGTTAAAAAGTGCAGCCTAATCTCAGCCTGAGCACTTACTTAGCCAGGGGACCCTGGGCAAATTGGTTAATCTATCTCTGATTCCTCATCTGAAAAACAGGAATAATAAGTATACATGTCTCACAACATTGTTATTAAGAGTAAGTGAACATATAAGATACAAGAGTACCTAGGCATATTAAATGTTCAACACACATTAGCCATGGTTATTGTTACTATAACAACAAAGTACACCCAATCTTGTGTGCACAAAAGATCAGGCTGCTCCCTATAGGCCCTCAGTCTCGGTCTAACTTTTGTCCATATAGTCTGAAAAGATGACGGAGCAGAAAATATCTGAAAACCCTAGGTACCAGGAGAAAGTGGGCTAAAGATCAACTTAAAAAAGATGTAATTTTTAAAAAGTGACAAAGAAGTGGAACCATGTCTGAGACCCACACTTGTCAATACTGGCTGCGCATAAGAATCACTTGGAAACTTCTAAACCATACAAATAAATGTCTAGCCCCCTTTCCACCTACCCCCAACCTAAGATTCTGGTTTAGTCTAGGGGAGACCTTGGCATCCTTTTTTTTTTTTTTTTTAAGAAGTGAGCACCCCAGGTGATTCTGATGTGCAGCCAAGGAGGGAAATCACTACCTGAGAATACAGAATGGAAGAAACAGGAAGGTCTTCAGAAAACAAGAACACATCGGGCAGAGCACGTGTTTCAAGAATCATGCTGGTTTTCTGCTTTCTAACCCCCTCATGCCAAGAAAGGGCGTTTTCTCTCCAGCTGCGAATCGCGACATTGCCAGCCCAGGAAGCAGCAGAGTGGACATAGTCGTTTCAGAAACACGACAACTAAAGTTCCTAACTACAGACGGATAACACCTCTGGCCTGGCTGAACAACTCCAGTTTTCCTGACCTTCCCAGTTTAACACTGAGGAGTCCAGTGTCCCCAGAAACTCCCAGCCCAGGGCAGGCTGATCACCCCACTTCTAGCACCAGCTCCAGATCAGTAATTCCAACCATACTCTCTAGACCTGCACTGTCAGAGGCGGCAGCCACTAGCCAACATGTGGCTACTGACATTTAAACAATTAAAGAAAAGTTAAAATTCGGCTCTTCAGTAGCAGTGGCCACATTCCCAGTGCTCCAACAGCTGCACGTTGCCAGGGGCTACCACAGTGGACACAGAACGTTCTCGTAACTGAAGAGTTCTACTGGACAGCACTCTTCTGGACGTCTCTCTCCAGATACGCTACAAGCACCTCAAACTCAGCGCGTTAGAAAGTGAACTCATCGACGCCCTTTCATTCAAACCTCCTACTTCCTGTATGCGGGATCTTTCATGGTGCCCTTGAGCTAGTACCTCAGGATCACCCTTGATTCCCCACTTTCTTCCACCACCAAAGGATCATCAAACTGCTCCGATCTCTTAAAAGGACTCCCCAATCTGCCCTTCCTCGACAGCCAGTCTCTCTGCCCTATTGTGACCCTTCATCATGGCAAAACCCTCTTATCTCACTTTCCTCTGTCCCAAGTTCACTCTTTACAAGGTCGTTGGCCGGTAACAAAACCTGGTTATTTTGCTCTTTTCTTTGAAAGCCCCTAAAGATGTCAGCTTCCCAATCTGGACCCTGCTCTATCCCCCACCATTCGGCCTCAGAGACTACAACTCCCTCCATCACACCCAAAGTCCCCATGCTTCCCCAGACCTTCTAGGAACTATAATACTCAGGTGCCTTTACAAATATTTTTTCCTCTGCCTGCAAAGTCTTCTCCTTCCCGCCTTCCCTACCTCCTTCTCTCCTGTGCAATTCAACTACCATTTCTTCCAAGAAACCCTCCCAATATACCTCAGACAAAAATCAGCACTTGTATTTCTAACTTACTACCAGAGTTCACCATTCATATATCTCTACTGGATACAGCATCTTCATGTAACTTTATAAATTATCAAAATGTAGACCTGTTTTCTTGTCTTTTCTCCCACTTGATTTGCTGCTATATACCTCACACCCAGCAGAATACCAAGAATACGGTCAACGCCTATGTCGAAGGAATGGCTGGTTTGTATCAATCTGTGCTGTAGAGCAATTAAGCCAAATATTAACACTCCAATTTAAAAATGAAGACACACACATAGACAAGTCGAATCTCACAGTAAGAAATGGTGAGGCAGAACCAGTAGGATTCCTAGTATTACATGCAAAAAAAAAAAAAATCACTGAGCATGCGTGCAGTGTGCTAAATAAAGCACTGGGCTGGAAATAATCCTCCAGAGTGAAGACTATGGCTTCACACATCCAGGTGCGCACATCTAGCACAATGCCTGACATGCAGTAGGCACTCGATCAACGCGTGTTAAATTACGCAGAAGGAACAATGGATCGAGGTCTTCACATGAACCAGGCGCGAAAGAGCACTTACTCTCCTCCCCATCTTAAAAGGGTCTCTTACATTCTATGTGACAACAAGGTACCTGATAAAAACAAAACTTGAAATAGCCATCAAATAGAACCAGAAAACACTGCCTCATGAGATCTCCTAGTGTAGATTCTTATCCATTGCGTCTGCATCTTTGAGACTCATGGAGCCTTGAAACACTAATGGGGAGTGAGGACAAAACGCAGAATGTTCAATTAGGACAGGACGCTCTTCCGCACACATCCCCGTGGGTCCTGCTCTTAAAGCCAGAGCAAAAAGAGAAGTCATTGATGCCTCGCTTGTTAATTAAAGCATGGGCAAAACCAGGGAAAACACTCCTGAAAAAAATGAAACAAAGGCGACGGATTTCACATCTGAAAAGAACTTATGCCTAACCTGAAATTCACTCATTGGTAGGACACACCGCTCGGTGTTTAATGAATTCATGATGCTTAAGAAGTATTCTCAACAAACTATACTAATGATTTCGAATTAACCAACAGAAAGGAAAGAAACTGAGTAACTTTAAAATGCATATATATATGTATGTCTGGTTTCTGCCCTCACAACAGCAAAAAGCTGAGCAAATCAGAAATCAACTCTTCTCAGACCTACCAGAGAATTGAGGTCACGGGCAAATCGCTACTCCAAAGCTTGGAGAGATACCCCAAAAGACACAGAGGATCACAACTCTAATTAGAGCAGAGGCCAAGGTGCAGAAGCTGCTCACTAACCTGTCCCTAGACCGGAAGACCTAACCTGTAATTGACAAACCGCTGGAAGCTCTGTTCTAACAAGTTTGAGAGTTAAAACCTTCAGGGAGGGGACCAGCCTGAGGAGAGCCCCCACACTTTTGTGAGTTCTGCCTCCAGGTGTGCTACCAGGTCCTCACAGTGAACCTCAGAGAAAATATCCTGACTGCTGCTGACTAAGGAGGGAGAAAGCACCATTTTGAAATACACCCAGAACATTCTGTTCTTAACAGGCCTGCCCTCAAGAAAAAATATTTTTACCAGAGCCTAAGAGATATGTGGGAGGTAATAACCCAACTCCAGCCCCCTCTAGCTCTCCTGTCTCAGCTAAAGGGGAAAAAAAACAAAACTAAGAAGCACCTTGTCAGAGACTACACAACACACCTCCCTCCCATATCTGATCCCCACACAAATGTTCATAGCAGCTTTATGCATAATTGTCAAAACTTGGAAGCAACCACAATGTTCATCAACAGGTGATGGGACAAACTGTAGCACGTCCAGTAGGGTATTATCCAGTGGTAAGAAGAAATAAATGAGCGATCAAGCCAGCCAAAGACAAGACGGAATCTTACATGTATACTGCTAAGGGAAAGAAGCCAATAGAAAAAGTCTACATATTGTACAATTCCAACTACCGACATTCTTAAAAGGCAAAACTGTAGAGCTAGTAAAAAAGATCAGTGGTTACCAGGAGTGCAGAACAAGGAGGGAGCAATGAACAGGCAGAGCAGAGGGAATTTTTGGAGCACTGAAATTATTTGATATAATAATGCAATAGTGCAATAGTCATACATTTGTCAAAACCCACAGAATATACAACATAAAGAATGAACCCTAATGTCGACTATGAACTATTCGTTAATAATAATGTATCAATATTGGTTCATCAATTCTAAGAAATGTACCATACTGATATAAGACAATAATAGGGGAAATGGGGAAGTAGGAAGCTCAATTTTTCTGTAAACCTAAAACAACTCCCAAAAAGTCTTATTTAAAACAAAAAGCAAACTCTACATATACATATACATATCTATGTATATACTATCATATATATCTCTATGTATGTATGTATCAAAATCATACACTGATTTGTACCACGGAGGGCTTTAACTAAAAGGATCCTAATATATAAAAACTTCAGAAATCATGTTTTAATGTTTAAAATGCTTAGCCAGCCTGGTGAACAGAGGAAAACAAAAGCTGTATTCCTTATATATTTTAAAGCAAAGCCTGGTTGGGTAACAGCTTTATAGAATAAAATCTATAGCACGATGAAGTTTAAAACACACGTACATTCTGGATCCAACAAGTATGAGAATTTCTCTTATAGCTGCACTTACATATATATGTGTACAAGCAGCAGTATTATTTTCGATAAACTTTAATTTTATAAGCATTGGATTTTAGCAAAATTGCAAAGATAGTACAAAGAGTTCTCATATACCCGACACCCAGTTCCTCCTATTACCAACACCCTACATTAGTACGGTACATTTATCACTATTAATTGACCAACAGCAACACATTATTATGAATGGAAGTCCATTCTTGCCTGATATTTCCTTAGTTCTCACCTAATGTTCTGTTTTTGTTCCAGGATCCTATCCAGGTACCACATTACATTTAGTTGTCATGTCTCCTTAGACACCTCTCAGCTGTGACAGTTTCTCAGATTTTCCTTGTTTTTGTTGACTTTGACAGTTTTGAGGAGTACTGGTCAGGTATTTTGTAGAATGTTTCTCAACTAGGATTTGTCTGTTTTCCTCGTGATTAGACTAGGGTTATGGGTTTTTAGGGGAAATGCCATTTCCATCACCTCCTATCAAAGGTACATACTACTATCAACATGACTCACATCGCCACTGAAGTTGACCTTGATCATCTAGCTCAGGTAACGTCAGGTTTCTCTACTGCAAAGTTACTCTTTTTCCCCCTTTCCATATCATCCTCTTTAAAAGGAAGTCACTGTGTGCAGTCCACTCTGAAGAAGAGAGAGTGTTACACTCCACCTCTTAGAGCAGGAATATCTCCAAAAATTATTTGGAAGTCTTTGCATGGAAGAGTTATCTCTTCTCTCTCTGTATTTATTCCATCACATATCAGTATGGACTCAGGAATATTTATTTTAGACTTGGGGTTACAATCTAATATTTGGTTGTTCAAATTGTTCCATCTTTGGCCATTTTCAGTTGGTTACTGTATCTCTTTGACATATCTCTGTCATTGTGAGCTTATGTGAGCACTTCCTTAGTTTCTGGTTCAAGATGCTCCAGGATCATCGTGTATACTTCCTGCCCCAGTGGCCCCAGTCCTAGAATCTGCCATTTCTCCCAAGGAGTCTTGTTCCTTTTGTTGGAGAATGGTATTAGAAGCCAAGATCTGGAGCTACATGTGCTCATTCCTACTGGTACATCTAGGTTCTCAGCTCACTATGTGTATACTAACCCAATGTATATACACATAGCTATAAATACTTCTATATGTAACCATCTGAATCTATATTAAGCTAAACATGAGTTCATACTGATGTCTCCAATTCTTATCTATTGCTAGAAGCATTATTTTTAACAGCAAACAGAAACACAGACGTGTCCATCCATAGGGCATTAACTACATTTGGGAGATCTATGTAGGGGAACATGATCCAATCGATTTTTAAAGATTTAACTCTATATGTACTGACATGAATTCTATAATATACATCAAATGATAAATAATATGTGCATACAAATCAACATTCCTGAAAGGAAATACAACAAAAGGTTAACAGTAGATAACTCTGAGGAATGGAAATGGGGTTAGAGCATAGATCATCAACAGGGTGACAGTACCTTCAAAGAGGAAAATGATCTTAAATTTTAAAATGGTTCATAGCCCTCCAAAGATGGACAGTATATTTGTGGCATTAATATTTCACAGAGATGGAGTGATTAGGGGGAAAATGTATAAATGTATATACTCCTTAGGAGTATATAATGAAATAAATATTGAGAAACAATGAGTTAGAGGGAGCAGATAACTATACTTTGCACTTTATGTGCTTTTTTCATACGAGCACATGTTCATTTTTCATCTACATAATGGAAGCGTTAGGTGTTTGCAGCGAAATTCTGGCGAGATGTAGTTCCTCAGCCCACACTGAGTTGCTCAATTAGTGTCTCTCTCTTTGGCAGTGGCTAACCAATTTTAGGAAGAAACTCTGTTTTTAACGAGTAGGATGGTTTACAGTAAAAACCATATGACCACAAAGCCTAAAATACTTAGTCAACTATTTATAGGAAAGGTCGACTGACAATGCTTCGGCGTTTCCAGACTGACACAGTCAGTGTGGTAGGCAGTGGTTTCAGCCTCTTTTGTCGAAATAATGCTCAGCTACTTTCTAGCCTAGGAGCCAAGGGAACATCGGATGCCTCTTTTCATCACCAACTCAGTTCTAAGAATAAGCTTGACCGCATTTCCATCTGAACCGCAAGCATTATCTCAATAATCGAATAAAATAATAGTAACTCTAAAGATGGAAAGAGGTTTACCTCGTTTTAGAACCAATTCCCTTACCAGGGGAAATCCATTTTAAATGGTGTTAGCTCAAGAACGGACCCTAACTTTCGGTTTGTTGTTGGTTTGGTCTTGCATTAGAACATCTCCACGGCTAAGGAACAATCGCTCTCTTCAAAACTTCCTCGACCAGTTCCAAGTGACACCACACCCCTGTGCTCACCAGGTTAGTGGACAGCAATTGTCTGTGTCTGCCCAGGCTGCATTCCCCTTCTGGTGGTGGCACACCATCCTTTTTTGGCAACGGCTCCAACCCATCGGTCCTTGGGTGGGGTGTCAATCAAGGTGCGCTGCCCTTTAAACACATGACCCAAACGAGGTCAACTAGACACTCTTCCGGAATTCACATGTGTACCACCACCTCGAGACCAGCAGAAACAAGGTTTTATTCATCTCTACATCCCTGATGCCTAGCACAGTGCCTGGCTATGAATATTCAACACGTGCGGGTTGAATAAATTACAAAGAAAATCATGTACCTTAAACAAATGCTAAGTCTATCATTTCCCAACAGAACTCTGGAGGGGGAGCAAATTGTACGATGTTTTGTAAGGGAAATGTCCACTTTAGTAGCTAGGAAATATGCAGTGGAAATAGTATCCCAAGTTGCCGTTTCTCAGTGCATTAAAGATGTCAATCAGTCCAACAAAATAAAGCCCCCAAAAAGACAAAAGGAGAATTACCTCATTACCTCAACATCTGCTTGAACATAAGCAATCGCACACTGGCTAATTTTTTTTTTAAAGGGACATAATATAACTTTCTAGAAAGACATAATATAGCTAATTATACCATTCACTGGAAGGGAACATACAATGTTTTGAAGTAATTCAGAAGTGGGTGTGATTTATAAGACATAGAGCTTAGGGGATGGTAAGTATAAATTAGAGATTGTTCATATTATGACAGACTCCGTCATTACATTTCACAACTTTTGTCAAAAGCAACCTTATTCACCACACCACTGAAGCCATCACATTAGGGAAGGCTGCTGTCAGCTCTGCCATTTGGATAGGAACCTTCTTTCTGAACACCCTCCTGGGGAATGGATTCAAATTTCAGACCTAAAACTAAGGAAAGAACAGACGAAACCTCAATGGACAGTAAATATGTAAAAAGATTTCAAACCTCACTAATAATCGGGTAATACAGAATTTGTAAAGGTACTCTTTTTGCTCATCAGATTGGCAAAAATTAAGAAACTTGTCCGGTGTCAAAATTAGTAAAGATTGCTGTTGGTCAATGTTGACCGGTGTGTGGTTTCACGGGCACTGCTGGGGACAATGTGAACTGACAAAGCCATTTGAGGGGGTACTTCTGCAATGTCTAGGAAAACTTTATGTGTACACCCCCTCTCACCCAACAATTTCGTTTCTAAGATTCTACCCTAGAAAAAAAATAGTTGTAATTGTACAAATTTATCTATATGATTAATTTATAATGACTGCCTACTAAAGAATAAATTTGTGAAAGAAAAGACTGTGTCTGTCTGGTTCACCATCTCAAGCCCTAGTGTCAGCACGTGGGCCTCATATATGGTAGGTACCTGGGAAGTATTTGTTAAAGGAATAAATGAATGTTTTACTTAGATTTAAAAAAGAAAAAAATATATTAAATGGATAATCGTTCTTGTTCACATTAAATAGGGTAGTGGGATTATTCACAATGTTTATAGGTAGCAAAAAATATTGTTTTCAAAAATAAATCATACACACTATCCGCTTACAAAATTGATCATAATGTTTCTAAGAGCCCAAACACCTTGTTGCCTGTTTTTCCACCTCAAATCCTTAGCTTCCCATTTAGTTCCCTTGGTCAAAGAACAATTAAGTACTCTAAAAATAAGTCAATTGTTATAACAACCCATGATACATGACAAATGCCTTGGTTCTGAGATGTATAATGGCACACTGTGGGCTGAAAAAAAAATCCCAACACCTGTATAATCAGACTCAATAGCCTTTAAAAATGTGTTCCTTTTAAGAAACACAAATTTCAAAGTCTAACTGGTCTGTTGACTTTGGTAAATCCATAATCAAGGAAATAATATCCAATAAAAATACCAGTGCCACAGATTTGTTTGTTTTCCAATAAAATACGAGAAAGAACCAGAAACTTAAGAATCTTCCCTTTTTCCCAGCTCTCAAATCCAACACAGAGACAGAGAATGTATACCAAAATCAAATGTAAACAACTTGTGGGTTATCTGCCTTGTTAATCTACCCGTGGAGTTATGTACAGAAGGGGTGGAGTTTATTTTATCATTATTTGAAAACTGACCATCCATCAAAAGATCTGGTATCCACTAGTAGATATTACCAATCATGAATCTCCAACAGACTAGAACAGGGAACCCCACCTCCGGGCTGCAAGACTGGTACCTGTCCATGGCCTGCTAGGAACCGGGCCACATAGCAGGAAGTGAGCGGTAGACAAGTGAGTGAAACTTCATCTGTATTTGTAACCGCTCCCCAGCGCTAGCATCACCGCTTCAGCTCCACCTCAGATCATCAAGCATTGGATCCTCACAGGGGCACCGGCCAAAAGGCTCTGGGACTACAGGTCCAGAATATGAATTAAGAGTTTTTAGGGATGTGGTAAAAAGGTAAAGGGGAAGAAGAGGTACAAACTTCGTGTTATAAGTAAGTCATGCGGATGTAATGTACAGGATAGGAAATGTAGTCAATAATATAGTAACTTTGTACAGCGACAGATGGGTACTAACTTATCATGATGATCACTTCATAGGTATATTAAATGTCAAATTACCATGTGATACACCTGAAACTAATATAGTATTATATATCAATTATAATTTTAAAAGTCGTTATGTTATTAAGGGGCTTTTATTAGAAATTTTTTAAATGCTAACAATAGAAGACAGCCCCACACTAAATAAAACACAAGAAATTCCAGATAAAGGCATTTTGCCCACCCACTAGATTCACTGACACCTGTGACTTTATGACTTTGGGCTCATCTACGATGGGAGTTGAAGGTACTGGAAAGGTAAAATCCATCAACATTCATCCAACACTCTCTAGATGCTAGATACCACAGAGGAATGTGTTCTGCCCATTTTAATGAGGTTAAATAATTTCCCCGAAATCACACAAGCAAACAAGCTCACAAAGTGTACAGATTCATTTCCAGGAGTGTGTCTGTACTCCAGAGGGATTCACATCTCCTCGCGAATGGTATACTCGTGGTTGGAAAGAGCAATGGGTCACAGTACTGGGGACAGGACCTCAGGAAATCATCTGCTTTCGCCCTAGCCTTACCCGCCTTTAGTCAGGTAAGGAGCGATTAACCACAAGACTCATTGTGGTTCAGGGACAGACTCTTCCAAGTTCAGAGTTGGTGAGCTGAACCAAGAAAAGGAAAGAGCTGGGAATGCACATCAGGATTAGCTACAAAGAGGCCCTGTCTAATGGCCATGTCAGCAAGTTAGCTGGAAAAGCACATGTTCCTAACACGTGTTACTTCCCCAATTTGTATGGTTCCTCTCTTTCCTGACCCATATCCTCCTGACCACATTTGGTTAAGGTAATAATAACTTTCAAAAGTATTAGGTTCACATTAACTTGGCTTTGCTCAGAAGTGCGATGAGTGATGAAACCAATTCTTTGTGAAGGGGGAATCTCCAGTTACCAGAGTCTGTCCATTAACCACAATGAGTCGTGTGGTTAATCACTCCTTACCTGACGAAAGGCGGGGTAAGACCAGGGCGAAAGCAGATGATTTCCTGAGACAGTGCCGAAATGCACGGACGTGGCCTGGCCCACTCTCCAGTGGGCGAGCCAAGTCTCAATTCAGAAAGCCCCGCACAAGCAGGGTGTTGACTCGCTGATTAATAAATTGCTAAAAATGGGAAGTGATAAAACGCATCACGGTCTGAAACACCCAGCCAAGTGGAGAAAGAGGAACTGGAGAGAAGCAGAATGAAAAGCCGGGAAGGCTGGAGCGCCGCGCTGCAGGCCTCCGAGCGCCAGCGTGCAAGGGTGGGGCCGAGGCCAGGGAGCGAGGCCAGCGGGGCGGAACACGCCGACCTCCCCCAAAATATCAGCCCCACCCGCTTCTCCCGTGCGGAAGGCAGCGCGGTGGGGCCATGTCCACGCCCAATCCTTGCCCCGGTCCCCAGCCCCCGAGGGCCAGCCAAACCCGCGGGGAGCGCTTCCCGCGCTGCCGGGCCTGACACTCCCCAACGCCCGCACGTTACCCTTGGCCGCGGGCTCTCCGATGCGCGCAGGGCGCGCACGATGCTTCTCCACGGGTCACCGAGCTGCCGGGCTGACCACGGCGGCCGCACGCCAAAGCCCCAGCCCCAGCGCCCTGGGGCCGTCCCCGCCCACGGGCCGCGGCGGCCCGCACCTGGCGGCCGCGCGCCCGCCTACCTTGCTCCTTCAGGCTGGTGATGAGCTGCAGCTGCTTCTCTTCGTCCGAGCTGTTCATGTTGGCAGGTTGGGTCGGGAATGAAAGGCACGGAGGGAGCGGCGAGGGGGTCCGCGGGGGAGGGGGAAGGAAAAGCAAGATGCCGGTGGCGTGCGGCTCCTCTACCCGGAAGTCGGACTGGCTCCCGCTCCTCCTCCTGCAGGCGCGGAGCGGGCGAGTGAGCTCATCCCCACGCACCTACTCGGCGGCCCGGGCGGCTTCACCTGCTGGCGGGCCGCGGGGCGGGGGTGAGGATGGAGGCGGGGACACGGCGGCAGGCAGCCCGAGGGCAGGAGGTGGGAGCGGGAGAGGCGCCCGCAGTGGCACCGGGGGCGCAGCCCTCGCGCTAGCCGGCGGCGGCGGCGGCGGCGGCTCGGCTTTCTCTGCGGAGGCCGGCGCCGCAGGTTGCGCAGGCGGGAGGGCTAGTAGCGGGCCTGCGGGCCTGCATGCGTTCGCGCTGGCTCTCTCCTGCACCCCGTTTCTCCGCCTCCACAGCCCCACCCCTGACACCAAGACGTACCATCCAGGAAAAAAAAATAAATAAAAATAAACCCGCCTTGGATCTGCAGAGTCTGTGGGAACCCCACTTGGAACGCTGCTCAAGGGCCGGGCCCCGCGAGCCGCCGATGCAGAGCAGAACGTAATGGGCGATGAACCCAGGTTCCCTCCCCAGTTCTCACACGGTGGCCTTTGGGGGCGTGTGGGAAAACCTAGGTGCCGCAGGGGCAGGCTCCGTGGTGTCGGTTTTGAACCTTGAAAAGCAGACACGACTGTAACAGGCCAGCCAGGTAAGTTAACACGCAGTGCGCGAAGGAGGGCGTGGTAGTCCATTAACAGTTCCCTGGGCCGGGGGGCTGGCTTTCTCCAGACTCGGTGGGGTTAAGAAGCGGTCGGAACGTGGGCCCTGCAGCACGTGGGTCCCAGGTCCCCAAGAATCATCTGGTTCATGACTGGAAGGCCTTCCTTTTAGCGAGGCTGTCACTGCATTCCGAATTCCGAGGTCGCACAGCTGCCTGGTAGCAGAGCCTAGCCAGTGAAGGGCGGCATGTGCCCCACTACACTGCCCTCTGCGCTGTTTAAACCCATCTCTGGCCTAGACTCTGATCAGAAGAGAGGCGGCAGGCCCAACATTTCAAAAACGGTTCTCCGCACCCGCCGATTGCCGGTTAGTGTTTGCTCAGGTCTTCTGACCTCTTTGAACTTCATCTAAAGAATGGGAATAACACTAATACTTACTCTCTAGGAAGAGTTGGAAGGATTAAACAAGGAGAGGAAGATAAACAAAACAATTTGACATCAATAGGTGGGTTTTTTTTAAAGGTTACAGGTCTGTGGAAAAGGGGTTGTAGATGCTAATTATAAACTAAAACACAGTTCTTTAACACTGATCATTAAGCATTCAAAATAAATCCAAATTAAATTAGACTTACTGAACATCTTCTCCTGTGAGAACTACACCAGCCCAGTGCTTCTGCTCATTCCTCACTTGCTGTTTTAGGCAAATGCCCAATTCCATTTACTGAGTGGGCCTCTTCCTGATGGTGGGGGTGCTGAAATATAGGTAAATGCTGTAACTAGTATCTGTCTGATACTCCTAAACCCCTTTCTTGACCCATATCCTCTAAAACGTAGCTCTAAAACAAACTTGAAAAAATGACAGCATTGCTTTCTCCTAAAAAGGTGATACAATAGTTTAGCGTAGGTGAACCAGTGGTAGAATGGTCTAAACGGGTAGCATAGTATTTTTAAATAGAGTGTATTAAAATTTTGAAACTTTAAAAATAATTTTGGTACAAGGTCTTATTATTCAGTTCTTTCCCTAGTTTTTCGTAATATGGTTTAAGACAGTTGTATGTCGATCAGCTGCTATGAAGATCCCCAGGCGATGACCGAATGGCCTTTGCCCTAGGATTACATGTTTAATCGTCAAGAGTCTAAAGAAGGCCCAGGAAACATGAGACAATTCAGACTCAACTATGTGAAAATATGAAAGATATGTGCTGCCACCAGCTAGTTTGTACAAAGAGAAATAATTTCTTTCCAGAAGAAAACCAAGAGATTTGGGTAACAAATCATGGCCACCTTGGTTTTGCCCCGCAGCCAGAAAACCTGTTAAACCCGATCAGTCGCCCTGACTGTGGGGCAATGCCCAGAGCCCTTCTACAAACCTAAATAATCAAATATCTTCTCATACTCAATAAAATAGCAGCAGCGTACCCATTAAATATTTGGGTAAGTTCACAAAGTTCTGTTTTTTAAATGGCTGATTTAATTGCCTACTTCATTATACAGTAATTAGGTAGCACTTTTGGAGTTTAAGAATGAGTTAATGAATTATCAGATTTACAATCAAACTGATGCTTTGGTCCCACACTGAATCTGCAGCCCCTTGAAATTAATCCTGTTTACCTTCCTTGAAATTAAAATAGCCTCCTGAAATACAATATGGTATTATCTTGAGAGCATGGAATGAATTATTAGAATAGCTATTAGAGTCAATTATTGGGATTCAGATTTCTCATTACACTATGGTTTATTTATATGATATTAATATTGATGAAAAGGATAGTAGTAATATAATTAGTTTTTGTTCTGTTAAATAATGCACATAGGGATTTATGTTGCAGGCATCACACTGGACTGACAAGCCTCCATATAACATGTATTAAAGAACATTAAAAATGTGCCTGTCATCTACGGCCATGCTACCCTGAACATGCCCAATCTCGTCTGATCTCAGAAGCTAAGCAGGGTTGGACCTGGTTAGTACTTGCACGGGAGACTACCTAGGAAGACTGGATGCTGTAGGCATAAAATAAAAAAATTAAAAATTAAAAATAATGTACGTGTCCATACAGATACATATATGGACAGAGAAAGGGGAAGGAGAAACTTTAAAAATGAAATGGAAGAATATATACCAAACTCAGGATAACGGTTGCTCCTAGGGGTAGAAAGTAGATGAATAGGCCCAAGAGGTAAGGAGTGGAGTGGAAAAGAGCAGTGATCAAAAGGCTTTTCTCTTTCATGTTTGTTTGTGTTTTCAGGAAATTAAAGTAATACCTCATTATTTATGTAATCTTTTGAGGTATATAGATAAATAAGATCAAAATATAATAGGAAAAAAAAGTTCACTTCCTTTGAGTCCAATATTAATTCCAAATTAGAAAATCTATCTTAAAAAAACTTTATATACAGCTATTTGTTATAATGTTAATTATGTATAAAAGTGATAACATTGGAATATTATTTAACAACAAAAAGAAATAAAGTACAACATGATGAACTTTGAAAACATTATGCTAAGTGAAAAAAAGCCAATCAGAAAACACCAGATATTGTATGATTCCACTTATATAGAATACCCAGAATAGGCAAATCCACAGAGAGAGAAAGTTAAGTTGTGGTTAATTATCTAGAACTGAGGGCATTGAGGAAAATGGGAAGTAGCCTATAATAGGTGTGGGGTTTGTTGTTATGGTGATAAATTTTTCTAAAATTGATTGTGGTGATGGTCGCACAACTCTGTGAATATATTCAAAACCACAGAATTGTACTCTTTAAGTACAAACTTTGCGTGAGAGAATTTTATAGTATGTTAATTACATCTCAATAAAGCTGTATTAAAAACAGATTTTTCAGAGGAAGAAAACTTTTACCTTAATACACTATTTACATAACTTTTCAATTTCTGTTTCTAATACAAACAAGTATTTTTCCTTTTTCAAATCTTTCTACAGTTAAGATTGTTCTTTTTACTGAACATTATTTTATATACATTTTATCTTGTACCAAAATAATCTACATATTTCTTCAATGCCATTCCATTATATCAATGAATACTTAGCCATTCTCAAATTCTTAGATATTTGAGTTGTTATTAATATTTGTCTCCTTATAAATAATGCAGCAGGAATACAAAGGCCATGCTAGGCATAACTTAGTCAAACTGTTAAAAATGAAACATAACATTCAGGTCGTAAAAGCAGCCAAAGAAAAATACACATTACATACAGGAGAAAAACAATAAAAGTAAAGGCAGACTTCTTATTATTTAATGTTGTAATCATTAAAGGATTACAACACAGTTAAATCTTGGACAATGTAAAATTCACAATATCCAGCATTCAAAAATTACAGTAAGCAAAGAAGCAGAAAAATATGACCCACGAGGAGAAGAAAAATCAGTTGACAGAAACAAGAAATGACAGGGATGATGAAATTAGCACACTGAGACTTTATAAGCAATATTATAAGGCTTACAAATATGATCAAAGATATATATATACATAAAAGATATAAGGGGAAACAAGAAAAGAGAAACAGGAGTTATTTTAAAAATACTCCAATGCAACTATGAGATAATATAATATCAGAAATCAAAAAAAGAAAAAAATCCCTCCCACACATCAAATAGGAGGTACAGCAATTTAGACATTATAGAAGAAAAGATCGATGATCTTGAAGCACAGCAACTGAAACAATCCAATGAAACACACAGGTGGAAAAAAAGATATTTTGAAAAATTAAACCAGCATCACAGACCTGAAATACAACATCAGCCAGTTTACTACATATGAAATCGATGGCCCAGAAAGAGACAAAGAAATGATAAATAAAAGAAAAATTTAAGTAACAAAGTAATGGTGAAAAGATCCCAAATTTGATTACAGATGAATTTATACATTCAAGTTCAGCGATTCATTCCATACAAGGATTTTCAATAAGATCAACAGCAGATTCCTCATCAAAAACCATGAAAACCATGAGGCAGTGGGATGATAAAAAGTCATAAAAATAAGAAACTGTCAACTAAGAATTCTATATCCAGCAAAATTGTCCTTTAAAGATGAGGGAGAAATTAAGACATTCCCAAATAAAAGCTAAAGGAGGTAGTTACCACTAGAACTGCCCTACACGAAATGCTAAAGAGGGGCCTTAAAGTTTAAATGCAAAAGCACTAGACAGTATCTCAAATGTATATGAAGAAACAAACATCTCTGGTAAAGGTAAGTCTGTGGGCAAATAAAAAGGGCAATACATAGTAATTGGGAATACCAGGGTGCAAATCATCTTAGCCTTGGTCCCTAATCGCATATCTTTGCTCTTGATGATCTTTCCCAATTAGTCTTTA
The DNA here is from genome assembly GCA_003508835.1 of Eonycteris spelaea. Taxonomy (NCBI): domain Eukaryota; kingdom Metazoa; phylum Chordata; class Mammalia; order Chiroptera; family Pteropodidae; genus Eonycteris; species Eonycteris spelaea. The sequence continues at coordinate 8,494,007 of PUFA01000004.1, read as the reverse complement.
GGTAAATGCAAATCAAAACCACAATGAGATACCACTTCATACCCACTCAAATGGCAATAATCAACAAGACAGACAATAACAAGTGCTGGGGAAAATGTAGAGAACTTGGAATCCTCACACATTGCCAAGTGAGAATGTAAATGGTGTAGTCATTTTGGAAAACGATTTGGCAGTTCTTCAAAAAGCTAACTACAGTTACCATATGACCCAGAAATTCCACTCATACATATATACCCAAGATAACTGAAGTCATGTTCACATAAGAACTTGTACATGAATGTTCATAGCAGCATTATTCATAATTGTCAAAAATTTAAAACAACCCATGTCCACCAATTGATAAATTGATAAAATATGATATATACATACAATGTAATAGTTGTTCACACAGGAATGAAGCTACATATTGTATCATTCCCTTTATATGACATGTTTAGGAATGACAAATCATAGAGACAAAAATTAGATTTGTAGTTACCAAGGGCTGGAGGAAGGAGGGAATGAGGAATGAGTATAAGGTGATAAAAATACTCTGAAATTAGACAGTGGTGACATTTGTTCAACTTTTTGAATACATTAGAAACCATTTAATTGCATGCTTTAAAAGAGTGAATTTATGCTATGTAAATTATATCAAAAATTATTTAAAAAATAAGATTTATAACTATATAGTAATGGGTGTTAACTAGACATATTTTGGCAATTATTTTGCAATATATACAAATATAGTCATTATGTAGGACACCCAAAACTAATATGTTATTATCAATTATATCCCAATTTTAAAAAATCTAGGGTAGTGAATGATACTGTATGACACTATCATGATGGACACATATAATTATGCATTTGTTCAAATCCATATAATGTAAAGTACCAAGGTGAATCATATGTAAACTATAAATCTCAGATGTTATGATGTGTCAGTGCACGTTGACCAATTGTAATAAATATACCACTTTGGTGAGAGATGTTGGGAGGCCATGCATATGTAGGGGCAGAGGGTATTTGGGAAACCTCTGAATCTTCCTCTCAATTTTGCTGTGAACCTAAAACTATTCTAAAAAAGACTCTTTAAATATGCAAAAAAATATATTTTTAAGAATAATCAACATTGTTAAACACTGAGACATTATTAAGCACCTACCATGCATGAGGCACAATCAGACGGGTGATAAGAGGGATGAATATAATATGGCCCTCATTCTCAGACAAACCAATCTATTAAAGAAAGCAAACACATCAAAAAATAATTACAATACAGTATGATGGGGCAGTGATGCTATTAATGTTCAGATACAGTAGTGAGATAAAGGGGGCAATGATTAACTCTCTTTGGTAGAATTGGAATACACTTTCTTGATTATTGAATTCTACCAAACCAGATCTTGAAGGATGAATAGTAGTTTGCAGGGAGTGTAAAGGAAAGAAAACTCCAGAAACTGAAAAACATATTGCAAATATATGAAGGCAATAAATAAATAGATGATAGATAGATAGATAGATAGATAGATGATAAATAAAACCTACTAAAAGTCAACTCAATAGTGTAGTCTTAACCAACACACTGAAACCAAACCGAGTTGCCTTTCTTGAATTATATGTCATCAAATCAGTGTGAACAAACTACTGAAGATCAGGTTTCCATGAGTGGAGATGCCTTTTGCAACTTTAAAAGGGGCATAAGCCCAGTGAAAGAGAGGGGAACCATACAATCACCCCATGTATAAACAAACTCTAATAGTAAACACCATAAATAAGTGCATGACAGTAACTCTTGGAGTATATAATTAACATTATGAATAAGATTAAGTGGATCTATGTTCTGAGGTAATGTAAATATCCCCATCAACTCAATCAGGCCCAAATAATGACTCTAGTATAACTTATCTGGGTAAATAAAAGCTCTTATTGTTTTCATATTCTGACAACTAACTAATCAACACTCATTCATAAAGAGAGCACAGCAATGATTAAATATAAATCCCAGATAAAAAAGATTCATTTTACAACTTTCCTAGTTGATTAGACACATCAGCACAATCTTGTTACCTACCCACTTCTCTGAGGCAGACTTCATCAATCTGGAAAATGAAGGCAGACCACTGATTGGAAGGCAAACCTGAAAAGGATTAAACACTTAGCATGGCATTCTAAAATACTGTAATTACAGTGCAATTAACCATACTGCATATTAAACGTGCAACTCTGAAATGTGTTCAGACTCCCCAATTATAACTAGTTATTCTTCAAAGAATTTTGCCGCCCACATTGAATTTCCTTAGTGCTTCTTTGTTATAATTCAGGTGTGACAGTCACTAATATATCTGAAAGGACAGTTAATAAAAAGTAAGCATTCTTTACTGTAAACCTAACATATGCATGCCAGGTAATACCCAATCATTACCACTAATAATCATGTTTCAAACAGGCAGATCCATTATACAATTGGACTTTGCTCTCTTTAAAACACATTTAATGGTCAGCTCTGAAGAGGAGAGAGATTGAGGCAAGAGTAAAAGCCTAGTTGGGAGTCTAGAAACTTGTATATGTTTTTGATTTTCCCAACTAGGCAAAGTCTTGTAGTCTCTCTTGAATTCTTTATCTGTCCATTGGGATTTTATCTGCCCAGAATTTTGATGAGGATCCAAAGGTTTAACTGACAGGAGAACTCTTGAAAAGTTGATAATTTACCCAAATCTAAGGTGCTACTTGTATATGTTTTTGATTATAGTTCAGGCTAATAGAATGGTCAATGGGAAGGTACAGAGATGTCTGCAGTCATAGTTCAAGCCAGGGATGATATTTAAAATATTTAACCACAGTCCCATCAGAAGTCAGCTTTACGCAATTGGTATAGCCTGTAGAGTGTAGACCAGTTTTAGATCACCCTAGGTTTAAGATAAGCAGAGAGTTTAGTTTTAAAAATAGTGTTGAAAATGGCAGAACTTGATGGGAAAAACAGACAAAAATAATGGCAGTTTAACCTAGCTTTGTGTTAATGGAAGTAGAGTTTCTACACTATAGGAGATAGTGGTCACCCCTGAAATTATTTGCTTAATTATTTGTATTCTCTGCCAGACAGAGCCATCAGAAGAGGGAATATGTCTGTCATAATCATCACTTTATTCCTTACCAACACAATGTCTGGTGTAGGAATTCAGTAAATGTTTGTTGAATGCATGAATGAGCAAGTGAATGAATAAACAAAAGAATGAAAAGACATTCCTGCTCTATTCATCAATGATCAGACCAATCCAATATTCAATGTTCTAGGTATCATAATTTAAGAGTTATGAATAAAGGAGAGGGGTCACAGTTAAGGAAACTAGAGGCCATCAGCCCAGGTACTGAACATTCTATTAAAAAGTTATAATTTTGTTCATATATAAATACAACTCATCCAAACATGTGGATGCTGTAAAGTAGTACTGAGATGGACATTTACAATGCTAAATGCTTACACTAGCAAAAAGGTCTCAAATCAACTTAAGTAATTAACTATCTCAAGAAACTACAAAAAATAAGAGCAAGATAAATCAAAGCAAGCAGAAGGAAAAGAATAATTACATTAGGAGTGCGAGTAAATTAAATTTGTAACAGAAACACTATAGAGAATATTAATTTTAAAAAAGATGCTCATTAAAAAATGTAGACTGATAAATTTCTAGCAAGACTGAGAAAGCTAAAAAGAGAGAAGAAATCAGTCACCGACACAGGAATGAAGCAAAGGATATTACTATAGCCATTAAAAATATATGGGGTTAAAAATCAATAGGTCAAAGAAGAAATCACATTGAGAATACTTTGAGATGAATGAAAATGAAAGTACGATATAACAAAATGTAGGGGAAGTAGCAAAAGCAATGCTCAAAGGGAAATTTATAGCTGTCAAAGCCTACATTAACAAAGGAAAAAACAAAGGAAAAAATCTGAAATCAGTATTCTAACTATACATCTTAATGAACTAGAAAAAGAGCAAACGAAACCCACAGCTAGCAAAAGGAGGAAAATAGTAAAAAACTGTAGCAGAAATAAAATAGACAATTAGAAAACAATATAAACAATAAAACCGAAAGTTAATTCTTTGAAACGATCAACAAAACTGACAAACTTTAGTTTGAATGACTAAGGAAAGAAGAAAGACTTAATTACTAAAATGAGAAATTAAAGTGAAGACATTATTACTGAACTTACAGAAATAAAATGTATTGTATAATGAACTATTATATATCAAAAAAATTAGGTAATCAGGATGAAATGCGGAAATTCATAGAAACACACTCCCTACCAAAACTAACTTAAGAACAAATAGAAAATCTGAATAAACCTATAACAAGTAAATAATCAAATTGGTAATTACAAATCACCCAACAAATAAGTACCCAAGATTAAACAATTTCACTGGTAAATTCCACAAAACTTTTAAAGACAAGTTAACACCAATTTTTTCAAACTCTTAAAAGAAGAGTAGTGAATACCTCCTGACTCATTCCATGAGGCTGGTATTACCTTAATAGCAAGTCAGACAAAGACATCACAAGAAAACTATAGACAAATATCCTTTATGAACACAGAAGCAAAAATTCTCAACAAAATACTAGGCTACCAAATACAGCAACATATTTAAAGGATTATATACTGTGATGGAATGGGATTTATCCCAGGAATGCAAGAGTGGTTCAACATGAAAATGAATGTAAGACACCATATTAATAGAATGAAGACAAAAGAATGACATAATCATCTATAGTCAACTGATTTTCAACAAGATGGTAAGAATATTCAATGAGGAAATAAAGTCTCTTCAAAAATAGAGCTGGGAAAACTGGATATCCACGTGCAAAAAAATGAAGTTGGACGCTTACCTCATATCATATACAAAATTAACTCAAAATGGATCAAATACCTAAGTGTAAGAGCCAGAACTCTTAGAAGAAAGCATAGTGATAAGCTTCAGAAACTTGGATTTGGAAATAATTTCTTAGCTATGATACCAAAAGCACAAACAACAAAAGGAAAAAAGATACATTGGATTAAATCAAAATAAAAACCTTTTGTGCTTCAAATAACACTATCAAAAGAATGAGATGACTCAGAAGAAGGTAAACATTTATATATTATGTGTCTGAAAAAGGTCTAATACCTAGAATATATAAAATTCCTACAAATAAACAACAAAAAGACAAATAACCCAATTTAAAATGGGCAAAGGACTTGAATAGATATTTCTCAAAAGAAGATATGCAAATGGCCAATCCGCATAGTAAAAGATGTTTGACATCATTACTCATTAGGGAAATTCAAATTAAAACCACAAATAATGAGATACCAGTTTAAACCTACTAAGATGGTTCTTATTTTTTTGATGGAAAATAAATGTTGGCAAGGATGTGGAGAAATTGTGAAACTCTCACATTTTGCTGGTGGAACCCAAAACGGTGCAGATGCTGTGGAATACAATATGACGGTTCCTCAAAAAGTTAAACATAGAATTACCATATGACCTAGAAATTCCACTCCCAAGTATATAGATAAGAAAATCAAAAACTTGTACAAGAATATTCACAGCAGCAATATTCACAGCAGCAATATTCACAATAGTCAAAAGGTGCAAACAACCAAAATGTCCAACGGATGAATGTATAAATAGAAGGTGGTGGATATGTGCAATGGAATATTATTCATTCATAAAAAGGAATGGAGTATGATATATACTAGAACATCATGAACCTTGGAAAATTATACCGATGAATGAAACCTGCCACAAAAGGCCATATACTATATGATTCCATTTATATGAAATATCCAGAATAGAAAAATTCGTAGAGCTAGAAAGCAGATTAGTGGTTTCCGAGGTCTAAGGGAAGGAGGATGCCTGCATAATGGGTTTGGGGTTTCATTCTGGGATGATGAAAATGTTCTGGAACTAGATACTGGTGATGAATGCATATTATGAATGTACCGAATGCCACTGTAACTTTAAAATGGTTAAAATGGTAAGTTTTATGTTATATGTATTTTACTATAATAATAAAAAAGACAATAAAGGAATACTGTGAATGACTTTGTTTATAAATTCAATGACTTCAAAGAAATAGGCCAATTCCTCAAAAACCCAAGCTACCAAAATCAGTCATGATGAAATAAACAACTTGAATAGTCCTATAACCATCAAGAAAAATTGAACTTGTAGTTGAAGTTTCTGAAAAAGAAATCCCCAGGCCCACATATTTCACTAGATAATCCTACCAACCATATAAAGAATTAAATCTTATACAATATCTTCTAGAAAGTACAAGAGGAGAGAACACCAATTCATTTTATGAGACTAGTATTACCCTGATATCAAAACCAGACAAAAACAAAATAAAAAAAAAATTGCAGACCAATATCTCTCATGAACACAGATGCAAAAATCCTCAACAACATACAGGGAAATTATATCAAGCAATGTATAAAAATATTTACACACTATGACCAAATGAAATTTATTCCAAATATGCAAGACTGGTTCAACATTTGAAAGTCAATCAATGTAGTGATCCACCCTATCAACAGGTAAAGAAGAAAAATTATGTGATCATATCAATAAATGCAGAAAAAGTACTTGAAAAAATCCAATACCCATAGTGATAAAAGCTCAGCAAACTAGAGGGAACTGTCTCACCTTGATGAAGAGCGCTACAAAAACCCTAAATCATATAAGTCATATGTCACAAGTGACTGCAGATTAAAACAAAAGTGAGATACCATGACACACCTATTAGAATAATCAAAATCCAGAACACTGGAGATAGATGACAGTGATGGCTGTATAGTATGAATATATTTAATACCACTGAACTGCATGCTTAAAATTGTAAGATGGTAAATTTTATGTCATGTGTATGTTTACACAATAAAAATTAGAGGTTATTATGCTAAGTGAAATAAGTCAGACAGAGAAAGACAAATACCATCTGACTGCACTTATATGTGGAATCTAAGGAACAAAAACAGACTCATGAATATAGAGGACAATCTGGTGATGGCCAGAGGGGAGGGCGGTGGGGGTGCTGGGAGAAATGGTGAAGGTTTAAAAAAGTACAATTTCGTAGTTGATAGACAGTCACGAGGATGGGAAGCACAGCATAGAGAATGCAGTCGGCAGTAATGTAATGGCTAGGTGTAGAGCTAGAGGGAAGATAGAGTAATCAGAGGGATCATTTCATAAATATATAAATGTCTAACCAATGTACTGTATATTTGAAACTAATAATAAAATAAAATCTAAATAAATAAATAAATAAGTATGGGGCGGGGGGAATCCCTATCCCAAAAATAAAAATTATAATGATAACACCAAATGCTGGCAAGATTGCAGAGAAATTAGATCCCTCATACATTGCTGGTGGGACTGTAAAATGGTACAGTGCTTCTGGAAAACAGTTTGGCAGTTTCTTATAAAACTAAATATGCAACTATCATACATCCAGCAACTAGACACTTGGGAATTTGTATATCAGAGAATTGAAACCATATTTCACAATGTTTACAGCAGCCACATACATAATAGCCAAAAACTGGAAATGATCCACATGTCCTTCGACAAGTGAACAGTTAAATACACCGCGGTACATTCGTGCCATGGAATACTGTTCAGCAATGCTATACAAACTCCTGATATACATAAGAGCTTGGGTGCATCTGCAGGGAACTACGCTAAGTGAAAACAAGCCAACCCTAAAAGGTTACACACATATGATTTCATTTAGGTAACATACTTGAAATGACAAAATTATAGAAATGGAGAACAGATTAGCAGTTGCAAGGAGCTGGTGGCTGGTAGAGGAAGGAGATGGTCATAAAAGGGCAACAGAAGAGATCCCTGCGGTGTTGGAACCATTCTATGTCCTGACTGTAGAGATGCTAATCTCCTGGTTCTAATATTGCACTGCAGTTTGCAAGACTACCTCTGAGGGAAACTGAGTAAGCAATACATGGGGTCTCTTGGTATTATTCTTTGCAGCTGCATATGAACTTACGATTATCTGAAAATAAAAAATGGAATTTAAAAATATATAGTTATTTTTCATTTTAAAATGTTATTCATGCTAACAGATAGTGGGCTTGTTATTGTTATTAATAAAATGAAGTAAATATTTTAAATTTCAAATTTAATTTCTAATAGAGTAAATGTTAATAGATAGAACCCACTTCAAGAAAAGCTCTTTGAGTCTTCGATAATTTTTTAAATGGGGTCCCTGGACTGAACAGTTTGAGAACTGCTCCTCTGCCCTATAGGCAATAGAGTTAAAATTATTTCTCCATTCATGGCAAGGCATGAGTAGTTACATTAGCTTGGAACGCAGGTAACCTCAAAGATTTAAGAAACAGAGAGCAATTGGTTTGTAACGTCTTTCCCACCTTAATGATCTATGTAGTAGCTGCCTATACTAAGTCAACCAAGGCGACATTCCAGAAGTGTAAATAATACACGAGAACTTCACCTTGAGTAGATAACATAGAATACAAAAGGTTAGAAATTTCAACCAGACAATACTATTTTCACGATGATTATACTGCCTGGAGGTTTGTTTCAGAGCCTAATAGGTCTTCCGGATTGAAGTTGCAGAAAGCTTGTGTTGTTTTAAGCTGTTTACAATGTGAGAAGGAAGAGGAAGGGAACCTTAGGAATGGGGGGACCCTAACAATAACCTCACGGGGTCCAGTGCCTAGAACAGAACGTCTCTGTGTGCGTGTTCTATTAGACACTCTGGCTTCAAATTTTTAAAAAGAAAAAGAAGAATTAATGCTAAACTAGCATAGGAATCCAATTTGAAAGAAACAATACATTTTTAAACAAAATGGTCAAGGTCTGCTGGCATTGTTCACATTATGTTAATATACCATTCTTATGTATGTTCAAGATGAAATCTATTATTATATCGCCTGAAACTTTGGCATATGTCTAGGTAACGGTTACCTTTTTAATAGGTTTTGTATGAAAGGGCAAGTCGCTCTACTTAAGTTTCTGAGAAACCTAACAATCAGTAACAGCAATTAGCCTACTTCTACAAAACACGTTCGATACTGTATTTTAAAATAGCACTCTCTACTCATGTGTGCATGGTGGTTCTCTCTCTCAGTTGGACTGCAGGTAATGTATGATGGTATTTCATGGGTTTTCTTCTGGTTTAAATGATCTCCAAACGCTATTCGGCTATGCTCCCTTTCAGTCACTGTGGCCTCATCAAATTATCTGCAATAGCCTTTCACACTGGTCTAGCTCTTAATTAAGCATTGTATCCTCAACAACATCAACTAATGAAAAGTGAAACACTTGTTGAATATCATTTGTTAAATACCTGCTACGTTACAGCACATTACAAGGCCTTATTTAACCCTACAAACCTATAGTGTGAGGGGGGCAAAAATGTTATCATGTTTCTGCTATGAAGAGAGCTATATAATTTAATAGGTAAAAGTGGGACTATTTACCCTACAAAATGGTCAAAATGTAAGGGAAAAAAAGCCTTTCTTGACCATAAATTTTAAGTTTTGTTAGTAAAAAGGTTCCAGACACTAAAGATTGTGAGTGCCGTGTCTCTGCTCACCTAACACAGAATTCCCACTGGGAATCTTCTCATGAGCAAGAAGAAATTGGACATCAGAGAATTAACTGCCATTTGGAGGTTCGGGGTGAGGCGCTCCTCCCAGATTCTAGGCTAGATGCTGTGCTGTATGGCGCGTGCATGGGTTTGGGTCGGAACATCAGGACTGCCATTGATTAGCTCGTCCCTCAGTCTCAGTCACCTTTACGATAAAATGGAGATAATAACAGGACCCAGTTTGTAGAGTTGTGAGGATTAAGTGAGCCATCGTAATGTGCTATAAAAACATAGCAAGTATTCGACAAATGTCTACTATCACATCCTGTTGTGTAACTCATACGTATCTTCTGGAAAAAGAACGTAAGATAAACAGGCTTTAAGTTAAGCAACTGGGGGATTCATCAGATAATACTACCCACAAAGGGCGATAGATGGCTTACTGAACCCCAGGAGGGGGTTGTCACTAATATGACATCAATCCTTCCGCAATTCAGGTATTCTTCTCTCTCCTCTCATTTAAAACTTTTACTGACTCATACTCTATTACTGTCTCTAACCCACCATTTTCTAGTCTGTCCAACACCCACCCTTTCCTACTCTGCTCCAGAATGTTGTGGCTAAGAGACTGTAAACAGCATTTCCCCATTCGCTTCACTAACAGAAGGTATGGGCAGGAGAGAAGGTAGAAGTGGAGGGGAGTGTTTCTCTCTCTCTCTTCTCTCTCCCCCCCCCCACCCCCAGCCTGCTTCTGACAGCAACTTCAAAGGTGGCTCTGTCCTTTGGTGATCCTAAAACCTACTCCGCAGTGCCACAACCTGCCACAAGGGTCCTTTAGGGCACTCCTAGGTTCTACTATCACCACCAGTCCCATGGGGTGGAAACTAACTTCAGGAATAACACCAGGTTATCTCAGTGGACATCCATCGCTCTCGGTCCTCCAGTACAGACGTAACCATTGTCTTGTATTTAATTCTTTCTTTTGAAATGTAGAGAAGTTTCTGTAAAAGTCCAAAACCCTTGTGTAGCCCCCAAGATCTTACATGATCCTGCCCCTATTCACCTCCCAAGCCTCAGTCAGTGACCCTCTGGCCCTGACTCTCCAGGGCATTTTTACTTCTTCAAATACTCCAGTCTCCATCTCGCCTCATTGCCTTCACACACGTGGTTCCTCTTCCAGAAACATTCTTCCTTATGCCATTCGCCTAGACAACTTTTATTCATCCTTCAGGTCTCGACTTAAGCATCACTTTCTCAAAGAAGTCTTAATTGAGATCCCCAAATCAAGTTACATTTAAAATTGCCAGAGTGCTCATACTTTTCCTTCATAACACTTATCATGATTGTGTTCATATTATTTTTTGTTTATTTATTTGATCAATATTTGTCTTCCCTTACTTGAAGGGACATAAGAACAGAGACCAGGTCTGTTCTCTGCTCTATCTTTAGCATAATATAAATGTTCAATAAGTATTTGTTAAATAATAATAAGCATCCTTTACTTCTACTTTGAAAATGGTAAATAAAACACTTTCACAGCATTATCTCCTTTGATTTTTATACTAGTGTTGTGAAGTAAATCAGGCAGGTATGAGAAAACGATGAGCCCGAGTTTCCAGAAGACAGAAGACAACTTCTAGCTCACTCAGCCTGCAGAGACTCAAATCTGACCACCCTCAGGCAGACACAGCTGTGGTACACTCCAGAATGAAATAAATGTAAAGGTCACTGGCACAAGAGGAGGGGAGGGGAGGGGAAGAGAAGGGAGGGTGGCAGGAAAACAAGCCTGTTTACTGAATATTGAAAACCTAGAATGAAGTTGTAGCAACTGCTTATTGCTTCTATTCTTCAACTTCAGATTCCAAAGGAAAAACCTCATGTGAATCTGGGACCACTTGCAGCTGACTGTGGATGGTGCACTATTTGTGACAATGAGCCTCCCTTGAACTCAGCCCAGCTTCTGAGCACCTCCTAAGGCCTTTTTTGAAAAGAGCTAGAAAGGTGGGGGCAGGCCCAGAAGCACCGCTGGATCAGGACCCTTATAATGGCAACCACGGAAACCCTGGGGTTAGTCTCAAAATTAGGCCTTGCAGGACAAACGGGATCTTTACTACAGAACTCTCCTCCGGGTTCCTCTCTCCCAGAGTCATTATATCAAAATCAGAAGCTTATTTATTATTGTCTTATTTCCTTCTAAGATCCAGTCAGAACAGCAGGAATCTAATTATTATGGCCATAACTGCTTACTTTCATTTAGCGGAACAAATTTTGTAACTCAAAACAGAGTTCTGGCCAAGTTTCACTGAGTACAACAAAGTTATTTGTTTAAAACGCAACATGGAAAATCTGATAGACTCTACAAAACATCCATTAGAAATAATGAGTGAGTTTAGCAAGGGTGTAAGATACAAGGTCAATATACAAAAAAAAAATCAATTGTATTTCTATATACTAGCAATAAATCACTGGAAATTGAATTTTTAAATGCACCCTTTACAATAGCACCCCCAAAATGAAATACTTAGGGATAAATTGACAAAAGATAAGAAAGATATAAACTGAAAACTATTAAATATTGCTAAGAGAAATTAAAAAGAACTAAAGAAATAGAGAGGTATACCTTGTTTGTGGATCAGAAGACTCAATATTGTTAAGATATCAGTTCTTCCTAAACTGATCTATAAGTTCACATGCCCACACCAAAGACAGACCAAGTGAACAAACAGCAAGAAGGCCCTCACCAAGAACCGAATGTGCTGGCACCTTGATCTTGTACTTCTCAATCTCCAGAACTATGAGACCGTAAATGCCTGTTATTTAAGCCGGTATTTTGTTATAGCATATTAAGCTAACCAAAGTAGGCCTGGTCATTTGATCCAGCCGTGCTTCTTCTAGATATTTAAATGAGGAATTATATAGCCATACCAAGTCCTGTACACAAATGTTCAGAGCAGTTTTGCTTGTAATAGCCATGACAATAAAAACAACCCAATGTCCCCCAGCAGAGGAATGGGTAAACAAATCAATATATCCATGTAATGAATGGAACACCACTCGGGAACAAAAAGAAACGAATTGTTTATCCACACAACTACTTGAATGAATCTCAAATAATTATACTGAGTAAAGCGGACAAAAAAGTGTACACACTGTGTTCTGTTATATAAAACTGGAAAAAATGCAAATTAAATCTATAGCATCAGAAAGCATATTGGTAGTTACTTGGGGGCGTGGGGCAGGCAAGAGGGCAGAATTACAAACGGGCATGAGTAAATTTGGAGAGCGATGATTATGGTCACGATTTTGAATGCGGAAATGGTTTCATAGGCATATATTTACAATATAAACTTATTGAATTGTACACTTTTAATATCTGCAGTTTACTGTAAGTCAATTATTCCTCAATAAAATTGTTTTTTAAATTTATTAAAATTTGAAATAAAAATATGAACAAGAACAAAATACACACTTAATTATCTAATTATTAGATGCAAATGGCATAAAAGGACTCTGTCAAATTGTTATAAAAGTTCCAAAATGATTAATCTCAATTTCTGAATTTATCTCTTCACAGATAGCAGTGGTCCATGGACTACACTTTGAGTATCACTGCTGTAGAAATTCCACATACCTGGCTGATCTTTGCTTCCTTTTATCTCTAAATCTTCAAAATGAGATCTACAAATAAAATATGAAATTGCCTTAATTGCAGGTAAAAGTAGACAGTGATGAAATAATGTAAATTAGCAGGGAGGACCAATTAAGTAGAGCAGTGAAAAATAGGAATGGCTTGTCCTCTCAGGACTGGGGGCCAATATCCCACCTTTTATTTTATTTCCTTTTAAATGCCGGGTCTCTTCTGACTACCAGAGAGGAAAGTGTCTCATGTTTAGAAACATGTCGATCCATTTTACTGGGTCTGAACTATCACATTCTCTTCAATGCCCAGACTTGCCTATCATTCACCAAAATGCTCAATAACTGAGTTAAATGCTTCCTCTGTACACTCATTTATTCCAAAGATATTTATTGAGCTCTTCTAGTGAGCAAGTCACCATGCTAGGCCCCATGGTAACTCCAAAACAAAGGCACTGACTCTGCCTATAAGGAGCTCACGTCTAGAAAAAGAATTCCCAGACAGTTACACCAACAACTATGATACTAGGTAAAAACTGATAAATGGCAACACAGAGATACGGGCCAAGTGTTACATGAGCTCAAAAGATGGGGAGCAAAAAGGTTGCTTGCAAGAGAATCATGAAAGGCTTATAGAAATCGGTCTCATTTGAGCTGATTTTTGTTCAAAGCCCTTGGTAAGGCACTGGAGCTCCAAAGAGGAACTGGGGGTTTACAAATCCATTGGGAAGATAGGACACGATTGCCCGCAAATACATAATAATAATACAAGTGCTAGCGCTGCACTATCCATTATACTAGCCACAAGCCACATACGGCTACTGAGCATTTGGAATGTAGCTATGATGAATTTAGATGTGCATTAGGTATAAAATATACAACAGATTTTGAAGAATGGCTATAAAAGGGATTATCAGGTATTTCATTAATAATTTTTGAATTGATTGTATGCTGAAATGATATTTTTTTCATTTACTGGATTAAATAAAATATGTTTTTGACATTATATTCATTTTCACTTATTAAAGTGCAGTTGACAAATAATACTCTTACTTTTGAAAACACAGCTAGTAGGAAATTTTAAATCATATGTGTGGTTCACCTTTGTGGCTCCCAGTATATTTCTGTTGTGTAGCGCGAAAGGCTTAGAAATGGTACAATAGGAAGTGCTACAAGAATTCAGAAAGGAACGTCCACTGGAATGTGGTCCTCAGGAGATGGTGAACTCCTTTTGTCCCTGTGATGCTGGTATTCCCCTGGGATCTATCTTGAGAAGTCTTTCATAGTCGTCCCAGATCCCTGAGCTCAGTATTACTGACACCTCGATCTCAAGATGTCCCAAACCAAACTCACCGTCCTGCTCCCAGACCCACCGCATTGAGCACTGGCATTAAAGAACCGTGAGACTAGGAGGCAGAGAGTCATATATTCGTATTCGATTTGCGGTGCACTACATAGGACAAATGTTTTGATTCAAGGCTGGCCTTACAAGTAGACGCGCCAACCGTGAGTTTTACTGTGGCTACCAAACAGGTGCCATGACAGCAAAACTGTCTTTGGACTGGGAAAGAACCCAGAAAAGTAATTTAATCCAACTCTTCACGCCCACTTTCAGAGCCACAGCTCTACCTCGCCTCTGAGGGTAAAGCTTCTGCCCCCTCGCTAGAAATGTACTTTCACAGCCCGCTGTCTCTCCAACAGCCCTCCCTCCTCCCTCTCCCACCATTATTGCCCAAAGTTCCATGCACATGCCAGGATTAAGAACGCCCGTGATGCAAATTGAACCGTACTGGTTGTTCTTTGGGCCAAATCAGTTACCTATAATGAGCCTCTGAAACGGGATTTCTGTAGCTGATATGTATAAACTGTTGCCTCTCTTTTGTTCAAATCTTTCTTTCAGAAGGTACCTTAATTACTTTTCTTATTCATTTACACCTCTCCCAGAGTTTGCTCCCTTTTGATTCTGCTAAAATTACCACATGCTTATCACCTCACTTAAGTGGTCCCATGGACAGCGTCCATAAAGCGGCTCTCCATATTCCCTTAAGAAAAATGAGGAATAGCACAGAAAAAGGGTGCACACAAGATCACATGTCTAATTAATAGCAGGACCCTCCGAGGGTTTGTTTGCTTTTGAAAAACATTACCCTTGGGAAATAAGCTTGCCATTTTCCTTTATCAGTCCTAGAAGTATATCACCTCAATTTCTATAGCAGTCATTCATTCATTTATTTTTCCATTAATTCATCGAATGTTTATACAGTGCTTACTATACAACAATGAACAGTATAGCCAGGGTCCCTTTCTCCCTTGTATGTGCGGGGGGGGGGGGGGAGCAGGGGGGATGGTGATGGGAAGGGAGAAAGAGAGAGACAGAGACAGACAGAGACAGAGAAAAAAGCACAACAAAGACACAGCAATAAGTGCTATGCAGAGAAGTAAAACTAGAACATGTGATAGTAACTATGTGATGGTGTTAGATTGTGGTCAGGATGTGGCCTTCTGAGGGGGGTGATATTTACACTTAAGTCTAAAGGACAAAGAACCATCTAGGTGAAGACAGGGGTTAAATATCCCAAGGAGAATGAGTAGCTAGTACAAAGGCCCTAAGAATCAAGCTTACAACTTTACAAACTTTACAAACTTTACCCTACACTAACTTGTTTCCATGTTTTAGCTATTTTCTGAAAATTCAACTGAATTTTTAAGGCCTAGATGCTAGAGCAATGCCTATCACACATAATACCTATAATACTAAAACACAGTGGCATACTAGAGATATATTTATTGAGCATTTGCCTACTAACAGATACTATTCTTGACAAACTACAACCATAAATAAGCAACTACAAACGTGTGAAATCAATGTTATAAAAGGAGTCAGAACTGAGTACCTCTAGAGAATGGAGAGGGGTGAGGGAAGACTTCCCAAAAGTGTTGTTGAAGCAAACAGGTAGTAACAAGTAAGACTTAAGTCAACGAGGAAAGGGTCGGGAGAAGAAATAAAAGAGCATTCTAGGTAAAAGGAACATAATGTGCATAGGCCCAAAGTTCGAAAGGACATAAAAGAGCTGGAGCATACAATGTCAGGAGAGAAAGGGGCTCAAGATGTTAGCAAGCATTGGTTTTTGAAAGCCTTGTGTTAAAATTGACCCTGAAAACAATGGGGAATTATTGAAGAGCTTTCAGGAGGGGAGTGATATGACAAGACTTACACTTTAGAAAAATCTCCGGCTGTAATGAAAAGGATATTCAGAGGAGGCAGGACAAAAATGGGAGCATTTAGGAGCCTGTTGCAACAATCCAGGGGGAAAATGATGGCTTGAACTAAGATGATGGCAGGGAGTATGGAAAGATGAACCGAACTGACGTATTTGACAGTAGTCATTACATCTTTGCTTGGGTATGGGACCTGAGTGAGATGGAAAGATCAAAAATAAACCCCAGGTTTCTGGCACAAATAATTGGGTGGACGAGCAGTACCATTTACTAAGAGAAGAAGCTCAAGGTGAGGATCGACTTTTAGGGACAAAGAAAGTAAACTTTGAGACAGAAAGAGTCTGAAATGCCTTCAAAGCCTGCAAACGAAGCTATCAAGGGTCAGCTAGATACTTGGGTTTGGAACCCGACAGAGAGGCCTGTCCTGGCAGGACTGGCATCATCAACTCACTTGAATCTGGATTCAAAGAAAGCTAAAAGAAATCTCTAAGACAATCATAGAAATCAGGAAGTATTAGGTGACATTAAGTCGTTATTTTAAATTTTGCTTAGGTATAAAAATGGCACGGTGGTTATGGTTTTTAAAAGCCCTTGTGAAAAGTACACCGACGTTTTATAAGTGAAATGACAAAGTGCACAAAATATCCGTAATTGTTGCAGCTCAG
Organism: Eonycteris spelaea; assembly: GCA_003508835.1. NCBI lineage: Eukaryota > Metazoa > Chordata > Mammalia > Chiroptera > Pteropodidae > Eonycteris > Eonycteris spelaea. The sequence continues at coordinate 8,476,894 of PUFA01000004.1, read as the reverse complement.
TGATGGGACCACAGGCATAAACTATTATCGTTTAGCTCTGTTTATGTTTGAAGCATAGTTGTTTTTTCTTAAAAAGTAAGAGTCATCTACCCATAGAGGACAGTGAGAATAGATACAGGTGCTCTGGGAAAAGAAGAAAAGAGAACAAACGGGAAAGTGAAGTGAGTGAGTGAGTGAATCTTATTATTAAAGGAAAAAAGCACAGGAAGATAAGTCACCGAAGACTGCTAGAGAGGAAGGAGAAAACCCAAAGAGGGTTATGTCTCAGAAGCCCAGGGAATGGTTGTGAAAAGGCAGGAATAACCAATAGCACAGGGAACCCAGGTAAAAGGAGAGCGGAAAAGGATTCACTGCACTTCGCAACCACAAGGTTGCAATGACCTTTACCAAGTCGATCGAGTTCGGTGGTAGACACCGACCTTGGAGTTCAGTGAGCTGAAGAATGAACAGGACACGAGGAAGTAGAAAAAGGGCTGCAGACCACTCTCAAGTGGCTTATCCTTGAAAGGGAAGAGAAGAGGGTTGTAGTTAAAAGGGAATGTGGGGCTGAGGAAAGGGTTTGGGGTCTAAGAGGAGAAAAGACTTGAGCTCGATTAAAGGAAAGAAAGGGCTGGCCTGAGTCACTTACTAATCATGAACCTGTGCATTTAACAGTTGTTAGATGGCATAACAATTTGAGAACAGAATAACCCTTCAGGGTTCAAACGAGATATCATAAGTGAAGGTCTTCCGTAAACTGGCAAGTGTTATATACATATACATATGTGTGTGTGTGTGTATGTTTATAACTATTATTAAGTAGGTAAATGAATACTGTTAAATTTATAAGGCCCAAGCAACCTTACCATTATGCTTGTTTCCTCTCCGTAGCCAAAGAACATTATATCTTCACTAGTATAGAGGAAAAGAGAGAAATCAGAGCAAAAGAGCTGGTGAGGATAATCAGGAGATAATACATGCCATTTTTCTGTTGTTCGTGGACGAGGTTGCTGATTTATTCAGCGAAGCAAATGAATCAGCAACCATTTTTTATTAATGGTAAACAGAAAGAATATTTAAAGCCTAGCAATATGTAGCCAACAAATTGTACATATTACAAAGGCAAATGTAATAATAAAGGAAGTAGAGTTCTATAAAAATTAAATAATGAAAATGGTATTCAGAAACCCATTAGCAAGGAACTATGATGCTGGAATAAGTAGCACTTTCCGTGTAAGCAAAGACCTTTGCTTTTAAAGTCCTTAATGAAGATGAGTCCAAAAAACAGTACTAAAAGCCATGGAAAAGTCTTGAAAATCAAACTGTAAAAAAAAAAAAAAAAAAGCAGGCCGCTGTGTTGATGCCCATAATGGACCCCGAAGTCAATACCAATAGCATGCTAGTTAAACGGCAAACCGCCACTAAGTGAGGACGTGAGGTACATTGCGTGTGTCTTTTCTGGTGTGTGCTGTTTTTTTCTTCTTCTTCTTCTTCTTCCTTTTTAATCAAAGCCTATTCCTAGATTCAAAGAATTTCGAAACTTCAGAGTCTGGTTTGAAACCACGGCCGTGGAGAGCCCCTCCTGAGTTCCCTGTCGACTCCTGCTCTACACACTTCTCCTCCATACGCTTTTCTCTTCACGTTCTATACTTTTTCCTCACCTGTGATCCCAGCAAAGTTACTGCCAAGACTTTAACTAATTTCGTTTAACTCTTTATCCTGAGTTTTAGTCCCCTCTTCCAAGAGGTATTTCTATTTTCAAAGCTATCTCCAATAGTACAAAGGAAGTCTCTGTATTCTGGTAAGCAGAAGAGAGACAGATTGCTTTCGGGGGGAAGAAATGAGCGGCTCAGGTCCTTGAAATCACATCTGGCCACAGCACCCTTGAGTGGATGCAAGAGATCAGTCTGAAAGCAAAGTGTCTCTCTTGGCTCTTAGCTCACTACCCCAGATTTACTGAGTTGACTGTCAGACTCTTTTCCTTTTTGTCAGAGCAGGCTTTAGTGAGGATGAAGTAGAGGGAAGGTGGCCGTTCCACACAGGGGCCATCAAGTCCAGGAGAAAAAGTGTGTGGTGTTCACCAGCCCATGGGGCAAAGGACCTCGGCAGCATTCCATATGTTGGTTTAATAAGGATACAAAATAGACTTGGAAATTTTTTCTCTCCAAGAAAGGTTTGGAGAAATCAGAATTAAAATATAATTTTGCTTTATTTTTAAAATATTTTATATGTTCCTACCTCCTTTAACAATAAAACAGCAATTAGCTTACATGAATAAAAATGCGATTTAATAAAATGGCATTTTACAAAGATGTAAGCAAAACGAATGCTCAAATGATCTTTTAAAAGTAATTTGCCACGTTCTCCTGATATCAAGTATAATGAAGTCTGCTCATGCTTGACACTTTGCATGGGCGAAATACTTTATAAATCGATTTGAAAGTGTCTGTTCAGTACGTCCTGTATAGCTACTTTGTCAAAACAAGCTTAATGCAGAGATACTCGTTTCATGGCCCTAAAATGGTAATTATAGAGAAGGGAATGAAATTTACTGCACACCAGGAACCTTGCTAGGTCCTCTAACAGCATTACTCAGCCCTCAGTGGTTTTTATTATCTCTTCAAACACATGAGAAAACTGGAGCAAAGTGAAATTAAGAAAGTGGCCCAAGATTACATAGCTAATAAGTGATGGAGGTGACTGGTCCCTGTTCTGTCCGTCTCTGAAGTTCATGATCCTTCCAAATTTGTTGATGAATTGAAGACATAATTTAAATCATGAGGTTTGGGCTCAATCAGCCACCAGAGATAGGCTTTTGGGGCCTCACAAGCTTATGACAAGCGTCCTCTATGTTGAAGAAAACTATCAAGCTGTCTTGAGACCTGTTGTAAATCACACTGCTGTATATGTCAAATATGTTGTATACTGCAAACGTATTTGGGCTAACAAGGAGCACCTGAAAGCACATATATTCAAACCCCTTGGGGCTTTCTTGTGGAAAGACAACATGTTAGCTTAAATAGGATGCAGACCCTTTCTGAGAACTTTCTGAGAACGGTCATTCTGTGAAATTAACATCTGAGACCTTTTTCCTGATAGAAAGTTTGCAATTTATATTTAGCTGTGAATATCAAGCCAGTATTTCCTACTCTCAGCCAATCATGACTACAACAAATGAAGAAAGCTTAAGTTCAAATACACAGACGATTTTCCCTAACAACCAAGACAGGACCTAAGAACATGACTGGACCCCAATTAATGGGTTAACAGTTCAATCGATCATTCATTCAAAAAATAACATATTAAATGCCTATAATGCACTAGACCCTGTGCTTACCAACTGGAGGTATAATAATAACAGCAATATTTATTGAACATTTTATGATATATTGAGCATTTTCTATGCTTTACATTAATACCTCATTAATTCTCCTAACAACCTATGAGGTACTGGCCTATCTCTAACATTTGCCAGGTCAGAAGCAAAAGTCAAATGGTGGAGGCTGCCTAGCTCCCTGCTCTTCTCACCCGTGGCATATCGTGCATGCACCACACAAGGAGCTTCGCATGGATGGTGTGGACGCCCTGGCCCAAATATCCAAGCTGTGTCCACCTTCCCACTCTACAGTCAGCAGATGCTCAATTACCATTAGGTCTCTGGATGTGACACATTCTACCTTCGGGGGATAGACCTAAGAGAAAAGCCCTGTTGGCTCTGAAAGCACGCTTGGAGCTATTTGGGTAGGGAGTCTGGCATCTCAGGGATTAGAAGTACGGTCTAATTAGAAGAGGCACAGGCACGTTGCTTTGGCCCTGTGGACTGCTTGCCTGTGGGGTGGGACACAGCCATAGAGGAGGAGTCAGAGCAGGGCCCTCTAAAGCACAAAGCCCAGGGCAGGAGCCCCAGTTGTCTGAGACTGACAGGCAGGATCAGTGAGGAATGTACTATTATCCCCAATTCAAAGATGAAAAACCTAAGATGAGAGATTAAATAACTTGTCTTAAGTTACACAGCTAATAAGTAGCAGAGCCAGGATTCCAATGTAGGCAGGTTCTAGAGTAAAACCTAAAATCCTAGCTCTGCCCATTAGACTGTTTTCTCTCCATAGATTAATGAAGAAAACAGTTCTCTGTTGTTATGCGGCCATCAGCATTAGCACCGCCACCCCACCCCATCCCTCAAGGCACTATCCATCTCCTAGCTTCCTGCAGATAGAACTCCAGCTGCCACAGCCCAGGATACCTCCAGTCATTCCAGAATTATGGAATGTGGGGAAGGGCAGAGGTAACACAAGATGAAAGAGGAGGCATTGCTATATTTTAAAAAAAAAAAATCCTAGCATTTTGGAAAAATTAGTTTAAAGCACATAGTTTCCCCCCTCTAACTTCAGCTAATTCTTATTTTTCTAATTGTACATACACTTATTTTCATTAGAAAGCTAATGGTCTCAAGTACTCTCAGCAAATACCAAATGATCCTGTTCTGTAATCCCTAACAGCCTTAAATCAATAAAATACATGTCAAAGCATATAAGCAAGCTCTGTGATTGGGTGCACATTCTGGAAACTTGTTTCGTTAACAAATTCAAATGTATAGCATCTCTATTACTTCTTGTACCCTATACTCACATCTTAGAATTTAGGAGAGTTCTTCAGCAAACAACCACAAAGGTCCTTAACTTGAAACTGTAGGCAGAAGTGTGAACGTGTATGTGCATTTTTCTGGGAAAAGGTCCAGATTCTTGCATCAGATTCTCAAAGAATCCACACCTGTCAAAAAAATAAGAATTACTGCATTTCAGTAATACCACCATAAATCTCAGTTCTTCTTTTGTGTAATTTTGATATGTGTAAATTTACTTCTGTAGAGTGTGGGGGAAGTACAACGATTTCAATTTCAGTAACTTGTGACATTTTTATTGGAGATAATTGAAAGAATAAGGAACTGAGACTAGGAACCGGAAATGCAGCAGCTGGTAAGGCAGGAATAGAAGTTTTTATGATACCTGAGGATATAGAAGTCCAGAGAAAATAAACCTGCCTTTGCACTGCCCTCCCATGTCTTCAGGGAAGATGGACAGACAGCTCTGCTACAGCTTGGAGACAGCCTGGTCAAAGCTGAGGCTCTCAACAGAGGAACTAAGGAATACAGCAGTCCTACACGGGTTCAGTTCCTCAACGCCGCCAAGGGATTGGGGGCTAAAAAAAAACACTAAGATCTTATAAAGAAAAAGATCCTTTTGTATTTCTAAAACAAGACAATGTAGACATAATTAACTGACTGTTACACATCTTAAATTAGGAGAAATAGAAACTGTTCCACCATTTTCCATTTACCTTTTCCCTGATTTGGTAGACATGTTCCAGGACCTCCTTTCCTCAGAGTTGCAACACAATATTGAGAAATCTGCTTTGCTTCACTGCAGATATTCTGCATCCTGAGAGTCAATATCAAGACACATAGAGGTTCCCTAGGTTTCAGAGTCAATGCATCGGAGCTGTCCATTCTTGCCCTGAATTCCACCTCCAGATTCCTGCAATAATCTCAGCACAAAAATCACAGAACAACTTGTACATTTGAGATGGTAAAGGCTCTAGGTCAGTCTGTCACATAGTACAGCTCCTTCATTCATTCGATTATCTAGCAAATAAATTACAGGTACCTTCTTCATGCCAGGCTTCTGCTAGGCATTGAGGATGCGACACTGACCAAGACAAGCATGGCCTAAGCCCTCGTGGATTTCCAGCCTAGTGGGGGACACAAACTAGTAATTAAAGGCAATTATCACACCTTGTGCCACACCTTGTAATAGGAGTGTTCTAGGGGAGGCACATCAAAAGGGAACCTAAACTCGATTTGGTGGAGTAGTAGCAGCTCAACTGAGACCTGAAGGAAAAATCAAAATTAATTAGAAAAAAATGGCTCAGAGGAAAATCAAAAGCACATATGATAAACAGCAACAGCGACAACGTAAGTATGGTACTACTAGAACAATTATGTAAGAGAGCAGTAGCTGGGGATAAGGTAGACAAGAAGTAGACAGGAGGTAGACCACTAAAGTAGACCATTAAGCCTACAGAAGTCATGTTAAAAAAATTTAGACATTTTCCTCAAAGTAGCAAAGAGACATTGATGATTTTAAGCAAGATACTGAGGGATGATATGTATTTTAGAAAGATAACAGGGTACTGCATGAAAATAGACTGAATGGGCCAAGATTGAAGGACGAGAAATCATTATAAGGGAAAATGGTGGCTAATTTAGGAAAGTAACAGCACGGATAGAAAGAAGTAAATTGATTTGCAATATGGTTACATCCTTATAGCTGCCCGCCAGAGGGCTGATCTAAGGCCTAGGTCTTCTTTGTTTCTACTCTCTCTTTCCTAGGAGTTCATCAGAAAGATCTGCAGAACTCCTCCATCATTTGCTTACCTCTCTATTTCATTCCCAAACCCACCACCTGGAATACAACACAAGTTAAATACACTAAAACAGAAACTCTCAAGCTTGCTCCTCACAAAGATTTGAAATAAATATGTGCATACCATAATTCTATATAAAGTGAAAAATTAGTAAGCTTACTCAGTGGCATTGGAAAGGACAGAAAAAGTCTCCAAACAACTTCATCATTTCAAGCATCCAAAGTTATTCCGAATCTCTGACTCAAAGCTGGGGCTTCTAGGTAAAAATCAGCATTCACTCTGATTCATGAACTCTGCAAAGCATTTAACTTTTGGAAAGGGACTAGGGGAAAAACATGCCTCTTGCTAACTTTTTCAAGTTCATATAGACACCTGAGTTTGCATGTTATCTGCATTAAAGTGAAACTAATTTACGAATTTCTGGGGAAAAGAATGGCAAATGAAAAGTAACTGCATGGTACCCATTATTATTAATTTCACATATAAAATTTCATTGGAATTGTATTTAGTGTATTGACTTTATGCTTTCTTTTAGTGGAAGAAAAGTCCTAAAGGCTTTCATTGATACGCTCACATCTCAGTATCTCTCATTTTATTTTTTCATAATAGATTTTAAGCTCCTCCAACAAAAAGCCCTTATAGTTTAAGAAGGAATGTACAGTTACAAAGATAAAAATACCTCACCTCCAGGACTAGGTTTCCTTAATTAGCAAAGTGAGCCATGAGTTTCATAAGGATTTGCTCTAAGCAGAAAATATGGCAGTAGGTCAGCTTTTCCCACTAGCTGATCGGGAAGAGGTATTAAAGGAAGTAGATTCTGAAGAGCTTGCAGTTCGATAGAAGACAGTGGAGCTAAGATGAAAAGATTGAGAATGGCATGTAATTTCTGAACTTATCAGTGGTATGTGTGTAGAGAACAGCTTTATCTGGGCACTTAAGTAGAATGAGTTTTTCATGCGCAAGTTTACCATTGGGAGAAAAGATAACTAGATATTTGGAGCAATCAAGCACTACAGAGAACTCACAGAAATCTTTTAAGTTATGATTTTAAGTAGACAAGGCTCCACGTGGAGGAATTATCAGCTGTATTTATTTGATTACTACTTACACATGCCCCAAAGGATAAAAGAACAAATTCCAAAAAAGAAATGTCCAAATCCCTAAACTTAAAACACTTTTTAAAATATAACTATATTAAAGTAATATTGGTGCTGTAGAAATTAATTTTTAACTAAATAAAAAATAATGTATCAAGTTATAGAGGGAAGAAGTACAGTTCATAATAAAAATCCAAAGCCAGAATTTTAAGAGCAAATTTTTAAACATAAAATTAAGCTTTAAAAGATATAAATGAAGTTGTTGGGAGAACGAGGTGAAGGGTTAAAGAAGTACAACTTAGTAGTTGATAGTGGGCAGGGGAGCATGGACAGAGGGAATGCAGTTAGCATTAATACGATGACTAAGTGGAGGTCCAGGGGAGGGAGGGAGCAAGGGGGGATTGTTTTATGAACATTATAGATGTCTAACCAATGTACTGTATACTTGAAACTGATTTAAATAAATAAATTTATTTTAAAAATATATAGATGAATAATTTTACAGCTAATTCATATTTCATTTAAAGTTTTAATTGAGAAAGCAGAAAGGAATTTATAAGCACATTTTCCTTAAATGAATTCAGTTGATTATCATTAGGAGGAAACAAGTAGGAAGATAAGAAAGGTAATGCTTATTGAGTACCTATTGTATCTGATGAATGAAATGCATTATTTCCTTTAATCGCTCCAAAAGATCTATGATATAGGTAAGTATATATCCATTTTATAGATAAAGAAATAAGCTGTTACCAAAGTGATATAGCTAGTAACTGGGAGAGCAAAGATTTGGATTTAGATCAATCTGACTTGAAAGTCCATGTTCTTAACCACTCATTTACACTTTGAAATCTTAACTAAAGCACAATGCTCTGAAGAAAACCTGACAAGAGGGATAAAAGGACTTAGGGATCAAGACCGTCATTAGCCAGATTCAGACCTTCCATTGACTTCTGTTTATAGACTCTCAGAAGTTCCCCAGCCCTCCACATTCATGTAATACTATTTCTAAAGATAAGGCTCTGAGAAACACTGTCCTGAAATACTCAAAGGGATACATAGTCTAAGATCTCTCTGGAAAATTACCAGAGAGATTGGTATATTAAAAGACATCCGAAGTCCTACATTAAGGAAACTTGTATATGTGTCCCAGCAGGGAATAAATGTCACACCCAATAAAGAGTAACTGAAGAAGTTTAACGAAGTTTACAAAGTTTAGGCAGATTTCAGGGAGCCGGTATGATCACACGAGTGATCATCTCGGGAGTAGCAGCAGTGGGAATTCATTCCAATCCCTAGGCCTGAAAGGGCAAAGGTTAGAAACGAAGAACAAAGGACCCAGATCCAGAATGGAGAGAATCCTGAAGAAGTTATCTGATGTTCTGCAATCTTTTCCCCCATGAGATATTTGCACATCTGGGTGTATGGAAAAAAGCTACGAACCACAGGGCAAGAGGCTTTGCCCAAGCAGAGAGCAACTGCCGAAGGACTGATGGATTATCAACCGAAATAATAGAAGCCAGAAGACGATGAGATAACATTTTTTAAATGCTAGAAGAAAATAACTGCCATCCTACAGTTCTACACCCAGGAAAAATACTCTTCGAAAACAAAGTTGAAATAAAGATATTTTCAGACAGTGTTGGGAGAAGCAGTCTGCCATGGGTCCTAAATATCTTTGTACATCCTTGCTGTGTGTGCCAAACCGCAAGGTCTAACCATCGTCTGGTCCTGAGCTATTTCTGTAGTTAGTAGCATGGGCAATTAAGTAGGTCACAACATCACTAGCATACAACTGATCACTTCCTGGTTGAAGGGGACTGGTTTGCTTATTGTTTAAGACAAAAAATACTAGGCCTTTGGCCTTTGGTTCTTCAACTGCAGCACAACCTACTGCATGTATTTTAACCATATGAATTCACTGAGTTGGGGGCAGGGAAACCAGCACTACTATGCTCAGAATCCTACCGTTGGTTCTGCTGTAAATAATAATCTCATGGCATTAACTCATGGCATCTATTTTTGGCCACTATAGAGTTGAGGCAAGGTCCAGGTTCTTCCTTGACAAAATGGAAGCAGCTATCTAGCAAGGTGTCAAAATAGACAATGACTTTTGGGGAGGGAAAAGCAAGGATCCTATGGTCTGGGTCCAGGGACGTGAGGAAACTTTGGAAACTAGAAGCAAATTTTTTGCCCACATAGTAGGCGAAGGGAGAAATAAATGGTGCCCCACTGTAAATCCATGTGAATTGAGTCAATTAAGGAGGCTGAAAAATGAGAGGTATGATTGAAACAAACTGCCCAAATTATACCATAGTTGTTGCTTGCTCTCCTATGGGATAGGGAACTAAGAGAGCATCCTGGCACCCATCAGAGAAAGAAGCACACTTGTACCCTGTTTTAGCAAGCACATAAGAAACATTCCTAGAGATTAAAATATCTCTGTTCAGAGTATAAAGATGCAAAACTACAGTATGTATTTCTTAACTATTTAACATGTATAAAAGTGTGCTATCGTTTACATGTGCCATTGACAAAGTTTTTAAGCACTTTCTTCCTAACCCCATTTTTCCCATAAGCCCTGTAATTTTTATTGAATGATTTTGCATAGCTTGGTGACATTCAGGACACAAGTGTGTTATAGCAGAATTGACAATAAATGGATATGGAATCACTTATGTGTAGGTAATACAATTCTAAATTAGCATAATAACTTTGGACAATAATTTGACAGTAGCTTGCAAAAGTGACAACTGATATAATTCAACAAGTCTACCCTGTATGTAGAGCTGAAACAAACTATTGTGCATGTCTATCAGGAAACATGTTCAAGAATATTCATAGCATCAATATTTGTAATAGCAAAAATCTGGAAACAACACAAGTGACCACTGATAGGATAAGAGATAAATAAAATGTGACATAGTCACACAATAGACTATTATATGGCAGTAAAAATGAATGAAAAACATGACTACAGAGTAAAAAATGCAAATTCCAGAAGACTATATATCATTTTATGAAGTTCGAATATGTGTAAAACTAAACGATACATTGTTTAGGCATATACACACACACAAATATATATATATATATACACATATACACACACATACATATAAATATATATATATAAATTATGTGTGCTACTACTTAAAAGGTAATGATAAACTCAAAATTTAGGGTAAGTTACCTCTGAAAGAAAGGTGGAAAATGAGATTAAAAAAGAACACATAGACAGTGAATAATGTTACTAGTAATTTCTAGTTCTTGAGCTAATTTCATAGATATTCATTATATTATTAATCTAACTTTGTATATTTAAGGTTTAAATACAAAATTTTGAAAAACATTTTATTTGATAAAGGAAATACAGCACATTTTAATACTTTCCAATGTAACTAACATTTATTTTTGTTTAACAATTATGGATAAAAGTACTTAAAAGAATGAAAATTTTCCTTTATCATAGCAAAATGGTAGCATTTATTCATAGTTGTTTAAAATTTAGGAATGTTCCATCATAAGACATTGACTAAATCTTAATACTGATAGAGTTGCTGCATATAAAAACTATTTTTCAAATTACACCTTCTATCTCTATTTCCTTTTAAGGAAATTTTCAGTAGGCCATAAGGCTAGAAATAAGCACAAAAATATCAATGTGTCCATTAGAAAAAGAAATCGAAATTATAGCTTGACGAAGAAGGAATTGAGTCATTCCCAACAGAATGACGAACCACAAGCTTTCAGCATTGCAATTTCCTTCCCCCCAATTTGTCAATTTCACGGTCATCCATTAAGAAGTCAAAATGTCTGTACTCAGCAAGTCCTCCAATACAGGTGTGCAGATGGACCTGTAATGAAGCACCTGTAATGTATAGGCTGTTTACTTTGCAAGAATTTTGTCCTTGGCATTGCTGCTTATGCCTCTGGAAAGAGTCTTTGATCAAATTTAGTCAGGAGCTGACATGCCTTAGGTCTGCTGCTCAAACACAGATACCTAAGGTCTACTTTTAGGCACATTTCCTAGACCACACACACAGCAGGGACCTTGTCTGGGGGCAGTTTCAGTGAGGCATACAAAAGTAGCTCCCAATAGACCGTGAATGCTTCACATATAAGTACCATATCCCATTGCTGTCTATACCCAAAAGATCTGACATATTTTTGGTGAGCCTTAAAGGCAAAATGAAGTCCTATCTCCGGCAATTAGAATTCCACACCAGTCCATGTAAGTCCAGTACCTGATTTAGGAGTAGGTAGGTCAAAGACCCAAGTTCTGGTCCTAACTACTTCTGACTCACTGTGTAAGTCACACAATCTCTCTGGGCTTCAGTTCTACCATCTTTTTAATGAGGTGGTTTGGCTTAATCTTCATATTAGTGTCCCTGTAAGTCCTCTTCCTGCTCCAAGATTCTAGGATTCAATGAGTTAAATTGCACTGATTCCAGTAGTTCCCATTAACCAACCAGTTACCAAATATGGAAAAATACCTTAGTAGGTACTGTGGGGTGACACTAAAGATTGGACTTACTTCCTGTACCCAAAGAGCTCATAGTCCTGCAATTTATATGGAAATGTAAAGGGTCTAGAATAGCCAATATAATTTTGAAAAGAAACAAAGCGAAAGACTTACAGTACCTGACTTCAAGACAATACAAAGCTACAGCAGTCAAAAGACTATCATATTGGCTTAAGGATAGACATACATAGACTGATGAAACTTCTAGAAGAGAGTGCAGAAAAAGACCATTTATATGTATGTCAATTGCTTTTCAACAAAGATGTGAAGGTTATTCAGTAGGTAAAAGACAGTCTTTTCGAAAAGTGTTGCAGGAACATTGGATGGTTATATGCAAAAAAATAAAAAATAAATAAAAGAACCTCTCAATCCTTACTTCATAACATATAACAAAATTCACTCAAAATGGAAAATAGATCTAAATTTAAGAGCTAAACTTATAAAATTTCTAAAACGACAATAAATTTTTGTGATATTGGGATAGGCAAAATTTTTAGATAGAATACCAAAAGCACAAGCAATAAAAATAAAAATTTGGCAAATTGGACTTCATCAAGTCTTAAACAGGTTCCTCTTCAAATAACACAATTAAGAAAATGAAGAGGATTCTGGGAAGATGGAGGATTAGGAAGCACCAGGAATATGTCTCCCCACCTAGACAACAATCACAGTGGTAGAATCTGTCTGACATAACTGGTTTGGAATTCCGGAGTTTATTGAAGGCTTGCAACTTCCAGAGAGGAATGAGATGAGGTCAATTTCAGCTGGTAGCACAGTAGCAGCTACCCATCTCATACCCCTTGCCACATGTCAGGCAGCCGTGTTGGCCAGGTGCAGCTTGCACATAGGCTGACTCTTGGCACAGAGACAATGATCAAGTGGGATTTTTTCTTGCAATGCAGGGATGGTTCAATATACAAAAATCAAGCAACATAATACACCACATTAACAGAATGAACAAAAACACCCCATGATCATCTCAGTTGCTATAGAAAGAAAAAGCATTTGACAAAATTCAACACCCTATTATGATAAAAAAAAAATTTTAATTAGGAATAGAAGGAAATTACCTCAACATAATAAAAGCTATATATGAAAAACCCATAGTGAATGTTATACTTAATGGTGAAAGACTGAAAGCTTTATGTCTAAGATCAGAAACACAAGGATGCCCACCTTTCGTCACTTCTAGTAAACATAGTACTGGAAGTTCTACTAGAGTTATTAGAAAAGCAGAAGAAATAAAAGGCATCCAAATCAGAAAGGAAGAAGTAAAATTATCACTGTTTGCAGATGATATAATCTTATATGTAGACATTAAAAAAAAAAGTTAGAGCTAATGAATTCAGCAAAGTAGCAGAAATCAAAGTCAACACAAGAACCAGTTGCATTACTATATTATATGAACCATCTGAAAAGGAAATTACAAAAATAATTCCATTTACAATAGTATCCAAAGAATAAAATACTAAGGAATAAGTTAACTGGGGAGGTTACAATGACAACTACAGAACCCTGCTGAAAGAAATTAATGAGACAAGTATAAATAAAAACACATCCTATTTTCATGAATCGAAAGACTACCCAAAACGATCTACAGATTCAATGTAATCTTATCAAAACCCCGGTGGCATTTTTTGCAGAAATAGAAAAACCCATCATAAAATTCACGTGGAATCGCAAGAAACTCGCAACAGCCAAAACAATCTTGAAAAAAGACAAAACAGGAAAATTCACACTTCCTGATTTTGAAATTTATTACAAATCTGCAGTAATCAAAACTGTGTCTTACTGACATAGACAGACATATAGACCAACAGAGCAGGATAGAAAACCCAGAAATAAATCTTTGCATATATGGCCAAGTGATTTTTGATAAAGGTGCCAAGACCATTCATTGCTAGGGAAAGGATATCTTTTCAACAAATGGTGCTGAGAAAACAGGGAAAACATGCAAAAAAAATGAAACTGGACCTCAACCTAACACCATATGCAAAAATTAACTCAAAATGGATCAAAGGCCTACATGTGAGACCTGAAACCATAAACCTCTTAGAAGAAAACATATGACAAAAGCTTCTTGATACTGGATTTGGCAATGATTTCTTGAATATGACCCCAAGTCACAAAAGAAAAATTAAATAGAACTTCATAAAAATTTAAAAATTTTGTACATCAAAAGACAGTATGAATGGTATAAAAAGGCAACCCACAGAATGGGAGAAAATATATGCAAATCATATATCTGATAAGGATTAATACCTAGAATATACAAAGAACACTAAAACTCAGCAAAAAAGAAACAAGCAACCCAATTCAAAAATGGCCAAAGGACTTAAATAGACATTTCTCTAATGAAGCTAGACAAATGGCTAATAAGCACATGAAAATATGCTCAACATCTCTAATCATTAGGGAAATGCAGATCAAAACTACAATGAGATACCACCTTACATCCATTAGGATGGTTACTATCAAAAAACCAGAAAACAACAAGTGTTGGCAAGGATGTGAAGAAATTGTGCCCTGTTAGAGGGACTGTTAAGGCACAGTACAGCGATTCCTCCAAAACTTTAAAATAGAATTACTCTGTGCTCCGGCAATTCTGAATATACTCAAAAGAATCAAGACCAGGGTCTTAAAAAAATATTTGTACATCTACTTTCATAGTAGCATTAATCACAGTAGCCAAAAGGTGGAAGTAACCTAAATTTTTATCAAACAATGAATGGATTAACGAAATGTGGCCTATCCATACAATGGAATATTATTCAGTCTTAAAAAGGAAGGAAATTCTGACACACGCTACAACATGGACGAACCTCGAAAACATTATGCTAAGTAAAATAAATCAGTCACAAAAGGACAAATACTGTGGTTCCAATCATATGTGGAATCCGGAGTAGCTGAATTCATTGAGACAAGACAGAATGGTAGTTGCTAGTGGTTGGGGGTTGGAGGGAATGGGGAATTGTTTAATGAGTATTTGTTTTCCAAGATGAACGAGTTCTGGAGATTGGATGCACAATAGAAATATACTTAACAGGACTAAATTGTACACTTAAAAACATTTAAGATAGTAAATTTTATGTTCAGTGTATTTTCCACTGAACAATTAAAAATAAAATAAAACAAAACAATCCCCATGGAGAGGGCTCAAAGAGGAGTTAAGAATTCAGAAGGAGATATGGTTATGCAAGTTGTCTTGCACAAGGGCGTCTTGCACAAGGGCTCCTAGCCATGGGTTTGAAATCCAACTCACACTGTTCTGCAAGCCAAGTGACCTAATTCGTAAAGAAGGAAGGGTAAAGAGAAGAGAAAGGGAAGGGAGGGAGAAAGAGAGAAAGGAAGAGATAGAGAGCAGCCAGTAGAGCAGGGAGGGGGGCGGGGGGGAGAAGCTGGTTGGAGAGGTGGGGAAAGGAGGAAAAAGTTCTTTCCCGTGGGGTTTATTCTCAGGACATTTTTTTAAGGTCAAATTGGTACATTGGTTTCAGGCGTATGACATTATAACTCAGTATTTGTACAGACTACAAAGCGAATAGCCCAGAAGTCTAGTTACCATCTATCACCATACAGCTGAACCACTTCCCCCATTTAGCCCAACCCATTTCTCGTCTGGTAACTACCAGTCTGTTCTCTGTATCTATGAGTTCTTGTTTTGTTTGTTCACTTGTTTTATTTTTTAGATTCCACATATAATGAAATATGGTGTTTATCTTTCTCTAACTTATCTCACTTAGCACAATAGCCTCAAGGTCCATCCATGTTGTTACAAATGGCAAAATTTCCTTCTTCTTTATGCTGAGTATTACAGTGTACGTGTGTGTGTGTGTGTGTGTGTGTGTGTGTGTGTGTACCACATCTTCTTTATCCATTCATCTGTTGATATAGGTGGTTTCCATGTCTTGCCATTGTAAATAATGTTGCAATGAACATAGGGCGCATATAGTTTTCAAATTAATGTTGTCCTATCCTTTGGATAAATAACCAGAAGTGGAATAGCTGGATCGCAAAGCAGTCCTATTTTTAATTCTTTGAGGATTCTCCCTACTGTTTTCCACAGTAGCTATACTAATTTACATTCCCATCAACAGTGCATCAGGGTTCGCTTTTCTCCACATCCTCTCCAACACTTGTTATTTCTTATCTTCTTGATAATAGCCATCATAACAGGTGTGCGGTGATATCTCCTCGTGGTTTTGATTTTCATTTCCCTGATGATTAGTGATGTTGGACATCTTTGAGAGAGAATAGCACGAAGTGGCTCAGAATCATTATTTAGGAACTGTGTTTCCCTTTCAAACTCCAGCATGTGCAGTAGCACTCAATTTTCCTCTAGAAGAGAAGATTGAAAGAGCTGCATCACCTTTTTCTAATTTTCTCACTGACCTCAGCTTGCAAATAGCAAATGACATCATGCTGGAAAATTCTACCATTTCTCTCAGGTAAATGCTGACTTCTGCTGAATGGAAATGCTCTGGGAATAGGTCACATGTCAATATTAACATTTACTGAGCTTTTTCTTTGTGCCAGAAGGTGTTCCAAGCATTTTACGTGTATCATATCGCTTAATCCTGAAATATCCCAGATGAGGTAAATACTATTATTATCCGAATTTTTAATTTTATACGTGAGGGACCTGACACACAGGTTAAATAATCGTCCAAGGTGACACAGTTGGTAAGGAAAGCTCTGGAAATCCATGTTTGACTTTTTTTTTTAAATGATAGACATGACCTTTCCCCATAAATAACCTTTTCTTTCAGAACAGAAGTTAAATAAAGTGAGTGCTGACATTCTTTAGAGCACCTCACCTTCTAAAGGAGCTGGAACCTGCTAAGGTAGCCTGAGGGGAGAACACAAAAGGAAAGGCTAACCCGGGCCAGCCCACTTCCAAGCAGCCTCTCTTACAGGTAAGTCCAGCCCAAGGACTTTGTGTTCCTAATAACACCGAATTTCTTACAGTTTCTGGCAAAAAATGTTTTCGTCACTCTTAGCTCATGTTGTCCCTTCCACTGGGAAACACAGTCCCTTGCCCTAACTTCCCTGAATGACTCTGCCTCACCCATCAAGACTAAAGTCAACTACCATCTTTAAGCTTCCCGAAGCCACCTTCTTCCCACACTGCCAGAATGAGCCTAACACACTTACCATATTGCATGGAATTACCTTTCTGTGTTTTCTGTGTCCTCCGGTTAGGAAGAAATCGTGTCTTATTAATGACTACCATTTATTGAGTGATCACTGCTTACATTCATTATGTCATTTAATTCTAAACTCAATCCTATGACATGGATCTTCTTGAACCCATTTTTGCAAATGAGGAAAAAGTCTTAGAGTGGGTATCTTCTCTAACTAATAGGAAGAAATAAAAGATTTAACATAGATGTCATACCAAAGCCTGTACATGTAACCACTAGAGTGCATAGTACTTCCCATATTCAGATTTGTATTCCCTACATGCAACATGGTAGCTTGCAAATAACTGATGTTTAGGAAATGTTTTCTGAACTGATTTGAAGCTATTGGCTTGAATGATAAATAAATACACCAATACACAACAAATGGGGACATAGTATTTTTAAATGTGAACATTTTATTCCCTTTGGAGGCAAACTGAACCAAAGAAAGGAGAGTTGGGAGCAAAGGGGGCATTTTCTAGGCCCATCGGGCTACATCCAATGCATAAGGATCTGCCAATCATGAGACAGCACCCAGATGGTTTAGGTCATTGAGAGAAAAGCCACATGCAGACGGCTTATATACTGGGATCAATTAGGATGCGTAAATACCATTTTCCGGAGAAGCTTAAACTTATTTCACACAGTTGCCGTCTTTAGAGGAGAATTAAAAAAAAAAAAAAATGAGGGAGAGTAGGGGAGGGACTGAGGCTAAAGGCTTGGAAAGAAAGGGGAACGGGTTCATATGTAATACTTTCTTAACATCATAGATAAGAAATGCCTGGTTGAGGAACCATTTACCTGGGTCCCCTAACAACAGTTTGCAGAGACTCTAGCAGAACTGAAATTCTTCGGCATCTACAAGGGCTTCACAATAAACACAACAATAGCAGCTAATATTTATAAAGTGTTTACTACATTCCACACTGTGCAATATGCATTAAATGAGATAACGCGCATTAAAAAAAAAAAGAAAACTGAGCACAATGCCTGGCACGGAGTCCTCCTTCAGTAAATGGCAATAGTAGTCGTTATGTCTATCATTACTAACATTACCATCACCAGTTCACTTGTTCCTCACAATAACACCATGAGATATATAGTTTTATCATCCCCAAATTACACATGAGGAACTAAGTTTAAATGGGCCAGGTCACAAGCTCAGGTACACAGAAAGTGGGGGGAACAGAGCCCGAGGCAGACAAACCTCAGCATACAGAAGATGCTACGGTAGCAATAATGGTGGCGCCATTTAGAGTCCAGCTACGACAGGTGATCTGTGCTGAGCACTTCCCAAGCATTATCTTTAAATCGCACGCCAACTCTGCACAGCATTCTTACCCTTTTTAAATATGAGGAAATCGAGGCTCATGAGGGTCATGCCCAAAGTCTCACCACTAGTAAGTTGCAGAGGTCAGATTTAAACTCAGATCTCCCTGACTGATTTTTCAGGTATGCACTTTTCCATGACATTATTTTTTTTTTAAACTAGGCTATCTGGTCATAAGTTGTTCTGTGACACATCCCCTATGAAACCATCGTGGACACTGTTTTGGGCTCCCATATATTGGGCATCCACGGTACGGATTCCACTCCGCAGGTGTTGCTGTGAAGAAGGCGTACAGGAAGCCGGATACTCGGCAATATAATTTTCTATGCATGACTCCGAGTTCAAAGACCAATGCTTCCTGTCAAGGGTAGTTGTGTACTCAAGTAACAAACCTAGACAATAAAAAGTTCAGATGAAAACATGGGGGCTTCCCTGGAAAAATTATTTGGAAGTAGAATGATTTTCCAAAGAGATTATTTTGGGGAATCAAGTCTGATCCATTTTAACTCAATGTGGAACTCAAGATATGTGGGTTTCCGTCACTCAAAGCTTCACACACAATCAACAAATCACAGAGCGTCTCTCCCCCAGGGCACAGCTGTGAGGCTCAGATGGAAAAAAGGTACGGCCCAGAAAAAAACACAGAAAATATCAAAAGAAGCAGGCTCTATGGTATCTCCCTAGACTTCCACTGGTGTCACACATAATATTTGGTGATCATAATCGCAAATAATATACTTTGGTTTGGATTGATGTATCATCAGCCCTGTAGGAAACTACAAGTCTTGCCTTGCAAAAAAAAAAAAAAGTTTAATTTCAGTCTAATCTGTCGGTTCTTCCTAGGGGTTTCACCTTCCCCCATTTTTCCCTCCTCAGGAAAAAATCTTTAAAATCGTTTCATAGATAAAAATAGGTTTGAAGTTTCACAGGGGCAAACTTGTAATTTTGTGCTTCTTGGCTATCCCATGTGCTTCTTTAGAACACTTGGGTCCGTTGTCTAATTTGAAAGCTCTGCCGACATCCCAAAGTATTTGTTCTAATTATTGCTCAACGCACTCACAAGGAGCTTTCTAGAAGGTAAGCAACTCTCATAATCATTCCCCTGGTTTGAACTCAACATGTAAATAGATATTAGCATTCAATGAGTTATGATTTTAATTGCCAAAAAAAAATGTTATTAATTCTGATAAGGATTATTCTAAAAGTAATAAAGATAAAAGCTGTCAAAATCAATTAAGCACATGTTCATAAAATCCAAGGTAGCTTTGGTTTCTTTATTGCACAAACACGGTTAACACTTACTCTGAATCTTGATAAGTTACACAATCATGTGACTCAAAATAAAGGGAGGATACAACCTTGGCCTTCTCCGTTTTACATGGGAAAACATTAATGACGCTGACATCGGAGACAATTAGACAGTGTCAGCCGATTGTTTTTAGCCAGCTTTCTCTCACATCTGTGGTGTCTACAAGCAAGAAGGCTCATTGTTTCCACAGGCCTCCTTCGGGCCTTGGCTTTTTGTGTAAACCGTCAATCTTTTGGCGAATATCAAAGCCGTGAGGAAATTAGAACAGACCAGCTCTGCTGCCCCACACTAAAGCTTAGCAGGGTGCATCCACTATGCTACTAATTAGGCAGTGACCAACAAAATAACCTGTCAATGTCCGCTAGCCATTTCCCACACACCTGCATTTCATACCCTAATAAGCATACAGCAAGAGAGAAAAAGGGGTAACTGCTCAAGTGTGAAAAATGAACAAAATATAACAATGTTTCCATCCCCACCTATACTTCTGGCAATTACCATTTAACATTAGGGGGACTCAACATGTCTGAAGACTCACAATACAGTATCTGGAACTAAAACCCAGGGGGGAAGCCACACATTGAGACCGTATTAAGGTTTGCTTCAAAAATATCACACTAAGAAGAATCTAGAGTTATGTATAAAACCTAGGAAACTGAAAATGACCATAATTTAGATTAGGGACCAAGAGCTGACTTCTCAAAAACATTTTCCATTCAAACCATGGAAAGAGAAATGCATACTCTTCTCAAACAAAAATATATCACAGAACGGGAAACAGTGTATCGGGTTGTCACGTTTTTCCTTATACTTTCCACCCTGATCCAGTAATGTGATCACCATCATTCCTAGACCTGCCATATATTAATTAATTTCTTGTTCAGGTCTCTTTTTTCCCTCATGGATTCCCACTGCAAATTTTGAAAGCAGCAATTTCTGGTATTTTCAGTCACAGTGAAAGCAACACGCCTTGCCGCTGAAGGAGCAGGAAGGTGCAGTATTAACAGGCTGAAAACACTCCTTCTTTGCCCTTGAGCTTTAAAACGTATTTGAAAACTCTTATCACCCAAGCGTGGAAACAGGTTCCATTACATCTTTAACAACATTATTCTTAGTAGATTCCAACCGAATCTCTGTTTATGACTCTTCCCAATTACCTAGGTCACAAAATCTCTTTAACTCGAGTGCCTTTATTGATTCCAGTAGTTCTGAACTGAAAAGTATATATTACCTCAAAAAAAAAAATAGTAAAGGTAAAAAATAAAAAGCGTAACAATTATGTCATTGTGATTAAAATGAAAACAGAAATAGCTCTACCCCTCTCAAATTGAAGGGTTAAGAAACAAACAAACTTTGCACAATGCCTCTCTCCAGTTTATTTTGCCCTCAACAAAGACTTTGTGGTACAGGTATCCATATGATAGATTTCTTATGAAAAGCCCATGGCCTTTTAGGACCATATATCCTTTGCAGCAGCTCCTTTCTGTGCCGAGGGATCCAGCTGAACTTTCTTAAAACAGAGAACAAGAGGAGAATGTAAGGACAAAATTGTTATGTGAAGAAACATCACTTCATCTCAGTATGTGCCAAGGCACAGGCTGTATTGTGAGAGCATCCTTGATACGATCACAGACAATACAGACCAACATTCAAATGGAATTTGTTAGATACTTCTGAATACTACTTTTCTTTTCATTAACACTTTATCCAAAAACAGCATTTCCAATTATAAATAAAAACTTTCCCCACCTCTTCCTACTCGAACTCAAGTACAGAAGGCCCCTATTTAAAATGCAGCTCCGAAGCCGCCACCAGGCTGCCTGTTCAGCTGCCAGTGGCTTTTGTGTACAAAGATGTTAATTGGTCCTAATCCCCTCCTAGAAGCTGTTTTGGTAGCCTGACCTGGCACCCTGAAGAAGGACACCTTGGTGTGAAAAACTAAAGGGTCCATTGAGGAGGGAGTGAAAGGCAGCCAAGCATTCCAACACATTTTAATTTCAGGAATTAAAAAAGAGGAACATCATCATGGAGATCCTAGAAAATCTTACAAAGCTTTAATAACGGTGAAGTAAGTCCTGAAAACACCCAAGCTACACACAACACCACCACACACACACACACACACCACCACACACACACACACACACACACACGAAGCCCCAGAGTGGAGGCAAAGGGAAATTCAGATCCCCAACTTCCTCTATTTCATTCCTTCAGCTTATAACCTGGTTCTCTGAAATTCGAAAACTGAACTTGACTGAGACATTCATGTTTCCCATCCTGATTAAACAAACTGACATGCTTATGAAAATCAGATTCCTGCTCTGTTCAACCACCCAGAGGTTCTGCTAGAATATATTGTTTACCTGGTTGAAGTATAGTATCGATCTCAATGGCTACATTAAAACTTATATTACAATTCAGTTTCTGGAAGAATAAGTGAAAAGGAGTAGTAATTCTTATGGCAAACTTTTAATCAACTCTACTGCATGTCAAATAAACAACCAGTTTCTTAACACATTGTAAAATACTATCTATACTCTGTACCAATTTAGAGAATATTTACATTTACACCCTGGGTGGCAAATTATGCTAATGGCATGCATGATCTACAACTTCGGGGTTTTGAATTTTTGACAGAGTTCACAGATCAACTTTATGGGTCAAAGGAGTTTGCCTTTCATCTGCGAAAAGCAGGAAGATATGAAGGTTATGGATTACTAAAATTGCACCTAATGCCAAATTTTCAACCACGACCTAGTTTACTGTTTTAATCTCCCACGCTGATTTTTGAAGATTGTTTTTGTTCTCCCATTAGCACATCAGACACAGATAACGGCAAGAGAGTCAGAGCGCTGCCTCTAGTGAGAACATTTGCAAAGTGCAGCCTGTAAAACAGCAGAATGTCCTCAGAGCAACCGAAGAGGCACAGAGAGGGAATGGAAAGTATTTCTGGTAGTGAATGGTCGTTCTAGGAGCAGAAGAAGGCTTTAAAAGCCTGAAATTTGAGATGATCTAGCCTATGAAATAAGAGATTCCCAGTTACCAAGACGGTGTTTGTGTGATGTAATCAGATACTAAGGACAATCCTCGAAGTCCCAGCAGCCCTTTTTTGGTCAAAAAGTCTTTCCTACAAACCCCTTAACTCTTCTCATGGCCTCTTTTTTTAAAAATGTTTGCCAACTATAATAACCAACAGACATGCCAAAGTCTTCTCCGAATAACAGCATCGAAGACGATCATGATGTAGACCTCGCAAGTCACTCTCTCAAACGATTCCTTTGTCGCTTAGCAAATGAAGAAGAAAGAATGCAGGACTTGAAGAGTTATTCACTTTCAAACTCAGTGTCTACGTTTCCCGAATCTCCTCCAAATACTTCTTGCTAGTGGAGACAGTCAGTTGATGTACCAACACAGAAGCCAACTTCTTAGAGGCAGACCAGCCCTGAAGGTGACATTAAGAATGGCTGCCTCCTTTATGCCTCTTAATAAAAAGTACAATATATCATCTAATAAATCTCCTTTTAAAATTATTTAGCGGAGGCTTACCATCTACCGATATCACTTCATTTGTTTTTTTATATTCGGGCCAGAACTTAAATAACTTACCCAAGTTCACAGAGTTGTTAAATAGTGGGGTTAAAATTTGAGTCTTGTCGGATTCTAAAATTCACTTTCTTTTACTGTACCATGATGCCTCCCAAAATTATTTTAAAATCTTAGTAGGTAATCAGAGAGAAATAAACTATAAACATGCTCGTCTTTCTAAATATCTAGCACTACTATAATCATATGATAGGTGCTCAACAAATATTTGTTATATTAAAGTTTATTGACCATTTCCTTTCTCTTAACTTCGAAGCCTAGGTTAGAATCCTAATTCTTTCCCATACTAAATTAAGTGGTGCTAGTCAAGTTGCTCCACCTGTATGAGCCTGCAAAATAATTGCCCATCGGATCGTCACATGCATGTAAAGCATCTGGCACACATGAGGTCAGAGCCTGGGAAACAATGTACCAGCAGTCACCACCACTTGCTTTTGTCACTCGACTCTCGTTGGAACATCGCCCCACTTACTTGTTTATGTACTAACTATGATTGCAGAGTTGAATCCAACAGAGACTGTATGGCACAAAGCCTAAAATATTTACTCTCTGGCTCTTTACAGAAAAAATCTGCCAAACCCTGGAATAGGTAATCCATAAATGTATGTTTCCTTGCTTTTCCTTTCTTTTACCAAGTCTGGCCACTTCAAGTCAAGTGAACTACAATTCAACAAATGTTTTCTATGATCCAGGTACCATACCATTAACACTCACCCCTACATATCCAGCCTGCTTATAACATATCTCAGTGGAAAGAGCCACAGAGGAGCTGGGTGCACCTCAAAAGTACAGGTTGAGGTGCTGGATTGTGCTTATGTCCAGGGCAGGGCTATGGGTATGGCTACCATTCATTTAGCTAGGGCATTTCTTCCAGGTTATAGAAGAAGCTTCTCGAAGAAATGATATCTGAGCTGAAATCTAGAGAATAAAAGTTTGCTAGGCAAAAACTGAGAGAATCAGCATTTAAGGAAGTTGAAACAGCTTATGTGAGACTCTGAAGTAGGACAAATCTTGCAAAAGGTCTAGTGTGTCTGAAGCACCGTGAGAGCGACATAGAAAGGGTAAAAACGAGGTGAAGAAGGTTAGCCAGGATGGAGTCACACATGGAGGACCTTTCAGGCCTCAGTAAAGGTTTTAAATTTTAGGCTTAGACCACTTGGGTTAGAAAACCATTGAAGAATTTAAGTGACATAATCCAATTTATATTTTAAGATCACTTTGGCTGTTGCCTAACGATTAAATGAATAAGTGGAAAGGATTTGCAATAGGGAGCCTCCGTGACTAAGAAAAGGCGAAAATCTAGGTCTCCCACTTCTCAGTTAATTTTCTTTGCACTACACTAAGCTGATCTGGGGAAAGGGCTCACATCACATTGTATCTGAGTCTTCTACAAGCTTTGATTAGTTAATCTAAAGGGGGCTCCAGGGATAGGCAGCCACATGGACCAGTAATCTAGGTGTGAAAACTTAAAGGACAAGGTGATAGACAAAAGGGCTTCTGTCACGAGTGTCAGGAAATAAGCCAAATTGGAGAAATATGATTTGGCCACCTAAGAAATAAAAGAACAGCTGGAGAATGAAGAGTCAGAAACCTGGCCCAAGAAACCACAATAGGATTGTACTTAGAAGAAGAAAGACAGGCCAATAAAATCTCAATTCTTAGAGAAAAAAAAAAAAATAGCGTTCGTGATAGAGGCTCTGTTCATCCCTCTGGCGACCACATCAAAGTGGTGACAGAAACAAGGAGCAAGCGCAAGGAAAAATCGCCTGGGATCTAAAGGAACAAGACATACAAATAGGGAGAAGTCCAAGAAATCACCCTGCAACAACAGAAGGTAGGACGCGGTGAAGACCCAGTCCGGAGCAGCTGAGCGAGACAGAGGCAGCGGCAGCGACAGAGGCCCCTCAGAGGCCCCGCGTCTGCGAGCGGATTTTCGTGGTGACGGGCCTGCTCGCTCTGAGCCCCAGTGCCGATGTGGCTGTGTGCAGGCGGCACCAGGGGCTTACAGGGAGACATTGTCGGAGTGAGGGCCGAGGCTAGACTCGCTCTGCACAGAAGTGCCGCAGCATCCATTGTTTCCAGTTGAGCCCTCCTCCCTCCCAATGCGGACTCAGCGCCACCACAGCAGTGACATTATCAAACTGGATTACAGAGGTCGCTCCGTCCAGAGGATTCCCTGAAACCCCGCCTCCCCCAACTCGCAGCTCCATCCAAGCCACATCCAGATATATCCTTAATGAGTCAGATGCTCCCTGCTGAGCAGCACCTAGACTCACACTGGAGGCAGCTGGCCTCGGTTTCTGGTGTGGCCTTTTGAGGCAACTAAAGCACAGCATCTGTGGATTGCTTGCTGAATCTTAACAGCAGAGGCTTGGGCTAAGTTTGGCCTGCAGCTGAACCCCTCTCAGGACTGTGCCACTGGACACCTACTTCACAAATCCACACTAATAAGACCAGGAGACTTAGGAGCTTTGCTTAGTACATAGAAACAGACACGGAAAGGCAGCCAAAATGGGAAGACAAAGAAGCAGAAACCATATGAGAGAACAGAACAGAGATCCAGATATAATGGAGTCAAGTAATCTAACAGATGCAGAGTTCAAAACACTGGTTATAAAGATGCTCAATGAACTTTTGGGAAGTGTAGATAAATTCAGTGAGAACTTCAACAAAGAGATAAAAAAACATAAAAATGGAAATGGAAATTATAAAAGGAACCAGTCTGAAATGAAGAACACATTATCTGAGATGAGAAGTATATTAAATGGAAAAACAAAGGAATAAACAAAGTGAATAAAGAAGAGATCAAACCCTATCTAGAGGACAGGAAAGCCAATCAGGACACTCAATCAGAATGGCAAAAAAAAGATGCCAAGACTATAAAAATAACTTAAGGAGGATATGGGACACTATTAAGGCTCCAAATGTTCGTCCAATCGGCATAACTGAAGAAAATCAAGATGCCGAATAGCTGTTTGAAGACATTATGGTGGAAAACTTCCCTAACCTGGTGAAGAAAATGGACATAAAACCCCAGGAAGCTCAGAGAATTCCAAAAATCAAGGATCCAAAGAGGCCCACACCATGATACCTCATAATTAAAATGCCAAAAGTTAAATATAAAGAAAGAAAATTGAAAGCAGCAAGAGAAAAGCAAATAATTACATATAAGGGAAAACCCATAAGACTGGCAGCTGATTTCTCAAAAGAAACTATGCAGGACTGAAGGGCTTGGCAAAAAATATTCAACAGGATGAAGACCCAGGATATACAACCAAGAATAATTTATCCAGCAAAACTATCATTTAGAGTTGAAGGACAGATAAAAAGCTTCCCAGACGAAAATAAGCTAAAAGTATTTATCAACACCAAGCCGTATTACAGGAAATGTTGGAGGGACTTCTTTAAGAAGAAAAAACATGTATCGAAAACAGGAATAAAAAATGGTAACAACTACATTCCTATCAATAAGTACGTTAAATGGAAAAGAATTAAGTGCTCCAACCAAAAGACAGAGTGGCTGAAAGGATAAGAAAACAAGACCCCTACATATGAAAAGAAAATGGATAGAAAAAGATATGCTTTGATAGACCTAGAAGATATTTAAGTTGAACAGAGAAAGGTAAACATTATATGATTTCATTTATATGCGGCATCTAAGGAATAAAAAGAACAAACTAATCAAAAACAAGATTCATAAAAATATAGTGGACAATTTGGTGTCAGACAGAAGGGAGAGGGGTTGCGGGGGCTTGGAGAATGGGGTGAAGGCTAAAGAAATACAAATCAGTAGCTGATGGATGGTCACAGGGATGGGGAGCAGGCATAGGGAATGCAGTTAGCATGAATATGTTGGCTAGGTGGAGAGTCAGGGGAGGGAGGGGGCATTTGCGGGATCATTTTATAAACTATATAGATGTCTAACCAATGCACTGTATACTTAAAACTAAAGTAAAAAATAATAAATATTTTTTTTAATCTCAATTCTTGATTCTGAGAAACAGCGAAGAATTTTCAAGTGTCAGAGAGAGCTAACTTATTCTCTATGGTCCCAAGGATAGAACAGGGGCCAATGAGAAAAAAGTAGAAAAAGAGTCCAAAGAAAACCATGGAAGATCTCTGCTAACTCACCATGAGACAGAACTAACACAAAGTTGTCCAAAGAGAGAGCAGCCTGTTCCTGACAGGTCGATTCAAATCACTTACTCAACTGTACCCCAGATACTACACTCAGAGCTAGGGTGAGCTCCCCCTCACTGAACCTTTGGGACTACTGGCTGAATTAGGTGACTAGAAAACACTTCTAACAGGAGGCTGGATGGTTGCCACAAAACCTGAGCGTGCCCCCGCACTGAGGTATACCTTTCTTCCACTCCCAATCACAAACAACAACGACGACATAAAAAATTCAAATGGTGGAAGTAAAGCCATCAGGAAAGTTGAACTTTGTCTCTTTTCATTGTGACAATCTTTTCTGGAAAATGACCTGCCTACGCAGCAAGGCTAGGATGCTGACTTTCCCATCTCCGGCTACAGAACAGGCCCCACTCTGTCCTAAGGAATAGGGTGACCTGCTGTACGCTCCGATCAGAGCACCTAGTGTGACACTGGACCTCCCAGGGGCTCACGTTTCTAATAGGCTTTTTAGGTTCCTGTAAACCAGACCCCAGATACCAAGATATTTCAAATATTTATTAGGTCTTGGGCAGCGACCAAGATTCATTCTTTATCAGGCTCCACAAATCTTACATACTGAAATGAATTCAGTCAAATGTTCAGGGACTTATTTTCCTCTCACTTCAAATACCTGAGGAAATGGGGCTGCCAGTGAAAAGCCCTGTATTGTTAGACAATCCAAACCATGACACGCTTCCTGGGATCGGAAAATTAGCAGGAGCTCACCCTCCAGCTTCCTGTCCTAGTGTTTTCTTGCTTCCCGCCTCCCCCCGCCCCAAACAAGTGGATCTAGTTACATTTGTTTCACCTTTCAGATATTTTGGCAATTTTCCTTTTACAACAGAAGAATTCAGTTCCTTTCTTAAGAGTCCAAGCAGGAAAGGCAGGTGAAAAAGTTAACTGAAAAAAACTAACAGTGCCAGGACCATAATTACCCAAGGAATATAAAGCTCTATTCTCTCAGGGATGAAAAAGGAGAATTACACATGTAACTTCCATTAACATTAATGGGACTTACCTACATAAATCCCTTAAGCGTCAGTGGAAAGAATGGACCCAGCTTAACTATCGGCCCAGCACCTTTACTCTTTCAGTCATTTCTATTCTTTGATTCAAAGGCAAAGAGACCGGTGCTCTGCAAACCAGAACCAAGTGAAGCTTCACTCTGCTGAATTTATTGTCACCTGCCTCTTCAAAGCCGTTTTGGCAGAATGGTTATAAAAACTGAGGCCTTAATGTCCTTATTTTCTTTCCTCGTTCGTATTTTACCTGATGAAACAGAACGGAATATACCACACAGGGTTTTTTTTACCTGAGTTTTCCCTTAGCGGCTGCAGGTTTGAGAGCTGCCGTTTCTGCCCCGGAAGGCAATTATCAGCGAACCTATACTGAGAAACAGCTCTTAGCTTGACGCATTGCTGAGGAACAGCTAATGGGGGAAGACACTCTTCTCCCCAAATAATCAAGACACAATGCAGAAAGTGTGGCATATTGCTAGGCAAGTACAGACTGAAAATGCTGAGAAAGAAAGATTCTTACTGGGGATTAAAGGAATGTTATGGAAGAGCTGGTTTTTGACTGGGCCTTGAAGGCCAAGGGAAAAAAGCTCTAACACAACCTCAGAACCACAGATAAGTTCAAGAAACACTGACAATACAGGTGAGCGGGCACGAAACAATGGTTGACATGGTGGAGTTCGTGCCAAATAAACCTGGGTTTGACTCCTGGTTCTGACCGCTGTGAGACCACATCAAGCCTCAGTTTCCTCACCTGTGAGGTGGAAGTAATAACATCTACCACATGAGGGTGTTGAGAAAAGTACATGAGGCAATCGTGGAATTTACTGAAAGCCTCGGCCCTAACTCCGGTGATATTTGTTCGCCATTAATTTGTTACTATTACCATTAAAATTGTTTGTCTCGAATAGGCTCCAAATTATTGAGCAATAATAGGTTCCATCGTAAAAGCCTGATAGGTCTGACTGCCCTGGGAATTAGGTGAGCTGGATTAGACTCCGGCTAGGCTAATGCCCCTCCTTCGACCTGTGTTCTTCCAGCGCCACTGCTAGCATCTTCGATCACATCTCTCCTTACTTCAAATGTGCTTCCCTCTGGACAAGCGAATCTCATTCCTCAAAAGCCCAGATCCACACTACCCGCCCAGAAAGCCAGCCCAGACCACCTGAACCCAAGGTGATCTCTAAAACCATAAAACTGATCTGATGAAATTCTATTAGGCAAGTAGATTAGGAATTCTTATTGTTATTTACAGATGAAATAATCGAGGTCCAGAAAGGTCAAGCGATTTGCCCACAGTCGCACGGCTAGTACTTGGCAGAGCCGGCACTAGAATCTTTGTCTTTCGATTCCTGGTCAGGAATCAAATTTCTCGTAAGCACAAGACCTTAGTCCAGCTTAGCTCAACGATAAACCAGCCATGATGAGAGTATAATTTTTAAACAAGGTGAGAATGATTATGCATGGCATTGTTTTTCTGTCTTTTTGGCTTGCACTGTTTACTATGCACCAGCATTAGGTTGAGCATTTTGCAAGCATTTACAAAAAGGGCCTACATCAGAGCTTTAGAGTGGTTCTCAATCTTTAGAGTGCATCAAAATCATCTGGAGGGATTGTTACAACACAGATTACTAAACCTCAGCCTCAGCGGAGCTGGATGGTACCCAAGAATCTGCATGTCTAACGAGTTCCCTAGGATGCTGAAGCCACAATTCAGCCACACTTTGAGGACCATTGGATTCGACCATCTGCAGGGTACTTTGCAAGTCTGATAGGCTGTTTGAACTCAAACCCCAATTCTTGTCCTATGGCCCCACATTGAGACTTAGAACCTAAAAATTCTCCATGTCCTTGTCACAATCCCCCACAACCTCCACTTGGTCCAAAGGAGAGGTTTCTCTTTAAATGCGAATCCAGCAAAGTCAGTGTAAAATACCTGAGGCATCTGTGGTGACCCTCTGCAGTTAGGAAGGCAGACACCAAGTCCCAGGCATAAACCAAGTCCCGGCTCCCAAACACACAGAAATTTTCTTAATAATAAATTCCTGATCATCGGAAGCAGGGCCACCAGTCAATCACAGACACATTCAACAAAGCACCCTAGCCTTTCATTAATGTCTGCCTTTTCACATTACACAAAGGCTGATATTGTACATTAAAGCCTTTCCTCCTACCACCAACAGAGGGCCTGGCCTGCTACGATAAGAAAAGAAAGCACAATACTTAAATGTACGAAGGCCTTCCGGAGCTTTAAAATTTACAAAGCATTATCACACCCATAGTTTCATTAAGGCTTCATCACAATACTCTAAAGTAAGTATTATTATTCTGTTTTACAACTGAGGAAACAAAGGCGCAGATAGGCTTAGCGATTTGGCTAAAGCCCACAGTTAGTGAGAAATAGAACTGGGACTAGAATCCAGCTCTCCTGCCTCCCAGCCTGGGCGTATTCCTACTGCCTCCTGATCCAAATTAGGAAAAAGTTCAAATTAAAATTTCCCTTCCTGACTCCCTTCGTCCTCAGCGTATTAGCGAGAATGAATCATTATGGGTAACTAGACGAAGAACTCTAATTGCAGGTCTCTGAAAATGAAGAAGTTTAATTACATAGTTACATATGTGATTTATCAACCAGTTTTGATCGTTGACAATTCTCTTTAAAGAATTCTTTTCCTCTAAAAATTAAAATAATATATTTTTAATCTGCCCTGGAATGCTTTGTTTTCATTCAAATAAAGAAATCACTATTTCTTATAAGTGTCATGATTTCTAGGCAATTGGTCTAATGTCAGACAGGCATTAATTCCTGGTAGATTTATCATGATTAAGTCTGAAACTACAGAGGCTTTCTCTAGAAATGATCATCATTTTCTAGACAAGGCTAAGTAACAGAAACTTGTCTGAAGTGAGAGGGGCCCTTCTTTAAGAAACCCTCAATCTTCCATTCTTAACTCTCTTTAGGCAGGAATCTCCTTCGAATACCACCCATCTCGAATGATGCTGGCACAAATTTGGGTTTGCCCTAAGAGATGGACCATCATGTCAAAGGAGCAGAAAATGTCAAAGCTCTCCAGTATTACTGAGGCAGGCCAAGAATGAGAAATGCGCCCGATGGTCCCAAAACCAAGGTCAGGGCTTTGAATCAGAATCGGGTATCAGGGATCCGACCAAGCTCTGGACAGCCTGGAGCCGTGCTGCCAGTCTGCCCCTAAGTTCCACAAGAGAGTCCCCTGCATCCCAAGAGGCCTGACCATCATTGAGACTCTCTTCTTTTTGCTACTTTACCAGATAACCATAAGGATTATTGCTCAGAGAGGTTAACTTACTTGTTAGAATAACACAGCTTATATGTGGTAGACGCAAGATTCAAACCCAAATAGAATTTCATTCATTTATTTAGTCAATAAATACTTTCTAAGTGCCAAGCCCTGAGCTAGGTGATGAGTGGGATAAAATAAGCCTTAAAAATCTAGTGAGGAAATGGAAGAGGAGCTGTGGTTTCAGCTCAGAAGGTGGGGCTGCCTGCAAGGCCTCCCAGAAGACAGGACATGGAGAAGACATGAATACCAATCGCGCTTCTTTATGTGAGAGCCGCTCCTGTATGAAGACCAAGCTTCTGCTGGTACAGAAAGCAGCTTGTCCTGCCTTTCCCACTTCTACTGCAGTCTCCTCAAAGGAGACCTGATTAGCCACAGCCAGGCCGGGTTTCCTTTCCCCGGGAAGAAAACTATACACTGGGCAAGAAGCGGGCCCTTGGATAGTTGGGGTGCTCTTCTACACTCCAGAGCTCACGTTAGTACAGCCACTTACTAATGGTACCCTCTAAAGTGGCAATTTACCATGTAGCACTAGCTCAAAACCACTGGTCCTTGAAGAGTCAACACCTCTCCCTCCCAAAGTGCCTACGTGACTCCTTGCCAAGACGCTGTAAAGGACATCAGGCCCAGGGCACTACTTTCTTCCAACTGCTCAAGGCCTCGGCTGCCCTCACTAAGTTATCAAAGGAGATGCAGTTGCCTGGGAAACGAAGAGGACTGAGTTCCAGGGCTGACTCTGCCAGTTGAGTCACTCTCTAACAAATCCTTCCCCCTTTCTGTGCCTCAACTTGCCCAACTTTGAAATGAGAGCCGTGGAACTTTAATTTCTAAGGGCACTTCCAAATCTGCCAGTCTAAGACAATTGTTCTTTTCTTTTGGAGTCTTAGATTACTTTTAAAACCTGATAAATAACTTCCTCTTCACAAAATTGCCTACGATTTCAGAAAATTTATGGAATTCCTAAAGTTCAAATTAATACTCTTAATCCGGTATGGGCTTGACATCAGACAGGTCTGGGATCGAACCCTAAAGATCTCTCTTTGTCTCTCTCTCTTTCTCCCTCCCTCCCTCCCTCTCTCCCTCCCTCCCTCCCCCGCTCCACCTCCTCTAACCATGGGCAAGTCTCTTACCTTTGAGCCTCATACAGAAAAATGGCACCAATAACACCTACTCACAATATTGCTGTGAGAATGAAAAATAAATATAGGCAAGTATATATACAAGTATATACAAATTCTGCCATCCCACCCAAATCTATTTTCCTGCTTCTAAATCCTGGGACATTTACTCCTCAAAGGCAGAGACGGGTTATCTGGATGATCAATGTACTTCCAGTACCTAGCAGTGCGTAAAGTACCTAGCTCAGAGCATATAGAAGCAGCTCTATCCAACAAAATCAAAATATTTGTTGAATTAAATCAGTTATATTCAACAATTCATTTGACTTACCATTCCTTGCCTTACAATGCTAATTATCTTTTTCATATATTCAACAACTAATAAATATAGAACATCTATCATGTGCCAGGCACTGTATTAAACATTATTTCTTTATATTCCCCCACTTTATCTAAAATATTGCACACTACTAGCTCAACAGGTATGTGATGACTGTAAAATAGAATTATTTTCTTTCTCAGACCACATAAAAAGGTAATCGCAACAAAACATCACGAAGGAAGTACTAGCCAAATACATCTAATTTCCAGTTAACAGGAAATATGGAGGATAGGAAAACAAATTAAATGATATCATGAGGAAACAATCAGACACATCCACAATGCATTTCATTCTATAAGGCAGCTGGCCTGGACTTCCTCAAAAGTCCTATCATAGAGGGGGGAAAGAGAAACCAGACAACTCTCTCTAGATGAAAAGAAACAAAAGTGATAATATAACCAAATACACGAAACCAGATTTGACCCTAAATTTTAAACAAAAACAAACCAAAAAATGCTATCGGACATTGTTGGGACAATGGAAAATTTTAACACATAGTGGATATTAGGTATATTAAAAATTATTAGATTTCTTAGACGTGCTAATGATGTTGCAGTTACGGGAGAATGTTCTCAGCAGATACGTTCTGAAGCGTGCAGGAAAGAACCGTCACGTCTGCAGCATATGCTCAAGTGGTTCCGGGGAGGGCAGATGGTTAGCGAAACGTATAAAGTACCACGGATAAAACGTGGAAGAAAATGTTTTTTAAAAAACATTTCATGAGATGACTTATGAAGTCAAAGGGATTCAAATACGCGGTGTTAATGAACTTTGTGATTCTAGTCAGTCATCAAATGTTAAAGGGCCTACTGTGTATCAGACCTAGAAATAGCAATCCGAACTATTAAAACAAATTCAAAAGAACAATGAGAACTCTCAATCTTTTTATTATTGTTAATTTTAAGAACAACAATATTTATTACTTTTTTTGAAAAGAAATTAAGTAATATTTATTACTCCCTTAGGGCAGTGCTGGTAAAGGTGACTATTCCTCTAGTCCTCACAACTCAAGGCAAAAGTGAGAAGTTAATCCGAGTGGTGAGCGCTATTATTCATGCCTTAAAAATCAAGGGTACTGTCCCTCGCCACCTTTTTGTCCCTTTCTCGGCCAGTGTCTGGATGGATAAATTCAATTTCTGGTGGGAAACAAGAGAGACAACCTTGGGAGTCACTTGCTGCCACTTGGTTTCAGTTCATTCAAACAAGGGAAGAGTAGTGAGTGAGTGATTAGTGCACCATAACCTCCAATTGACATAAATGACCTGGGAGTTTGGGGACGATTCAACATCTCCCTTCACTCCAAATTATCTCTACCTACTTCTTCATGTCTGATTGCTGTTCCAAGTGCGCCACCGGAGTACTGACTTAAAAGAATTGCTAAACTTCAGTGGCATCAGTTACCATCCTGGCTCCAACCTGGGGGGCTTAATGGGCCTCGAGCAATGAATGGAAAGGAATCCAACTCAGGAAGAAAGCCTGAGGGTACAGCCCATTTGACGATAAAGCAAAACTCAAGAATTAACCATCACATTCAGAGTGATGCTCCAGGACTCAGAATAATAAAGTTGAACTCAGGACACAGAGATTCTCCATTCCTCAAGTTCTGCATCTTTCAAATGGACTACACTTTGCCTTTTCCTCATTGAATTTCTCTCCCTCTCTCTCTCCCACTCCCTCTCCCTTCCCCTCTCTCTATATACACACACGTACACACACATACACACACATATATATGTAGATAGGTAGATAGATAAATAGATAGATAGATAGATGATTGATAGATAGATCGATAGTTATATAGTTATATAGAGAGAGAATAGATAGATGAACAGGCTGTGGATGAGGGTCAGGAAGAAGAGAGTTACTAGTGAAACAGGCTCCAGACATAGGAAATAACTTACACAGAATCTGAAAAAAAGTTTTTAAAGTCCAGTAAGATTGAACCATAAAGTATAAAGGGACAGAAACAGTGAGAAAAGGCAAGGTCTGGTCATTAACGACCTTGTAAGCCATGTTAAGGAAACCGAATTTGATTCTACAGTCAAAGGGAAACCACTGAAGAGTTTTAAGCGACAGAATAACTTGCAGTCAGTCGATCTGCATTGGAGAAGCATCAATGTGGCTGCAGTATGGAGAGTAGGCTGTAGGGAAGAAAACCTAGAGATAAATTAGGAGACCTTTACAGTAGTGTAGACACTGAATCAATGGTGGCCTGGACTAGAGCAGAAATAACGGAAACAGGAAGTCAATGTTCTCTTCTAAGAGATTTATAAGGTATACTACAAAGCCTACTGCTGTCTCATTTTCACTGAGTTCTGTGCTGCATTTTCTTGAATGAGGAGGAGACTGCTCTTGTATGCAATAAGCTTTGAAATTTTGACTTTTATCACTTTGAAAATAGATCTGTTTCATTGTAAAGGAGGTCCTAAATTATCTACAAGAGTAATAATCAATCCAGTAAAGAGAAGGAACAAACTGTGTTTCTGCAGTAATTTCAAGGGATTTGTTTGCATTTTCAACACTAATTTTTTGAGAAGACAGTATATGTAAGAGCCCAGATGGATCAAATCCAGCAGCAGACATCAAATTCCCCAGCCTAACTTTCAAAAACTGTGTGGCGTGGGATTATAAATTCATCTGATCTTTGACAAAACCTATTAAAATTTAAAATATACATATCATTTGACCCATTAATTCCACTTTTAGGAATATACATTTAGGTGCAGAGAGGCACAAGAATGTTCTCAGAAATATAGTTACAAAGACAAAATTAAAATAAGAAGAAAAGGAAACAAGAAAGAATTCAAATTTCCATCAATAAGTGAATAGCTAAATAAATTATCCATACATCCATACTATTTAATTTAGACAGTTTAACAAAATAGGTAGACCTATAAGATGGGACACGGCAGCATCTCCAAGATATATTATTAAATTGGAAAGAGTCACAAAACAATATACATAATATTAACCTACATATGCAAAGAAAAAGCCCCTTAACAAAATGTGTGAGTATATGAGTGAGTATGTGTATGTGTGTGTATAAATGCATAAAAATGCTCTGGAGATACCAAACTGTTAAAAATGTATCTCCTTCATTATATGAATTTGCAAAGAAGAAGAATCTCCTTTCCTACTTTATGCCACGTATTCCAAGGGCCCCCAACTCCTGGGCCACAAACCGGTTACCAGTCCATGGCCTGTTGGAACCCGGCGCACAGCAGGAGGTGAGCAGTGGGCCAGCAGGTGAAGTGTCATCTGTGTTTGCAGCCACTCCCCAGTGCTAGCATCACCGCCTCAGCTCCACCTCAGATCAGGCATTAGATTCTCAGAGCAGCACAGGTCCCCAATGCCAAAAAGTTGGGGATTACTGATATATTCCACATCCAACATCTCAATGAATCTACACAAAAATGCATCAACTGACATCTGGGAGAAAAGTAAATTTGCATTTAGCGCTTCCCCGGAATGACTTAAGTCTGACCCTCCATAAGTGCACCGGGTGAACTTCCTGAGCACCTCTCTAACAGAGGCGGTGGTCTTAACTACCAAGTGAGAAGAAAACAAAACAAAACCCACGCGCTGACGATTGGGCATCCTTAGCAAACTCCTCATCCCACCATTCCTGCTCTCTCCTTCCAAGAGGTGTGGGAGCCCGCGACTCCGGCCCAGCCTGTGTTGCTTTACGGAGCCCCGAGCGCTGGTCTGGAGGATGGAGAGGAGGCGGCTGGCCTACTTACCTGCCCGTCCTTTTTCACGAGCTGAGTGAGCAGCTGGGATGAGAACCGTGGCAGAGCAGGCGAGGCGGAGAAAGGGGCCTCCATGGGGTCGGGGCCTCCATGGGCTTGCGGCCCGCACGTTCTGAACTGGTTCCCGCTGCTCCACAGCCCTGGGTCACTGCCGGCCTCTTCAGAGCCCCACCTCCCTTCCAGAAAGGCATTTCCCGCACTTCCTTCCGCTCGTGCTGGGCAAAAGGGTGCCATGGCCTGGCTCAGCTTAAGGCAAGGCGAAGCCTCAAAAGTGTCAAGCTTGGGCCCAACTTCCCCCTTTCCTGGTGGCAGTCACAGCAGGGACATCACATGAATGTGCCCCAGCCTGGAGGCGTGAGCGGCGTGAGACACAGGGTCCTGTCCTTGGGGATGAAAAGCCCTAGTCCCCTCGAGAAGACGATCTCCGAGGCCCTGGACGCCTCCGCTCTGCAGAGAAAAGGCGGCTAGGGCGCAGGCGTGGAGCTTCGCCCCCGGGGGCGCTCCTGCCGTCGCATCCAAACCGGAACTCGCCTCCGCCTCCCCAGCCTTAGTGGCAGCTCCGCCCCAGGCACCCTCCCACCCGGTGTTGGGTCCATCGAATTCCCCTCTGCCTGAAGAAAAATGTTTCCAAAGTTACTTGTGGGCTCAGTCTTGACAGTCATGCCACCCGCAGCCACCTCCAGTCGGTTACCGGGTTCGGTTGATTTTATACCGGAAGAAAAATGCCTGGAACCCATCCTCTTCTCCATTTCTGCGGCTGCTGCACCAACTGACCCCTCCACCAAAAACGTCGTTCTCTCTTGTCCCTTTTGCAGTTAACTCATCAACTGGTCTCTGCCTTAGAAGCTCCTAGTCCCACATCGCCTCCCCTGGGACTCTCCCCACACTGCCCGAAAGAACTCTGAGAACTGGACCTGCAATGATCTCATGATCTCCTTGCAGCTGTCAGTGCGGCCCTATCACCTTGATGGTCAAGTCCAAATGTCGTTACCTTGGTATACCAGGCACCGGCTGCATTGCTGCCTCCTCTCCCACCACTTGCCCTTAGTCATTCTCTGCTCTAGGTCCTCAGTACTTCCTGTGCATGTCTGCCATTTCACTTGCTCTTTCCCATAGCATTTGGTGCTATTGGGTTCCCCAAGAAGCAGGGAAATGAGCATTTATAAGGGCTATTAGGGAGCGCTCCAAGTTCAACAACTGTGGGAGAGAAAGGAAGGGAGCAGTATTGGACAGACGGAGAAATCAAGCTGTTCTGGAGTCTTGATAGACTTGATAGTCTTGAACTTTAGCCAACATCTCAGGGAGTGTGGAAGATGGAATGGCCCTTCAGAGCTATCCAATGTGGGGGTGCAAGAACCAGGCTTAGCCTGTGTCTGTCACTCATTGAAAGCCACCTTCGGAAATGGGGCATGACTTTGGGCAAGGTGGCTCTCTTTAGCTGAGGCCGTTACCAAAGGAGATTGACATCTGAGGGCTGTCTGACAACTAACAGCTGTGGGCTGTCTGCTAAGTCATTAAAATAACAATTTATCACTTCTGATTAAAAAAAAAATACTGTGCTTACTGATGACTGTGGTATCAGTCTAAAGGAAAAGAGAATAAATTCCACTGTGACTGGCTCAACCATGGTTCCAAGTTCTTCCTCGGGAAAGGAGTTTAGGCTATCCTCCTCACTCTACAGATGGGGAAACTGAGGCCCAAGAGAGTCTCAGACCATTAGCTACCACAGTGACACAGTCTTATAATAAGTAACTAACATTCGAATGTTTACGCTAGATTGTATCAGTTGTTCTATGTCCCTTATCTGATTAACTACTCATGAAAACTCCATGAGGTCGCTGCCATTATTATCTTCACTTCACATCTATGGAATCGGGCTTAGAGCAGCCAGCGGAGCAATTTATCTGAGATTACACAGCTACTGAGTGGTGGATCGAGGACTTGAATCCAAGTCACTCTGACTCTAGACCCCATAACTAGTAACCACTAAGATGAACTGCCCTTTCATAATAAAGCATAACATCATCCTGGGCCTTGTGAAATACTGGAGGTGGGGTGGCTATTGTTCGTAAGAACGGATACAACATTACCACATTAAGCACAACATTTATTTTCTTGTTTTCATGGTAAGAGGATAAGCATATGTGCTTCTAGATAGAAAATAAGTTTCCCATCAACTATCAGTCAGAGAATGCTGAGGCTCCGTGTTCATTCCATGCCCGTTTCTCTGGACCTGGTAGCCTTGCTCCTTTCTTTCTGATGTCTCTTCAACAGAAGCCTTCAGTTGCAACCAAGAAGGGTGTGCATCTGAATGTCTTTCAGCAAATCTGGAGGACTCTCCTCCTGCCCGCCCCCCAAACTCCCAGGACTGAAGGGGAGCAGCCTGTACAGCGAGATGGTTCCAGTTGGGTTTATAAAAGACCCTCCTGAGACAAGACGAACCTCCCAAATCTATTCCTCTTCTCCTGCTTCATCAAAATAAAACCTATTCGAATAAAAAGACTCCAAAATGGAAAGATTTCCAAACATAGAAATAGTGTTAAATTACAACGGTATGTGATGCGAGAAACTCTAAACTGTGTCAGAAAATGTGGATTAATCTGTTTAACGAAGATTCACTGTATTCCCACCAAATGCCAGGCCCTGGGCCCGTTGGTGAAGGTTGCAGTGTTTGGGAGTCTGGCAGGTAGTAGAGTAGTTCTCAAATGTTAGTGTGGATAAGAATCACTTGGGAAACTTGTTAATAATGCACGTCCTGAGCCCCATCTCCAGAGTTTCTGATTCATCAAGTGAGGCTGAGGTTTAAGAATCTGCATTTTAACCAATCTCCAGGTGTTTCTGAAGCAGGTAGTTTTCAGTTGTATCTTGAGAAAACCTGACCTCCTAAGATTTTAAGTTCTGATCAGCTTAAGTCCCTTAAACTCAGCAAGTCAGGGGGTTGGAAGAGATACATGATCTCTATTGCTTCAAGATTTTGAAAGACCTCCTAGAAAGATTTTCTGCGCAACAACAGCACACCAATATGACACCCTGTCTTTTCCAACAGGAAAAAGACATTGTGTCATCGTGTGGCCTACGGTGAGAAGTTGAAGTTTCACTAGAACAATTCAAGAGGGTGTGTGTGTGTGTGTGTGTGTGTGTGTGTGTGTGTAAGATCTCATCAACTATGTCGTTAAGGGAAAAAGTAGGAAGCTTTTGCACCTTACTGTATAAATGTTTGCTGTATGAATATCATGCCTCAATTTAAAAAATTCAAGGATGTATAAGGCAAAGAGAGTAAGGAGTTTAAAGATGTCATTCTAGAGAGAAGTAGGAGGAAGAAGTTGGATATTGGCAGGAAAGAAAACAGGAAGCAGGAAGCAATTCAGACCTTTTGATGAAGGCATCAAGTAAATCCTCAGCAGCTGGTGTAGTAGAGAGAGGCTGGAACTGGGAGTGGGCAGAGGTGGATGCCAAGAGGCTAAAGGGTTCTGGTACCATGAGCACAAATGGAAAGAAAGAAGGAAAAGGAAAGAAAGCATGGCAGAGGGAAAGAAACGGAAAGAAGAGGGCCCTGGCCGGAGGAGGGGGAGTTTACAGTCTTGTGGCTCTGACTAGCTATGTGGCCTTCAGCAAATCATCTGATCGCTCTAAGCCTATATGTGGCTCTTTAAAATGAGGCTGAACCTCCAAAAGTGAGGAGTAGAGACTATATATATGAAGAGCTATTTGTAAATTGTAAAGCACTGCTCAATGCTATTTATGATTAATACATTCTGGCTTAAAGTTAGGCCCACTGCAAGCGTGAATATGAACACGTGTCCCAGTTCAGCTCCCCAAGTGACTTCCCACATATTCCCTGCAGCTGACCACCAAAGTTGCAGGAGTTGGGTGAGAGGTTTTCTTTTTCTTTTCTGCTCTGAGCTAACTTGGATGTCGCTTTGGGCAGGCCCGAGCATGAGATTCCTTTTATCCCCACCACCCACCTCCAGCTGTTCTCCTTGACCCCCAGAAACCCCTTCTACCTTCTCCCAAACAGGGCCAGCTGTTGTCAGGAGGACACCTGTCTCCTACTTGGCCTGTGAGTCACTCGTTAGAGGCCAGAGGCCTCACCAGAGGCCTCCTGGGACCAAGGCAGCTTGCTAGAGGCTCTTAGGAAAGAAGGGGAAGTAAGACAAGCACTAAAATTAGATGAATTGTCTATAAATGTTTTTTAATTAAAATTGCAGTTCTTTTTCTATGCAGAAGAGTCTCTTTAAGAACAATTACACTCCCTGAGTGGCAGACGGAAGAGATCAGCAGCTCTTCCCAAAGCCAGGGAGGGAAGGGAGGTGAGAGAAGAGAGGACATGGAATAACTGGCTCTTTCCCTCTTAGGGATAAGAAAGCAAACAGGAGAAAGGAGGGGGAGCTCTTAGTGGATCTGCTTGGTGGCTCCCCAGACTGAGGCTCCTGGGGGAGGAGCGTGAACTGTTGGGGACCCTGATGCTGGGACTTTGTGTTTTCTTTTGTTCCATAAAATCGTGCCACCTTCTCACTCCCTTCTCCCCCTTGCTGGCTCCAACCACCAGCCCTGAGACTAGAAGCCAGAGCCACCCACACCTTGGCCTTGGGGCCACCTGGGGAAGAGAAATCCAAAGGGGGAAAGGGAGGGAGAGTGAGGGAGAGAGAAAGAAAGGGAGAACAGGAGAAAGCACAGAGACATTGGGGAGAAGCATAGGAAGGGCAGGAGATGGGGAGAGAACCCAAAGTCCACCAGGGGACAGAGATCCTTCGAGAGAACACAAGTGTCTGCAGGACAGAAGAAAGAAAGGATAAACGTGGGGGAGCAGCTTAGAGTGGAGGAGAAAGGGGGGGATGCCAGAGAGAGGAAGAACCCAGAGGTAGCTAAGCTGAGGGGTGTGCAGACTTTGAGAAACACAAGTGGGCTGCCTGGGGGCTGCTGCCCGCAGATGCCCTAAACCCTGTAGCCCCCCAACCCACACTCAGCTCAGGAACTCTACCGCCGCCTCATTTCGGATGCCTCGAACTTGAGGTTCAGGCACACTACACGCGTGGGGAGGTCTAGAGGCCTGGCTCACATGGGTGCCCCAAGGGAACTGTGGGCCTCTCATCACCCAAGCATGCAGGCTCCACGCAGCTGGTGCTCCCGACCGCTGTGGGGGCCGCCCACAGCTATGGGGGGGAGGGGCACACGCTTTGGGAGAGTATGACCTTGAGTACTGTCCCCATGCCTCCTGGCTTCCCCAGATTTCTGTTTGCACTGTCCATATCTGTCACCACCGCATAAGTACAGGGGCGGGGTGGGGGTGCGCTCTAGGCAGGAATTGATATCTATTTCGTTCTCTTGCTCCTTCAGAGTTTCTCTTCGACGGCAGAGAGACTTATTCGAAGTCAGAAGAAAGAAAAATCTTGCCTGTTCCGGGCCCTGTGATTGCTCAAAATCCAAAATACTGCAGGCAGGCATGGAGATGGCGGGATGGAAAACTCTAGAAACTAAGAGCGCTAGAAGGCAGAAGCTTTAGGGTGTCCAGAGCCAAGTTCTGAAAGAAACCAAAACACACATCAAGGGACGTTGAGGGGGGTGGGCCGGGAGGGCCACCACCGTTGGGACAGAGAGCTGTAGAGCAAGTGGAACGGAAATCCGTCCCCAACCTCATCCCAGGCGCGCACAGTGCCGGCCGCCAGGCCCCCGCTGCCCGGGTGCCACCCTCTCCCCCAGGATCCCCACAGTGGGATTCACTTGCTAGGTCTGTCTTCTTTTCCTTCTTTTTTTTTTTTTGTTTGTTTGTTTGTTTGTTTTTTCTCCTTCAAATACAAGACAAAAATACGCCTCATTTATCATCATAGATATATTTTTCACTCTCACCACATAAATACAAAACATCCAAATATCCAAAACATTCAGAACAAAGTTAGTAGCCAGGATTCAGTGACACCTACCCGCGTTTGAATCGTTCATTATTTTCTTGACTAAAAATAATTTGCCTAAAAAAAAAAAGGGAAAAAAGCTTCCGATGTAAATAATTTACAATAAAATTACTATTTTCTTTTTCAAATGCTCTGCGCTTGCTGGGGATGGAGGAATACATTCTAGACACTGCGGCACCTCGCCGTCCGGGTCTGTGGTTTGGTTAAAATGCGGGTGGCCAGTGGCTGTGGAAACTGTCGTTGTCGCGCCGGTTTAGTCCAGGTTTCTGACTTGGGACCGTGGAAACCCTGGGGTTTTTTAGAGAAGAGATGTGGGGAGGGACCCTTCCCTCTCCACGCAGGGTGCCGATCCGGACACGCAGACTGCGCACAGAGGAGGCCGGCTGCTCTGCTGTCCCCGGCTGCGTCCCTGCTCCCTGCTCCGCAAAATCTGCTCTGAAATCTGGGCGAATCCTCCGCGCTGGAAGGGTTTGGTGAAGCCGGGAGTCGGGGAGCGGAGGCACTGATTCGTTTCCAAACCCAGCAGTTCTGCCCGGAGCCTCGCGTCGGGGAGGTGGGGGTCGCGGAGCGCCGGCGTCCCGGAGCCGCCCGAGCAGCGCGGCTCTCTCTCCGAAGGAGC
Organism: Eonycteris spelaea; assembly: GCA_003508835.1. Lineage (NCBI taxonomy): Eukaryota > Metazoa > Chordata > Mammalia > Chiroptera > Pteropodidae > Eonycteris > Eonycteris spelaea. The sequence continues at coordinate 8,433,162 of PUFA01000004.1, read as the reverse complement.
TCGAAGCTGTCGGCCACAGCCCCAACGGCCCCGGAGAATATTCTGAATTTCCTTTCATTCGCTGAGTTGGTTTGTCTTTTGCTTTTCCCTTTTAAATTCCCGTTTAAAGTCATAACACCCAGAACTTTAATTTTGCATTGCCCTGTGTCGCGCGTTCTCTATGCCAAATTTTCTTAAACCTTCTGAACTCCATTGTTATCAGTGTTTAAAAATTGGTTCCACTTCATCTGGTTTAATATGGTGGTTATTACTCTTGGTTTATTGCTGATTAGATCAACTCTATTGCCACCGTCGCCTACCTTGATGTTTGGTTTATTGTCTCCTGGGGTCAATAAGCCCAAGAAGTAGTTGTGATTGGAATTTCTCTAAAAAGGAGAAGACTCTCGGCAGGATTTGTCCGGCCACGAAGCTGCATGTGTATTGTCTCTCCGGAGAGGTCCACGAAGTGGGGACCAGGGGCTCCCCAAAACCCTTGTTTCTCTGGCGAGAGGGAACGTCCTCCTTTTTTGGTCTAAAGAAACCTGCCAGCTTTTTCAGCCTCTGGGGTCTGCGTGCAGCTTTCCTCCCTATTCGTAAGAATAATCAAGGACAGCAGCGGCCCGATCTGGACGGGTCCTGTGCTCTGTCTGGACTTAGCCGGCTTCCCCTCCAGGGCCCGGCACTGGTTGGGGCATCGGGTTGGCTAACTCGGGCATTTTCCCCAATTCTTTGGATTCTCCTGGATTCAGAAAGAAGTTTGGGAGGAGGGAGAACACGGAGGAAAGGCAGGAAAAAAAAATAGCCCAAATGAGATCAAACTGGTGGCAGAGCCTGTTGAGGAAGGAGGGCGGTCGGGGGCCTCGTGGGAGCCGGGAGCCCCGCGCAGGAGCCCGGGCGCCGAACGTGCGTTGAGTCCATAAATATCACCACAATAGATACTATAAATATAAATACAGAGAAACACTTAGAATCAGTCCAGCGCTTTTTTCTCGGCCCCTTCTTTATTGTTGGTCCGGGAGTAAGGCTCGAAGGCCGAGGAGCTCAGGTATCGGGCGGAGAGTTCTTGCAAATTCCCGGCCAGCGAACCGGCCATTGTCAACGGAGCGGAGGACAGGCGGCTGGCGACCGAGCCGAGCAGCGAGGGCACCGGCAGGCTGAAGAGGCCGTGACCTGAAGCCGGCGCGCCCGCGTGCAGTCCCGCAGGCCCCGCGGGCCCGGGGCCCGGGGCGCCGCCCACGGCCGGAGGGTGCGGGGACGCGGCGCCGGCGGGACCCGGGGCGGCGGCGGGGCGGGCAGGCGGCAGGCCGCAGGGCCCCGCGGCGGCGCCCGCGACCCGGGCTGGCAGGCTGGGCCCGCGTAGCGCCGAGACCCGAGCCGCGCCCCGGTGGCGACCATCGGCCGGCTACGCACACCAGCAGCGCGGCAAAGCCGGGCGGCGACACAGCAGGCCGGCCCTGCTCCCGCAGCAGCACGCAGCACGCTGCACGTGGCCGCCGCTCTCCGACACCACCGAGCGGAGCTCCGAGTCCTTGCCCTGGTCCTTCTTCTGTTTCGTGCGCCGGTTCTGGAACCAGACCTTCACCTGCGCGCCAGGCGCAGGGAGGGTGAGAAAGAGGTGCAGGGGGAGACGGGCGTCAAGGGGAGCGGGCTCCCGGGGCCCTCCCGCAACCCCAGTCTAGCCAGTCCCCAGTCCACCCCCCCACCGCCCAGCGGGAAAGGTCCAGCCCGGAACTGCTGGGGGAGCCAGGGCCGACGGGCGGGGAACGCCGTTCTGCGAGGCTGCGCTTCCAGGTTATGGAAGCGGGCCCAGGCCGGCCGTGATTACCAATAAAGTTATAAAAACGTCCACGACCCCAACTCGAGGGAAGACCAGAGGGATGTCATTGGGCGGCCGCAGTACCCGCAGCCAGGCCGCGGATGTGCCAGGCTTGAGAGCCCACATCTCCTGCGGAGGGTGCGGGGCCTGAAGGGTGCTGTGCAGGGAAGTGGGGAGTGGGGTGGGTGGGGAGGAGTGTTCGCCTGCCTTTCTGAACCCAGGCCCCTGGTCCAAAGGGCTCAAATTTAGTCCCAGCAGCACTACTCCCTTGAAAGCTACTAGGGTCTGTTTCTTGTTTATTAGGGTCAGACTTGACCATCAACTAGCAGCAAGGTGGCTGTAGAAGGAATAATTTGTCCAACCAAGACTTTATAGGCCAAGCTTTCTCCACCTCCTCTCACCACTAGCTGGATTGGAGAAACTGAGTGATACTCAATTTATCACTCCACTGCTCTCCCTCTGGAACTTTGGAATCGCTGGAGGAAGTCAAGTGGTTGGGGTGAACCAAATTCTCTCCGCCAACCTCCCTTACTTCCACTTCTCCCTCTGCCCCTCTCCGGTCCTAGCTGGTGGCCCAGAATAGAGTTTGGCAGCTGTATGGAGATTATCCTGTTTAGATTTTATAAACTAAGAGGAGCAGTAGCAGAGAGACTAAGGAAAAGCTGCCATGCCAACCCAGACTCAGAACATCCAATATGTTCTATCCTTGGTTCTCAGCTTTCTGCCCAAATCCCAGACCTGAAACACTCCCCACCTGCTTCGGGGCTGGGCATAGAGAAAGGGACTGGTCCTCAGGAAAAAAAAACTCGTTTACCTATGCCAAGCTGGTGCCAGGCCCTGACCAGGCCCCAAAAGACCTCCACAAGGCCCTAAAGTGCCTCTAGGCCAAGTCTACATGGCCAGCTTCATAGCATCATATAGATCATGTAAAAGAAAAGACCTAAAAGCACAGTTGGCATTGCTGGCACCCAGGGCCCCAGATCTGCCTCTCTTCCCATACCTCACATATCATTGGTACAGAAAACTGGACCTCCTAGGTGCCCAGAGTGAGTGTTCAGGGCTGGGAATGGAACTGGGTAAGCTTCGGGCCAGGGCTTCAGGGCAGCCTGGTCTACACAGGCCGATCTTAGGAATATGTGCCTTTCTAATCCTAGTTGTCACCCACAGCACTGGAGCAGGGGGCTTTGCCACCTAGGCTTTTGGCCCATTGTAGAGCAGGCCTGAGTGTCGTGTAAGGCTGGGGTCCCCAAAGGGCGTGGTGCCTGAAAATCTGGCCAAAATGAGGTGACCAAACCAGGACAAACATCAGTTCCTTGCAGAGAAGAGGCAAGCAAGGAATTCTCAAGACTGGAGTCCAAAAAGAATTCCCAAAAGACAGGATTTGGCCTCTTGGGCTAGGCCAAGGTGGACAGAGGACAGGGCCCTGGAATCTTTGAGGGTATGGGGGGAGGGGAAGGAGGGCTTATGGTAGGAGAGAAAGCCTTAGACCTTTCTTCTCCATTCTCCCTATCTCCTCCACCTCCCCTGGGAGGCTCTGTCCAGAGCCAGGCGAGGTGAGGAAGAGCTGGCTAGGGTGGTAGGGAAGGAAGCTGGCGCAGAGCTGTGCGCGGCCCGGCGCGGGTACCTGGGTCTCCGAGAGGTTGAGCTGCCGGGCGAGCTCCGTCCTCTCGCGGCCCACCACATACTGGCAGCGCTGGAACTCCATCTCCAGCCGGTAGAGCTGCTCCGCCGTGAAGGACGTGCGCGTCCTCTTGGGCCGGTCCAGGTCCAGGCCCTTGGGCAGGATGATCTCTCGTATGGACCCCTTGGCATCTGGGGAAGGGGAAATGTCAGCCGCCAGAACCCTCTTGTCTCCCTCCACCTCTCAGGCCGGAGCTGGCTTTGGGAACGGTCACCAGCAGCCTGAAATTCAGAGGTGGAGCAGACTAGGGGTGCGGCCACGGCCCAGGAGCAAAGACTCTGCGTGTTTTGGGGGCGAAGGGGCTACCGCCACACGCTTACAGGTGGGAGAACCAGACTGCCTTTGTACAGCCCTCCGGACAAGGGAGGGGAAAAAATCAATTCCAAATAGGCTAATGGTCCTTCCGGCCTGGGGGGCCCTCACTACGAGGTTTAGGTCCCCAGTACTCTGAGGGTCCCCGCACTGACCAACCCGGGTCCTGCCGGCCCCAGCTCTAGAGTGTGACCAGACCGCACTCCGGCGATCCCCACCCCGACCCCGGGGTCTCCTTCCCTCCCCAGCCCGGGAGGCGGAAGGAGGAGGGACAGAGTTGGGGCCGGCGGGGCCTGGCGATCCGCTGGCGGGGGCGGCGCCGGGCTGGGTCCGGCCTCACCACGGCTACGGCCCGAGCCAAGCGCACAACGCGCATCAGAACGGGGCCGAGCCGAGCATCGCGGCGGCCTCCGCAGCCCGGCAACTGAGCCCGGCCGCTTCTCCAGGCGGAAGCGGCCAGGCCCGAGCGCGGCGCCGGGGCCCTGGGCCCAGCGCGCCAACTGGCCGGCTGTAGCCGGCGGCCGGTGGCTGTTCTCTCGCGCCCGCGTTCCCCTTTGGTGCGCTGAACTTGCCAGCGCGCGGGGAGTCTACAGGGCGGGCTCCCGACAGGTTCTGCGGGCCGCAGGGCGCGCACGCGTCCTCCAGAGTTTCCTGCTCCCCCGGGTCGGAGGCCGCAGCCTTGAGCCTGGGCCCGCCCGCACAAACCCTCGGCTCCCCCAGCAGCCCTGCCGGCTGGGCCCTCGGGGCTTGGAGGACCGAGGCTCCCGGAGAGCGCGCGCCCTAGGTGCGAGTCCCCATTGGCGGGCCGGACCCTGGGCGAGGAGGGTCAGCAACTTTCTCCGAAGTCCCAGCCCGCATCTCCTCCCGCCGGTCTCGGTCGGTGGCGGCCGCGCAGCTCGTGCCCGGGAGTCACTCCCCTCCCCCCCCCCAAAAAAACGCGCATCGGCAGCCCTGCCCCAACCCTACCTCGGACCAGGATCCGGCGGCAGTAATCCGGGTCGGCTGCGGAATTGGATTTACTTTTGTTGCAGTCTTCCGCGGCGCCCGACGCGGAGAAGGCGCCCTGCGGCTCTTTGAGGAAGGCGGCAGGGAGGGTCCCCTCCGCGCCCTTGCTCTCCCGGCTCTCCCGGTTCTTGGAGACTCGGGCAGCCTCTGCGTCCGGATGGCACCGAACGTCCATTTTGTCTGTTTTCCCGAACATAGGAAAGGCGAGAACAACAACAACAACAAAAGAAAAAAAGAAAAGAAAAAGAAAGAAAAGAAAGGAGGGAAAAAAAAAAAGAGGCAGAGTGGGGACAACACCCCTACAATGCAGCCCCTACGCCCAGCCCGGAGAGCGGCGAGCGGCAAGGATGAACGTCCCGGTGGGGTGGCCGCGGCGGCCGCGGGCGGGTCAGCGGCGATCCGTGCGTGGCGCGCTGGCCGAGAGGCGGAGGGTCTGGTCCAGGATCCCGCTGGAGCAGCGGCCAGGCCGCCTCGTCAGCGCCCGCGTCCTCCGAGCACGTCCAGTGTCCCCAGCCTGGCGATCAGGGAGCGAGTCGCGCGACTCCGAAAGGCTGCGGCTCCAGCCTGTTACTGAGACGGCGAGTTGTCCTGGTCCGACACCGGGGGCACGCACACTCGCTGCTGCAATTGATTACGGGTAATTTCGCAGCCCCCACGTTTCGGTTACCTCATGAATACACTAAATTGTTTGGATAATATATCAGATCGTAATGGATGGTTTCTGTCCTTGTCCCCAATCAAGTAGGGGTTTAGCCAGTGAATAAACGGAAATGATTGGTCTTGCTTTCAGGAAACACACAATCAAAGACCCACACTTCCAGAAAAACTTTGACAAGATTCATCCTGAATGGTTCGTACCATTAGCAGGCATTATTAACTTTCCCTTTGCCTTTGACCCTCCTGCTCACAAACTGGCTAGAGGGGTTTGCTCCACACTCCACGGATGGAGCTGAATGAGGGTGGAGGGAGGCGGTAAAAGAAAACAAAACCAAACAAAACCGCTTAAACACCCTGCAGCAGAAGAAAGCAGTTGCCTGAGGGTGGGGGGGGAGCAAGGGAGGGAGGAGGAAAAGTTTTCCCCCCAAAAAGTATCTTTCCCGCACTCTAAAAAGCCAAGCTTTGGTCCCAAACAACTCCTTAACACACCTCGATGCTGACAGCCATCTTAAACTGCCACCTCTCTGCATTTAGTTCCCGTTGGATTTTTTTCAAGCCTGCACCTCCAGCAGCCCTGAGGCAGCCCATTGAAAGGGCAGCTTTGTACTCAGAGAGTCCAGCAGGAGAGAGAGGGGGAGCGGGAGAGAGAGCCGAGAAAAATCTCAACTGTGAGATCTGCTTCAAAAAAAAAAAAAAAGTTTTCCCCTAGCTATTTCATTGTCTCTGCTACAATATCTTTGAGAAAAGCAACAGCCAGTAATCCAATAAGAGCATTGATTAGGCTACAATGATTCAATTCAAGCGCATGGCCTTGTGCAAGGAGCATGCTCCAGCCCTTCTCGTCACCTTGCCGGGGCAGAAGCCCTCTCCACGCCGCTCTCCCCATTCATTCCTTTATGGGAAATGCGGAGCAAAAGGAGTGAAAGATGGCAATTATCTAATTGGACTATTAACAAACAGTCCTCTGAGTGCGGCGGTCTGGCGTGGCTCCTGAGCGGGGGAAGGGCCGAGTTCCCTGCCCTCATTCACAAAGAGTGCAGGGGCCGGGGAGGAAAGGGGGTTTTTTAAAGGGAGGCGGGGAGGGGGGGAGAGGAGAGGTGGGAGGTTTGGCTGAGAATTTTTTTACACAATTCCGAGAATGGGGGCGGAGGCGGGCGGGGAAGGGGAGGGGGCTAGGGGCGGGGGTCGCGGCGCGCGGGTGAGCGCGAGGGAGGGAGGGGGTGCAAGTGTGTGTGGTGGGCACGGAGGGACTCCCACTCGCAGCCGCGCGCCCCGCCCGCCCCACCGTCCCGCCGCCGCCGCCGTCACCGCCGCCACCCCGCGGGATCCCCGCAAACCCCCGGGGCAGGAGAGGCCGCCGCCCTCCCTTCTCCGCTTCCGCCCGACCCCCCTGGCCCCTGGGAGAGCCCACAGCTCGTCCGATTCCGGAGGGCGTCTCCCCTATTACTTTATTTCTCTGAGGGGTGCGTGTATGCGTGTGTGCGTGTGTGTTGTGTGTGTGTGCGCGTGCGTGTGTGATTGTCCTGAGCTACTCTCTGCAAGCCGGCGGGTTTCCAGGGTCCCTGGCAGGCGGGTGGCCCGTCAGTTTTCTCGGCCGCGAACGCAGCCCTCGAAGCCGGATGCCAACTAGGCCTCCCGGAGCAAAGTGCCTTTGATTCCCGCTCTCCCGGGCGGGTTGGAGGGGCGAGTGGGAGTGGGGGACGGAAGGGTCCTTGAGATCGCTCTGTTCTGAAGATGTAGAGTGGGGATGAAGCAAGATCCAGCCAACTCTCCAGTTAATTCCCGCCACGCTCAAACGCGCAGGTGCGCGCCAGAGGCCCTGGGGGCTTCACTCCCGCCCGGGCCTAGCGGTCGCGAGGCTCTTAGTTTGACTCCCGTATTTCCTAGTAACCAGTGCAAGTCCCTTGGATTCGGGTCCTCCCGAAGCGGATCCGGACGGTGGGTGGGGCCCTCGTTTTTCTGCACCGCTGCCAGAGGCAGTTCCTGGGGCGTCTGCCGGCGGGAGGTGAGAGGGTCGCGAATCCCGGCCCACTGGCCCTTCCCTGCGCCTTCAGGGGGGAGGGTCTCATCCTAGGGCCGCTGGCCCTGGCCGGAGCCCCCTGCCCGAGCTGCTCGGGGTACCTTGCACAGGACGATTTGGGGCCCCCTCACCTCCTCAGGAGACCCGTGGGTGGTGGAGAGTCCCAGACCACAGCCTTGGCCCAAACGTGCCACCTCGGTGTGGCACCGGGTCCCTGGCCGCACCCACCTCCCTTCATTCCGCGGAGGCCGTTACCCGCGCTAACACCTGTGGCGCCGGGTCAAAGGTCCAGAGGCAAGTCTTTTCAAATAAAAACGCACAACACCCCTTCTGTTAGGTCAATGAGGGGAACAGGCCAGGGAGCGAACTGCTGTTCAAAGGACGCGCCTAGTAGGCAGCGATGGCCCCGGAAGGTTTGGGGCCGCAAATCACCGGTGCCACAGGGCACACCAAACTATGGCCAAATCCCCCAAACCGATTTGAAGCTGGGCCTCGGAGTTCCTTTCTTGCCACCCATAGCGGGAATAACAGTGGCATATTTTGTTATACGTGGGAGTTGTTTGCTGAGCAGTCACTGGGTGCGAAAATACATTTAATCTTCTTAACCCCTCCGTCAGGGGGGCAGTACTATACCCGCTTTAGGGGTGAGGAAACCAAGACTCAGAAAGGGTTAATAACTCGCCCAGGTCATGCTGTTGGCAAGTGCAGAATTTGAACTCAGCTTTGCCTGACTTCAAAGCTAGCAGGATCTTCTTCAGCAACCCTATATGGCTCTGCCATTTTTTAGTTCCAAACCTATGTCTGCTTTGAGTTTTCAGAATCTGCGGCCATCATGGTGTAAATCACAGATACAGAGCAGTGACCTTAAGGGTAATACCAGGAATCCTGGTTACTAGGCTTTGATTTTCATGAATTTTATCAAAACAACATGAGGCGCAAATGGAAACGTAAATTCTGATTTCTGGTAATGCTATGCATTTCCGGCCCTGAGCACTTCTTAGGAGTCCTTCGCCCTCCTACATCAAGCTACCTGGGGTGGAAAAAGTGCAGTTTTCTTGGGTACAAACCTCCTGAATGAATGAGAGCAGGAATGTGCCTGTCTAGCCACCCTCCCAAGGGATCTTTCCACAAGCTGAAGTTGAAGAACTGCACCTTTTAAAACTGGAGAAAGTTAGGGGACTCAGTTAAGCTTCCTGAGGGCAGGGACCTTTTTTTGGTTTGTTTTCCCCCACTTACTGGAAATGCAAATGCTTGTTGGTGAAAGGAAGAACATGAGATATTATGGGGGAAAAAACCACCTCATTTAATTCAGCATCCATTTACCAAGGCTTCGGAGGTGTCAGGATCTGGGGCAGGACCCAGGGTGGCTCCTAACGCACATAGGTCTCCTCTCCACAGTTCCAAAGACAAACCCTACACTAAAGGAACTCATGGCTCTAGGCAAGGCCCAGGGTTGGCAGCAAGAATGGCACTGTCAACCAATGCCCCTCTATGTTCCAAGCCCTCAAAATAACCAAATTCAATAAAGAAACAGTCAACCCATAACCTGGTTTTGCTTTTTGTTATGCATAGTACTTTTTTTTTTTCCTTGTGACTGGATTAAAATTCTGTGGGCATCCATCCAGAAAAACCATGACAGGTTTCTGAGAGGACGCAGTGGAGGACGGAAGCTGGGGATGGAAATTTCAGAAAAGCAGCTGCTGCTCCCAGGAAAACGAAAGCAGTGTGTCCACTGGCAAAGAAAGGAGAGAACACGGTCAATTATTTGGATAATCTGAGACAAGCCTGTACTACACAGCCCATGAGGACACAGGGCTGCTCCAGGTAAAAGTGTGTTATTTCCTTGACTAAATTTAATCTCCCTCCCCAGTGCCCTTCCCGCCCCCACATCACTGTCTGCAGGTGCAGACAGACCCAGAATAGAACTGTAGAGCTGGTAGGATTTTTAGAGATCATCTATTCCATAACCTTCATTTGACTTGACAGATGCAGAAAATGAGCCTGGAAAGACAAAGCGACTTGTTAAGGATTAGACAACTAGTTAGTGGGGGCATCTGTGCTACCGTCCAGGTCTCCTGACTTCAAGCTACCCTCCCACCACCACCGCCACCACCCAGGCTTCCCAGAACCTGAGCAAGACGAAGGCTCTCCCTGGAGTCAGGTGAAATGGTGCCGTATAACTGAACGAAATCACAATCAGAGCCTTGGGGTGCTTTTCATATTCCCTGCCCCGCCCTGTCACCGCAGCGGAAAGCAGGATTCCAGATAGTACACAGTGCTTTCTTTTTCCATCTTCGTTTCTTTATTTCAGAAAGATGTAGGAGGAGAAGACATGCTGGCAGAAAATCTGAGATCCTGTTAGATTATGAGCGGTTGGGGACAGCATAACTTAATGTCTGAAACATCATTTTAAAAAGAGCCAGAAATAAGTTTCCGTAACAATGAATCAGGGCACCTGATAATAATGACTAATTAAAAGCAAAAATACGTAGCATTTATACAGAGATTTTCATCACAATCAAAGTTGCACGTGGTGAGGAATTCAATCTCATCTCATTGTCATTTTCCCCCATTTACATAAGGTAGTAAAGGTACTGGAGAATCAAATGAATTAAGCACTGATGACAAATTTCGAAGTGGAAAATACAGCCTTACATCCAGGTATTTCTTCTCCCTTTTAGCTAAAGACAGTATTAGCCAAGGTGCAGAGAGCCAAGTTCTGAATTATTCTGACTGCATTTTAAGGAAACAATCCCACTGACTTCATTTCTCAACTTTGCACTTTTTACCAATAAACTAAGTTCTTTCATGTACTATACATATTTTGCACATAGAAGCAACATACAATTTTAGAGTTAGAAGGAGCCGTAGAGTGATATAAACAAAGAGGTTTCTGGGGTCAGCCAGGTTATCAGATTCATATATTCCTGTACCGTCTGCACTACTTACTAGGTGTGTGGCTTTAGGCTGGTTGGTTTGCTCCTCTGTGACTCAGTAGCCTATCTGCAAAATAAGCTTAGTCCTAGTACCTATGGAGTTGTTATGTAACATAAGTAAAGTACTCAGAACAGTGCTTGACACGTGGTGAAACTGTCAATATATATTTACCATCAGTATCTTTCTCCGAGCATCTCGCATGGGGCCAGCGCTGTGTTAGATAGAACCAGAAATATCAAGACAGGACCAAGAACTAGACAGAGTAACCAAAAAGTCCAGATAGCAGATGACAAAGTTGATTGGCTTCATACCGATTCAATATCATATAACGGTAATAAACGACTCGTATTTATTAAGGACTTCCTGACTGCTATTATCTCATTTAATTCTCTTAAAAACCTCTGAGAAAAGAACAGTGATGTGTACCGATTGTGTTAGATGAGAAATGGCCATGAAGTTTTTTGCCATTCCTCCCATTAACAGGTGGATCTATTTTGAAACCCTTTGCTGGATTTCACTGGCTTTGTGACATGCTTTGATCAATAGACTGAGGAGAAGTTACACTGTCAGTTCTTGGGCTACAAAGAAGCCAGGCTAGACTACTAGAGGAAGAGAGGCCTTGTGGGAAACTTGAGGTGCCCCAACTAATAGAGACCAACTGCTAAGTCATTGGAGTGAGGCATCTCTGGTGTTCCGGCCCAGCTGAACTTCCAGCTGACTGCAAAGTATCAAGGGATCCCGACAGAGATGATGATGACAGAATTGAAGCAACCACACTGAGCCCTGTCCAAATAGCAGGAATCTCGAAAAACTACGTTGGTGTTGTTGTTGTTTAGCTTGAGCTTAGTTGTTTGCGGTCTAGCAGTAAGGTAACTGAGAAACACCATATTACATGACAGAAACTGAAAACTCAGAGAGGCTAAGCGACTTGCCCATGCCTACAGTTAGGAAGTGGTACAGTCTGGATTCAAACCCAGAGCCATTCCCATACCTGAATCCACGACCCTTGACCAATGAACTATATGTGCCTCCTATGAGAATAACCAACTTCTAAAGAATAATTCATAAGTTTATTTTTTGGTAAGCTGGACTCAAAAGGCATAACATGTCCCTCTTAAGACCATAGAAATAAAAGTGTTAGAGCTAAAAATGAAACAACAGTGGTTTTAAGCAAGATCATCATCATTTAAAAAAAATCAAATGAGAGATGGGTACAAAGCCCTGAATTTCTTTATCATTTTAAAAAACAAAGATGCAAATGAATACATTCTTCTCTGGCCTTTAAGAACTCAGAGACACATTAACACTGAGGGTGGGGAATGGAAAATGGCAAAGGTGGTCATCGGTGTCTGAAATTCTCCAGGTGAAGCATTCTGGGAGAAGGAAAAGGAAGGTTGCTTTTATTACAACATTTTCTGGGTCGCAGAGAACTTTCAGGTTTTCCAGGAAACCTGGCACATAAATCTGTATCTTTCTAACATGAGTACATTTGTGTTTCAAAGCATCTCTAAACCCATCATTTTCTAAAATTCCTTACTGTCTGAAAAGCTGCTGGAGCCATTTATTCAACAAGCAGGTACTGACACCTACTCTGAGCAAGTCTCTAAGAACTCTCTGTATCAGAACCATAAAGTGTTTTTTTATTTCACTGTGTAGGAATGCTTGCCCGGGAAGTCACTTATTCTATAAACCTCAGCCCATCTAGAAGAAAGCCACAACTGAAAAAGGACAAAGACGAGGCCATTGAATAGTTAAGATGGGTGTACCACAGAGTCTGTAAATTACAAGCTGGGTTCCTTGCTCAGAGGAGACCTTCTCAGTTCCTCATTCAAAGCCCATTTACACTAATGTCAGTCCCGATTCTAACAAGCCTACCTATCCCATTTTCTGGTCTGCAGAAGATTAGAGGCAGCGAACAGGAAGGTAAAGTGTTGCTTGTGGCAAGAACACTGATGACAGTGAGACTGTCCGCTCACAGAAAAGCTTGGAAAGAGATAGAAAAAAAAAAAAAAAACCAAGTCACTCGAAAAATATTACGATCTGGAGGGACTTTGCTTGGACACAAGTAACCATAACCTCAAGTGCTCTTCAGGCCATGAAAGCAGGAGAGTGTGCTGTGACAATGACATTCAGGGAAATGACCCTCAAAAGATGAAATCGCATTATTGTTTCAGAAGACAGAGAAGCACGTCGAACCTTTGAGAGACGTTTTAATATAAAATAAATTTAGAAAAATTACATATGTATCACACCTCATTTATGATAAAGGAGAAGTCTCTATAATTTTGAAAGGCAAAACTATTCCCGTGTGGAAGCAGGACAAGAAACAGGGACTTCTGTTACTATGGAAAAGCTGGCTAGGGTGAGATGCTTAGCACAGGAATACAGACCTGAGCATGAGAATATTTTTATTTCCCAGTGCTTCGTATTAGATCCCTAGCAACACAGGCAAAGGGATCAAGGAAAGCAGAAAGACGAAATGACTCACCCAAGGCCACCATTAGCCCAGGCAGGAAAAGAGGACCAGGAAGAAGGGAGCCCCTAGTGCGTGGCGCGCACTCACTGGTACTTGTAAACGGAGGGGAAGAAAGTGGGGTGACTACTAGTGAGAAATACTGTTTTAAGAGGTGTCGGTGAGACTCTCAGCTGCAACAGAAGCGGAGAACTGTGGTCACAGGGCCACACGTGGCTGTCATTGGCCTCGGAGCCCAACGTGACTCCAAACAGAGGCAGATACACTCTTCGTGGAATGAATGGTCAGAACTAACTAACACACACTCAAGGAGACAGAAGGGCCGACATTTGCCAAGGGAGGAGGGAAGAGCGCCTTGCGTAGCTCCTAACACCACTACTTAGTACTTCCACGGCACTTTCCCCCCTTACAAACATCAACTAATTAGGCCAGCATGACTTCTGGAAGAGGAAATTGAGCCTCTGTAATCTGTTTCAATTCTCTGAAAAAAAAAAAAGCTCATAAAATTAAGGTATAATGTTCATGAAGAGGAGTACGCAGGACCGTGAACAGCTTTCGTGAGGGATTAAACATCGAAGTGTGGCGGTGGCATTTGATATCCTCAGAAGCTGTTTATGGTGACGCCGTGCCACTGCCACCACGCCATGCCACCAACCGAAGACCAAGCCGCAGATGCCTCAGAGGCCCCTTTCCGCGAGCAGCCCGGGGGTCCGTGCTGACTGGTTCTTTCTGCGAGGGGCTTGTCCGAGTGCTTGGTGCGTGGAAGGCAGAGGAAGCCTGCCTACTGGGCTGACCAAGCTCTACCATTTCTACAAAAGGGGCCTCAAACAGGAGCAGGGAGCAGACACCTTCCCAGCGCCCTGCACAGGCTGGAGGCCACGTATCAGCCCCCACTCAAATATTTGCTTACTGCAGCCCTCGGCACACAAATCCTTAAAAAAAACAATTGACAGTTTTGAGACTCTGCAGTGCCTTCTCCTGCTGCATTCTTAATCTGGTCAAATTATTTGGCCTGCTTTCACATTTTGCCACGTTTTTCATAACTGGGAGATATTGTTACTCTTGGTAAAGAGCACTGGAGGTGATCAGATGAAAATGTTTTGGTTTGCCATATAAGAATTTCTGGGATGCTGCATTCCACGGGTCCCCATTTTGACCCCAGCCGTAAGTAACAGACCACAGTGCTGGCCTCTCATTCGACCTAGCTGTCCTCAATCCCAGTGGCTCAGAGGAATACCACTTCTCAGGGTAATGTATTTGGGGTTGAAGCGAAGACGATTATTTTATAGCTGGAAATGGAAGCTCTAGGAAAAGAGGAAAAAAATAGAACCAGGGTTTGGGAGTCTGTTCTGGTTCTCCCGCTGAGCCGCTAGAAAGCTGAGTGACCCCAGGCAAGACCCTACTTCAGCTAACCTTCACTTTTTTTTTTTTTTTTTTTTTTGCTAAAGGAGTTGATGATCCCAACATTCTCAGATTCTGTAATTACACTGGTAGGCCTTGGGGCGTTGTGTCCTTGGGCAGAGATGACCTGCTTTACGGCAGAGTCACCAGGCTGTCCAAATCACATGACTGTTGATGGTTATTTAGACAAGGCCCCTACAAAAATGCGAATAAGTCACAGACAGTATTTCTGGGCACTTACCAATATGCCAACACAGATTAATTTAAAGCAGAGGCTGCAAACCTGAGCCTCACCTAGCCTGTGGTTTCATGTTTTATTCGGTTCACATTATATTTTTTAAAAATTTGAATTGATTTCCAATATTTTAAAAAGAAGGGATTTCGCCCACAAGCTTGAACTCTCAGTTCCTCCTGAAAAAATGGCATAATGTGATTGCACTGGGCTCATTTTTTCATATCAGCAATGAGCTGGAGATGAGAAGTGATGGTTTTTACTGGACGGGACCCATGCTCCCTAGTCAGCCACCAGTCAATCACATTACCTGCTTGGGCCCGGAGACATCTGTGCTAAGAGGTACCATAGGGAACAGGTTGCCTACACCTGTCTGTCAAGCTGCACACAAAGCTGGGGGTGCCGGCGGCCATTGCTCCCAGGAGCTAACAAGGTGGGAGAGTCTCAGGACCACCCTTGGGCTCCCACTGCTTTCTGCTTCTAAAATCATCTCACGAAACTGCGCATTGGGGGTGCACAATCAATGGAGTACTTAGAACCCCTAGTCACACAGGGAAGCCTGTGTGGGACCCAGGGGCCAACTGAGCCCCCTCCCTTCTTCCTCCTCAGTTTGGAGATCCAGCCACAGGGAGGCCAGAGAATGTAAGAGGACGAATGACAGGCAGCTGGTGAAAACAATGAGAACAACCACATCCACCCCACGTGTGAGGGGCAGTGAGCGCTTTCACATTGATCCTCCCCACTCTCCGTGCCATTGTGCAGATGAAGAAACTGAGGCTCGGGTATCCCAGAGTGACCGAAGTGTAGGAAGCAGAAACGGTCAGGAGACCAGCCTACCTTTTCTGCTTCAAGGCCTGGGTTCTCTCTCCAGCACCCAGAGAGTTTGTGCCTAGACTGTACAGGTGGGAGTTTACCCCTGCCCAGTGGGGAGCAGTGAGAGGACATTAGGAAGTGTCCACGAATGCAAAAGGCCAGTCCTTCAGCTCTAGGAGAAGAGCAAAGAAGAAAGATAAAGGCAGTGAGCGACCCAAAGGTTCAGACCCGACCAGGCTTCAGTTCTGCAGGAAAGGAAGATCACACACCACACAAAAAACAATAAAACCAACCAACCACACAAAAAAATGATTCCAGCTATCTACACAGATCAATGCACTTGACAGTAAATTAATTGAACATTCTAGTTTAAATTTTCTTTGACAGCACATCTTTGTATGCCAGAAAGGGAGGGAGGGCCAGGATGGCAGACTTGGGACTATACAGTCCAGTTGCTAGAAAATGAAGGGACACCCTGCTGCACCAGGACATTCCCCTTGGTGTGTCTGGAGGAGAACAGGAGAAGCAGAGCGTCCTGGCAGAGAAAGGGCATGGAGCCAGGGATGGAGAGAAGTGACAGCTGACTCTGGGCAGGCAGGCGGGGCCTGTTGACAAACCCAAGATGGCGGGTGAAGGGAACGGAATCACCTGTGATGCGAAACATGGTCAATTCGTCTGCTGGCTTCTTTCTCACTTAAACATGCCGGAGTTTTTGTGCAAATAAAAATGGGACTCTCTCCCCTACAGACTCTCCGCCCGAGCCAGATCTCTGTGTGTTGCCCTGAATACATCGCAGAGTCCCTCCTCCCATCCTGTCTCCCCCAGAAGAGCTTCTCTTCCTCCTCCGCCCCTCTGCATCTGCCTGTTTGTCTGAGGCCTCTTCAAGCCACCTCTTTCTCCAGTGACATCTATTTTCTTTTCAGATGTCCTACTTGGGAGTTCTAAAATTTTGCGTGATTGCTGTCATTCACTAAATTGACTGAACCTGCTATTACGAATACAAATGGCTAACGTTAATATAGTATCCTAAGGGCCTTACATATGTTAATTCATTTCATCTTCACCGCAACTCCGTGACTATTATTAGCCTCATTTTGCAGGCGGGGAAACTAGGGCACGCAGGGGTTAAATGACTTGTCCAAGGTCAGCCAGCTAGTTAATGAAGGCATGTGTACTTCTGGCAGCTCAGGTTGCCATAACAAAATACACAGACTCGGGGGTTGAAACAACATGAATTCATTTTCTCCCAGTTCTGGAGGCCAGAAGTCTGAGATCAAGGTGCTGTCAAGATGGGTGTCTGGTGAAGCCTCTCTTCTTGGCTTGTAGACAGGACAGAGCTTTCTCACTGTGTCCTCACATGGCCTTTCCTCTGTGCCCATACAGAGGGGAGGGGCAGGGAGGGAACACATGCTCTGGTGTCTCTTCCTTTTTTTATAGGGATAGGAACCCTGTTGGATTAGGGCCCTACCCTTATTGCCTCATTTAACCTTAATTACTTCCCTAAAGGCCTTATCTCCAAATACAGTTACATTAGGGGTTACTGGTTTTGGCTTCAACATGTGAATGGGGGGGGGACACAATTAATTCATAACACTGTAATATAATATTTAAAAATTCATTCATAAAGACTGAATATAAGAACGAAACAATAAAATGCATAGAAGAAAACACAGGAACTAAACTCAAGGACCTTGGTTTAAAGAGGATTTTATGAATTTGACCTCAAAGGCAAGGGAAGTAAAAGCAAAAAAAATGAATGGACTACATCAAACTAAAAAGTTTCTGCACAAAAGAAACCATCAACAAGTAAAGAGACAACCATCCGAATGGGAAAATATATTTGCAAGCAACACCTCTGATAAGCGCTTAATATCCAAAATATACAAAGAACTCATACAGCTCAATAAACAACAACAACAACAACAACAACAACAAATGATCCAATCAAAAATAAGCAGAAGACCTGAACAGACACTTCTCCCTAGAGGACATACGAATGGCCAACAAATATATGAAAAGATGCTCAATGTTGCTAGCTATTAGGGAAATGCAAATCAAAACCACAATGAGATACCATCTCACACCTGTTAGAATAGCTATCAACAGGACAAGTAATAACAAAATAACAAATGTTGAAGAGGATGCAGAGAAAAAGAACCCTCAAACACTGCTGGTGGGACTGCAAATTGATACAGCCACTGTGGAAAACAGTATGGAGTTCCCTCGAAAAACTAAGACTTGATCTACCATATGATCCAGCAATTCCTCTACTGGATATTTATCCCAAAGACTTGAAAACTCATATCTGAAAAGATATTTGCATACCGATGTTCAGAGCAGCATTCTTCATGGTGGCCAGGACATGGAAGCAACT
This sequence comes from Eonycteris spelaea, assembly GCA_003508835.1. Lineage (NCBI taxonomy): Eukaryota > Metazoa > Chordata > Mammalia > Chiroptera > Pteropodidae > Eonycteris > Eonycteris spelaea. The sequence continues at coordinate 8,415,462 of PUFA01000004.1, read as the reverse complement.
GAAGTGTCCTTCGATAGATGGTTGGCTTAAGAAGCTATGATACATATGTACAATGGAATATTACTCAGCCATAAGAAGAGGTGAAATACTGCCATTTGCAAAAACGGAGGGACCTCGAGATAATCATGCTAAGTGAAATAAGCCAGACAGAAAAAGTTGAAAACCACATGAATCACTTATGTGTGGGATATAAACCTAAAAGCACCAAATGAACAGGACAAACAGAGACTCATGGATATGGACAATAGACTACCAGAGAGTAGGGGGGATTGGGGAGAGGGGGGTAGACAAGGTAAAAGGGGTCCCATATGTGGTAACAGGAAGAAATCTAACTATGGGAGGTGAGTACACAATGTAAATATATATATGCCTTACTGTTAAAGTGTACAGCTGAAACATCGGATTTCGTTAACCAATGTCACCATAAAAAATTAATTTAAAAAAATAATAATAATAAAATTTTATTAATTCACTGCACACCCAATTGTCAGACACTCTGATAAGCAGCCAGAAACACAGAGTGAAAAAGGGAAACAAGAGCCTTGCTTATTAGACTGTAAGCTCCCTATAGTCAAGTGGGAGAATGTGGCAACGAACAGAGAACAGGTAAACTCGTTATTCCGCTAGAGAATTTCAGACAGAGGTAAGTGCTATGACAAAGAGTAATAGGGTTTGTTACTGGGACTGTTTTGGCCAAATGTATACAGAACCAGGGAAAGAGTTTCTCAGGCAGAGGAAAGACACGTGCAAAGGTCCTGAGGCAGGAATGTGTAGTGTATCAGAGTCACAGAAGGCTGGGATGGCTGAGTAGGGAGAATAGGAGAGCAGTTAGGAAGGCAGGATAAGGACCAGGTCACAGAGGGCTTCACCGGCTGTGGGAAGGAGTTTTGTATTTATTCTAAGAGAATGGCAGCTGTATGTTTGCATTCTGACCTATGCCTTTAAAAGACCTCTTCGGTGTTGTCATAATGACTCTTGGGAGTGTAAGCATACAAGTGGGAACCCCACTGAGGAGGCTGTTCATTTGTTCAACCTGCAAGGATTTACTGAGCATCTATGTACCAGGTAATGTGCTGGTACCCTCTCAGGGAGTTCAGAGCCTCCTGCGTTGCAGGAAGAGACACTGGAGACATGTTGGTCCCAGCTCAGGACACTTCCCGTATCCCATTGAAATGTCAAATGAGTTAAGACATCCCTGAGGGCTGAACACTGTGGCCCAGGCTGCAAGTGGGGAAAGATTCAGAAGAAAGGACTGGGTGAGGACAGCCAGAGTGTGGATGGACATGCTCTTTTGAAGAAGTGGGACTCAACGAGGCATTAAAGGGTGGGCATATCAGAAAGAGAGGGCGCCTTCCATGCAGGGGGATGTGAGGAAAGGCACGGAGGTAGAATGGAAACAGGAGCAACAGCACGGGCTTCTTCTGCACAAAGGGTCATTCAGCACTATTCAGCAGGGCACATTCTCCATCCCCGTGGGGCCCCAGGCTCGGGGGTGGATGTGAGGATGACTCAGACTCAGCCCCTACCGCCGAGGGATGTCCATCTAGCGAGAAGGATAAGGCAGGTCCATGATGATCTATCTCACCCCCAAAAGTGAAACCAGCCACTAGAGATTCAGGGATAACGCTGAGGGGACGTGAGAGGAGTGTATGTGTCTGTTATGTATAACCGTAGCTGTAGGAGTATGTACACACACGTCCGAGTCTGGGCATGCATACGTGAAGATCACTTCACATTCTCGGCGTACCTTTGCATGTATCCACCCAAGTGCCTTGTGAGGTGTGCATAACAGGTGTGACGGGCACGTCCGTTTTCCATGTGATTAAATGTGGCACTCCCTCCGTTAGGACCCCGCCAGGACACCTGGAACCAGAGCCACGCGCATCCCCACCCACTCCTGCTCCATCAGAGAACAGCTGCTGGGGCAATGGAGAGACGCGGACGGACTCAGGACATAGACGGCAGGACATGCCGGTTGGATTGAGTGTGAGAGTGAGGAAAGGAGAGGAATCGAGGAGGATGATACAATTTATAGAGGAATAGGGAAAACCCCCACTGAGCTGGATGGGAAACAAGACATAGCACGAATTCAGCTACTACGAGGCCGTTTGATTCTCGGCCTCAGTTTCGTTATCCATAAAATGAAACAGTCTAGACCCAATGACTAAAGTACTTTGTGTATGTATACGCATGAATTTAATATCTACCAAAATGTATAAAAAGGAGAGAATAAGCATTCATATGACCACCCCTGCAACATAAGACACAGGCACAACAACAGAACGGAAGGCTCTTGGAGCGCCCGTTCCCACGTATCCCCTATTTTCTCCCCGTACCCCAGATGGAACCAGACTGCCGTGCTATCGAATCTGGCATTTGTTGTCTTCAATGTCCTTTTAAGTTTTAATAATAATTCTATTATTTTCTTGCATCTTATGATTTAACAATGCTCCCACTTTTTATTTTTATTTTTATTTTTTGTAGATGTTGATTTGTGATTGACGGAAAGCCTCCATACAGATTTTCACGGAAATCCTGCCAGAGGGACTGCCCATTGAAGATTAGTTCTACTTTCAGATGAGCAGAGAGAGTGGTTCAGAGTGGGATCTGCCGTCATACTTATCATCTTGACCATGTTCATCACATTTCATGCCTTGCTTTCTACCCCTAGCTCCCTTTTCATGCACATTTGTACCCTATAAGTATACTATAAGTTCTTGAGAGCAGGGATCTCTTCCATGAAGCTGTAGCCAGTGTGGTGAAGTAACAAGGCTCGAAGAAACAGTGATGAGGGGAAAGCAGCCTACGTGTGGGGAAGTTTCACAGATAATCCAGGATAAGGGATGTAGGGGCCGGCTCTAGAGGAACAGAACAAATGATGCTCAATGAAGTAATCAAGAAAGCTTATTCAATCAGGACCCATGACAGAGCATGCTAGGCACCATTTTGCTCCTATAAGCCAAACCCCTAATGTTTGAAAAGCGAAATAGGGAAATTTTTAGAATACTTGTAAGAAACCCTAGGGGTTGTCCAGTTCACTTGTTGGCATACTTCTGGACTTCCTGCAAATGTAACATGTCTAGTAAAATGCAATGGGATTGTATTACACACCACCAATGCAGTGTCAGAAAAAGTACGACCCTGTAAGTATAACATTTCAGAATTAGTAAATTTAGGATCAAGGAACTTCAAGAAAGTATATTGAAGACAGCCATAACCTTCAAAAAGTATCTCCCATGAACCGGAGGGTACCTCTTTCATTCATAGGTTTCTCAGAGTCTTAACCTATCAGTAGGGAAATGAGAACTTCTAACATGCCACCTATTGCTCAAACAGAAGAATTTACTAGTAGAGAAGTTCTCCCACCTTTCGGGAAGCCCTTTGGAAGGCTGGACCAATTTTATCACATGTCTGGTATCTTTAAGGTAAAATAAAACAAAATATGTTGGCTTCCATTACCTCAACCTCTTGATCAGTCTCACTGATCAAGCACTTGACTACTCCAATTTATTCCCACTTCTAGGTTCCTATCTGTAAAATTAAGACTTCAAAAAGTATCCTGGCTTTTTCAACTGTTTTTCATAATGAAAAAAAAAGAATAATCATGACTAGTAATAACAACTGCGATTTGCAGAATATGTCCACAAATGTATAACCCAAACGGACCAATTAAATGAAGCTTCACTTGTGCAGACCAAGTCTCCTGTGATCTATGAGTAAAATGTGTGACTGCAATAGTCACCAAGTAGACTTTTTCTAGTGATAGAGACAGGACAAGGAGAACCGTAAGATTGGGTCTTGGGTGGACAGAGTTCTTCCTTGTCTACGCAGGTAATAATGATGATCACTGATATTGAGTGCTGAATGTTTTACATGCACCTTGTCATTTAAGCTCTCTAACAAAGAATAGATACTATCACTTTTATTTCTCCTATTCTTAGAGATAAGGCAACAGAAGCTCAGAGTGGTTGGTAGCTTGATCAGTGACCAAGAGAGAAAACTGGGGATTCAGGATTCAAACACAGGGCTGTTTGCTTCAGGATACCCAGCTCCTAAGCACTTTGCCAGCTCATCTTCCACAACGGCTCTCTCTTGCTCTCTAATAAAACTAAGCTGGACTCTGAACAGTTGCTCTACTAGCCCTGTGAAGGTAGCTTTGCACAGATCCAGCTGTAAGGACTGCTGGGGAAGGGACTATTCATTACCATCTCAGAGCAAAGCAAATCAGCATGTGACCTTGGCCTCATTAGCATGAGGTTTAATCTCCTCAGGTAGCCAGTCTTTGCCAATTATCCTTTTATTATAAGTAGCTGTTAGATTTGTGCTTCCCAGGTTACTCATAGCTTAAACATGAGTAATAAAGTGATAGCAACTACTGGAGAGATGCTGACAATTAGCTTGCCTCAAGTCCAAAGGCAAAACAGTCTTCTGTGTCCTACGGACTCCTCAGCTCCAAAACAAACAAGTCTTTCTGCCACTAGAAGTGCCTTAAGCTACATAACATTTTCCAGGTGAAAACACTTAGGGCTGGAGGCCTGTGTAGGTGTATATAGAGAAAAATGCTTAAGGCAGGTCAGAGGTTTCTTTCCATTCTGTGGGCTTGTTCTATTTTTATGGAAGGCCTCAAGTATGACAAGAGAGCGTCAAAGAGTTAATGTTCATCAGGTTCATAAATGTTAGAAATTTTGACATGTCATAATATTGACTTACGTATTTAAAAAGAAGTAAATAGAAAGGAAACACCATGACCAATGGAAAGCATCTGACGTCCTGTGGTTTTAACCTTCTGGGGTTTGATTTTCAACAACACAATATTACAAAACCTTTTAGGGCTTGATATTCAATAATACAAAACAAACAAAAAAATAAGACAACTATAAATAAATCCTATCAGGCAGATTTAAATTATAGAGCTCATGCATCTTGAGCCAACTTTCCCTTAGCTGCGGTGTGATTCTTCTTGATTGAGAATCAAGTTTCTGAGCTATTTCTCAGAGAATGAAATTACAAAACACAAGATAGCGGATTCAACACACACACACACACACACACACACACACACACACACACACACACACACACACACACAGAGCCAACCAACCAACAACGAAACAAAACGTCGCCAGGTATCCCTGCTGGATATCAAGTGACTGGGTCAGAAACTCGGTCAGAAACTCTGCTCAAGGAAGAGCAGAACAAATCCCCCTCGCCTGGGGGGCCCCGGACAGAGCATTGTTTTAGTTCCTTAGGAGATAATGACAATGGAATAGAACATTGTCCTAGGTATTGGTCTCCCGCTGCTGGGGAAATGCGGAGGCAAAACCGAGGTGCTCAGCAAAAAACAAACAAGGGGCCGAACTGCTACCCTCTTTTTGAAGCAAAAACTGTTGATCCTCAAACTAAGCCCCTCCCGGCAGCTTCCATTCTGTTATTAAAGTCTTGCTTCCCGAAGGTGCTCTGGGCTGCGGAGTGGCTGGGTAGGGGTGGGGTGGGGTACAGAGCCTGATTGAGCCACTGGCTCTACCTTTGCTGAACTGCTGGCTTCAGAGATGGGCTCTGGGGACCATTTTGAATTTCATCAGCCCCTGGAAGACACAGGCTTTCTATAAAAACACAATCCCCGCATCACGCTTCACTACCAGGTGAGATCTTGCTGCCACCATACCCCACCCTCGCCCCCACCCATTTTATGAATGCTGGTCACACTAGCATACTTGGTATCAGTAAAGTTACACATTTGTTGAAAAAAAAATCACACCCTTTATTTTCTAAGTATTATCAGGAATGTCTGAAGAATGGAACCAATAATCCATGCATTTGGCACAGAAAGTCAGTACCTTTTAATTTTTTCTTTTTTCCTTGTAAAATAACATTAAATGTAGACACCCTCTAATGTGTATCTCAAAACAAAATTTAAATCAGATAAAAATTGAGAAGTGATTTAAAATTCAAAATTTGGAAGGTAGTAAATAGCCTTTCCTATCTGAAAGAAAAACAAATGAAAATTCAGGACCAACCCCGTCTTTCAGCCAACTGAAGCTTTTGTAGAACACACCGCTCAACCTCTACCACACAGACGGAGAATAGTCCGCATGCGAGCTGGCAGTGTTCTTTCATTCCACAAACTTCTCCGATCTCTATTAAAGCTGTGTGGCATTCCAAAGTTGAGGTCCAATTCATCTTTGTTCTTAATGAGACATTTTTACAAGCCTATTTTTTTTTTCTTGGGAAAAATTTTTTTGAATTGGAGAAGACAAATGGGAAGTGGATATTTAAAAAAAAAAAAAAAAAAACCCAAAAAACAAAACACCAAAACTCCTGCCTGGACTGGTGACTGACTTGCTTAGAATTCTCTGGGCAAGCATTGCATTTCCTGATTGCTGCCATTCCCCCTTCCAGTCCGTATCCTCTTTCCCTGGGGCTGACACAGGACATGGAAATACTGATTTCTGCTGCTGGCATCCCCTTCATGTATTTCAGCAAGAGAAGTATTTCAAATCAGCTGTCAGGGTATCTCTCCAACTTTTCCTTTCCCCCTAAGATCACATTTTCCTATTAAAGAAGGATGTCAAATAGATTGTTAGTAAGGAACTAGGCATTTGAGGTTGGACACACACTTTTTGATGTTTTGTGTGACCGCTACATGTGTTTTGTAGTGTCACCAGCAGAAAAAGATCCTGACCTGAATACCCATTAGTGGGTGACAGTATATATTTGTATTACAGTAATTACTCTGACATTTTTAAGTTAAAGACATTATTTGGGGGAAGGGGGGGCGGGGAAACTTCAATGATGGGATGTTTTGCCTTTAGTTACCTGTATGTGATTATTTCATTTTTCTTTTTCACCTTTCTGGGTTGGTGAGGGCACCTTGATTAAGTGATATTCCAGTGGGTGATAAAAGGCACCAGTGAATTTAGAAGGTGCTTTGGAAATTTGGTCAGTGATGTAAATCACCATCACAGAAAACCTCATGTGGTCAAGAGACTAAATGGGGGAGAATAATAAGCAAACAGAGCTAGTTTGAAGGACAAAACTAGAGTGAAGGGGGAGAGGATAAAAAGTTATGTGGTGACAGAAAGAACTCTTAATTTGAAGATTTAGTTGCTATAGAACAAAATTAAAGTCTAAGAATTGGGATTAGGCAGACTCAGTTGAAAGCTGTTATTAACAGTATGAGAAGAAACCAAAGCAAACAGTTTTCCGGTAACTCCCCAGGTACTCAGGGCTGGCCAAACAAAACGAGCTACAGAAAAGGGATGATAATTAGTAATAACTATGAAGGTGCGTAGGCACTTTGGACCACTCTGATCTCAATGCCTTCTCTTCCTAAATATCTGAGTGCTTCATCCAAAACAAGGAACTGTTTTGAATTTTGTCTCCATCCTCTATGAATCTGACCAAGAGTATTTGCATCTCACTCATTTCGTCAGCATCCCCAGAATATGTGCTGGCTATTACGCTGACCCCACTGTCTAGTCCTGACCACCCTGGTTGGAGTGGGCTGCCTATATCTGCATCACTTGAGGACTTGTCATAAAGCAGAGTTCCCCAGGAAAGAAAATTTTCCCTCCTGAGAATTCTCCTTCAACAAGAAAAAGGTCCAGGCACCCAGGAAAATGCTCAGTTCAAAACATCTGATGAGGAAAATCATGGTTGCAAAGGTTGCGTTCCAACTCCTGTGTTTTAGAGTCTCAGAAACATTATGTTTAATGTGAAATTTCTCTAAGAAAACGTTTGTGGGGATTATTTTAAAGTTTGAGGAAATTCTATTTGTAAGGGTGGAAAGTTTTCAACTTCAGAGACTATATTTTTAAAAGGAAACAAATTTCGATCGCTTTAATATACACTTTAAAGGCAATTTATGATAACTGTAGCCCTCCCAGTGACTGAGGCTACACTGAACTCTGCAAGTTGAAACATTCATCCCTGTATTCAGAAAAAGACTTCAACAATTTTGAAAAATATTAAAAGTATGGAAGCAATTGTAAAATCACTTTCACCTGTGCAATATCCTTTTTCATGACTGTTTCTAAATTACACAGTTATGGTTACAGATTTTCACAAACGCAGTTTCATTTGCGATAGTTACGTGGCTGTAATTCCAGGCTGCTGTTTCACTCTATGGAAAGGCAGGGGGCTATATCTTCGCCTTCTCTTCCTCCTGTTGCTTAAACCGTCCAAGAAAATGTCAAGAAATTAAGAGGAAGGAAAAACAGGAGGTAGAGATGGTAGGCAAAGGACTGAAATCCATCGCATGAGAAGTATTAAGGTGATAATAGTTGGGATTACCTCCCTGCTCCATGTCCTTCATCTGTTCAATGGGCTAAAGTCCCTGGGCTGGGGATGTCTGAGGATGAAGAGAGTCCTCAGACGTCGCAGAGCCGCTAGGAAAACTGCCAGCTGTCTCGTGACTTAGAATATTTATTTGAAAGCTTTTCTGGGTCTTTGAGGAAGGCGATCCAAACCCACCCGGTGTCAATTTGCCTTTTGGACGCGACAGGAAACGCACATGGATCTAAGGCTGTGCTTACGTTTTTAGTTTATTGGCTTTATGAGGGTTGTTTGGGGCTCTCTCCGAGATGAGCTGCGGAAGAGTGGGGCCGGGGACAAGGTGGGGAGGAAAGAATCAGCGAAGGAGAGGAGAGAAGGGAGATGAGCAGGAGGGTGGAAACCCCGCGAGGGAAAAGAAATACCGAGGCGGAGAGAGCAGCCAGATGTGGGATGGGGAGAGGCAGCTCTGGCCCCGGGATGCGTCGGAGCGGGAGAGCAGGGCTGGGCTAAGTTTGAGGGCGCCACCCGGCCTGCGGCGGCGCCCTCCGCAGCCGGTGGTTCCTTTGCGGGGCCGCGGGCCGTGTCCCCACGCCCCATCGAGTGCGGCCGCGGAAACGCTGGGCTCTGCGCGCCTCCTGCGGCCCCGAATCCTCCCGGGCGTTCTGAGCCGCGCAGGGGCAGCTCCGGGCCGCGGGCCTAGCCAGACTGGGTAGGATGGCATGTGTTCCTGGAGGTGGTGTTTGAAGGAGGGAGGAGACAGCGCCACTCGGGCTCCTTGAACTCCGCGGGCCTGGCCGGGCCGGGTTAGGAGCCGGGAGTGAGCGTGCGAGTCCAGCTCTGAGTTCTGCTTCTTGCTGCCGGCAGCCGAGCGTGAAATGCAACCGGCGGGCCCGCCTGCTCCCTCCGGCTCAGCAGTCCTTCCTCGGCGCTGGGAGAGGCCCCCCCCAGGTCCTGAGGCGCCCGGAGTCGCCGCGCTCGGGAGGTCCCGGCGCGCACGTGGGGTCCCGCAGCTGAGCCGCGAGGTAGGCGGTCTGCCCGCCTCCACTCCCGCGCGCCGACGGCTGAGAGAGCAGAGGCCCCTCCCGGGACTAGGGTCCACTCTCGGCCCCACCACCTCACCTTCGCGTCCCGACCCGCCTCGGGCGGCCTCGGAGAGGCCAAGCGCGGGCTCCGAAGCGGCCGCGTCCCCAGCGAGCCCAGAAGCACCTACTCGCCCCTTCCTCCCCGGCCGGGGCCCTAAACTCCGCGCGGGAGGGGGCGGGAACACCCAACTGTCAAAGTCTTCCCGCCCGCGGCTCCAGAGGAGCGGCTCGGTAGCTTGCGGACCCGGGGTGTCACCTCTCCCAGTGCCTTGCCGGGTAAGTGCCAGGCTGGGCCTCTTGGCAGTTTCACGTCTACTGAAAGGTTCTCCTTCGTTTTGCACAAGGGTAGCTGCCCCCTCCCGCTGGAGAAAGGGACCGCGCCTTCACCCAAAGGTGACCCTCCGCTATCCCGGAGAGCGAGACGCTCGGCCTTGTGTCTGACCTCGGGCCAGGAGTTACCGGTTTCTGTGCATCAGAGAAACTCGCTTGGCGTCAAGGACAATAAACTTCCGTAGGACTGGCCTAGACTTAATGTTTTAAAAAAATGTTTTAAAGGTCTCAAATGGTCCCGTTTGCCTCTTTGCTTCAATTTAAAATATTAGTAACTATTTCTCAGCGGTACAGAAGGATAAAAGATGACTTTGGATCACCCTATGCTGGTGTCTAGTTGGCCTTCATTTCCTTCGTTCTCCCGCAGTTCTCCCCGCCGCGTCCACGTGAGATATTTTCTTCTGTAGAACCCTGGTAATAAAATCTGATTTTTCTGTTCGGATGGTGCTACATCAAGGAAGGTCGGCAGCAGCGCCCAGCTTTGCCAGTGATTAAGGCGAAGACATTTCCTACAGTAAGGTAGAGTCAATGCACCTACAAGCCATTGATTTCCATCCCTGGGTCATCGTCAGCTTGTTGTTCACTTCCTTCTGAGATTATGACAACAATAACAACAACAATAACAACAACAACAACAACCAGGACACAAACACCTCTTGAGAAGTCGTTTGTAACTACCTCTTCTCTGAGTGAGAGAAACACACACACACCCCACCCTGTGGACCTATGTTTATTTTTTTTTTGTCAGAGGAGAGCAGAATTGCTGGAGGTTTTTTTTTTTTTTTTAAATGATCTATTTACAGACTTGCTAATGCCTCCCCAGAAATCCTGTTTATCGGCTTAATAGTTGTGACAAGGTTAGAAAAACCAGTTTAAACTGTTAATCGGCCACAAAAAGGGTCCCAGATTGACGCCTTTCACTTACCTTTGAAAGGCTATAAAAGCGACGCTGTACATTGGGATGAAATTAGACAGCGACAAAATCATTACCTTGACTTCCCACAATAAAGACGGCCTTAAAGAGGGGCTATTGATGGTTTCAAATTACATAACGGTGGTTTATAAGTTCTTCCTCTGGGCTCACAGAAAGCAATTTCTAAATGTGAATTCTTCAAGAACAAACAGCCACTAGCATTCAAACACCGACATGCAGCTGCTTTTTCATTTTATTTATTGCAAAGCGGCTATGGGGGGGGGGGGGAGAGAAAACCAAAAATCCCAAGCAAAAGCAGGCCGTGCCGGAAGAGAATCCTGTCCGGTTTCTATTTCGCCAGGCCCAGGGGTCGCGCTTGGCCCCGGAGCCCCCTCCGGGGCGGGACGGGAGGTGGAGTTCACAGCCCCGCGGGTGGAAAAGGCTCGCCGCGTGGCGCCGGGTCGCGTCTGCCCACTGCTTCTGCGGATTTGAAATCCGGACACAGCCTCCTCCAGACGAAAAGGAAAGGCATTTTCCAGGGGTGGGCCTGGGTCTGGGTGCTGGCGCGAAAGGTCAGCCCTCCCTCTACCCTCCCCACCCCCGCCCCTCTGAGGTGGCTCCAACCTGGCGGCGGATGGGCTTCCGCCTTGTGTCAGACCTGTCATGGGACAGATTTCTAGGTAAATCCGGAAGGCGATCAACTGCCACGGCCCACCTCGCATGCTCTCTTGAGCTTGCAGAGGCGACGTTTGCATCACCCCACCCTCCAGCTCACTCCACCCCTGCGCGCACGGCCCGCGCAAACCCGACGGGGCAGCCGGCCGCCCCAGCTTACAATTCTCTAGGGCCGAGTCAGAGGTCGAAAACCCACCAGGTGGCAGCTGTCTACCGAGCAAAGACATTCAGGACGCCCGCATTGAGAGCGGCAAGCGGAGGGAGCGGAGCGGGCCCCCTTTAGCGCGCTACGGGGCGAGGGGCTGTTGGGGTCAGGAGCGCTCTGGGAGGCAACTTTGCAGCGTCTTTGACGGACGGGAGGGGAGCCCGTGACCGTGCGTGCCAGGGCGGCCCGCGGCGATTCGGCCGCATTCGCTGCGCTGCACTGCCCCCTGGTATCCGGTGCCGAAACTGCCCCGCTTGTCGGCGGCGGGTCTCCCTCTCCCCAGCTGCCCAGACAAACCTTTACTCCTTTCCTGGCCACAAGCCCGGCCTGAGCTGTCCGGGTGGCCTTCAGAAAGCCATCGTGCCGTCCTCAAAGCCTTCCCTCCCTTCTCAAGCACGCACCTCCCAAAGAGGACCCATGGCTCGGGTCGCCTGTGCGAGGCCTCCAGGGTGGTTCGCACCCGGTCTTGACTCCAGCACCCAAGTCCCCAATGATCTCTGCCTGGAGGGCCCGGAGATGTGGGGGCTGCAAGGAGGCTTCAACTATAGGCTCTGGCGAGGGAGGGGGAGAGGCTTGTGTACATAGAGACTCCTCTGGGCTGGGAATGTTCATTCTTTAGAGAACATCGGCTCCCAGGACATCATTCCTTGGCACCTGGGCTTTTCAGAGAAGAAAGGAAGGGGGTGACAGGGCCTGGCCCCTCCTGGCACCCTGAAGTGGGAGCCATGGGCAAGGTATCTGTGACCCACTCCAAGTGCCAGGGTGTGATGCTTGGGGCCAGGACCTGGGGGGTGGGGGGGCCCGGTGCCCCCTGGCCCAGTCCTCCCTTCCTCACTGACCTTGCTGGCCCTGGCTTTCTGAAGGTGCCAAAGAAGACTGCCCACCTCTTCAACTGCTTGGACAGAGGGGGGGCCCCAGGACGCAGCTGGCCCTTTCCACCCCAGCTGGATGACTGGTCCCGCTTGGGGGCTCGGCTTGTTGGAGAAGTATGTGTTTCAACCACTGAACATAGAGAAGGAGCTGGCTCCAAAACCAGATTCAGATTGGTTCCCGCTTGGCCACTCTCCAGCTGGGTGACCTTGAGTGGGTTACTTGCGTCTGTACGACATTTTCCTTGTTTGTTTTTGCAGGATGATGTGAGGATTAATTGAGATAATGTCCTTACTCTGCGGGCTTGTGCTCAGTCAAGGTCACCCTTGATGAGTACACAAGTTCACCGCAGGAAGAGAACAGACCAAGAATCCTGTGGATGTCTGCTGCACTGCGCTGGGGCATCTCAAACCCCCAGTTTTTTTGGGGGGAGGGCGGGGGATAGGATAAGGAGCAGTGGCATCCCAGAAGGCTACCTGTGGGATGCCCCAACTCCCACTAGGCTTTCTTCCACTGGGGCCTAGACTTTACATTTGGGGAGGATTTAACACACTTCGCTCCGCTCTGGGGCGCCTGCTCGCTTATGTTCACATCTGGCGGGGACCGTGCTAAGCACGCTGGTCCTAACAGCTGTCTCATCCACAGCCTAGCCCCTGCCAGACCCAGGACTTAGAGCTGTGCGTTCACTATCTCATCTCGTCTTCGCGACACAGGGACAGAAGTCGTCGGTTAAGTTTTTACTTCTCCATTTTTTGCAGAGCAAGAAACAGGCTCAGAGAGAGCAAATAACGTGCCCAGGATCACACAGCTGGTACGTGGTGGAGCAGGGACTGGAAGCGAGTCTTGCTTCAGAAGCCAAGCTCTGAACCGCTAAGTTGTGTGACATTAGAAAGCTCGAGCTCCTGATCTTCCTTTCCCACTGGTTCTCCATTCTCTAAACCGCACTTTCCTCTTCCATCTTTGGCACTAGAGGAAGCCGAGACTCGCATCCTGGGGACCTCTGGCCTTGGCGGCATTTGCACTGGCCAGCTACTTCCAGGGGCGTCCTGAGACCCTTGTCGAGCCCCTTTAGATCTCTGGTCCCCTCGGTGGCCTCACGTGAGCACCACCGGGCAGGAAGCCTGGACGAAGGTCCTGGAAGAAACCTCACCCATCCTTGAAGGAATCATTGAAGATCACAGTTGAGGCCACGCCCGCTGAGGCCCTGGAGGCAACTGGAGGCAGGGAAGAGCGCGGAGCCGGGCTACTTCACGGCCCCTCGGGGGCCCACGCCCCGCAGGGGCCCCCTCGTTCCCCCACCCTAAACCGAAGCTCGAAAGGAGGGGAACCGAGTCGAGTGTGTGTGACGCGCGCGTTCGTGGCGCTGGGCAGCGTTACTAAGAGGCTGTCAACGGCCGAGACCGCAAGGAGCGCACTTGGACTTGAGGTGCCTGCGCCAGCTGCTCCCTACAACGGTCCCTGCGCTCCCCGGTCGCAAATACTTTAATGAGAGTTTACTGGTGCCAGGCCCTGCGCCCAGCCCTCCCCCGTCTCCCAGTCACCGTCAGTTTCCAGGCCGACCCCAAGTCCCCCAACCCTGCCCAATCCCGGCCCAACTCTGACCAGCTGAGCGAGCCCCGCGCGCTGGTCCGAGTGAGCCTTCGGGTGGGGCCTGGCTCTCCTCTGGCCTTCTTTGGTCGCACCCAGCCGGGTCCGGCCCGCGGGCGGTGCTGGGCTAGCCGCCCCCTGGCGGCTGCAAGCCGAGAGCACACCTTGTTCTTGGGGCCCTGGGTTCAGACTGCCAGCCGCCGGCGCCCACGGGAGCGCCGTCCCGGCCTCACCTGCACTCCCAGGTCCCATGGAGGTGGCCAGCCCTGTCCGCAGAGACCGTCCGAGAGCCGTTCATGGCTTTCCATGCCTGGCCGGGACTCTTGGCTGCCCCAAGCCCTGCCATGTTCTCCAGTTGCGAACCTGGTCCTCCCTGATTGGAGACCACGAAGGCCAGACCATCGTCCTTTTACACGCCTTCAATCCGACACTAGGCGCATCGGAGGCAAGGGCGGTGGCTGTAAAACACACACCCGCTCAAGTTCGGAGATAGAGAACTTATACATCTGAGCTAAAAAAAAAAAAAATTCCCCCAACTTCAACCACCACGAACACTCGTGTCCACCGCCCCTTGCCCGTATCTTATGAACCAGAAGGGCAATTGCTGCGACCTTCCCAGCTGTCACACGTGTGTCCCCTCGTGCTATCTGCCCACGTCTCTCTGTGACGCAGCTTCTCCCTAGAAAACCCCACCAGGAAGACGCAATGGAGAGAGATGGCCTCGAGACCAGAATCAGGCAGGACACCCTAGAGCGCTTCACAAACCCAGAGAGCGAGCGAGGAAACCAGTACCGCTCATGCGCCCCTCCCCCCCCCCCCCCGCTCCCGCCCCCGCCCCCGGGTCCTAGCCGGGTGCACGCGGGACTCATTCTCTCAACAATCCCGGGGGAGGGGTGTGGTTATCACACCCTCCCCTCTCTGTGTTTGTTTGTTTGTTTGCTTGTTTTTAACCGATGAGGAGACTGAGGGGCTAAGACAGGTTAATTAACTCGCCCATAGTTGAGGTCGTTAAGTCAGGGAATTGGAAGTGTCGAGAGTGATCTTACTAGGCCTTTTCGGGGCCTGTGAGGGGAGCTGGTTTCCGTACAGAGGCCCGACATACCTGCAGAACCGACGGGTGCTTTTATGCGGGCCAGTCAGGTGGTAGGGTCTCGATTACAACTTCCATGATTCCAATTCTTGAGGCAGCTCCATACAGCTTCCGCCGATTTGGGAGGAAAACACAACGCTGAGATTCTATGGGATGTGCAGGTGGCGGAGAGGGCCCTAGAGCCTCCTCCAGACCTACTTGTTTTTGCAAAACATCTTACAGAAAATTTTGGAAGTCTACAAAAGAAGAGACTGTTTTTAAAATGGCATCCCATCCCAATGTATCCACCTCCAACTTCCAAGTAATGACCTCAAGGCTCATCTGTTTCCTTCCATCTCTACTCTGCCCCCACCTCCTCCTCCCATTCAGAGATTTTGTTTTTGTTTTGTTTTTTGTGGGTTTTTTGGGGGGGGAGCAAAACCTTGTATTTAATCTGCAAGCATTTCCAGCACATATTATCCAAAGACCACTACACTTACCAAGCCACAATTATCAAAGAATCACAATACCAAGATTTACCCAGAAAATCCACGTGCCTAAACATGCAACAGCCAGTCAGGTGGACCATCATTTTAACCAAAATTCCTGGTTAGAGCTTCTGGGTTTTTTAGTGGGTTTCAGCCCTAGGGTCAGAATGACCTGGATTTGGATCTTGATTTTTTCACTTAATAGCTGAATGACTGAGGCAAGTACTTAGCTTCTCCTTGAGCATCACTTTTCTCTCCTATTAAAAGTTACCTCACATGTTATTATAAAGATAAAAAGTAATGTGTGTAAGTTTAGTCTAGGCCTAGGGAATGTTCATTATTTCTCCTAAGGCTGAAGTTTAGTGAGACCTTAGCTAATGAAGGTTTGAAAATTGAGTTTGAGTTGGAGCATGACAGGTTTACAAATAGCTCAAGAAAGAGACTGGAGTCAGAGACGTTATTATGAGGTCAGGTTTAATCCCAGGAAGGCTGAACTCACCAATGAATTTTAGGCATAGTGGAGCCTGCATCAGGGAGAGAGTAATTAAGGTACTGGGAGTTAGGGCACTGAGGTTTTCCAAGGACCCTCCCTAACAGTTTTCTTCTACTTGTCTTGGGGGCAGGTTGACCTTTCTCTGCATTCTTGCGCCCAGCATGTGGTCAGGCTCTCTGGGTCAGTGCTGAATGAATGTGGCCTTACACAGCCTATTTCACCTCCTGGGACATTTAAACCTTTCCTATGCTTCATTAACTCCTACCCTCCCTGAACGGCTCAAATTCCCCTGTCATATGCTCTCAGAGGACCACGCACCTTCTCTTCATAAGGACTTATCACCGTTAAAACTTCACGTCTGTTGGTATGATCATCAGGTTGTCTTTCTTTTGCTGTGGGCTCCACGAGGGCAGGGTTCATGGATGTTTTCTCGTCACTGTATCCTCAGCGCTCAACACAGTGGACAACTGTTGAATGGCTACGAAATGTTGTTTGTCTGTTTGTTTGTTGTAGCTAGATTCAGAAACTAGTTTAACTCTACACCGCACCCTAATTAGCAGTCAGAGTAGGTCATTCAAACACTATTGCAATCTGTTGTCGTAAGGGAAATTATCCTCCAAATGCGCGATCAGGCAAGCTACTCTCAGGTGGCAGAAGAGAAGGCTCACAGAGCAAGTTAAAATGCTTGTATCTCACAGATTATTCAATAAATTTAAAAGACACATGAGATGGGAGGAAAGAGATGAGGGTAGGTTAGTAAAAAAAAAAAAAAGGTAAGGTGCAAACAGGTGGGGGACCGCTCTCTGAATCCTGGGTTAAGTAATAGCCGGTGTTCACACACTCTCCACCCCTCCCCCCCCATATTAACCTTCTCTCTTAATGATGTGATTACAAGGACCAGAACTGCAGGTGAGTTATGAGACCCAACAAGACAGAAGGTGCCTGATCTGAAGCAATAACACACACTTTCAAGATCATCTGGCCCCAGCAGGAGCTCATCCATTAGCCTGCTGATCAGTTATGGGTTTCGCTCTGCCCTTGGGCAGACCACGTTGGGACCATAATGGGTGTCACCCATGGGTGGCTGATTTAGGGGATAACATAGCTGCCAGCCCTGAGACGGTGTGATTGTGCCTTATAACTTGGTATTTTTGTCTTTCTATCTGTACTTAGCACTCCTGTTTGTTTTAGCATATACTCCATTTATTCTGTCTTAGCATGTCATGAAGGGTACTGTTTTACTCACCACCCAAGTGAATTTCTGCCTGTGTCCCACAAGCTACTTGTTACTCATTCTCTGTACTAAACAGATCCTATAAATTTTGCCCATATTTCATAATCTACTGACTTGTTTATTATCTATGCCACACACTTCTTATGAGTTTAATCCATTCCATTTGTTTTTCTTGTCTTCTGTAGCATGATTGAATATTCTCAAATAATATAGCACACACACATTACACAACATATTTATTAAATGCCCACTATGTGCCAAGCATCAAGCTGGGCAGCCTTCCATAGTGGAAAGACACAGTCAAATAATCCTCACAGTCATGTGACATGTTATAAACACCAGGAAAAGTGGCACCTGCTGTCTTAAGAACGTAGGGTGGGCAGTCAAGGAGAGCTTCCCAGAGGAAGTGGCATTTGAGCTGAGCCCTGAAAGGAGAGCTTCATAGTCCTGGGGTTTCAGAAATTCCTAATAAATAAACATAAAGGTCAATTGCTTCCCCCATCCCAGTTCTGAGTTATATTTAGCCTATTTTCCATTGACTTTCCCAAGGAACACTAACCTGTTCTAGTCCCCCAAATGCTCAAATGTTATGTTTTACACAACAATAAGAACGAAATACACCTATTGGCAAAAGACACTGCAGAACAGTGTTTAGGCTTATAAATGGTTCTAACTGGGATCAACAGCCTATAATTAGACTTTAACAACCCAAGAGAGGAGTAATATGCACCCTGCGGGACAGATTGGCGTCTTTTTCTTTAGTTCTGCAGGTTTGGTGGGTAGATTGGCTCCCGACTTCCCTCCTACAATAACTATCCTACCGAGGTAAACATGTCACAAACAAGAACAATGAGATCACCAATAATATAACACTAATACCATAAACAAAAGAAACACCACCTTCCGCTCTGGCGGAATGAAAAACACAATGTGGACCAACTAACAGAGCTATTTAAAAAACAAATTACTCACGGCCAAGCTCCTCAGCTCTCCAAACGCAATTTTCCGGGAACCCGGTCCCAGCAGAAGTTGTCCCTGAAAGGGCCCCGCCTCTGCGGCTGTTTGGACAGAGCTTGCTTACAGATCGGAGGCCTTGGACAAAGAAGAAAACGCCCCACGCAGACTCACCTCGATACCTATTCTTACTCTTTTTCTCCTTATTTTCTCCCAAAGCGAGATGTGTCTAAGGTCACAGGTTACTGCATATGGAGAGTCTGCAGGCTCCTTACCACCGATGACGTTTTCTCGAAACCTCAGGCTTTTCCCAAACACCGAAGCCCTCCCTCTGATCACAGGCGACGCTCCTTCGATAAGGCCATTTTTCTTAATTTCCTCGGAGAATGTAAACATGGATAACAGGATGTTCGCGGTGTAGTGCATTTTAGAGATTACTTGGGCCTTCCCCTTCCTTTCGTAGCTGAAGAAAAAGTCTCCAGGTGCAGATTGGAGACCCGAAAGGCTTTGCAGTGAAGAAAGTCCAACATATCCTTATACAAATAAATCAATAAAGGAGACAGACTTGGGTATTAAGCGAGATACCTGGCTGCTTTTACTTCCGGGTGTTGTAATTTGCCCTCATTTCATGAACCAACTTGTCTGACTGATGGATGAGTAGCCAGAATCCCCAATCAGCTTCTGTGTGGTTTGGCAAGAGAGACAGAGACAAGGAACAAGCCCACTGTGTAGGAATGGGACGAATGTTTTTATAACAGGATGACCAGTATTTGTGATGGGAGAAATGCTACACATCGGCTAGGACCTTCGAGCCAACTTACCTGGCCCGAGGAATGAAAGGCCTTCATTGGATTACATGACAGAAAAGTTCAGGGGAATACTGGTTTCAGGCATGGCTATATCCAGAGACCAGTGATACCATCAGCTAGCCACTCTCTGTCTCGCAAGTTCCTCGTGGTTCCAAGATAGCTGCCAGATACTCCAGGCCTGCATCCTCCCAGGTTCAAATGCTGTGAAAGAGAGTGCTTGTCTCTTAATGATAACAGCAGGAATCTCAGTGCTTCTGAATGTGCACTGGCCTTGACCAATTACTGTGCCTGAGCGATAGCAATGCTCCAAATGTCAAGTCTAAGTCACGTTTCCATTTCCGATGCAGGAGAAATATGTACACTGAGTGCGAGGCGAGTGGTTCCTTAGGAAAACTGAGGTATCAGGAGAAAGCAGTATGGTAAAAACCAAGATGTCCACCACAGATGCGAAACTGGCCACAAACTATGACTTCGAGCATCAGCTTTGCAGTGGAAACGCCAGGCCCGCATAGGTTACGGGATCCATGCGGTTATCCAGAGATTCTCCCAAGTTCGGGCGCAGCTACTTGATCAATATGAAGTGCTTTGAATTGGCATTATCTCCTCCGTGAGCTAGGCTTGCAAAATCAATAGTTTGATTTTGGGACTATCAGTTCTGAGTTTTGTATTCGGGTTCCTGCCTTGCCGTAGACTTTGAAATGCTGCTAAGCTTCAGTTTCCTCATCTGTCTAAGGCGGATAATGCAATGAGAGTGGAAGTTTTTTTTTGCAAAACATAAAATACCACTTAGAGGCATGAGGGTAGGCTCGGGAAGCTGGGAGAGGCAGGGTCCATGGCCACAAAGCCTATGGACCAACGTTCTAGGCCATTTCAGACGAGACGCTCACTGATGTGTGGGTGAAGACCACAGTTAAAGGGGCCTGCTCATCTCTGAAGCCAAACCCTGTTTGTGCCTTGTCTCAAAGAGTCTGAGAGTTGGACCATGCATAGGAAGAAAGGAAACGCCAATGAATTCTTCATTCAAGGAGCTAGAACCCAGATGCCCCAGAGGCGTCTGAGTCATGAGTGTCACGTGAGGCCTGGGGAGGGAGATAAGCAGGACAGTAGCAGTCCTCTGGTGGTCCTGCCACCTGACTTGGCCCGTCCGAGAAGGTGCCGCTCAGGGAATACCTTCCAGTGCAGGCTAGCGGGGTGGCTGAGGGGTGAACTCTGAGCAGTGTCTGCAGTCGCCTTTCAGCCTTCCAGGAGAAGCGCAGGGGACAGCTGTCATCAGAAGTCCTTCCAGACGTCTCCAGGGGCAGCCGCCATTGCTGAGTGCTCACATTGTCCTCTGACGTCCCCGAGTGCCGGAACAGTGCACCGGGCCATGTTGACAAGTCCGCTTCCCCCATGACCTGCTGGCCTCCTTCCAATCTGGAGCTCACAGCAGTGATCTGGGCTGAACCCCTAAATCTGAAAGCCAGGAACGATTCCCTCGGCCCCCCCCTTGTTGCCCCCTGAGAGTCTGCATAAATACCAATGGCCCATGGGCCCGGGAGAGCATGCTCCTTTACAGCTCTGTCTCTACACACATAAAGAAAGAATATTTCTGCAGGAGCAAAATAATCCTGAGAAGAGGGGAAAGTGATTGCGACATGCTCACGGGGTAATAAGAATGAAAACCTCGTGAATCCCAACTAATCTAGAAATCAACACGTGGTCTACGGTGGGATCTGTCAGCTGTTGAATACACCTGCTGCTCCTCCCCTATAGGGAATCTCCTCACTTCAGCCCAGCCGCAGAACCACTCTGCCCGACCCCCTTCCAAACTGAGATCAGGATGTGCAGTACAAAGGGGGCCCAGGCACTCTAACAGCCGGAAGTAATTCCCACTTTAATTTCAATGCCCGTATGGCAGCGGTCACATCTGCGTTATCACACATTCATGGGCAGCTTGGAAAAGAGGAGGGTGGGCCGGCACTCCTGTCACTGCTGGAGGCAGAGTCTGGGTTTAGTTCTGGTTGGAAGAGCAGTTCCGGATGCCGTGAATCCAGGCAGGGAGGATTCTGGGATGCGGTCGTCTGGAGAGCGCGCTCTAGGCAGCGTGTCAAGGCAAGGCTTCTGCTTTGGGGATCATTTGAGTCTGAAATGTTCATGGGAAACTCACGATGGAGAGCAGCTATTCTGGAAATGTGCAGATCCAGCATCATTTCGCCATATGTATTTTTTCACGAATAAGGGAGTGAAGTTAAAGCGTTAGGGGTTTTTAACTGATCATTGGGCTTGCAGAGCAGCATGCCCGCCCCGCTCGTTCCCTTATAAACGCCGAGGAAGAGAAATCCAAACTTGTTCTTTGAGCTCCCTCTGGTGGCGATTACCAAAAATAACCCAGCTCTGTGGGTTCTGCAGGGGGTCAGTGGCACCGAGGCCTCCTGCCTGTTCAGCAAGAACCCACAGGAGGAAAGATGCTATACCCCTTTCAGCGGCAGCCCTACTGATGTGCACACGTGTCGTGGCATGAATGACGTGTGCAGAGACCTCGGAAATGTGCTCCGTGCCGCTTTGTGCTCTGGGGCGCTCGTATCGTTGTTTCCACTTTCTTAGATTGGTCTCAGCTCCTCAACCGGATTGGTGGCTTTTCCGGAGCTGAGATGGCATGTTAATCATCGTTGAAGGACGCCTCCTTCCCTCCAGCGTCTAGCAGGGGGTTTTACTGACTGGAGAGGGTCCCGGAGAACTCCAGACCTGGGGCAGGTCACAAGTGCGCCTCTGAGGCCGATGCTGGGTGACCGTGCTATGTGCGTTCTCATGGGTTTTGACAGATGGTGGTGGCTTTGGCTGCTCGTCTCCCCGCGTGGACGCTCGTCCCCAGTCACTGCTCTCGGAACGCCAGCCCTGATACCAACCGCAGGGCTTTTATGGCTTGGAGACGGCTGCCGGAGCAGCGGGGTGGTGGGTGGAGCAGCAGCCGGCTGGGAAGGGAGACCCGCCGCTGGAAGAAGAGTGGGAGGCGTGGCGGCAAGAGTGCCAAATATGAAAACTCTAGACCCGGCTTCCAAGCCTGGCTCTGTGGCTCTGGGCTGGTCGCCGAACCTCTCTGAACCCAGTTTCTGCATTTGTATATCCTCGCTGGACGTGTTTTCCAAAGATCTTTTTACAGAGCCAATCTCTCTCTCTCTCTCTCTCTCTCTCTCTCTCTCTCTCTCTCTCTCTCTCTCTCATATCTATAGCGATAGATCTAGATCTAGATCTAGATACAGATACAGATATGGATTTAGATTTAGATATAGATATAGATATAGATATAGATACAGATAAATATCGTGGCGATGTCTGCTACCAGTTTCGGTGATGAAGATCAAGAATCTACAACTCAAGATTTCTAATTTATCTTCGCTTAGGCTAGGCCATCGCCTGGACACCACTGCCCCTTGTGGCAGCTAATCTAATTTTGTAGGTTTGTGATAAGGAATTCGACAGTTGATAAGACTTTATAAACTTCGTTTTAAAAGGAGATTAGATAATGTCCCCAAAGCTTTTCTCATCCCTGGAAGGAACACATGCCTATAACTAGATGAAATGTCTTAGTCATTCACCCCATTAATGCCTTACCTTTACCTTTAGACAATCTAGAGGCAATCTTTAAGTGGGTTTTCAGCCAAATTACCTAAATCCATTCATAAATTGACTCACAGATTAAAATTTGCAAGCTTCTGAGACCTGATATGCTCTTACTTCAGAGTGGATTCATTAAAAGGGAGAAATGACACGGCCTAGGTTAGTAAACATCCGTTTGTATGGATGTGGTGGCTCAGTGCTCAGTTCTTTTTATCGAGGTAAGACTTACTTAACAAAGTCAACCATTTTAAAGTGAACACCTCAGTGGCAATTAGTGCGCTCACAATGTTATGTAATCGTCTAGCTTCAAAACACTTTCATCATCCTGAAAGAAAATTCCCGAACCCATGTAGTTAGTCCCCATTTCTCCTGACACCTGAAAACCACCATTTATTTTTCAGTTCTATGGATTTACTTATTCCATATATTTAAAAAGAAAGAAAGAAAAGAAGAAAGAAGGAAGGAAGGAAGGAAGGAAGAAAGAAGAAAGAAGAAAGAAGAAAGAAAGAAGAAAGAAAGAAAGAAAGAAAGAAAGAAAGAAAGAAAGAAACCATGCAACATTTGCCTTTTTATGTCTGGCTTCTTTCACTTAGCATAGGTTTTGAAGTTCACCCACGTTGTAGCGTGTATCAGTATTTCATTCCTCCTTATGGCTGAAGAACATTCCATTACATATAGACCACATTTTGCTTATCCAATCACTGATGGACATTTGGGTTGTTTCCATCTTTTGGCCATTGTGACTAATGCCAGTATGAACATTTGTGTACCAGTGTCAATTATTTTGGGTATATGTCTAGGAATGAGATTTCTGGGTCATTTAGTAATTCTGTATTTGACTTTTCGATAAACTGAATCTTTAGAATAATGTGTCATCGGGGGGGGGGGAAGGTGACATGCATCAGCCTCTATCTAACCGAGGCACTGGGAGTTAAGCAGCTTGCCCGAGGTCACGCATTGGAAAACAGAGCAGGCATCCAACCCCAAGCACTGAGCCACCACGTCACGCTGCCTCCCGGGTGGGGAAACTGAGGCTCAGAAAGATGCCTCCAGGCCATGGCTACGGAAGTAGTCATCATCAGGTCAGGGCTGGGTGTAAAATGCAGGTGTTCTGGCTCCCCGGTTGGTGCCATCCAAGGGAGCTGTGGCTTTGTGTGGTGCGGCTTTGTGTTATCCTCTTACAACTAACTGTGCCCGAAGGCTGGCAGGATCCCCGAAGCCACTGGCTGCCAGGCCAAAAGAACCAGTCGGGAATTCCCTGAGACACCAGGGCTCCCAGACCCGTTTCTGCCGACAACCTCCCCAGACATCCTCAGGCAGCGGGTGCTCATCACAGATGTCCTCAGATCCAGCACAATCGCACCAGCCTCCATTCAGGCAGTGACGAACCTCTAGGCGTGGTGTGCGGAATTGCTCAGCCCTGTAAGAAGCTCTGGACCTGGTTAAGAGCCTTTTGCTTTAAGTTCGCCAGAAATCTGGTGAGAGAGAGCAGAAGTTAGCATGCCCCTTTGCAAGGTGGGAGGAACGGAGGCTCAGAAAATTCAGACAGCAGTCCCATGGCCGAGCTCACACCAGACCCCCGGGGCCTCTCCCTTGGGTGCTCTCTGCAGGCACTGGAGCAGGACCTAACTGCAGAGACATTTAAAAGCTGGGCTCTGAGAGTCAAGTTGTGATGTTGAGGGGCCAAAAGATGGGGAAGGAAGGGAGGTGCTGCTGGTCCCTGGGGAAGACTCCTCCTGTTCACCTAGGCAGGACCTGTCTTGAAGGGCGGAACCCTCTCCCTCACTCTGGCCCTCTCTT
Organism: Eonycteris spelaea; assembly: GCA_003508835.1. Lineage (NCBI taxonomy): Eukaryota > Metazoa > Chordata > Mammalia > Chiroptera > Pteropodidae > Eonycteris > Eonycteris spelaea. The sequence continues at coordinate 8,391,082 of PUFA01000004.1, read as the reverse complement.
TCCTGAGTTATGGAAGCCAAGAAACAGGATCTCAGGGAGCTGCTGCCGACGGTGAAGCCCCAGTGGCTTAGCAGCTCTACGGACTGGTCCTTTCGGAGCTCGCTCTTTTTTCTGCTGCACCGTGATCAGCACTGCGGGTAAGTGCAAGGGCAAGGCTGGGCCTGGCAGAGAGAGCCCGGGTAGAGGCGGCAAGGGGATGCAGGTGACCCTTGGTGAGGATGCTGGAACATTCCATTCTTTTCCTGGAACATTCCATTCATTTCCTGGAACATTCCATTCATTCAGCGTGGAAGGCCTACACTGTGCCAGTCCTGCTGTGCTTAGGTGGGCGCCGTTCCCAGCTCCGGGGACACAGCAGAGAGCAGGCAGGGCTGCCACTGGCCCATGAGGCAGCACCTTTCTGCAAATTAGAAAGGAATGCAGTTCCTTCAGGGGGTGCAGCGCCAAGCCTGGGTTTAGACCCCCACGAACTGGGTGTGCGCTGCAATCCAGCCCCTCCTGGCCGCTCAGCTGAGTGCTCTGTACAAAACACCACCTGCCAACAGCCCCTGCCAGCCCAGGCCCCCGGGGCAACCAGACATGGTCAGCATGTGATGTGCTCAGGGGTTGTGGGAGCACAGAGTTGGGGCCGCTGCCGCAGGCTTGGGGGTGATCTGAGAGGCAAGTGGTGAGCACATGTTAAAAGCTCCCTGCAGGGTGACAGGCATGCGGAGTCAGAGACCAGAGCAGGAGTGACCAGCGTGGGTGAAGGCGAGGCATGAAGACGACACCCCAGGCTGAGAGGACCCGCGCGAAGGAACGCCCAGGGCGAAGGAACGCCCAGCATCGTAGAGAGGCGGAGTTGGGGGGGGCAGCCGGGAGATAGAGGAGGGGCCGGACCTGGGGAAGGCCCTGCCAGCCCAGCTAAGGAGGTTGGGTTCATCCTCAGGGCAGTGGCCAGCGTCCAGAGGGTTTCAAGCAAGGGAAGGACATGCTGGCTCAGCATTCTAGAAAGATCACTCCAGCTACAGCATGGAGGTTGGCCGGAGAGGGTAAGAAAGGCAAGGGAGACCAGAAGGGAGGTCTCTGGAACAGCCTTCGTGAGCGGTGACAACAGTGGCCTGATCTAGGACGACAGTCATGCGGATGGAAAAAGGGGCGGGTAGAGGGAGGACTTTAAGGAAAGTCCGCTGTGGCAGATTCGAGGGGGCGGAGGAGGAGGAAGACGCCAAGCTCTCTAGCTTGGGCGGGTGGCATGGGTGGGCTTGGGCGACTCTGGACCTGGAGCGGCGGTGATGATTGAGGGCGTCAAGGTTCAGGCTCCAGTGCGCGTCCAGGTGGAGACGCTCGGCCCTGCTGGATATGCGGGTCTGGGCCTCTGGCAAGGGCAGGGGGAGAGGCGGTTTCAGAGTCACCAGCGCCCCCAGGTGGTTCCTTTCAGAACTGGTCTCAGTCGCCGTTACAGTCGGGGTAACTTGCAGAAACAGTAACAGCTACGCTCCTGAGCACTGACCAGCCGGGGCTGCTGTGACCGTGCTTTATATGCACTATCTTATTTAATCTCAGGACAACCCTGCGATTGTCCCATTCGGCAGTGGGCTAAGCCTCTGACAGGGAGGTCATTGCCAGAGAGGCAGAGGCAGGGCACAGCTGGCCTTTTCAGGGGGACCTACAGCTCGAGAGAACACTTTGAGGGGCAGCAGTCACAGAGAGCAGCAACGATAGGGAAGATACTGGCAGGGAGCAAGGGGGCCGAGAATACAAGGTTCGGCTTGTTTTTTCTCGCCAGAACGTCAGGGGATTGACCTCATGGCGGTTTTCTAAGTCTTGTCACTATTGGCATCGCGCACTAGATGATTCTTTTTGACTAGATGATTCTTTGCTGTGGGGGGACCGTCCTGTGCATTGCAGGATGTTTAGCAGCACCCCTGGCCTCTATCCACTAATGTCCCCCACCTCTTCCTCCGTTGTACCCACCAGTTCCAACAGCCAAAACGTCTCCAGGCCTCGAGAAATGTCCCCTGGGGGCAAAATGGACCCCGACTGAGAACCACTGACGTAGTGCAATGGTTATCAAATGATGGGCCCTGAACCAGTAGCCTGAGCATCATCGGGCCGTGTTAGAAATTCCAGTTAATGCTCAGGCCCCGTTCTACACCTCCTGAGTCAGAAACCATGGATATGGGGCCCAGCAACCTATGTTCCAACAAGTTCTCTAGGTGATTCTGACGCACGCTAACATGTGAGGAGCAGTGACCCGATCCCGGTATTCTCAGCCCTGGCTCTCCTTTAGCATCACCAGGATGTCTCTTACAAGCTCCCATTCCTGGCCCCCACTGCACACCACTCAAGTCAGAATCTCTAGGAACGGGCCTCAGTCTTTTTTGGTGTGCTCCAGGTGATGCTAAATGGGAGTCCAGTTTGCAAAGCACTGATCTAATGGGGATGCATTAGCTTGGTTTAAATCCCAAGAAAATGATGCTACTACCCACAGGACAAGTCGATTAGGATTTCAGGCTGTCCAGTAATTACAACTGGAAGAGGATGTTGGGGAAGGTTCTGCACTCCCTGTAATGATAATGATGTTTGAAGGTCCTGCTGGTAATGCTGTGTCCTGCTCTGCATCTCTGGGTCACCTGAAATGCACCTGGCCTTGATGCTGGGGAAGGGACACCTGACAGGTATGAGGTTGGCCAATCCCCAGTCATTTCCAATTGGGTCAGCCCCCTTGCATTAGAGAGTTAAGAGCCTGAGCTATTAAACCCTCACAGCCTAAGTGGAGTGGGCTGATCGTATTGGAATATGTAAGTGCACTAGAAGAAATGATATGATTTTACGTTATGCATTTCAGCATTCAGTAATCGGGATCGTTAATACATTTCCTTCACAGGGGCTGTGTGCTCTCTAAGACTTGCTTTCTTGATGCATTTTCTAAAACGTGGCGTTGTCTTCTGGATTGTAAACGTATCCCACCCAGAGGCAGCCATGAAGTCTTTGCTTATAATCTGCTAAACCCACCTTTGCCAAGGAGAGCACTGGGTTGAGCATGTGTGTCGGGGAAGACTTCGGGTGAGGGGTTCACATTCTGTCACCCGGGGCTGTGTGACCCTGGACACGTCACCTGACTGTCCCGTTTCTTGTCTGTTCAATGTGGTCATAACGGTGGTTGCCAGCATTAGGGGGTTTTTCTATGCAGAGAATTTTGACTCCAAAAGGCATTTTATAAATCCCCTAAGAAAGGTGATATTCTTTCCTTAGGGAAAAAAAAAAAAAGATCTGGCCTGTACTTGAGGCTGGGGAATTTCTACTGTGGAGTCTCTCCTGCCTCTCCTGGGGGTGCACAAGACCTGGAGGCTTATGGACTGTCTGGAAAACACTGTGGCTCCTACCTATAAGTTCTCATGGCCACTGATGACATCCTTAAGGGCTGTTGGCTCTGTGGGGCCCATGAAATGCTTGGGCATAGGGATCTTTGCTCACCCAGGGCCTGGACTCCTCTGGGACATCAGGGCCTGGCCCCTCTGAACTCCTGGCATCCACCTCCCTCCTCATCCCTCCCTGGGCATCTCTCCACGCCCTCCTCCTTGGCTAGAGCAACCTACTGCCTGGTTGGCCTGGTAACGGCTCGGCTCTAACACCGGAAGCCCCACGTCCTGAGAAACCCCTGCAGGCCTGGCCATCCCATCCATGGCTCCCCTGTCCCGGCCTTCCTCTCCCTTAGATCCTGCCCCCACGTGATCTCCTCAGTGTTTCTGGGCTTTCAGTGAAGCCTGCAGAAGAGGCGATCCTGAGGGCATGCCTGCAACTTCTGGTCCCTTAGGGGGCCCAGAGCTGCTGACGACCTTCAGGGAACAGGGAAACGGAACAGAGGCAATCAAACGCCTGGGCACTGTCTCAGCAAGCCCTGTCCCGGGGAACAAGCCTGGTGTCCAATGAGCACTTAGCCATGCGGCCCCCACCTGGACCCCAGAACTCATACCTGCTGGGTCCTCAACTCATCCTGCTGGGAGGAGAAGAGCAAGCTCAAGGCCATGAGTCTCTGTCAACTAGGAGCTCCCAGGGGCGAGACCTTGCCTGCTCCTCGTGGACCCCCAACCTGTCCACTAGAGCCTAGCATAAAGTAGGTGCTCAAGAAAAGTGAGATCCAGGCTCAGTGCCTTTGTGCTATTGCTCACCCAATGACCTGCTTTCTTGTGTCCCATTCTTGGTCTCCAGCTGAATTCATACTCACTAGTGAGGTTGTTGGACTCGTCACTGCCTCCTGCACCGAACCAGACTCGGTGAGGTTGGATCCTGTAATTTGCTCAGCACTGTGTCCCCAGCGCACACAGTCAGCACTCAAAACACACCTCTAACATGAATGCACGTGCAGAGTTAACTGCCCTGCCGTCACCTGGCACCTCTGGAACCAGCCAGGGTGGCATGGCACTCCGGGGCAGGTGCAGACTGCTAAGGCCATGGAGGACCACTGCCCGCTCCCAGGACCCTGTTGCCATGGGCAACCGAAGCACCAGCACAGCCCTGGAGGCCAGAGTCTGAGGCCAGAGTCTGCCACGCAGGACTGCAGCCCTGGAAAAGCTTGGGGCGTAGGCAGCCTCGCAATTGCCTTCAAATTAATTTACATAATTGAACTGGATTTTCTGGATTAATTATCCTTTGTGACATAAAAACTTAAACACGGGCATCAAATGCAAAAACTTCCTTCTGTTCCTTGAAGTCACTGAGGGCAGCGATTATATTTTATTCACCTTCCATCTTCCTACTGTCCCAAATACACTGCCGTACCCACTGTCGGTACGTAATAATTGCCTATTATATAGAAGCAAACAAGTTAAGAGGCCCAGACATTCCAAGGAGGACCAGGGTGGCTTCTGAAAAACCAGGGCCTTCCTGGAGGGTGACGGAGGTGGCGGGCACAGGTGCAAAGCCATCTGCGCCCTCGCGCCCGTGTGCGTCCTGTCCTTCGGGTGAGCTGGGCCCATCCACACGGGGGTGCTCAGAAATGGCCATGGCAGAATGAAAGGCAGCGAGCGCACCCCCAAACGCGGGCCTGTCCGCTGCCGAAACCATTTCAGGTCAATGACCTGGGCATGAGTTGTTCCTTATCCAAAGGAAAAGCTCTGTGTGTCACTCCAGCTCCCCCTAGCAAAGCAGGCCCAAAGCCACGTCAGTGGACGAGTGTTTTAGGGTGAAGATTTGCAAACCCGCTGTGTCAAATGCCAAGGTGGGGAAATGGCAGAAGGCCTCTTTCAGGCTTTTTTGGGAGGGGGAAGAGCAGATGACAATCCCGGTCTCTGTCCTCTTTCTCAGGTTACAGCCATATCTAGCCCGTCACCAGGCTCGGCAAGTACTCGTGCATGCTCTACGCACTCTTTGGCATTCCCCTGATGGTCTTGGTCCTCACGGACACAGGTGACATCCTGGCCACCATCTTATCCACGTCTTACAATCGGGTCCGAAAACGCCCGTCCCTCCGCCCTCACCTTCCCAAATGGTGCTCTGGACTGCTTTGCAGGAGAAAGCCTGACACCAAGCCCAGGGACCAGGCCATCCCAGGATCGTCATCGATGACCAAGAGCTCACGGGCCCCACACCTGGCAGGTGTTCCTTGGCCCAAGCATCAACATGGGGCTGCTCGAGAGGCTTCTTGCACGAGAGAAACGGAACACATTGTCACTGCCGTCACAGGCCGCGGAGAGGAGGAACTCGTGGCCCGAGCTGGCGTCTGGGAGACTCTCAAACTCCATCATCAGCAACCTGGGCGAGGTGGGACAGCAGGTGGAGCAGGTGGACGTCCCCCTGCCCATCATCGTCCTCATCGTTTGTGCCTACATATCCTGGGCAGCCGCCACCCTCCCCACCTGTTAGGAGCATGTGGACTTCGAGGGCGCCTTCTACCTCTGCCTCGTCACGCTGACCGCCATTGGCTTTGGGGATACCCTTTTAGAACACCCTCACTTCTTCTTGCTCTTCTCTCTATATATCGTCGTGGGGATGGAGATTGTGTGCATTGCCTTCAAGCTGGTGCAGAACAGGCTGATTCGCTTCTACAAAAACTCATCCTGCTCTTCACAAAAGGGACGTTTTATAGCGCTGCTAAAAAGTGAAGGCTCCCTATCTCGTGCATGACATGCGAGGGCTGAGCTGGTGTCCTTGCCTTATTTCTGGGGCAGTGTGGTTAAAACTGGTGGCCCTGCAGCCTGTCACCTGAGACCGTGGGGCATGCCTGAGGGCCAATGTCAGTTCTGCAGCCCTGCAGAAATGTGGCCGACGCCCTCTGTATCAGGACATTAAGGATCGCCATTCCCTCAAAGTCCAATTAACTTCCCTGTTTTCACTTTTTAAAAATCACCTCCGTCTGAAGATGACATGGCCTTGTGGAAGTCACCAGTTTTCTTGCCACACGAGAAAAAAAAAATTACCTTTGTTCTTGCAATTTGTGCTTCGTGCTACATTGAAATCTTCCCTAGCTGCTTCCCGTTTACACCTGGATGAACAGAGCCAGTCTGAGCAGCCCTCTTTCCCTAAATGACTGCGTGAATGTGCGTGAGAGCAGCCCGATCCCAGCCCTGGTAAAATACTCGGATGCCACTGAGTGGAACTGTCACCTGTGTTCGCAGTGGATGGAGCTACTTCCTGATTGCCAGGCTTTGTGCAGAACGATGTTCTCACTAGGTGGCACGTGAAAGTGTTGATGCTTAAGCCAATGGATTGGTACACGAGAGGGTTGGCACATACTGGGAAGATACACTCCTGAGCTGTTTATGAATGAGTTGGCATGTGAATGGGCCGGTCTGCGTGACAGATGCTGTACGTGCCCCACCCGTATGCCCTAGTACTTCGGCTTCCTTTGCCTGAAGACTTTCTCTGGCCAATGAAAAGTGCCAGGAGATTCTAGTTTGAAAAGAAAGGAAGCAGGGATGTTCTGAAGGGCTCTTCCACGTTCATTTCAACTTGCACTGAGCGCATGCTGTTTTTCCAGGCTCAAAGAAGAATCAGGTACAGCCCTAGAAAGTGCAGGTAGCTAGTTATAGGTGGTGATGAATCTCTCAGCTACTCCTTTCTGGATTCAGTAGGAAGAGCTGTTCAAATGCAAACATGGAGTTTATCAGGGACACAGATACAAATTAAAGGTCATGATCACTGGTTTCTTTCATTTGCTAGTGGGTGCTCTGTGGTTCTCAGGACATGGCTCAGAATGTCTTCCTGCTCCTCACGTCTCACCCCTCTACCCGCTGCACCCCATATCCAGCTCCCTATTTCCTTCGCATTCCTGTGAAGGAATGTGAATTCATTCTTCCAAGCCTTTGCATGGTGGTTCCCGACCTTGCCTGTACACCTGAGGAACTTCGAAGAAGTCTTGTGCCACAGGCGCAGAAACGCCCTGTGCACAGCTCACCTTGGACTTCCCAGGACCTGGACCAAAGCTTGTGGTGGAGGCGCTGACCCAGAGGCTTTGGGGTCGTCCTGTCCAGTTGGCCACCAGCCCAGCACGTGATAGTGTCAGGCCCCTCCCCACCATTTTTTTTTTTTTTTTAACAGAAGAGGAAATTGAAGTTCAGGGGCATTTAGGTCAAGATGACAGTCAAAGGGAAGGTGGGGAGGTAGCGGATGAAGGGAGTCATTCTGGGAGGCCCAACCCCGGGGACCCCGAGGGGCTGTGAGCGCGGGCGCTGTCCAAGGAAGGGCAGCCGGGGCCGGCCAGGTGGGCTCGGGACTCGGAGCTCACGCGGTGGGGAGCTGATGGAGCAACCTCTCCCTCCTTGACGCTAGGATGGTGTGGGGCAGTGAAGCCGCCGGGCCCGGCCTGCCGGGCCGCGCTTTCCCAGGCGACCACCAGGTGGCGCCGCCAGACCGCGCGGCCTCCGCGCTCCAGCTCCGCAGGTGGCCTGTCGGCTGCTGGGCGCCTGGCAGCTCTACCACCGCCAGGCGCCTCCAAGACGGGGACTCCGGGAGTGGGTGTCACTCGCCGAGGCCCCCGGAGAGGGGACGCCGCAGACTTCTGGCCTCACCGCGGTCCCCGCGGAGGAGGCTTCTTGGACCTCCGCTCCCAGGCCGTGGACACCCAGCGTAGCAGCGCCTCGGACCCATGTCCTTGGGACAGCTATTGCGGGGGGGGGGGGGGGGGCAGGAGAGGGAAGGCTTCGGACTCCTGTCCTTGCCATGGCTGCCCCTTGTTCTTCAGATCACGTGTTCTGCCAAGCTAAGGTCAGTGCCATGTTATTATCACTTGAGTCCTAGCCACTTAACACTAAGTGTCCCGTCATTAGGCCCTGGATGCTTCCTTCCCTGATGCCCTAGCCTCACTCTGGAGAGTGGGGGCGCCTGGCAGACCATCTGGAACTTGAAAGAAAGATACCTAGAACCTTCTACAGTGTACATATGCCCTGTATGACCTGAGATCTACAGCGTTGGAACCCCAAGAAAGGCTGTAGTGTTGGGGCTGTAGTTTGCTATTTCTAACTTTGCCAGGTGATTCTCACCCGGTGAGATTAAGAACTACTCTCTCAAAGGGGGAGGGTAGGAACAGGCCTCACAGGAAAGGGCTTGGAGGCCTAGTGCTTCCTGAGAGGGCCGCTGGGAACACACCTGCCTGGGCGCCAGTCCCGCTGTGACCTTGCTCTGTGAGTGACCCAGACAAGTGCTTCTGGGTCTCTCCAGAGAGGAGATGACTGGCCTGGGCATGCCATGTGGTCCTGCTGACCTCTGGGATATGGATATCCTGCCTTGTCACCCAAAGAGAGCCTGCGCCTTGGTGGGTGGTAAGTAGGGGCGACCTGGTCCCCAGGACCACGTCCTGGCATGTGGGCTGCCGGATGTGTTGCTCTGACCTGGGCCTCTCAGTGCTGACCGGGAAGAGGCCATGTGGCTTCGTGGTTGAAACCTGGCTGGGCCTGTGGAAGCAGTCTGCCTGGGCGGCCTCGGACCTTGGCAGGTTTCTTTACCTGTCCAATTGACATGAAAATAGTACCTACCTCCAAGGATCAAACAAGATAACCCATGAGAAGTGCTATAGCCCAGTGCCCAGGTTTGTGAGCTCTTAAAAATCCTAGCTTCCCCATTATTGTGATTAGGAGGCAAAATGGCATGTTTCCACTTTCTCCTGCACCCCTTCTCCCACTGCCTGGGGTTGGGAGAAAGGAGGTAGATAGTGAGATAAGTATATTTAGCACCAGTCTGCAGGACGCTCTCAGTGAGCCCCCATGATTTTGGGGTGTCCCAATCTTGTGGTTCTCAGACAGTATGGACAGCCCCCACCGAGGTTGGGCACCCTCAGCAGTGAACACCCCAGTACACGTGGGATGGGGGGCATTCTTCCCCAGCTCCCCACTTAGTGCTGTATCCTTCTTCCCCAGCCTGTTGGTCACCTTCTCTTGGCTTACGCGAGATTGCCTAATGGGTGCACTCTGTCTCTCTGTCTCTCTGTCTCTCTCTGTCTTTCTCTGTCTCTGTCTCTCTGTCTCTGCCTTTGCTGGGCCCTCCTCATTGTCCCCCACGCTCCAGTGTCTCCACATGGAGCCTTTTGCTTCTTCCCTGTCTCCACTCCCTCCCTTGGGCCTCATCTACTCTGTGGATACTAATACCACCCCCAGAGTCCTGGCTGCTCCCCAGAACTCCAGACGGCTTTCCCGGCACCTCTAACTGACCTGTCCAAGACCGAGCTCTAAGCTTGTCGCTGGGTCCTGTTCTTCCTCATCCTGAGAGCAGCAGACCCAGGGTTCCAGCGGCTCAAGTCAGATGCCTGGGAGGCTGCCTTGGCTTGGCTTTCTTTTCTTTCCCACTATGACTTGAGAGGCACATGTGTGGCTTTTAAGAAGCGCTCCCCCCCCCCAATTTTGAGTGGACCTCCCAGAGATTCTGATGCAGCCAATTTCAGTTAGGGCCCAGCATTCTAGAAGTTCCCAGGTGACTTTGGTTGCTTATTCATTCATTTACTCATTCACACACCCTTGTGAGTGAGCACTGCGTACCAGGTACTAGAGGTATAGCCCTTACGGAGAGCACTTCTGATGCATAGGCACTTAGTGGGTGCTCATGCGTGATTGCTGGGCCAAGGTGCATCCAGTAGGGTCGGTGATCCAGACCCCTCTCTCCCTGCCACAGACCCAAGAAGACAGCTGGATGACAGAGGAGCCAGGCGGAGTGGGTCCCCAGACATCCCACCAGCCATGGTCCCTAGCTCGTCTCCCCATCGAGCTTCCTGGAAGCCAGGCACGAGCCATGGCTGGCAGCAGGCTGCCCAGGGTCAGCCGTCCTGGACAGCCTGGCTGTTGCCATGGTGACCCACGTGCATCTGTTCAACAGAGAACTTTGAAGTTGACTTGGATGTGGGACAACAAAGGGCACCTCCATCTCGGATGCAAATCGTGGCTGCTTTTCATCCTGCTCAACCGTTGCTGCTCTGCTTTTGTTCCGGCCATTTAGATCAGACAACAAAACCCTTTCGAACGCCATGAATTCTAAACATACGCAATTAAAGGGCCTCTCTGAGGTTCAAGCCCCGGGTTAGTCTCTTTAAAAAGCAATTGTGGTGCTCGTATATACTAAAAAGCAATCATAAGAGTCAAAAAAAGAGAGATGCAAGGGTGCAAGGGTGGTCAGCAGCGCCTGTACGTCACTATCCAGGAGCTGTTTACTGAGCACCTACTGTGTGCCGGGACCCAGGGGATGCAGTGTGGTACGAGACTCCCAGGGCTTCTGATCAGGGCTACCGCTCCATGCCTCAGTTTCCCCAGTGTAGAACGCTCAGGCTGCAGTGACCCAGGGCTTTTCACATGGTGCTTTCTGAAACCCGGGCGAAGTTTCCAGCCACTTAACCCCTGTTTTGGGAAAGTAGCTTTGCCTGGCTCTGTTGCATATATTCTGCTTCCCTATGACTTGTTTGAAAAAAACACAACAGAAGTCCATAATTTGAAAAGAGAGAGAGAGACAGAGAATGGGTTGGGAATAAAGACCACTGGCCAGGAGTTTCCAAGGGCTTTTTCCAGATGAGCGGTTCTGTGCTGTGCCCTGCCCCCCTGCTCTGTGCCTTTCCTGGTTTTTCTCCTGAAATGCAGGAGAGCCTGGTGGGCAGTGCACAGAGCGTGCCCTCGAACACCTGCCTGTCCTCCCTCGGCTCCACCCTCCCCTCGTCTCTCTCCACAGGTGACTGAGGGGCAGCAGGCCCGATGACAGAGGCGACTTGAGTTTTTCCAAAAAGCCATTTACACTGTCTGGGCAGGGAAACGGGAATAGGTCGGGCACAGGGCGTTTTATTGACTGTCTCTTGTGTAGAACAGCCGCAGGAAAGGTTTATTAACGCAGCACACCCAGACAATCTCATTTAGGGCCATCGTGCTGCCTGGGCCCACTTGAGGTTCAAGCCGATAAGTGTCTCCCTAGGCCGAGTCTTGTCGTGTTTATTATTTCGTTCTGGATGGTGCCTTTGCTCCTGAAGGTCAAATTGCTGCAAAGAGAGATTCTGGATTGCAGAGCAACTTCTATTGAAACACCTTGAACTTGGTGACGTCGTCCCGCCCGTGGGGCTGTTGAAATGTGCTCATCCAGAGATCAGAGGCTCCCAGGTCACCCAAGCCACGTCTCCCACTTCGCTCTGCACGATTCTGGGCGTGCAGTGGGCCTACAGCAGAGACGGGAGGATGGGGCATTTACTGCTGGACTTGTAGGATCAACGGCCTCTTGGTTTTAACAGCTTTGGGGGACCCCTTCCTTCTGGGGACGTGTGGCGTTAAGCGTCACCAGCACTCCAGGGCTGCCACCCAGCCCCTCTGTCCCCCTCTGAGGAGATGTGAGCTGTGGGGAGCGGAGAGAAAGGACCGTGCAAGATCTGAAGCAGCTGGTTGGTCGTCACATTTTTGCGTGGACTCCACCTTCTCCTTCAGAGCGGGAACCGCTTTCAACCACGTGCTCTTCGGGAAGCAGTGTGGCAGGCGGGGGAAGGGTATTTGAAATGGGCCTTACCCACAGTGGGAGATTTCCTCTTGGACCCTACTACGTTTGCCACAACTGGCGTTTTCCTGAAGGTGATAGTTACACAGGTATGGAAAGGTGTGGTCGTAGGGACCGCACACTGTGGCATTATTTATCGTGGGCCAACAGTGCAAATGTCCATCGACCAGGAGCAAGTAGGTCAGCGCCTGTGCATTCAACCTGGAACCACTGAAAGGGAAACTTTTTGCAATCGATATATGTTATTTTTGTAGTAAGGCAAAAACAAACAAACAAACAAACAAAAAACCCACAAAAAGAATCTTTAAAACTTATTTGGATGGTTGGCCACAAAAGAACACCGTTACCAAAATTAAACCCGCTGGTCAATGATTGTGCACAGCTCAGTGTACAAAGCCTTGTGCTGAGCTCTATGTGTGTGTGTGTGTGGGTGGGGAGTCATGACATTTAATGAAATTCGGTCTTGTCCCCTGGGGGTTCACAGAGATAGACAGCAGGACAGAGCGTTCAAAGGCCGCCATGGGTTCAAGTTCTTGGGTGGTGAGAGAGCAGTGTTGCTAATAATAGCCCCAATGGGGGATGCCACAATGTCTATCTCCAGAATAAACAAATTGTGATATGGTCATACTGTGAAATACTATTCAACAGTGAACATGAATAGACTTCAGTTATACACAATATGGATGAATCTCACTAGCGATATGTTTTTTTCATTTTTATTTTTATTTTTTAGGTGAGGGAATCCTTGGTTGACTTCATAGGTTGCAAGAACCTTGTCAACTTACGATCCCTTATTTTTTTATTTTTTTTACTTTTTACGCCTACAGCACCTGGTCTTCCTAGGTAGTCTCCCATCCAAGCACTAACCAGGCCCGACCCTGCTTAGCTTCTGAGATTAGATGGGATCGGGCTTGTTCAAGGTAGCATGGCTGTAGACTCACCAGCGATATTGTACAAAAGGACCAGATAAAGAAAGAATATCTACAGAATGATTCCACTTATAAAAGATTAAACATAGACAAAATTCAATTATATTTTTAGGGGAAGACCATAGGTGGTAAAATAACAAAGAAGAACAAGGAAGAGATGATCAAACCAGTCAGGAGACTGGTCACCTCAAGCGAATAGGGGGTGATTGTGACTGAGGAGAGGCTCTAAGGAGCTCTGGGGCTTTCGGCTGGGCTTTATCACTTGACCTGGGTGGGGTTCACGTTGGGGCTCAATGGACAACGTGAACTGCAAGCGTATATTTGGCGCCCTCTTCTGTATGTGTGATATATCTCATGGTTAAAATAGGAGAAAGGAGCAATAGAAGCTTGTAGCAAAAACACTTCATAAAACAGGGAAGGGCATACAATTACAAGTGGCGAGTAAAAATCCTCACCCTCCCACACTCCCCTCCCCACCAACACCCATCCAGAATGGATGTGTCTGCATTTTGCACTTGTACGTGGATGTATAACCTTTTTAATTAATTTGTTTGTTTTTCTAGATTGGATCGTAACAGATATGCTGTTCTGTGAGCTTTGGTTTCGCTGAAGAATATGTCTTGGGTATTTTTCTATGGTAAACAACTGCCCTACCTAATCTTCTTGAGTGGGTTACCTGGCATTTCACTGTGAAGGGGACCACACACACTTTTTTGCAAGGACCCAACGTGTAGACGCTCAGAAGGGTTCCGGATTTTTCCTATCATAATTCTGAAGTCATGCAAGTGACTTGACGTACACATAACTACAGCCAGGGTGGAGAGGGTGGACCAGAACATTCCCGAAAGGCTCCTGGGAAAGGGGACGCTCCAGACTGCGTGTGTGCATGTGTCCCTGTGACGCCCAAACGCTGGCTTTGCAGGGAGACGATGTTGCCTACGAGACAACAGTCGATATCAATCCAATTGGACATAATGAGTAGATTCCTCCCCCCACCCCTCGTAGACGGTGACAGCGATTTCTCAGATGCCTTTTAGTTACAGACAAGTTTCTGAAGAAAACAATTAGGTTGGCATCTTTGCAGCCTGCCTTATTGGGCTATTGATTATCCACTAAAATCTCATGCCCTGCAGATGTCTGGGTGAGCAGCCGGCATAGCAAGTGGGCGAAGACAGCTCCGAGTGGGGGTGCGGGAGCGTCCACAGAGCTGTGCCTCCAGTTCGTGGTCCCTCCCAGAATTCCCTGCTGCCAAAGCTCACCTGTGGCCGCCCCAGCATCGAGCATCAGCTGTCCCTGGACCACGAAAGTCCAGGAAGCCGAGTACCAGTCCTCACGGCCCCGACCTCACACCTACATGACCTCAGGCAAGGCTCCGTCCCTCTCTGGGTCTGCTTTCTTATGTGAAAGAGGCAGCCATGAGACCTACTAACCTCATGGCCCCTTCCAGCACCGACGTTCCAGCCCAGTGCTATCCCACAGAAGTAGAATGCGAGCCACATAAGTAATTTAAAACTTTCCAGCAGCCATGTTAAAAAAAAAAAAGATGTAAAAGGCAAAATTCGTCTTAATACATTTTATTTAGCCCAATGTATCTAAAATATCATCGTTTCAGTGTGTAAACAATGTAACTATCAGTGAAATGTTTCCCTTTCTTCGCACTGAGCCTTCACAATTCAGTTGTGTATTCTGTACTTACAGGGCGTCTCGATTCCTCCTCGTTGCGTTTTAAGGGCTCCGTGGCCACGTGTGGCAAAGTGGCTACTGGATTGGGCAGCGCAGCCTGCCCGGCCCACCCACTGTCTGTGCAGATGAGGAAACTGAGGCCCAGCTGGCTGGAGCCAAATCGACTCTGGTCCCGGATCCTCTCTGTATGTCCGATGCTCGCCCTGCGGACCTGCTCCGTGAGAGCACTGTGCAGAGGCCCTCCGCGGGCCAGAGCAGGAAGAAATCACTTCTTTTGCCACCAAGGAGCTGATGGTCCAGTTGGAAAAAAAAAGAATGAGCCCAGATGAACCTATGGGGGAACAGTGCAAGCTGGCCAGGGCTTTCGTGGGGAGCAGGCTGTCGGGGCCTATGTGTTCTTGAACCCAGGAGGGCTGTGGGAGTTATCCCTGGCTTGGCTTCCATGAGGAAAGAGGATTGAGTCAGCCCCTGGGGCTAGGAATAGGGTTTGGAAAGTCGGAGGGATGAGATCGATGTGAATAATATCTGTTTCTGGGGCATAAAGGGGGCTGTCTGACTAGAGCAGAGGGTGGAAGCTGGGAGGGTGACCCTAAAAGCCAGGCAGAAGGGTTGAGGTGTGAGTATTAGGAGCCACCTTAGCTCTCGAGTTGGGGAGGGGCTTGTTGGAAGCGGTGGGTCATGGAGGTCCCCGAGGGATTGGAGGCAGCACCTGGCACCCGGGAGGCAGGTGAGGAGGCTGCCGGAGCAGGAGGGGTGGGGGTGGGGGGATGAAGAGGAAAGGGGAGCTTTCTACAGAATTGAAGGAAGCGTATGCTGTGGGCCTTCACGTTCGGTGGTGCAAACATGACCGTGTAATGTTTGCTGGGCATTTGCTTCCTGCTGGGCTTCCCTGCCCAAGAACGGGAGGGACATTCTAGGTGGATGGATCTGCCTAAGTAGAGACTTGGAGTCAGGAAGGAGCAGAGGTTGGGGGTTAGGGTGGGAAATGGCTGCAGGTGACTGCTGGGGAGGGAGGCGCCCTGCAGGATTCAATTACTCGGGGCTTTAACAAGCAGAGACAGCAATCCCTTATGGCATCAGAAATTGAGTGAGATTCTCGGTGAGTCAGTGGGATGCAGGGAAGAAGGCTTTTCAGGCCAACAGGTAGCAGGAGGCAGGTAGCAGGAGGCAGGGGCTTGGAGAAGTAGGAGAAATGGGGTGGACACTGCAGGTGGAGAAGGTCAGTTCTGCAAAGGCAGAGAGACTGGACCGGGCAAAGCACATCACTGGGCCTGGGAGGAGACTGCTCGTTAGGGCAGAAGTCAACTCCGTGGGTTACCCTCAGATGACACTCGCTGCTTAAATGATCGGGAACTCAAGTCAACCACTGCATTTATTGTACACACTCTGTGTCAGGCTCGGGTTGGGGGGGAGGGCGGGAGAGGGGATGATATAATGAACAAGACACCAGAGGCTCTGCCCTGCCCTCGGCTTTCGTGGGAGTCAGACATTAATCACAATCACATCTGTGAAAGAGTGATTTTAACGGTTCAGTGCCAGGAAGGAAGGGTTTAGGGACATACGCATAGGGGTCAAGAGGGACTTCCTTGAGAAGAAATACTTGTCTATCTATTCACTTTCAACCCATCTGTGTCTTGATCCAAGACAAAGGCTCAGGGGACCCTCATTAGATCAAGGGGGGAAGAGGGAAGGACATTTTAAACAGCAGCGAAGGCCTGAGCAAAGGCCCTGGGGTGAGAAGGAGCACAGGGTGCGTGAACAGATGGGAAAATCAGAATGAGAATGAGATAATTAGGTGAAGAGGGAGAGGAAGAGCTTCCCGCAGCAGAAGGAATGAGGAGCGCAAAGGACCTCGGAGGCCGAGTGGCCTAAGAGGTGGGGAGGCTGTGTGGTCCAGGCTGGGGGTCCTTCCAGGCCGGGGCTCCTCGGGCTGCACTGCTGGGACCCTCGGGATACACAGTGCAGTGTAAAGCCATGTGGGAGCCCAGATAATTATAAGGGAAATCCGATTTTAGATGAGAGGCAAGGGTGATGTGGCAGATGAAGAGGCAGTCACTGAGGCTGGACCAGGCACGTCCCATTGGGCCACTTTGAAGACTTTTGACATCATCCCAAGTGCAAGGCCATTGATGGACTGAAGACCGGGGAGTGGCATGAGCACACTGGTGTTTTTGGTTCCCTCCAGCTGGTGAGGAGGGTGGGCTGTAGGAGGCCTGAGGGGCATAGGAATAGCCATGGGCAGGGGGCGGGGGGAGGAGGTGATGGCAATGGTCCAGGTGGGAGTGGAGAATCAAGGCCTAAAACTGATGAAACGCTGCTCTTCACAGCTGGCTGGCTCCTGTGCAGCCTTCAATTACAGCAAATGTCCTCAGACAGGTTAGTGATTCTATTAAAGTGGCCAAACCTGGAGACCTGCATTTTGCAGATAATGCTGCATGAAGCCAGTTAATTCAGTGATTGAATTATTAAGTTAGAGCATCTATGGCTTAATTTCATTGGCAGTCAGCAAGGCATCCTTCAAGTAAATTGACATTTGCTTTGCCGTTACCTCTTAAAACCAGTACAGTAGATTTGGTTAAATTTGTACAGAAAATATTCTTTTACAGTATGCAGAAGAACTCAGAAGAGAATGAAAATGAAATGCATTTTTCCTAATTGTAGCTTATATGTATGGTAAACAACTGATAGAGCTGACTTCAAGAAAAAAAACCCCTCTAACTGAATGATACAGATCCAGGCTGAGACCTTCCACGAGCACTTGAAAATAATGGGAAGTGTGATATTTTTCAGGGTAGATAAATATCAGTTAGGACAATGTGGTTGATGATATTGTTTTGATCTTCTATGTCTGCCGATTTTTTTTTTTTTGGCCTGGGTATTTTATTGGTTGTTGAGAAAGATTTGTTAAAATCCCCCATTTAGACTGTGAAATTGCCTTTTTCTCTCTTTAATTCTGTCTGGTTTTATTTCACATATTTGAAGCTCTATTATTGAGTACATATACATTATAATTTTATGTCTTCCTATCAAACTGATCACTTTTATCGCTATGAAAGCTCCTTTTCTATATCTCTGAACTTTGTTTTGAAATCTATTTTATCTGATATTAATATAGTCAGTCTTCTTATGCTTAGAGTTTATATGGTATATTATTTCCCACCATTTACTTTCAACCTTCTTGTGTCCTTATATATAAAGAATGTTATCTTATTCAGACAGCAGAGTTCAGACTATTTTTTAAAATTCATCCTGACAATTTCTTTTAGTAATGTCCATTACCCTTTATGTATTTGATCTATCATTTTATTTTTAGTTTTCTACTTGACCCTCTGATGTTTTGTCCTGTTCCTCCTTTCCTGCCTTTTAAAATTATTGGAATACTTTTAGAATTCCATTTAATTTTAATTTTCCTCTTAGCTGTTTAGCTATTTTTCCTTGTATTATTTTCACAGTGTTTGCATGAAAGATTGCAACATACATCCTTAGCTTTTTGCAGGCCATTTACAGTTAGTAATATACACTTCACATGGGATATAGAAATCTGCCACTTTGTAGCCCGATAACCACTCTCATCCTTTAAGTTAGAGTTGTTATAAGTAATACCTCTACATGTGTCATAAATCCCTCAAGACAGTGTTATAATTTTAAGCAGTGAAAGCTTTATCAAGAAAATAAAGAGGAGAGGCAAAGAACAAAACAAGACCTAAAAAAAATCCCCGAGTCTTTTGCATTGAGCAGATATTTACCTTTTCTGATGCTCCTCATTCTTTTCTGAGGATCTGGGTTTCCATCTGCTCCCACGTCCCTTCAGTCTGGCGTAGACAGAGCCCAGCCCTGCCAGCTCCTGAGAGACTTGGCCCACGTGTGGCCTCCGTGCTTCAGGACAGCCAATTCCATCCTGAAAACCTTTGCTCAGGGGCATCTTCTTGTACGGGCAGTGGAGTTGATCCTCTGCCTCAGTTCTGAGCGTGTTACAGCCGCTGGTCCTTGCAAGGCCCAATTCTTGGTTTATTTCCACTTGCCTGCCTTGTCCCGCATCCCCTCTCCCGGGTCCTGGCTCCACGAGGGCATCCACTTCGTTGTGTGAATACATCCCCTTGAACAGGGTCCTTGCTCTAGGTGCTTCTAAGGAAGGAGCAGAGCATCCTGCTGCAGAGCTGGCTCTCCCCTCCCCGTTTCCTGCTCCCGACTGCTCAGATCTGCGAGCAGGCGGGCAGGTGAGCCACTGTGTCCTTTTACCGGCCACGTGGTGCTCCTGCACATCTCGCTTATTTATTCCTCAGTGATGGAGACTGAGGTCGCCTCCAACTTTGCAGCAGACAACACTGCAATGATATCCTTGACCTTGTCCCCTTAGGACGCAAGGAGGGATTTCCCTGAGGTGGGGAGAGAGATTGCCGGATCAGAGGGAGCGGCCTGACAAAATTCCACCGAGCACTCCTGATGGCTCTCCAGTAAGGGTCCCCGTGTCCTCACATCTTCAACAACAAATGGCATTTGCCCAACTTCCTCGTTGTTGCCGTGATGTAGTGCTGTATCTCACTGTCGTTTTAATTCTCTGATTATTAGTGTCTGTCTCTTCATGAGCCTGGTAGTCATTTGGGCTTCCCCTTCCACAGACTGCCTGTTGCACCCTGTGCCCGGCTCTCCCCTGGGTGTCCCATCATCCTTCCTTACCCACGTTTAACTAGTATATCAGGTTTTGCTAGCCTGTGTCTCTTCAGGATGCCTTTGTTTTTGTTCATCTCTGCTCTGACCTATTATTTGTGTTTCACAGCTTAATGCCCAGGGGATACTTATTTCCAAGACCTCCAGTGGGTGGAGGATCTACCCCATGGACCACCTACACCTTTTTTGTCCTCAGCACTTTTATTGTCCCAATGCCAGAGGACACTAGATGAGTATGAGCATCTGCAATGTGCCAGGCATTCTGCAAAGATCATCCCCCTTCACCCCCATAATAACTCTGTGAGGAGGGCCTCTTGCCATATTTGAGTGACAGAGGAGAAACTGAGGCACGTACAAGTTTGATAACAGGCCCAAAGTCACGTAACTCACAAAAGTGACCCAGCCAGGAGGCTAGCTATAGCTTAAATTCATGTTAGTTTATCTTGCATAACACTTATTTCAAATAACTGTTATGGTCCAGGCAGCTCCTTGTCTTATCATTCCTAAACTATGAAATTTAGCAGAAAAAAGTCAACCTTGGTGGTACTTGTGAAACTTTCCAATACCTTGTGTTTGAAAGGAAGGGGCAGAGGCAGGGGTCTGAGCTCCCCAGTTTGAGTTCTGGGTGAAAGTAAATCAATGTGGTCACTGGGGTGCTTCCTTAAAGCCTTTTCTTTGAGGGGGGTCTCCAGTTGGGGAAAGAGAGGGAGACAGGAATGAACCTTCTTGACTCTTATCTCTTACTGTTACATTGTCCTGAGGCAGAAAAGCAATCAGGGACAATATTGGCATCTCCCATCAAGGCTCTAAAAATCCTGCCCCCACCCATCTCATTAAGTAATATATTTCTAATACAATTTTTCTTTTCGTGATGGGTCATTATTTAACTATATGTATTTAATAATTATTTATCCAAATTTATATTATGTGTAAAATGCCTTTCTCATTTATATACTACTAATAATCATGTATGTACTACTTTATCATTTATATACTACTCAATCCCGAAGGGAATTTTAAAACTTAAGAGCCTTATGACCTTAAGAAAAAAATTTAAAAGGTAATGCATATGCATGTATTTGTTACAGTTCATACAATAGAGAAGGCGATAAAAAATTTAAATGATAAAAACATTACAGCTGGATAAAATTCTGTTGGAAGTGGAATTCAAATATACTTTGAAAGCATAAAGGAAACAATATAAATTTTTTGACTGTTAAAGAGAAACTTGTTCACATTTTTTAAGTATGACATAGTGTTTTTGCATTCTTATATTATTTACATTTTCTTGGGTACATCTAAAAGAGAGTTATAATGGTTTTACATAAAGGTCAACATATATAATATCCTCCAAACTATTTAAATTTATGATTAAAAAAAACCCATTTTGATGCCAATTAAAAATAGTGTGAGGCATATATCTTTTTAAAAATTCTTTTAGGGGCTGTCCACAGAACATTTAAAGAGTCTGTTGTAGACCACAGTGCTCCAGGGGTGGAGACGGATCAGGAGGAGGGAGCACAGAAATTGTCATGGTTCCCGGCACCATCTCCTTCCAGCCAGCTGGGCCCTGTGTGTTCACCATCGTGGCATTGCTACCAGAATGTGTGAGCATCCCGAGGGCAGGGATTCGGTCTGTCTCGGCCATTACTGTGTCCACAGAATCAACCGTAGTGCCTGGCGCCTAGTAAGCACTCAACAGACAGTTGGTGGATGGATAAATGGCCAACACTGAGCTCTCACTCTCTGAGGATGCCTGTGCATTCCCGCGTAATTTTAAAACAGCCCCGTAATAGTCCAATCAGTAGCTCCATTTCAGAGATGGGGAAACTAAGGCATGGAGAGGAGGCATAACCTGCCCAAGGTCACTAGTCGTAGCAGGCTGGGGCCCAGGCATCTTGACCAGAGCCCTTAACCATGACACCCCTCTGCACCTGGGAATGTGGGGTCAGGGCTGCATCCTTGGGTCCCCCAACTCCAGGCACTTTGGGGCACTCCATGAATGTGATACCCTTCACAGACATCTTAAACAGCTCCCGCCATCTACTCTCTCTTCCTGAGTGGTTTTCCTTCTGTCCTCCCTATTTAATATTTAAGTTACACATATCCTGGGACATCCCGGAGTCCCCACGTTACTGACCTACTTACTTATCCAACCATGTTCCTCGCGTCAGGGGCAGCGATGGGAAGCCCAGGAGGTGTCTAAGTCGGCGGAAGGGCGTGGAGCAGCACATGCTGGCTGCTCTGGGCAGGTGGCTGCTGACAAGCCGACATTAATAAAATAGGGCCTGACTCCACCGCTGAGAAGCCGTGGCGGGATAGCATTCATTCTAAGTGGCTTTCCAGGAAAATGCCTCCTGCTCCTGCCCCCCAGAAGGGCCTCCAAAGCTGCATGGGCTATGTCAGGAGTGTCTGCTTGTTTCTCTTCTGTTTATAAAACAGGGGGACTTGGCAATCCACAGTGGACCCTCACTTGTGGGTAGCGAGGATTACAGCTCCAGATCAGCCCTGGACAGGCACTCTGCCTGTCAGTCATCTTTCTTTCTTTTTCTTTTTTTTTCCTATTTTTGAAATTCAATGTATCAGGGGTAACATTGGGTGATAACGTTATATAAGTTTCAGGCGTACGACTTTATAATACAGCATCTGTATTTTCCATCCGCTCACCACCAAAGTCTAGTCTCCTTCCATCACCATCACCGGACAGCTGGCCCCCTTCATCCTCTTCTACGCCCCCCTTCCCGGTAACCACCATCCTCTTGCCCGCATCTCTGAGTCTGTATGCTTTTCTGTCTGTTCCTTCTTGTTTCACATCCCACAAAGAAGTGAAATGACATGGCTGTCCTTTTCCGTTGGGCTAATTTCACCTTGACACAATACTCTCAAGAGCCCAATGGCGATATTTCATTTTTTTTTTAAATCGCTAGCAGTATTCCACTGCAGACATGTACCACATCTTGATCCAGCCATCCAGTCCGCTTTTCCCGTGTCCACATCACCAGCCTGCAGGTGGTACCCAAGGATGCGAGGCTCGAAGACTCCAAGTGGCACCTGCCTCAGGCTCCAGACATGGGAGAGGAGAGGGGTGGTGGGGTGTACAGTGACTTCTTCAGGAAAGAGAGACGTGTCCCTGGCTCCCAACACCCCCCCCCCCACCCGCTCCCTTGCCACCCCAGGCTACCCACTAGCCTTCATGCCCTCATGGCCAGTTTCAGAACAGTGGGGATCACAGAGCAGCCCAGATGAAAGCACTAATCCCTGGCTCCTTATCTTGGCTCCTGCCCCTTCGCCCCCGGGACCCTTGACCCCTCCCCCTGGAGGCCCTGGTTTCTTCTTTCTGCGCCTCAGTCACTTCACGCGGGCCGAGGACCCCAGGGCGCGCGGCCAGGTGCAGGGGCGGTCGCGGGGCTGGCGCTCAGGGAGGCTTAGGACCCGGCAACCTCCGGGTCAGGACGCGGAGCCCCGCAGGGCGGCGCGGGTCCGGGCAGGGGCGGAGGCGAGGGCGGCGGCCCCTCCCGCTCCCCAGCCCCCCGCCTCCGCTCCGCGCCCGCCGTGACGTCAGAGCCGGACCCGCTAAACAGAGCGGCGGCGGCGGGGAGCTGGGGCGGAGACTGCGACCCGCAGGCGCCTGGACGGACGGAGCCCGCAGCGGCAGGACAGGCAGCCAGCGGCGACCCCGAGGTAACGACGACCCGGGGCGGGCGGAGCGCAGGGGAAGCCCCCCGAGCGCCGCGCGCGGGGTCCGGGCGGCCGCGGAGAGCCGGCGCGTGGGGCGCAGCGTGCGCGGGGTCCCGCGGAGCCTTCTGCGCGCGCCGTGGTAGCAGCGGGACCCTTGCGGGGTGACCCAGGGCGGGACGGCACCCCACGCGCCCCAGGTGCGGGCCGCGACGGCGCTCGTGGGCGTTATTAACCAGGAGCACAGGTACGGACGAGGACGCACGCGCCGCAGGTGAGCCGAAGGTGGGAAGCGGGAGACTCGCCCGCACCATCCCTTTTGCGGCCTGGGAATTCTGAGCCCTTGGGGGTGGGGGAACCCCCGGCCCGCGAAGGCCCCTCACGTCTCGCCGCGCCCGCAGCGGAGCCCCAAGCCATGGCCCTGAGCGAGTGGGCGCTGCCCCGCCGGCTGCTGGAGACCCGGCACTCCCGGAGACTCATTCTGTTCATCGTGTTCCTCGCGCTGCTGCTGGACAACATGCTGCTCACCGTCGTGGGTACGTAGGGTCCGGCCGTCCTCTGGCGCCCTTTCCCTGGGCGCCCCACTTCCCCCGAGCGCCGTCCGGGCTGGGAAAGTTGCAGAACACGCTTAGCAAAAATAACATCCCCCAAGACGGCTGTGCTTGGGCTCGTTGGAGCTGCGTTTGTGCTTTGTGGCTTCGTTTTCCTGGTGGTCAGGTCAAAAATGTGACATCTGATAACACCCAGAACTTGTGTTTCCTCCTGATAATTTCTTGCTTCCCCCTGCTCACTTTCTCCGAAATGAAAAAGACGTCTATTAAAGACTAGTCACTTCCCAGAGTTCAAAGTAATGTTGTAATAATTATTATGCAGGGTAAGTAATTTGGTGTAACGTTTAAAGGCCCTCCCAAATGGCCCTCCCAAAAAGGAAGTGCCATTCCAATCTCCTGTATCAGTGAATGACTCGAGCTGGAAACATTTCAGGACCATTTCAAGAGCAATTGGAACAGTGTTGGTTCTAGCTTGTTTCCTAGAATGGATTTTCGAAAAAACTAATTGAAACCTGGGTCTCATAATTAACTCCTTTAACAGCAAAGTATTTGGCATGCTTTTCCTTAAAAATATCCTAATTTTTAATGACTACAAAAACGATTTTTTTTTTATTTGGACTCTCAGGGGTGGGTTATTTCCCATCTCTCCGTGGGCAGGTTCTTTGGAGATAGTTTTCAAAGCATCAGATAGGTTTGCATGTCAAGGATTATCGGAGTCCTGTGAAGAAACCCTGTAATGAGACCCCCACCCACCCACCCACCAAGGCCAGGCTTCTCTGAGACGGCTCCGTCCAGCACAGCCACTGGCCCTGAGAGCAGGCGGCACTGCCTCAGCCTCGTGGGGGCTTCGTCCTCTCTGTGAGATTGTTCCCGTGTCCGTGTGCGGGGGTCCCAGCCCCGGGGAAGACACACCACCTCGCTGGGTCTCCTCTGGCATTGGACGGGGCTGCAGTTTTCCTGGCATTTGTCACAGAGAGAGGTTCAGTGCCATCACCATCTTCCCGTTCTCGTCCCCAGTTCCCATCATCCCAAGTTACCTGTACAGCATTACGCACGAGAAAAATGCAACAGAGATCCAGACGGTGAAGCCACCGCTCACGGCCTCCAGCTCAGGCAGCTTCCAGAGCATCTTCTCCTATTATGACAACTCCACCATGGCCACTCAGAATAACACCGGAGACCTGCGGGCGGGGCGGCTGCCTAAGGTCGCCACACAGCGCATGGTGACTGACACCTCCCCCGCCCCTTCCAACTGTCCCAGTGAAGACAAAGACCTCCTGAATGAAAACGTGCAAGTTGGCCTGTTGTTTGCTTCCAAAGCCACCGTCCAGCTCCTCACCAACCCGTTCATAGGACTGTTGACTAACAGGTAGGCTATGTTATTTTGGTCAGAGAGTTTTGTATTTAGAGTGTTCCAAGCTCATTTCCTCCAGGATTTTGTTTCCCATTCCTTTATCAGAACCCGGGAACCAGCGGAAGGTGAGCGGAGGGGAAAAAATCCCCATCCCTTTTTCTTGTGTTTCTGTTCATAATTCCAATTTCCCATTCGCTGGGGGCTTCGCATTGCTACCTCTGCTGGGTAACACGTGAGAAGACACTACCACAGAATGAAGAGGCCCTCCCTGAGAGGGAGAACTTTTGATTTTGTCTAAATGCTGGATTTCATCATCGGATCCTCTGTGCTATGCCGCTTTCTCTTCTCTTCCGCCTCTGGTCAGGCACTTCTTTCTAGAAAGCCAAGGTGATTTCCTTAGAGCTGGGTGGAGAATGTGAGAAAAGTCCGGACATCCTGTCACGGAGGTGAAAGTCTTAGCTGCCGCCAAGGTCACGGGCAGTGTGACAGGTCTTCCCCTGCCGGTTACTGAGCTGTGTCCACGTGCACACAGGGAAGGGAATCGAGGCTGTTTTCTGGATAATTCAAACTAGCTAATAATGGCTCACTAAACTA
Organism: Eonycteris spelaea; assembly: GCA_003508835.1. NCBI lineage: Eukaryota > Metazoa > Chordata > Mammalia > Chiroptera > Pteropodidae > Eonycteris > Eonycteris spelaea. The sequence goes on along the minus strand of PUFA01000004.1, from coordinate 8,365,700 downwards.
AACTAGCTTTATGTTAACGTGGATGTTCTGGATTTTGTTGGACCCCCATTATTTTGAATCTGTTCGCATCTCCATTGTTGGTGGCCTTCCGGCAAGTATTTGTTCTTCTCCAGCCGAGGTGGCCCCGCTCTGCCTGGTACTTGGAGGCTCAAAGCATAGGACAGACCTTGCAGTAGAGGGGAAGGGGCATTAGCCGCAAGGAGAGGGGGCAGGTAAGCAGTGTAGCCCCAAAACGAGAAATGGGAAAACTGGCAGAGAGGGTGGTGCCCAGAGTCCTACCTGTGAACCAGGCCTAGAAACACGAGCAGAGACAAAGACTAGAGATGGAAAAGGGAACCCAGGAACGTGGTAAATTACACGAATGTCTAACCGCTGTGCTGTTCACCAGACACTAATGTAAAATATTGAATGTCAACTGGAATTGAAAAGTAAAAATTAAAATTATAAAAGAATAAAGAGCTCAGGAGGAGAGTGGAGTGAACTGTGGAGGGCAGGAAGCGGACCAGGTGGCGAGCCTGGGTGCCAGGCTGGAAACGCGTTGGAATTTTGTTGTGGGGCTGCTTGGAAGCTACTAGATGTTCCAAAGCCAAGTTTAAAAGCCAGTGAGCCGGCCCCCTGTTGGAAGCGGGTCTGCCCTGCACCCGGCCTTTGGCCTAGGGAGGGCAGAGGGCAGGACCAGCAGGGCCCTTCGTTCAAATATTAAGCATTTCAAGATGGCGACACTAGGCTTTGAAACCAAGCCTGGTTCTCAAAGTGGGGCCGGCTCTGGGCGGTGGGAGTCAGAGAGATGAGGCCTCGGGGCGGGGGTGCGGCGGAGGGGGGTGCAGCGGGGGCAGGGGCTCAGAGAGGGTACGGAGATCTCTCTTCCTGCAGCACGAGCCGCCCTCAGACATTGGAGGTTGCTAGTAACGTACCCATGACCAGTCGGACGGAAGTACATTTCAGACTCCTGTAATGTGTTTTTTGGATTGCGTAGTGCCATTGAGTCAGTCTGAACAGTCCTAAGCCACGTCCAGCTGTCCAGTGTGTGTGGAGCACTAAGCAAATTAACCCAGTGATAGCAGCCTGCTTGTGAGCCCATCAGGGAGCACCATTAGCAAGGTGACATTCAGGGGCTCCTCTGCTCTTTAGGAGGAAAACTCAATAGTCCTCAGTAGTTGCAGGGTGGTTTTATTTCTCGTTTCAGGAATAAGAACACTTCTTAAACTGCATCTGGTGTAATTACAGAGAGCAGCTCAGGGTTTTGTATTCTGAAAAAGCAAACAGCTCAAATGCTATATGGGAAAATTGAGGACATTATTATAATAATGCCTTGCCAGCCAGTTGGGCGTGGATGTTACTAGCTGTATAATGTAATGCTTAGAAACTCAGCTGAAGTGATGTGAGTATTCCAATCTTCCAAATGCAAGTGACAAATGAAAAGCGTTTAAAAAATCCCATTCTTGTGTTTAATGCTTTGTTAATTCCACGAGGAAGAAGCTTGTTTATATCGAGTTAGACTTTTCCCCTATTAAATACTCCAAATGCTTTGACATTGCAGCCACCAAGGCTCATATTTAAGGCTCTGAAAAAAAGAAATTGCCTTCTAAGAGAAACCTAACTTTGGTTTGTGACATGTGAAATTTAGTTTATTCTTATGGTGGGTAATTCACTTTCGAGCTTATCAAGAGCAAAATTTTAAACCCTCAATGATCCCCTTAGCTACCCAGCAAATTAAAAAATAAAAACTACTTCATCTTTTAGTGCTGCGTTGTAATGTGGAAATGTAAATAGATTTTAATATTGACAGAGAACAATCCAGTGAACTCTGTCCTTCCTCAAATGACCATGATTTGTAATTTTTCTGTTATTTTCCAAGCCCGGTGGACATAAACCTGGGGACTTGGCAGCATTTCTGGACACTCGATGGCTCTGCCCAAACAAGTGATAAATACATTACAGTTTCCTTTACAGAGTCTTCCCTTCTCTGCTCTTGCAAGTCATCTTTGATGTAATTTGTGCCAGTTGCATCCTCAGTTACCAACAAGATGTGTGATTCACATTTCCGGTGTTGTAAACCAGTGCGTTTTAAACAGCATTTTATAGTCGGTTAATATGTTTTTGATCGAAGAGTGGTTGAAAACCTTACCCGTAACTCCTGTTTTCCGTGTTGTAAACAAGTGTGTTTCGGACAGCATTTAACAATAGTTGGTTAATATGTTTCTAATCAAAGTAGTGAAGAACATGGAGCATCGGAGCTTGAAGGGATTTTAGCAAAGGCTTTTGGGTCAGTCCTAGGATTTTATAGGCAAAAGAGTTTGTTGTGTTTGGGGGGAGACAGCATTTGCCTGTGGCAGCGGTGAGACACTGTCCGGATGTCTTCTTCCCTTTCTGTTCTTTCCACCTGCTTACTGTTATACAGTTCGTATGTTTGCCTACTAAAAATCAATACTGCAGGTCAACATCAGTCTGTCTCTCATCTACTCTGGTTGTACCAGGCTGAACTAGTCAAAGCCCGAACGGTGAGCTGTTGATTGTTATTTTTAATTAATAGGCAGAGAGTTTAGAAAAAATCAGCCCAGTTTTTGGGACAAGGACCTTCCCTCACCTCCTTGGCCCTAAAAATGATGTTTCCAGCCCCTGATGTGAGCTGGTCCAGCTTCTCAGCATCTCTGCAGTGCTTCTGACAGTGGGGAAAAGAAAGGCTTCCTGCACCCCCACGGATGTGGGGGGAGCTACCTACAGACAGGCTGTTTGGAGCCACTGGTTTGCAAAGCCTGTTAATGTAAGCGGGACCCTCTCTGCAGTGAGATACTTCATATCCCTGAACATAGGTGGCAACCCGATCTCCCCATTTTAAAACCCAGAACCCCACGTTCATGGTCATGATGTGGCCTCGTGATTAGTTTTCGTGGGCAGGTGATTCAAGAAGCAGGCTTCCAATCTGATCTTTTAAATGCCAATCCCTGAAAGTAAAAACTTACGGTTCTTGGGAAGCATGTAAGTGTTCATCTGGCCACTTACATGGTATAAGTAATTCCTCTTTCACTTACTCTTCCAGTACTGTATTTTTACTGAAAAATATGTGACCGGATAGGGAGCAAAGGACCTTCGGTTTTTGGCAGGTGTGGTGCTCACATATCCAGTAATACTCCAAAGCCTGCGGGTGCCTTGGTTGCCTTGGCTTCTGTCTTTGAGGCTTGCGTGACTTATTTTATAATTCCAGTTTATCCATTTTTCGATTGCATTGCGTGTAAATGGGGGCAGAGAAGGAATTCTACTAGCAACGTCTGTCATCGTTTGGCCCAGCAAGTGAATTTTAGACATTCACACACACACACGGAATGTCCCAGGCAGGCACACAAATGTGAAAACACCTTTACGTGTCTCCGTCCACGAGTCCAGGTAAGAAGGTGGCACCGTGGTCTTCACTCACATAGCACGAGGCTGATGTAGGTGCATCTTTAGACCCCAAAGACATTCCAGACGGGATGGGTGACTAGGGAAAGGGTTAACTCCGTGGGCCGGGGCAGTTCCCTGGCCTTCCTCCGCAGCTCTCTTTGTCTCCGTGGTCTGCTTTCTATCAAGCCAGTGACAGTGGCTTAATTTATTTCCATAGTTACCTAGTATATTGGAAAGAAAGCCAGTTCTTTTCCTCACAAGTCGTAGCTAACATCTGAATGACAAGGAGGAAGCCACAGGGCATGAAATCGCTACGAAATCTACTGTGGTTATTTTTTTTTTTTTCCTCCAGCTTCAGCCAGTTGGTCTGAAGTGGGCTCTGTAGGAAGAAGCAGTGACCTTTTCAGCTTCTCGGTGGACAGGAAAAGCAGCTGTTCTGTCCCCGGCATTGATAGGGTGGTGTGACGGAGACTTTGCCTCTGAAATCAGGAGAAGCTGGCCGTGCACTGGGCATTCTTCATGGGGGCAGAGCCCCCACGTGAGCTGTGTGTCGGGTGACGGGGACCGCCCAGGGATCACGTAATGCCCCGCACATCTAATAGCTGAAAAAGACAGGCCCGCAGGCTACCCCTGGTTTTGTTTGCAAAATGATTGACAATAAACTTCCTAGCATATCCTACAAATTTAAAATACCCTCCCATTGCCCGACGTTCACTTACCTTTTAGAAGCGTGTTGGGATCATTGAAACGGGAGGGTCACCTCTTATCTCTTCTGGGGATAGTTTGTATCCTGTTCTGTGTCTCTGCTTTTGTCACTTAGCACGCCAGAGGGAACCAAGGCCTCAGTAAGCCTGAGCATGGCGCGCACGTATTCTCTGTGGCAGAGATAAACTAGTTAGTACAGTTCGGGGAAACGCGTTGATTGTCAGCGATGATTTAGGGACATAGGTTTCTCCACCGATCTGTAGGCGTGTGTAAGGACCATACTTTCCCTGCGCGTTTTTTTCTAGGGATTCAGTCTGTGGTTTTTAGTGTCATTGCCATTGGCTTGATGGCTCCCTGATGCTCGGTGGGGAATGACCGTGGGCTGCTGGGATGACTCACCGGGGCGATAATGGGATATCGGGTCGAACGTTTGCCACACCGGGTCTGGCTCTGCTTAGCGCTACTCTAATTGAGATGACAGTGACTTGAGACGAGAGGCTGACTCAGACGCTTATGACTCATGGCAGTCGAGGTTCCGTTTATTTAGAAGACATTCTGGGGAAGGGGAAAGGGCCCTGGAGATCTGCCCGTCCCTCAGGGGTCCTGGGGCCTGAGGTGACCTCCGCCTGAGACGGGAGCTCAGGGGGCCAGACAAGTGAAGGTGGACGTTCAGGGGCTGAGGCCTTTGTGCTGAGGCCGAGCGCAGGGGAAGAGCCTGCCCGGCACCTGCCACCTGTCGGCGGCTTTGCCGGTGTGGGAGATGCAGGGCACGTGTGCCTGGTACTGAGCAGGACGCAACGCGAGCCCCGTGGTCCCCGGGCGCTTGGCTTGCTCTGCGCCTGGGTGAGCCGCTCCGTCTCTGAACCTCGCTTTCTCATCCAAGAGGAGGGTTTGCACTGGCCCGCTTTTGAGTGTCTTTCCAAATCTGCCATTTGATGATCTCATCCTTTATTAAAATCCCAAATAAATTCAAACAAACGAACAAACAAACAAACAAACAAAGTAGCTGCCGTGGTTTTAAAGGAAACAGTGCCCGGGCTGGGTAAAAGGAATCCTCCGTGAGCGCGGAGCCCTGGTGGTGTGGAGCCACTTGTTTTAAATGAAACTGTGGACTCCTGTTCCGCTCAACCCATGCAGACCTGGGCTCCTGTGACCGAAGTGTGTGCCAGCAGGACCTGGCGCACCTTAGACACTGCAGGTATGCTCACTACCCCGAATTTGGGGCAAGTTACTTAAATTCCCTGAGCCTCAACATAGCTATCTGAAAAATGAGAATAATGCCAGCTACCTCACGGACTGCTGTGAGGATCGCAGGTGACACTGCCCGCTCGTTCCCAACCAGCAGTCTCAGGGAGAGCACGGGGGCCTCCTGGTGAGGAGGAGCCCACCCCAGCTGTGTCCTGCCAGGTGCTCTGGGCCAGTGGCCGGGCTCCAGACCGGGCATAAGTATCACTGGTATTCCGGCAGCTTTGACACCTGTGTGGTTTTCCAAGGAGTATATGGGAAGGGGGAAGGAGCCTCAGTTGATCGCAGGGCAGCCGCAGGTATTGTCACCTGTCTGTTATTCCCCTAGACGTGCAGTAGTTGCTGAGAGAAATAAACTGCCTGTGGTTCTCCCCTCTGAGCCTCCCGGAAGTTTCCTTATTCATCACCCAGCTGTACCGTGTAGGACCTGGTGTTGTGACTGAGTTTCTTTCGCCCATGTGAATAAAGAGCACAGAGCAGTCAGCTCTGGACTAGTTGCGATAAGAACAGCTGCCATTTCGTGGCCACCTAAATGGCAGTTCAGAGCCCCAGTATCTCTCCCGGGCGCCCCTGAGCCCTGCTTGATGCATTAGAAGTTCATCTCAGGTCACAGGAGGGAATCCGTGTGGGGGTGTGGGAGGGAGACTGTCCGGGAACCTGTCATGATTTTGAGATCCTCTTTGGTTTCTGAATGGACATGAAGCAGTTAAAAGGACAAAGGCGTATGACCAGGAGAATTACTGGAAAGGCTGCATGTGAAGCCACGCGTTCCTTTTGGCTGCCAGAGGAGGTGGTAGGGTTTGCAAGGAAAAGTCCTGGACTGGATGGAATGGCTCCTGGTGAAATGAACCTTAGGGCGTTTGCCAAGTCACTTTTGCCTCAGTTTCCTTATCTGTGAAATGGGGAGGAAGTAGCTGGCTGACTGGTATAAGTGCTTGGAGAATTGGGTGTAACCGTTAAATGAAGGTATTGTCATCCTGATTTTTTATTCACGCCTGGGGGAGAAGAGCTCAGGGTTTTGGTCCTCACTTGGTTCCCCTCCAGGATCCGGAGGAACCAAGGCCAGGGGGACACAGGGCCTGGAAATGCTCAGGGCTGTTCTGGGGTGATGCAGACCTCCCAGAGGGCAGTGGCTCAGCCAGTGGTGCCCCCCCCCCTGCATTGGGGCAGGGAGACCAGGAAGCCGCCTTCACCCTCCTGCCCCGTCCGCGTGGCAGGGACCACGCTGTCTGCTTAAGAGGCAGGGCAGAAAGGAAAGAAGGCACAGAACGAGGGAGGAAAAGAAATGTCCGAAGCGCCTTCTGTGTTCCAGGCCTCATTCCACACTCCCCAGGGCCGAGAGGTGGGCCGTGGGAGGTTCTCTGACGGGGGCCTTGCCCCGGTGAAGTGGCAGAGCCAGGGGTCAGCTACAGAAAGCCAAGGTCATCCCCCCACCCCTGTCCTCCGGCGGCAGAGCCCTGTGCAGATGATGGTCTGTGGGATTTTCGCACAGAAAACAAGGCCTGTCTTTCTCGGCGGGCCGCCTCAGGGTCCACGTGCAGACAGGTGTGAAAAATCTCCTTGCTGCCTAATGCCTCTCGGAGGTGGTGTGGTTGCTGCCGGACCCCTTGATGACCTTTTCCTGGAATCGTTTGATTGCGGTGTCCTTCAGCAAAGCTCTAGCAAAGGCGGTAATTAAAGAATAATAAAAATAACGGAAAGAGGGGCCTCATGTTTTGGATGTGGTCCCGGGCACGTGCCAGGGCCGTGTTGACAGTTTATCCCAGAGGGATTTCCGTTCGGAGTGGCAGCGCATACGTGTATTCACATTCTAAGACGGCCAAACACGAAAAGGTCACGTAGGAAGAGCCAACCGGATGAATTTTTGGAACAGTTGCCCAAACGCTTCTCAGCCTGGTCCCAACGGGCAAGCAGGAGAGACTCAGTGGAAAGCCTTAGAGAAACCCGAGGCGGCCACCGGATTTTCCTCGCGGTTTTGTTTTGCAGAATCGGGTACCCAATTCCAATGTTCGCGGGATTCTGCATCATGTTTGTCTCAACGATTAGTGAGTGTCGGATGTTTGTTTGCCTTTCGAGTGCCTTCACGGGGTGGGCTGTGACGGCCATGAACTGGGGATCGAGAGCACGGCCTGGGGGGTGGCGGGGTGCGGGGTGGGGGGGTGTTGGCAGAAATCTCAGCAAGGGGTCGATAGAGAGGGGTCTTCGTGGGGCACGAGCACGATGTGGTTAACACAGAAATACGGCGTCGGGTTGGGCGGGGGCGGGGGGCGGGCTTCAGAAATGCTGCTGCGGCGTCTGGTCCCAGCGTGCGCTGGCCCGCGGTGACGCGGGGCCTGGCCCGCTCTCTCGGCAGTGTTCGCCTTCTCCAGCAGCTACGCCTTCCTGCTGATCGCCAGGTCCCTGCAAGGCATCGGCTCCTCCTGCTCCTCTGTAGCTGGTAGGTGTGGGACTAACCGTGAGGAAGTCAGTGTCCGGCTGTACGAGGTGCCACCAGCATCGCCCGGCTGGCGGCCCCTCCCCTAATGAGCCGGATCATGTAGGCGCGTTGGTCGGTGATGGGGTCTCAGCAAGGTCCTCGCCTCCTTGTTGGATTCCGCTCGGTCTTATGTTTTCATTAATGGGTCAGGGATGGGGTCACACCTAGTCTGGGGAGGGACGGCAGGTCACGGATGATTCCTCCAGAGCGTGGCTGTCGACCGTTTCTTCACCTGTGCAGGAATGGGCATGCTGGCCAGCGTGTACACGGACGACGAAGAGAGAGGCAACGCCATGGGGATCGCCCTGGGAGGCCTGGCCATGGGGGTCTTGGGTAAGGTCCACCGTGGAGCTGACCGGGAGCCTGAGCGGTGCTGGACGCGCCGGTCCTCCCTGCGTCCGCGTGCGCACGGGCAGACTCCCCGGCTGTCCCCTTTTTTTGGTTTGTTTCCTACGTTTTATGGAGTCTTAGGAAAATGGTGGGACCTTCCCGACCTGGACCTTGCCTCTCTCTCTGACCTTCACTTTGAGGGTGACCTTTAGAGTCCTGCCCACGTGTCAGTCTAGAACTGCTCGGAGGAAGTTGTCAGGGCAACGCAACGCTGCCCAGGGAACCGAGGGCGGCGGCCCCTCGAGTAGCGTGTAGAACAGAGCAGAGAGGCAGAAGTGCAGGGAACGGGCGGCTGGCCGGGCGGGGCGGGGGCGTCGTCCCGGGGCTGGCACGGCCCCTCTGCCTCTTCCTCGCAGTGGGCCCCCCCTTTGGGAGCGTGTTGTACGAGTTCGTGGGGAAGACGGCTCCGTTCCTGGTGCTGGCTGCCCTGGTGCTGTTGGATGGAGGTGAGTCCACGCGGGCGACTTCGCCGGGACCTTGGCACCTGTGTCGGCAGGCGCTCGGGGCCACACCTTCTGTTTTTCTCTCGTAGCCATTCAGCTCTTCGTGCTCCAGCCGTCCCGCGTGCAGCCGGAGGTAAGCAGCCGGGAGAGGAGGGTGCCGCGGTGGCCACGTTGACTCTCCTCACCCCTGTCTTCTCCTGACAGAGCCAGAAGGGGACGCCGCTAACCACCCTGCTGAAGGACCCCTACATCCTCATCGCCGCAGGTGGGCACCACGCCCGCCCCCCCCCTCAGCCCCCTGGTTCTCCTCAGCCCAACGGTGCGGGGTGGATGGCAAGGGGCAGTGTTTGTTTTGCTGCTGGAAACACTGGGTTGTAGAACAGCGTGAAAAGGCAGAACGAGGGACATGGTTTCATAGTGTCGTGGTTAGCATGTCTGCTTTGCCCCTGGAGCCTAGCTGCCCCAGGCTGGGATGAGGAGCTGTGTGGTGAGAGATGGCGGCCCAGAGATGGGACACCCCGCACCATGGGGCAGACATCTGGGCAGCCTGTGCAGCCTGGGCCCCTCCTGCCTCTGTCTGTCTTTGACCCTCACTGTTTTGCATGGAGGGAGATACAGAGAGCCACCTAGCACTGAACGTCTGGCCGTCTGCAGGTCCGGACAGCTTGACTGGGTGTATGGGGGCAGGTGATGTCTTATTTGGACCAGAGGAATTTTAATTCATGGAGTGATGACATGGAGAGGTCAATACCAGGGAAAGATTTTGTTACTTACATTTCCCAAGTAAAGAGGGCACTCCGTGCGACTCAGGGCCACGTGGGGAAGCAGCAGCTGTGGTCAGGAGGCAGAAAGGGGCAGGGGGAGGCCTAGTCCAGCGTTTTGCTGGAGCGCCCATGGGAAGTGCAAGGCAGGGCAGGTAAACAGCTCAGTGCTGGCTGGTTTAATCCTGGCAGCCCGTAGGCCTGGGGGCTGTCCTGGTTGCCTGGCCCCTGCCTGAGTGGATGTAGGGCAGAGGAATATGGTTTGGCGTGTCAGAGCTAGGAGGGGTTCATGGCATGGGCCTAGGGCACAGAGGAGATGTGAACAATGCTGGCAGTTAGTTTGGCCCTAGAATGAATGTATGTGAAAGAGACAAATACAGAATCCCAGAAAACAAGAACAGGTGGGTGAGGGGAATCCAGTCATTTCAGCCTCGTTTTGTGTTCCACCTTTAAATGTCACGAAGAATGAAAAGCTCTTTCTTCATTGCATGAGCACCTCAATCATGATTGCACGAGCTTCTTCGAATCAAGAATTTCACACATTAGAGGGCACAGCACAGGAAGTTCCCAGAACGATGGAATAGTCCCGTGTGCCTTTTTCCAGGTTGTTCCTCATTTACAATGGGCTCTGGTTAACAGAGTGATGCCCTATATACGCAGTTGACTTAAAAAAAAAAAAACATCCCGCAACAGCACATCCGTAGTGAACACGCTCGATTCTGGGGGCATCCCAGGGCGTCACCAGAGATGTCCGTGTTCACTGCACAGTAAGACTTAGGTGCAGCAGCCTCGGGCGCCCCAGTCTGTGTGTGGTCTGGAAGTGGCCTCTGCTGCTGGGCGGCCTCCGGCAAGTTACTTCATTAATAAACTGGAACGCCCTTTCTTCATTAATAAATAGGGAAAGGTAAACCAAATGGCCTCTAAGGCTCCCTTCAGTTTTCAACTTTATGACTCTGGGATTCTAGTAGTTAAAATTCATAATACAATAATAATAAATTATAAAAACCAAATCCTTCTCACTGTCCCCTTGATCTGTATTTACCTTTTTCTTACAAAAGTGGAAGTTCTGGGTTTCCAGGCTGATTGTTCTGGCCGTGGGCACACAGGGTTTAACTGTGTTTGGAAACAGAAGGGACACTCAAGACCCCAGACGGAGGCACACTAACCTCTCGCTCCCTACAAGGGTCCATCTGCTTTGCAAACATGGGGATCGCCATCCTGGAGCCAGCCCTGCCCATCTGGATGATGGAGACCATGTGTTCCCGCAAGTGGCAGCTGGGTAAGGCTGGGGCAGGCTCTTCTGATTCTGGAACTTGTGTCTCTGGGGTGGGTCTCGTCATTGCGGATCTGCCGAGCCGCAGGTATCAGAATGATACCGTTAGACACCCCATGGGGTCCGTGCTTAGGATGGCAGTGAGCTTTGGGGTCTGTTTCGGCTCCATTTTCTGGATCGCCCTGATCGATGCAGAATTCATATAGAGGCATCAGACCTGGTTAGAAAGGAGAGAAGAATGCATGCGGCATGTCCCCATGTTTCTGACCTGGACTAGTTATGTTAAATATACGCGGGTAGAAATAAAATTTATGTAGAAGATGAACAGCAAACTTAGTTTTAAAGAGGATGAAGTTTCGAACGGATTTTTAATTTAAAAAGTGACATAGGCTTACTATAAAAAAAATCAAAGTATACAGACCGAAGAAGTACAGATCTCACATTCACCTTTACCGTCTCCCAGCCCTGTCCTGTGTGACATGCACTATTAACAGTTCTGTGTGTCTTTTCCCAGACGGGTCTGCGTTTATGCTGCGTCTTGAGAAAGGCTACAAACCCAACCAAAGTGGCATCTGACTGCTTACAGCACTGCCTGACCTCTTGTTTTGCAGCGTTTCAGTGTCAGAATGGGTGGATTTACTTCCCAAAGCTCATGAGATTTTAATTTTTAGCCAAGTTACAGACGTACAAACTTTCTCAGTTCAGCAGCAGTACAAGAATGTTCACGAGGAAAACAGCAGTCGTGGCTCCGTGCCCAGCCGTCTCCAACCCCTTCCTTCACATTTGATCATCTTCGCCTCTTTTAGTTGTTTCTTCTGCTAATTTCTTCTATGTCTCTAATAGGTGTACGCGCCCATCTTTTAATTTTCCAATTGTCCACCAGCTTTCTAATATAGAAGGTGCGAATTGAAAGCCATTATTAGACCACCTGAAAATATCGAACAACCAGCTCACATCTCCCACCTTCTGTCCTAAAACAGTCACATCACGGTTTTCGACTAGATTGGCATTCAGAATGGACATTATGGTGACTGTAAACATTGTTCAAAGATGAGCTGTGCTTATCTCTTTCTACACACTTTTGTTTTTCCTGGAGTTGGAAGTTACTGTGTCTTTTCCATTTTCTGTTTTCTGTGTAGTATCATTTATGACTATCCTCCAGACTTGCTGGCAGAGATAAAAGGCCTTCTAAATGTGGTCAGAGTGCATCAGTGGACCTAACCTCTCTGTGTCTCTGCTCGTTTGTGGATGGGTCACTCTCTCCTCCTGGTCCAGTCTCGACTTGTGGTCTGGGTCTTCCTGGGACTTTCCTCTTCCAGTATCTGGACGTCTTTGCTTCTCTCGTTTCCTATATCCTTCCGGTTTCCTCTTTCTAGTTTTCCTCCCTCATTATGATGCAACATGTCCTCCGGCAGCTTCCGGAGAGATGGTGGATGGCGGGTCAAGTTCTCTGAGACCTTGTGTATCTGCAAACAATTATTCTCATCTCACATTTGGTTGATTTAGTCTGTTTCGGTATGTAATTTTTGGTTGGAAATCATTTTCCTTCAGAATTTTGAGGTCACCGTCTTATTGTCTTCTAGCCCCCAGGGGTGCCGTTGAGGAGGCCAGTGTCACTCGCACTCCCCACCCTCTGTCGGAGCTCGAAGGATTTTCTCCCTCTGCAGGTTATGAGCATCCGTGGTGGTGACTTGCACCTGGGTCTCTTCCTCCACTGTGCTGGGCACTTGCTGAGTCAGCCTGTTCCCTTGGGACACCTGCTTTTAGTTCTGAGAAGCTTCTATATTTCTTTAATCCTTCCCCCTTCTCCATTTTCTCTCTCTTCTTTTATTGGCACTCTGGTTGGTTGGATGTTGGACCTCTACATTTATCCTTTTCCTTTCTTACCTTGCCTTTTATTATTTCCATGATCTCTTCATCTTCTAAACTGTTGAATTTTTATCATCAGTATCATTATCCCTTAAATTCAAAGAGCCCCTTTGTGCTTACTCTGCATGGTTTTGCATGTGTTTGTGTGGCTGGGGCGTGTGGGTTGTCGAAATAACACCCTCTTACTGTGTAGTGGGGCGACGTCCATGCCCTTTCCATTTCAGCCTTTTGTATGATCCCCTCTCTCTGGGCTGCCGAGGGGGCCTTGAGCCTTTTCAGTTCAGTTTCTCTAAAGAAACTGTCTCCGTCAGGGTGAACATTTGAGGGAGTAGGGGCAGGAATGGCTCTTAAAAAAAAGCCTTTCGGCCCTCTTTTTTTGAGGACAGCTTCAGCCCTCGGCCTTCTGTTCTTGGTACCTGGAGCCTTCTGTTTCTGAACTTTCTACGTTCTGACTCAGAAAAGGTCTTGCTTCTTGCTGGCTGCTCTGTGTGCAGGTAGAAGGTTCCGGTGTTCTCTGCTGTGCCCGTCACTGCACTTCCTTTGCCACATCTTCCCTCTTACTGCTTTTTTTCCTCTCTCACTTCGTCTGTCTTTGGGCATAAAAAGGAGGGTCGGTAGTTTTCTTGTGCTCCTTTAATAGATTTCAATGGAATTTGGAGTGGGAATGGAGGAAAACCGATAGATTAAATGGGCCCTCCTTAACTGGAAGCCCATCATTCGTTTTATGATAGCATATTATTCTATTTTAAGGTTATATCATAAATTTTTTTTACCAGTCCCTGTTGTTGAACATTCGAGTTCCACGTTTTTCATTAGAAACAATACTGCAGCGAGATACCCTTTATGTGTATTCCTGTTCATATGTGGAAGTATATTTGCAGGGCAGATTCCTAAAAGTCCAGTGGACGTTTTGATAGTGGGTAGCATTGCACAAACACAGGCATGATCAGTCTTTCCCAGTGGAGTGTGCGATTTATCATTTTGATTTATTTTAGCCATCTCTACTTCCTCTGCTGTGGATTTCTTATTAATGTGCTTTGCCCACTTTTCCTCCCGAGTTATTTGTCCTTTTTAAAATGATTTTAGGTGTTCTTTCTATATTAAGATATTAATCCTTTATTAGATGTTTCACACATGTTGACCTTGGTTTGTTGTATGTCTTTGACTTTATCGATGGTGGTTTTTTTTTTGGCTCACAGAATGTTCGAACTACCATTAGTCAGATTGAACAGTCTTCCTCTTGATGTCATTGTCATTTTAAGTGCAAAATGGCTTGTCTCATGCCAAGATTATTTTTCACCCACATTTTCCTCTCATACATTCATGATGTGTTTTTTAGATCTTGGATTTACATGGAATTAATTTTGTCCTAGGGCGTGTGATAGGGATCTGGTGTTACTGTTTTCTGGATGACCTATGGCCCGTCAGTTGTCCCAGGGCCAGAAGTCCTAGTTAGTCTGTCTGATTTTTCCCATCTCTCTGATGTTCAGAATGACTGTGTTCTTGGGTCTGCTTCTGGATCGTCTCTTCTCTTCCATTTGTCTGCTTGTACTCTTGTGTTAAGAGCTTCCTATTTGTATACTATAGCTTTAGAATACTACTTACTGTCTGGAAGGCTGGTCTCTGCACACATACCCTTTTCTTTAAGAATTTATAGTTTTTCCTTCCTCGAGATTTATTTCTTCAGTTTTTTCAATTTACACACAGAAATCTTCAAACGGAGACTCTTGGTTCTGAATGAAGTCAACAGTTTCTGTGCCCCTAGCCTTCCTCAGGCGACCTTAATTTCTCTCAGGCACTTGGCCCTCAGAAACGGTGTCTTGCCAGACGCTACCTCCTACTTCAGACTCGTCCCCACTCTTTCTGCCTCAGGACAGTTGGCCTGGCCTGAGTACCAGTCCCTCTGGGTGGTACATGGAATCGCTGTGTTCTTTCATCCAATAGTCCTTCATTAAAAAGCCTCAGTTGGCCGGAGGGGATGCTGGCAAATGGGGAGGGACTGCTAATGGATGTGAGGTTTCTTTTCGAGATGAGGAATGCGTTTTGGAATTAAATAGTGGTGATGGTTGTACAGCCCTGTGAATACACTAAAAGCGACTAAAACCGTATGAATTATGTGCCAAAACAAAGCAAACACAAGCCCCAGGCAACAAAAGTCATTCAGGGATGGAGGAGAGGTTCTTGGAGCTAAACGGAGGCTGATTCTTTGACAGAAAATTTAGCTCTGAACTTCTTGGCAGCGGGGACAACAGAGGAGACCCAGACTCTCAAAGCTCCGAAAGGGAGCGCCGTGCTTTGCTGGTGGATGGACGTTTGCGGACCCCGAGTTAGCAAATAGTGGGTTTGCCAAAGATGGGGAGATGCTCCGTGTCTTGTGGCTGGCACCGGAAGCCGTTCTTCCCAATTTCCTGTCTCTCGGGTGCCTGTGCTGGTTTGGGCCTCCAGGTGTTTTCAGGAAGTGCTCACACGTGACCTGGGCTTGCCAGGTCTCTCTCCTGGGTGAGCATTCAAACCTGGACACGAAAATTTCAGTCATGTAAGAACTTGGCCACAGAAAATGACCACGCAGACATTTACTTTTTGGACATGGAACGTTGTTAATAAAGCTGATTGCAAAAAGCAGGATGTAGAACAGGAGGTATAATCCCCCTTTTTTTTTTTTTAGGAAAAAACAAAAACTCTTGTGCACACACGCTTATTTATGTGCACATACACTTATAAGAGAAAATAACAGTGGTGATGATCTGAGTGATAAGCTTGGGGATAATTTAGCATTTTCCCTTTGGCCTTATCTTAATGTTCCCTAATATTTTCCATGCCTGTTTTCTTCTGTCGTACAAAATAGCGAAGGGGGGCGGGGAGGACAGGCAGAGGATGCCTCCGCTGCTCACGGATGTGGGACGGCAGGAGCCCTTCTCCAGGACTCAGGAGCTGCTGGTGTCGGTCCATGTTTAAAGCTCGCCACCGGGCAGAGGTGGAGGGGAGATGAAGCAGCTGATAGAGAAATGAGTTTCATTTCTGGAGTGTCTGCGGCTGCACGCGGTCGGCTAAGCCGTGCGGGGTCCAGCCCGGAGCCGGCAGACACCGGATATTAGCAGCTCGGGTGCCGGCCACAGGGCTGAATTTCATCCACTGTAATCACCACCGCGGTGTCTACAATTATTAGTTTTGCTCACATTTGACTGGTATCGGTCCTGATAAGATGTCCTTTTCATAAATTTACAGGCATTGCCTTCTTGCCAGCGAGCATCTCTTATCTCATTGGAACCAATATTTTTGGGATCCTCGCACACAAAATGGGGAGGTAAGATGAAATGAAAATAACGTTCACTCTGTTATAATACTGTCATTCTTCAAAAAAAAAAAAAATTTCGGTGTTTCTGGCCTAGCTGTTACAAGTCACTGTTATGCTTTCCATTGAAAATTTGCCCTGGGGAAAAAGAATAGGCATTCATTGATGGTGCTTTTTTGTTTTTTGATAGGTGGCTTTGTGCTCTTCTGGGGATGGTAATTGTCGGAATCAGCATTTTATGTGTGAGTAAAAGATGACATTTAACCAGTGGAAACGGTCTGTAAATAAAACTTTTGCTTCGGGCAAGAATTTCCAAGAAATATTTTATAGCAGTTCGAATTTTGTTGATACTGAGTTTTATTACATCTTCCATTTTCTTCTAAATTTTGTTCTTCTGAATTTTTATCCTTTTAAAAATTTTGGACGAGACTTTCCAAGGGATATATTTCTATCTTATGTCAGTGGGAAGTTATTTAGAATGTTTATTACATAGTTTATATTTAATTCCCCCCCTCATCATTGTAAACATTGTAATGTCTTAAACACTTTAGGGCAAATACCCTGAAATGACAGCAAGATGTTTTCTGGAATAAAACATCTACCAATGGCCAACATCTCCAGATGAGGCCTCAGGGTCCTTGTCAGAAGGGGCGTGTGGGCTAGGCTGGTCCTTCACATCCTGCAGTTGACTGGTTTTTTCGTGATGGTCACGAAACCCATTTCAGCTTCTGCTTTTAAAGATGCAGTTCTTCCCCAAACCTCCTCCTCCTCCTCCTCCCCCGTTTCCTTCAGAATGGAACACGCATACCTGGCTGAAGAAAACATATAAGACTTTGCAAGATGATTTAGAGTTGGACGTCATGTGATTAGAGTATAGTGTTTATTTCCTTTTACAGATTCCTTTCGCGAAAAACATTTATGGACTCATAGCTCCCAACTTTGGAGTCGGTTTCGCAATTGGTAAGTCCCAAGAGCTTTGTGCCTACATGTAAACCTTGGTTTTCCCCACTACTAAGAAAGATGTTCCTTACTCAGGAAGACCACAGTTATTTAACCTAAAATTTCTAGAAGTTGGAGAGGAGGCTCTGGGCAACCGATCTCCACCCAGTCCAGCCTGTAGGTCACCCACAGAAAGATACCCGCTTCCATGTGGTGGCCATTTGTTTCCTGAAAACGAGTATTTTGAAAAGGCTGATATTAACAGGAGCGTGCTGACAGACCAGCGCTGTGCTTGGGCAAACAAGAGAATCCCTCCCTCAGCTCTTTGTTTGGGCTCAGATCTGCGAGCGGACTTCCTCAGATGAGGCTGGGGCACAGAGGCTTCACTTGTATTTTTTACGAGGTTGGGTACAGAAAAGGTGGACCGGTGTGGTGTTGTGCTGCGGGACTTTTCATGGGCAGAGGAGACGGGTCTTTGTAATGTACGGGAAAATCTTGTTACTATTTTGAATAACTACTATACATTTTTTCTCTTTGGTAACACAAAGATTAATCACAATAAGAGTAAACGCGGAGTCTACCGCAGGGTAGAGGCAGGAATTTAATCTCTGACTAGCACGGGAGACCGCAGAGCCCTTGCCGCCCCCTGGGACCAGGTTAGGGTGCCCTGGTGCCTGTAGGGCTTCTCACAGAGGCTTTGTCGCCTCAGTCACAACTGTGGTTCATTTTTCAACTCTTTGCTTAATGTCCAACTCATTTTGGTTCACTGGGTCCCACGCCGTGCACGTCCTAGGTGATCAGCACATCAACTAGTCAAGTGAAAGAAATGTGGGTCCTCCTGCCCCCCGCACTGGTGGGGTTGAGGGAGCTGCCACTCGAGGGCTCTGCCGGGTGTGTTCGCAGACGGGGCTCGGTTTAGCCAGTCCTGACCCCCGCTGTTTGCTGGGTGGGGAAATCCACGCTCAGAGAGATCAGGCGTGGGCATGCTCGCCCAGCTGGGATGTGAACCCAGAACTCTGAACACGTGTGCTCTTTCCTTGTGCTTCCTGACCCCAACAATTCAAGAGACCAGAGATCTAATACCGGTCCCGGGGGTGGTCGGTGTTTTTCCCCCTCCTAAATGAGCAAACCTCTTTCAATTACAGTTTCCTGAGTAGGACCAGATGATCCCTCAGACTCCCTCATGTTCTGGTTCCTTCTGGTCCTCCCTCCCAGTGCGAGGCCACGGCGTGGATGGGGAGGAAGCTGGGCGAGGCATGTAGTGTGCTTGTTGAGGGCAAGGGGTGAGTGGACCAAAAATTAGTGAGTCAGGAAAGCACCGGCAAGAAGCAGGCTAGGGGTCCACACAGCCAGTGCCCAGCAACTCGCTGGATCCGAAGGATGCAGGTGAGTCACCAGAGGACTGGGTCCCCTTCACCAGAGGACGGGCCATCCAGACAGTGGGGGAGAAGGTCGAGGCAAGGCAGAGAATGGGCAAATGGTGGCCTGGGTTCTGGTCCCAGCCTTAGCTCCCTTCACTCGGGCCTCAGCTGTCAGGGGTTTGCCTCAAGACTTGCAGGTGGCAGGGTTGCGAGGTGAGGACGCAGCCCCAACATTCAGCTGTGTTCAGTTCACATCGGTTTTCTGTCGACCGTGTTCCCCGGCTGTCCGCAGGCATGGTGGATTCGTCCATGATGCCCATCATGGGCTACCTGGTGGACCTGCGGCACGTGTCCGTCTACGGGAGTGTGTACGCCATTGCCGACGTGGCATTTTGCATGGGCTATGCGATAGGTAAGGACGCGGGCTTTTCGAAACGACCTTTTGTTTCAGCGCACGGTAGTTAATGCCTACCGCACGTCATTTAAACCTTCGCGTCCTTCTGCATATGAGGCATTTTACAGAGAACCTTATCTCATTCCCTGTTTCCTGAAAGGGCCTTCTGCTGGCGGGGCCGTCGCGAAGGCAATTGGATTTCCGTGGCTCATGACAATTATTGGAATAATTGATATTCTTTTTGCTCCTCTCTGCTTTTTTCTTCGAAGTCCGCCCGCCAAGGAAGAAAAAATGGTAAGTTTTAGGATGCATCGAAGTGTTTCTTGATCATTTTAGCGTGGGCTCCTGGATGCATTGCTTCTTCATGGCTTGGTTCTAAAATGTGTTTCTGTTCTTTTGGGCAGAACTCTCCAAACATAAGTGTTGAAAGTTCATTTTTGGTTGCTACCACATAGGACAGCTACTTCTTTTACTATATCATGAATTACGTTTATAAATTTAAAGAATGAAATTATTTTTTGTACATAGATTAGCAGTCAGTAAGCTCTTTTGCCAACCAGATATAAACATGGGATCGTTCAGTTTAATTTTCTATGGTTCTTGAAAATCTTGGACATATATGTATTTTTTTGCCTCCTGTGTTTACTCCTAAGATTAGCCATCTTTGGTGCTGTTTGCTTTTCTCCTAACCCTTACAGCTTTCAGTAATAGTGTCTCAGTCTTTACTCCATGAGGTTCTGGAGGTAGTTTTAGTGTAGGTAACAGACCCTTACGGAAAAGTATCACATCTACACCTTTGGGCACGTGTGAGCATGTGTAACCTTGAAATTCATGATTTCATGCCAGAGTCAAAGCAAGAAGCAAGACAAACTGTTCCTCTTCTGAACAAGTTCGGAGTTATCAAGCCTAAATTTGAATTTTCTGATAAGCATTCATACCTAGTGGTGGTGGTGGTGTTGTTGCTGACTTTTTAAACACGAAATGGTGATAGATATTCATCCAGCTAAAAGAACAGTGCCTGAGATTAAGAAAGAATGAGAGAAACAAGGTGAGGGGAGATGGCATTTTTGGTTTATGAATGGGTGTGAGGGTCACTTGTGATATTCCCTTGGGAATATAGCAGAAGTTCTTTTTGAACCAAAATAGGTCTGAATGCTTTGACAATTCTTGATCTGCCCTTTTATTTTTCCCAAATAGTGGATTGAAAGACATACACAGACCCAAAAGCTAGGTTATATGCAGGCTTTATTTAGGGGAGAGGGGCATTTTTTTTTTTTTGCATTCAGCATATTTAAACATATATCCAGCATTGTGCCCTTTATTATATAGGCTTTAACTAGATACTTTTGAATTCCTTGTAATCTGTTGGACTCATAGAAGAGGCGTGGAAGCTACTGTGGACATATTCGGATGGAAGCCACCCCTCCTTCCTCTGGCTTAGACGCCTGTCCAGCTCTGAACCACCATATTGTACATCTCTTAGGGGACTTGTTTTCCGGCCAGGTGCTTTAAGTTCCCTTTCTTTTTTGTCTGACCAACCCCAGCACAGCACCTCACCCAAATCACGGTCATAAAATTCTCCCTGCGACAGCTGAAAACGGTCATTCTGTTGCCACCATATGAATCTAAATAAGGCTCATCACCTACAAAGGCTTTCGTCGCCCAGGAGACTGTTGGGAGACAGTGAAGGGCTAGCAGGGGCCTGGGGGCGGGACTGTCACGTGGGGAGGTGACAGCAGCTAAGCACAGGGGGAGCGTGGGGATTAAAGGCAAGAACCCCTACAGAGTGCCTAGCCCGGGTCTGGCACACAGTAAGCGCTTAATCAGTCCTTGCTCTTAACCTCCATCTCTGGCTCACCCTGTCGGCCCAGCGGCCCCTCGGCGCCCCCTTCCCTTCACCCCTCTCTGAGAGGAGAGCTTCCCTTTGCTATTTAGACCCCAGAACTGCTGAGCGGGTTTCTTGGCTGAGGCGGCAGACGTTAGTGGCTCTTGTGTCATCCGTTTGTCCGCATCAGCACGATGGCTTATCTGAGGCCCTGGAGGAAATGAGTGAGGTCTGAACGAGCAGAAGCGGGGTGAGAGGACGCTTGCCCAGCCCGCTGTGGCCGGGCAGCCCGAAGGACGTCCGCCGTGCGGGCCTCGGGACTGTGTCTCTTTTCACGTTGAAACCAGTGCTTCGGTTCCTCGGAAAAGGAGAGAGAGCGCTGCAGGGAGTGGAAGAGACGGTTCCGAAAGGCAAAGCACGAATTCCAGGCTTCGCCGTTCCCTGTAGCGTGTCGGACACCCCAATAGGCGCCCAGCAAGGTGAACCGTTGCAACCTGGAGAAAGGACTTGCAGCGAGGGACTGTGCCTGCCCGTCACTGCGGGCATCGCAGCGGGCGCCATGTGCCTGGCATCATGGCAGTGAGTGAGGGTGGCGACTAACAGCTGCCGCCTACTCGTTGTGCGGGCCAGGTGGGGAGAAACCCGAGGGGACCCCGTAGCAGCTAATGACAAGGGTAAGAGGGCAAGACAGCAGATGGCAGTATGCCATGGAGGAGAAAGGCCCAACAGGACAGACACGGGTCCGCGTTCGGGGCCGGCAGTTCCCAAACGCGGGGGACCGTGAGAGCCGGGATTCGGCAAACAAACCTTAGCAAATAATTCTTTCCTTAGGCAGCATTCTGACAATGTGGTGTCTGGACTTAAGCTGTTTGACATCGAAGAGTCTAATGCTATTTTCCCAGATCCCAAGTCATACAATCATGAACTAGTTAGCGAGATTTCCTTTTGGTTTATTGGATTTCTGGTGGTTGTCGTCGTTATTACTAGCGTCGAGGTATCAATACAGGTGGAGGAAAGAGAAACTGAAGAGTCTCAAGTATAAGGAATAGCAACACTGTCATTTGAGGAAAACCAGTCTAGTTACAAGCCCAGGTGCAGCCCATAGCTCTCAGAATACCCAACTGAGAACTGCTGTGTTCTGGTATGGATTTAGTTCTTCAGGTGGATGAGTTAATTTTAAAGATAGATAGGGCACATTTCTTACACCTTACTCCTGAAGTTCTAATTGATGCGCAGACGGGAACGTAGGTGGTTTGAGGATGTGGCTTTCTTTTCCTGGGTGGCTCCAAGCTCACCGAGGTCATTCTGTCGTCTTTCCAGCTCCTTCCTCCGTGCTGTGGGTCGGGCAAGGATAGGCATCTAGAAGCGAAGGAGACTGTGTACATTCTGCATATAATAATCTAGTTACGGGTGTCTCTCTGCAAGGCGTTTCCATGGGTGCAAAACCATCATGACTGATTGATTGTAGGTAAACCTTTTCTCGCACGTAGGCCTGGCATTTTTCTAAGCCTCGAGGCCCGGAACACTTTCATTTAATGCTCTTACTGCTCTGCTTTGCATCCCAGCTTCACACGTGTGCTGCTTGCACGCTGCGCCTGGTCCAGCGTGTTTCTACCACGCCAGAGATCCTGACTCGGCTGTGTCCGACACGAAAGCAGGCATTTGGCAGGGCCTAGCATTCAACTCTCAGTGATGGGGTTTTGCTCGGAACCCCCATGACACCCTCCTCCTTTCCTTTCCTCTTCCGTGGAGAGTCAAACACACCTTCCTCCCCACGGAGTGCATGGAGTGCTGGTTCAAATTCCCAGGCGGCCCACGGCCGCTCTGTACGTGTCTCCCGAGCACTTGACTTACACACTTGACCCTTTTCAACCCTCTCTCTTCATGGCACTTCCGGAATGTTACATGCCATCTGGCTTAATCGTGTACAAGTTGTTTTACATGTAAACTTATTGTACAATACACCTTTCAAAAGAGGTTCAGAAGCCAGACAGCTCGTGTTCAACAGCCACAGAACACGATTTCCATGACGAAAGCTCCTTTACCTGTGTAACAAACGTGGTTTGGCTGCGTTGATAAATGCTGACCATTTACACCTGTGTGGTGTCAAATAATCAAATAATCAGTTTGACTGAATTTCCCTTGCAGCACAGTTTGAGTCCATGTTTCACGATCAGTGCTAGGTTGCAGGGGTCCTTAAGAAGGCGACATATAAGCAGTCAGGACGAATCGTAGATAAACTGAGAGGCAGAAGGCAACCGTGAATATGGCAGAACGGTGACCATCTATTCCGAGGCTGCCTCACTGTCTGCGGGCCCAGGGTCCAGGCCCCCTGCCTGGCAGCCAGGGTCTGCAGTCTGGATCTCCACGGTGGCAGGGGGGCTTATGTAGTGTGTCCCTGTTTTACTTAATGTCCCGTTTGGTGAATAGTCCTTGGCATGCTCATTCCCGCACTGCAAGTCCTTTCGAGCCTTCAAGGTTCAGCTCAAGCCCCATCTCCTGCACATCGCTTCTCTTGAGTGCGTCACCCACAGCGAGCGCCCACCCGTGGGGCCTGTCATTCCTCGCACGGTGTGGTAACTCAGTTGCTGGTATAGGACCCTAAGGCGCTGCCGTATGTACTGAGTAAGTGCCCACTCGGCTGTTGTCAGCCGTGACTCTGCACTGGTCCCAGGTGATGCCACGTGACTGGGCAGTGTTTCTCGCAGCTCACTGACACCACTCTCATGTGAGGGTGGGGACCTGGAATCTACCCCCCGCCCCAAGTGATTCTGGGGCATGTTTCTTTGAGGATCATTAATCTAGGGAGATGAGACCTTGAGCTCTTTGGGGGTAAGGACACATCCATCTGGGGTGAGCAGTCCTGGTATACAATGTCCGTTGCCTCCCTTACTTCCGAAATTGAGTTCTTTATTAAATACATGTCAGTTCATTTGGAAAGAAGCGTAGTAAAAAATGGGAGTTACATTTGCAGATGAGAACTTGAGCTGGCTGCCTAACTTAAGAGGGTCAGGGATGTCCTTACCTTAAGACCTGTCACACGGGCAGATCCTTTTAGAATGTCTTGGGCAATGACAAATGGATTAAGCATCGATTGGGGCCACAAAAGCTTATCGAGTCTGTGGGACAAAAAAAATGGGAGGAGAAGCTAACAAACCCCGAAAGGCTGCACTAGGCCTGTGTGACATAAATTTTAATCCACATAAATGTTCCATCTAGATTTTCAAGCTGCACAAAAGGTATTAGGGGAATAGTTTACGTGGAAGGAAACTCCGAAAGACATAACCTGACGGGAGTTCATTTCGGCCGTCACAGTGTCCCCCTGGCGACCTTCACACCCCTGACTGTGCCGTGGAGTGCGGCTCAAGGGTAGACCTTGGCGTCAGGCTGCCCGGACTCACACCTGCCCCACTCTAGCTGGACATCCCTTGGTCGAGTTCTTTAACCTCTGTGCCTACACGGGGGGTTAACACCTCACACACACGGTTGCCGTTAACTTGATATTGCTTCACGTGGTCCTGGTATGATAAGCATCTGCTGTATTATTAGATATCATGTGTGGTCTGTACACTTCCAGGAGGAATAATGACTCAAGTGCTGATCAAATTGACCATTTTTTAATTTTCAGTAACAAGGGAGGGCAAGAGATGTTTTTGTTCACAAGAGGATTGTATATGTTTTTAAATCGTACACTTGAGCCAAGGGGAGGGCAGCCAGGAATCGTGAGGTGCTCTGGAAGCACCGTTTTTGAAAAGATAAGGGCCCGCTGATATTTAGGGAAGCTTAAGGGGTCTGTGCAGTGGTCTTAAAATACAGTAAGGGCAGTCTGTGCAGATGGCTGGAATCAGAACTGGATCCACAGACGGAAACGGGAGGCTCTAGTCCAGCCTCAGGTACGTTTCTAACACGAGCTCACCTGATTGAGAGAGCACGTCCCTTATTGTTGCCACAAGGAAGTCTGTGAACAGAAGTGGGCTTGGGTAACCTCCAGGAATTCCCCCATCCAATTCCAAGATTCTAAGTGTAACTTTTCCTAAGCCTAACTTGCATACCCTTCTTCACAACTTACAGGCTCCTGAGAATTGACTTATGGCCTCTGGCAGGTATAATGAAAGTACTGCAGAGACCACTTCTGCTGCGTCCTTCCGCCTGAAGTTTTCACTGAGTGTAGCACTCCAGGATTTCTGGGCCAGGCACCTGGCAATTGCACCACATCGCTGGTTATAATGGGTGGTACTATATATGTGTGTTATATATAGCTTTCTATACATACATATAGCTTTCTATATAGCTTTCTATATATACACACACACATATATATATAGCTTTCTGCATATATATATACATATACATATATAGCTTTCAAAGCAGTAATCCTTAAAAACAGTGTCAAAACCATCTTTATGAAACAGGAAGTTAATATATCTGCACTTTGCTCTCTTTTAGGCCATTCTCATGGATCACAACTGCCCCATTAAAACAAAAATGTATACTCAGAACAACATCCAGTCGTATCCACTAGGTGATGAAGACACTGAGAGTGACTGAGACCCTCAACAATCATCGAAGTATTTAATTGTATCAAACAGTGTTTCCAGTGAAACGGCCCATCCAGAACTGTCTGAGTCATCCCATTCATCCCTGGTGAAAGAGTTAACAACCAAAGGTTATTATTTTCCATGGTTATGATAGATTGCCAACAGCCTTATAAAGAAAAAGCAGCTTTTCTAGGGGTTTGTATAAAGTGTTGAAAACTTTATTTTATGTATTTGGTTTTATTAAATATTATACAATATATTTTGACGAAATATAGTGTAAATCTATAAATATCTGAATCCAAATCAAATATAATTTTTTAACTTACATTCGCGAACACTTGGGCAAAAAAAAATCTTATATTTTTTCTGAATATTGGTAATGAGTGTTTAAAACTAAAGCACACATTATCTCCGAGACACTTCCAACAATAAGAAACTAGAAGGAAGTCAGAAAAACAGACTCAAGTAAGCCGGCATGTGCTGTGTAGTGACACTGAGTGTTGAGTTAGTCGACTTGTAATTATTATCGGTATGTTTGAGTGAAAAGCTAGTTATCTCAAGTGCAGAGGACAAGAACATGAGTCAGTCATCTTTTGGATTTATTCATAAATCTTAGCTGGCATTAGTTACTTGTGTGTAATCATCTACCTGGAAACAGGCGGTGGTAAATTAAATGTTTAGATGTCATGTGGTTGGCAGCAAACATGAAGGACAATAAGAGAAAAATAGTGAATGTTCTGAAAGCAGAGAAAAGCACCCAAATGGATAGTCAGGAACAACCAGAAGCTTTCCCTTTAAGATATATACTTGTCTTACTGGATGAAAAAAAAATTGAGTAGATGTACCTTATACTGTCAAGGTTGTTAAGCATAAATTATATCAACATCTAAGTCCCAAGTTCTAGAAAAGAAATTTAAAAGGCTAACTGCTATGACATAAAAAAAATCAGACTATATCTTTGACCTGTTTGGAGGTCATCCAAGTGTTTTCTAGAGATTAATTTTGAGTTGTCTATTATTTTCTAGACTTCTGAAAGTTACATCAATGTGCAAACAAATTTTTAATGAAGGCGAAGGAGGAATGAAACTGTATCTTGAATCATGTTAGGAAAACAGGTAAAAATAATAGGGTGGTCAGGACACACCCCCTTTCACAGGCAGGAAAAAAATGAACATCTAAAAACGTCTGTGTATCACTGTATCATCTAGTGCTGTGTAACGTAGTTTTTCTAAGCATGACATTGCTGTGCCTTTTCAATGTAACAGCAAATACTGTGTTAGTGAACATTGTCAGTTTACATGAGGTTTTGTATGAGATATGGAGTGTGAAGATAGTGTGGAATGTCTCAAATACTTGTTAATTCTGTAGTTCTGTAATTGTAAACAAAAATTAGCTAATGTTAGTCCTTTCAGCTAAAATTGTTTCTGTTAACTTGGACCAGGAGCAAAACACTTTAGAACTTTAATTCTCTAGGGAAGCTAGCTAATACGTCATATCCATTTATGAAGCTTTTCTGTGGGGCTCTGAATGACTTGCAGTTGTCACGTGTAGTGTGTTGGAAGCAAACCAGCTTCCCACTCATATAGTTTCTATCTGGCAACTTAACCAAGTCTGTGACTTGGGAAGATGGCTCGGAGGCAGGTGGTTCTCTACTCCACGGGGGAGAGCCTTACCAAAGAGTGTGCTACAAATCAATTCTATTAATGGGTTTGTAGCTCTCCTGCCCCCAACACCATATAATTTATTCCCATTTTTGCCTTTAAGGCTTCAGTCTTTTCAAGAATGACTGGCAACGGCATGCCTGCTGTTGATCCCTAGAGAGAAAAGATTTGTTGAGTTTTTCAGAACTGTTTTGGGAGCAAAAGAGATCAGTTGTTTGAGGAGGGAGGGAAAATTGTAAGGCCTTTTAGATGACTGGAGTTAGCAAGACTGCAAAGGTTTTATTTTTTTAATGTGTCAGAACAAAGAACATACAGCTCTCTGGACATTTTGAGCAGAGGTGGTTTTCATTGTTTGTACCTGGCAAACAGATACAAAAACCCTCATGAGGTAGCAATGAATATTTAATTCTCTTTTGACTGCTAAGTGTATCTGCCTAAGTCATGTCTTAGCTAGTTAATAAATCTTCTGAACACTACTGTGCCTATTTGTTCCTTTCTGATAAACCAGACATTTTCGTTGGAGTCAAATACCTAAGGCATTGTTTTGACTGTGGAAATTTAATTAAAAACTATTCTTCTCTGCTTTCAGGCGCATCAGGTAAAATCCACTCCCGGTTAGTTTGAACCATACATTTTGGCTTCGAATAATGTTTTAAATTGAATATGTAATTAGTCACATGTTGTCAGTGTGAAAAAATTGCAGTAAGTTATTTCTTGCATCTTATATATTTTCCCTGATTGCTGTGAACAAGTGTAGCTGGTTGAAAAATACTAAACTAGCAGCCATTTGATCCAGTGTCGCATGGGCCCCTGAAGTCCCATAAAACTTAGGTGTGCCATGTGTCTGTCTTTTAGGGGTGAGAGTCCACAGTTTCAATCAGATCTTAAAAGGCATCCATGGTTTAAAAAGAATTAGGGGAACCCTCCTTCCCCTCCTTTTTAAAAGGAAAGTTATTACCTCAATTTAGTAATAAAGACAATACATTGTTAAAGGGATTTTAAATTCACTTTTCAAGGGACTTGAGATTTTATCATCTTTATTATCTTACTATTATTAAGAGCCAAATTTTCAAAATGCCTTTAAAAAAATTCAGATATACTTAAATTTAGAACTTGACAGTACCCTCAGATTTTTAGCTTGTGTTTTCTTTTCTAAAAATCACAAATGGCCACATAGTATTCAATTAGTTCTGATATTGAAGAATATGAGGTCTAACATTAAGAAATGTAGCATATTAATCTGATTCTAAAACAGGCTAAAATGTTGCACGGCTTGACTAACTAACCCAATCATTAAATACCAATGTAGAAAATACACTTTAAATAGTCTAATGACTAATAGGTAGCGGAGGCAAATCCATAAATCTGTACTTCAAAGCTTAAACACCAGCAAAACCAACATTTAATGCTTTTATGTAATTTTCAAAATAGCAATTTTGTTCGGCAGAGATGGACTGTTAAGGTTGTTTGCACGGCCAAATCATACCAGGTGACATTTCACAGAGATGCAGCGATCACCTTTGTTCAGAGATGTCATCAAATGAAGATATTCTTGTTTTCTGTGGTAGTTTTTATTTTATTATTTTTAAGCTATTGATAACATAGCATGGCAGCAAGATTACACAGGAATGTAATATAATACACTGTTTTTCATTGAAGCCTCAGACCTTACAGCCCCCTAGGCTATCTGGAGTGTTTCGCCGCACTAGAGGTACAGCTGTGATGCCTCCACTGCTCCTCCCGAGATATATAAAAATATTGCACTACATTAAAGGTAATTTTACAAATATAATCAGCAGCATTATCCGGAGCTTTCCATGACTGTGGTTCTACAGAATTAAATACTTTTCCGCACGAGTGTTTTTTTTTTTTTATGAAAAGTTTTGTATTATTTCTGCAGCTCTTTTCAGGCGCGTCAGTGTCAGCAGCCTGGGTGTCACTAACACGTCCACGGCATGACCATGAACACTGGCCACTCACAGGCGCTCCGCCTTTCCAGGTGACCAATGGTAAGTTGTTTTTTTATAATAAGATGAGAGTTGGGTCTTAACTGGGCAGATTATTTCAAGCCTATGTTACAGAAAAGCATTTATTTAGCTTTCAGAGAGTTTGGTGTATAAAGACTCTATGGCGGTGGTTCTCTTAAAATGTCAAGCATGCTTAAACAACGGAAAAGGGTACATACAGATATATTTTTGTTATTGGTCAAGAAAGTAGCTTCCTAATATTCACTTCTGACAGAAATGAGAACTGGCTATTGATTTTAAAAAGGGATAACTTTTCTACCTCAAAAACCATTTATCATCCATGGGAGTCACACCCTTTATGTAACTATAGCTTTTCACTGCACAGAGCACTCTTGCAGTATGCTATTGTTTCCCTCACAATCCTGTGAGGTAGTTAAGAGTAATATCTTGTCCCTACTTCGAGCTGGGGAGACTGCATGGAGCCTTTCTGTGGCTTGCCTGTGGTTATATGGTTCATTCATGGGCCAGTGGAAGAGCCTGAACTTTAAACTCTTGTGTGGCATCCAGGGTTTATGGACATGGGCTAGAACCTTACTATTAATCCTGCGATGCCTTTTCCTGTCAGCCATAGAAGCTGTCCCATCTCGTTTTACATTCATGTCAGTTTCACTATATATCAATTATCATAGTAGTTACCTACAAAAGGGGAAAAACGCATCCATATTTTATAGGTGTATGACGGGCCAGGCTTTACGATATACCACAGAGATCACGCTCACAGGTTTCCTCAGTCACGTGTTACTGCGATCCATGTGAAGACCAAACATCAACAGATCTTCATTTTCAGAGAACAGGTCCCCATTCCTATAGATCTATACTGCCTATTTTTATTTCTTTTTCTTTTTTTAAATGAATTAAGACAGTCTGAGCTCCAGAAGCATTCAGAATGATCACTGTTCATTTAAGCCTACAGGATCTGTCAAAGCAATACACCTATTTTGCATGATCCCTCTTCTTCACATTCTCCTGCATGAAAATATTTCTAAAATCAGCCAAAACAGTTAACAGTCATTTTAAGAACAGTCCTCTGAAACTTTAAATATCCTTGCACATGCTTTATTTCCTATGGGAGAACTGCAAATGAAAAGTAATAAATGTTTAGAACTTCCATTTAAAAGGAAAGCAATATTTTGAAAGATTATAATCCTACTGATTACTGGTTTTTAATAATCTCGTTATCCTCTCTACAAACTTCTTTACCAACTGCATTCTTTATTTATTCCCTATGACACTGTTTTTCAATGCAAGCTCTTCAAATTATCACTATATTCTTCCTATACTTCAACTGCATAAAACTTCAGAAAAAGATTTCAGAGGCATAGAAAGCAAACAATATATGTAATTTTTTTTTTTTTTACTAAATCAGCATAACTGACTAAAACCAGTGTCTGCTTTTATGTTACATTTGGCAAAAACAAAACAAAAAGCACCTCCAAAACCCCCAAATCATAAAAATCTCGAGTAGAGATGCCAAACTTCATAACACAAAGAGTCAAACCTGCTCCCTCAATGATTGCTGCTGTCGGCTCAGGCACGCAGCAGATTGGTTATAACCATGATAGAAATAAAAATACTACGAGAATCTGGACAGTATCCTACATAACACTAATTCAAAAACTCAGAGGAAGGTAAGTAGCACTAGACATCACATACATAAACATGAAAACTTAGCTTACATAATTCCGTAATTAGAAAAAGTTAAAAATAAATTAGTAAAAATAAATTCCCAGTATAAACCCAAAAAGCATAGCTATAAATGCAACCTGAAACAACCAATTTCGTGAGCCAGTCATGTTTTTGCTGAAAAACCACCTTTCCATTCTTCTTACATAAGCAAAGAACGGTGGAGAAGCAGGCCGAAGTGCGTTATTAGAGGGTTTAAACGCGGTTGTATCTGTGGTACGTTAGATGAAACTTTCCCAACACCTCAGAGTTTAAATAAACTGTTACACAGACTCAGCTGGGCCAAATAAGTCATCTGATATGCTGCTGAATGGCTGAGAGTCTATTAGTTGGGTTATTTCATTATCAAGGTCTTCTTCGGTATCATCTGTGTACTTGCTTATTTTTTTGGCGTGCTGGTCTAAAGACAAACTTTCCAAAGACTCGATATCTTCAATGCCTGCTCTGTAGTGGATCATAAGAAGTGTCAGAGCCTGTAATCTTTCACCTGATTTGGCCAAAGCTGCAGAAAGAAGGGATTTTTTCCTTGTGTCGGTTGTCTCTTCTTTACTTCTCTAAGAAGGGAATTATTATGTTCCAACTCCTGATCGATCTCATTCTGCAGTTTATCAAGCATGAACTCTAGTTTCTGGATCCTTTCCTCTGTGGGCAAACCCCTGTACAGGTCACGACCGATTTCTTTGACTGCAATGAAGACGCTGTCATCCAGACCACCCTCCTTTCTCACTAACTTTATTCCTGTGTTATTTCCCCGTTTAGAAGGACTGTTTGGACCACAGACCTCTGTGTCACTGCCTTCGTTGTCTGACGTGTTGGGTGTGTGTTTTGGTGACGGTTCCACTAGATCAGTTCCTGGTTCAGCAAGGCGCGTTTTAGAGGCTTGACGCAAGTTTAACAAACGAGAACTAGTATTGATAATATGTCTCGTCAAGCCTGTTGTTTTATTGACTGACTTGCTGGCCTCAGCGTCAGCACGAGGAGGCAGGCCTAAGAGGGTGTCTTGTCCGTCCAGCCTGAGGTTTTTCAGGGCCCGGTCTATCCGCCTATCAGTTGCTCCGCAAAGAGGCGTCTCTGCCAGACACTTCTCCTGACATTTTTTATGGCAAACATAAGCACAGAACATACACTGGGAAGCGGCCTTAGTCCAGACTTTTTTCTTGCAGTAATCACACCAAGTTGGGTTCTGGAACTGTGTATCCTGGAAACTGTGTTTATTTTCTGTTAAACCGTCTGTCCGACACAGTGCTGCTCCTCTTTCGCTAAGGCGGGAAGCTCTTCGACCAAGTGAAGTTCTTTTTCTTTCTCCAAGTTAGTAACTATAGGGTGGTCTGGCTCTCCTTCTTTCAGATATTTGAAGTGAATCGTTATATCGCCAAAGCAAAATTTGTCATTGAACCCCTTTTGCATGCTCAGATTGCGTAGCGCGGTCCTCGTGACCATGGCTTTAGGTGACGGCGCTTCCAGTCTGAACTTGGAAAGGTACTCCATGTTCGATGTCGCGAGGCACCCTAAAGCCACCTCTTCGAGTTTTAGGCTAACGTGCCCCAAACAGGTGAGCCCCCTAACTTGAAAGGATCCCTGCACCACAGTGCAATGTTTAAGTATCTGTGGCAGGCTTCTATGTCAAAGAAACAGGCTGCTCCGGTTCTTGTCCATTTTCCTAGCTTATTACGATAAGGAATTTCTGATGATTCCCACGTCTGAGGGTCATCTGAACTGTCCTTAGGAGGGCAGGAACTCTCTGAAGTTAAGTCTCTCGCCACTTCCTGTTTTGCTAAAAACTGCTTAGTTGCAGCTACATCTTCTATGTGATCCATATTTTTTGCTTGCTTTTCAGCAGGTCTATCTGCTGGAGGAGGAGGCAGCACCTTTTCTGGCTTTTCAGCAAGAACGTCTGGTTCCACCTGATTTGGGACGTCAGCAGAAGGCAAAGGAACTTTCACTTGTGGTCGTGGTGGCACAGGTGGTTTGAGAGTGGATCCTTGGGTGGGTTTTGACACTTGTGCTGGGTCTGTTATCTCAGGTTTTAGAGCTAAGGGCTTATTTCCTTCTTTGGATGGGAGTTTTGGTGGTGGTGGGTGACTTCCTACAGCTAATTTACGGTTTAAAACTGGCGATTCCGAGGGGCCTAACACAAAGTGTTGCTGGAGTGCGTTTGGGACTGTGACTTGCTGACTGTGCCTCCTCTCTGAACTCAGTCTGTGTTCTGATGTCGCTTGCCAAGTCTTCAAACTCAGAATCCAGGTCTCTGTTTTCAGTATCTACTGCCAACCCAGTTGCTTCCTCCTCATAATTTGGTTGGCATGAGCTTGACAGAAAGTTTTCTTCCAACTGTCCAAAGTTATCTTGCAGCACTGTACCTTGATTGCTCTGGCCAACAGGCCTTTCATAATACACCAGGACTCGGTCACCAGCCTGCTTGATAAGCTTCAACACTTGCAGTGTGGATGTGATTTTCACTCCTGTTTTAAGATTTTTAAAAGGGAAGACATAAATTACTAAAATAAAAATCACATTAATTGCTAAAAATAATTGCCATTAATTCATGCTTCGTTCACTAATGAAAAGTAATATGGAAACGTCCAAAATATATTATTGGCTTTTGGATGCATTAGTGTACTGATTATAAAACCCTTAAATGTAATGCTGTCCTAGAAATGTTTACCTTTTCAAATCAAATGATGACATGAAAATCCTTAAACGGATGTGTGAAGATGCTAACTCCTAATTGCTTTCCATTCCTAAGTTTAAATGATATTATTTCTCAGTTTAAGTGAGCAGAGTGAAACCTGTTGAAAAGGATTTTATTAATGGTTAAACCAGACTGAGAATGATGAGAAACTGATCCTACTGAAGGAAATCCCATAATGTCAGGGATTACAAGCTATGTGATCAATGATTCAAATTAAGAGATGAATGGTGGACTCTAATAGATTGTTTTTATTAGTGTTACCCATCAAACAAATCCTTTTCAGGACCAGAAAGAACAGGGAAGGCATAAGTTGTTTTAAAGTTAAACAAGTTTGTTACTATCTGCATCTACATCAATAATACCTATCTTAAGTTTTCATTTTATTATTGTCTAATAAGTGTTACATTAACAGTTCAAAATTCAAAAGGTATAGAAAGATGTACAGTGCAAAATCTCCCTTCCACCTCTATCTCCTAGGCATACTGTCCCTTCCCTGAGGCAATTAAAGCCAGTGGCTTCTGGTATATTCGTCTAGAGATTTTCTCGGTGTCTCATTTAGAGGCTCTATTTGTTTCCTGCCTCCTCCCTGCCCTCCCCCAAATAGTTCTTACCCAGGCTATCCCTTTCTGTAGGACTCAGAGAAAGGTGAGAAGGGGTCTTAGGACCATCCTAAATAAAGTAACATCAGCCTCAACTAATAACCTGATTTCAGAGTTCCTCAACCTATAGCCTCTCCTACTTTGACCGCCCAGGTAAGACCATGCTCTAGACCTGGTCATCACTTGGAACTTGTCCACAGCAGAGATCGTTCACTTGGAAAGTAATCTCTGATCGCAATCTATTTTCCACCTCTTACAAGTCCTGTCGGCTACCTGAATCTGTTGAGGTAATTTTCAGATCTAATCATTCCTCCCTCGCTCTCACGATCCAGCTGGTCTGATAACATGTGCTGTTCTCCCTGACCTCACTTTCAAGATTTCAATGATATTTACATCAAGATTTTCAATTCTTTTGCCCTAGCCCTTTCCTCTCCTAACTACCTCTCTCTGATCCCCAGCTTTGCTAGCCCTACCATCTCCCTTTTCTTCTGAGCTTACCACCTGGTCTAGCACCAAGTTATGCTATCCAAGGCACTCAGTGCTGTTTTAGCATTCTTTTGATAGGTCTCTAAATAACTAAGTTTCGAAAACACCAGCTTCAAACCTTTCCTATTCCCCTGAAGCCCATCCTTCCTGCTCTCTTTCATTCCGTAGATGACATCACCTTATTGGATTCCTCCTCCCCATGTCTCCTTTAGCCCTTTGCTGCATCAATTATCCTTGCTCATATTTTCGTTTCCTTCCGCCTTCTTTAAAACCTCCCTTTTCCTTGATTTTCATGACACTGCACAATTTGGTCTGATCATCTCCCCTCCGCTTGCTTTTTCTCCATCTATATGTGCCTATTGTATGCAAACATTCCCACAGTTTTCTCTGTCATTAGCTTTCTGTTTTGCTCTCTCCCTGGATTACATCCATTTCAGTAGTTTCACGTATCAACTGTTCCTTTGGTCTTCCCTCTTGTCCTACATTCCCTACTTCTGGGTATCACCGGGACATCAGACACTACAGGTTCAGTGCAGTTAAAATCCCTCTCTGACTTTCTCATCCTCCTGTCCTCATGTGAATCAACTGGCCACCCACCCAGCTGACCTGATTTGAAACCCAGGGATAGCTGACTCCCTAGATCCACTCAGCTGTCAATTCTGTCGAAGTTACAGTCCATTTTCATCCCTTGTTCAGATCCTCCTGATGACTGGATTTACTGTGATTCCTCACTCACACCTTCCCTATTTTAATCACCAAATATACTGCCCCCAATTTTCCTAAAGCTTCAGCTCAAAAACCTTTAGCCTATAAATTCATCACACTGAAATCCAGAGCTTTCACATACGGCTCTAAATGATTCCCACATCCTTGACTTATACTGCTTCCCTCTAACCACACCGTGTCCCAGAAAAAACTGTAGTTTCATATGTGCCTAAATGAGAACTAAGTCTATCTAATGATCTGTAGTAGGCAAAAACTTCAACTCAACCTAAATCCATTCTTTGTGATTTAATACCCGCCCTCATCTCATCTCCTCCCCAATCACCAGGAGCTTTGTGGAGATGGCTACTGTGCCTCTCAGGACTGGCTGGCCAAATCAGGATTCCTTTTCTTTTGGAATATTTGAAATATGCAAAAAGGTAGAGGAACTACTATAATAAACTTCATCACTGAGCTTCCGATACAATAAACATTTTGTCAATCTTATTTCAACTGTCACCAATCCCATTACGAACTATTGAAAAGGTTATTGTATATACATATAAACAAATTAGAGCTATAAAAAATGAATGTATACTGCACCTACCCTTTATCTCAATAACGTTTTCTTAAGGAATGTTAGGTAGGAAGGGGCGACTTTTGCTTTTTCACTCTGCATACATTTATATTGCTTGATTTATTGTTGATAATACCGCTGTGTAAAAACAAAAACCTTTAAAACAGGACATGAAAAAAACTGATCCTGTAGATAAAACCAAAAAAGCATATGTGTAGAAACTGATACTAAATTGTGGTTTTTGGCTGAGGGAGAGTAACTGTTAGGTGTACATTAAACAACTATGTAACAGATGAGGTTTATTTTATGGCTTTGTTATCCTGTCTGTGGACCAAGAGCATCATCTGGAAGCTTGTTAGAAATGCAGAATCTTAGGCCCTACTCCAGATCTACTGAATCAGAATCCACATTTTAACACTACATCCAGGTGATTGGAATACACAATAGCGTTTGAGAAGTGCTGTTTATGACATCATCAGAGAAATTTCCTTGTGAAAATATTTACTTTGTTGGGCTTCTAGGTGTGTAACCAAATAATTTTTCTTATTTTACTGCCATGATGGATTTGAAACAAAGGCAGAGTTTCTTTGACATGTAACCAAGGATAACTGTTCTTTAATTTAGGAACTGATTTACCTTGTTATTGTCTTAGCTGTGAGAGAATATACCACATTGCCTTTAAAAGCATAACTGTGATCAAATGCATATTAAAAAAAAACTTGATCAAAAGCCCATGAAAAAAAAAAGGGTTTGGGTACCGTTTTTTTTTCTCACAGTGAATCTTACTGCTTATTCATAAACATTCAAGCAAATAATCTGCCTATCAACAGAATTTTTGTTATTAATCCCATTAATAGGAAGGTAACACATTTTTCTGCAGGTGATAGTAATTTGGGCTGCACTCTGAATAACAGCATAATAACAAATGGCTGGCCAGTCAGGGACAATATGGAGCCACCAATATAGGACCATGGGGCAGTTTCAGGTGTGCCCTCTTAGACAAGTACTATTAGTCTCTCTCCTGCTTGTTATCTAGTCCTAATTGATAGGGGTGTAGTGTTAATACTATCAATTTTAGGTTCAGAGTAGAAGTGGTAATGATCACACAGACAACTGCTGACTTTTCTTTCACATTCGTAAAAAAAGCAGGATTAGAGGAAGAAAGGAAGGGAAAATTAGAGGGATTATAGAAAACTGGTCTAAAGTTTTTTAAAGATTTATGCATTAGGACTAAAATGGCATATATATTTTAAATTAATTTTTAAGGCTTCCTTCAGATTTTTATAAGAAAGTTATTACTTTCTTTACATTATAAAAGTAACATGTGCTTATAAAAACAAGAAGGGAGAGGAAAACTCCCACATCTACTCTCTGGTTTCTCTGTAAAGTGTATTGCATATTAGCATAATTACCTCCAATAGCAATCAGTCGATCTCCTCGCTGAAGATCTGCAAGTGCAGCAGGTGAGTTTGGGGCCACAGTCTCAATTATTATGACATGCCCAGCATACCCGTCAGTTGACTGGACAAGGCGAACTGCAAGTCCGACACTCTGTAAATTCCCCTTTATTAATTCAACCTTTGATAAAGAGAAAAAAATGAAAACATTCAAAGGAGTGGAGTGAGAAAACATTAACAGACTGAGCACGCTACAGCTGATGCTGAATTGTACCATGGTGACTGTTATTACAAAGGAGGAAGGAAATCTTTACTGTAACAATATAAATTCACATGTGCTCTGACTGCCTATTTGGGCCATCAAAAAATCACGTTCTTCAGTGTGTCTTATTAAAGATACATGCTCACTGTGGAAATTTTGGAAATAAACAGGCAAAATGAAAACAACTCCTAATCATATTATCTAGAACTACACTGTCAACAATCTAACACGAAATTGAGATCCTATTATGAATGGAAATATAATGGGAATAATCTATGTCATTAGATGTACTTTGGAACCTCTGTTTTTTTATGGTGTGCTGTTATTTATTTTGTTGTGGGGGCAAAGGAAAAGAGTTGACATTTATGTTTTATTAAGAGTTATCTTGTTAGTGGGATATACTGTTCTAACTCATCAAGATTATTGTTTTCTATAAAAATGTCATCCAATTTATCAGAAGTATGTATCCAAGATTCATACAGCTGTGATGAAAAAAAAAAATGCTATCTGTCTACATTCAAATCACTGATTAAAAAAAATGCCACATCCCTCTGGTGACAAGAATTCAATCTCCGTTTATCGAGCTAAATTACGAATCAGTCTAATTGTACTATTCAGCCCACATTTCTCAGTTCTGTTCTTCAAGGTGTCTCAGGAGGGACTTTGCCAATCAACCAGCTAATACCCAGATATATCACTGTCTGTAACCCTTTAATATAGAAATCCCATTTCAAAGCTAGAAATTAAATTCTCTCACCTAATGACATTGGCAGGTCAAAAAAAAAAACACAAAAAACCAAAAAACCTTTATTGGATGTTGTTCTTTCATATGAGTGTAATAAATTTTGTAAAGTTGCTTTTAAATTAAGGAAAATCTTAATCATATTATACTCAATGTGAAATGCAGTCGTTTTGATTACTTATAGGTTTATCAAAAAATTTCCAAAACAACCTTTTCAAAATACATTTATGTTTAAACCTCTAAAAACATCTAATTCTTGCCTTATGATATAGTAATCACCTTATATATTATAAGTGTATTTCAGTTAACAAAAGCCTTTAAAATACATTCTCTCAAATCCACAAATATATTCTGAATATAAAGAGTGCCAAAGCTAAAATTTAGAATGTAAATTTTTCTAATATCAGAAAGCGAATGGTAGCAAATACATTAAAAACTAAATTACATGGGTCTGAGTACTATACATTTTAAAATCAACACCTGGAATGTTTTTTTGATATACTCTTCATTCTTAAAATAGAATGGAAGGGACGGACTTGAGATGAGAACTCAGGCTGGTACAGGCTTTTGGATAATTCAGTTTATTTTCTGCCCACCAATCATATTATTCCCTTTGATTTTCTTATTTCAAATGATCCTTGAAATATACATTCCAGATGGAAGAGAGATAAGGTTTTCAGTAAGAATAATCAGTAAGGGCAAACACTGAATTATTTCCCTTTCTCCCCATTTTTTATCAATTATTACCAGTAAATGCTCTTAATTTCATACTTAAACAGGGAACAGAACCTGGCACCATTTATTTTACTTCTTTCCTTGTTAGAGTATAAAAACACTTTTTAATTAAAAACCTACTGAAATAAAGCATTTAAAATATGACTTCTCAAAAATTCTCTTACTTTAATATCAAATTTAAGGTTTATAAGACCATCCAAATGATACTGTGACTTTTGGAACAAAACTAACATCTCTACTGGGGCAAGACCATTTAAAAACAAATAGCCAAAAAATACATACTGGTTATATAATTCCCCTCCATACACATGTATCTGTATTTTAAAATTATAAGACTATTGTATATACCATACATTATAAGACATACACCATCAAAGAACCTTTTAAATGAGGTAAAAATACATAGGAATAGAAATCCCAAATACTCTTCCTACAGCTGGGGCATGTGGCATGTACTCCCTGAAATATGACATCATTGCCCAAGAGGTTTTGGTTTTTAAGACTGTGGAAAATTAAAAATTACATAAAAGCACAGAGAATAGTTAAAATGAACCCTGTGGTAGGTTATAAAATACAGTCACAAATTACTCCTATCCTTTATGTACATCCCTTTGCAGTTATTACTTTACCAAACCTCCCATTAGAGATGTAACCTGTTTCTCCACCCCTCTCTCAGAAACCAACATAACGAGAAACAGTAAGCAAGGACATGGATGATCTGAACATCTGTGGAGCACTATACTTAACAATGGCAGAATACATTCTTTCCAAGTGCACATGGTAAATTCACCAGGATGTGCTAGTTCATAAAACAAGTGCTGGTAAATTTAAAAGATTGAAATTCAAGGTATATTCTCTGAATGGAATGAAACTGGAAATCAACAATAAGATAACTAGGAAAATCCGATCAAATATCTTGAAAGGAAAACAGCACAATTCTAAATAATTCAGGGTCAAAGAAATAAGAAGGGAAATTTAAAATATTCTGACTGGAATAATAATAAAAATACAACCTATCAAAATTTGTGGGATGTGAACTAGTGTTTAGAGAGAATTTATAGCTTTAAATGCTGATATTAGGGAGAAAAAAATTAAAATGAATGTCATAAAATTAAAAACTTCTGCACTTCAAAAGACACATTAAGAAAGTGAAAAGACAAGCAAACAGACTGGGAGAAAATATTTGCAAAACACTGATTTGAAAAAGGGCTTTGTACCCATCAATATATAAAGAATTCTTACAACTAAGCAAGCAAAGAGGCTAACAACCAGATTATGTTCAAAATATTTGAACAGACAACTCACTCACACACACACACACACACACACACATAAATGGCTAATAAGCACATTAAAAGATGTTTAATTAATCACTGCAGAAACACACATGAAAAGCACAATGAGCTGCTGCTGCTGCTATCCCTACTACTGGACAGCACGTAATACTAGAATGGCTCAACGTAAAGGCTGACACTAGCAAGTGTTGGTGAGTACACGAAGCAACTGAACAAAATATGAAATGGTACAGCTACTTTGGAAAAATTCGACAATTTCTTATTAAGTTAACACACCCTTACAGTTAAACATTCACTTACCGTAAACGTGACCTAACAGTCCTGTTTTAGGTAGTTTATCAAAAAGAAAACATGTCCGCACAAAGATTTATTTATATGCAAATATTCACAAAGTATCGTTCATAAAAGAACTGGTCATTGGTGAATTGATAATCAAACTTGTATATCCACACAATGGAATATTACTTAGCAACAAAATTTAAACATTAATACATACAACAGATAAATCTCAAAGACATGCTAAATGAAAGGAGTCAAACACAAAAGACTACACTCTATGATTCAATTTGTATGAAATTTTAAGAAAGGCAAAATTATAGTGACAGCAGATTGATCAGTCCTTGTCAGGACTGGCAGTCGGGGGCTGGAGATTGAGGACAAGGAGCACAAGTTTTCAAGGTGATGGAAATATTCTGTATCTTGATTAGAGTTTAGGTTACATGACTATACAATTACCAAAATTAACCGACTGTACACTAGTGAATTTGCTGCATTTAAAGTATGTCTTAAATAAAACAAAAACAAAGAAAACCCTGAATATGCCATTTTTCTAAGATACTTAAATATACA
Source organism: Eonycteris spelaea (assembly GCA_003508835.1). NCBI lineage: Eukaryota > Metazoa > Chordata > Mammalia > Chiroptera > Pteropodidae > Eonycteris > Eonycteris spelaea. Next base: position 8,325,101 of record PUFA01000004.1, on the reverse strand, counting down.
GATCATTGCTAATTCATTCAGATAGCCTCTGATTTTCCAATATAGTTAATTTAATAAAACAACTTGTAATGAATTTAGATGGTCCTTAAGTCAATCAGGAAGGAGAGCATCATTTAGACAGTTTTTCCATTTAACTTATGTCAAGCAAATGCATACTGACTTTTAACTACAGATAACTGGTATTACTAGACTGGTATTACCAGATTAAATACAGACATAATTATAAAAAAGAACAGTGTCTGAAAGAAAAACAATGCTTGAAAATGTAAGCCAAGTTTTTTTTATTTACTGTTAAATCAAGAAAGAATAAACTTAAGCCTTTTTATCAAATACTTGTATGTAGTTAAACAAAAGCACTTATAATAAAGGGCAACAGTCTTGTCTCTCCAAGACCCCATTCCCATTGCCATAGCAACCACCTTTAAACTGTTTCTGTTTTTAGCCGTTGTAGGGATTACTTTTCTCTAGATAATACAAGTTTTCTTAACATATCAAATTTTAGACAATCTGCTGACTTCCTCCTATTCTGACAAGGATGTCAGCCCATTCTCCTTTCCCCAAGTTACAGTAGAGTTACATCACTATTTTTAGTTTCTCTATAAACCTCTCTATAACTTTAATACCCTATACTCGCATTTCTTGTTTCATCAATAGACAATATAGGCAATATCCCCCTTGATATTGATTCTCTCTCTCCCTTCACCTTTCTGCTTCATATCTTCCACCTTCTAAACTCTACCATCAAGGCTGATAACTATTCATGTTCAAAGTATAATTAAGCTGTCAAAGTTGACTAATTCTAAAGGCTCAAGATGAACAGTATTTACAATATTATGACTAGATATATAAATATTCATTGCAAAGCTGGGTATCATTATGTTTTCTATCTTGTATAGCCTTTTTTCTTTTAGAGGTTTTATTTTCTTTCAACAAAATAGCTTTCACTTTAAATGTAGGATTTATATAAGCACTACTTCTGCTATTAGTTCTTAAATTCATCGTCTATCCATTCATTTACATATTAAATTATTTAGCACCAGATGAAGGGAAGTTTTCTTTAACGCCTACCCTCACTCCGCCAAAAGAAGCCAGTTAATAAGTGTTGAAGGAATGATCAGATTAGAAAATCACCTATTTATAACCATCCTCAAAGATAGGAACTGATTAAAAAAAAAAAAAGACATAGTCAACCAAATTTAATGTATGAATTTTGATGAGATCCTAGCTTAGAACAAAACTATAAAAAAATATTTATGGGACATTGGGAGCATTTTAATAAGGCTGAAAATTAGGTGAAATGAAGGAGATACTAATTTTCTTATGTGGGATAATGTTTTAAAGCCCTATCTTTAGAAGGTTCATACTGAAATATTTAGGGGTGAAATATCAGGATTTCTACAACAACCCCTGCCTATGACCTTAGGCAAATGTTAACTTTTCTGAACAACATTGGTAAAATGAGGTATCTATCTCAGGAGTGGAGCTATGAAAAGGTTCAGTATCTATTATTGTTATTACTAGTAAGACTTAGCACTAGTAGTAAAAAATAGGGGTGGCAAAAGGAAATCTAAAAACCACTTTGCTGTATATGAACTCAACATACAACTAGAGAAAAATGGCAAATGTGAAACAAACATCAACTCAGGACATTAGAATATTTAAATTATCTTATATAATTCAAAAATTAATTTATTTTTACAGGATCAAGCTTGAAAAGCTAAAATAATTTTATGATTAAAAAATCTTTACTAGAAAAGACAAAGATGACGATTAATGTCGACATTTAATAGGAGACCAATGGCTAGAAGTATGATGAGCTCAAGCATGGTCTTAACTTCCGAAAAGTAGAAATTATGCTGATGGTGGTAAATACCCACTTTCCCACAAAACTGTAAGTTTTCATCCCTTTAGAAAGTTTCCTCTATGCGGTAGATTAAAGATATATCAAATAAAAGGAAAAGGAAAGGGTCAAAAAAGGAACAGCAGGGAGAGAAAAATTGTATTTCTCGCGGACAAATAAAAGCATAGTAGACAAAAAATGAACATGGAACAGTATTATATTGTCCTTTGGACTGCTGATCATGAAATCTTTATTAAAAAAGAGAAAGGAGGGATGAAAGTGAAGGCAAAATGTCTGTGATAACAAATACAGGTATAGATTATGGATGGGAGGCCTTCAGTCAATCCTATTAATCATCATGTAATAATTTTTCCTTTTTCACGGGAAGCCAATTGGATGTTTTTGAGTTCTATCAAAGTCTGGGTGCTCCTTTATTCCAAAAGCTACAGTTGAGGAAAAGTTACATCTATAGAACTTTTCATTCAAAATCTCTGTAGACAGTGAAAGTTTGCTTTTTATGTTTCTTTCAGAGAATGAGGAAAACTGGTCCCTCAGTGTCCCAAGTGATGATCAAGATTTTTGCTGCAGGGGCAGGGGGAGGTAGGTAAGATTAAAAGTCAATTATTTGGTGATGGAAGGAAATCTAACTCTGGGTAGTGAACACATAAGGCAATATTATATGACATACTGCTGAATTATACCTTTGAAATTTATTTGATTTTAATACTGTCACTCCAATAATTAATAATAATAATATAAAAAGATTTCTGATACAATAAATGGGGTCATAATACCCTCCTTTGAAACAGTCATCTGGTTACATCCATGGAATTTGCCTAGAAGTTTTAGGCCAAATTTTTCAAGTCTAAATATGTGGCTATATTGTCTATGGCCATGCCACCCTAAACAAGCCCGATCACGTCTGATCTCGGAAGCTAAGCAGGGTCAGGCCTGGTTAGTACTTGGATGGGAGACCACCTAGGAAACCAGGTGCTGTAGGAATGAATGATTGAATGAATGAATAAATAAATAAGTGGCTATATAAAGTACATAAACTCCAGGGTCCTGAGACTGCTCAGACTACAAGGACCCCTACCTTCATCACAGTGAGAGCATCATAGCCAGTATTTAAATATTAGTTAGCATTAAGCTATAGTCTAAGACTGAAGCACAATGTGCTATAAGATATGTATGAATACAATGTGCCGGGGATTCCAGGGAGGTGACGACTGCCTCTGGGTGAGTGGTCTGGAGAAGGCTTCGTATAAGGGGATGACGTTTAGGCTGTATCTTAAAAAATGAGAATTCTATATGCTTATTAAAACAAACACTAATGTTTGCCAAGTTCTCCCCATCTCTCAGCCTATCTGCAACGCTCTAATCCTCAGATGAATAAAGTGGGAACAGCCTTGCTTACATAACATGGTTCAACTGTTCTGCCTCAGGAGATGGTCAAGGAGCATTCACTGACCCAAGCTGGACCAATCAGAGTTCCTTCCTAGATGGGGGGAATTCAGATTTAGAGATTCCCTATATGGAGGAAAGATAAATTAGCTGTAGGCATCTGTGCATCTTCTTCCAGACTGAGAAAAGTGGAGAAAGCCAGTCTGCAGAGTGAGGAATAAAGCCGGGAGCAGAGAGGGGAGAGGCCTGACAGTGGTTTTGTGTCTGGTTCCACTTTGCTTGTAAGGCTTGGCTGCACTACTAAAAGCTACGCAGAGCCTAACTCACGCAGCCATGAACAGCGGCTGTGACGCCTGCCTGTGGTGTCCGTGAAACACCATGGTGTCCCCAGAATAAGCACCCCTTTTTTGCCTGTTAGTTTTAGTGGGTATGTGTTTCAAACACGTTCTAGCTTACCAGACATTGCGTTAGAGACTGTCACATACAATATCTCATTAAGTTCAAAGTGCTGTATTATTCAGTAAACCAGAAAGTTACAAATACATCACAAAGGTAGAACGTAAAGCGTTTTCTGTGCTGCTCAGCTTGTGTCGACTGGCCTGAATTTTGCTGAAAACTAAAGGTAGCTTTCTGTTGGAGGAGAAATACTATTTCTAGTATTTTTTGGTATGACACACATCAAAAAGGTTTATCAATTGTCAAGCATTTCTGACACATACTAAACAGCTATTACAGGAGCTGAACTATGAGTCAATACACACAAGATTGCAGACAGCCAGCATTTAACTTGACCGATAATGTCAGATGCAGGTTAAAAAAGTCTAGCTGTATGTGCATCTATCTTGTGGAGAGCAATTTAGTAAATACATCAAGATAACCTTTAAGAGCTCTCACACTCTGACATCCCTTTTAGCCTTTCTTGGACCCAGCTGGGATGCCTTATTTTCACCTGCGGGAAAAACAACATATTGATTTTTTAATCCCTTTCTAACGTGGATGTAGTTGTATAGTAGGGATAAAAAGAGGATATATTTTAATAACACATCAATATATCTCTTTTACAAACTGTTCTCTCCTACACGAGCTTGTAACATTGAAGGGAAAAAAAAGGAAGAGAAATTAACCAGTTATACTTTTAAGCATTCTTTCATTAAATAAGTTTCTGAAAAAGACATCATGAGGACTATTTCCCAGCTTTTGTGGTTGAGTAGTGGGGCAGGGAAGGGAGGAATGAAATGATAGTCTGTACACATATTACCTGATGCCGGTATAAAACTGAACTTTTAACAGCAGGCTTTTAAATGCAGGCAACCATTCCCAGCCTTACTGGCTCATAATGTAAATCAATATCTATTCTATCAGAATTCTCATATTATAATAATAAAAAAAAGATGCCCATGACTTTCAGACACATTGGTGTATTCTGTAATTCCTCTCCCCAAAATAAAATGGTGGTGACATTTTCAGAAAATTAGGTTGACCTAAGAAACACATTTTAATGTAACCTATTGCAAAGCTACTAACGAAAGAAAAGTAATGGATAAAGAAAAGTAATGGATAGACATGCACTAACTGATTTACTCACTGACTCAAACGCTTAGGCACAGTGTGCTGGGTCTCAGAGGCAGTGAAAATCACAGATGAGCTTCTCTGGCCTCGTGTAAGCAGGAACAGGAGGCATGAACAAATAACTAAAATACTTGTGTGTGTGCGTTAGAGTCACCTAACATTTAGAGAACAGAGAAGATATTCCTAAGAAAGTATATTTAATATGACACTTGAAGGATAAGTACGAGTTTGCTAGGACAGGTCAGAAGTAGAGGAATACATCTAACCAAGAGGGCAGTGGGTCTGAAGGGAGGAGATAAGAGCTAGCATGATATATTTGGAGAACTGAAGAAAGTTCAGTATTACAAAGCTCTTTGATAAATTCAGTCTTTGTAAAGGGAGAGAGAATCTTAGTCGATTAAACTTAAAAGAGCTTTCAAAAGAAAAAAGTATAATGTCAATCCCATTACTACTTTCCTGCCCAAGATGGTCAAAGTAAATAAATGGTGACTGTGGTCAAAGCAGCATTTGAATGTGCTAATTAATGCTATGTGACTGGAAACTTGAATGCATATAATATTTAATCCATGCTGATTCATTTATGCCCTTTAAAAAAGGTCACAGTTTCATGAATATTAGCACGAGGAATGTTTTTTCTCAAAAAAAAAAACCCAAAACCCTTAAAAGTCAAATGTTTAAAACTGTTTTTCCAATTGCTTCAAAGTTTTATTGCTTGCTGTAAAACACACCATTTACAAAACTCATCGATACACGTATTTGTAAACCACTGAGTGCTTCTCTTTTCATAGGCTACTTCTACATTATCCATATTCCCAAAGCTCAAGTTCTCTAAACCTAAAACACACATTCATAAAGCACAAACCCAGGGAGTCTACAAATAGACTTCTCCCATGAATACATTTATTTGCCCAGATTGACCCCAAACGGACATCAGTTATGAAAGACACAATGCCTAAGTTCTGAATGCCTAAACATAACGGACAAAATGGTGAGTAGTAACAGAAAGAGGTCTGACTTGAATAGTGCAAGGATTAGCTCTAAGTCCCTGGGCAAGTGCAGCCCAGCCTTGCTGCCTGCCCAGCCTCAGGGCCAGCATCCAAGGGGAAAGGTCTCTGGACCACTTCTTTCCTACCTATTGGGGCAGATTGAAACCCAGTTCCCCTTTCTTCCTTCCTTCCTTTCCAGTGCAGTGGATGAGGGCCCCAAGCCAGCCACCATAGACCCAGGACAACAAGATTAAATGGGAAAGAGAAATTACACTTAACACTGCTCTTTTCAGGGGGCCCAATACTGGGGTGACTTCAGGACAGTGATGGCCTGGAACAACAGAAGAGCTTCCTATAACTTTCTTTTTTGAGAAGCATGATGACATGAGACAGCTAAGTGACAAACAGCATTTGACTCTACCAGAGGGGAGCCTTGGAGTTCAATCCCCATCATTAGCCACTTCTTGGAAGGCCATTTCTAACTTACTATACTGCACTGAATCTCCGGTGGTTTTGTTGCCTACATTTTTAGAAAATGTAAAACTTTACTCTTTCAGCTATAGCGGGTGTTTGTAGACTGGCTAAGGAACCTATACAGACACAGTTTATGTGGGAAACTCCGTGTTTCTGTCAAGCCAATACCTCCACCCCTTCTTCCTCCTCCAGGTGTCATTTCAGACCAGTTCCTTAGCTTCGCCTACTTTGTCATAGGTTACAGAGATTCAGCCTTCTTTCTCCTCCTTTTTAAAAACCACCACCACCGAGGGTTCGTTCCTCATTCTTACACACTATTCTTGTTGAATAGTGTGCTTCTTTGGGGTAATAAGAATTCTCTAGCTGCATATACATCCTATGGAGGGGTAGAATTCAAGTAATTAGTACAGAGATTCTAAAAACAATTAGCTTATAAAATGAAGTTTTCAAAAATACATGCCTAAAATTAGAACTATTTGTTTATACCAACCAAATACCCCAGATATCCTGGGATTATTCAAATTTTAAAATGGTCTTCAAAAACCATTCTATTAATACAGCATCCCAACATCTGTCAGAAAGCCACTTGGGTTTACAAAATTTGGTCGCTGTGTTTATGAGAATATGATACAGCTCCTTTGGTCAAAGTAACAAAAACTACATGCTAAGGATTTCTAGAAGGTGACTAAAAATCCTCGTTTTTGATGGGCCATTGTACAAATCACCTTTACCTGGCTTGCTGCAGGACTTGGCAAATAAATTCTAAATATTAAGGACCCAGGCAATTATGACTAGTGCATTAAAAATTTATTCCCAAACTCTGAATAACAATTGACAGGTTAAGATTTCTGAAACTAGAACAACTCATGTTAAATAAGTTATTGAGCTGTTGCAAGGGGAATGTCTATGTATCTCATGGTTGGCACAGAAGGTACTAGAGGTGTAACTTTCTGGTCTTTTCATTGAACACCAGATGTTGAATCAATTTGCTTATGGTTACAGGGCACCAATTACTGCCAGGCTAGGGACCAACAGCTTACTGTCCATCTCAGAAGCAGCAACAAGGCTGTTGAAGATCTGGGGCCAGATTTCATAAATTACAACCCATCACCTTTAAAAAATCACAACCACATTGATGATCTTATGACCTCCATTAGCGCCACACTAAACACTGAAAGAAGCATGTATTTTTGTTCATATTCATTCTCTCACCTGCTCCTTCTGCCTTTTCTCTTCTTTCCTACACACACACACACACACACATACTTGAGTGTGAAGTAACATTTAGCTCAATTCTGAAATGAATGAGTTAGAACTACACTAATATTACTCAATTTCTGCTTATAAAGCATGTTTCAATAAATTACAATTCTAAAAAGTTAATAAAACAATTTCTAGGTTCTAGAATGAAAAAGGGAAAACCTATAAAGGAAAGAAAATACTTAGTTTCTGATGGGTCGGTCATTCTGTACCAATCTAACCCACTTTTAATTTTAAACGCAGGCAGCTTTAAAAGCACAGAATATGTAAGCTGAAATATTTCATGGGACCCTCACCACCAGGTAAGTATAAATTGTTGCTTCCAAGGACCCAACTAAAGTCTCAGTCATCTTCCATTCAAGCCCCTCACTCTAACAGAAAAAAAAGGGATAACTGTGTTTATTAGCTATCTTCTTTGAAACTGTCTTGTATGAGCAAAGAGAATTCAATTTGGATGATCATTCAATTTACATGATCATACTGCCTTTTTTACAGAAAGTATGACTCTTGAAACACACATGACAAAGGTCTTGTTTTTATTTCTTGGTATAAAAGTAACACCCACAGAAAATTTCAAAGCTCTGTCATTAAAGTTTAACCAATTCATAAAGGTTTAAATCAGAACAATTCTTAAACTCAACTTGTAAACTAGATGATTAAAAAGAATCTGTCAGGTAAAGAGAAGTGCTACTACTGAAGTAAATTTTCATGCCCCTGTCCCAAATGATGACAAAAAATTATACTCTTAAAAAAAAAGTCTTAAAGGACATATTTGAATTGAACATATTGAATAAATCTTAAATTCTCTCACACGGATTTTACATGTAAACATTTTCTTTGTCAGCAGAACGCCTGTATTTCCACCTATTACTAAATAGTTTTTAAAAAGACAAACTTCACTGAAATCAGCCCCTCCTCAACACTAGGGAAGATGTGAAATTCTTCTTGAAGGAAAACTGCAAGGTCTGGGATGGTTTATATTCAGTGCTGGGTGTGAATTCTGGCTCTAATTACTAGTTTTGTGATCAAGTGATTTGGCCTGTCTCATTTGTAAAAAGGGGGTACTGATATCTACCAACTGTGTTGTCAGAGTAAACAAAATTATGGGAATAAACGTCTAGCATAATCCAGGCACTTCCATTCTCTCCCTTCAGATAGGTTAGGAAGACTTCTTTCTGGGGTAAAAACACAAGTGAGGCCCCTTAATCTTCAGAACAGAATGCCGGGTTGGCCCTCTGATAACCTGGTTTCTAAGGAAACTGGATGGTAAATTAAGGCTGTATGTATCTTTTGGTTGCCTCATCTGAGAGACAACAAAGATCTAGAAATATGCTGAAAATTTTACTTGTACATTATACAAACACAACTGACCTAAGAGATCTAAAGAACAAAAATGATACTTCTCCCAGGTTCAAAGACCTTTAGCAAAGTAATCACATCCAAATGATTACCTGGCAATACACTTAGGTTTCTTCTTTCTTTTTAAATCTAATTGAAGTCTCCACTAATGTTTTGATTCAAAATTAATTTAAATTTTATATAGCCATTCCAGTGAAATAAAAAGCTCTGAAAAGTATGCAAAGTCTGAGGTTGTTATGGAAACAACAGAGTGGAATACTCTTGCCCTTAATTCCTTTGTCAAATAGAAAGAGCTCTCATTCTGAATCACCAAGTCAACTCTCAGCTTCATATATTATAACTATACTGTTGCAGGGTGATTTACATCTTACTGAAAGGAAGTGTAAAAGCCTTAGAGACAGAATTTTTTTTATCTTTTCATCTTAAAGTAATTTCAAACTTACAGAAAAGTTGCAAAAATAGCACAAAGGATTTCCATTTATCCTGAATCCTGATTTCCCAATTGTTAACATTTTTTTCTGAACCATTTGAAAATGAGTTACAGACATGATGCCCTCTTACCCTTAAATATTTAAGTATTTTCTAACAAGGACGTTTGCTTTTATAACCACAGTACAATGATCAAAGTCAGAAAATTAACACTGATACAAAACAATTACCTAATCTACAGACTTTATTCTAGCTGGATGCAATTTTAAAATACGTACCAATATTTTTGTATAATCATTAATAAAGGAATCACTTACATAGGCGGTCAGCAAACTACAGCCTGTAGGCTGTTTTTAAAGAAGTTTTATTGGAAAACAACCATGCTCATTTGTTTACTGTCTGTGGCTGCTTTAGAAGTTAAAACAGCAGAGTTGAGTAATTGTGACAGTGATGTCTAGCCCACAAACCCTAAAATATTAACTATAAAAAGTGTGCCAAACCATGACTTAAAGATAAATGTGTATGAACATATAAAGACATTATAGATTTCTCTACAACATCAAAAAACTGCAAACAGTCTAAATGTTCATAAAAAAGTGATTGGTTAAATAAATATGCTACATAATAGAATCTCATACATACATAAAAATAATGACACACGTATATGGAGATAAAAATATGCCTTCAGTATATGGTTAAGTAGGAAAAAAGTTATAAAATACATGATGCCATTTTATATTCTTTAAAGAGCCATAAACATATCCTGTGAATTGTGCCTGTCTGTGTTTATAAAGTAGTGGAATTATGATTGACTTTTGCAATTTTCTTTACAGCTTGCTATTTTTTTTAATTGGGCAAAAATTATATAGCTTACACCAATTTCCAAACATATATCACTTATTTTGTAGAAATTGTTAATTTTATTGTTAAAATATGCAAGTTTCCTCAATTTTCAAATGAAGTCATCATAAAAATTAAAACTCTGCTTCATACCTACTTTCTTATGCTCAATGGTTTCCTACTTAGACTGCTAATATTCTCAGTGTTGATTAATTTATGAAAAGGAGTTCACACATCATTCATTTAGAAAACAGCCAGCTGTCCATACTCTTAAGAAATATAATCAATTACCCAGAAAGCCTTATTTACAATGATTAATAAAACCTTCTTATCTCTTCAAGTATAGAACATACTGTTTATATAAAACAGCTTTCAAATATAACCACCTATTTGTCTAGTACAATTCAATATCAGTATAAATCAACATGCTTACAAATGGGAACACAGCTGTCCCCAAACCCACTTTAAACTCTATTCGTGTTCAATATTTATGTGGAGAAATATTTAACACATTATGGAAAAAGACTGATTTAATAGGATATATGAATTAAGTGTTACTGCTGCCCATTCCATTTCCATGTTTGAAGATAATAACAAAAATTTCAACCTAGTTTTACTTTAGCCTACTCATTTTAAAGTGCCTTCAGTAATAAACAGAACTACACATTTATAGTAAAATGCAAAGGTGAATGCTAGAGATCTCAAACAATTTAGTACTATGAGTGACTCCTTAAATATTCTAAAACTATGCTATTAATTATAGATATCTAGATTTTTTTTCTACCCTATGACAGTAACATTCTTTATTGCTAAGAAGTTCTTAATTTATCTTAAATCTTCCTGAAATTGTCTATGGCCACTCCACCCTGAATGTGCCCAATCTCGTCTGATCTCAGAAGCTAATAGGGTCGGGCCTGGTTAGTACTTGGATAGGAGACCACCTAGGAAGATGAGGTGCTGTAGGCATCAAAACATAAAAAACTTCCTGAAATTTAAATGTTTGTTGATTTTTCCTCAGTTGAGATGGACAGTAGCTAGGTGATCTCCATCCTTCTTATAAAAGCCCTTAAGAAACTCACTGATGTGCTTAAAGGTCACTATTTGTTTTTTTTATAAAAAACAACAACAGCAGCACTATCCCAAGCTATTCCCCTGTCCTCCTTACCTTGTTACAGGAAGGATTTAAAAGGGAGTGGAGCAAGGGAGTTCTAAGAATATACAAAATATCAGATAGCACTAAAAATACAAAAGCAAAGAGGTGGCATTTAGGTCAAGTTCAATAATTATAGTCACTACTATAGTTACTATGTTCCAGATACCGTACTAAGTGTTTTACAAACATTTAACTATACTATTACTATTATCTCTATTTTAGAGATAAATTAACTTGTTCATAGGCAAAGAACTAGAGTGGAAGAACCTGTATTTGAAACCACAATTCATTAAGAATCCCAGCCCTGGAGTCACACTGCCTGGGTTTGCAGACTGTCTTTACCACCAGCTAGCTGGGTGATTTGGGTAAGTTATTTCTCTCTTTATGTCTCAGTTTCCTGGCATATAAAATGGTGATGATAAAAGGGTTCTTATGCATATTCTCATGGGTTTGTTATGAGAATTAAATGGTGAATACATACAAAGTCTTAAAATCATGACTGGCACAGAGAAATTGCTCATACCTGGTTACTGCTCCTAACTTCCACTGGACTGAATACATTTGGGTGGGGATTTGTATACTGCTGCAGGATCTCCAATAGCACCTCTTTCCTAAATTGTTTCCTAGTTCTGCATCCTGCATCTGAGTGTATGACTCAGAAAATGAGCTATCTAAGTGGGTTTCTATGGGAAGGTGCGACTGTGCCTTGAATAAGATTTTCCATTCATGACAAGGTATGGAATGAATGAATCAGCTTTACTTGGATCACAGAAAACTGGAGGTCCTGAGAAATACAATCCCAAAAGTACATTTTAGTTTTATTAATGTTATTGCCTTAACTTGTTCTCAAAAAGCTTTTAAAAGAATAGCTTCTTAATACCTCAATAAGAAACCATTCTGTTTTTCTTTATTCTATCTCAAAAAAGAGATCTATCGAACATACACGCCAAATAAAGTTAAAACTAAATAACAGCACTGAAAATATAAAAACAAAAACAAAAACAATAGATCAAAGCAGCATATGAAAAACATCCCTCTCTGGACTATCTGTGATAATCGCTGAACCTCAAACCCAAACAGGACCAGAATGAGATCTTCTTTCTCCTCTCTTGCTCCCTCCTTGTGGCTCCAGTCTTCTTGGCTTCCTCTCTCTCACTCCAAACCTGCCCCCTCCATCTCCTAGCCACACTGATTCTATTTTCTATTTTCATTGCCATCATCCTGGTCCTTTCATTACACCACACCTCTATTATTCCAAGTCTTTCCCTCATCGAATCATCCTTGGCTTTACCCATCTGCTGCAAGATTTGGTAAACATATTATTTACTACTTATATGCCGGTACGTGTGCAAGACATTTTCAGAATCTCATTTATTCCTCATACAACCATGTAAAGCATTATTAGTCCCATTTTATAGAGGCATAAAGTACTACACTTGTGGATGAGATGGGTGTGGGGACTTTGACTAAGCTCATGCTGCCAATGAGCAAATTAGCTAAGACTCAAATTCAGAGCCAAATCTGTTCCAAGCAAGATTCTGACGAGATCACTTTCATTCTAAAAGCCTCCACAACTCCTACTGTCTTGGAGAGTAACAGCCAAATTTCTTAGCCTGATATTTAAAGCACTTCGGTAACATGGTCCAACCCTCTTATAGTTTTGCATAATCTTCCTACACTACCATATTCTTTAACCAACCTGGACAACTCATTGTACTATAAACATACTCAAACAGTCTCCCTCTTTATTTGGGTTTACCCATACCTTCCACCTTGGAAACATCCTCCCTACTATCTCAAAATCCTACATATACCGAGGTTTAGCTCCTTAGCATTCTTTTAAGAAAACCAAGAAAGAATATGATATCTCTCCTTTATCAGAATCTCAGTGTACTTTATCTGAAACTCAGAGCATTCCTATGCTTATAGTAACACTGATCTCATTGTACTGTTGATTATATTTCCTCACTGCTTATTTTCCTTGAAGAATAGGACCATTTACACCTTGCCTTAAACCAACTCGGTTTCTTCTTTCTCATCCATAATCACAATGCCTTGCATTGACATGATTCGGAGAGTTGATGTTTCTATAGTTTAACCTAAGTTCCTACTCTTTTCACAGTGTTTCACAGTCATATTAAACACACTTAGAAAATATGGGACAGAGAACTGCATCCCTCATTTCTAACTAAGATGAACTTTAGGAGTGGAAATACTGCACAGGATTTATAACTAAAGCTTAAGGCATTTAGTTTATTTAAGAAGCCAAAATACAGAACATTACATGTGGTTAAAATTTCATCGCATCCCCACTGTATTCACAAATATTATCAAATTGAACTAAACCGGAGTTTTCATAAAAACTGACATTTTCAAAAAAAGCTTTATTTGCTTTAATCTTTCTCTTCCTTTGATAAGATTAAGACTGTAAATGGCAAATGGTTAAATAGGGGCACCAAAATGCTATCTGCAAGGCGTCTGGCCTTAAACAAATGCACCAAAATGCCAACTCTGAAGCATCTCCATAATGTATCTCTCTCAGATGTTCTGACTTAAAATTACAGTTCTTTAGGGAGCTCTTTTAGACTTTGTATGTATATTCAACAATTTGTGGATAGAAGTCATTCAGCAAGACTTCCAAAACAAAAGAGAAGCTTCAGATCATATAGTCATTTTATTTAGGCTACAATGAACTATACACTTAGAGCAAGTTCTTTTGATGTTTTAAAGAATGCCATCATACCATTATGTACCATATGTGTAAACTAAACTCCTCACTCTAAAAACCACATTTTTTATAGAAGGTATACTGAACAGTAAATCTCATTCTGTGGACTTCTTCCACCTAAACATTTTATTTGGTTAAGACACACATCAGAGATAGCTTGAAGGGGGGAAAAAAGAGCAGAAATGGGACTAAGCCATGATGAAACCTGAAGTTCTGGAAGAAAAAGGGCTGAGATTAAATGGAAGCTTATGGCCAGACAGCCAGCTTCAGTCTTCCCTGAAAAAACTGACTGAACACCCACTAAATGCCAAGCGCTGTGAGCCAAAACGGTCACGGCATATGCTGGAAAGGGAAATACTGGTGGAATTAACACTGATCAAATTTTCACAGAAATATAAATGTGAATTCTCGACTGCGGTAAGTAGTACCAAAGAATTTCATGCTCGTTAGGGAAGGTTTCCCAGAGGAATGATGATTGGTTGGTGGATCAGTCAGAATCTGATAAGGAAACAGGGAACATGTAAGTATTTGAAACAGAGAGACTTGAAAACAGGGAAATGGCTACACAGGACTGAGAGCCAAACAGGACAGCTGAACGTGACCCATCTTACCGTGAAGACCTTTCCACTCCAACCCAGTGCCCCAGTTTGAGTTCTCCTGGCCTCTCCTCTCAAATGCTTCCACACTTACTACTCCCAAACTACCTAATGATTAGAATACCATTCACTGTCCAGTGCTTGTTAGAGGTAGTGGGATTCGATGGGACAAGTATAGATCCTACAGGCAGAAAACTTGGCTCCTTGTATACTGGAAAAGAACTTCATAGACTCTAAAGTATTACATGCTACATATTTGGTTCCCATGTGTCTTTTGTACACATGGACAGTTCTTAGAAAGCAGGCATCATCTCCTCAAATGTCTCTTTAATTGTAAGGATGTGTTTTAAAAGCCTGAAGGCAGTCTGACATACATTATTTCTCTCTCAGAATCAGATCCTTTCAAAAAACAAGGTTTTGACAGGGAAGCAGCAGCGGAGAGAGAGAAAAGCGCCACTCGAGTCACATAGAAAATATAGTCCTGAATCCAGGAGGTGAATTTTTCTGACTTCATAATTTGGGGCATGGCCGACCCACCTAAAGCCCTTCCTACGGCACTTTGAAAGGAATGTTCTTCATAGATTTACTACTTCTTATTTTTCAGGCAGACTTGAAATATCATGACATCTCCTAATGCTTTTTCCCAGTTCCCCCTGGTAGCTGCGTATTGGGCTACACAAGCCGTGAAGTGCTTCTCTTCTATTTATACTGAACACACGACTGTCCGGTGTCTCTCTTCTGCTCATCTACCGTGTCCATTTGAGGGACCCCGAATTCCTTTCTAATTCCTTCTCCATTTCCAAACAGGAAAAAATTCACATTCCTTCCTCTTTGATGATGACATATTTCTGCCAATATACTGACTTCACAGTTCCTTAGATTTTTAACCTCTCCCTAATAATAGAAGGAAAGACTTGGTCTCCTATGAAGGGTGACTGCTATCAAGTGTCTGAGTGCTGGAAGGAGAGGGAGTAGGCTCAGCATCAGAAAACGAATATTAAAAAGCTTGTTTTTAAAATTAAAACTCCTTTCATCCTTTTTTTTAGAATGAAGAACAAGGGAGAGAGCTCGGCACAACAGCCGGGTGTCTCCTGGCCCCACTGCCCTTCCTCCACCACAGAGCACGCACAGCCGAAGGTTCATTTTCAAAGTGCCTTCTCTTCTCCCCAGATGGCCTCGAGCATTCCAGGTTGCCCAAAGAATAAATCTGTTCGAAAGATGAAGACAGTGTAAATAAATGATAAAAGAGATGGCATGGATGGCACAGGCAGGACAGGTGAAACAGAGAGAGGGTAGGACAAAAGAACATTTCCTCGTAACCTACTTTATGTCTGGACCTAAAGGTAAGGCAAGTGGGTGGTCACCGGTGAGGGAACTCCAATTCTGGGAGCGTAACACTCAAGATCTCTCTCTTTAAAACTGTTTTTATGTGGCATTATGTGATCTCTTTGCTTTACCATGCACACAATAATGTTATGCATGCTTTAATATGTGTGATATGACAGATTAATTTTACTGTGAATTTTATTTGATAAGCACTATAAATTCTAGAGATAGTAGTTGTTTTTATAGTTTCTTACTGAAATATCATGGCCTGAAACTTTTTAAAATCTGGAAACTCCTTAAATTTGTTTGTTAGTGAAAAGGAAGCAAACTATCATCACCAAACTTACATATTACTGAAAATAAACTGCCTTGTCTCTTTTGGTGTAGGTGAATGTATTTTTAGTATTGATTTTGTCATCTCTTGCAAGATGATCCTCTAATTTTTGTTTAAACCTAATATCTAATTTATTTGCACCTGAGCGGTCACATTTTATTTGATTTTCATGTGGAATCTTTCCTTATTTATTACTTTTAAAGAACAAACACCACCACAAAGTGTCTTATTTATTTGATGGGCTCTTTTATTTTGCAACACACATAACAAGCACAGCCCTGACCTAAAGGTCTGATTTTGTTCCAAACTTGCCTTGAATTTCTAATAAGGTAGAAAACAGGCTTTATGAAGGCTATTTGCTATTCTTTTAAATTATTCCCTGACATCCCAATTTAAGAAAAATTCACTCTAAAATAAAAAGTCATCAGGTGGATTTTAATTTTTTCTTGTGGCAAGGCTGGCTACCTAAAAAATATTCATAATCCTTTTTCTTTACCTTCTACAAAGGCTGAAAAACTAAAATGATTCTTCATACTTCCTTGCTGTTAGGAAAGGCCATGTGACTCAGTTCTAGCCAATGAGATATAAGTGGAAATCCCTGGGAGGAGCTTCCAGGAAAGCATTTAAAAAGGACAAAACCTAGCTGACATGTGTGCATCTGGCAGGCCTTAGACTGCACCCTTTTTCTTGGAAGGTGGATACTAAGGGATGCATTCGACATCTTTCAACCATGAGGCCAAAAACCCTATACTAAGGATGATGGAGGAAGTCAGTAAGAGCTAGGCTCCTTAATAATGTTATTGCTGAACTGCCATAGTAACTGAGGGCTTATCACATAAGACAAATAAGTCTCTTTTTTGCTTAAGCCACATTTATTACATTTGCTAATACTTGCAGCTAATGTATTACATCTGTTCCATCTCCACCCTAACATTTATGTAAGTACTACGAATCTAAAGCTTTCCTATTATTGATCTTACCCTATTAATGGCATAGGGTATATTAAAATGCTTTAAAAACTCAAAGGCACATTTGAAACATAAAAAGAATTAAGTTTCTTTCATTCTGCATATTCGCTGAAGTTAGACTAACTGAAAAATATCAACATTTAAAAACTGATTTAAATCTGAAGATTGTATTTATACAAAGATAGCCTCTAAGCTCATCAAATACTTTAGCATACTTATTTTTAAATGATGCTCTTTTTTTCTATCCAAATTTACAATGCATCCCAAATTTTCTAATCCTATTCTGCAATGTTTTATGTAGTCTTGAAGAACACTCTAATTCTTCTCCTTAGAGTTATTAAATTCAGATATACATAATTTAATGCCTGGAGACACTTAACTCCTGCTGACGTTTTTGACACTAGATGTAATTAGTAACCTAGAATTATTTCTCCAAAACTACTTATGACATATGCTAAGGTCTAAAATTATGACTCAAGATTAAAGTCTTATTAACCTTTGCTATAAAATATTAAAGCTGTCTAGTCTCATACAATAAAAGAAACTGAAAATGCCAACAGCAATGGCAAGTAATAACTATTTCATACCCAGATAAAACAATACTGTTTTATCATATATGTCAGAACAAACTGTAAATCTGGTTATTTTATTCCTATGAGGAATTGCTTTAAATTGGCTGAGATGTAACTTAAAGGAAAGTTAAGACATGAACAACCACCAAGAAAAGGGGGGACTATCCTAAAAACCATTATTTTGACCATGTCATTCCCATACTCGAAATCTTCAATAGCTCTCCACTACTGTCATAAATTCAAACTGTGGGTCAGCCCATCCTCCCTTTCCAGCTTCACTTCTCTCTACTTTTCTGCCCTGCTCAATTTTTATGCAAGGATGTTCACAACAGCTATTACAGAAGGAAAATGGAAAAAAATTTAAAAGTCAAAGGAACATCTATAAATAACCATTAAGTCATTTTATTCAAGTGTGTGGCAATATGCTTATGGGCTTATTCTAATAATTGAGAATTGTGACTATTTAAAAAAAATGCTACAAAGAATTATAGACTATTCTAGAAATACCAAAAGGCAAATAACTATACTATAAAAGGGCTAGGTAAGTACAGTTCAAAAGTACCTATTCACCAGTATAATAAAGACATAATAGAGAAAGTTTTTCTAAATATTGGCTACAAATGATAATCATACAATTGGTTATACCACCACCAAGAGCAAGATGTGATAAAAACAACTAAATACCTAAGTTGCTAAATACATCTTTAAAGAATACACCTATAATTTATTCTTGCAAAAAACTACTGATGTGCTAAATAGATCTTATCTTTAAAAAGATGAGAAGTAACCCTAGAGAGGTTTGGGGGTTCCAAGCACTCTTGGAATTTTATTATTACCAAACCTATATAATTCTTTAGTGTATGCTTAGTAAATGAAATTTCAAAAAAAAGGGGAGGGGGGAGGTTGTAGTTTCCTTCAGGACATAGACATTTTTTTTCCTATTTCAGATATTAAGTTTTGGGGTTCTATTTCTAATGTGAAACTTCATGGGCTTAATAAAGAAATTCTGTAGATAATAACATTTTGATAAATGCTATAAAACTTTAATACACTACTAGATTTATTCACATTCCAAGAAATTATCATAATTGCTATTAAAACTGCTATGCAGAATATTCAGAAAATACCAACTCAATTTTAGAAATAAATTAACTAATAACTAGTGACACTTTTTATTCATTTAAGAACCCACAGAACCCAACAAGCTCAACTAAAACAGGTTGAGAGTAAAGCACTGTTTTACTTTTAATTATAGCACTTAAAATATTTTAAAAGCCTTTACATTTTTTTCATAATATTTCAGTGTTGGTGATAGTCTCTTTTGAGAGATTTCAAAACAGAAACCAGAACCCTAAGTCCTTCACACTCCAAAAGTATATGTCTCTAATCCTTTCCTTTCCTTTCATTTCCTAAGCTACCACCTAGTTAAGGTGACCACCTCCTAACTGCTTTCTTTAGGTTTATTCTCATCTTCCTACCAACTTTTCTCTACACATGCAGAAAATATTTTGCAAAATATACAGAAGATGGGTCTGCTCACTCATCTTGAAACTTTCCCACCTACCACAAATAGTAATTCAGAATCCATGCCCAATATCAATGGTCTCCAACCTTTGATATTGGGACCAGTGCTCCTATGAGAATCTAGCTGATGATCTGAAGTGGAGCTGAGGTGGTGATGCTAGCGCTGGGAAGAGGCTGCAGATACAGAGGAAGCATTGCTCATTGGCTTGCTGCTCACATCCTGCTGTGCGGCCCAGTTCCTAACAGGCCATGGGACCACAACCCAGGGGTGGGGGACCCCTGCCCTATATGATTAAGCATGACCCTTTACCCCACTTATCACACTGTAGCTATACTAGCCTTCTTTCTGTTCCTCACACTCATCTGCCTTCACACATGTGCTGTTCCCTTTGCTTGAAACGCCTTCCACTCCCTCATTCCCCTAACCTCTCCACATCGCTTGCTTCTCTCCACGATTCAAGCCTCATCTCCAGAGTAACATTTCAGATTTACAGAATAAAAATAGGGGACATACTTCTTTAAAAACAAATTATTGTTTATCTGAAATTCAAATTCAACTGGGCATCCTGCTCCAGAGTCGAGGGCTGGCAAGCCTGCTCCAGTGACATCTCTTCAGAGGCTTTCCCTATCTCAGGAGTCTGTTTTGTTCTGACTCATTACTCCTATTTTCTTCACAGTCCTTGTCAATCTCGATAAATTACTTGGCTCACTTCTTTGGTTTACTCGCCTACTGCTGTTACCTCCATTCTATCATGTGTAGGTCATCTTCTACTCTTCTATCCGTAACACCAAACCTCCACCACATGTTAGCACCACAAAAACAGGGTCTTATCTTGAACTGTTTGCCTAGCATCTAAAACAGTGCCTAGTACAAAGGAAGCACTCATATCTGTTGAATAAATAAACTTATTTTTTAAATTTACATGCTTTCTAAGGTGTCTGGAATTCCTTTCTAATTCTATAACTGTGAAACAATTTTAAAGTTCTGGAAGAATAATTAGTCAGACTAGGTTTCCTATGCAAGCGAGCTTTCTGAATATTAGTTTTATGTGATTCATTTCATGACTGATGTACTGTAAGGAGACAAACAAATAAGAGTTGTTCATAATTATTTGCACATGACCAAAAACAAATCTAGGGACAAAGAAATATTAATAAAAACATGCTTATAGGATACAAACTTTATAGACATGTAAAACTATGCAAATCAATTTTACCGTCTTAATAGAACTCCTTTGTTTTTCTTCCCAAACACTATTGCTCAATTCAAGCGTGCAATGAATATTTGCCTCTCTGTCATAGGATCCAAAAATGAGTAACCTGCAGTATAAAAATAAAAAAGGAGAGAAGACCAGTTGTATGCATTAAAATTCTTTCTGATCATTATATTATTATAATCTTGGTCACAGAAAGAAAATGAAATCAAATACTTGGTACACCCTCTAGTGGAAAAGGAAGGTAAAGCTAAAATTAGGTGAAATTCCAGGACAAGCTGTTTTTTAGCAACTAAATCAAATAAAAAGGAGTACCTATTCATGAAGGAAACAAATTGACCAGATATCTATACATAGTAATAAATTCAGAGTGCTGAATTTAAAAAATAAGTTGTAGAACAATGCATATAGTATAACATTATCTCTATAAAAGTTAAACAGACATAAAATAGTACAATATAGTTGCTTACACACACACTTCCCCATCTACTAATGTGACCTTAGGCAAATTGTTTAATTTCTCTAAATCCACCTCTTCCTCTGAAAAATTCAGGTCAAAAATAGTACTTACCTCTTAGACCTGTTGCAAGAGAAAAGGAAGACAATGTGTGCTGTGCATTTAGCATCGCACCTAGCAAACAGTGAGTGCTCAATAAATGTTATTTTTATCTTGAAAACAATTGTAAAGGAATAACTTGACACCTAATTTACTGCTTAATATTCCTGTCTAAAAAAGGAAATCTCAGGTCCGATCTTGAGATGAAATAAAGCAGCTTTCATTAGGAAAGAAAATGTTACCCACATATCGAATTTATCTTTTAAATCAGACTATAAGCCTGCCAATGTGTTTTAAGAGTAAGCCTGAGAATAGCTTTAGCGTTAATCAATACCTTGACTGCTACTCTATTACTTTATCTCTACATGAAGATCATGGGGGTAGGAGTGAGATAATGAAAGAAAAGTGGATAAAACACATTAAAGTGATATGAGAAAATGGTTGGAGACTTCACACAAATCATGCCCATACTTCACAAACTGAAAAGCCTGAATAAAGTCATGGTAACAAAAAAAAATCCTTAAATTTAAATAATTATTAATCTCAAAAGGAAATTTAAACAGTATTTAACAACCTATGCCAAAAACATTAAGAAGATTCATAAAATACTAAGTTTAGTACTGAGAATTTTCATTTATCAAAGCTCTGCTGCCACCATCTGTTCAAAAGAACAAATTACCTAAGAGTCTTTACTACCAAGCAGAGAAGGCTATATCTATGTACCAGCTAGTGCTCCCAAATTCCCATCGGATGTTAATCCTCAGGATTCAGGAACAAGAGAGCACAATTCTTGTTATCCTTGAGATCATAAGTTGTACATCTTTCATATCACCATTTTTATGTTTTTAAAAACAGGAAAATTAACTCAAAATGACTCACAGACCTAAATGTAAGAGAAGAAAACATAAAAACAAATCTTTGTAACTTTGAATTAGGCAATGGTTTCTTAAGACACCAAAAACACAAGTACTAAAAGAAAAAATAGATATATGGGTCTTCACTGAAATCAAAATTTTTCTGCTTCAAAAGATGCCACCAAGTAAGCAAAAAGACAATCCACAGAATGGGAGAAAATATTTGCAAATCATGTATCTCATAAGGGTCTAGTATAACCCAATTTAAAAATGGACAAAGAATATGAAGAGACATTTCTCCAAAGATATGCAAATAGCCAATAAGCACAAGAAAATACACTCGACATCATCAGACATAAGAGAAAAGCAAATCAAAACCACAGTGAGATAGCACTTCACGTCCACTAGATGACTAATAAAAAAGAGACAACAACAAATATTGGGAAGATGTGGAGAAACTGGAATCCTCATTCATTGCTGGATAAAATGTAAACCGGTGCACCAACTTTGAAAAATAGCTTGGCAGTTCCTTAAAAAGTTAGAGTTAGCTTAAGACCTAGCAATTCCACTTCTAGATATAGAGCAAAGAGAAATTAAAGCATTCATTCACACGAAAACTTGACGTGAATGTTCATAGCAGCATTTCAGAATAGCCAAAAAGTAGAAACAACCATATATCCATATATCCACCAACTGGTGAATGGGTAAATAAAATGGACGCATCTCTTATCCATGAAGTGCTTCATAGTAGCTTCAGTTCCAAAATACTTTTCCTTGCACTAGATTTCTATAGTACTTATTACCTAAGCCTCAATTCAAATCAGACAGCTTTGTGCAGTCGGCTTATTTATGTATTTGTTTTGTCTGTTAGCCCTAATTACATTTTAAATTTCTAGAGTGTAGGCATAGGACTTAACAATTCGCCGTGTTTACCATAGCACTTGGTCGAAATGCCCTCACTACTGATGGTGGTAGTGGCAGAAGAACGGGGAGCAGTGCTGGCAGTAGCACAGCAGAAATACTGGCAGGAGCTAACACCGCAGGACTGTTCTAAGTGCTTTTACATGTATTATCACACTCCATTTTATTACACCACGCAATTTTCACCATTACTCTGTAAGACAGATAATCTTGTTAGCCTAATTTACAGATTAGGAAACTGAGGCAAAGAAGTTGGATAATTTGCTCAAGATCACACAGCTAGCGAAGAGTCTGGACTACTAAATCGAGATGAATAGAGTTCAAGAAATTTTGGCATAAAAAGAAAAAAAGGCAGTTATCTTTTGGTTAAAATTTAATCCTACCTGCAAATAAAATATATTAGAAGCACTGACTGACAGTTTGGCATAATATACAAAGAGAGGAAAAATCCAAAGACATAAATACTCTTCTGAATTCTTATTTTCTGACCACAGTCCATTTTACAGTTCCCTTTTGCTGAAGGCATTATATATAAGCATATAGCACATCATCATCACATTTAAAAAGTTTTGTAGTTTGGCATTTTAGCTTTGGTTTTATGTCACTTGGGTTCCTACTTTATTTTCTTAAATTTTTTACAATTTAGATATCAGAAGAACAAAAATGGCTATGTTTTCCTATGTGAAGTAGCAATAAGATATTCAATTACAAAAGAAACTATTATTTTCTAACACAAAAACTTTAGGAAAGAGAAGGTGGGGGAAGAAAAGAGAACCTATATAGACCCAGGACAGATGAATTCCAAATCTGGAATCTTCTGAAACATCTGCTTCATAATGATAAAAGGGTCAACATATCAAGAAGAAACATGTAGCTAATAACCAAACAAGAAGATGAAAAGGCAGAGTTAGGAGGTTCCTAGTGGCCAAAAAGGGAACAATTCAGGTGCAAAATAATTAAGAATGATAAATAATTACAACCATTGGAAAATATATAAACCTCAAGTCTGTGTTAATAACAGATAACTAGGGACTAAGGCAGGACACTTGGCAATAGAGTAGAATGTCAACTGCTATGGTTTTCTGTATTTGTGTTAACATTTTTTTTAATGATGTATTTTTGGAACTCAGTAAAATAAAACAACACTCTCAAAGCTGCTGAGAAAATACAGGCTTTAAACACTGTAAGTGTGACTCAGTGAAGAAGTGACCTTAATTAGAATCTTCTATCTATAATTAGGACAGACTATATCCTAAGTATACTGTTAGAGTACAGAATTCTTGCACAACAAAACTTATAGGCTTTGACTTCACTTGACTATACAATCTTAGTTTTTTTTTTAAAAATATAACTAGTTAATAAAACCAGCCAAAGAAAAGCAAAGAATAGAAAATGTATCCATCACTTTATTCACTGTCTTTCACATAAAGGTGTATATGACAAATCCCTCCTAGAATTTGGTGCCAGAATTCTTTTTCACCTAAAGAATATGCATAGTTTATCAGAAAAAGAGTGCTAAGTAATCCATTATAGCTTCCTTTGCGGCTAGAAAACTACCTTTTCTCTAGGTGGTTGTTCTAATCTAATTTATCTTCTATTTAACTATACACGGGCATGTTTTCTTCACACAATACTTCAAATCATTTAAGATAGGCTATAAATTATAAATAATAATTTTAACAATGAGTGTAACACTAATGTGTGATAGTCTTCTAGTAGCAGTACTACAAATACAGTGATTGAGTTGATCTGTTACTTAAAAAATTAAATTTAGTCAATGCAAAAAAAATGCAACTGTTCAGAATGACTGTTTTAAAAACAAAATCATATTTTTACCCTCAAGCTTTTAATTATCTATTTTAAATAAATAGAAAAGAACCCCCCTCCACAGTGAGATACTTTTAAATTAATAAAATTCAAATTCCAGTTGTCACAACCAAATATGCAGAAAAAAACAAGTTTGTTTAAAGATGTGTTTTCTTCTTAGTAAACTATACTGACGACATTAAGGCATAATAGAAGCTACACTTGATGAAGGCTTAATATGTGAGAGGCACCAGGGTTTACTTACCTGTCTCTGATCACAGTTACCGACAAGGGTAACCTGGCCCATTTTACAGACGTGTAACTTGCCTAAGAACATATAACTTGTAAGGGTACATAGCAAGGATGTAAAGACAGCACTTTCTAACTCAAAAGTCAGTATTATTTCTACTTCACGTTATTTCCTGAAGCATATAGCTTCCAGCTGTATAACTCCTATGTTTTCAATAAAGTTTGTTTTTTATAAATACTTCTAATTTTTTCCTCATTGGCAAAATTCACTCTCAAAGCTTTACAATAGGTAAGCTTGACGAATTAATGAATAAATCCCCTTCAGGACTATCTTTGCAGATTTGGGGATGGGTGGATAAGTAGATATACAAAAATTAATAAGAGGAGAGTCAAGAAATCCTGTGCAAAGTTGCCCTTCAAATGTTTAGAAGTTGCTATGAATATTTTGGGAAAGGAAACCCAACAGTATAATTCTGATATGTGTGGATTTATATGAAAGATTAAAAAAAACCAAAAACCATCAGTTCAAAATTTCCTTAAACACAGGCCACTTGAACGTGTCCTCCTAAATATTAATTAATATGACGAGCCCAAGTTACAATTATATGTTGAATGCTCATGATTGCCACAGCTTATTAGCATAGCTACTTCGAATTTAGTCTTGGGTAGAAGGCATGTCTTTTTATTGTACACTGAAGTTCCTTTTACAAAATTTACAGCATATTTAGTCTTTCTTTTATAAATAATTCCTTTATAACCAGACTTTCTGACATAATGGGGCACAATGAGTCACTCCAAAACTTAAAAAATATTTAGCATATTATCAATATACTCAAAAGAAACCTAATTACTAGCAAGGACACAAATGCATTAGGTACAAAAATATAACCTCTGTACCCAAGCACTTGTTTTTGAGTTACAAATAAAAACAGAAGTGATAAGCACCAAATAAGTGGTAGAAAAAGTGTCACAGGAATGTGGTTTACATTTTTTGCTAGCTGAAAAGGACTACTTTTATGAAGTTTACAATTAAAGAATTTACAGATAATACAATATAAATTAACACAAAGGGGGCATAAACACAAATACTGCTTAAGCACATTTTCACTGCACTTTCTTTCCCATAACGTAGTAATGACAAAACAAAGAACATACCTGCTACATTCTAACAATGTAACTTTAAGGCGCCCTTCAGTAAGTGCCCATTGTTGTATATGGATATGCTCTTCTTCATCTTCAAATCCTTGCAAGGTTTGGAATGGAAAAAACGGCTTAAACCTGACAAAAGTAAAGATAAGTCTAAATTTCTGAATAATAAACATCACAGTTTGAAGTCTAATAACAAAGCCCACCTGTAGGAAAACAAACCATACACCTAATACTGCATGTACCCAGCAACCCAATGCTTACCACAATCCCCCATCACTGGCAGCAAATTGTGCCTTCTCCGTGGCACCCGCACCTCATGGATTTTTGGCATGCGCTCATTGACAAGGCAGGAGACACAGAACAAAGAGAAAGAAAATCTAGAGGTCACCTGTAGTCCCTGAAACTTGGGTGAGACAGGAGAGAGATTCTTTCTGGATCAGATGGGAAGAGTGTTCCTACAGTACAAGATCAAAATTCAGAAAGCACTATTCTGTGGAAATAATATAATTGACAGTGACTAGTCCCCTCATGTACCCAGATGATGCCACACATATTCCTACTTTCAGGCCTTTCTACTGCCAGAAAGAACTGACAGGCCACACATGGAGTCACTTTGCTAGGCCCCACCAAGACTTAATACCTACCTTAACTGTAGTTTCAGGAGAGGAATTTTAAACCAATAAACCTGGAGTTTTCTGGTCAACACTAGTGAGGTAATTTGTCTGATGAGACCCCTTTCCTTAAGGGAAGGTGACCTTACATGAAATACTCCACTCTAAAATTCCCTGTCCCACCCTGTTCTGCCTATAAAAACCTTCCATCTTGTACAACTCCTCATGGCGCCTTTCTATTTGCTGGAGGAGACACTGTAGATTCATAAATAAAGCCAATTACACTTCTAAATTCACTGGTTGAATTTCTGTTATTTAATAATACCAGATGGCGGTCTTCCCTACTCCTCAAGTCCAATTCAAACCCTAAACACTTCCTATGACAAGCTCTAGGTCCTAGTCATAGCGGGTCACAGGCCTGCTCTCGCTCTTCTTCACTTGCAGCCACTTAAATTGCTGTGCATATTACGCCTTCCTGAAACCGCAGATGTGACCTGGTCTCACAACTGTCTTTACTCCCACCCCCCCACACACAAACTCAGCATTCAAGTATTTGTTGAGCTGATTTATAAAAATCCATCATTAAAAATGAAGTAAACATTTAGAAAATATTAATAGCCCACTACAATTTATACTAAAAGATATTCATAAAGGAGAGAAATCTCATTTTATGGTTTCCTAATGAACAGGATTAAAGAAAAAACTTTTGGGGGGGAGATTAACAGGTACTCAAACAATGCTTAGTGCTTTTCTTCTGCTTCTGAACTAGATGGAAAACAGAAAGCCCTTTCAGTTTTTTAATTTTCACCTGAAATCATTTGATTCAGACAGACTGGCACCAAAATTTGAAAGGAAAAGAAAATAGAAACTAAGTCTATCATGTTAATACAATGTTGTCTTAACACACAAGTCTTATGGTTCCTGAAGAATACATAATTGTCACTCTTTAAAAGTTACAAATATCACTATACAGACTAGCAACTTTGAATATAATAATCCAAGTTTGCTAAATCACAGCTGCTCTATGAATCAACTTTTCTTGTCAAGTATAAAGTTAAAATTCAATAAAAAAACTTTCTCACAGATGTGTAACTTCACTGCTATGTGAAGCAAAGTCTAATTTGGGTTTATTAATGCTTCTGGGGAATTTGCTAAAAGTGTTTATACATAAAATATATTAAATCAGAAAAATGTATTCCATTTTAAAATAACACACTGAACAGTGAGATAAAGCTAGCTGTTCAGCAAGCAAATAAATAGAATACACACATTCATATTCTCTAAGAAGACTAGGTTTTCAAATATTTAAGTCCAAGTCTGTAAAGTATTCCAAACCCATAAAAGAATCCAGACAAGCAGGCTACTATGTCTTCCTTTTATCTCCCCATCCTACCACATTATCCTTCTTCCGAATTCATTAGCCTTTATCTCCTGTTAACCCATCAACTTAAAAATGTCACTGTTTTGCTCACCCACGTTTCTGGAAAACTAACCTTCTTTAATAAGCAACTTATACTTTCTCCTATAGAAAACGTAAAAAAATTAACCCAGGAAGATCAGCTTCTAGAATGACAGCATGAGGACCTGCTCCCCAGTGAAAGTGGTGAAAATTATTAAAACAAAAATAGAAACAAAACATGTAAAGTCTCTGAAAAGGTAAACAAAAAATGAAGAAACTTCTACTCGAGAAAACCTACAAAAATTTGGTAAGAAAGGTGAGCCCGTGGTGTCTGGATGAAGTCTGCTCCCTCCAACAAGCTCAGCAAGGAAGATCCCACTCCAGACTGCTGAGCTAAGAACACAGGCTGCCTCGCCCCCTGGCCAGCAGAGGGCTTTCTTCCTGTGAGGAGCAGGACGTCAGTCCTTCTCATCTCAGCTAACAAGTACTGAGACAAGTTCCCAGCAAGTGCAGTCAAGAGCTGGGAACTCCCTTCTCTGCCCCGACTAGAGAAATGGGGACTCTTCCTTGGATTTAGCACACTGAGAGTACTCGTCCTTGCCTTGGCTCATGACACCGTGGTTCTATGCCAAGAAAGGCCAGCCAAGAGGCCCTCGGGCTGCTGTCACCCCTACTCCACCTCTACCTACCACCCAGCTACTGCATAAAAAAGCCTGCCATTCTTTCCACCCCAAGCTCCAGAGCCCAGGCTCAAAGATTTTGCTGAGGGGGTAGAAGTAGAGGCAGGCCATAAAACAGCTCCTAATCGCTTCCCAAAGGAACTAACTTCATTTCCAATAGAATACGGAGAAGCTCAAACCTAAGGGCGCTCTCAAGAACAATGGAGGTTGTGGTGAAAGGCAATTGGGAAGAGATTTGTGGTTTTAATGAAGATACAGCCTAGTTTGCAGGAGAGAATCAGGAAAAAGACAGCTGGAGAGCTTTCCTGGGGTCAGAACAAATATCAAACACTGACCTCAGAAACTATTTTTTAAAAGGAGCCAATTTTATTGGATGAGTTTGCAGAACATTTTATGCCCCAGGGCACTGTTAAAAACAGCAGACACAATGTTAGAGACTTAACATGGCAGAGAGTAGACTTCATAAAATAATCCAAGCAATCACAAAACAAACAAATAACCCCAAATAATAAGCCTGGGAGAGAGGTATCAGTATCCAGAATTGCTACAATATGCTATCTAAATAATTTGCTTTCCAACAAAAATTATGAGGCATGCAAAGAAATAGGATAGCATGACCAACAAAGCAGAAAGAAAAAAGCAACACGAATTGCCAGTGAGAGTGACCGGGTATTGGATTTTCAAAAAAGACTTCAAAATAGCCATTATAAATACGGTTTCAAAAAATAATAATAATTAAATTAAAAAAAAAAAAACAAGTGGGAATTCTGGAATTGAAAAGTACAATCAACTGAAATAAAAAAAAATCACCAAAGCTCTCTACGGTGGATATGAACTGGCAGAAGAAAATAATTAGTGAATTTGAAGACAGAGCAAAACAGGTTTGCAAGCTAAAGAACAGTGAGAAAAAAAATGTAGAAAATGAACTGAGCTTTAGAGAAATGAGGGATACCATTAAGTACACCAATATACATACAATAAGAGTGCCTGGGGTGGAGGGGTAATGAGGAGGAGAGAGAGGAGGACAATCATAGTTTCATATACATATTATGTGCTGAACCCTCACAATAACATGGTGAGGCATGGTTGCAAATCCTGTTCTTATTTCAAAGACGTAAGGAAACAGGTTCAGAGAGGACAAAGAGCCTGCTGAAGACTGTGTCCTTTTTTAAAAAGTTACAAAATATATGCCAGCAAATGAGGGCATAACACAAGAAAGAAGAAAGTGATACAGAAAACAGTGGATCCAAGTCAAGAAAGCAATGATGTCCTAAACCCAGATGACAAGTGTGTGGCAAGCCAAGGGAGAAGCCCAGTTTGGGGCAGATGAAAGTTACAGGAAGGAGATCTCCAGGAAATAAGGGGAATAAATAGGACAGCCAGAACAAATGATAAGAGGAAGCTAATTTTTCAATTAATTCTTGAAAATTCAGTTAAGGCAATTACATAAGAAAATTAAAAAAAATCAAACTTGCCTGTAAGGACATACTGCTTTGAATGGTAAAAAGATTTTGAAATTGAAATATAGAGAAGGAAATAAATCTGCATATTAGGCATCTCTGCAATAAAAAAATTACACAGACATTATAATTATGTAAATACATAGACCCATCAAGGAAGATTTAACTGTTATCAGTTATATATGAGTAAGGATATAATTCAATGAATGAACTGAAAAGATATAGCTAGACTGGGAAAAGGCAGACAGAAAGGTGAGAAAGGGTATCACTTAACTAACTCCTTATCTATCTTAGTAGGATGTCAATCAATAGTTGTTGAATTATGAACAGCTATATGACATTGTTGGGCAATAATGAACACCATAATTAATTAGCATAGCTAACATTTACTGAGTATTTACCACGTAAAAGGAGTTACATTTATTAATTCTCACAACAATTCTATGACATAGGTGCTATAATTAATCTCCAAGCTGTAGATGAGGAAACTGAGACACAGATAGGTTAAATGACTTGCTCAAGGTTACACAGCTAATAAGTAGTGGACCCAAGATAAGAATGGCAGTCTGGCTCGAAAATCTGTGTTCCAAATCATTACCTTTTAAAGATGTTAAAAACAGAAATAGTTACAAATGGTTTCTTCTGAAGAGTGTGACTTAGAGGACGAATGTAGAGGGTTTAGAAGTAATTGCTGATTTTCATTCTAAGTCCTTCTGTTATATCTGATTTTAAAGTTGATTTTTAAATGATGTACATTAACTCAAAAGACAAATACCAAATGTTGAAAAGGATGTGCAACTGCTAGTGTACTATTATAACTATTTTGAAAACTGTGTGGCAATAGCTACTAAATCTGAATAGATGTGTAACCAATGACCCACCAATCCTACTCCTAGATACATCCAATAGAAATGTGCGTAAAGATTCACTGAAAGACATGTATAAGAATATTCATAACAGCATTATTTCAACTGACCATTAACAATAGAAGGGATAAATTGAGGCATATTCATACAGTGGAATACTCCATAGCAAACATAATGAACAAACTACATCTGTACACAGTAACATGGATCAATCTCATAAACATACTATTAAGCCTAAGAAGCTAGAAAAACAATGGGTGTATACAGTGTGACTCAATTTAAAGTTCAAAAACAGGCCAAACCAAACCAAACCCCCAAAAAGCAATGGTGGTAGAAGTCAGGACAGCAGCTCCTCTCAGGCAGAGCAGTGACTAGGTAGTGACTGGGTGGCATATGAGAGACTTCCTAGTTGCTGGTAATATTCTATTACTTGTTTTGAATGCTGTTCTGTTCGCTTCATAAAAATTCACTGAATCTTTATGATTAGTGTACTTTTTGTGTGGTGAGTTATAAGTTAGTAAAACTTTAAAAGAAAAAAACATTTAAAAATGAGCACTACTTTGGGAACATTTAAAAAATATATAACTAAAATTTACACCTACAAGAGAAGCTAAGCCTTCTTCTCATATGTGGATCTGAGAGAATCTTTTTAATGTCTAAAATATATTTTTACTCTGGGATGTTTCTTCAAGACTGCTCTTTAAGCACCCTGAATGCCAGCTGGTGACAACTCCATCACATGGCAGCAGAAAAACTGTTTGCAAACACTGATCGTTAGAGAAAAAGGCTTTACTACAAATTCAATATAAAAATATTCTAAAGTCCAAATCTACTCTTGACTTCAGCTCAGGCTTTTGTATCCTTGTCAAAGTCATAAATCTGCTAGAGTTTTCAACTCAATAAATGGGAAAACATTCTAATAATGAGAGTCAAAAAAGGGCACAGCTACCTCAATGCATCGCATGCCTTCTTCTATCTCTAGAAAATTCAGGCAGAGGTTGGATGAGGCTTTGTCAAGGAGGGAAGGTGTAGTGAAAAGATCACAAAATTTAGAATCATACGAATGTAGATTATTGTCCCAACTCCTAGAGATTTGTTTCAAAATAATTAACAGAGTGGAGTGCAGGCGGATAAAGATGATCAAAAGTAGCCACAAGTTAATAATTATCTGGCTACGCATAATGGGGGTTCACGGAACTATTCTCTTAATTCCAGAGTAACTTAGAAATTACCCACAGTGAAGAATTAGAAGAGGTTTGTTCTGAATATTAAAATGACCTGGGGTCTCTCTTCCTGTTTTCTCTTCTACACTTTCCGTAGCAACATCATTTGTTCTCACTGCTTCTTTAAGTTCCATATATTGATGTTTAAAAGTAAATTAAACATTTTTTCTTCAAACTTGTTCCTCCTGTCCTGTTCTCTCTTATTGGCACCACCAATTTCATAGACACTCAGAAATCTGAAGTTACCTTTTACTCCTCCCGACAACCATTCAGGTCTACCTCCATTCCCCTCCATCTCTGCCAAAGTGTCTCTTCTACAGTTCTGTTTGCCACTGGCCTGGTTCAGGTTTTCACTGATTAGTTAGAACGTTGTGGTTTCTGATATTGTTTCCTCTTCTTAAAAAGAGTATTTTTTTTAAACCAAATACTTCAATAAAAAGCTATCTCACAGGGATATTACAACGATTTAGAGTTCACAGACGTGAAGCACCTAGTAGATTTCCTGGAGCTTAATGGGCTCACAAATACTGGTTTTCTTCCTTGCCTATGATCTAGGCTCAACTTTTATCAAATTGGCTTCCTCACTGAATCTCCAAAGATATCACACACATCCCTTGGCTTCTCCACTTACACTGTACTTCCATCTCATCCTCCTGTGTCTCAACCGAAAATGTCTCTTAACAGCTCAAGTGTCATTTCATCCCTTCAATAACTATCCTTACTTGAGAATAGAGAGATCAATCAAAGTTACACACTCAGACACTACAGTCTTATTTCAGGCTCAGGAATACAAACACCACTACATCCTGCCTAAGGAAGAAAGTAGAAAAAGCAGCCATAAACAGGCAATTGGGAGCTCTGCGTGGTTTTTGCCTTTTAGTCTGACAGTCTTGGCTCTCTCACTACCCAAGTTCTATTTCAAAGTCACCTCTTCTTTGTTACCTGTCCTTGCTCCTCTACCATCTGGTAATTGCTTCCGCTTGAGTGTTCTAAAAGCACTTTATACACTTCTATTATGCCACTACTCACACTGTTTACATGTCCGTTTCTCTCCAGCTTTCCCCATACCACCCCGTCCTCCCAACTAAATGATGAGTTACCTGAGGGAAGGAAACATACATGACAGGCAGTACAGAGCCTGGTTAAGAGCAGACTCTGGAGCCAGGCAGCTGGGCTTAGAATCCCATTCTGCCACTTCACAGCAACATGACCTTGAGCAAACTCTGACTTCAAGCCTCAGTTTCCTAATGTGCAAAAGGAAGAGAAAACATTATACCTACCTCATAGTGCTGTTATAAAGATTACATAAAACAATGAAAAGCACTTAGCATCCTTCGCTTCTCAGCTTCTTTCTGCCAAGGCAGTTTAAAGCAGTGTTAAGCACACGGGTTTTAGAACCAGCACTTGGTTTTGTTTTCGGGTTCTAACACTAACTTTGAGACCGTGGGCAAGCTACTTTAACTTTGACAGCTTCAGTTTCTTCATCTGTAGAAGATAGTAATTAGCACCTATCTTACAGGGTTATTGTAAGGATTAGATGAGAAAGTTCACGTAAAGCATTTGGCACAGTGAGGTGCTCTAGAAATATTTCCTATCACACTTTCTATTTATCTATTTTAAGGCTGGTCTCCTAGAGACATGTTAAACAGCAAATGCCTTCCTTTCCACAAGGAATTATTTCAGGACTCAGTATTCACCATGGTTGATGTTCAAGGTCAGAGCTGTTAGTCTTCCTCAGACTTCAGATTCCACATGGCCATGATTTCAGTCACATTAGCAGATTCTTTAAAAATTGTGTCCTTTGTGAGGATATCAACTTGCAAGTGCACAGAAACAAATTAACAAAAGGCAGTATGCCTCCCTACCCTAGATATCACCTTTCTACCTCTGTGTCATTAAGCTTTACCCAAGGCTTATATTAAATGGGATATATTAAGAAACTGACGTATGGAAACCCATGGAGAACTGTTCTATTTATAGAATTCCTTTGTGTGCCCTATGCTGACAAAGTTCATACTTGGGAAAATTGTTTTAATTTCTGTACTCCTAGGGAGTACTCCAAAATAGTTATGATACTAATAAGAACAAGGAAAACAAATATTGTTACTATGCCCCCCAACTCGTCCATATACCCTCTACCTAATAAATGATCACATTAATCCAAATTCCTAATTGTGCACAGAATAATCAGTATCAACAATGCTTCACAATTTTGTGAAGTGGTTTTCTATATATGCTGAACAAGAGTGATACTAGAGGCTGCAGGTCCCTCATAACAGAACTCAACAGCTGGTGACTCAAAGGCAGGTCAGTGTTAACGGATCTCCTGTGCACCAGAGATAACGTATCAAATGAGATGAGTTGCACAGGGAAACAAGCTAATTCTCTTGACAGCGTCTGATAAATCTCATATCTTTTCCTGTTCATCACAACCCATAAGTCTTATTTCGCATATGGAGAAACTCAGGAAGAAGTTCATGGGTGGCTTTCTGTGACCACATAGTAAATGGTACAGTCAACACTGACACAGACCCATCCAACCCTGCGCTCCTCTCAACACCAGGGTGTACAAGCGACTGAAAATAATGTGTGTAGCTAATATTTATTAAAGCTGACTAGGGAAGTGAGGCAATAGGGCGCCTTCTTTACATATGGTAAAAATAAATAAATAAATAAAAAGCAAACTTTAGATTAGACCAACAGTTCTCAAAAATTCTGTTCACAGGATCCCTTTATATTTTTAGAAATGATTTGGACTCCAAAGAGCTGTTGCCTATGTGGGTTATATCTACTGATATGTAAATTAGAGTTCTATTTATATTTAAAATGACATTAGAAATTAAAATCAACATTTATAAACATAAGGATACGCAAACTCACATTCCATTAGCCATCAGGGTGTTAATGTCATCACATTGTGAAACTCTTGGAAAACTCCACTGTATGACATTCTGTCTCATGTAAGACAATGAAAGCGGAAAAAGGCAAATAACATTTTTGTATTACTATGAGAATAGTTTCAACTTGGTAGATACCCTCCACCTGACCTCCCTGCAGATCCAAAAGAATCCCCAAACCACACTTTACACTTTGAAAACCACTGAGGGTAGATAGATAGTAAGTAACAACCCTTAGTTATGGCAATTCTTCTAAAGTTTTAAGTTTTAACCTATTATCTTACTTTAAGTACATTGTTTCTCCCTATTAGATTTAAAAAAATCTAAAGGAAAGACTTATTTATTCCCTCTTAGCACCAATTTTCTTTGTAGTGCATGGTTTCCTAGACAAAGATGGTATCAAACATTTACTGAGTAAACTGATCCTTTCTGAAGTCTAGTGGATGGGGGAAGAGAAAACATCTTAAGGCAAAATTATTACCTCCCTACTATGGTAAAGACATGGACAACAAAGTATATAATACAGAGGTCTGGTCTTCTCAAGCCAGTTAGATGTATCAAACAGACAAAAAGGTCCACTCCAGATATGAAATAAGAAATAACAAAAGATCTGAACAAGAGAAATGAGAAAAGAGTTAATACTTTACCTGTCCAACTTTCTCACTTTTTCTAGCCAGATAAAAGTAGCAAAGCTTCTTCTGAAGTTTAAATGGTTTTAATATTGTGTCTCTTTCCTTCTCTTAGTTCACAATTACCTGAAGATGGAACTTATTAGATGAAAATATTTTTTAAGAGATTTTTGTAACTGTATATGAGAAAAATCCCTACATTAATTTAGACCTATGCAAAAATAACAGAGAAATGAATAAATCCTCACATTTACATAATTCTTTTCTCTAAGAACTTGATCTTTAGATTTTTATTTCAGTCTCAAAAATAACAAGTTGCACGATTTGTCCAAGAATATACTAAATCAACAAATTGACAGTAATTTCAGAAATTCCTCATCATGTAATCCTACTGTTTCAGAGCAAGAGGCTGAATTACTTTCAAGAAAACCTTAAAAGCACAGAGTATACCCAAGACTCCACCATTATTACCATAGAGACTGGTCTAATAAATGCTTGTTGACTGACATGAATCTCGGAATAACTGAGTCCAAATTCTAACTTCACAGTACTAAAAAATTAAAATATTTTGAGTAATTTATTCAAATATTTTAAGTAAGCAATTTACTAAAAAATAGCCTATAATTTAGATAAGTTGTATTCATGTGCTTTACTACCAACTGAAACTGTCACAAATTTTCTCCTACTTCATTAATCTAAATATTTGAACTGAATTCAAATTATCCACCACTCCAGCATTAGTTTAAAAAAAAAACATATTTTGCTATAAACATATTTTAAATTCTTCCATGTCAAGAGTTTGCAATTCTAGTCCTCATTAAAATCTAAAGTTAAATGCTGAGAACTAATAACCTTTCCAAATATTAAAATAGACCAGATATCACCTGTCCTACATTTTATAGAAAATAATCTTATACCTAGTAATGGTGAGACTAAAATAAGATTTTCAATACATTAAAAAAATATTATCTGACAATGAAATTGGTTATAATAGAATGGCTCTTACAGACTGTAGTCAGCAATCACGATCATTCTTTGTGATGAGTATGAGTTTAATCTAGTATTCATGAGACTATTGTGTGCATGTTGACAAACAACACAAACACGAGGTGCACTATTTAGTAGACATTAGTATCTGCATAATAGTTCTAAGAACAGAATACAGTCATTTTTCAAAATATAGATTCTTGTAGCCAGCTACCAAACAAAATTATATCTCCTTACTATTGCTACTTAAGATTTTACAGCAAAAAGAATATCTGTTACTTATAACTGCAGATTATACAGGTAAGATATGGAGTTGATCATAGGAAAAACACCATTTCTAAACATCCTTAAGGTCACAAATACCTGTTTATGGCTTGTACCTAACCAAGAAACCTAGTAAACAAAGCAAGTACTTATTACAAAAGAATAAACCCAACTAAAATATTTTTGCTGTGCTAATCACAGCATTTTTGTTTTTAAGTACATACTATTAAGAACTAATTATGCTAGAGAGTGGGAAACTTTATAGCTCTTTTACAATGTAATGCAAATCAAAGCACAGACATTTCAGTATTCCACCCACCGTATCATCAAGCTCCACTCTCCCTGTAATATGAAGAATTCATGGGTATGAATATCCAATGTGCTGATTAGAGAAGAAAGAAATACATGTTCCAAAGCACTCTGCTGATTTCATAAAATTGGTAATTATCCCCGACCAGTGCAAATAAATTTTATTGTTATTCTATATCAGTCCAAGGAAAGTATAACCTACAATTTATCAATGTTGGCCTTCCTAAGAATGTGGAATTAAAAACCAAGGTTTCTGGAGTGTTGCAAATACATTTGCTTTGTTTCTGCTTGTATGTGGAAATAGAGGGGGAGAGATGTTCATAAGGTGCCCCAGAGGACCTGAAGTCAACACTGTGAAATGCTGAGAAATCAATCAGCATAATTCCTGTGTGTGTGTGTGTGTGTGTGTGTGTGTGTGTGTGTGTGTGTATTTAGGGGGAGGAGCACTCTTCTTCAATACTGATTTTACAATGAGAATTGGGTTAAATATCACCAGCCTGTGTTTCTGACAACCTTCAACCATTAAAAAAAAAAAAAAGGTTAAAGTATGTTTCATATAGCTTAAGAAATTCAAAGAATACAGGTATTCTTTAATTCAAAATCTCAGCATTTCAGTTACATGGCTGAGTTCACTTTGTGAAAATTTATCAAGCGTACACTTAGGATTTGGGCAGTTTCTATATACAGCCACGCAAACACACACGTACATACATACACACACATTGATAAAAAGTTTGTACAAAATAAATTCAGGCAGTTAAAGGACTAATGTACTTTTTTATAGGATAGTCGAAAGGTGATATTTAAGCAGGGACCTGAAAAGCAATGGGGTGAACTCCTTGGCTCTCTGTGGGAAAAACACTCCTGAAGAACAACTAGCAAAGGCCTTGTGAAGGGCACATGCTTGGAGTGTGAGAACAGCCAGAAGGCCAGAACAGACTAAGTGAGAGGAAGAGTTATAGAGGACAACTCCAGAGCTAGAGAGAATGTCCAGGAGTGGAGTAAAGCAGTGAATGAGTTACACCCATACACGCTGCCTGGAGAGATGTCCACATTACACATACGAACCAATTGCAGGGTCACATTTATATTATACTCCCCCATTTTATTATGAAGGAGAAAGAGAGTGGGCGATAGAGAGAGAGAGAGAAGAGGGCGAGAGAGGCACCTCCCTGGTATATGAGGCCTGTACATATGTGTTTCAGCATATAGTTAAGCACACATCTCAAACTTAACATTTTCAGGGGTATGAAATTAAAAGGGAGAGGAGTAGATTCTTAACTTCTTCATGATCCTAAACCCTACCTGAATATCTGCAAAAACCTAGCCAAAAAAAAAGAAGAAAAACGACTAAAAAACTTCAAAAGAAAAAATCTAGTATCTATACAAGATGTAGGTTAAAAAATGTTCACAGTACCATTATTTATATCAGTGAGAAACTGAACAACAACAAAAAAAAAACAACAAGGACTCAGTTAACTTATGGTACATCTGATCAATGTAATTCTAAGCATCTGTTAAAACAATGAAGTAGGTATATTTAGAAAACCCAAGATACAGAAAGCAAAAAAAATAAAAGGCAAGCTACTAATATCAACTAAGATCCTTTTTTTATAAATTAGAATGCATTTAGAAAAAAATATGGAAGAATCATCCATATTTTACAGGAGATATTATAGGAGAATTTTCATTTTGATATTTCATAGTTTCTAACTGAATTTTTATAATGAGCTTATAAGTCATTTGAAAGGGAGAAAATTTGAATGTGTCACCTAGCAAATGTCTGATATATATCTAGTAAAATGTCTGACAAATGTAGGATAATCAATAAATGTGTATTTTCAATTGGTTACTAAAGGAAAGATACATTTATTCAGTAGGTATCATATGTCACATTTATTACATCCAATTAGGTAATATTCCCACTTCCATTTTACAGATATGGACAATGAGACTAAGGGAAGATTAGACCTTTTGCCCAAGGTCTCTGGCTCAGTATAGTGCTGAAGTCAGGTATACATCACTCCAAAGCTCTGTCTCCTGGAAGACAACATAAGTGCTTCTCTATACCCTCAACTCAAAAGAATGAAATCACCCCTCATACTGGCAGTTGCTCTTTAGCACCTGCTGTTGTACTCATCTGAAGGTAAATAATTAACACTTACACTTCATTCTTCCCTAGTACAAATACAGTAAGTATGTGGTTTTATGCTAGTCTTAGCGATGGTAAGAGAGATTTTGAACTACTCTGCAAAACTTCTAATAACCAGGTGGTTGCTTTATGACTTTCCAGTGAAGCGTGGTGTGCTCTGATGCCATGCCAAAAGTGGGGCTGGGGCCTGTGACTCTAGGAAGAAATAAAGGGATTTACTAGCACTTGTTTTCCTGGTGACATTGTTCTGTGAAACTGGAGTATGTGATGAGAAGAAATGTTGGGTCAGTATTTAACTTCTAAACAAGGTATTTAGTGATAGAAACTCTAACTTGAAATGTCAGATGTTCTCATTGAACGACTGATGCAAAAAGTCTCAGCCTGCTATAAGGAATCTTAAAAGGGAGAGAGGTTGCACTTTCTTGAGGAAAATTATGAAGTGTTTAATGTTTATTTTAGAATGTGAGTTTTAGTTATATTTATGGCAACAAAGTTGCATCCTTCTGTCTGTGTTTATTACCCAACCTGGAGTCTGTGAACCTAGACAGATTTTGATTGGACTATAAATTTCATGAAATTGAATGAAAACTTGTTTATGCGTTTTTCTGCAGAGTTTGCAGTTTTCATTAGCTTCCCAAAAAGATAGAACCCTCAAAAAAAGGTTTGAAAGTACCTTTTGACATATATGCATATGTTCCCTTTTTTGGTAGGCATTTAGGCATAGTTTTTTGCTTTTCAGGTTTTTTTTTTTTTTAAGAGTTTAGAGTAGGGATTAATAAACTTTTTTTTTTTAAATAAAGGTGCAGATAGTAAATATTTTAGAATCTGTGGGTGCATGGTCTGTTGCAGTCTTCTTTTTCCTTTTTTGAACAACTTTACATGTAAAACATAAATGTAAAAACAATTCTAAACTTATGGGCCTACTACTGACTTGTTTACAAACTCCTGGCTTAGAGTAATAGTTGGTTTATCTCTGCAGAAAAAAACACATAATAGACTTTAGGAGTCCAGGAATTTTTTAAAAAGAATTTGAGAAAGTCACTAATACCACTAAGTCTCAAGTTTCCATATCTGCAAAAATGAGATACCAACCTCCCACACAGCAGTTTTAACTAGTAAGTTAGATAGCAAGTGTATGGACCTGCCCACACAATACCTGGCATATAGCTAGCAAACCGATTTTATTATCTGCCTTGCATCATCTAATAGATCATTAGTAACATTTGTAAATCAAAATTAACTGTTTGATTAGGCATGCTCCTCCAACACAATCAACTTTATGATGATCTGCTTTGGCTATTTCCAGGAGCAAACTGGGGCTTCCCCAGAAAGCCAACAGACCTGTATATTACTGATTAGAATCTAAGTCTCATAATTACGCTTCTCCCTTCGATGTGCAAATCAAATTTCTAGAGCAAAGATTTAATTTATCAGTTCATTATTTTCTATCAAGTTTTTAAATGCCTAAATCACAATAATTCAAAGTAGTTTTAAGAAAACCCATCTTGCAAAAAAGTAAAACCAGAACTAAACTGGGGTATATTTAGGTGTACTAGGGAACTTTAAGTCACAAAATATTATACAACACACAATAATTAGGTGTTCGCCTTAGCAAAGATACTGATCTCTCTTCTTGTTCCTCATAAACCTAAGGTCTTAAAAATATCCAGATATCATTACAATGAGCTTTAATTGTTGTTTTCCCCAGAAAGACTAACTGCCTGAACTATGTTACAACCATTTTTATCACCTTCATATTACCCACCTCGATGCTAAGTATTGGTAGTCTTCAGGAAGCAGTTATTGGAAATAAATTACTTTCAAAAACAATTACTTATCTCTAAGACAATGGTCTTTCAATTCCATTTATATAGATATTCATCTGAGCAGTAGCATGAGAGAAAGCAAAACAGATAAAAAGTTAGCTACTACATCATTATTCCAGAATAGCTAGAGTGATAACACTAATGTTCTTGTCTCTGGTCTCCCAAAGTATCAAAGGTTAGTTAGGTTTCCTAACATTAGTAAACAAAACCATGATTCCTACAATCACTAAGGAATTGTCGTAACTTTTTAAAAGTATATTCTAGCCCAAGTAAAGACACCTTTTAAAAGCTGTCCATATATAGAAAGAAAAAGTATGAAAAAGTCAATACATACAGTATATTACACTTAACTTTATAAATAATTTTGTCAGCTTGCAGCAAATTTACTTTGAAAGTTTTTAAGACATGGATAAAAACCACCTTTACTTCAAATAATCAGTAAAAGAAAAAAGCGGTAATTAACATTAAATGTTTTTCTTCCTCATCTCAGAAGACCAAGGAAGAAATAACTCAATTGCAAACCACATTAATAAAATAAGAGGCTTTCCAGACCACGCCTAATTTAGTTCTCTGAAATTAATGGTGTGTTTAGAGAAGATATAAATAAATAAAAGATGAAAAAAGCTCTAACTAAATACAGTCCTGTCCCTGCCTTTAGTGGGGACAGTGGCCCTCCTCAATTTCTAGTTATTGAGAATATTTGAAAATTTCCACAAATAAATATCAGAATGTTTTTCAGGAGTAAAAAAACAGTTACTATAAAAAGTCATTTTCAGAATACATTCTATGAACTTGAAAAGTGACATTTCCTCCAAATATCTGTTCCTTATTCATTAAATTCAAATAATGTCAATAAGTAGATGCTCGCCCCTGTACTTGTAGACCAGAGAAGTGAAAAGCAGCCATTATCTACTTTACTATCACTATACTATAGAGAAATAGAAAATGTTTCAAGAGATTTAAAAAAAATTCTGCTAGAATTTAAAAAAATTCAACATGTCTTTTATAAAATAAAATTGCTCGATGAAAGTCCTTTTAAAGATATAATGCTTAAAAGGGGTAAAAATTATCATTCTCTACTATCTAGCTATTAATTCCCATTTTTACTGATTAGAAACAATAATGTTCCCCATTTAGTAAGGGTCTCAAATTCACATGAAGGCAGGTCAGGCAACTACCATTAGTTAGGTGTAGCAAGTAAGTGAGAACTATAAACTACATACAAGGGCTTCATGCAGGTGCTACTGGACTCTATTTCCCCACCCTATTATTGCTACAGAATGCAGCCCTGGTGATACAAAGTCTTCCAATTTTTCCTAAGAGAAGCCAGAAATCCAAATCATGCAAAATCTTCCATTTTTAAATGTTGGCAAATAAGAAACAAACTAACAACAACAAAAAAAACAACACAGTGCAGGCCAAATAAAAGTACTTGCAAACTGAGTTTGGCCTTACAGTATGCTACCAGTGCTAGCTACACAGCAAAACCCCAGGAGCAGAAGCCTCAGTAAGAACCTTAAATACTCAACTTCCAGACCCTAAACTCCCCGGGACTATTTATTATACTCAGATTTCATGATGGATTCTCCATGTAGTCAAAAACATTAGTGGTGATTTTTCTCTTGAAGACTAATTTTGGGGTTAATTTTTTTAAAAAATACTACATTTCAAGAAAAAAAACAACTAACATTGAGGTGGCAAGATTTAGAATTCTATTATTAAAGTTAGAATTATAATATGTAGAAAATGTATACATATTAAAGCTCATTTTAAAAATATTATAATGCTTTACAAACTGTGTTAGTTGGGTAAAATGAAGAGTCAATCAGCTGGGTCCTTAGAAAGCACCCACCTGAGCTTCTTGGCATCTCTAGAAGAAACATCAAGAACTGACAGTCCTGATGAGCCACCTTCACTTGAGCAACATGAAAAGGTAAAATAAATAAAGGAGGGAAGAAGTGACAACAATGTTAATTGGCAAGATACTTCTGTTACATAAGTGCCAAAGGATAGGAAGACTAGATAGAATTTTCTTTACTGCTTTAGCTCTACTAAGTATATTAGATGGCTAAAAAGGATAAACTAGCAAGACCTTCTGTATGGAAACAAATCTACTGTATTAAAAAAGAAATGCTATGTGGGTCAGTAACCAAAGATTTAATCCCTTAAGAACAAGGCTGTTGAAGAAAAAGTTTAAGAAAAAGGCAGCCTGGCTTTATTAAGAGCTGGATTTCACAATTTGACAGCTATGTGACTTTAACCACTCTGACTGAGCACTATTCCCTTAAAGGCTAAATATTAGCTACTTTAATTCTCATTAGGAGAATTGTGATACATCTTAAAGTGTTTTAATTCATTCTCTTAGCTGAAACTTGAATCCAGGCCACTTAGTAGTTTAAAACACTTCTGGTTGAACAGCTACACAGACAAGAAAACTCAATCCTTCCTTAAATCAGTCATTTTCATCATCTCACTTGTTCTTTTCTTTTACTAAACTAAAATCAGTTTCTTAGTAACTTCAATCCCATCAATCACTTTCTAGTTTAAATATTGTTAAAGATAGCTAACTCAATTCTCACTAAGCTCTAAGCTCTGCAAGGATTAAGGCTGTTCAGTATGGAAGCCCCAGCACCTAGAATACATAGTGGTTGTATAA
Organism: Eonycteris spelaea; assembly: GCA_003508835.1. Lineage (NCBI taxonomy): Eukaryota > Metazoa > Chordata > Mammalia > Chiroptera > Pteropodidae > Eonycteris > Eonycteris spelaea. Next base: position 8,281,031 of record PUFA01000004.1, on the reverse strand, counting down.
TAAATATTTGCAGATTGAGCGATACATTCTATGCAGTATTTATTGGTTGACTACTGAAATGCCTTCTAATATAAAAAGCATAAATCTGTACATTTCTGAACGTGACCATTTAATGTTAAAGGTTTAAAAGTTGAAATACCATACTAACACAAGCACGAGCTATGTTTTTTTAAAAATCCCTTTGGATATAGTAAATAAAAGCAATTTTGCTATATTTTAAATGGTGATGCTATTCGATGATACAGATGATAAAGTTTCTTCAAAGCAATAAACCTATTACTGGCTCCATAACTCCTATTCATAATTTCCTTCAGATTTAATTGAATTCCAAGTCTGCATTAAAAAAAATAAATAATAAATAATTTAAAAATTTTTTTTTAAAAAACCACCTCTCAAAATGATATGCAACCACACTGCCACTGGCTATTCTGCAAATAACCCCCAAATAATAACAACTCGGTCAAATGTTATTATCTGAAATTTACCCAGAAAATATCAGAATCGAAGTTGCCAGACTATTAAAGTCTATAACAACTTTCCACATGACTTTCTTAGCAATATGCTGCTATAAATCTCTCACTGCTTACTAGAACTCATTTATAATTTAGTCACTTAAATTCCAGAGCTTAAAGAATTGGTTTCATAAAGTATGTTCTACTTCACAGAACAGGAAATCAAACACAGTGAACAACCAGTCCACTATTCTCTGCAAATAAATCTATGAAAGCATTTCCGTTCTAAAGCAAATTTCCCCTGCCTCCTGAAAGTTTTAAGCTGTCACTCTGGGCTATAAGCTTAAACAAAACATAATTAGTAAGGTAAATCTGCCACATACTCAAGTCAGTAATCCATCCCAAATCCAAACATAAAATATTTCTGGATTATCTGGGTCACTGATGCTTGAGACTGTGATAGAAAATTAGTGTTCTAGAAATAGGCAACTTCCACTAAAGGGCACTAGATAAGGCAAATACCAGATTGATATAATTTTATAATAAAGGACAAAACTGAAAAGGTCAAACATTTTAATGAACACAAAGTAAGGCTGAAGGTGATATTAAAAATTCATGTTTTAGAAGAAATCGCCATGTATGACCATTTCCACTCCAATAACAAGCCTTCCCTAGACCCAAGTCTGGTTTTACAAAACTTCCTTTCTTCTTCCGCTTCTTCAGTATTTAAAAAAAAAAAAAAAAAAACACTTGCAAACGAATCAAACAGTATATCACATAAAATTAAACAAACCACCAAATACAAGAGAGCTTTAAAAAGTTGAGATCACTACCTACATTAAAATTCTACCTGCAGGGTGATTTCAGGTACTGTGTGAACAACTTACAGCCACAGAGAGTTGACACAGGAGGGGCAGAGTCCGGGTGGGTCTGTGCTACCCAACCTAAGCCGAAAGGGCAGATGACATTGACATAAAATGTACCGAGAACTACAGTATGCACAGGCTCCCAGCTCCTTTCCAATTCGCCATGGAAAAGTATTCCTTTACAACAGACACTCTCTCTTCCTGAAAGTTGTCATAGCAAAAGTGACCTGCAGTTGCAAAATATAACGGCCCTGGGCTGACCAGCACATTCTTCCTGCCTGTACTTTGTATCCAGGAACAGTTTCTCAACGTGGCCAGGGTGATGCTGCGAAGTGCTTGCTCTCAGTGTAGCAACCACGTATAGGAAGAGTTTCTCAACAGCCCCAGAGAGGACCCTGGGGATGAGGGTGGATTTCCCTTCTATTTTCGGCAAGCTGCTTCCACCCATGCTGACAGCAGCCTGCGTGCCCGAGAACGTGCCAAAAGGTTTCTAGCTCACACTCACGCCCTTTGGGAGCAGAGGTGTGCAGTCCTGGCCGCTATCCCGGGCCCTGTGCGGGGTTGGGAAGATCCCTAGAAAGGCAGGGGCCGGGGAGAAGCCTTGGTCCCTCCCACTGCACAAGGCAGCAGCCTCCCGGCGGGCCCAGATTCCCCGCACCTGTGGGATACCTCTCCCCCACCGCCTCTCACCTGATCTTGTAACTCGGCAGGGTGTGCTTGCGCTTGATGATTTTCTTGAGCTGGTTGACGATGATGGAGGTGAGCTGGGGCATGGGCCGCCCTTCAAACTGGGAGCGCACCTCGAAGTCGATCAGCGGGTCCTCCACGAAGGAGAAGAACCAGTGGGTGAAGGGCACGCGCGTGAGGACGAAGCGCAGCCGCCCCACCACTCGGGACAACTTGACGAACAGGTAGGCGGACTTGCCGAAGACTAAGTCCACGTCGATGGCCAGGTGGAAGCCCCCGTTGTACTCCACCTCTGCCTCGAAGGCCAGCTCCTCGGGGGAGGTGGCGGGCAGCGCCTCCCCCTCGGGGCCGTCGGACTCTCCGCTGGCCGAGGGCACCACGGGCCGGACGAGCCGGATGGTCTTGATGAAGGGCACCGTTTCGCCCAGGAACACGTCCCGCAGGCTCAGCCCCTCCAGCAGGCGCCCGGCCGTCTTGGTCTGCAGCAGCTCCTCGAACTCCACCTTGATCTTCTTGGTGACCCAGCGGCGGGCCAGCGCGGTGTCCCGCAGCTCCCGGAACAGGAACAGGATGGTGGCGTTGAGGAAGTAGCAGGTCTCCCGCGTCGGCGGGGCGGGGGTCTCCGGGGTCGGGGTCGCGCCGCCCTCGGGGGGCCCGCCCGAGGGCTCCTCAGTCCCGCCGGCGCCATAGAGGTACTCCCGGAGGGCCAGGCCCGGCACCGGCTTGATGTAGCGGAAGCCGTCGGCCGCGCGGGCGGCCTCGTCCGGCGGCGGCTCGGGCTGTTTGCGGTAAAGCAGCAGGAACTGGGTTAGGAGCGTGAGGAAGGAGCCCAGCACGGCCGACGCCAGGATCATGAGCAGCAGCCCCATACCGCCACCGCCTCCGCCAGGGCCGCCCGGGCCACAGCGCCCGCGCCCACAGCGCCGCTTTCTTCACGCCGCCGCCCCCGCTGCCTCCATCTTGAGGACATCGGGCGGCGGGATCGGGCGAGCGGCTCCCAGGGCCTGGTCCCGCGCCTCCGGCCGGCGCCCTGCGACGCCCGAGCCTGCGGCGGCCCGCGGCTCCTTCAGGCGCTCCGGGAGGCGGCTGCTGTGTCGGCGGGGGCGGGAGGGGGCGGAACGGCGGCTCCCTCCGGCCTCCGCTCATTGGACGAGCGGCGCGTGACGTCAGGAGCGTACTCGCTCCCGGCGGCGTCGCTTGGCAGCCGGCGCCTGGGCGCGCGCACGCGGGTCCTTTTTCCCATCTCCGGCTCCCTTCCAGCCCCGCCCCCCACGCCAACACTCCGTTCCCCGCGATCCACGTGGCTGTCACTTCTGGAGCAGCTGTCGAAATAGGAGCGGATAACTGGGGCCGCCAGTTGGAGGATAAGAAGGCCCGGCGCAGATGGAGTGGCATATTTTTTTATCTCTGATCATCCCGTTATCTACTAGTGCTCCCATCCCGCCTCAGCGGCCGTGGTCCCTGTGGGTTACCTCTGCGGCAGTGTGCTTCTTTGAGCAGCGACCTGAGAGATGGGCTAGCGGAGGCTTTCCTTGCAGGGCAGCGCTGCAGAGGATCTGAACTGGCCATTTGGAGACTTCCTAAGCCGAAGACAAGAGAGGACTACTGACTGAGACCTTCATCGCTGACCATTAACCTGACCATCAAATGCTTTTCTACATCTGGAGAGGGTGGGCCCTGAGAAGGAGGGAGAAAGAAAAAAATACAAGATTTAGCACCTAAGTGGATAGTCGAAATTTAAATGAGAAGGAAGTAAGTAAAAGAGCTGGGACAGGAAAGGTGAATGCGCTGAATTTGCCAGATGGTTGGAAAATGAACAGTGGCTCACTCACTGTCAGGCTTTTGCAGAGGGTTAAGCCCCATGTGTATTACCATCTTTAGTCCATCTATGAGGCAATTGTTGCTCACCGCCACCCATTTTACAGATGCAAACCCTGGCACACCGAGGCTAAGAAAGTTGCCTGGGGTGGACACAATGGAGCCTGATTTGTCTGACATTAACCCTAAGCCCTTGGTCACTTTTCTGTACCATGACACCAAGATTGCTAGAGTTGGGGGGGCTTATCAGTTCCCTGATGCACAGGAAAGAGGAATTGGGGAGGGGGGTCAGAAAAGATTTCAAGAGATTTTGCACAGGGTAGCACCTTGACCAAAGCCAGGTTGCCCAGCAACGTTGTTATTCCTCATGCCCTCTGACTGCTTGGTTGTTACATCATAAATGTTATGTGGCTCCAATTACATAGACGCCACAACAGTTCTCCCTCTAGACCTGCAAGGGTCAGAGATTCCATACCTAAAAGTCAGACCAGTCCTGGCTGGCCCTGAGGAACAAGGGCAGGGCTCTTCTCTAGCCCTTGAAGATATTCAAGCCAGTGTTTGTCTTGAGTCTTCTGGAACAAAAGCAGTTTGGCCCCATTCTGACCAAGCTGAAACAGGTGCAGAACTTGGAAACCAGGCCCATCGCATCTCACTCAGGCCCAGGTGTAAGGCCAGATGGCTTCTTTACTCCAAAGATGTAAGACAGGTACCTGCTGAGGAATGAGGCTCAAACCCTACATTCCACATCCAAAGGAAGTCCAAGGCCCTGCTGGGGTTTCTGGGAGCTCCAGGCAACTTCTGTTGTGCAGTTATCTCTGGCTCCTGGCCTCTGCTTCTGGAATGCTGCCTCAGCTCTACACTGTTTCACCCCAAATGGAAAATGTAGATCCTTCCTCGATTTCCACCAAAAGCCTTGTTTATAAGACTTATGCACCATTGCAGAAAATGTCACAGAAGCTAGAGAAGGCGTGGAGCAAAAAAATAGTTCCTCATATTACTGAGCTACAAAATCCTCAAACTGTATGCTAAGCCCTCCTGCATCTTAAAATATTCCTAAACCACCTCCTCACCCACAAGGAAAGTAGGTGGTCTTCATGAGAGTGAGTCCTCGGTGTCACACGCCATCTTACAGGCTCCTCCTTTTCCTCTCCTCCCACCTCTTTCTTATTCCTCAGATGACCTCTGGGAACCTCTAATCTTTGAAATCCATTTGATTCCACAGCAAAACTTGTCTCCTGAGGGGTGCACTCCGAATCCATGGAGGAGCTCAGCACAGCTTTGGGGAAGATAAAATGCTTTTCTTGTATTAAAAATGGCAACATTAATGATAGGAATATCATGATAGGAATATTTATAGAGAATTAACTATGTGCTAGGCACAGTATTAAGCATTTTGTGTGCCTCATCCCTTTAAAAATCCAAATGTCAGGGAGTGTTGACTCTGTCCCTCCTCTCAGGCCTGGGGTAGCCATTGTCTGCCAGCTTAGGGGCTTTGCTGCTTTTACCTTTCACTAGGTCATTCAGCTAACCCAGGGTTTCTTTACCCCAGCACTGTTGTCATTTGGAGCTGGAAGATTCCTGTGCATTGCAGGAGGTGATTCTGTGTTAATAGAAGCTTATTATTTTTAATAGCATTCCCTGGGAGGATATAAATTTAGCAACCTTTTTTCCCCTTTAATATTAGTGCCGGTTCATAGAAATTCAAGTCTGAGAACCTTTGGCCCCCAGCTTGAAAATCTAAGTAGGTATTTGAAGGAGGAAGGTACTTAGCCTGCCTGTGACCTTTTAATGAGTTTTAAATGACATCATTGAAATTAAGCTGCCCCAACAGCCTTCATGAGAAGTATCCATTTCAAGGGTAAAGGCTGTTGAAAACAGGAAGATGTAAGACAAGCGTTCTCACCAACTAGAGAGAGGCATGGATCGCTTCTGCCGCTAAACTCCCAATCCTTCCTTGTCACCACCAAAGAGGATGAGAAAGCCAAAGCATGTGAATAAGGAGAGTTTGTAAGTAGTGTGAAAACCACCTTGATAAAAATAATATAGTAATATAAAATAATGCAAATATAGCAAAATATGGGGAAAACATAGAGAAGTTTAGAATGATTGCCTAAAAATAATACATTAAACTGTGTTGTGAACTGTCAGAATTCAAATTCAACAACTGTTTTTGAGCATCCAGCATGTGCCGAGCTCTGCGGATACTGAATGAATAGGGCAGAGTCCCTGCCACTGGGAGTGCCAGGTCCGGGTGGAAGCAGACAAACACCTCCACACCTGATGGGAAGAGATAGTACTCAGTGTATTGTGGGACCAGAGAATTTGGTTCAGGGGCAGGGACGGTAGATTGCTAGGAATTGCCTCAAGCAAAGTTAACTGAAATTGGATTTATGTTAAGGAGACTGGGGAATCTCTGGGAACTCAGCTGCAAGATGTTCAGCTGGTGATCCCTCAGAAACGTGGGATTGAGAGAGCTGTTTCTCTCATTCCTTTTGGGGCCCATCCCCACCCATTAACTTGTCTCTACATCTCTCTGCAAGTCTGTGCCATTTCCCTCCAATAAAGAACTCTTTGGGGTTTCCTACTTCCCCATAGCCTCAGCGTGCAGGCAAATTTGGAAGGCATTAGCTCTGTACTCAAATCTAGAGGGTCTTATGTTTCTGGTGCCTAACGTGACTTGCTATTTCAATTTCGGGTGCTGGGAGAGAAACTCCAGATAAGCTCTACTAATCTTATTATCTATGTCCAAGTTTGCCTATTCTGGGCTGCTGGAGGGCAGGGCAACTTCTCCAAGGATGGAGAGAGGATTGAGAATTAGCATAGATGGGCAATTCTAGCTTAAATGGGGGACGAAGGATTTTTTCAGGCCGGGGAAGGTAGGAAGCTTCTTGGCGCAAGTGAAATTTGCATTGGTCTTTGATAATTACAAGGTCATTCTAATCAGGTGGCCAAAGTTCAAAAGTTGGAAATCCAACAGAGTTTAGGGAAATTGAGACCAGGATGGCTAGAGAGTGGTATGAATAAGGTCAGTGCAGAGAGGAAGAGATAGAGGTAAGACCATAACACAGGATTGAGCCAAATTATGTAAGGATGAAGTATCAAGGCAAGTTTGGCTTCTGTTTTGTAGTCTTTGTAAAGTCACCAAAGGTTTTTTAAGGAAGAGCATGATTTTAACCCTTTTCCTTCCACCGTCCAAGTCACACTGTTGCTAGAGTGATCTTACTCCAGTACAAATCGGATCTTGTCACTTGGCTGCTAAAAATTCTTCAATGGCTCCCCACAGCCATATTAATAATAATGGCTATCATATATCAAGAGCATGATAAATGGGAAGCATCGTTCTAAGCACTTTAGAAGCATTTACATGCTCACAATTGCCCTTTGGGGTAGGTATTACCATCTCCATGTTATGGATGAGGAAACTCTGTAGATTATTTAGATAAATAATCTACAGAGTTCACTACATTAATAAGTAAAGGAGCAGAGATTTGAACAAGCTCTAACTCCAAAACCTCTCATTTTAGGGCAATGTTCTCTTAGGATACAGTCCAAAGTCATTAGCGTGGCAAACCATGCCCTTCGCTTACACTTCAAGCTCCTCTCTCACACGCACTCCGTCAGCAAATCCTGTTGGCTTTACCTTCGAAATATGTTTGGAATTTAACCACTTCTTGCCACATTCACCACCCTCGCTCAAGCACCATCTTGGGCCTGGATTACTGGAGTAGTCTCTTAACTGGCCTCTCCGCTTCTGCCCCTGACACCCTGATGGCTGTTCAAACACAGAAGCCAAAGTGGCCATGTTAAGGCACAAGTTTGATCATGTTACTCAAAACACCAGTGGTTTCTGTGGTAGGCAGGGTCCCCCAAAGATGCCTGCATCTTAATCCCCAGAACCTGTGGGTATGTTACCTGACAGAAGGGAATCGATGTTGCAGAGGGAATTAAGGTTGCTAATCGGGCGACCTTAAGATAGGGACATTATCCTGGATTGTCCAGCTGTGCCCAATGTAACCACGAGGGTCCTTAAATGTGGAGGAGGGAGGCAGAAGGGAAGATAGAAATGTCATAATGTGAGAAAGACTGGACTCACCATTGCTGGTTTGAAGATGCATATGAAGTAAGAGCGAGAAATTCAGGCAGCCTCTAAGCAGCTGGAGAAGGCAAAAACATGGCTTCTTCCCTGGAGCATGCAGAAGGGAACTCAGCTCTGCCAACCCCTTGCTTTCAGTCCAGTGAGATCTGCTGGAGGTTGGGCATTTGACCTCCAGGAATGTAAGATAATTAAATCTGTGTTATTTTAAGCCACTAAGTTTGTGGTGGTTTGTTATAGCAGCCACAAGAAATGAATGCAGTTCCCGCGCTTAAGCCAGGTAAAAGCCAAATGACCTGGCCCGTGTTCCCTCTGGGGCCTCACCTGCCACTTTCCACCTCATTCACTCTTCAGTCACACTGTCCTCCTGCTCCGGCCGTACAACTTTACAGAATGAATGCATGATTTTGAAACTTCACTTTCCAGAAGAGAGGAGAGGTGACTTGCCCATGATCCCCAACGAGGATTTGAACCTGGGACTCTTTCTCCACTACCAGTAGGTTATTATATCCATTGTACTTAGCTTTCACTTCAGCTTCCTCTGCAGAAAGTCTTGTGAATAAATGCCCCTGGCCACCTAAGAAAGTGTTTAAATTCCCTTTCAATGAGAGAATGTTTATGTTGACAAAAGAGTAGTTTGCTAGAAAAGTAGTTTATTTCTTGATGTGTGAAATTGAATGATATAAACAGTTCTTTAAAAGGCAGAGGAAGAAATTTCCAGAGCATCAGATTGTACTGATCAAGACAGGCAAATTCCTTAGAAGAAAAGACAGGCCTGGCTTTTCTTCAGACTGGAGGTTAACTGTGCATTTCTATTTATACCCTGAGATGTAGAGTGAGCTGCATGGAAACCTGGACACATTTCTAAGTGTTGTTGACTATATCAATCTGAGTGCAAATAGCCCTCCTTTTATTCTGTTTCCAAATGAGAAAGTTTGATTCTTGAGCTTGCAGCCACTCAGCGGGGGGCTTCCAGCGGACATTTACACGGAGTCACTTCAGGGTTACTCTGCTCAGCCCCCACTGTGTCCAACTGATATGTGTTGCGGGTTGTTCTGGGACTGATTTCTGGTTCAGTCAGCTCTGGTCATGAGAGCAGAGGTGCCTTTCCCTTCAGAGCTTGTGGGTACCAGCCTGGCACATAGAGCAGGCCTATTCTGTTATTATTATTATTATTATTTGGTTTGCTAGCGTTCCTCTCTTTTGTGAACTCTGCCTTGTACATTGTGCTCTCTAGGTTCTCATTTCCAGGCCCCATCCCCCTGGCCTCAAGGATAGGCGTGTGATCCACGTTTGGCCAATTTACGGTACCTAAACCCTTTTGACAATGATTGTTCTAAAGAGAGTGGACATAAGACTCAAGCAGAGCTCATTAGAATCCAACCCTGAGACTAACATACAGGCCTTAGGAAGTAGACTCTCTCCTTCTTCTGGGGTGGCCACCTTTGGGAGAACATGAATCTTGAGTTGCCCCATGGAGAAAGCTTGTTTGTGCAAGAAGCTAAGCAGAGACAAGCTAAGATAAGAAGTGAATGGAGGGTCTTGAGATGGTGAGTCCCTGGTTCAAGTGATGTGGGCTCTGTTTTCCATTGCTCTTTCTTGCATTCTCTGAGCCTCCCCACTGCCCTTCCCAGCTAGGTGAACTATTACTTTCCCTTGCTGCTGTATGTGTTGTCTTAAATTGTGTTTCTGTCACTTGCTCCCAAAGAAGTCTGGCTAATACAAGTAGGGGGAAAATAATGGGGTCCCCTGCCACAGCCAAGAGGTGACTTAGAACCCATTCCTCTGGAGGTTAATGCCAGGGGTCTTCAGAAGGCCTGGCCTGGGACATCCAGAAATGTAAGTATATATTTGGCCCCTGAATGTTCCTTATGAAAATCAGATCCTATTATTTCCTATCCCTTTCCCTCTTAAAACACTTTGATGGCTTCCCACGGCTGTGAAGTTAAAGGGCACAATCCACAAAAGGCTCACAAAGCCTGACCTCCATGGCCTGGATCAGGGGTCTACAACTGTTTTCTATAAAGGGCGGTGAGTAAATATTTTAGGCTTTGGGGTCATAAGGTATCTGTCATAACTATTCAACTCTACCATTGTAGCTGAAAGCAGCCATGGGCAATAAGTAATCAAATGAGTGTGGCTGTGCACCAATGAAACTTTCTTTACAAAACTAGGTGGTGGGCCACAATTTGCCCACTTCCTGGTCTGGAAGGTCTGGAACCTTGAGATATATATAGCGCCTCACTCTGGACTGGAACCTATATATATATATAATATATATATATATATATATAGATCCCTGATTCAGACCATGGAGGTGTGTGTGTATATATATATATATATATATATATATATATATATATATATATATATATATATATGGGTGTGTGTGTGTGTGTGTGTGTGTGTGTGTGTGTGTGTAGCCTCACTGGCCTCCAGTCAGAATCTTCAGGCTTCAACCCACAGGCTCCCTCCCCTCTCAAGGCTCTCAATCTGGAATGTTCTCCTGAACCTTTGTTTGATTGACCCTACTACCACCCATATTACTACTCAGGTCTTCCTTCCTCTGGGAAGTCTTCACTATATATGCAGAGAGTGGGCCAGATTTCCCAGTACATGCTTTCCTAGGGCACCCTACCCCTCCTTCACGGCATTTGCGCTGTAGATGTACTTTTCAATATTTCATGTTCATCTGCTGTCTCCCCACTGGATGATAATTTCCATATGGACAAGGCCCTGTCTGTTTTGTTCAGTACCTAGCATTGTGCTTAACGCATTGTAGTACCGTGATATGTATTTGCTAGAAGAAAAGGGGTGAGGGAGAAGAGAGGGAGCATGGGAGGGAAGGACGGAGGGAAAGAGAGGAGGAGAAAGAAAGATAGAGGGCAGAAAGAAAGGAAGAAGGAATCAGTCCTCTGAATTTGCCTGTTAAATGACTGAACATTCAAGAGCAACGAAAATAAATGGATATTTTTCTCATCTGCTCATTGTTGAAATTAGTAGAACAGGAAGGCTCAGTGACACTGGCATGCCTTTTCGTCCATTCAGATATTTGGTAGTTTTGGGGGCTTGGGGATGTTCCTTGGAGGTGACATCTCATCTCTAGCTTGACAGTGATGTTAAATTGATTTTGTCTTCTCTCTCTACATTGACAAATATGGTTTCATAATGGCAAAATTATTTAAAAATGGAGAGCTATAGTTTTTATATGACTGAACATTGGAAAAATATCAAAGACAGCTGAATTTAATGATTATTGTGCATGTGCTACTGACGACCCAGAATATTTGGATGAGTGATAAAATAAAGGCATATTTTATGAATTATCATATATTCTGTACAAATAATTTATTTGTTTTTATGCCAGAAAAAATCACTAGTTATGTAATTATAATCAAAATTTATATACCATTGACAATTAGTATCTAAAGATCAAAATTAACATTTAATTATATTCAAAGATTATCAAATTTGAATATATTTCATAAAAATGTAAATGAAAGTAAATATGAAGAATAAGAATGAAATATTTAGAAGAAAAATAATTAATTAATCAATTTATTTATAATGGTGACATTGGTTAACAAAATCCAGTAAGTTTCAGAAGTTTCAGGTGTGCAATTTAGCAGTAAGGCATATATATATATACATACACACACACACACACACATACACACACACACACACACATATATATATTGCATTGTGTGATTATTTTTTTAAGCATGAAAAATCTGAACATTAAAAAGCAAAGTAGATATTATAATAATGAATAAAAAGTTATTTATAAAGTGCTTAAATAAAGCTATAGTTTTTATTTGACATTCCAAAAATGGATTTAACTCAATAAATATTTTGACAAAAATAAAACTATTCACAAACCTAGCACTCATTTTCTTAACTTAGTTGCCAATATAAATAATTAGCACATTTCACTCATTATGCCTAGATTTACATATATAGTTACAAGTAATATAAACTTTTTTTTAGGCAAAAGCACAAACTCAGTCCCCCACAACCACAAATTATGCAGTCGAGTTTCCCACATTTGGGGAAACCACAGGGGTTGATGGGTGACCTTGCCTTGGAAAAACCACCTTCATAATCACGGTATCTCCCCTACCAGGTAAGTGTGAATTGTTCACTATTATAGTCTGTTTCTCAGCTGTGATGTGCACTTCTTTTGTGATCATGCTGGCCCCAGAGTGGATGTTTAGGTTGGGATATTACCATGCCAGTGCTGAGCACCAGGGCCCAAGTGACAGCGGCATACACATGTTTTTTAATGTGTGTGCATGTGCATGCATGTGTGTGTGTGAGAAAGATAATATGGTATCCTCTGTGGCAAGGACCTTTCTTATCGTGCCCAGGTCTAAGAACAGCATGGAAAGGAATTGCCTGCATGGTCGAGTGATGGGTCATTTGGGGTATTTGCAATGTAACAAAGATGTCTGCTTAACCCCTAAAGAATCTGTGGAATGAATTGGGGGTCCTAGAAGGCAATTTGGAGTGGAGGAGATGTGCGATGCCTCTTGCCTTCATTGTTCCCTACTGCTCACCACATGTCATGAGAAAGGAGTTCTTCAGCTGGGCCTCCTCGTTCTGACTGCACTCTGCAAGCTTTCGCTAAGCAGCAGTCAAGACACAATTAACTAACAAAATGCTTAGCAAGCAGATGTTTTCATTATTTCTTGATTGATAGCACAGTTTCAGGGAAAACACTTTGACAAGTAACTTAATAATAAACACATCAAAATAAAACAATTAATGAAAGGAGGATAAGATACTAATCTGCAGAAAATGCCAACACTATTTTTTTAAGTCAGGAAAAAAATCATCAAGCTATAATGCTAATAAGTGCCTGCTAAAAGCCTTTTTAAAATAAAGATACTGTAAATGGGCACCCTATTATGGGCTAAGCCTACAAATAAAAATGAAGGTAAGTAAGGAATTCCCATTTTACAGGGAAAAAATATAGGCATGAAGAGCAGAAGCAGCTTGCACAAGGTCATACAACTAAGGAGCGGGGACGATATTCCAAACCAGGTTCATCTGTGCCCAAATTCTGACCTGGTGACTACCATGACACACCAGCTCTTTGCTCCTTTGGCCCCACAGCCAGAGAAACTAAATAATCAACATTAGCCAAGAAAAATTCAGAAGGACTCTGGCTGAGCATTTTTCTTCTGCTTACTCTTCAGTTTCCCCCAAAAGACAAATAAGTCTAATTAACACCGTGCCAACTGTTAATAAGCCTGGGTTAAGGTGTTACATTATAAGATATTGTAAGGTGATTCTTACTGACCAGGCCTTTCCTAGTGGGTGAAAATCTGACCACTGAACTTTGAAGTACCTCTTCCCTCTTATTATAAAACATTGACTTGCTTCATCCGACTTTCAAAGACCAACAAAGTATAAGGTTACTGTAAGTTGAAAAAGTGCCAACAGGGTCTTGAGTACAGTTGACCCTTGAAGAACATGGGTGTGAATTACAGGGATCCACCTGAGCAGATTTTCTTTCAATAAATATGTACAGTTCTGTAAATGCATTTTCTTTTATGATTTTCTTAATAACATTTTCTTTGCTCTAGCTTACTTCATTGTAAGAATATAGCATATGATATATATAACATACAGAATATGTATTAATTGACTGTTTACATCATCAGTAAGACTTCCAGTTAACAGTAGGCTATTAGTAGTTAAGTTTTGGGAGTGTTAAAAGTTACAGATTTTTGACTGCATGGGGGTGGGCGGATTTTGGCACCCCTAACCCGCTCTTTGTTCTAGAGTCTACTGTAGTAAGATGGGGAAACATGTTGGAGTGCTATAAATACATTGACAGTGTTTTTATGTTTTGTCAATGTCTATGATTAATTAGATTTTTAACAGCTTTATTGAAGTATTTTTCACATACCATACAACTCGCCTATTTAAAGCGGGTTGATTAGATTTTAATATATTCAGAGTTGTGTCACCATCACTGCAATCTAATTTTGGAATATTTTCAATACCCTAAAAAGAAACCCCACACCCATTAGCAGTCACTCAACCACTTCCTCCCACTCAGCCCTCTGCAACCACTAATCACTTTCTTTCTCTATGTATTTGCTTCATCTAGATATTTCATATAAAAGGAATTATATAATTTGTGATTTTTTGTTACTGGCTACTTGCAATTAGCGATGCTTTCAAGATTTATGCATATTATATGGTGCGTATCAGTATTACATTTTTCTTTATGGCCAAATAATATTCCATTGTATGCATACACATACAATGTTAATGCTTTTATCAGTTGTTAGACATGTAGGTTTTCTACTTTTTGGCTATGACAAATAATACTGCTGTAAACATTTGTGCACAAGTTTTTGTGTAGTCATATTTTCATTGCTCTTGGATATACACCTATGAGTACAATTTCTAGGTCATATGGTAGCTCTATGTTTAACCTGTTGAGGAACTGCTAGACTGTTTTCCAAAGCAGTTGCACCATTTTACATTCCCAACAGCAGTGCATGAGGGTTCAAATTTCTCCACTCGGCCATCATCACTTGTCTTGATTTTTAGTCATCCCAACTGATGCATGGTAGCATCTCACTGTGATTTTGATGGGCTTTTCCTGAGTGGTTAATGTTGGTCTTCTTTGGAAAGATGCCTAATCAAATCCTTTGCCCATTTTTAAATTGAGTTATTTGTCTTTTGTGAAGTCGCAAGATTTCTTTATATTTCCAAATACAAGTCACTTCTCATATATTTGATTTGCAAATATTTTCTCCCATTCCGTGAATTGTCTTTTTACTTTCTTGATGGTGTCCTCTGAAGCACGAAGTTTTTCAATTTTGATGAAGTCAAATTTATCTCTTTTTTTCCCTGTTTGCTTGTGCTTTTGGTGTTGTACCTAAGAAATCATTGCCTAATCCAAGGTCAGGAAGATTTGCTCCTATGTTTTCTTCTAGAAACTTTATCGTTTTAGTTCTTACATTTAGGCTTATACTCCATCTTGAATTGATTTTTGTGTATGGTGTGAAGTTGGGGACTAACTTCATTCTTTTTCATGTAGATATCCTGGTGTCCCAGACTTTGTTGTAAAGTTTTTCCCTTGTTATATTGTCCCAGACCCTTTGCAAAAATCAATTGACCATAAATGTGAGAGTTTATTTCTAGACTCTCAAATAAATACTTCTGGACTCTCAATAAAGACCTCAGGGCCTTTGCACAAGCAGTTCTTTTATACTGGAGTGCCCTTGCCTTCCTGCCAGACTGCCCCTTTACTCTTAAAGACTCTATCTTCGCCCTAGACATTCTAATGCCCCTTCCTTTGGACCTCATTGTTCTCGGTACATACATCTATCCTTGACTCTGCCAAGACATGGTATTTAAATTTGCTAATGTGCCTATTCACTCCAACTAGACTGTGCTTCTTGAAGGCGTGGACTACATCTTATCTGTCTTTATAACTCCAAGCCCAGGAATTCAAAAGGTGTCGAATGAATGATTTGGATATGTCTGGTATGTGTAAACTCCTATGGTAGAAAAGCAACTGAAATTTAACCCCGGAAAGCACTTCTGTGGGCACGTTTTTCTTATACAAACTGAAGAGGAGCTTTGGAAGTTATTGGATTCATTGAAAAGTATTGGTTTATTAAGAGCATTTTCCATCTTTATACAAACATATCTAAAAGAAATCCATTTGAGGACCCGAAGGCATTGATGAAATAAGCCAATGGCTGTCGAAATTTCTCTTTTCCTGGAACTCTGTATAGAAATTGAACTATTGTCCAATCCCCAGGAAATTCTGTACTCATTTGCACTAAACCACACTTGGGGTCATTATATCCTCTGATACCTTTAGATCAATAGGTGGAAGCTGCTCATGTGTTTCAGATGTTTTTACCCTCTGTCTCACTTCCTGGCTCAGACCAGAATATCTTTGGACTGAAGAGCATTCAAGAGCTGGCTAAGAACATCGATCCTACCCAATTTAGACCACATGCCCTTTTATAGTCATTCCCATCAGAGTGAGAGTAATTAAGACTTTAGACTGACGAGCGTACAGTTTTTTCCACAAAGTTCCTACCTGAGCAGACCTTTCTTCTTCCATGTTCTTCAGTTACCTCAAAGGTGTGTGGGGGGTGAAATCAAGGCTGGACCCTTTCTTAAAGAAGAGGAACCAAATTATCTTTGACCAAGGGCAATTTCCTACCATAGTATTTTCTACTCCATTCATGCCAGTCATATTAATTTTATAAAAGTCTAACCCTTGGGTTTTTACATTAATTCACATTCCTTTATCCATACCTGAAAACCCTCCTCTCAAATAACAATCACTTCCCAAAGAGGAAGGATGTTCAGGCATCCGTGGTTTAATTCAAAGAAATGTTGCCATGCTATTTGGCCAGATCTAAGCCATGTCCTCCAACATAGCTTATCAGCAATAAAGGTGATATTTTCATTTCTGTCTATCGGAATCCTGTCTCTCAATTTGTTCAAAACTCAGGCAGATTTTTTTTTTTTTTTTTTTTTTTTTTTTGCTGAGCCCATTAAGACCCCTACAAAACCCATTAAGCCAGGATTCCTCCAGGCACATTTTAAAAACCACTGCTGTAAGTTACTGTGGGGGGAGGGGGGAGTGCATCACAGAGTTGAAAGCAAAGGAACAAGGTCAAATCAGGAGCTGACGGAGGCAGGAGACCTGATTGAGTTCAGGATAAAGATGCCGAAAACCTGATTCATGGCAACGATGATTAAGGGAGAGAGGAAGTCATGGAGGGGGCAGATTGGTGGGCAGGACTTGATGACTGATGGCTCTGAGGAAGAGGGGAGCTGAATGGTGTCCTGGCAGCTGACTTGGACAACCGTGAATGGAACTACATGAAGAGGAATAAAGGGGGAAGGTCTGTTGTGATCTCTATCTGAGCTGCATGTCCTCGATGCTCAAGCGTAGAGGAGGGGAAAGATACCACTGGTAATCAAAAGAAAGAGGGAAATTAGGAGACTAGTGTGAGGCGTTTGAAAAGAAATTCTTTCCTAGGTTTGGGGTGGAAAATGATGCCGAGGATGAATACATGCCAAGAGAAACCTTTGCTTTGGGGCTTGCCCTCGGAGGTTGCCTCACTTGACCTCCCATCCAGGCCAACAGCTTGGGAGGCAACATTAGCAACTTCTCAAGTAAGAAGGGTGTCCTAATTCAGGAAGTACTTTCTCACCTTCAGTTTACGATTGCCTTCCTGTTGTCTACCTGTGTCATGTTTCCTTAAGTTACTAGGAGTAGATCTGTAGGGGCTGACCGCCTCTTGGCCCTGATAAGCAGGATCATCTGGGACTTTGTCCCACCGACTTTAGCAGGTTACATCCATGGGAAGCCCTAGGTAGTGTGATCAACTTCTCACCAATTTCTGTACCATCTTTCTCGTAGGTAAGGTTAAATGAGATAACAAATGTGAAGCAGCAAACGCAGTGCTTAGTACATAGTAGGTGCTGCTCACATTAGGTCCTCCTTTTGCTTCTGATATCCACAGCCCTCAAATATGCCAGATCATCAAAAAGGTTATCCTGGTGGTGGAGAGCACCGACCTGGTACCAGACTAACTGGGTGTGACTCTCAGGGATACTAATTCTGCCCTCAAAAGGTTGTTGTGAAGATTCAATGTGATAAGCCTCATAAAGAACCAAGTACGGTTCCTGGTACCCAGCAAGTGCTCAATACAACGTAATAGCCATCTAACTTTATTATCATTAATACAAAATCAAAAGAGACTAGAGAAGACAGTGACTTCAGATGTGACAGACCAGGCTTGACTTCATCCCAGAATATTGAAAAACAAAATGCCATGAAACTCTTTTCTCATACATAATGCAAATTGCTGTCTTCATTTATCCAACCTTTAGATTCTATAAATGGTTTGTGTTGTGGGCTATGCATCAGCTAGCTGTTCACTCACACTTTATAAGGCTAATCAAAAATATTTGGTAAACTTATCTTAGAGCTCAGTGTACCACAGGGCATAGTGGGTTGCATGGTGGCCCCCAAAAGACATGCCCAACTCTTAACCCCTAGTATCCATAAATATGGCCTTGTTTCGAAAAAGGGTGTTTGCAGATATAATTAAGTATATGGAGATGAGATGATCCTGGATTAACAGGTGGGCCCTAAATCCAATGACAAACGTCCTTAGAAGAGACAGAAGAGGAGAAGACACAGGGAGAAGAGGCCATGTGAAGATGGAGGCAGAGATTGGAGCGAGGCAGCCACAAACCAAGGAATGCCAGGAGCCACCAGAAGCTGGAGGAAGCAAAGATTCTCCCCTAGAGGCCTGGCAAGAGTATGGCTCTGCTGAAACCTTCAGACCTCTGGTTTCCAGAACTGTGAGAGAATAAAATTCTGTTGTTCTAAGCCACCCAGTTTGTGGTAATTTGTTACGGCAGCCAGAGAAAACGAATATGTAAGGAGAAGAAATGTACCCAAACTAACTTTGGCAATGAGAGAGGCAGAAAGGGCATTTCCAAGGAGGACACAGGGGATATCATGGCTTCCAAGGACAGAAAGTTCAGGCTGGCCTCATAAGAACAGGACCTGAGAGGATGAATGAGTTTGGCGCGCATTGCGATGGTGTCCGAGGACCGAGAAAGTTGGCAATGGGAGTGGCTCTCCTATTCCTACACTTGCTCTTTCCCCTCGTGTTATTCTTGTCTCTGTATCTATAGCCTGGCTCTCTGTGGTTCTTTATGCATGCGGCCAATAGACCAACAAATGGCTTTGGGGTCTGATTCCAAATTCCAGGGGCAGAGAACCCCTTCCCCTTGCTCAAATCAACCCTTGGCCAGGGTGAGACCTTGTGTTGGGGGCCTTCATTTGGGGGTAAGGAGGCTGCTGGCAGATACACTTGAAGGTTTCTACTTGAATGTCTAAGATAGTTCGAAGGGCAGACAACGTCCACCAACTTGACAGGTCAGGGAGAACGTGACCTTCTTTCCAAATCTGTCTTACTGCCTTAGAGAATGTCTTTAGCCCTCTACCCTCTGTCTCCCAAAACTTCACTCTGGCGTAACTGCATCATATTCCTGAGGGAGAAAAGCAGGTGAAAAGCTGTCCATGAGACTCTCTTCCTGTTCTAAACATGAAGTTAATCTACTGGAACAACAACATGATTGATTTTTGTCTATTATAGTCTTCGGAAACAACAAATTTCTGCTACGATTGGTAAAGCAGTTGGCTTGTTTTGGACTTAGATCTTAATTTTTTAAAATACCCAATTATTTACTTTTTTTTTTTTTATACTGCCTTTGAAGGGCTCCTTTAGGCCAAGTGGCACAGGAGATATCTGGAGGTTGAAGGACTTTGCCTTTGGCTGTAATGTCTTTGATCAGCAAAGCGAAGCCTCAAAGCAAACAGAAATCCAAGCCAGGCAGGGCTGTGGCAGAACCAGAGAAACTGGTTCCGGGAAGAGTCCCATTCTTTGGACTTCATTCAGTAATCAAGGAGAATTTGTTGAGTGCATAGTAAGTGCTAGGCACTGGGCTAGAGCTAGGATTGCAGAGGGGAATAAACTGGACATTCTACATCCTCACTGGACGTGCAGTGTATGGCCATGTGAGAGGCAGGCAGAAATACAAGAAAGCAGTGCAAATGAATACATAATGCAAGCTATGACAAAGGTCATGGAGGAGGGGTGCCCGGCACAGTGAGAGTCAATAACTCGACAATTAGCCTAGGGGGTCAGGGAAGGCTTCTCTGGGTAGGCAGATTTCCCTGAGATCTGAAGGGTGAGTAGGTGTTTAACTAGATGAAGCTGATGGAGGTGAGAGGCAAAGGGAATATTACATACATATACTCATTATGCCATCCACATAGAAACCCATAAAATGGAAATTAGAGACATGTACACATGCAGACCCACAGACTGGGGAAAGGATGAGATGTCAGGCAGTTACGCTTTGCTTTTTAGCCACCCGTAGATACCAGAGGCTCCATGAGGTTTTCCATCGGGTCTCTGACCCCATGTAAATGTCCTTGTAAGAGGCTCTGGGAATCCCTGGCCTTGCTGAGTGCCCTCGGGGCTCTGCGTCACTGTCATCTAGAGCACATCAGGCAGCTCTCAGTCTAAAGGAGCCAAGGCAAACAGAAAATGCTAGATTTTGTCAGAAAGAAAATTAATTCTGAAAAGGGGAGCTATTTGATTTTCCTTTCTCTTGTTTCTAATGGGAGAAGATGGGATTCTTGGGGTGCAGGGAGCTACTCCCTTGAGATTTTCCTGCCTGAGGTGTGCCTGTGTGAAGTTTGTCCACCTGACTTTTGCCAGTCCTCCTGATAAGGCCACCTGAAGGAGTAAGTCTACCACCCCAGGAGAAGGAATCCACATGGGGAAAACTAGAGGCCATGAGCAGGGGGAAGCTGGCTTCTCCCCAGGACACTTGCTTGGCCATTCCTGATGGCCTTCTGCTCCCTGCGTGTCCCAGGAACTCGGGTGCACCTGTTGCTCATGGCCTGCTTTATAATACTTTGTTTACCCGTCTGTCTCCCACACTGGTCATTGGGCTACTGAGGGAACTGTATCTTTTTCGTTTTTGTTCTGTGCCTCACACCTGGCATTTACATGATAAGCATTCAATACGGATTTATTAAAGGAATGAATACATGAACCTTATTAATTTAAACTCTGCTTTAGTCCCAAACAATTTGAGGCTGAATCATGTTGCTTAGAAGTAGACAAATGAGATTAAGTGAAGGGTATTGGTCACATGGTCTTGGACAGTAGTAGCTACGCAGCTGTGACTTATGGGCGCTTATAAATATTTCCATGTTGATACTCCAGTATTCGTATGTAGCGCAATTTATTTCTCAACGGCGTCGATTTTGTAACAAACCAGCACTTTGGGGCAGTATTCACACATCCCTAACCTAGTTATTCCAGTGAGGCAGAGATCTTCCAATTACCATTCTCTTTGTATATATGAGTATATACTTTTGCCCTTCCCTTAAAGATAGCACATAGACTTTTTTGTCCCATCCCTGACCCTTGTAGGTCAGGACAACCGGTTCCCCTTGGTGTGTGTGTGTGTGTGTGTGTGTGTGTGTGTGTGTGTTCAGACAACAAAAGCTGAACGCTTTCAGCAAAGGCATTTGAGGTTCCCGTATCTCCTCCTCGAATAATGAGTGCTGCCAATTAGGCTGCAGCAGGGTGGGCGGGGGTGGCAGCTTGCCAGCATGGTCTGTGGCATTTGGATAAACAAACATCAATATTTATCAGAGCTGCTCCTCTGTGCCTCCTTGGTTGCTGGAACAGGGAGCCCTCCTCGTGCTTGTGTGCAGTTTTCTCTGTATGAGATAAACGTTTAGGGTCATTAAGGAGAAAAAAAATGTTTATACTCTGCTCCCGAGTTACCTAGGCTAATTTACCTCACTAGGAGGCCTCATAATTCATTAATAATATACAAATACAAACCAAGGGAAGAAATTGCCTTGTTAATTGACTTTTGCGATGCTAATCTAAGACTCATTGGCTTTAAACATTACCCAGCAACAACTGTGCTTGTACTGCACACACTTTGGAGAAAGCAGAAAGCCGTCCAAACGCAAATGCTTGAAATCTTTGCCTCTGGGCTTTGTAAATAGACTCTCACCTCCACTGGTTCTCTTTGGGTATCTGGAGGCAGAAGACCCAGTGGGGGTGGGGTGGGGGGCTGCGGAAAGAGACAGAGATGGTCATAGATTTAACCATCCTAGAATACAGCCCAGAGGTACTAAAAGTACTGGGCCTTGCTGGGCTCTGTAGGGTGTTGCCAGGCTCCCTTTTCCAGCCCAGAGGGCTGCAAAACTTAATTAGAAATGGTACCACTAGGCTTAGCTGACAGGTCCAATTAGGAGCAAAGTTCATTAGTCTTAAGAAACTAATCATCCCCACTGACATCCCTAGGCTAGGCTTCTGTCCCTTGACTTCTCTGATCATCGCCTATGGAGAAGACATGGAACTTTTTTCAGTTCATTAAAATGAACTGGGAGGTGGTAGAATTGAGTGATGAGGTTTCCCAGGCCAGCTCTGATGGTCAAACGGATCTGGCTTTGAATCCTGCCCATTCTCACTCCCCACCACGTGACTGCCAGTCGCCTACCCCTACCAGTCTGGAATTTCAAGTTCACGGAACGTGAGCTAGGCATTAGCAACCTCATCATTCCTTTGCATCAGTGGGGCCACCTGGATGACAAAGCTGGCTCCTCCTTGAAGAAGGCACAGGTCCATGGCTCAGGCAGCCTTGGGGATTTCACTGCGGGTCTCACCGTAGAGGCAGAGGGGAGACTGCTTGCATGCCCCACAGCATACAGCCTTAATCCTCCTGCTCCCTTTTTCTATTCTCTCCAAGGTCTTCCTTGATTGCTTTGCCTCTAGGATTTTTCTTCCTTTCCCTTTGGAGTCTTCTAATTCCTCTCCTTCTTGCCTTTCTTGATTAAAAATAAAGAAAGAAAAGAAAAAAAAATCAGATCTAATGTGTGAAGCTTGATCTTCATTTTTCTAGTCTGTAAAATGGAAATGGTAATGATTCCAATCTCACAAGGGGAGAGAGAGAGGGAAATGAGAATTAAGGAAACATAAACTCTAAAGCCATGTGTCTCCAACACGACCTATGAAATAAGTTTAATGGGTTGCCACCAATATTTTTTAAAAAATGAAGCGGAATAAAACAGACTAGAAAATATCAAAGGGCATCACTTGAAGTAGGGGTCTGTTTTATTCTGTGAATCTGTTCTTTCAGTTTTATACACGTACATGCACCACTGGTAAACGTAAAAAGGATTTTTTTTTTTTTTTTTTTACTGCAGGTTATTGTAAAAAATGTTTGAACTATTTGTTATTAAATTTACCTTCAGTGTTGAGAAGGTGATCTCTGGGGCGTAGCGAAACACAAAACCTTAGTGTTGAAAGATCAGAGACCACTGACTAGACTCTAGCCGGGAGGCTATGACATCACACAAAAAGGACATTCTGGCAGCCCAAGGACTTAAATCTGTTCACAAATCTTTTTGTTAGGCTCACATAACATTTATTTAAAAAAATTTTTTTTTGAATTAATTACTGTCATTTGAAAAATCAAGAGAAACTCTTAAAAATTTAGATTTTCAGTCTCCGGAAATCTGGAAGATTTGGCCATGCCAGGCATCTTTCCTGCCGTCTCTGTCCACCCGCATCCTCATTCATCTCCTACCTGGGCCCCGGAAGCATGAAGGGCTGCTCCTTGATCTGGAGTCCTTCCCACCTAAGGCTCAATGTTTGTTTTAAAGAATCACAAATCTAGAGGGTTGCTTTGGTCCAAACCATCAGTTGTGGGGGAGGATAAGGCCCAGGGAGGAGATGGTGACTCACTAAGGGCACAGGGACCATTAGTGATACAAATAGGAAAAACACCTAGGTCTCCGTCCTCCACTTGTAGGCCCTTGAAAACACGTGTCTGTCATCCTCATAAGAACTGAGACTTTCTTAAGAGATGTGTTTGATTCACCTCAAAGGTCATCCATCAGCTCTCACTTTTTTCTTCCATCTCTGCCAAGGCAAATGTTTGCCTCGCTGAACTGAAATTAGATCCAGAGTGGTTCCTGCTTGTCTTCCAGGGTATTTACACGTCTCCGTCTCTGCCCTCCATCACTTTTCCTTGTGGCTTTGCTGTGGCTGCAGCTGTTTTAAGGGGTCGCTTCTGCCCACAGAAGACACCTGGGCAAAGGGATTCACCTGAGTGGGCATTCGTAAAGGACACGTGTTCCCAGAGTTGTCTGGCTGTTTGTTTCGCCCCTTTGTAGTTGAAGGACAGAGAAAACCAGCTGGACATGCATTTTTTTGTCAAGCACGGTCACAGGCAATGCTGGCATCAGCAGGCTGATGCACATGTCATTCCCTGATCACCCAGGAGAGAAGGTGCAGGGTGGCCCTGATGGGACATTCTCAGAGGAGAGAACACCCTGTGCCAGGCATAGGGCCAGGAGTTTGACAGACATTTTGGTTGTTTAAAATTTTTTAAAATTGTTTTTGTATTATAAAATTAGTCAAACATACACAAAAATAGAAAGAATAGCATATGAATCTCTATACATCTATCACTCAGATTCAAGGCTTCTCAATATTTTGCTATATACACTTCCTAATCCCACCTTTTAACTTTTACTTTGGCATATAATTTATATACAGTAAAATGCATTGATCTTAAGTGTAAAGTTTGATGAGTTTTTAAACTTTTATTATTTTGAAATCATTTCAGACTTACAAAAGTTGCAAAAATAATACAAAAAATACCCATATACACTTCAGTGAGATTCCCCAAATACTAAAAAAAATTACATTTGCTTTACCATACATTACACACATACATACACATTATTATTTTTTTCTGAACCATTTGCAGGCTGATGAATTTTGCCAAATATTTATGCCCATGTAATCATCACTCAAATCAAGGTAGAGAATATTTTCAGTACTCTAGAAAGTTTCTTGCTGTTCTTTTCCACTTCTAATTTTTTTATTTTTCAGTCCTTTCATTCAATTTTCATTTCAGTTTTCACTCTCATTTCTATCACCATAGATTAGTTTTTGCCTGTTCAGGAACTTGATGTAAATAAAATCATCCCCACTTTATTTCTGCTTAATTATTTTTAAAGCAAACCCCAGGTCTTACATATTTTGTAAGTATCTCTAAAAGTTATGGGCATTTTCTTACAGAATCACAATGCCAATGGGATTATGTAAAATGTGTTCCTAACAAGCTGCCATGATTATCTCCGTTTTGCAGGTGAGCACACAGCCCCAAGGAGGCGCAAAAACTTGCCCAAGGTCACCCAGCAAGTAGCTGGTGCCGAGAGCCATCACTCTTCAGAGCCTGTACCTGTGCTTTTAGTCTCTGCTCTTGGCTCTCGGGCAGGGTCCCAGCAACGCTGTTTGCTGCCTGTGGGGAATAGAAAAGGCTAGAAGCTCTACAGACCTTTTCTTGCCATTTGTCTTAGCTGGGCCCCTGCTGCACATGGAAGTCTCCAAATGCACTCACAGTGACCCTTTGAGCACCCCTGCCCACATACACCCTCACTCACACCAGCATATTTTACGAATGCTGTCTGCAGACTCTGGCTGCCTCTCTTTAAAGAGAGAAGAAAGGCAACACCCAGCTCCTGGTGGCTGGACGGACAAGATGTGTCTGAAGGCTGCTGAGAACATCCCATTTACTAGGATCTAGACCTTAGAAAGAAAGGTGCCGAGACAAGTTAAATAATCAAAATGCAGAAAAGACACATGCCTTTAATATTTTAATCACATTTGCAAACAAACTCTAAAACTACACTCCTTGTATTTTTTAAACACACACACACACACACACACACACACACACACACACACACACACACAAAACAGTAAAACTAAACTCATAGCAATCTGTTCTTCCAGGGGACTATTAGGTAGAAACAAATCCAAAAAAAGTATTTCCTCCCACTGGAAGATGAACACAGAACTCACCAGGAACAAATAACTTATTGTAAGCCTGAAGCAACTGCTAGAAGTCATGATTTTGTATTCAGTCTCATAAATTGTAGGTCTACATAGCAACTAGATAAGTCAAAGACTTAAACTATGCACAATTCAAACCTACACCCTTCCCAGAGGACATGTTTGTTTTGTATAAACATCCTTATTGCTAGTTTCTAAAATAGAGGTGGGTGGAGCTATTTAAATAGAAATGGATTTTCAGCAAAGAATATTTCCTAATTACTTAGAAATAGAATCCTCCCCCATTCCCCACCGTCATCACTGCTGTTCTCCACATGGTGGATCAGTTGAATATTACAAGAGTTTCAAGCTGTGTTTCCTTTTTAGGCAGACAGATCAAAAGAAGAGCCTCATGGACTGGGTGATTGGATTGGGGACGAGGGTGGAGGCGCCAGCATCCCTCCCTCCCTCCTAATAAGCTGCCTGGTTCCTTTATAACCTGCTTTATGCACTAAACTTCTGTGTAAATTGCCTGGGAAAACCACTGGCTTCATTGATCTTTTCTTTTTCTAGCATGTGAGATGCTAAGAGAGTGACGTGAGGGTGTGCCGTTCCCTAGACCGGCAGCACCCTGCAAGCCTGGGAGGGAGTTTGGGATCTTGCCATTGTGGATTCTGTTCTGATGCCCATGGGCTTGTCGCCATGGTGTGGTTTTCTCTCCTCCCGTACCCCAATGATTTCCTGATATCGCGAGAGGGAAGGTGTGATTTTAAATGGGAACCAGCAAGGTGGAGGCTTGATAGACCTTTAAAAAGTCTTTATCACCTCCTATTCCTCCCTCTTATCTTTTTTATTACAAAGATACTCACCGAAAAATTAGTAAAACACAGAAGAGTAGGAAGACAAAAAGGCCTTTATCATCCACTGCGTAGGGATAAGGTACATTTCTGTCTTAAAATTTTTTTTTTAATTTATTTTTTTAGGTGAGGTAACCCTTGGTTGACCTCACAGATTGCAAGGGATTTGTCAGCTTACAATCCCTTATTTTTTATTTTTTATGCCTATAACACCTGGTTTTCCTAGGTAGTCTTCCATCCAAGTATTAACCAGGTTCAATCTTGCTTAGCTTCCCCATCTTAAAAAAATTTTAAATGCAATATAACATAGCTTGGATAATACAGTCTCACAACTTTGTTCCCATTTTTTTTTTCACAGACCTTTTTCAATGCAAGCATTTTTACTGACTGTATAATATTCCATTGCTGAGATGTACGAAGATTTACATACAAGTGGGGATTTGCATGAGGATTTTCTTTTCTATGAAAATTGCTTATGACTTTTCCTAACCTTTGACTGGAGAACTCACTCTTCTCTCTCTCTACGGCATGAATCGAGGAGTATGTCATTTTGCACACGGCCTGTGCTCAAGATGATGGAGGAGTCAGCCACAAAGGCCAGCGAAGAACGAACTCCTTATCAATTCTAACACAAAGACTATTCACGTGGACGGCGGTGAGTGCAAGGCTGAGGTCCGCTCCCCGGAAGAATGCTTTCGAGCCTCCCTAGTCAGTGGAGCTGGAGTACCTCTTTGCTCCTGCTTCTCAGCAATAAACCACTTCCTTGGAGCAGCTTCGGGAAAGCTTCCTGCCCTCTCGTCTCCTTAGTCATATGCAGGCTTCAGGTTCTTGAAGACTTCCCCAAACCTTTATTATTCCCTCCAAAGGACCCAGAAAAAGGTCCCCTCATCTCTCTGAACCACCAAAAGCCTCAGTCTAACATACAGCACTGTAGGATGTAAGGCCCACAAGGAATGACTGAAATAGTTGTTGGATGCTGTCTCTGCACTGGGCATGGTGCCAAGGAATTATAGGTATGAGATTTCACTCAATCCTCACGGCCACCTTATGACACAGGAATGGTTCTCCCCACCTTGCAAATGAAGAAAGTGAGACTCAGAGTGAGCTTGAATTACTTTGCGCAGTCACCTGGCCACCAGGTAGGAAGGGCAGAACTGGGCTGGAACCCATCCTCCTGCCTCTAACCTCCTGCCCTGTGGCCCAGCCTCCTGGCCACGATTTCAGCTGCGTGACCACTTTGCTTTGGCTGGTAAGGGGTTTCTTCCTCCCTCACCACGATTCTGCCTTTGTTAAAGGCAGGGAGGCCTGTTATTCTGGAGAAGCCAGTAATGCCTCTTGCAGGCCTTCTCAGCACCAAGGGCAGAGGAGACCCCATTCCGCTCCCCCCCCACCCCAAAAAGACCTCATGATCTCCTTAGAACCTGACAGTGTTCAGGGAAATGGGGCAGGAAAGAACTCTCTAGAGACAGGACCTTTTTTATTTTATTTCATTTCACAAACACAATGAAAAAAAAATCGTGCTAATAGGATTGCCAACTCAGCAGGCCTCAGCAAGCAATTCCAAGTAACTATAGAGCATCCTGGCACACCGTGAGATTGATGACAAGTCAGGAACGATGACAGGCAACGAGAAATTAATCAGGAGAGCTGACTTTTACTAAAGGGAGGGGGTGGCGAGAGGGAGCAAGCGTGAGTGTGCAGCCATTACTACCAACTCCTGTTGTGTTGTGCCTGGTTTTCTTGGGGCCCCATGGCTCCCAGGAGCACAGGAAGCAGTCAGTTGGTTCTCTAGGCAGCCCGAGTACTTGCTGCTCTGACCACACCAGCCCCTCCTGCCCTATGGGGAGCCCACTGCCTGCTGGGCCAGGTGTGATCAACCTTCCAGTGGTGCTGAGCCGTGCCCTCCGCGCCTCGCTGGGAAGGCACAGGGCCTCCTGGGCCAAAAAGTGCCTCCCGCCCTTCTTCTAATTTTGACTTGGCACCAGCTGCTCTAACTTGGGCTAAGGGACCACCGTGAGCCTCTGAATTGCTATCGGCCATCTTCCGGGTTGAGCTGGGTTGGGCTGATGTCCTATGGATCTTTTGCAAATTATCCTTCTCCAGTCTTCTTATCTCTCGGCTCTGCCAGGCAGCTGACAGCGTAAGGGAGCCGGTGAGTGAGCGGCTGGAGTCTGCTGGGGGTGGCGGAGAAGCACAGTCCGGGCTCCGCCCAAAGTTGCACCTGAAGGCCAGTCACCTCCTCCTGTGGGCCGCAAGGCAGCAGCCTCATCCTCCCCAGCCGAGTTTCTTCTCTGGCTCCATTAGGCTCTCTGGCTCCCTGATTTTCTGGCTGTTTGAAGAGAGAGCGAAGGGATGCTCAGGTTGGGGGGGAAAGTCTGATTGCAGCAAAACTGCCATTCTGAAACCACGGATGGCTGGGAAGTTGGCAGAGACTTGAGAGGTCCATCAGCTCAGTTCTGACTGACCACCTGATAATGCTAAAACTGGGAGGGTTTGGTTTGGTGTTAATTTTTGAAGAGGATAATCCTCTTAGCACCATGAAAGTAATTGAAGAGGCGACATGAAAATCAAAATCGTCGGGCACCAAACTGTAGTAGATACGAATCGGGTACATTCCTGAACAATGGCTTGAACAGGGAAAGAGGCCCGCCCTGAGCTCGTGTTCCTTCATTTCCTTCCTTCTGCATTTCTTTGCTGTGGGTAATATCTTGAAACTTTTCCAGGTCAAAGCTGATTTGGCCTCAGTGTTTTCCTTGAACATTTGGGCCCCACTGCGTCCAAGGCCCCACATTTTGGAGTTTGCAGCTGCTGACCACTTTAGAATAGACTTTCACAAGGGGGCTTTTAAATTCTTCTGTCCTAATGAGTTTAAATGTAGGGAGGACGGCCCTAAAGCCTTAGGCATCGTGTTAGGCTCTTTATACCTTAATCCTAATAGGACTGGGTGTGGAGAGGTTATGTGACTCACCCTAGGTCAGACACTTGTTACAAAGCAATCATGCCTGCCTTTAAGTCCTGGGTCGGTTGGCCCAACACTTGGCGTTTTAGCTTTACCAGTGACTCTCTGTCCACAAATGACGGCCGGCATTGTGTAACAAGCTATTTCATGAGCGCTGGTTTGCAACCATTATCAGGATCTGCACAATA
Source organism: Eonycteris spelaea (assembly GCA_003508835.1). Lineage (NCBI taxonomy): Eukaryota > Metazoa > Chordata > Mammalia > Chiroptera > Pteropodidae > Eonycteris > Eonycteris spelaea. The sequence continues at coordinate 8,251,652 of PUFA01000004.1, read as the reverse complement.
GCTTTGTGAGGTGTCGTGGACATTTTTATGACTTGTCAGCATCCTTGACTCTCTCAGCTTTGTTCCCCTTTTTCAAGAAACCACACCTTCCTTATTCCAATATTGCGTCTAGGGTCATAGCAATAGATCTTGCACCCGCCCCCCCCCAAAACCAAATTAAACAAACAAACTAACAAGGCCAGTTGTGGTACCTCACTTCTCTGGCTGCAGTGATTGGCCCAGGGATGTGCATGTGACTCCAGCTGGGCAAAATCCGAGTGGAACTTTGGGGATTTTTCACTTTGAGCTGGAGGACAGACCCTTTTCCTGTGGGGCAATAACTGTGTGTGAGCCCGGAGCCTAGGCGAGTCATGCTCCGGCCTCCTGGAGAAAGCATGTTTGGGAAATGAAGCCAGAGGCCAAGGAAGGAGAATCCTGGGATATAGAAGACCCTTATTTTGATTCCTCCTGCCCTTTCTGACAATATGATTCTGTTCATCTAAGCCACATTGAGTTAACTTTCTAGGACACAGAGCTCTCAGTGAGAGGCCCGCAGAACCAATCTCTGGGGCAGTAGTAAGGTTTGCATAGAGGCTGTTTTTAGAGGCTGTATAAGGAAATGCCCTTTAGTGATATACAAAAAGTGTCCATCTCTCTATGATGCAAATGACAGAAAACTCAACTTAAACTGGCTTAGATAATAAAACAGATTTAATTAATAGCTAATGTCATCTAGAAGTCTAGAGAAAAGTTTGCCCTCAGGGACGCTTGATCCAGGCTCTAATGATGTCTCTGAATTAATTTTTTCAGCCGCTCTAATCTGCCTTCCTCATGCTTCACAGAATGACCCCGGAACTTTCAGACTTCAGCCTTCCATTTACAGTAGCAGCATGCCTCGATTTCAGACCTTCAGAGAAAGAGAGGATATTTTTTTCCCATAGGTTTTTGCACGAGTGCTGGGATTTACTGTTCCTTGGTGACTCAGGCTGCATCAGTATCCCATCCTCGAATCAGTCACTGGTCTGGGCAAGGGGATATGTTGCAAGGATTCCATGGCAGGAAATGGAGAAGGCAGAATTCTCTAAAGAAAAATTGAATACTGTTGTGGGGAAGAGCAGGGTGTGATGGGCATAGCAGCTCATGTCCACTGCCACCCTTATTGCTGAGGCCACTGTATACACAGGCTTCGTCTGGGAGTTGGCTAAGATGCTGGGTGCAGCCCAGCTCATGTAAAGCCAAGCTAAAGCGAAGGTTTTAAAAACAACTGCACTTTGGGGTGATCTGCAGCAGCTGGTGCCCACATTGCCAAGGATGTCCCATGTCCCAGGTGGCCATCTGAGGACCGAGCAGACGATGTGTGACCCAGCCTTCTTCCTGACCCCACATCCTGATGTGGTAGAGCAGGGTTCTTAACCTTAGCTCCCTGCCACTACTGACTCTTCCACTTATTAGTGTCAAAGCCACATCCTCTCTCTTGCCCTCCTAGCCCGCCGTGCTCCACTTCCCTGGGCTGGCCTTAACTAGCTCTACACAAGCCTGTCTGTCCTTAGCAGGGGGCAGGTCCCTTGGAAACAGAAATGGAGAGCCATGATTATAAACCCCTCATGCAATGTCTGCTGAATCAAAATCTTTAGGGCTTTGGCTAATATTTTTGAGTTTTAATTTCCAACTAGCTAAACTGAGTCCCCTGACTGTGTGGTGATCAGGAAGATATGACGTCAAGATATGGTACCGGTTTTTTACTTATGGAAACTTGACCTTTCGAAATGCCTCGCCAGCTGTTCCTTTTGCATTATGAATAACAAGGAATCATTAGAGGCGACTTCAATGTCCATCGGTAGGGTGCCTCTCTGAAGAGAGGCACACTTGGCAGCTCTTTTAAAAACATGAATTAGAGTCACATGTCTTCTTATGGAAAGATGTCCAAGATATATGTGCAAATGACAAAACAAATTACATAACAGCACGTAGAACAAACCCCTCCACCCTAAAATGCACTGAAAACCACTGACCAACTGCACTCCAAGCCGTGAACTTTGCTTTCCTTCGGAGAATGGGATCGGGGCAGGGCACTTCCATTTTTTTACTGCATTTCCATATTGTTCGTTATCTGTGCCAGCAAGCATGTGTTACTTTTGTAATTAAAAAAAAAAAAGGTTAAAAAGAAAAATTCAAATAACTCTAACACGAAATGACAACAATCCATTGTGATGGCCATGGTGGATTGGCGCTGACCATTCGTTGCTGTCTCTTTCTGGTGTCCTTTCCATACGGCAGAAGCCAAACACTGCAAATAAATAAATACAACCTTACCTTTCCCAGACCCCTAGCTGGGATTCCGGGCGTCATTTGGGCTTAGCCAGTCAGACAGATACCCTTAGGTGAGACTTGGAAGGGGACTCTGAAGTAGAGATCGCTCTGCTGCTGGGGCTGAGAAGCACAGCTGAGGAGTGCTTCGGCCGGGTTGGGGCGGTGTCAGCAAGAAGCCTCAATGTCCAACCAGTCACCTTTGCTGGTTGGGATGGGAGCTTTTCAGTTCCACAGGTAGCTTCCTGGAGAAGAGTCAGCTGCCCCCCTGTGGCCAGATTCTGCCCCGTGACTGAACATGATCCTTTTTTTCAGCTTTTCCCATCATTCTCTAAACTGTAACAAGCCCCCTTTTTCTTTAAACTACAGAGTGCTTTTTTTTTTTTTTTTTTTTTTTGGACAGATACACTTATATGGAAATCTGGAAAAAGCAGTGTAATATTTCTTTGGGTTCAAAACCCTCTGATACCTGACGGAAGCATGAGAGAATTAGCTGTTTCTTTTAAATGAAGCTCAGCTAGGGAGATTAGACTAAACTTCAAATTCCATTCCAGTCATTTATGAAATCTGATGGCACAACTGAAAGAGTCAGGAATGAGGTCTTTGAGCCTCTCTGCATTTTCTCTCCTAGGTCCACACCGTTCCCTGGTCATCTCACAGTTTCATATATGGCCCCTTTGCGAGTCTCCTCTTCCTAGGCAAAACCCCAGGCCAGATGCCAATGGAAACACAAGAACGAAATTGTAGGGAAATAAACAAGCGTGTAGTCTGCTGCTCCAGCTGATATTAACGAAAGCTCCCTTTGACGTCAGAATGAATGGGTGCCTCATCTTTTCCCTTTGGGTTGTGTTTCTATTTTTAAAACCCATTTGACAGATACTTTTTAAAGTTAATGGCCCTTGAAGTTGCTCAACAATGTTTATCTCCGAGACGTGAGTCCAGAGGAAAATGCAGAATGCCCTTTCCTGATGAGGTCACCCTGGCAGTCCAAGGCTGAGTCTCCAAAGATTGAGTGAAATTGCAAACTGGCAGAGTCATTCGTCATCTGGCCGAGCCTCCAGAATCACAGTACTTCCTAGAACCTCCCCGCCAGCTCGATGTGCCCTGCCCTGTTCATCACTATTTTTGTCCTAGCAACCCCAGCTGTACGGAGCTTTGCAGTTTATTAAACACTCTGCATACATTCTCATTCGACATTGACCATAACCTTTGTGAGGCTGGTTCAGCCTCACTTCAAAGATGAGGTAGCTGACGCACAGAGAGTGTAAGGGACTTGCTCAAGGTGACACAGAAGCAGCAGGTCCTGAGTCAAAGTTTCTAAAGCCCAGTGTCTTTTCCTGAAAGCCATGTGGCAACTACGTTTCATTCTTCACGGTCTTACCACACCACCAGTGATGGCCCCCTTTCTCCCGCTGACTCTGGGGTCAGCCTTAAAATCACCAATGGACATCTTGCAAACTGGCAAGGCCTTGGCCTGGGTTACTTGGCCTCTGGTTGCGGGTCATGCAGTTGTCAAAGTTAACAGAACCCAAGGGGCAGCTGCCACCCTCCATCACGCCTCCTTTCTCAGAGTGAACACCCACTGGATTCTGGGAAGAGAGAGACAGAGGGTTCAGGCAGTTAATTCTCTGCGACCACTGGATGTCAGTGCTGATCTATGCCTGATAATCGAACCTCTTCCCCAACCGGGCAGAGTCAGCAGCTCGAAGATTTACAGCGGAACAGGAGAGGCACACAGATCTAAAGCCACGTGAGCAGTGACTGCACAGTTAAACAGTCGGGTTTTTGCACCATCCTTTCTGCACAGATGTGTCAACCTGAAGCCCTATTTTCATCTCATCACCCTGAGTCTCCCAGGACGGACTTCCTCTCTGCTTGGACTTCAGGCTTTCCTTATGTGACCTTAGTTCCCCAGCCGCCTTTGTTGTTTTGCACTTCCTGTTACACCTACACACACCCACACGCGCACACCCCCCCCCACACACACATTTTTGCCTGTGTTTCTGCTCATCTGCAATTCTCTCACTCTTCCCATCAGCCTCCCCACATTCTTTTCTTTTTTAAAAACAGCTTTATCGAGATATAATTCACACACCATGCAATTCATCTACTTAAAGTGGAAGGTTCGTTGGTTTTTAGTATATTCACAGATATGTGCAACCTTTCACGGTTCATTTTCTAACATTGTCATCACCTCGAAAAGAACTCTGTAACTTTTAGCTATCACCTCCCAATCTGCCAGCCCCCTCACTATCAGACCTAGGCAACCAGTAACATATTTTCTTTATAGATGCCCCTGCTCTGGACATTTGATAAGAATGGGATCATATATGTGGTCTTTTGTGACTGGTTTCTTTCACTTTGCATAATATTTCCAAAGTTTACCCATATCGTAGCATGTGTGTCAGTACTTCATTCTTTTTTTTTTTTTTTATGGCCAATAATGTAATTCTCCCTATCTCTCAAGGCTCAACTTAATTTCAGCTTCATCCTCACCTCCTCCAGGAAGCCTCTGCAACTCCCGGGCCCTCCTGACCTTTCCCTGGGATATTTACAGCGGATCATGGGGTTGCTCTTGTGCCCTGTGTGAGAGCCTTTTAGACCCATTAGAAAGTGTCACAGGCCAGGTCCTGGGGAAGCAGGCTCTGAGATAGAGGTTTGCACTGGGGTAATTTGTAGGGAAGGCCAGCCTCGTGGGGGAGTGACAGCTGCAGGACAGACAGAGGGAGAAGCTGAGCTGCAATGCAGTCCGTCACAACCAAGGTCTCAGCCGACCTGGGGGCGCTCTGGAGCGGGAGGGCCCTCAGAGTTGGGCGAGGGCTGGGCCTTTATATTCCCATGTCAAAAGTCATGGGTGACTTGTCTCTCTTGAGCCAAGGGCAGTTCCTGAAGATGAACTCAGCTGAGAGCCAGTAATGGGCTCAACATGTGCGATGACCTGCTAAGAGGAAGTGACATCCCTGAGACTTGAACTGTCTCTTCATTCCAAATCCTGTGGCCTTTAGCTACAAAGTCGCCCACTCTCCCCCACCCCCCGACCCCATACCCCTACAGCTTCTATCAGTCATTTTCAGCCTGTTGTTTTCTTGCTCGAGGACAGTGGTAGGACCCCAGAGGCTGAAAAAGGAAGAGAAATAGTTTTCCGGGCCACTCACACTGTCAAAGCCATGACCTGCTGTTGGCCTTATGCCCTCAACAATCAGATGGCAGAAAGCCATTTTGGAACTAGAGGTTGATTCATTTCGTCTCTGCCTTTCCTTGAGAACTTTAGAGGAGCAGTCAACACGCATTTTGTAAATTCCCTAAAATGCTGACTCGCCAGCCGGGAAAGTATTCGGGGGAGCTGAGGGTGGGCGACGAGCGTGAGGCAGGGGGTGGTCAGCCAGTGCAGCTTGTGCGCATCCGGGTATCCAAGTGTTGGCTTGCCTCACCTTGAAATGGCGTCTTCACAGAGGGAAATCTGTCAGGTAGACAGATTCTCTCTTTTAGGAGATGTCATATGACTGTTCTTGCATACACTTACTCTTCTGAAATAATTTGTGAAGTGCTCGCTGCCATCACCAGCTTCTGTTTCCATTATGAATCCAATTTTGGAGGGTGACGGTGTCTGTCCTTTTATCTTCCTCAGCGCTTAAACTTTGTATTTTTCTCTTTTTTAAAAAACAGAAGCAGTTTATATGTACGTTTTAAAAAATGAAGGGCCTGGGCTTTTGGGAGATGGTTTAGCAATAGGAATTTAGGCAGGAACAAAGATATCAAATAGGTTTCAATTCCTATGTCAACGTTGATCAGTTAGTAATGGATGACTGGAATGCCGTGTTGAGAAGGATGCTGAGATGAGGTCTTGTGCTTGAACGGTGATGTCTGTCATGAATCTGTGTGGGGGAGGGAAGAGCCTGGAGAGAGCCCTGCAAACGTTCATTTATAAACTAGAGTAAGCGTGCACATTTTCTAACAGAAATTCCTTACCTCTTTGTAGCACTTGAGAGTTTCGAAAGCACTTTTCATGTGCTTTACTTTTATTTAACCATTACATCAACTGTGTGAATTCGGGAGGACTAATCTGTCTTCACATTGATTAATTTATCCATTAAGCGTTTCTGGAGCAATTAGTGAGCTAGACTGTGGTAGCTAATCTCTAAGGACGACGACCACCCATTTCTTCCCTCCGGGGCATGCATGCTGCCCCTCACCAGAAACTGGAATCCTGTGCCCTTGGCTCTGGGCCGTTCTTAGTGAGTTGCCTGACTCACAGGATGCAGCTGAATGGTGTTCTGGGATGTCTAATGATAGGTCTTAAGAAGTCTTTCAGTGTCGGCCTATGTCTTCTTCAAACACCTGCCTTTGGAGCCCTAATCCGCTACAGAAGAAATGTGACTACACTTCTGGAAAGATCATATGAAGAGGCTCTGAGACCAGAGAGAGAGGTTCAACTGAGCTGGGCCTTTCAGCTGTCGCACTAAGGCACCAGATATGTATGAAGCCATTTTGGACCCTCTGGTCCAGCCCAATGGCCAACTGAATACCGCTGAGTCACCCCACTTGAGGCTGTGTGCAACAGAAGAATCACCAAGCTGAGTCCTGCCAAAATTCCTGACTCACAAAATCATGAGGTGAAATGGTTATTTTAAGTGCACAGTTTGGGGGGTAGTTTGTTATACAGCAATAGGTAACTAGAGCAATGATGCAGAGCTGAATAAGAGATGAATAAGACCTGGTTTCAGTCCGTAGAAAGCTCCAGGTCTCTTGGGAGAGATGGACACACAAATGAGCAAATCATAATTCGGTGAAACCAAACATGCACAAGATACAGTGGGAGCCCAGGGGACAGGCGGAGAGCTCAGTCTTAAAGGGACCAGGAAGGCTTCCCGAAGTGGGATACCTATCGGCTCTGGTCCCATTGCTCTTAGGATGCATGGCCTACGAGAAGCCTTTTTTTTTTTTTTTTCCTGGAAACACCCCAATACAGAGAGGCGGGTCCCCAATGGTCAAGTCTATATCAGATAATTCTGCTCCCCTGCTCACAGCTAATAGACCCAGGGATGGACAAACACTCGAGGTGGGCCAGTCAAGTTCTGTCTCCCAGGCAACTGAACTTTGGGATGGAGGATCTCAGAGGCGGGCCATCTTTGGAACCAAACCGCAGTAATAGCAGCCCTCCAGAGCGGGGTCTCTCAACTGTGCGAGAAACAGCCAATGGCACTGTGGACGTTTGGAGCTGGTTAATTCTTTGCTGGGGTCAGAGTGTTTAGCAGCATCCCTGGCCTCTGTGCAGGAGATGCCCCTAGCACCTCACCTCTCTAGTCATGACCGTCAAAAATGTCTCTGGCCATTGTCAAATGTCCCCTGTGGGGCAAAGTCACCCCCCGTTTGAGAACCACTTGTCTAGAGTGAGATCTCTCAAATTTGTGAGGTGTCCCTAGGCCTGTCCTTATTGAGGCACGTAGTTTAAACTCTTCTTTTGAAACGGCAAGGCATCTTGGAGCCTTCTAATGATTCAGGGTCAGTTTCTCTGCCTTGCAACCTGAAGCATCCTTGTTTCTATGGTGTCGAAGGTTGGAATGGAGTTTGTTACACAGGACTTGCGAGGGCTTTGGGGTGGAGGAACTGTTCGTACACAGGCATGAAACGGCATGACAGAAGCATTGACTAGGGCTAGAGCTGCTTATACAAAGTGGGTGGTGGGCTGGAGAGTCACAAGGGCCAGCACCTGCTCTGCAGGCTACACTCGAGTTTGCAGACCAGGTGACTGTGGCTCTAGGAACCTCCACAGCTTTCCTAAGATCAGTGTTTTCCACGAACTGACGACCTCCCGCCATCTTCCCTTGTGTCAGGATGGACAGATAGGCTATAAAAAGTTAGAGTTTGGGGATTTAGAGGATTATATTCCACTGTGACTATTTCTCCTTCGTGAAGAAACAATTGCTCCTACATGTGAATCCTGACCATGTTTCACAACTAAAATGAGGCACTGAGGACCGTCTTGGGGTTTGGCTGGATCCCACATGTCATCTCAGTGTGAGACAAAAGTATCCCCTTTTCACTTGGCTATGTGCGTATGTATTCAGGCATGAATGAGGACAATTTGGGTCATAGAGATCAGAGACAAACTTACATTGTTTCAAGTCACAGGGGACATTGTGAGGTTCTCCACTTCCTTCCAAGCAGCCGTGTTCCTTCCCTTGGAGACTCAGCTCTGATGCTGACAGCTTCAGGTTAAACAATGTTGCTACTGTGCAGTAACATATTTCCTTCAAGTCTCAAGTTCAAGTTTCCAGGAGAGAGTCAGTTTGGTGTAGGCTCTGCTTTAGGACAGAGCTTTGGCTCCTGGCTAACTATAAACCACAGCCTTTGGGGGCTGTGTCCATCCCCCGGTGAACTAGGGGCAAAACACAGCAGATCCTTCGTGGAAAGAGGGTCTCAGAAGAGGCTTGTGAGGAAGCAGGACCCCTAAGCTGCCCCAGAAAGAGACACGTCCTTGAAAATCACAATTATGAGTGCTGGGGCCAGGGCCGAGCTATGCCACTGATCTCCCTTCACAAGTTACAGGCTGTGGCTCTAGATCCAGAATTCTTGATTTCCAACCAATTGGCCAAATCCAGTAGCTCTAGACCAAGTACACCCAGGAGAGGCCACTTTTGAGACTGTTATCTCCCAGAAATAAATTCCCTTGCGAGCGCTTAACCCTTAAGAACAGGATGCATTAGGAGCTTGGGGAGCTAGCTGTTAATGGCCCTGACCAGCCAAGACACAGTGCTGCCTGATGAAAAGTAATGAAGTCACTGAAAGTTCCCACTCTGCCCCTGTCCGCCCAGGTTCCCTTCTGCTTCCTCTTCCTTCTCACTCCCCGGGCACTGTGGGCCCCCACTCCCTCCTGGCCAGAGACACTGTTGTGGTGTTCAGAGACCCGTGCTTGGGCAGCCGTATCCTCAGAATGCATAGGACCCAGTTGCTTCACTGAGTTGGAAATGTATTTACCTGAAAGTTATGTCTGCAAAGGTATAAAGATCAAATCGCACAGAGCTGCTACTCATCTCTCCTTAGAAAAGTACAAAAGCTTAAGAAACTCATCTGGTCTTGGTAAAGCTGTGACTTTCAGTTACCATGGCAACGCTCATCTACCTCCTTTCTATGCTGGTCCTACACTGGACCCGGCCAGCTGCAGGCTGGAGGACAGTGCAGTAGGGCAGAAAGACCACTGGAGGGGAGCTGGAAGGCCTGTGGTCTAGGCCCAATGCCGATGCTAACCAGCTTCTGAAACTGATGCTGACAGCTTCAGAGACTAGAGTATGAAACTACAGATCTCAAAAGACTTCTAGCAGGCACATTCCTGCGCGTCGTAGTGTCTTAAATGGGTGGAAGGGGATCTAGCATAGGGGGCACTCTCCCATAGGCGGTTAAGGAGGGAGGCAAGGCCCAAGTTCCTTGCAGATGGAGTGGGGCAGAGGCCTTCTTATTGCTCTTGGCCACCAGGGGGCAGCACCTAACTTATGCTCAGGCAGCGGGCTCTCTCTCTCCTGGGACCTGGGATCTGGCGAGCCATCGGAAGAGGTGGGCTCAGGTAAAGTTACTCAAGGTGGCAGCAGCTGAGTTGCCAATACAGTGGCTATGGTGGGGAGTGTCCAGTGGTGCCAACAGTGATGTCACAATCAAGTTTTTCCTGTGGTATAAACATGACTGTGCTCCGTAAACTTCCATAGTACTGCCTGTTTTCTCCACTTTTTGTTCAATTTTGTGAGCAACCCAACACTCATCCATAACTTTCATCAGCTTCTCAAATGGGCCATGAATAATAATGTGTTAAAAGTCACAGCTAATCTTTCTGCCTTTGAGAGCTTGAGCTAGCCAAGACTCTTCGGGTTGCAAGTGACAGAAACCCAAATTAAGCCTAGTTGGACAGAAAGGGGGTTTAATGACTTACATGCCTACAGCAGCTCAGAGGCCAGAAGGAAGCACAGCAGCTTCGGGGTTTTGGGGGCTGGATTCAGGAACACTTTGTTGTCAGGATTCGCTCTCTATTTCTCAATTCTGCTTGGCTTAGTCTCTTCAGCAAATTAGCTTTCTTCATGTACCACAGAAGATGGCACCCGGCAGCCCTCGACTCCTTCCCACTCTGGGACTCAAAGAGCAAGCCTTGTCTTCTTCAAGTCGATATTAAATGTCCTGAGGAAGGATTTGGAGTGCCCTGTGTTGGGTCCTACGCTAACCATTGGGGCAGCCACAGGGCCAGGGGAGTGTGCTGGGATCCAGTGGCCCCAGGCCTGCTGTCTGGCCTTGTACTTTGTAGGACAGAGTGCAGCTCTGTCACATGCCCTCGATGGAGTGTGTGTTGTGTTGTGTGTGTGTGGTGCTGTGTGTGTCTGTGTGTGTACGGCTGGACATGTGGAAAATGGCAGGTGTCTTCCTACAAATGTTATCACCATCTTACAAGTTAGGTAAGTGAGTCTCGGTCAATTCAGGGTTTTGCCAAATGAGGCAGGGGTGTGTGGCTGGAAGGAGGATTTGAACTTGGATCTCCATTCCTCGTGTCTGTTCTGGTTCCCCTCCTCTGCCTTTTCCAATAGCTGCTGAAGAATTTTATGAAAGGTTGCATTATGCGTAATCTTGCTTTTGGCTCACACAGCTGGCCTGAAAGCTTTGTGGTTTACCAATAAGAAGTCCTTAAGCAGCCTCGGGCCTTGCCCATCACTCACACAGGGGAGTGCTGCTGAGCTCCCCTGGCATCTGGGCCACTCTGAGGTCTTGTGGCCTCCTCCCTCCCACCGGGTGCCATGGGGGTGGAGGGAGGTGGGAAAGCCAGGCTCCAAAAAGAGTGAAGCAGACGTGTTAAGCACTTAATACAGGGCACTTGATCACGAGTAAACATCTGATAAGGCTACTTATCAGATAGTTATATATGATAATTATATGATATTACTCATAATTCTAAGTCAGAGCCCAGGGGGTTGGGATGGGGGGTGGAAGGCAAGGGCTACAAGTCCTGGCTGCCTGTGTGGGGCGTCCCCTCCTCTGGGCTGCTTCCACAGTCTACATTGTTTGTCTACTTGCTTACAGACTTATTTTCAGTCTCTCCTCACTCCCCCAAAAGAAAGCCCCAAGTGAGGACCTTGCCTGTCTTCTTCTGGAGCTAGACACATAGGTGCTCAATAAATATTTCTTGGATGGATGGATGGATGGATGGGGGAAAGAGTTTCTAGTTAAAGACCTAGAAGAGATATTTTGGATTGTTATTACATCTGGTTATTCCACTCACGTGGCAATTTATTTTCTACTATATAGACCAAGTGTGCCTACACGGAGCAAATCAGCAAGGACGGGGCCTCTAAACAGTTATCGAAGCCACCATGATAAATGCTCTCCCTGCTGCCCCTCCCACAGTCAACTATAGAACTCTGGGCTGCTCTAATTGACCTTGAATAAGGTGGTGTTTACAGCTGCAACTTAGCAGCCATTGATCTTGAATTGATTAAGCCAGGGCTTTGAAAAGGAGAACTACAAGAACAGGGACAAAGAACCCCATGTACTGAGGACTTCGCACCATCCATTCACCCCCTTGCTCCACACATTGAGTGCGTGTGTGCTTTTTTAAAAAATAAACAAACAATTAATGAATTACTGTAGAGAGAGAAGAGGAACCAGGTCCAACTGTCTCTCAGCTGGAGGGCAGATTAGCTGCCCAGGGGCCCGAAAGGGCATTCTCTGTCCTCATTAGTTTTAACTGGAGTGTCTGTCCATTCCCCTGAGAGCAGGCAGCTGATCAGGGCTCCGTGGGCTGGGGCTTTGTCAGTGATTGTAAACTCTTTGGATCTGCTTTTTTTCTTCTTTTTTGTGGCAGTTCCAGCACTTGGCAGGGACCCGGAAAGAGCCCAAAACTTGGTTTCTCCTCTTGGCTCTGCCTGGTTGAGCTCGACCGTGCAACGACCTCACTTTTTCGGCCTCAGATCACTCATCTGTAAGATGAGGGGGTTGGACAAGCACGGTGGTTTCCAAACCTTTTGTGTGTTTGGTTTTTTTTTTTTTTTGCCCTGGAATCTGTTCTTTAAACAAAAGCTAACTGGGCCACTTCTCCCCCTACAATACAGAAAACAAAGATGAAAAAAAAGATGGGTAGGGAGAGGCAGCATGGTCCCATGCTCCGCCGCCCCGGATCTCCAGTCTAAGAGGGGGCGTCCATGGAACACCCCCAGCTTCTGCAGTACACAGTTTGAAAACCGCTTCCGGCTCCTGTCCAGCTCTAATTGGAACTGTGCCTCATCAGAAGGAGCCTAATGCTTGTAGCAGCTCGTAATGGGAACTTGACAAAGAAGAGCTAAGCAGATTAGGAGGTTTACTTATCCGTTTACCTGATGACAAGAAGTCTGAGGGCAGGAACTCTGGGGCTAGTATGACAGCTCCAGAGCGTCATCTGGGAGAAGCGGCCCAGACCCTTTAATCTTTCTGTTCCATCGTTTTGAGCACACAGCTGCCATCCTCAAGTTTGGCTTGTGGTCAAAATAGGGCTGCTGAAGCTCCAGACATCACATTCATATTCTAAATGAGAAAAAGGAAGAAGACGAGAGGGACCGACAGGCATGTGCCGGTTCAGTCTGCTCCCTTAAAAAGCTTTCCTGGTTGCATTTCCGGGGATTCCAGCTCATGTCTCCTTGGCAAGAACTGTGTCACATGACTACTTTTGGCTGCAAGGGAAGCCAGGAAATGTTATCATTGTTTTTTACACTGAGGTGTATTGGCACTGAGCATAAAACCAGAGTTCTGCTCATAATGATAATGAAGAGAATGGATACCGGGCAGTCTGCAGGGAAAAACCAGCATAACAGCTAATGGCTATTGAGCACTTAGCAAGCTCCAGGCACCACGCTGAGAATTTTACATGCATTGTCTCATTTAATTCTCATTACTGCTTCCTGAGGTAAACAGTCACCATGACCATTTGTATAGCATCTTGAGGCTCAGAGAAGTTAAGTGACTTGGCCACGATCCTGCAGCCAGTAAATGATGAAGCCAGGATATTAACCCTGGCACTCCGAGGGTGGAGTCAGACCCCGAGCCACCAGATCATCATCCCTCTACGATGAAGAGCATAAATTACATCCGGGGCCTTTCAATGCTGTTTCAGCATCTTTTAAAACGAAGGACACAAGCACAGCACTCAGAGCACCGGAGCCCTACCTTCTCTGCTCCTCTGCAGGTTCTGTACGTCTTTCTCCCAGTAACGAAGGCAGCGGTGACAGACGGAATTGGCGATGATGCATTCACCAGACGGTCCGTATTTTAGATAGGGTTTGGAGGGAGTTCAGGGAAACCTTTTCAGAGACTTGACTTGCAGGAATGATTTATGAAGCAAGATTCAAAGAGCTGAATATACGTGGGCTGGCGCAGCATGAAAAGTGGGAAAGGGAGGGAGGAAGACGGAGGAAAAGCAAGCCACGTAGACAGCCCCGCGTGTTCCAGAAATTTGGGGCCGGGGGGAGCGTGGCAGTGCTGCAGCCACACGAGACAAGCGGGGGGGGGGGGAGACTCAGATCCGTCGCAAAAGGGAAACGAACAAGCGCTCGGCTGTCTCGCCAGCCGTTTCTACAGTGCCGCCTGTGCCGTCCGCTCTGTGGTGGGAGGTGGGGGTGGCTCCTGTCTTCCCGGGAGCTAAGAGGCAGGATCAGAAATAGAGCCACTTGCCAGGGCTTAACCGTGTCGGTCGAAGTCAGTCACAAAACTTAGTCTCCCAAGGCGACCGGTGGCGCTGTTTTAAAGTCAAGCTTTGTATTTGCCAGACACGTTGGCAACGTTTTCCTCGTTCAAGCTTCACAACAATGTTATCCCTGTTTCGTGGATGAGAAATCCAAGGCAAAGCTGGCTCGGTGACTTCAGGCTCAGGTGATATATCCCACGCCCCCGGGCAGTGGCAGACCCAGGAATGGGGATGGCATCGGCAGGGGCAACTCGGTGCAGCTGCTGGCACAGAGCAGGTGCATACTAAATGCCACCTCTCTGTGTCTAACATAGCTCGGAACCAACTCGATGGACGTACCCTCTTCCCCGTCAGGGTTCCTCTTAAGGAAACGGCAACTGCAGTTTCAGTTCACTCGTTAGGAGAAACACTTAACTGAGGAGAAAGCGGGAACATACCGCTCTTCGAAGACTCAGGAGTCCTGCAAACTAAATGCTCATGCGCCAGCACGGAATGAGACAGCCGCTCACCGGGGATTTTACTTTATAATTGAATTCGCTTTTGTTCCAAGGAGGGATTGCAGGGGGGTTAGTAACATTCTACACCTTGCTGCTTTTGTGAAAATTCTCTGAGCTTTTTTATTGGTGTATTTTTTACTGACGCATACGAAATACACAGAAAGGTTCGTTGAAAAAAAAAAAAGTGACATTTCAACGAGGTCTTAAATTGGCATTCTGGTCCAGACTGTGATGTGGCCGAGGCCACTTGGTGTCTCTCACATTCTGATTTCCCTATCCCTTTCCTCCTTAGAAGGTGACTCCTGAGTTTTAACTGGGCCCCGGGCCTGCTGGAAGGAACCCACCATCTTTCAGCTTCTCCTGAAACTGGATGTGGCCTTGCGATGAAGCTCTGGCCATTGGGTACAGGGGACCTGTAGCATGCAACTTTCGAGAAGCCACTTGAGGCAGGTGGCATGCCCTTCTTTCTCCTTCTCCCTCTTGCTGGGCTGAAAGTAAATAAAATGGCGGGAGCTTGGCAGCCGTCTTAGTCCAGGGGGCGGAAAACACTCTGCGGAGAGTGGCCCACGGGGCGGCGGGTCCTTCGGTCTCACGCAGCTCCCACGGCAGCTCTGAAACCTTTTCCTCCGGATTCCTTTCCACGAAGGTCAATAAACTTTTGATCTCACTTAAGCAAATGGCAACGTTTTAAAAAATGCAATGGTGGAAGAAGTGACCAAGCAAAACCACGAGCCACAAAGAGAGCATCGAATGGCGGCAACTTCTGACTTCGCCCAGGCTCTCTGTCCAGATTAGCTTTGGTGCTAGGGCCTGAACGGAGCCTCTGAGTGAGCCTCACGGGCAGAGTAAATATGGCGTGAAAGGGCGTGGGCGGGGTCAGCCTGCGGGCACCAAACCCAAGTTTCGAAGCAAGAATGAAGGAAGATCTCAAGGGCTGGCCACCGCTCCCCACCCCACGCTGCCGAGACCCCTGTCTTAGGTCAACAAGAGGCTCTCACTGTAGACAAGGCATGAAGGGCCTCTTGACCCCACCCGCCCACCCCATCTCTCTGTTCAGCAATCCCTACCTTAATTTTAAGGGAAAAAAAAATATTTCAAAGAACATATTTTCACTGCAATAAAATTGATTGGCTGTAATTAAAGCAAGGCATGACTATACCTACCTCCTCAGATATAATCCTAGCCCTCAGAGCCAGCCAGTGTAGTGAGCACAGGGCTGCTGGCAAAGCCAAATTAAAGGCTGGTCCCCAGGGAGACCAGGCAGACGTCTTCAGCACGGGCGTCCTCTTCCTGAGTGCTGCACACAGAGAATGTAGGCTGCAGTGGCTGGAGAAAGGGCTTCTGCTGCGGAGCGGGTAGGCCTAGGAACTCCTTGAACTTCTAAGTCTGGTGAACCCCTGAGATCAGGGTGTTCCAGAAGAGGCAAACCAACTTCTTGCCTTGACTTATCTCCAGCCTATGGCCACACCTCACCAGGAGAGGCCTTGGGCCCTGGGGGCTGCTTTCCCCCAACTTCGTGATTCTCTTGCAAAAAATGGCAGCCGCTCCAAGCACTCCTGAATACCATGGTGATAGACATCACAGAAACATACGAACAGACGGGCATCTTTGTGGGATGTCTCAAGTCTGATGAATCACAAGGGAGGAGCTGGCATCTCAAACCTCTGAGCACTCAGGTTTGCAGCAGCAAGATCTTGTGGTGACACGTACGTCCATGCTGTGCCTGGGTAGCTGTGCCGTGGGATACCTCACCTCATCTCTGCTTAGTTAGACAGTATACAAGCCTACGTTCACTCCACTCCTTGGAAGAGCCATGGAGGGCATGTTGCTTAAAATAGGAATTAAGGACAGAGCCCAGCAGTCTTTTTCTTGACTTTCACAATTATAAACATTGAAAGGCATTTAGTTTTACTACGCAATTGCCTTTTCTGAAAAGTTGAGAATGTTCTAGTAAATTCAGACTCCCTGTGTCTGGCTCACTACTGAGTAGCAACATTTATAGGCACTGAGAGTGTTGTTAAATGGATTCTTCCGTGGATTATTTTATTTATTAAGTCCACGTATTAAATCCAAAAATTTGGTAAATAGGTAATAGGAAATAGGTAAAATCATCCCCAAATTCCAGACGAGCAAACTAAGGGTTAAAAGACTCTCAGTTAGGATTAGAGACCCTAATGCAGTTTAGGTGTGTGGAAGGGAGGTGTGGGCTTTCGTTACAGAAAGAGCAGAAGGACGTCATTATAAGGGCAACTAGAACCAAGAGACAGCCTCATAGAATTTCTTTTTTTGTGTAACCTAAGATGCTTTTTTTCTTGGTGAAACAACAATAAAACAAAACCAACCAACCCAACAAACAAACAAACAAAAAACCACCCAACCAAACACACAGCAAAAAACAAACAAACAAACAAACAAACAAAACCAACAAAAAGACTTAACCAGTGATTTAATCAATAAAGACCATTTACTATCTCACATAAACAGAAGTGCAGAGATGAGGCTGCTCCAGGGTTGGTTAACTTACCAGTTCAGGGTCAAATGCAAAGGCTTCAATGGCAAATGCAAGACCCAGGTTCTTGCCATGTTTTTGCTCAGCCATTCTCAGCATATTGACCATTCCAAGCTCATTCTTCGTGGCACAAGATGGCTGCCATGAACCTCACACAACACTGTCCAAAGGCCAGAAGTCAGAAGAGGATGTATCTTTTCCTATGTCCCTTTTGAAGAATATGGAGCAGATTTCCTTTTATGTTTCTTTCTTACCATAGCCATGCCATGCATCTATTCTTAAATCAATCGCTAGCAAGGAGAATAAAATTACCACTATGATTGTTTAGTTATTAACCATGGCTGCACATTAGAAGCACTTGGAGAGTTTAAAAATATATATATCTATGCAAAGATCCCAACTCTTGAGACTCTGCTTTAACTTATCCGAGATAAGATCCATTCATGAACATCTTTAAATTCTCCCCAGACACTGTCATGTGCAGCCAGGGTTGAAAATCTCTCATTTAAACTAATCAAGATTCCTCCCTGGAAAACTAAATTTTATGGCCCAGCCTGCTGTGAAACATATGTTACCCGATTCCTGAACAGAGCTGAGGTTCTATCTAGCAAGAAAGAACACGGAAGGGTGGACCAGGGGCGGATGGCTGTTCGATAGGTAGCCAGTGACATTTGCCACGCCCTTTCACGTCTTTCTGCACTTGGAGGCCAGGATTCTGGCACAGTTACAGCACAGTTAGGAAATTTCTTCTTTTCTGGCTCATCAGTGATGCAATCGCTGGCTGAGATCACAGAGGGAAAGGAGAAGATGAGGGAGGATGGGGAAAGGCCCTTACGGGTCAATACGTCTGTGAATAATGGGAATGCCAAACTTTAGCTTCCTCGAGGTGTAGTCTCTGACCACGAGGGCGACTTGAAAGGCAGGCTCCTGGGCTCCACTCCAGACATGTGGAACTAGACTATCCGAAGGTGGAACCTGGGGATTGGCATTTGAACAGACGCCACAAGTGTTTTCCTAAACATTCTCAAGCTTTAGAACGATTGAATTAGATGCAGCAGAAACAAAGAAAGTGGTCAACGTTTTCAATGCAGAATAAAGAAGCTTAGATATGAGCTTTTTTACTTCCTTTTGGGTCCTAGGGAGTTGGGAAGGTGGAAAATGCTTGCCTTAAAAGTTGGCTCATGAGGCCGAAAGGATTCAGTTCTGAAATGAATGTGATGATGACTGTTGGGTTGCCTGGAGGTGTCCCCGGCCTCAGGCCCAAGTCTCCAGCTGGGGAAGCCGTTTTGTGTGCCGGGAAGGGAGGCAGCACAGAATGCCCACCCTCAGGAGGCTACGGGCTGGATTCTGGGGCTGCTTTAGGCAGTCTTGTACTGGCTCTGCCCGTGCATGTGTGCATGCGTGTGCAAATAGGTGTGCGTGTGAGCAGGGTGATCCTTGAAGGTCCTCTTGAAGTACTGGAAATATTAATCGAACCCTACTCTTTGATAAGCAAATTCTCATTCTGAAACAAGTGAAGTGGAAGAGGCAGCTGAACGCAGTGACCGTCCAGGTCAGGCCTGTGGCAGCTGTGGCCCTCAGGCTCAAGGTCTCCAGCCTGTGCTGCACCCAGGGTGAATCTTATCACACCTTGTCTCTGAGTCCTGGACTCCCCATGGCCCAGAGCAGCCACAGCTTCTCCAACATCTGCCCCCGTGGACCCGTCTAGCTGGTGCCCCTCTGCCTGCTCCACTGCCTCACCCCACCGCACACCTGGGGTCCCCCTCTGCCTGGCCAACTCCAAACTCGTTCTTTAGTTCTTATGACGAGGGCCCCACCCAGGAAGCCAGTCCGGATCCCTTATACCACGTAGAGATTCCCACTCCTCGCTTGGGGCCCCATGAGGATCCCACGGAAGCCCTTGCAGCTCTCTATTATGAGGATCTGAGGACATGCCTCCTCTGGCCTGGAGAGCCCCTTGGGGAAGGGCTTCTCTCTCTATTCCCTGAGCCATTAGAGCAGCAGCGGCCCGTCAAGTGCTTGTTGACAGAATGAGCAGCGTCTGACCCAGACATCTGCTGAGAGCCGCATCTAAGACATCTTGGGTTGTGAGAGAGTCTCTCCACCTTCCCGGGGACCAAAGCCGGGGGAAGTGGGTCTTCCCCCGGTCACCACAATCCTCTAACCCTAGCAAGTAAAAAAAAAAAAAAAAGCCAATTTCTGCCGGGCTAGCCCTCTTAAGAAGCTGGAGAAGATTCTAGAGCAGGAACTTGGCTGCTGGGAAGGCTGAAGGCAGCCCCTTCCTCGAGGGCGCAGGAACCAGCATGGAGGAGAGAAGGCAGGAAGGAGGGCGGAAGAGGAAAGGGCCCGCATGGAAGCCTTTCTAGGAGCTGCGTTGCTTTGTAGCTGCGCCTCTCTTTCATCTCCGTGGGAAGCGCCTCAAAGGGGTGTCACTCTTCTCCCCGTTTCACAGAACACTAGCTCAGTGGGAGATTGGCCCAAGGTTCTTCAACAGGAAAAGGAGGCCTGACTTGGCCGGTCCATTTGTTTTTAAAAATTAAGTGGACGGTTGGGCCAGGGCATGCCGTGACCTCCCGCTTTGTGGGAGCCCACGGGACAGGGAGGTGCTTCACCTGTCTGGGAGACAGGTCCCACCTGAGCAGGAGGACAGGTGAGATGCTTCCAGAACCCAGGTCATCTCCTGGCAGGACGGCCACATCTCCAAAGTCCTCACCCCAAGCTTGCCAGGTGAGCTCAGGCCAGCCTGGGACCTGGAGACGAGTCATCCAGGGTGCAGAGGCGGAAAAGAGGATGGGTCCTGACTGACTCATGGCCTCATTGTGTGCCGAGGAGCTGGAAGGAGCCACAGCCGCCTGCCCCCCTTGAACCCTGAGTTTTGCCAGCAGCTCTAGGTGAGAGGAGGTGCCACAATGTCGTCTCTGGTTCCCTCATTGCACTCGTTATTATTTCAGCATTCTTGAGCAGAAGGAGACAAAGTTATCACGGCTGAAAAAAGCACAGAATACAATCCATATTCAAAGTCTAGGATTTGTGTGTTTCAATAGCCCTGTGTTTGCACCCAGCTTCCTGCTCGGAGCCACATGGCTTAGTAGCAAGCAGGAACGACCTGGAGATCACTGTTGGATACCTGTTTCTAGGCTCAACCTCAGATACCCTGACCCAGCACCTGAGGGCTGCTGGGATGGGGATCGTAACAAGCCCCTCAGGTGTTGCCATGTGGAGCCGGGGCTGGAAGATTGTTGGGAGAAGCCCTGCCTCTACTGCCTGAGGACAAGATGCCGCTTCCATCTCCCGTGCTCCCTCTTGGTTTGGAGGTTTTCTTCAGAGACTCTCCTTTTCCCCACCAGAGCAATCTGTGCTCTAACAGACTCCCAGAGGATGTTGAGTGATGGAGCCTACAGCAGCCATGGTCTCAGAGAGGAGAGTTCACACAAACAGAACCACGCGGATGGAGGCCTCTTCCCCCATAGAGGTTCTGTGTTTACATCAGCAGCTGGGCCCTCATCCCTCCCTCACCGACAGCCTCCCCAGTCACTGCCCTTCCCGCCCTGGGGCAGGGCAGCTGGTCCGACACCATGGAGGCAGGCTTTTTTGGTTGGATTATAAGGCCATCCTTGGATCTAGGAGTTCAGAAAGATAAGAGGGAGGAGAAGAGAGGGAGAAGGGGAAGAGAGGAAGGAGAGGGATGCCCTGTTACCTCTTAGCTGAATGACCTTGGCAAATAACTTCACCCGACTGAGCTTCAGTCTCCTCGCCTGCAAAGTGGAAATAACAATGCCTGCCTTTCATAGTTGCCCAGGGATTCCACATGGAAAGTATTTAGCTCAAGCCTGGGCCACAGCAAGTGTTCAGGGATGTGGGCTATTATTATTAACAGTGCTAGTGCTACTATTAGTAACCATTTGTCTCCTCTAAGCATCTGGAAGAGTGCTGGGTCCAAGGAGGCAGCCTCTGTATCTTTCTCCCTCATCTCTGCAACTCTGGTGCCCAGATATTGCCTGGCATGAAGCTGGCGCTTGGTAAATGTCTGTTGGGTTGAACTCAAGACTTGTTATTCTTCGTCATGTGGCATTTTGCCTTTTATTCAAACCCTTTGAATATATTATTTCATTTGAGTCTTGCCAAATGCCTATGGGACAGGCAGAGCGAATGATACTATCATTCCCATTTTATAACTAAAAAAAATTGAGGCTTAGGGAGATGAGGCCTCCTGCCCAAGTCACACGGCTGAGCTGAGGTCAGGTCCTTCCGAATGAGGGTTTTATGGTCACTGTGTGGAAACTATCCACAGGAAGCAGAAGGTGTTGCAATGGGCTGAACTGGAAATCCCCCAGGGAGACAGGTCCTCCATGAAATCCAGGGTTTCTTGCCCATAGATTCAGAAAGGGCTTCAGAAAATGACCAAGCCTAGTTCGTCTGGTCACACTGATCTCGGCCCCTCTTCTTACCCAGGCTCAACCCTGCTCTGCCATCTGAGGTGGATCCCAGGTGAGTGCTCCTGGCCCATCAAAAAGGACCTTGGGGAGCCATGTGGATTTCAGGCGGGGACTGCCTGGGGCAGTCAGAGGTGCTGGAAGCAGGAGGCCTTGCCCGGCTGCAAAAGACACCCTGGGTCTACACCCTGGGTCTGCATGCTGGCCGGGCTGACAGCCTCATTGACAGGTTTATTACCAGGTTTTATGACTTCCAAGCTTAGTCACTGCTTAAATCAGTGTGCGCTGAGAAACAAACACTTAGCAATGCCATGACCTAGATGCTTAGGCAGGGGAAGGCACACCCTGCCCTTGGCACAATCGGTCTCTGGAGCCAGGTCTGGGAACATGGGAGGCATCGCGCCTGTGGTCGTGGTGTATTTCGGTGACCCCCACGGTTTTCCTTTGTTTTCCCCACAGCTTCACTACTGAGTTTTTAGGGTGTAGGAAGCAGATGCCTACTGCTACGAGAGAGCCTGACATGTGCTGTGGGTGTCAGACGCCCTGTCCCCAGGCCTTGAGAGCTGAACCTGAAGGGGCGTTAGGGACCTTCGTTCTAGATTCCTGGGCTGCCCCTGCTCAGCTGCTCCTGCCTAACGCCTCTGACCGCATGCCCTTCCTCACGCCCACTACGGCCTTCAGACCCAGGGTTGTTCCTTGGTGAGGACATGCAGGTAAGGCCTCATGTGATTAAAATATTGAAATCGTCTCATAGCAAGGTGGTAAAAAGTTTGAGTTCATGACACTACAAACCACCTAATGGTATTGGCTCCAGCAGCCCGGAGGAAGGTACCAAGGCTGAGTGATGCTGGAGAGGAAGATGCTGGCAGCTCCTGGTGGCACCAAGTGGATGCTCGCCCACAGCTCCAGAGCAGCCAGCACTGGTGGGTGCGACAGAGCAGGTGGCAGGGCAGGCGGCCACCGTGGCTGAGGCTCTCCGCACCCAGGTGCGTGTGCTCCCAGCCGTGCTATGTGGGCAGGATGCCGGGAATGTCCCTGCGAGAGCTGGAGGCAGTCTCTATGGTCAGCATGGTTCAGGCAGGGGCCTCCTAGCCGGTGGCAGCCAGAGCAAAGAAAGAAATCGCCAATGAGTTGGTAATTATTAGGACTGGATAAATGATTTGTGCTATGATGTTTATTATCTCTACCAAGAAATTTCAGCATAAATAGTGTTGTTTCATTAGAGAATGTAAGGTAAATGGTCTTTAAACTTTGGATTTACATATTAATTAATTAATTACTAGCCAGGTTGTACATATTTTGCACATTCCCTGACCCTGGGCTCCTCCCGGAAGCTCCCCCCCCATCCCCTGCCCCCCAGGTCCCTCTTCACGTCTGCAGTCACTCAGCACCACCTGGGTTTGCACCTGCTCTGGCCTCAGATTGGCGCCACTCAGGCCTTCACCTGAGTCACAGGTGGCTTCTTTTTGCAGAGCGCTCACGTGTTTTTATGGTAAGTATCCTCTTTTTATCTACCTGTGGTGGTTGATTTTAGGTGTCAACTTGACTGGGCCACAGGATGCGCAGATATTTGGTCCCACATTATTTTGGGTGCGTTCGTGAGGGCGGTTTTAGATAAAATTAACATCTGAATTGGTAGACTGAGTAAAGGGGCTCACCTTCCCTAGTATGGGTGGGCCTCATTTAATCAGCTGAAGGCCTGAACAGAACGAAAAGTTTGACCCTTCCACTAACTAGCAGGAGAGAATTCCTCCTGCCTGACTGTCGGGACATCAGTCTTTTCCTGCCTTTGGACTCAAACTGAAATGTTGTCTTTTCTTGGGTCTTAAGCCTGCTGGCTTTCGGACTGGAACTTATACCATTAGGCCTCCTGGCGCTCAGACTTTCACTGTACACACATACCTCCTGCTGGTTCTGTTTTTCTAGGGAGTCCTAATATGAGCCCCAACCCCCAGGCCCCCTTTCATTCTCCTAGTTTTGGTGTGTGCCAGTGCCCAGTAAGGCCCACGTAGGGGGAACCTCCCACCCAGGTATCCAGGGCCATTGGTATCGCACCTCTTAAGCCAGCTACGTCCTTACTCTCTGGCTGGCCCCCCATCATGTTGCTGAGTCCTGCTCCTCAGTAGGCAGAGTGTTCCCCAAAAGATGGTGAATTGGCACAGAGGGGTCCGTCCCTGAAAGCGCTACCTGAGTCACAGGGGGACTTCCACAGGGGCCAGGCTTAGTGGGCGCTGATTTATGTTACTTTCCCCAAAGACTAGAGGCTGAATGTCAGGGCTGCTAATCCGTCTCTGAATGGCTCCTGGCTCAGCCCACGTGGAATTAAATCCAGAATTAAAATTCAGCACTTGTTCTGGACTTGAAGGGCAGATTTAGCTGTTTCCTCAAGGATAACGAGAAGCCCAAAGCTGGCTTGGGAAGTGTGGCTGGGCAGTTTGGAGCAGAGTGGCCGTCGGGCTGATGGACTTTGTGTTCTGTGTTGAGAGGAGACAGAGTCCCTGTCACCATGTAATAGGGAAGCATGGAAGGGGACATGAGAAGCTAAAGGACCCCCAGATGGGAAATAGCTTCCTGTCCAACCTGCTCCTGTCAGCTCTCCATGTAGCCTGGGGCACCTATACTGCTGTCCTCAGACCTGCCACCTCCTCCTCAGCCTTGCGTTAAGTGGCTGTTTCATTGTCCCCTAATTTTCTGGTTGTCTTCTTCCAGAGGCTGCCTGTGGCCATGGCAAGGGGTAGGCAGGAGTCAGAGGGATCCCGTGGAAGGCAGGCCTGCTCTTCACTCCACTCAGCTGTGCCTCCAGGCTCAATTCCCTGGGTGACCAGCATTTAACCCAAACCCAGGGGTCCCCCGTGTTGACCCCATTCACGAGAGGAGGTGGTATAGCGGAGTGGCTAATTCCGGAAGGACTGTTTGAATTCCAATCCTAGCCCTACAGTTCATACCTATGTGCCTCATTTTTTCATCTATAAAATAGAAAGAATAATGGTTCCTACCTTCTGAGGTTATTCTAGTTAGTGTCGTTAATGGATTAAATGAGTTAAGACCCTAAAGCACAGGGTCAGGCTTATTGCAAGAATCCAGTTATGTTCATTATCTCATAATTAACTATGGTTAATTGCAGGAGGGCCACTGTGACCTTTCCGCGCCTGTTAAATGAGATTGTACCTGCAAGGTGTTGCCTGGCATAGGATCCTGAGCAGGTTCCCTGAGTTCTCATTCTTTCTTTTTCTCCTTGATGAATGTCCTTTACTCCCATTTTTGGTTGTTTAGAGATTCCGCAATAATCAACAATGTCAAAGACATGTAATCGGGAGTGGAGACACCTTGGTCTAAAATGTCACCTTGTTTGAAAGGCCCGGCTGCTGCAGGCAGGTCCTGCTTGGTCCCAGGGCTGGGAGCGGTGATTGTTGCCCAAAGGTCTGGCTTTCTAAGGGCCCAGGCCCTGTAGGCTTTACCCACTTAACCTCTCTGCAAGTCGTGGTCCCCTCAGGCAGGACTCAGGAAGAGCTCACAGAGGAAAGCGCCCAGCCCCAGCTTTCAGCCCTCCCTTGCTTTGGAATGAGCACCGCCTTTCCCCTCCTGGTTCAGATACAATCTCTGTCTCCCTTTTTCTTTGCGCGCCCATGGTGATTCATTTTATGTGCGACTTGACTGGGCCACGGGGTGCCTGGATATTTGGTCGAACATCATTTTGGGTGCTTCGGTGAGGGTGTTTTGGGGTGAGAATAACATATTTCAACTGGTGGCCTAAGTAAACCAAAGTGAAAAGTGCCCTCCTGCATGTGGGTGGGCCTCATGCCATCAGCTGGAAGCCTGAATCAAAGAAAAGGGTCGACCCTCCTCTGAGTAAGAGAGGAGTAGGCCTGAGTATGCCTCCTTCCTGGCCGCCGTCAAACGGACGTCAGGGTTTCCGGCCTTCAGGCTGGAAACGAAGCACTGGCTCTCAGGCTGCAGCTCCACGGTCTCCCCTCGGTCTCCAGCTTGCCCACTCGCCCTGCCGATCTAGGGACTTGTCAGCCTCTGTAATCACGTGGGCCCATTCCTTATAACCATCTCTCTCTCTGTACTTCCCGTTGGTTCTGTTTCTGGGGAGCTCTGAGTAATACAGCGCCTTACTCTGGCAGTCCAGGGTCCCTTCTTTCATGCTGCACAGACCTTCTGCCATTTCTGCCATGCAGCCCAGGAGCCATCTGTATAGGAGGCCCCCTCCAGATCCCGGCACTCCAAAGGGGCATGTCATTTGACGCCCCTGTGCCTGCGACCCCTCCTGACCCATAAATGCCCGGGTGTCAGGGAGCTCTGCTTGCCATCGCTGCCAATCCCCACTTCGTCCTGGCTTCCCTTACCAGGAGGGAACCAGAAAATACGATGATGAAAACCCCTCAGAGGACCTTGACCTGAGTATTGGTCAGAAGCTGGTGCGAGAAGCAGCAATGTTACGATTAAGCTCATGGATGACCTCAATTCGAAGACAGTGTTTGTCGAATTGAATCTTCAGCGGGTTAACTTTCCTCATACAAGCAAAAATGATATTTGGGATTAAGTTTTCACTGCACTGAATGCATTACTGGATTTCTGCTTCTTGTCATTAGAGAGGGGACATAACCTTCGCCCAGGCGGTCTGCGGGAATGGGGACAGATGGCATAAATGCTGAGCGCTGACGGACCACAGGGGACTAAGGCCAAACGCAACTCATTTCACACTGAGAATAAGCTGATTTGTTTTTGTTTTTAAATAAGCCTTCTTAAAACTGGCTGCCGCTGGTGCTGGATCCGTGGGAGCATGGCAGGGCAAGGCTTTAGCAGGCTTTCAAAGAACTTCCTGCTTTAAGCATGGAAATAACCTGCAGAGCCTCGCTGCTCTCTGGGGAAGGTCCAGAAGGTGTCCTGCAGGGAGCAATTGAGCGTGGGCAGCCTTGAACCTAACGACTAAGTTGCAGGGGACACTGCACAGGTCCGATGGGAGTGGCTGAGCCTCATCACCATGCTCTCTGCATCCATGGGCCTTTCTGTAGCTCCTCATAGCAGACATCTTTCCTTGCTGTACAGGACTCCGTTCTGGGTAACCTCACCTCCCCTTTCCCATCCATCTTCTCCACTGGCCCCGTACAGACCCTACCTTAGCTCTAGAATAGATCAGCTGTTCTCAAAGTGCATTCTGGGAATGTTTGGGAGTCCCCTGGATGCTTTCGGGAGATTTGCAAGGTCAAAACTGTTTTCATAATAGAATAGTATGACATTATTTGCCTTTTCCCTTTCATTCTCTCACTGGTGTGTGGTGGAATTTTCCAGAGGTTACATGACACATGATGTTTCATCACTCTGACAGCTTTATATAATGTGTGTTGATATAATGCATGCTTGTGTGTTTCTGTTTGTTAAATGTGTCTCAGTTTTAATTTTGAATATGGAAAATATCGATAGCTATAAACCATTAAATATAAATTCTCTGGGGTTCTTAATGCTTTAAGAGTGTAAAGGTGTTGAGATCAAAAAATTTTAGAATCTTTATTCTGGATCTTTCTTCAAAGCGAGCTACCGTATTTATTGTAGTGTTGTGTATTTTTGAAATCATTTAATATGTATAACACTTTGCTACCATTTTATTAGGTTTCCATCTCTTTTTAAAAATGTGTGAGCGACCAAGTTTTTGAGTGTCATGCCCCAACTCTATGTTTCCCATGAATTCTGTAGTTTTTATTATGTGACTTAACGTTTCTAAAATTGTGGCAGAATACACACACACAAAAGTTAACGTCTTCATCATTTGGAGCGTACGGTTCGGCGGCATTAAGAACATTTGCACCGTTGTGTAACCATCACCATCATCCATCTCCAGAACGCTTTTCGTTTTGCAAAACTGAAGCCCTCTACCATTAAACACTAACTCTCCATTCCCCAACTCCCAACCCCTGGCAACATCCATTCTTATTTCCATCTCTATGAATTTAATTCCTCTAGGGACCTCACATAAGTGGAATCATACGGTATTTGTCTCTCTAGAGCCTTCACGATTCCGTCCCATCAGCAAAACTACCTGGCCTCAGGGTCCTGTAAAGTGACATGACATGGAGTTAAGATGTTCTTACTACCTGTGAAAATGTATCATGGTGTTTCTCCTACACGTCGTTTGTGTTCAAACTGTCAGCCCTGGTGGCAGGGGTGTGTTGAAAAGGGCAAAGACAGTACACAGGCCTGGTTTTAAAACTTCTTCTCTTTTTTAAAACTACGTGGCCTCAGCATTGGATTTAAAATCTCTCTATGCTTTAGTGTCCTCTTTGCTAAAATTAGGGTAAAATTCCCTCGTCTCTGGACGGTTGTGAGGATTTTATTTTATATTTTATTTTATTATTATTTTTTTAGGCGAGGCAACCCTTGGCTGACTTCACAGATTGCAAGGAACTTGTCAGCTTACAATACCTTATTTTATTATTATTAATATTTATTTATTTATTTTTTACACCTACAACACCTGGTCTTCCTAGGTGGTCTCCCATCCAAGTACTAACCAGGCCAACCCTGCTTAACTTTGGAGATTAGACAGGATCGGGCTTGTTCAGGGTGGCATGGCTTTAGATGGTGAGCATTTTCGAAGCTTATGGAGGAGAAGAAGGGAGTGCAGTGGGAGGTCTATGTTTGGGCAAAAGCAGTGAGGGAGAATATGATCTATGGAGGTGAAGGAAGGGCTGCAGTTTAACCTGCCACGTGAAGAGTGGAGGTGAGAAGCAGAGAGGAAAGAGGCTACCTGAGTAGCTACCTCATGAAGGTAGCTACTACTTGGAAAATTTGGGCAGTGGGGAGCCACCGAAGGTTTTAGGCAGAAAGCAGAAATCGGGTTTGCATTTTGGAAGGGTCACTGTCAGTGTGTGGGGGATGCCCTGGTGGGAGGCACAGTGGGAGACCAGTGAGGACATTGTCAGTAGCCAGGAAAGATGCAAGGGGTGTCATGAGAGCAAGATGCCAGAGAAATCCCGAAACCTCTTTGTTCATTTCTCGAAATTTCTTTTCCTTGCACATGCGAAGCACCATTACTTAGAATTTAAGGGGTAAGTCATCACCACCTGGTATCTGAGCTGTAAATGCTTTAAGTTTACAAAGTAATTTTACCTAAAAGTGAAATGAAATTGAAAAATGGCTTTCTCTGAGAAATTATCAGCCTCTGGTTCTGGAGTTGAAGGTTATTCTGAAGGACGGTGGATCGTGAGATCTTCTTGAGAAGCTGCCTGGCGGTGCCTGCTGCGATTTAAACGGTCATTCCACCTGGCCCAGCAATCCCCCTCCAGAACGCTGCCCTACAGCATTGAAACCCCAGGAGAGATGCACAGTAATTGTTACAGGGTAGTTTATAATAATAGCAAAACAAAATCAAAGCAAACCAAAACAACAACAGCCCAACCCGGAAACAACCTGAATGTTTATCAGGAAGAGACTGGCTAATAAAATCATGGTTACTACGGACTGACTGGTTGTATCCCCAAAATTCATGTGTCGAAATTCTACCCCCGAGCATGACGGAATTAGGAGGAAGGGTCTTTGGGAGGCAACTTTTGGGGCCTTCAGGTGGGGGCCTCGTGAATAGGATTAACATCTTTATAAAAGAGACCCCCTTATGAAAGAGAATTCTCTTGCCTCTTCTCCCTAATATGAGGACACGGAGAGGTCAGCCATCTATGAAGCAGGGAGTGAGTGGGTCCTCACCAGATACTGAAACTGCCAGCACCTTGATCTTGGACTTCCCAGCCTCTAGAGCGGTGAGAAATAAATTCCTGCTGTTTAGATGCAACCCAGTCTGATATTTTTGCCGTGGCAGCCCAAACAGCCTGAGACAATGGTGTATGCACACAATGGAAAGCAACCCAGCTGTCGAAAAAAGAACAAGTCCGATCCATATCTCACAAGCTGAAGCAATACCCAGAAGATATTGCTAAACTTTTTTAAAAAGCAAGTTTAGAAATAAGACGTGCCCTAGTTTTGTCTGTGGAAAGAGAGAGAGAAAAAAAAAAGCCAGTAGGTCAAGGTGTTTTTATAAGCATTAAAGGAAATCAATGACACACATCGAAATACTAATCCTTAGAAGGGTGGGATTAGAAAGAGAGAGGGGAAGACTAAAGCCTTAAAAACATATATACACCTGTATGACGCTTTATATATTGTGTGATTAGGTTCTATATTTACACAATAGAGTAGGGAGAAAAATCCCAATTTACTCTGAGGAGGAGCTGTCATTCAACGCCGTGGGGAATGTGTCTTGGGGCTTTCTAGACGCCTGGTATCATTCTGGGGGGTCGGAGCTAGACATCCCAATACCCAATTCATTGCCCCCACCCTAAGGAGTACCTTCTGCACAAAAGTGTTTGTGTGGATGGGTGAGTGGGGATGGGGGTGAGGAAATCCTATAAATCCCTCATCCCACGCATCTTCATGCACAGACTCTCGTGAATAACCAAAAAGGTTGAGAAAAGTCCGTGTCGAGGATGGGATCCCCACGATGGAGGCTGAGTTTCCACTTGCAGAAGGGAAAGGTGGAAAATGTGACAACACCCTGGAGATGGCTGGCCGAGTCCCAGGAAAGCTTAAATTGTCTCCAGGCTTGAATTTTCCTAGCAGAAACTTAAGTTCTCATCCCTTTGCATGGAGAGTCCAGCTGGCAAAAGAATGTTGCATAACTTTTGTTCCTGCTGGCCATTTCCACTGCCACTGGCCAAGACCTGTCTCCACTTCCTGTCCCTTTACTTCCTGTCTCTATGTGCCCTCTCTCTCATTTCTTGTCGCTCCACTTCCTTTCTCAGCTTCCACTCTGTATCTTAACCTGCTGCTCAATACCCTGGGGCTGCTTAGGAGCCCAGACCCCTCTTGGTCTCAGCCTCCACGGACTTGGCCCCTAAGATAGAGACTTGTGCCCAGAAGGGCCCCCTCTGACTCCACAAAACAGCGTGGCTTGGAGTTTTATTAGCTCAATTCCTTTCCTGGTTTAGTTTTCTCTTTCCCGCCCATTTAGCTCCAGAGTGAGGTGAGGCAAGGAGCCAGAGGAGGCTTTAAGAAGCTTCACCAGGTGAACAGGACTTGGACTGGAAGGAAGAGGCTGAGAGGGGGTCCAGGCTCTGCAGACTGGGCTGGGCAGTGGGCAGCAGATTGCTTGTGCTTCCCAGGCTTCCACGACCCTGAGGTTTGATGAGAGGCGACCGGCCACAGGCTCCTCAGATGGCGCCTGTCAGAAAGGTTTCTAAACCACACTCCCTGGGGCCCTGGCGAGGGCCCCAGCAGACTGGGGCTTGGGTCAGTCCGCATGAAAAATATTAAATGAACAATGACTCTCTGCACATAAGTGGCAACTTTCCACTGGGCAGAATTTATTTTCCATTTGAAAAGCTAATGAAAACCAGTCATGGTGAAAAATCCAGCCAAAGAAAGAATTTAAAAGCCTTCCTCTTCTTCACTAGGAGAATAACACCAGGTTCTTGGTGATTCTTTGTGAAATCTAGACCCAGGGAGAAGAGAGGACTGTGACACTTGGAATCCCTCGGAACCTGGGCCTTGGGATCAGACAGGAAGCCGAGTGGGCGCGGCAATGGCTGAGGAGGCAGGAAACCTACTCATCCTTCAGAGGGGGTGTGGGGAATGCCTAAGCAGAGCTGAATTCTGGAGAATCTAAATATAACAGGAACGTCAGAGGCTAGAGAGCCCACGAGAGACAGGAACTCAGCTCCATAAATCTGACACTTTCCTAGCTTTTTCCTTCTTGGTTCCCCACGCTGAGGGGGCACAGGGAAAATCTGGGAGGAGTCTAAGCTGTCCCGGGTTTCATGTTCTCTGCTCACGGCTCAATTTAACAATTGCTTTTCCCTTTCGACGTCCTCCCTTCTGCGGGGTGCTGGGTCTAGCTGCACCCTCCTTTCCGACAGCAGGCCCCACCTCTGGGAACCGTCCGGGCTCACCCCACCCAGACTCTCTCCACCCCGTCACTCAGGGCGTGACAACATGGCCCGGTGATCCTGGCCTGTGACCCTTTAG
Source organism: Eonycteris spelaea (assembly GCA_003508835.1). Classification (NCBI taxonomy): domain Eukaryota; kingdom Metazoa; phylum Chordata; class Mammalia; order Chiroptera; family Pteropodidae; genus Eonycteris; species Eonycteris spelaea. Next base: position 8,220,227 of record PUFA01000004.1, on the reverse strand, counting down.
ATGCTCTCTCCTCGACCGAACGACCTTCAGCGGCTCCCAATTGCTTCCAGACGTTCCACTTTTTAGGTGGCCATTTCGACCTCTTCACAGCCCCTCCCTTGACTCCCCTGACAGCGGCAGCTGCCACCACCCACGGGGAAGCCGCTTAGATTCCAGAATCGAACAAATGACACAGCCCCCCCCCCCCCCCGCACTGCGCTCGTTCACACCCCGGTGCTTTTGCACACGCTGCTCCTGCTTCGGGAACTCCTTTCCCTTCTGCTTTGCCTTTCTGAGTCTTTCCTGAAGCAGCTCAGATACCGTTCTTCCCTCGGCACGACCCGCACTGCTCTGAAGAGTCGGTCGGAAGTTCCCAAGTCCGCGTGCGCAGGCGTTAGTGAGAGCACTCTGGACCCTGAGAGGTGTTATTCAGACCTTGGCCACGTTCATCTTGCAGAGCCTCAGATTCCCCGTCCTCCTGTATGGGTGGGGAGGTGAGGATTACACATGAAGCAAAGCCCTGCACCACTTGGTCTTTGCTGGCTGGGATTATATTATTAGTCACTGGCCATTTTGAGGACAAGGACTGTATCTCATGTCCTAGTACCCTGGGCTCCTCAGACAGACTAGTTCGGGAGTTTAGCTATGCTCGTTTGCTGAAGAGAGGTGTGGCTGCCCTGTGGATGTTATTTGTCCTCGGTGTGTGTGCATGTCCTCAGCTGGGATTGAAACGTTCCTGAGGCTACTAGTCCTCGTCCCCCCACAGCGCATGGCTGACCAGAGCACTCAGGAAGCATCAGCCCAAGAATCAAGGCAGAAAGGAGGGGAAAGGGACGACCGTTCTAGAGTGGCCATGGAAGGCTTCGGTTGTCCTCCTCGGACACCTGGAGTGGAATGGTTTCTTCTCTCCAGGGACTAAGGCTGGGGACACTGACTGGCCCTCCTACCGGGGGCTGCAGCTGGTTCTGCAGGGGAAGGAGAGGGCCTCACAGAATCCCCGGTGTCACTGAGAAAAGGGCAGAAGTGGTGGCAGCGACCACACACCACAGCCCTATAAGGGCTGTCCCCGACGTGCGTCCCTGACGAGCTAGCAAGCGGTGTGCATCCTCTTGTTAGCCCCCCGAGTCCTGTGGGGGTGGGCGCTGTTTTTGTGCCCATTTTCCAGGTGAGGAAATGGGCTCAAAGCGTTAGAGGCTGGCCCGAGGCCGAGCAGCTCCTGACCAGAGGGGCCGGGAGTTGAATGAAGGCCTGCCTGAATCCAGACCTTGGGCACGCAGAGACAGGTGCAGAGTATAAGGAAGACACTGCTCTACCACGCGTGTGTGTCTCTCTCCTGAGTTAGCCCATTCTCCCGACCGGTAGCGCCGCCTGGAAGTTTCTCCCCAGTTTACAGATGAAGAAGAGGAGGTTTGCATGAGGTCGACCTGCTGCATCCAGCTGCCTCCAACTGCAGCATCTTCCCTTGCTGGCCGGGCTTGCCCTCCCAGCCTCTGGTAAGCTTGTCTTTAGGAATCCAGTTCCCACCAGAGTCCCAGTTATCCCCGGAGATGCTTGTCTATGCCTACCTGTCCAGGCTGAGCCCAAGAACTGAGCCTCCCATGTGGGCAGAGTGTTAGGAACCCGGGGTCTAGCCGAGCAGCAGGGCAGCACCCTCCCAAGCAGGGGCTCCCCCTTCTCGGGAACCTCGGCAACCCAACTCTAGGCATCTTCATCCTCATAGATACAAAGGCTCAACTCCCTGCACAGGGCTTTCATCCTGAGCTGATTCTTCCCAGGAATCATAGTGCCTGGATCCTGGAGTCCCCCCAGGGGAGCCCTACCTAGTGGTGGTACCAGGTGAGCCCTGACTGAGCAAGCATTTCCATTTGGCCCCCAAACACTGTCATCAGATATGTCCTTACCATGGGGTAATGCTTTCACTTTCCCATGGCACGGTCCTGCGTGCATCTGCCTTTCAATTCCCCATCTGTACAAGGACATCAGTCATTGATTAAGGACCCCCCTACCCAGGATGACCTCATCTTAACTAATTATATCTTTAATAACCCAATTTCTAAAGAAGGTCACATTCTAAGGAACCGGGGGTTAGGACTTCAATATATGAAGTTTGGAACAGCGTTCAGTCAATAACAAAGACCCATCAGACATGTCACCTCCTCCAGGGAGCCTTCTACAACCACGCGAGCTCACGGAATCTCCCCTCTCTGGAATTTCTACAGGAGAGAGTGTCGGAGGAGCTCAGTGGCCCTGTGTATGCCTGGCCTCCTTGGGTGCTGATATTCTATCTCTCAGAGGCTGGACTTAACTCCAGGTTGATAGCATTTGCAATTTTTGTAAACAAGCACAGCACAGTAGAAACCCTTTTGGCTGATGTTATTAGGACTAGTGAAATGCCAAGGGAGGTGGTAAATTGGAAATCCAAAAGGAATGCCAGCGGAAGGCTTGCTAGCCACGCAGGCCCAGCATCAGTGGGCAGCAGACTCACGCAGGAACAGAGAGCAGAAGTTAACCACTGCTTTGGTTAAACAGAAGTTGGCTAGGAGAGGTTCTCCAAACAAAAACAAACAGCATTCTCTGCTCCACATGGGAACTCAAAAGTCCAGAATTTTCCTTGAGTGCCTAGAAGTCAGGCTTCTGCCCTAAGGTTCAGGTTGAAGATAGTGGTTAGAATTCTGGTATCAACTTTGCCAGAGTGTCGGGAGCCACACAAAGAAAAAAAGATGGCCACGGTTCATGAGGTTCCTGCTTCACTTCCTGGAGATTAGCTGCAAGCCCGCGCGCGCCAAAAGATACTTTTCTCTCCTCCTCCTTCCCCATTATCTATACCAATCAGAATGTAGCTTATTGCCACCCCTGCTACGCGGCCAATCCCCTGCCTACATGTATCCTATAGCCACTCCGCCCCTGAACACCAGTGTATATATACCCCTGTCTCACAATAAAATTCGAAGGCTTGATCAGAGTATTGTCTTGCCTTCGCTCTTCTCTCGCCCCCATTTTCTTTCAGGTCGGATCCTCCTCGTCCCCACAAATAACTAGGTCCCGCGGGCGGGACAAGTGGCGCCCAACGTGGGGCTCGAGGCTCGGATCCTTCACAGGCGGACCCCCGAGTAAGATATCGTCTGGCCAGACCCCTTTTTTGATGATGCAATAGGAGACGCCTTTCGCCGCTCACGGAGGTCGTCGTCCCTGGTGAGTACGGCCGCCTTACAAGAAAATGGGAACTAGATTAAGTAAAGAAGCGGTCTTCATAAGAGACCTAAAAAGTTCACTTAGGGAGAGAGGAGTTCGAGTTAAAAAGAAAGACTTGGTAAAGTTTTTTATTTTTGTTGATGAAGTCTGTCCGTGGTTTATTGTTAATGGCCCCGAAATTCACCCTAAAAAATGGCAGAAAGTAGGTAGAGATTTAAATGATTATCTTATCAAAAACGGTCCCGATTCTGTTCCTGTTTCGGTATTTTCTTACTGGGGTCTTATCAGAGATATTGTTGAAACTACTGACCCTGATAAACGCCAACTCTTGTCTGTAGCAGAATATTGCCTTCGCCCTCTATCTCGGGCAGCCTCAAGGTCGTCTCTTTCGGGCGATCCCCCTGCTCCAAAATCAGCTAAGTCCCCCTCCCCTAGCCCGACGCCATCTTTGCTCAATGCCCTCCCTGATGCCCCTCCCAAATGTTGCATTTATCCGCCTCTCCCTCGAGATTCGGACTTGTTGATACACAAAAGGTTTTTCCGGTCCTGTCCAAGGGCCAAAATGGCGAGCCTTTGGATCCGGGAGACGCGGCCGAACTAGAAGGCGAAGCGGCCAGGTATCACAACCCAGATTGGCCCCTTGCCGCCCCGTCGCTTAATCTCCCTTCTTACACTCCCCCTATTCGGCCTCCCAATGTTTGCGCCCCGGCCTTTTTGCTCCCGTCGGCCCCCCACTGCCCCTCCGGCTCCCGGTCCTGTTAGCCCCCCTACCGGTACTGAAGACCTCATAGCGCAGATAGTAGAACAAAGAATAACCCGCCATCTCCAAAAATTGGTTGTTTCCCAACCTTCGCAAAAGGGTCCCTCTAAAAAACCGCTTATAACCGCAAAACCTAAAAAACTGCTCTGGAAAAATATAGGCTCGAGATAGCTCCTGAGAATATACAAGATTCTGTTCAATATTTAGGATATAAAATTTTGCAACAAAATTACTCCTCAAAAAATAGAAATTAGGCGAGAAGCTCTCAATACTGTTAATAATTTTCAAAAATTATTGAGAGATATAATTGGCTCTGTCCTTCCCTTTATCCTCACATGTGCTTTAACTAATTTGTTCTCTATTTTAGAAGGGCCCACTGCATTGGATAGTCCTTGGAAACTAACACCGCTGGTGAAAAAGAATTTTAAATACTGTATTGTTGAAAGATATTCTTGTAGTCACAAACTTGCATTGCTCAGGTTTCATTATTGTGTGGTAAAGGGCCTTTCTCTAACTTGAAATTTAAAAACTTTAAAATTAGTCTAAAACTTAGGACATTTTAGCGTGGAATCAACAGTGAAGATAACTTGATTTTGTATTGGAAATGAGAAAAGTAATGACTAAATTACAAGTTTCAGTGCTTTTAAAGGTACCTTTATGTTCCTGTTTCTGTTGACCGGTCACCAGGGGTCCGTGGAGAGACTGGACGCAGTCATATATCTCCCAGACCATGGCCAGGCAGCGGGACGCCGCCTCCTGTGCCCTGTTGTCAAAGTCTGTTTATTGTCTTTAGTCTTGTCTAAGTGGTAGGTGGCAAATTTCTCTAGGCCCACCTACACCTCAGTAATTGTCCTTGTCTGAGTGTCTGTTTTGTGCTTTCTGTTTTGTGTTTTCTGCGCAAGCGTTAGAGGGGAAAAAACCAGAGTTCACAGAAGACATCCTTGGGGTGTCTCCTGCAACATTTTCTAAGAAGGATAAGCTTATAAAATAAAAAAGGGGGAATATGGTATACCCTGAGACAAAGGCTTAATAGAGCATTTATATACTTATTAAATTTTTTAAATCTAGATGAACAAGGTAGCACAGCAGCTCATCGGCATTGGGTGAAACAGACCAGTGAGCTTTTGCAGCAGTCAGTATACTACAAGGATCTAACAGGGAGAGTGATTAAGAACTATACCGTGGGAACGGAAGGGATGCCAATTTGCATGGGAGCTGGAGAACACTGTTTACAGCTAGGTGCTCAAGCATGGTTGACAATTTTGCAGACTTCTGAACAAATTGTTGGGGTAGGTCACTTGTTTTTGTTAAGTATGGAAGGATTTAAAAATGTTACTCACTTTGCTCTAGTCTGTGTTCGGCTCTCCTATATCGTTATGAAGGGCAAGGTGGGGTGGAATGAAGCTCTAGGTTATGTTTCATGTAAATACTGTGCTTTTTACACTTTTATTAACTCTTCTATTCCTTTTAACAAGTCATATGAAAGCTTATATATCCTTAGAGCTAGAACTGAAGTGTGGATGCCGGTTAGATTGTCTCGACCCTGGCAGGACTCTCCTGCCACTATGATTTTGCAGCAACTGATGGGCCATGTTAAAAGAAGAGCTAAAAGATTCCTTGGCATGCTGATGGCTGCTGTTGTGGGTATCATCGATGTTACTGCTGCTGCTACCACGGCTGGAGTGGCTCTGCATCAATCTGTACGGACCGCTGATCATGTTAGAACCTGGCATCGGGATGCTGAACAGTTATGGACTTCTCAAAGACAAATTGACTCTGTATTGCAAAGTCAAGTAGCAGATTTACAGCAAACGGTTATATTGTTAGGAGATCAAATTGTTAGTTTGCAGGAATGTGTGCAACTTAAATGTAATTGGACTGCTACTTCTTTTTGTATAACTCCTGTATTGTATCATGAAAGTATGTTTGAATGGGATAAAGTAAGACAGCATATTTTGGGGTATGGTAATGCTTCAGGTTTAATTGCAGATTTGGAAACACATATTGCTGACACTTTTCAAAAACAGCTTCCTGAATTACAGGGGATCGCAGTGCTACAAAGCATGATCAATAGTATTGAAGGCTTACGTTCTATTCCACAAATGCATGGTCTCAGGCTCCAGGCTCAGGTTTCAACTAATATACATCTCCCATTTGCAGAGGCTGGTAGTCAGAGACGGGTAAGAATCCTTCAGGGCTGGGACCAACCTAAGACAGGGCATGATTGCAAGACTTTCATGTGCCAATGACGGGTAAGGCCCAGACCTGCGGAGGGTCGCCTAAGACAGGCACAGTCTATCTGCGCCATAGCTGGGAAAGCTTTGGCATTTTAATAAATAAAAAAGGGGGAGATGTCGGGAGCCACACAAAGAAAAAAAGATGGCCACGGTTCATGAGGTTCCTGCTTCACTTCCTGGAGATTAGCTGCAAGCCCGCGCGCGCCAAAAGATACTTTTCTCTCCTCCTCCTTCCCCATTATCTATACCAATCAGAATGTAGCTTATTGCCACCCCTGCTACGCGGCCAATCCCCTGCCTACATGTATCCTATAGCACACTCCGCCCCTGAACACCAGTGTATATATACCCCTGTCTCACAATAAAATTCGAAGGCTTGATCAGAGTATTGTCTTGCCTTCGCTCTTCTCTCGCCCCCATTTTCTTTCAGGTCGGATCCTCCTCGTCCCCACAAATAACTAGGTCCCGCGGGCCGGGACACCAGAGAAAGGGGGTTAGGAAAACTTCTTGGAGGTGACATGACATCCTGGTTGGCTCCTGTGACCCCAATATTTGCAAAGAGCTTCATGAGACAGTGGCTTTCATCATAGATGCAAGGAGACAATGCTTTGTTTCCAACCCTTTTCTATTTTAGAGCAGAATCTTCCAGTTCGGGTGGGAGAAGCGAAGCCACTTAATAATTCATTTCTTCATGAAGAATTAATCATAGTTTAAAGCCTCCTGCGTCTTTTACCAGCTGACCCTAAAATTAGACAAAGCAGGATCATTTTTTTTCCCCATTGCTGGCTCTCTAAGGCAAGATCTATTAGAGTCTATCAGGAAACAGATGATACACTCCAAATAGAATAATTTAAGGAATCTTTTTAAAAAGATGTGGGCAGGGTGTAGGGAAGCCAAAAGGAATAGTTCAGGACACTGGGACTACTAACTGACTGTGGCAAGAGAGCATCATGGGCATCTGGAGGGCGACAGTCAGTGGAGAGAGTCATTCAGAGAGGAGCTGGGACCTTCAGCTGAGGGCTGCAGCCAGCCTGAGTGGTCCCCTGAGCGGATCTGTGACAGAGAAGCTAGAGGATGATCATGCCAGGTTCCCGCTCCTCCTTCTCTCCAATCTCCTGCCAAGCCCTTCCCCGCTGCCCACTACCATTGACTCAACCCAGTCAGGAGCCAGAAGGAAAGGAGCCAGGTAGCTCAGCCTCATGGGGCAGATGGCAGGGTGGTGAAGGCTGAAGAGTGAATCTGGAGGGGCCAGGAGGAGAAACCTAACACACGAGCGAGTCTTCCTTACATTCACCAGGGTCCTCACCTGATTACCTGACTAATTCCTCCTCAAGTCTATAGCTACACAAACGTCTTGTCATTCTGTTCTCAAATTATGCACTCTTGCGTCCTTATCATTATACACTGTCTAGATATCTTATCTGCCAAACCAGCTTGTCAGCTCCCCAGGGAAGAGGAGACTGCACCTTACCTTGCATTAACCCCTTGGCCCTGGGGCCCTCTGTTACACACACAGGTAGCGTGTGTGTGTGCACGTGCACATGCCCATGCCCACATCAATGAGGGCAGGCCAGGTTATGCTGCAGTAGCAACACCAGATCTTAGTGGCTTTACACAATAAATGCTTTCTCTTGTTCACACTAACTGTCCATTGCAGGGCAGCAAGGGGTGCTCGGCATGTCACAGTTACTTTGGGACCCAAGAGGGCTTTGTCTCAATACACGCACCCACAATCACAACAGAAGAGGGAAGAGAATGGAATGAAGTACACACTGGTAGAAGTTTCCGCTCAAAGTGTCACCTCTGCACACATTTCATTGGCCAGAATAAGACTCACGGCTACTCCCAACTTTTACAAGCTGTGGGGGCAGAGAATCCACACATGCTCAGAAAGCAGACAGCCAAAACTGTTTTGTGAACAGTCCTCACCATGGGCAAAGGTGGTCTCTACCAGGGAGTTCTGGAGGAATGATGGATGTTTTTAATTGAATTGAGCAGTAGCTGTCAATAAAAATTAAATGAGTAAATGAAGCTATGCCTTTTGACATATTCAGTTCAAATGAGTCATGTCAACAACAGCAACGAAAAGTCAGTATATCAGATGCCCAGGAATTATAGAAATCAAATGATGTTTTAAAAGACAGACTGGTTTTTATGATAATAGTCTTTCTGTCCGGTTTTAGTGTAGTCTCTTTTGTTTGATGTGAATAGTTTCTGGGATATAGACTCTTGTTCCCCCTACTCCATCAGTTAATATCATTATTTTCCAGATTTTCATATCCTTGACTATTCTTTAAGACTCCAGCAAATCGATATGGATATGCTTGCTGACCTTGATGCCGTCTTTGGCTCAGCTTCAAAGGATGTAGCTGCTGCCATTCTCCCGTCCCACTGTTTGTGGGGCATCCTATTGGAATGGTACCCTGTGCCTTGCCCAGGTGTTGGATTACATACTTGCCTAATCCTAGGATCCTTAGAAATCCCTGGACCTTACAGCAAGTCACTTCACCTAAAAATAGAAAAAGTTAAAAGAAAAAATCCAGATCTAGAAAATCTCTGTTAAATGAATATATTATAAAAACTTAAACCAAGTTCTCAGCATTACTTTCAAAAGTAGAAAGGCACATTCGCTCTTTTTCAGAAATTGTCAGCACTTAAGAACTATTTGGGCGGTGACCCTGGCCAGCTAATAATTTACCATCAAATCGTCTAGTTTACTCAGCTTCCCAAATAAACTGCTTTAAAAAAACATGAAGAGAATGTGACTAAAAGTGTAAAAGACGGTTATATTAACAACAAATAAACAAAAAGCCCTATTGTACCTCTTTTTCTGTTGCCTCGGGGTTTTTTGCACTCTTTTGCATGCCATGAACCCTGAAAGCAAACACTGATACTGCTTCCTCAAAGTAATTTTCCTCAAAGGAATTTTGACGGCTGGACTTAGGCAGATGAATGTTTTCTTTCCAATGGCAAACCAAATCCCCTGGTATGAACATTCATTCACAAGATCGCTAGGAGCCTCTGAGCCATGAGAAGAAAACGGTAAACTTGACCCTTGTAACTCAAAATGCACATGGTCTAGCTGATAAAGTTATTGTAGCAGCAATCTCAGAAGCTTACAGAAGTGGGTGTCTAGCAGAGTCCTTACCTGTCTCCTGGAGGGCATCTGGGTCAGCTCAGCTCTGAGACCTTCTTGAGAGCCTTTTTCTACCCTGCCTCTTATCTTCAGCATTTTCAGCAGTTCAAATCCTGATATGACCTGCCAGAGAGGAAGTAGAAATGATCAGTCATAGTAGCTCCCATTTTTAAAATTCCTTTACCTAATTATAAGGTAGTACACGATCATGCAGAGAATTTGGAAAGATGTCAGAAGAAAACAAAAGCAATTGTATTTCCCCACCCAGCGATGATCTCCGTCACTGTTCTGACGCCTCCCTCCCCGCTTTTAACCTTCAGTTTTCTCTTTGGTTTAAGTTAGACATCTCAATCATTGATGTATCCTTACATCTTAAACACACACTGTTGTCCTATTCTCAGCATTAGTGATATAGCTGTAGGATAAACAGACAAATGGATAGTATTTTAAAATACTATCAGAGAGAGTTATTAAAACTCATTGAGTAGAAAGACAACAGAAAAATCCCCAAACACTTAAGAATTAAGCAGCATACCTCTAACTAATTCATAAGTCAAAGAGTAAATCTCAAAGAAAAATTTAAAATACATAGAACCTAAGTGAAAGTTAAAATAAAAAATATTGGAATATGTGGGGTGCAGCCAGGCAAATTAAGAGAGAAATTATAACACTAAATGCTTACATTAGAAAAGAAGAAGCATCTCAAATCAATAATGTAATTTCTCTCTTCAAAACACTGGAAAAAGAAGAACAACATTAAATCTGAAGTAAGCAGAAAGAAGGAATAATAAAGGTAGTAGCAGAAATGATTGAAGTTGAAAATAGAGAAAAATCAATGAAACAAAAAGTTGGTTCTTTAAAATATCAATAAAATTGATAAATTTTTAGCAAGACTGACAAAGAGAAATAGAATACATAGATTATCAATATGAAAAATGAGACAGGGTCTGTCACTACAGATCTGCAGCCATTTAAAAGGATTAAGCAGATACATTGAACAACTTTATCTTTATACACTGACAACTTAAAGAAATGGACCGATTTCTCAAACCACGAACTACCAAAACTCAACCAAGATGAAACAGACAATCAGAATAAACTCTATAACAACCAACAAAATTGACTTTGTAAGTTAAAAAGCTTCTGAAAAAAAGAAATCTTCAGTCCCAGATGATTTCACTGCAGAATTTTTCTGAACATTAAAGGGTTAACATACATTTTACTCATCTTTTCCATAAAATAGAAGAAGAAAACATTTACCAACTCACCTTATGAAGCGAGTGTACCGTGATAAGCCCAGACAGACAAAGACAGTACACGAAGAAAACTAGACTTTTAGTTTCCAGGCTAAGCACAAAGGAGAGTAGCATCACACTCCATTCTAACAAATAAAAACCTCAACAAACTGAAAAATCAATAACTCTTCTTAGATCCACCAGAGAATACAGTCACAGGGCAAACTGCTGCTCCAAAAATGGGAGAAACAGGAAGATGCAGAGAATCATAACTTACCAGAGCTGAAATGGGCTGTACAGAATTCTCTGCAGAAATCAGTGCTGGGGGTGGGGAGGGTAGGAAAACCTGAACTGTCATTGACCAAGAGCTGGAAGGCTCAGTGTGGACGAGTCTATGAATAAAAAGCTCAGGGAGCCAGTTAAGGGGCCCATAATTTTTGTGAGTTTTATTTCCAAGGGATCACCAATTCTTATAGTGAATATCAGGGGAAAATCCTCTTATGCTTTTGGAAAAAGGAACCATTTTGAAGAGAATTCTAAAGAAGGGAGTTTTAACAAGGCCTGGCCTCAAGAGAGACTACTTATTAGAGGCTAACCTATTGGGGTTTTTGCAGAGCCTAATCAACCTGGGTGAAGAGAAATATTTAGCTTCGGCCTGCTTTAGCCTTCCTCAGAAAGGAAGGTGAATACCTCCAGGCCCCTCTAGCCAGCCCGTACCATCTAAGTTGGGGGAAACAGTTGCACTGGTGAAGTTCAAGGTCCAGGGCCATGGATTCACTGGAAGACTGAGACCTAATCATAGGACTATAGAATGCTTCCCCTCTCCACTAACCTTGCCACTATATCCCTAAAGGCCTACCCAGTTTATCACATCTGGCTTTCAACAAAAAATTACAAGTATATTGAGAGGCAAAAACAATTTGGAGAACTGAACAGCAACAGGACCAGAGACAGATATGGTAGAATATTTGAATTATCAGATTAAGAATTTTCAAAACCTATGATTAATATACTGAGGAATTTAATGCAAAAGTAGACAGCATGCAAAAAGATTGGTCAATGTAAGCAGAGAGATGGTAATTCTAGGAAAGAATTTTTAAAAAATGCTGGAGATCAAAACCACTGTAACCAAAATGAATGTTTTGATGGGTTCATTAGTAGACTGACAAAGCTGAAGAAAAAAATTTTGAATTCAGGAGTATCTCACTTGAAACTTCTAAAACTGGAAAGCAAAGAGAAAAGACTGGGGGAGGGGGTGCCAGAGAGTATCTAAAACTGTGGAACCATTTGTAAAGGTGTAACTTACTTATATGTAGTGGGAATACCAGAAGAGAGAAAGAAACAGAAACGATAAATAAAGTAATAATGACTAGGAATTTCTCCAAACTAATGTCAGACACCAAGCCACAGATCCAGGAAGCTCAGAGAATACCAAGCAGGGCAAATATCATAACAAACAAACAACAAAAAAAACTACAGCCAGGCTCCACCTGTAACATATTTAAAGTCCAGACAGTCCCAAAGAAAAATCTCAGAGGCCAGAGAGGAAAAAAACCCTTACCTGTAGAGAAACAAAGATATAATTACATGTAACTTTCCTTAGAAACCATACAAAAAAGAGATGGAGTAAAATGTTTTAAAGTGTAGAGAGAAGCCCCGCCCCCCCCATCTAGAATTTTGTACTCTGCAAATTACCATTCAAAACTGAAGGTGAAATAAAAACTTCTCAAACAGAAATGAGGCAATTTGTCACCAGCATATGTACCTTGCAAGATATGTTAAAAGAGGTTATTTAGAGAGAAGGAAATGATGTCAGACACTCAAATCCACATAAAGAAAGGAAGAGCATTGGAGCAGGAATAAGTGAAGATAAAATTTTAAAAATTTTTATTTCTATTATTCTTAATTGATCTAACGGATATAATTTTTTTAATCCAAATCACAACAGGAAGGTTTGTGTTATGTTTGCTTGTGTGTGTGTTGTGTGTGTACATATATATATTATATGCTTATGTAAACTGAAATGAAATGAGTGACAGTAGTTATATTAGGGATGAGAGAAAGGAGATGGATTTTTTGTTATTATAAGGTACCTGCACTACTTGTGAAGTGGCATAGTATAATTTGAAAGTGAAAGACTTAGAGTAGTTGTAAATGTATATTGCAAAGTCTAGGGCAACCACTAAAAAAGAGTGTTTAAAAGAAGTATAATTGATGCTAACAAAAGAGAAAATGGAATCATACAAAATGCTTAATTAGAACCATTAAAGGCAACCAGTCCTATAAATAATAAAGTTCTTCACAAAAAATACCAGATATAAGATTCTCTATTCTACCCAACTTGTGGACAGATACATAGCTCACTCACGATTAAAACATTTCTTAATAAAACACACACACACACACACACACACACACACAAGGCAGAAAAATTGTGGAAGACAAAAGCAGGAACAAAGAACAAAGACAAGAAATAGAAAATAAACATATAGGGTATATATATGACATATATGGTAGATATTAATCCAATTATATCAATAATCTCTTTAAACAACAATGATCTAAATACCCAATTAAAAGACAGAGATTGTCGGAATGGTTCCTAAGACAAGACCCAGCTATGTGTCGTCTGTAAGAAAAGACTTAACTATAAAGACACATAGATGAAAAGCGAAGGGGTGGAGAAGGATGCAGCATGCTAGCATGGATCCAAAGAAAGCTGGAGTCGCTATACTAATTTCAACAGAGTAGACTGTAGAACAAGGAAAATCATTAGAGGTAAAGAGGAGCATTACGTAATGATAAAGGGGTCAGTACCCCAAGAAGACATAACAGTCCTTAATGTGTGCTTGTGTATAGTAGAGCATCAATATACGTGAGGCCAAAATGAATAGAAACGTGAGGAGAAATAGAAGAATCCAGGATTGTTTGGAGACTTCGACACCCCTCTATCAGAGATGGACAGGTCCAGCAGGCAGAAGATCAGTAAGGACATAGTTGAACACAACAGCACCATCAATCAGCTGGATCTAATTGACATTGGACTAGTTCATCCAACAACCATGAAATACAATTCTTCTCAAGCTCACAAGGAACATTCACCAGATAGATCATCTTCTGGACCATAAAACACACTTTAACAAATTTAAATAAAAAATAGAAATCATAGAGTGTCTGTTTTCACACCACAGTGGAATTAAACTAGAAATCAATAACAGACAGAAAGCTGGAAAATCCCAAACACTGAGAGATTAAACAACACACTTGTAAATAACACATGGGTCAAGTAATAAATCTCAAGCGAAATTAAAAAAATATATATATATTTTGAACTAAATGAAAGTGAAAATGTAATTTATCAAAATTTGTGGATACCATGAAATCATTACTTAGAGAGAAATTTATAACATCGAATGCATATATCAGAAAAGAAATGATATATCTCTGGTAATTGTTCTAATAGTATTATTATAGATACATAATAAACATAAATGATACATCTGATATTTCCAGTATCTACCTGTTGGTACCCTCCATTCTTTGAACATATGCGTATATATGTACATATATGTATTGCACACACAGACATACACACAGAATTTTAACAACGGGAGCACAGGGAACATGTGCTTTTGGAAACTTGAGCACTGCTGTTTTGGAAAGTAAGACCTCTTACACCAGTGAACATCACATCCTACCAGAATATACACTCCATGCAAGTTCATTATCATGCCCCAGCCCCAGACCAGCACCCGGCAGGTAGTCAGTGCTCAGTAAATACCAGAGACATGAATGACAGATCCCTTTAGTCACCCAACTACTCTGTGAGATGGGTTTTGACCTCCCATTGAAGCAGAAGCTAAGAGATGGTCAATAACTCACCTCCGATCTCCAAGGCAGGAAGTGGCAATTATAGGATTTAAAGCCACACCAGCAACCAACCTCCAAAGCTCAAGAACCTCTTACTTCTCTACACTGGGCAAGTGAGTCTACTCACGACTTTGGGGTTCCAGGAGATGGTCATCTCCTTCAGGCAGGTCTGTGATGGGTCTTACCCAATTCCGTACCCTCTGTAGGAGGCGAAAGACGAGCCCCACTCCCAAGGAGGAGAGTATGCAGCAGGAGTTGCAGAAGGAAAGACATCCAGGTGGATTTGCAGGACCGAGGGAAGAGCACATGCAGCCTGCTGCACGTAAGCGGGCCAAGAGGGCTTGAGCCTTCCCAGTCACAGGGACTGGGGCAGAGGTGGGTATGGAGGAAAAGCGAGGGGCTCTCGCAGAAGATTCACTTGTCTCGGCAAACAGGCACTTAGAAAGCAGGCTGGTGGTGCCGTTGTTTGTTTGTTTGTTTGTTTGGAGGGGGCACCAGCATTAACAAATGAAGTGTTCAATTATTTAGTGGTGTTTGCTCAGCATCTCACACACATACGCACACCCACACACACAATAAACACACTTTCACATACGCACTTCCAGACACACGCTCACGGCCTTCTCTCTCTCTCTCTCTCCCCTCTCTCCCTCTCTCTCTCTTCTTTGATACACATGGTTTAACTTCTTTTTTCCCCATTTTATGTATGTATTCACTGAATGAATGAAGAGAATTACCAGAGTGGCTTCTATTTTTGAGAGCATTTTCCAGATGTCTTGGCATCACCCCAGAATAGCCTCTCTGAACTAAAAGCCAATATCATAGACTGTACGTTTATGTCCCCTCGAAAAAATGTATGTACAGAACCCCTCATCCCCACTGTGATGACACTTGGGGATGGAGCCTTTGGAGGTAATTGGGTTAAATTAGGTCATGGAGATAGGACTCTATGATGAAATCAGTGGCCTCATAAGAAGAGGACAGAGAGGAACTGAGGAAGGCCATGTGGGCACAGAAGGAAGTCAGCCCTTCACAAGGCGGGAAGTGTGCCTTCGCCAGAAACTGGATCAGCCGCTTCCTTGATCTTAGACTTCCCAGCCTCCAGAACTGTGAGAAATAAATGTCCATTGTATGAGCCACATGGTTATGGTATTTTGTTATGGCAGCCCAAGCCAATCAAGACAGCCAAGGTCCTTTAAAAATGGTGCACAAGACCCTGCACTGTCTGGCCCCTCTCCCTATTTCTGATCACCTCTCTGGCTCCTCTTCTCTGGCTCACTCTCTCCAGCCTCTCCGGCCTCCTTGGTTTTTCCTGAATGCACAGAAACAGTCCTACCCCAGGGCCTTTGCACCCCCATCGTTCTGCCAAGTATACTCTTCTTCCTCCATGGCGAAGTCCTTCATCTCCTTCAAGCCTTTATTCAAAAGTCCCCTTTCTCAATGAGCCGGGCCCTGAAAACTACTTTTGAAAACCCACTTCTCCCCAGCCAGCACTTTCCATTCCTCTTCCATGTTCTATTTTTAAAATTTTTCCATGCACATCACTTTCTAGCATATGGTATTCTTTATTTATTAGGTTTATTGTCTATTGCCTGTTACTCCCTGAAAGAATGTAAGCTCCAGAAGAACAGAGATATTTTTCTGCTTTGTTCACTGATTAATCCCAAGTGCCTAGAACTATACCTGGCACACAGTTCCTTTTCAATAAGTATTTTTTGATTGAAGGAATAAACCTCTTCACCCTGGGTGAAATAGCCTGCCAGCCAAGAAGACCATGCCATACCAGCAATACCCAGCAGATGGCAGCCAATGAACGCCAGAAACAGCTGGAGCACACACTCTGAACTCAAGGTTCCTCCCAATTAAGTCAAAGATAACCCAGGGACAAAATCAAGTTCAACTTACTCTCAATGCAGACTTGTATTCGTGAGAAAGAGGTTGCATGTAGGAGGTGAGCTGCTGTGCTGATAAAGCCTTTATCTAATTCAGGAGGCTGTTTACCCATAATTCGGGGGTAAGAAAATGAAAACAGCTGTCTAGAAGAACCGAGGTCAGAGTCTTCCCACCGTGGGAAAAAGGGAGTAAGAAGGCCTGTGGATCTGCTTCACTCCTCCAAAGGATGGAAAGGTGACATTTGACCACCGTCGCAAAGACGTAACGCTAAGGATTAACACATTCCTGTCTTCCTCCAAACACACCAGAAGGTGCTTTATTGCGAGAACTTCAAGCCCCCTGCCCCGCACTGCCATCCTCTGGGTCCCCGCCAGCCACCCTCTTCCCGGGTGCTTCTGTTACACAAGCAATCAGGTATTAAGTTGCTGCTGTAATAAACCCTCCAAGGCCAAGGCCAAGGGAACTTGCCTTAGATCAAATTCAGTGAATTTGCATGGCCTATATGTGTGGCCTGAGTGTGTCAGGTTTGGGGGAGGTTAAGCAGATACTGCTTGTGAATCTGAGTCTACTGACCCAGAACTATCCAAGCCAGCTGGTCGACCAGATATTGTTTGTGACAACAAAAGCTATCATTTCTTGAGCATTCCTATGCCAGGCATGTGCTGAGTATTATCTCATTAATCTTCAGAGCAATTCTGTGAATTCCACACTGTTTTTGTCTCCATCTCCCAGATGACACGGGGAGGTGTCCCTTGCCCAAGGACCCAGGTTGTTTTCAAGTCCATTTCAACTACTGAGAGAAAGGAATCTGCTCAGATGCACCTCAGATCCTGATGGATCTCAGAGTTAATACTTACTCATCCTCTTCTAGTCACAGATGGAAAAGGTGAGGGCCAGAGACTGGAAGAGACCAGCCCAAGTTCAAGCAGAGAGCCGAAAAGTCCCCCTGACCCGTATGCACTAAGAATTATCCGCTCTTAACATTTCCAGCGAGTCTTGGGAAGTCACCCTAATCCCCGAGTCACAGGCTTTTATTTGCCTTTCCAGATTCCATTTTTGCTTCAGTCCTGGCTGGCACTAAACACTTCTGCAGAAGGTCTCGTCATAACAACACTACTTCTCTTGTTTTAGGAGTTTCCTCAAATAGGAGACTGTCCAGCTGAGATCACTAGTCTCTCGGGATGCGGATTCGGGTTTCTGCAAATCATTAGCTAACATCCTTGGTCAAGTAGCTCAGCCTCTGAGTTGGTTTGTTCATCAGTGAAATGGGAATAACAATATTCATGAAAGGGCGTATTATATCCCAGGTCCATGCTGTATAAGCCGCGTGTATAATGTTAAATTTTTTAGCAGTCACACAAAAACAAGATAAAGGAAACAGGTGAGCCAAAGCACGTGACATACACTCGCCGTTGTTAATTTTCATAATTTGTTAACCCAATATATTCAAAATACTGCCATTTTAATACCAAATTAGTATACAATTGTTCATGAGATTCATTTTTTCAATCTTCATGTTTGGTTTTCACACTAAGTCTTCAAATCTGGTGTGTGTAATTGTACTCACAGCACATCTCAGGTTGGACTAGCCACGTTTCAAATGCTCAATTGGACAGCATGTCCTAGGCCATGACCAACATCTGAGTATGGCTCTGTGGTTTAAGAGTCTGTGTACCTACACCTTGTCTAGGGGAGGCCATCTTTACTGTAGCCTGCAGATAACCCACTGGGACCTGACAGGTCTGGAGGGTGTGCATGTGGGCTCAGCAGAGGGAGGTGATAAATCCCTGTCCCCTCCTGCTTGAGCAGGTCACTGGGTGCCTCTGAAAATCTTCCCTACTCAGATCCACTTCCTCCCGCATCACAAACAGGACTTTTGCATCCTCTGCAAACATTTGTGCCCGTTTCTTCTTTGGTGCAGTGGGTGTTTGCAACCACTACACCGAATCCATTTCGGAAGGTGAGATGGCAGGAAAGCTGGAGGAACTGGGTCCTCCCCGCTCTGTGGGATTCGGGGGTCAGGGCTCTCGTCACCATGGCACCTGGATGCTGTCCCTCCTTTCCAGTGAACTGATTTATAGACTCCAAAGTAAATCTGTGCCGCTAGAGAGCACACTCTGTGATATTTCGTTAAGTGAAAGAAGCAAAGTTGCAGGATACTATGAGCTATCGTGGACCTATACGCATGGCCTATGTTTGGAATAGTACAAAAATTACTGGTAGGGATGATTTGGGAGGGGACAAGGGTACCAGAGAGGTTGACTTTTCACGATCTAGCCCTTTTACTGTTTACATTGTACCAGGGCTGTGTATTACTGCTTTTCTTCTTTTTTGAGCAGGCAGTACCTTTCAGTTAAAACATAAACTAAACTATCCGTCCCCTGTCCTCCACCAGTTACAAAGGAATGAATGGTCATCGGAGGAAAAGCATGAAATGCTGTCATTTCATTGTCGGTGTTTGAGGACCCAGGATCCCTACCTGGGGAGAGGGTTCGCTCTTAAATTAATTTTCCATCCATCACCATGACAGCATCTGTTGGGATTTGATTGGGTGAGAGGAAAAGACCAAAGGAAGTACTGATACACGTGAAAGACGCGCACCCAGTGCACAAAGCATTATACACGTGTGCACGCACACGCGCACGCACAGCGAAGGGCTACGCATGTACCCCTCGACAACGAGACCGCTTCACACCCACGTACCGCATGAATGGTTCCCACCCAGCATCTCCAAACCACATCCCAAGCCCGAAGCACTTCCCACCCACAAGCACATGTATCCCAACAACCGAAGTTCTTTACACACGTGCACCCGACAACCAATGTGCTCCCCCCACACACATACACACACACACACACAGAGCGGATTTTCATTCCCGCATCAACCAAGGGGCTTCATACACACTCACCCATCACCATCGCACTTTACATACATGCACACACACACACACACATGCACACACACCCCTCAATACCCGAAGCACTTCATAAACACACTCCTAAAGCCAGAGTTCGCACATCCACTCACTCATTCCCTAACGACTAAAGCACTTCACACACGCACACACACTCACGCGCAACACACCAAAGAGTTTTCGTCCCCCAACCTAAGTGCTTCCTCCACTTCCCCACAGAACCCAAAGACCAAAGCTCTCCATGCGGGCACCGGTCCCCACAAAAGAAAACCTGAAGCACTTTGGTTTGTTTGCCACAGCGGCAGAAACTTGAACGCTAAGATGTTGGATCGCGACTTTCTTTGCGGATTAATGAGCAGAGAAAGGTTGGAGGGGGAGGGGCCCGATAATGGCCGGCGGAGCGCAATTACACCCAAATCTTTTCTCTGTTGATTAGGGATTCCTTCTCCAGCCTGCTTTGGCTCGGGCTAAATCTTTTTCTAATGAGATGTGGCTTATCCAGATCAGAGCGCTGAGAAAAAGTTGCAATTAACTTTAAGAAGAAAAGGAGTGAGAAAGAGAAGGGAGGGTGGAGGGGAGGCAGGGCGACGGAGTGGGGGCAGGGAGAGGGGCCGGCAGCTGAGAGCTGGGTGCCTGTAGCTGAGAGCTGGGTGCCTGCAGAGGGGCTCTCCCGCAGGGAGAAGGGGTGTCGGACCCTCCGGCCCTGGTCACTGCTCTGGGGATTCCAGAGTTTAGGAAAAGTCCCTAGTGACTCCTGCCTGCCTGGGTGAGGCCTTCAGCACTGCAGGCTCAGGTGAAGGGTTGGAAGTGCTGGGCCTCCCTGCATCTGGGGCCTTCTGGCTCTGCACACCTGACACCTGGTGGGGGTGGTGGGGGAGGGGCACCCTCTCAGCTGCCTCTCTTTCACACCAGAGCTCTTCCTTCTGCTGGCTCTTCCTCCTGTGGAGACTTGGGGCCCTCGACCACCTGCCAGGAACCCCCATGAGCCTCAGGTGTCCAGTCAGCACTCACTCCTTTCTCAAGATCGCTGGGGGCAGCTCTCCACTGGCGGCCAGAAGACAGGGTCCTAGGGTCGGCCTGAGGCACTGACAGCCACAGCTAGAGTCTCCCTAACTCACCTCCCTGTCCCGTCTGCAAGTATCCTGACTTATTTTCATTTGAGCCACTTAGAAGGGTGGAGAGGGTCTGGGATTGAAATGAGGATTCACCCGAGATGGTTAAAATACCCCCAAGTTCCTAGAAGCAACATAGATTTACTTTCATTTGCTTCTCTAGCAATAGAGTCAAGTTTGACCAAGCCACAGCTGTAGAATAGGCACTTCCTCTCTGGTGCTCAATTTCTTTGTCAGTGAAGAAAAATAAAGGGGCGGTAAGCGTTGGATCTCCAGGGCGTCTGCCAATCCTGATGCCCTGAGGTCTGGCGAAATGCACAGACACAGATGCCAGACGATTGGAGAGGTGACACCTCATGCCCTGACTCCTATGCCCTACTTTGTGCCCCCACAGCACACTTACACACCTCTGCGAGTTCTTATCCAGAGCAGTTTGTACCCTACATTTGGCAATAAACATCCAGCAACACCTGAGGGCGACCTGCACAAATCTGAGGCTTCTAACCCTTGGCTTGCGGCGGGGTGTCAGGTAATCAACTTGACATCTGCATGCAGCCAGCTGGGACCCCGGGCTCGGATCATTTGGAACTGGGATGGGTGGGGTGGATGGAAGGGTGCGAGCGGGGTATATTATCCATTCTCTTTAGTCACACGCAGCCGCATATGCTCCAGCGGTCCAGGTAGATCATCTGAAGCTTGATTTCCTTTTCATTTATTCTGTTATCCACAGCACCTCCTTTCTCTACCCATGGACCTCCCCGTGCAAACTGGAAAGGATTTTTATTGCCCAGCTGGAGAGTCAGCGGGGCAAAGTGAATATGGGGCCTCGGAATCTTGCCCCATCTGCCAAGCTTGCTTGTTTCCTTCATGTCAGTGGCCACCCAGAAACATGGTCCCCTCAGTGGGATGCTTGGGTAACCTTTTACCAAATAAGCCCTGGCGATGACAACGGCCGGGGACAGATGAGCTAAGCCCAGTTTCCCTGTGTCTATGTTCCAGGGGGGTCGGCCCATTTCCCAACCTCGTGGCCCAGGAATTTCCTTGGAGGCCAGTCCCCCAGGTCCCTGGTCAGCCCTCCTTTCTGCCTCTGCCCTCCACCCTGTCAGCCGCTGGAGACAGTCCTGGCTTTCTCCTATCTCTGGCTGTCGCCAATCTAATAAGCATACGTGCTAGAAATCCTAGCAGGGGTGCTAAGTTAGAAATTCTTCTTAAACATATAGTAAGGTCAGATGAAGGGAAGAAGAAAAAAAAAAACAGAAAACAAAACACAAAACCCCGAAACAGAAATTGGACACAGGAGGGCAGATGTAGACTGAACAGGAAGTGCTGGCCCTAGGCTAAATGAAACAGCTGTCACCATTGTTCTGGGCTGCAAACTGCCTTTGCAAACTCCATGCAGTCCGGGCTCGGAAAGCAGATGTTAATAATTACAGCACATGAAACGAAGGGCACAGGATTAGGCAAGTGACGAAAAAGAAATGGTACCAGTAGATTTATAACTCGCTCAGGCAAATCTGTTTGGGCTGGTGGGGGTGGGCAGGGCGGCCTCACTGCAGATGCCCCGACTCAATCCCCTTCCTACTTTGGCATTTTGGTCTCCGGAATTGTCTCAGAATCAAGGGATTGAATAGATTGTCTTACGGGGGTGGGCGGTGAAGGCCTTTCCTTGCTGCATTTCCGGGGACCCCAGGCCTCCAGAGCCACAGCCCAACTGCCTCCGACCTAAAGGCCAAAGCTTAATCCTCAATTCTCAGCCCACATACCCGAAGGCGGATCTCTGGGCAGACGAATCCCGAGCTGGATGGCTTGCTGGTAAACAGGGCCTCCCGGACACCAAGTTGGTCAGCCTCTCTTGGAGCTCTCGCTTCACCAAAGGGTTCATGTTTAAAATCCAGGAGCTCAAGTTCTTTGCAGCTGAAACTGATTCACACTTTAAAGTCGGCCAGCGCCCAGCACCTTCCTTGGAGGGGGCATCCATGAGCTGGGAGAATGTTGGGCCAGTTGAAGAAAGCCAGCAAAGCAAGTTTCTTGGGCGAATGACAGAAACAGAGAAGGCAGAGGGCCTTCACATGTTTTCTGAACCTTCCCCAGTGCTTTTCCATGGGAGCCGGGATTTTCAAAAGCAAAACAAAACAACACACACTCACCCGCATCCACCCCCAAATCCTCCCATCCCGCCACCCCCTAGAAAGAACGTCTCCAGGAAAGGTTAGAAAGAAGGTAAACCATGTGTTTGCCATCTTTACGCCTGATATGGAAACCATATGCTTAAATACACTCACAAACATACTTAATATAACACTCTTTTATTAAATGTGGTTTTATAAACGCTCTCCCCAGCCAGGGCACCTTTGCTGTGCTGGAGGCTGGAACTTGGCAAAATAATCTTCCCGCTGTTACATCTATTGATACACATTTTTTGAAAATGAGTCTCGGACCCTTGGAAAATAGACTGGTTCTGATTATTATTGCAAGCGGGAAGGGGCACACGAGGGCATCTTTTTTCCTCTGATAAATTAAAAGAACTGTAACGGGTGCTTTCTGCAACCTGTAAAAGGGCAGAGACATCTGTGATTCATTTAGCAGCTCCTTACAGAAGATTTATTTGATTAATTCGGTCAGAAGAGAGAGAATATGGATTTTCCTCTGCTCTGAAAGGCCCATAACGCACTCGCACACGCACACACGCACGCGCACCCACCCATGGGTAGACATCTCAGGAATGAAAAAAAAAACGACTCGTCGTGTTATGGGCCCTGGCCGAGGCAGGGCCCCGGCGGTGAGACAGCTGATGCTGAGGACTGGTTTCAGAATAGATGTTAATATCCGCAGGCCGAGGGTCACCGAAGAGCGATCCTAGTGGAGAATGCCGTGGACGCTGGCTGGCTTTTGTAAGCATGGAGGGCTGGTGCCAGGCTCCACATTATCTCACTGCACTGCCACAGCGACCCCTCCCTGAGGAGGCACAATTACCAGCTCTCCTTTCCAGACAGGGGGACCACCGCACGCCCAGCGGGCCTCTGCTCAAAAGTCTTCTCACTTTTTTTTTTTTCAGACGGTATTTGGCTTTCTCAGTCGTCCCTGTGTAAATCGAGGGGACAGAGGTCACATCTTGCGTTTGTCTCATCGTGGGTAATCTGGACAGGGGCCATCCACATTGGCCGAGCTTCGTGCCCTGTGGGTTGCAGTTCAGTGTTGATGGAGAAAGGCTCTCTTTGGGGGCTTATTTCTAGTCTCAGGGAGAGCGGCTCCTCTGGCCTTGGTTGTGTCTAAGTTGCATGGCTCAATCCCATAAGCAATGGCCCACAGACCACTGTCAATTCCTGGTGGGTGGGAACGGCCCTTGAAATGGGTCCTTGGAAGGCAAGAAAACAGCAGTCAAGGGGAACCATAAAAACCATACAAGATCTGATGAACCCAAGCGGACTTTGGGTATCAGTGTCAGGAGTGGCAAATAATGTCAAGGAAATGTGCCCCTGCTCTTCTTCCTGGGCTTGTAGCGGACCTTGGCAACTGGTCCCAGTTTGCTCGACCCTGCTAACCCTCAAGATCCTTCTCAACACCTCCCTCCATGACGCCTCTACCAAGAGATTGGAATTAGGGCCTGGGTTGAAAGCCGTTTGCAATCCCTTCCAGCTGAATGTTCCATTTCGAAGCAGGAGAAACAAGCCCAGAGAGAAGAAGTCAGCTGCAAAGCTAGTTATAAAGCCCGTTCTGAGAGCAGCCCCCTGGCTTCCCTCTCTGGGACTCTTTGCATCCACACCCGAGGGGCTGGTAGAGGCCAAGGTTCGGTGGATCATAAACCTCTGCCCTCTGCTGGGTGTCTGCTCGCACCCCACCCCACCCCCACTCCCACGGAACGCCACCGAAGCCGCTCTGTGGACGGGATAAGCCGCAACCCCTAAAGAGCTGCAGGAGATCGAAACCTCTTTGTTACCTTAAAACACTTAACTCCTAGACTGGGACAGAGTGGGGCAGAACGAACCCATGACATTCGACAACCCAGGCCTAAGATTCTAGAAAGAAGTGGAAGGTTTCACTTTGGAAACAGTCGATTGGCAGATGCTCCCCACTCCAGACTCTCCCTTCTCTGTCTCACTCGCTGGACCACAGGAAATGACTGGATCAAAGGCAACCAGGATTCAATAGGCTGAAGATACGGAGTGCTTGTGGCTGCAGGCTGTCACCCTGTCCTCAGACTTTTTAGCTAGACGAATTTCTCTGTGGGAGAATAACAGGGTTTGGGGGAAGGAGGGAGAGGGTCTCCAAGTTCAGAAGCCCCCTCCAGAGTCCCTTTTCTGCTGGTCCTTCCTCGGATCCGATCTTAAACGTCTCTCAGGCTCACCATCCAGTCAGTGGAATTTGTCTGCTTGGCAGAGACAAACTTTCCTCGGAAGAAATGACACTGAGGACCAGGGCTGGTGTGGAGAATCAGCGCGCGAGGCTCAAGTATCACATATTTTGAACGGAGGCAGTCATGGCACATTGAGTCCTGGGAGTCTTGTCACCATCCCATTTAGCGAGGCTGCCTGTCAGGTCTTTGGTGGACCCTCCTGAAGAATTGATAAGAGTTGGGTGGAACTTGCATCTCAACTATTGGGTTACTCCGGGGTGTTTCTGCCATTTTTGAGACGTCTTGGAAACCCTTTGCTTAAACATGCCTTCTACAACTCTGTTTATACTATGAATTTGTAATTCATAGTGAAGAAAAGTTTGCTAAACCAAATCATACTCTCTAGCCCGGCATAGCCTCTTGAAAGATCACAAATATTGAATTAGCGAGGTCCCAAATAATGAGGATTTTACAGGCCCAAATGACACCCTTTGAAGGGGTTTGTTGACCAAATATCATTTGCTGAATCAGGTGTTTATATTGCGGAAGTGGCTTTCTAGAACGTTCCTGACTGAGGGTGTGATTGAACACGCTGGAGAAGGAGCCAAGTTTGGGCGGGGGTTAAGCGAGGGCAGGGGGCTCTCTGTGTGCCATTTTGGATTCCACTTAGGGGTAAACGAGTGGGCTGAGGTATGTTTGACTTGCCCTGAAGACCCTGATGAAAGGAGGGGTCCTGTGCCCCTGGGAATTACAAACTCAGTGGCCAAGTAAGTGTTCACTAGCTGTGTGACCTGGGGCAAATCAGATCATCTCCCCGTGCTTCCTTTTCCTTCCCTGTGAAACAGAGGCAGTAATAATAACAGCTACCTCCTAAGGGTATTGTGAGAATCAAGAGAGATAAAGCACTTAGAATGGGGACTGGCATTTGGTATCAGGAAACCATTATCTCCCAAACTGATGAATGGATAAACAAAATGTGGTATGTCCATAAGATGGAATATCATTCACTCCGAAAAAGAAATGCAATATTGACACATGCTACCTTGTGAGTGAACCTGGAAAACATTATGCTAAGTAAAAGAAGCCAGACAGAGAAGTACACATGTTGTCTAATTCCATTTATACGAAATGTCTCGAATAAGCAAATCTGTAGAGATAGAAAGTAGATTAATAAATAATTGCTTGGGGCTGGTGGAAGGATAGAGGGAGAGCGAGCTGGCATTGAAAGGGTACGGGGTTTCTTTTTGAGGCAATGAAAATGTTCTAAAATTGATGTGGCGATGACTGAATATACTAGAAACCGTTCAATTGTAGGCTTCACGTGGATAAATTACGTAGTATGGGAATTATATCTCAATAAAGCTGCTAAAGAAATCTTATATTTTTAAGTGAGTGTGGTTAGGGCAGAGGAGGACGGTACCCATGACAACTGGGGAGTGTTTGTCCCACCAAGATACTCAGATTTAAAAAGAAAAATAAAAAACATGCCTGCGGGCCAGACTCACCTCAGTTTCCCCGTCGGCTAGAAGGGAAAGAAGCTCCTTTCTCAAAGGGCCGTAGAAGGAAAAAATGACATGATTCATGTACCGCGGTTAGCTCAGTACCTGACACAGCCTACACTCTCAGGAGGCGGCAGTGGGCATTGGGGTGCTATGTCGGATGGACAGTGACAAATGTCCCCGACCAACTTCCTATGTTCGTCCGTGATAATGACATGCCCTTCGCCCATTTTCCTCTTAGATTGTCTTTTTTCGTACTGATTTGTAGATACCTTTACCCTGCACGCTCCCTTCCCCAGATTCCTCTGCCGTCGGAGCAGCTGAATTTTGGGGGGCGTAGCAAGACCACCACCCTTCCTCTCTGTTTTTCCCAGAAAAGTACAGGCTTTCCAAGTATAAGTGGCCTCTGTCAGGGTCTCCATCAGACAGTACCTCTGTGCAGGTTAGAAAAAGGGGCCTCTTCACCGAGACACTGTCTGCTGGAAAAGTGTCATAATATACTGATTTTATTAGAATAGACACTTTATTGCAGTCCAGAGAAATGGAATAAACATACAAATCTACAATGTTTAAGATGTGATTAGTGCTTCGGAGGGGGTGCCCTGCCCAACTGCAGGGGGTCACCCTGCTCCTAACTTCTGAACCACCGCTCGTACACAGTCCCCAACCGCATCCCCTGGCTAAAGCACGGTGTGAGTAACGAGGCTCCAATCCCGGCCCCTCCCCCCCCCCCCGATGTTGCTTGCTGGTAGACCTCAGACTTGTTACAGTATCTTTCGTGGCCTCCATGACATCTGCTCTTTCTTCCTTTTAAATTGGGCTTAAAGGAGCTATTGCTCATGGGAATCCTTTGAAGAGTCAAAAGGTACCTCGCAGAGGTGTTTTTAATATTTTGGAAGCACAGTGAAGTTGTTAGGATCTAAAAGCGTTCACCAAACGTCCTTTACAGGCTGGCGGCCCCGTGCTCCTTCAGCTGGTGGCCAGGAGTGCTCCGTGCCCGGGCTGTGGCTGCCCTTAGTGGGGGTGCCCCAAGGGGCACACGCAGGATTTCTTGGCATCAGTGATGGTGCATATTCATATAGTGCCATCAGAACTGGCTTTGCACAGTCACAGAGGCTTCTGTGCCCAACCAAGTTTCTGTACTCCATGTGTTTGGGGGGCCAGACACCATGGCAACACCCCAGAAGTTGTCCCATTCCACCTCCCTAGGTGGCCTTGGCATTGAGCCTGGTCTGGAGGTCTCTGCAGTGGCCTTCAGTGGTGAGAGGGGAGAGAGACGAAGGCTTGGCGATCCCTCTGGCACCAGCACCCCTGGCAAGAGCGAGGATGACCAATCCAGAAGCCCCAGGGCTCCAGGTTGGCCGAGATTGTCTGTGGATTCCTGAGCATTTTTGCAACTTCTAAGGGCCTCATGGAATGGTGTAGTGACTCCCAACAAGGTCACTTGTGCTGACTGACACTCCACATTCCTTTGTGGTGATCTGGAATGACATCAGCTGCACACAGTGACGTCGGTTCTCTCGTGGTGGTCAGAAGCCATCCAAATAGCGGGGCTGTCGCTAGAACTGACTGTTTAAAACAGGACAGCGAATTAGTACACAATCAAAGTATTTGCTTGGTAGACAAACAACGTTGAAAACATCGAACCATCAGGAGGAACAAAATAATTGAAAGGGTTCTGGTGGGGGAGGAAAACTCTCATTTTATTTAATAAACACCTTCGAACAGCGCTTGTGTGTCAGACAGTGCACTTGGGGAGGGGACAGCGATGCACCAGAAGAGAAGGTCCCTGCTCCCACGGCGCTGATGCACTTCCTGCGGGAGACAGACAGGAAACAGAGAAACAAAAGTGAACTTCCTTGGGTGCTTAATGAATGGCAGTTATTAATTTAAATGTCTACAGTAGGGAATTGGTTTGATATATTTGAATACACCCACACTTTGGATTATTCGTAGCCAATACAAACGCGGTTTTTGAAGAATGTTTCATGACACGGAAAAGTGCTCATGAGTCACTTATTCATGCAGCAAACCTCAGTTGAGCATCTACTCACTCGGTCCTGACTCTGGAAACAGCAGGGAGCAGCAGAGGCAAGCTTGGACAGGCCCCCTGCTGCTCCGGAACTTTTATCCTATTCAGAGAGACAGTCAATAAGCGAGTGGAAAATACCCAAACAGGAAACGGTCAGATGGAGACAACAAACAGGGAGACACTGAGGAGTCTGCCTGGGAGGAGGCAGGAGGGGGCTGCTGTGGCCCGAAGGGTCAGGGAGGGCCTCTCTGAGGAGGTGACCCAGAACTGAGAACGAGGCAAGAGGTGGCCAGAAAGCAAGGATGAGGACAGTGTGTGGACATTTTAGGACCACCAAGCCTTTCTTTAATGCCGCAGGCGAGGGGACTGAGGTGACATGGCTTGTTGTAGAAGTCAGTGGCAAAGCCAGGCTAGAACCTTGGGCCTGGGTTCCCTGGACAGCGTTCTTCCCATGCAAGCACCATGCTGGCTCTCTGTAAATGTCCCTTCTGAGGGCTTTTATGGACCGAGGGCCACACTAAACGTGCGTCCCTCCATCAGGCAGGTCTCAAAGATTTCTGGAAGTTCTACAAGGCGCTTGGTGCTAAGCCCAGAGCCACGAAACGTATACCAGCCCAAGCCACGTGTTCTCCACGCAGGAGGGGTAAAGCAACACCATGGGGAGCACGGATGTGGCCACAGCACCCCAAGACGCCGCCAATAGGAGTTAAGGAATTCCCAGGAGGAACGGTCACTGCAGGGGTACTGGGAAACTGAACTCTTTCTTTATGGACAGACAACTTCTTAGCCCTCATCTCGTCAGCCCCCAGCTCCTGGCGGAGGAACCCAGGGAGGGGAGAAGACCTTCCGCCTCGCACCCCAGGTTGTGGGGTAGCCCAGACCTTCAAAGAAGCCCCGGCCCATAATGTAGCCACAGGAATGATATGGGACCAGCCTCACCCCTGCTCAGTTCTGTTCCTTGTTGCTCTGCCACACCCCCACGCCACCCCCACCCCAGCTGCCTTTGATCTCTGTCCCACTGAGCTTGGCCTGGTTTGAGGCCTCCTGCTGCGAAGCCCCAGGCTGGGTCTCCAACTCTGTATCACAGCCTGGATCTGGCCTCCTGCCTGCTGGGCTGTGGCAGCAGAATCCCTCAGGACCCAGTGGGAGGTAACGAAGGAAAAAGGTAACTTTGGCTCAGACTGGGGAGGTTTGGGCAGGCCAAGGGCAGCTAAGCAGATGCACTTTGATGGGTGATGGGAGTCACCATCCCTGGCCATCTGAGTGGCCTATAAGATCTAAGAGGGGCAGTTGTAGGTAGTGGTCAGGAGTCCAGCCTCGGGGTGGCGAGACCTGTTCCACATTCTAGGCAAAGCTTGGGTAACCATGGCCAGGTTCCTAAACCACTGTGTGTCTCAGTTTGCTCCTCGGTAAAATGGGGATAATAAGATCAGCCACTTCATAGGGTTGTTATGAGGATTAAATGAGGAAATGTACGTGAAAGTGCCTGGCTCGTTGTAATCACTCTGAACTGGGGTTGTCATTGATGCTAAAGTCTCAGCTGCCTTTGGGAGGAATCAGTCTGCCCGTTGGAAGCACCGCCACAATAGTTCTCGGAGGCTCCTCCTTGCCTTCTGCATGGAGCAGTCTAACTCCCCTTTCCTGCATCCTCATTCTCCATCCTCCTCTGGCTGTTGGCTCAGGTTGGATCTAAGGACCTTCGAGGGACAGCCACAGATTCTTCCTTCGTCTTCCTGCACCCGGCCGCTTTCTGCTCTGACTTCTCCTGCTCACAGCTGCCCCGTGGATCTTCAGCTCTGTACGAAGTCCTTGATGGCTCTCTGTGACTGCAGAGGAAATAGCAACCTCCTCAGCTTTTAGTGTAAGGTCCTTGGCAATCTGACCTTTTCTTAACTTTTCAGCTTCTGGTGGATCTGGGAAATTTAAGCCCGAGTTTGAATCTGGGCTCCACGGCATCCGAGCTGTGAAACTCTGGGAAATGTGTATTACCTCCACGCACCTTGGTTTTCTTATCTGTAAAATGGAAATAATTATACCTGCCTTATCAACTACACAAGGATGTTTGAGGATCAGATGAGCAGGGATTTGTATGCTGTTTGAACCTGGAGAGCTCCTCACTGATTTTGGACCAAACAGTGGTTTCTTTTCTGTGGGGCTTTGCTCTCGTCCTTCCTCCATCTGGAATGCCTCGCCCCCCTCAGTCTACCATTGTTTAAATGGGTGTATCATTGAGAGCCCAGGGCAAATGCCATGCATGCCCTTTGTGAAGCTGCCCACGTTATCCTGCCTGACACCACCCCTCTCTCTCTCTCATGCTTCCTATATCACGGTGCTTGCACCTCTCTCAAACACCTGCGAGGGCCCCACTTAACGCGTGTCTTCCTCTCCCGGTCTTATCTCCTGAGACTGTGAGCTCCTGGAGGGCAGGATTATCCTGAAATCAGCTCTGGTTTTCCTGTAGCACCTCATTCCCTCGGCCTCACAACACACATCAATCGGTGCTCGGTGAGTACTTATTAAAAGGATAGGTGACTAGGCGGGTGTGAATAAATGAAGCTGGGTAGAAGAGTGATGATCCACTCCAGCCAAAGTGAGAGGCCTGATCCCCTCTGAGGCCCGTTTTACAGCCCTAGATGATGTTGTCATTTCCTAAATGTGGCCCAAATTTTCATAAACATAATGGACACTGAGTCCCTGTTTAGGAAGGGCTTAGGGGCAGAAATCTGATTGGAGATTGGGGAGAGGGCTGGTCCGGAAGCTGTGTTATGCAGAGCAAATGCGTGCACACAGGCTGTACAGACCCCCCTCCTTATGGATGCGGGTTAGAGGAGGAGCTACTCACACGACTGGAACAGAGAGTGTGTGGGTGAGTCAGCACCGTGCCTCACTCCTACTGGGGAGAGTCCCCAACGTGCCTTCCAGGGAGGGGATTAGGGAAGAGTGGGGTTGCATAGGAGCTGGAGAAGCGACTCCTGGTGACCTGAATCATGTCCCCACACAGGAGCACCTGATTTATTATCGGAAACTAAAACACGCGGAAGAACAAAGGGCCCTGGGGACATTTGTGACCCAGCTGCTCCCTCTCCATATTGAGTCAAGGCCTGTAGTCTCAGAGCCCCTCCTCAAGCCCTCCCCACCCCACCCCCTGCACCGTTGTATTCTGGGGCCACACATTCCTCAGGCAAAGATGAATCCTAAGTATTTTAATGCCTGATATCTATCTCCGTATGGATTTTCGTTTTATCATGAGGCCACTGGAAAGTTTTTTGATATCTCTTTGAAACAGATGTCAGCCAAAGCTTCCAGCACAGATCAAGGGCAGGTTAAGGCCTTTGAGATGGGTCTGAATGTCCCTTTAACGTCGTTCAATCTAATACCCAAATATACCTCAAGTCATTACCCTGTTTTTATAAGAAGCTCTGAACCATATGTTCGGGAACTAATTAAGCATACAAATCAAGTCCTGGGATCAGGTGCAGCTCTGTTTAAATATCTTAACCTTTTATGATTATCTTAATTTAGAGAAAATTCAAAACACATTCAGAAGTCTTAGAAAATGAACTAACTAGGAATTTACTGGCCGGTTTCTTTTCTTGATGTCGGGATCATTTCTTTACAAGCCTAGCCCGGATTCCTGGGGAAATCCTCTAGGCTCACAACTTCCCAGGAAATGTAGACATTTGTTGGCTTGGGAAGCTCAGAAGGGGCCACACCTGACTTTCCCTTCCACCAGTGACTTCTTCCAGCCCCAAACTCCACCATTCCCCACCTCCCAGCCCAGATGTCTCCGGTTTGCCAGAAGAGGGTGGGGGATGGGGGGCGAAGAGTGGACTTGAACCTGGAAGTTTTATCTTCTTTTTTTTAATAAAATAAATGAAGTATGAAATGAGTTGGTGTGAAACAGTCTTGCAGCCCGTATTGTTTTGGGAGATGCCACGCAGAGGAGCTCAGGGCAAGGGCTGAGGTGTGAACCGCATAGATCTGGCTCCTTACTGGCTGCAGGTGGCCTAGGGAGAAGGGAAATGCTCTAAGGCTGCCCCCTCTTCCATTCCAGGTCAATTCTGGTGGTGTGGAGTGGGTGCTGGGGTGGTCACTGGGTCTCTGTCTTCTCACCAGCTCCGGTAATAGATGCTTGATCTATAAGGTATGTTTAATATATATATATTTATCAAATCCGATTGATTTAGAAGAAAGGCTTATGGTCTTTCGTCGGCTCATGCAATATACTTTTATTGAACACCTACTATATGTCACGTTCTGTTCTGGGCACTGAGGATTCGTGAACAAGAAAGACACAGTCTTTGCATGAATATTAGACTGCTTCTGATGCAGGTAGCCAAATAGGTCTCAAAAACACTCATTCTTAATGATCTTAGAACAATTAAACTTTTAGCATAGGGTTTCCAGATAAAATACAGGATGCCTAGTTAAATGTTAATTTTAGATAAACAACACGTACTTGTTTACCCTATGTCCCAAAGATTATATGAAACATACTTGTAAAGAATGAAATAATTTGTCATTTTTATTTGACAGATCTTGCAACCCTACTTTAGAAAAAAAAAAAATGGTGGGGATAGTGTCTCAGTCTTGGATATTAAATATTCATTTTGGAGGAAGGCAACCAGACGCAACCTTGTACGAGGCCCCTTTACCTGTATGATCTGAGACCCCATCACAACACCACGAAGTAGATTCTATCATCATCGCACTTTGCTTATAAGTGGGCGGAAGCTCAGAGAGGTTACGTGACTTACCCAACATCACCCAGCCTGGGCGCCCCAATGTCAGTCACACTGCCGGTTATCTTCGTAGAGTTCTCCTTTTCCTAGCTTGCCCTGCGTTCCCTCGACGTCCCCTTTCCCACAAAACGTTCAAGGAGAGATTCACTTCCCGTCAGATCAATGTCACTGCCATAATGAAAACCACCACCAAAGCCCGTGAAGGACGAGTCTGCCGAACCCTAATGAGAATGGTTCCGATTATGCAAAAGCAACCTCATGGTTATTCTAATGTTACAAGTAAATATAAAACATTTAGAAATACTTGGCTTGGGCTGTTTTTTTTCAAGTACAGATGTCTGACTCCCTGCCAGTTTATTATTAAAAATGCTACGGTGGTTTGGGTACAAAGATTGCTGTAAAAATAAAAGCTGATGCACTCGCAGTCCTCGTTTTGACTTTGCGGGAAAAAGTCAGCAACGGTGAGGGCGGAGCAGATGGTGGCTAATGGCGGCTCAAAAGTGGGTACCCCAACATTCAGAGCTCAGTCACTGCGCTGCTTAAAACCCTGCGGGTGCTTCCCACTGTACCTCAAATTCGAAATGGGCTTTTGCCAGCCCCATGGGCCCCCTTTCTTCTCATGCACTAGCTTCTTCATCTCTCCAGGTATTGACTGGCGCTTGCTGCGTCCTCTGCTTGCTGCATCCTCCCTGAGCTCTTCGTCTGACTGGCTTCTTCTCCGCCTCCATTTTCAGGCCTCCTCCGACCGGCTTCTCTGACATGGTTGCCCCTTCCTACCTGCAGTCACACACTCTATCGCGCTGCTCAGCTTATTTCCTTTATTTCCCTTGTAACTCTCTGAAATTATCTTGTCAACATTTTTTTTTCCCCCGCCAGAAAGTAAACCGCATGAAGACGGGAGCCCCGTGTGCTTTGTTTATACACTTCGTCTCCAGCAGTCGAGCAATGTTAAAGCACATAGTAGTTGCTCAATAAATGTGTGGCGAACAAATTAATGCATTTGCCAAAGCACCTGAAGTCTTGCATTGCACAGTCCTCTCTGGGTCCATGGGCCAGAAGGAAAGTGGCCGCTTCTACACATTTTAATCGACTCATGGGAAATACTGAAACATGGGGGCATCCTAAACCTCTGTGAGCGATGGTTTTGAGGCCGGCAGGGATTTCCAAGACGATGTTCCCAACCTCAGCGATGGAAAACACTTTAACTTGCTGTAGCATTTGCCTGTGTATCGAAGGAGAAATGTATATGAGATACAAGATCGAGAGCGTTCAAACACACCAACATGAATGTCGTCACCCTAATAATTTTCCTATTCCAAGCAAATGTGTTCATGGGGCCAGAACAATTTTGGGGGCCATGGGAGAGGGAGCACTCCCAGGAGGGTTTGCCCTTTAGCTCAGCCTTCAAGGCTCCTCACACATTTGCTTCATTCTTCCTTCCTCGATTTCTT
This sequence comes from Eonycteris spelaea, assembly GCA_003508835.1. Classification (NCBI taxonomy): domain Eukaryota; kingdom Metazoa; phylum Chordata; class Mammalia; order Chiroptera; family Pteropodidae; genus Eonycteris; species Eonycteris spelaea. Next base: position 8,185,841 of record PUFA01000004.1, on the reverse strand, counting down.
CTCATACCTCTCTTATGCAGCCTACATCCCATTGGTTCTGAATGATTTCTTACGCCCCCACTTCCTGCATGCTTTCCCATGCCTGTTCCTTTACTCTCCCTGTGCCCTGGACTTAGAATGTCCTTCTGAAGTGCAGGGTGCAGATCCAAAGCCTACTCATCATTCAAGGCTTGGTCCTGAATCATCTGCTTCTTAATCTTTTATTATATCTACCCCATACTTGGCAATGACCTCTCTCTCTCTCTCTCTCTCTCTCTGAAGTCCCTGGGCACTTCCCTCCGCCACCCCCCACCCCATCATGTCCTACTTGATATCAAGCCTGACTTCGAGCTTCTTAAGGGCGGAAGCTGTGCCTCACTTTTCTGTCCTCCACTGGCCTTGGCACCATTGCTTTTGTGACAAATGAGCTAATGACATTTCTTGGGCACACGCAGCCTCTAGTCATTAGCTGTGGGCCATAACAGGGCAGTGCCAGGAAGCTATGGCTGATCAGAGTCCATAACTTTCCCTTTCCCTTTCCCAAGACAGGAGGGAGAGCGGAGGCGACTGATGGGCTGGGCCCTCTAAACCAGTGTCTATAGGACCCCTCATGTCCAGACAAAAGGGCCAGAGAATAGACTCAACTCTCCCTTTTCCATTCAGATGTTTTCCTTTTAAGTGGCCAAAAGCCTGAAACAGCTGAATTCCTGGGCGCTCTACAAGCCTCTCCCACTCCCAACTTTCCCAAATGTTTTATTCCAAAACTCTGTCCAAATAAAAAAATCCCTGAAGAGACTCAAGTGCTAACACCGAACACATGAGTCTGAGAACCAGAGATCTAAGTGGAGACAAATACCCTGCTTTTGCCAGGTAAATGTTGTCAAATACACGAACATGCAAATATAGTTATCTCAAGCGGGTTGTAAACAGAGCCTGCATCTCACACGGGGTCCAGATTCACTTCCAAAAAGATGGCAACCGGTTTGGGAGACTCTCGCTCATATTAAGCCAAGGATCCTCCCTTTTTGCATGGTCCAGGAGATTTGGAAATGTTCTGGGAGCAATGTGGCTTAAAATGAAGCCCAGTACAAGCTTTTGATCTATACAGGGAGGTACGTATGCATGTGCAACCCTACCGAATCGACAGGCAGGCTAAATTTAACCACTCCCTTCACTTACGGAATCCGAATTTATGATTTTGCTTTGGGACACACACATCTTTTGAGTTCTCTACGTATGTAACACATGGAGAGGTGAATGGGGAGCCCTGTGATCTCTCTAAGGCTAACACCCAAGTGTGGCCTTGGCAGCTTGGGGGCCATTGTCACATTTTCAACAAGTGATCACTATTAGAGAGTAAACTAGTAAAAATGTTTCCCTGAACTCATTGTGAATTGCAACAGGAGGAAACACTCCATCACTGAAAAGTGACACTAATGTATTCTATTAGATTTGCTTATCATGTTAAAGAGCGTATTAAAAGGAAATGTTTGGAAAAGGGATGCCATAACGTGGTATGATGGATTGAGAATTCCTAATTTGGAAAAAATGTGCTAAGACAACATGATTGATGTGAGTGACCTACTTTATTTTATAAGAAAGTATGAGTTGCCTCGGGCTCATTGGTACACATATTTGGAAAAAGTTGGGGTTTTTTTCCACATTAAGTTTTTATTAAGATTTTCAAAAGAGCAGAAACACCATAGAAGGATCTAAGTTGTGACTTGTCAATGCAGATGTGTTTGTAGTCATTTGCTGCTTAGAAAAACTTCTCCTCTTGCTGGAAGGGTTTCTGGATTGGGAGTTTCTTGACAAGGGAACACCTGACAGGGAGGAATATGACACCTTTTTCAGCGATTTAAAAAAAAAAAAAAGACAGGGAAGGGCATTTTTCAAAGCACAAAGGGATCTTCTGCTACTTGTAGGTAGCTGTAGGGAGCAGATCTCTTAGAATGATTAACATTTCATGGACCCCCTGGCCACCTTCCGGTTGTAAAGAGCAACTGATGGAGGCTGAGTTAACCATTTTATTTCTGCTTTAAAAGTCGGAGCCCAAAGTGGAGGCTCCCCATCAAACAAAGCTGCTGGGTCTGGAAGTTGGAAACTGTTGGGTTTATATCCCAGGAAGCAGAAGGAACTACGGGTGGGCGACTGACGAAATACTCTTTTACCGTCAAAGTGATGTTGCCAGTGAGTTTAAGAACTTAAGAAATTCCTATGGCATAATGTTTATCGAAGAAAGTAGGGTATGTGTTCAAAAGTGGAAGGGGGAGAATGAATGGGCACGAGCTTGCTGGAGTGCAATTTGTCAATTTGTTCCCAAAGCCGTAGATGTCCCATGCCTCTGGACCCAGAAATGCCACTTCTAGAAAGTTCTCTTAAAGAAATAATCATAAATATTAACAAAGATTTAGGTAGTAAAATGCCCACTATAGATTCATTCTATTAAAAAATAAACTCATATTGGCTAGGTGGAAAACCAGAGGAGAGAAGGAGCAATTAGGGGGATCATTTTATAAACTATGTAAACGTCTAACTGATGTACTGTATGTATACTTGAAACTAACTAAAATAAATAAGTAAATCTACAAAAATAGATAAATAAATAAACTCACCCTGAACATCTGAAGTTAGTGATTGATTAGATAAATTTATACATTTAATATAGCTGTTAGAATGATAATGCAGAAAAAGGTTTATAATATTTATTAAGTCCAAAAAGTGGGTTATAAAAACATTATGCATATTATGGTGCCATTTGAACAGCTTTGTATATCATATGCCTACTTAATTCTCAGACATATACATATGTCTACTTCAGTAAATATATTATAATGTTGTATATATGTAATGATACTTTTTAAAAGTTACATGTAAGTAATGTTAAGAATGACTTTCTGAAGAGTAGATTCTGCAAGTAGTTTGTTTCCTTTTGTATGTTTTCATTTTCTACAATAGACACGCTTTACTTTGGTAATAAGTAAAGCCGTTATTAAGTGGAAAATGCAAGAGACTCAACTGATTACTTAATAGAAACAATAAGAGAGTTCACAAAGATTCCCAGACATAAACTAAATAGTTTTCTCATCTAATAGTAATAACAAGTTGAAAATATAAAATGAAAAATTATCCCATTCACTATAGCAAGAACAAAACAAAACATAAATCACTCACAAAACTGAAAATACAATGTCTAATTCACTCAAGAAATATCTAAGATCTGTTTAGAAACAATATTGAAGTACATCAAAGAAAACCTAAATGAAGTAAATTGTTGCATTTCTGCTTGGAATAACTAGATATTGTGAAGATTTCAATTCTGCCCCAAATTAGCTTATAACTTTTATGCAATTCCAGTAAAATTTCTGATTAGAAGAACTAGCAAGTTGAATCTAAATGTTATCTAGGAGAATAGATATATGAGAATAGATAATTTTTCTAAAACAAGAAAAATGAGAGGAGATTTGCCCTATTGGTTTTTAAAAGATATTATAAAATCAGAGTGACTATCATTATGATAATGTTGTAAGAATATAAAATAGATTAATGAGTAAAATAGAATAAAAATAAAATAGGTTAATGAGGAATAAGATATATGGGGATTTAGTATGTGATAAAGATTGTTTTTCTTGTTAGTGGAGGTTAGATTTTCCACAAATGGTGGAATAATTAGTTATCTATTTGGTTGGGGGAGAGGAGTAGATTTTCACCCCATGCCACATTCACAGAAAAAAAGAATTTCAAATGTATTAAAAATGCACACATTTTTAATAATTATAAAAACTGCAAAAAAAAACCTAAAGAACAATAATTTCATAATCTTGAGACAGGGAAAGACCTTTCTTGAAAAGGGATAAACCTCAGAATCCATAAAGAAAAAAACTAACAAAATTTACCTTGCATAAGTATTTAAATGATTGGTATGAGAAACATACTATCAATGACAAACTAAGGGGAAAATGTAATCTGTGTGGCAAGTGATCAATTAAGGGCTTCGCTATAAAAAGCGCTGTTTTAAAATTTAAACAAAAAAAAAAGGTCATCATTCCAATAGAAAAATTGGGAAGATACAAGCAAGTTTTATATAGAAGGAAAAATACAAATAGCCACTAAACATGTAAACAAACTCTCCCCCCCTAAAAAAGATGCTCAACGTCACCAATCAGTTTAAATTTAAAAATTAGAAAAAATATTTATTTCACTCACCATTATCAAAAATTTTTAAAGGAATGATAATATTCAATGCATTGAAGATATGGAGAAATATTTTGATCCAGTAATTTCATTTCAGGAAATTTACCCTGTGAAAATAGCCATAAAATGGCCCAATAGATGCTGGAATATTATGCAACTGGTTGCAGAAGGAGGCAGACCTGTACACTGACAGAGGGAAATTTGCAGAAATAGCATCTTCGTGATCCCAATGTCTGTTTAAGAAACATGCATACCTATTTGTATATCGAGAAGAAGTTTTACAGCAGACTGTCATGGTGGTAGGATGGGGGAGGTACCTACTCTGATTTTTTTCTTTTGTCACATTTACATTTTTCATGATCACGTGTAACTTTTATAATGAAAAACAATGCACCTCTGAGAGATGTGCCTGGAGAAGTGAGGTGACTTGCCCAAGGTTGACAGCGCGTGAGGACCAGGCTCCGGGTCTCCCGATGTCCAGGCTCCCGCCGCCCCAGAGTCCCTTCGTCCGGCAGAGGAGGCCATGGAGGCTGAGATCCTCCGCCAAAGGAGCCTAATAAACGCTCTGAAAATGCCACTCGCTACCACCTGCTGGGTTGTGACCATCCCATCCCCAGCACTCTTGGCTGGGAGGGGTCCACTTACAAGGCATTGGTTTAATATGTTTCAGGGCGTGAGCTGAACCTTCAGTAGCGGTGGGGCCTCTCAGCCCCATGTCCAGGGGCTGCTCCCTAGTGCCAATGCCAGCTTGCCTGCCCACTTGCCTCCCAAGGGAAAATTTGAGAGGGAATCTGTGGGCTCTGGAAGGACCCTCCAGCCCACGAGTGGGGAGTGGGCCAGGGATTCCTTTCTCTACCCCATGACTGCTGCCGCACTCGCTGCCCTGGGTACCTCACACGGCGGCTGCGTGGCAAAGGGTCTTTCCGGTGGGGGGGATGTAGAGGGAGGAAAGAAGGAAGATGCATCGCTCCAAAGTGCACAACATCAGCTGTATTTTAAAGCGCTTTTACTTTTCCACCCACTGCCTCATTCGATCTCCGGAATCATCCTCTGAAGGAAGAGGAACCAGTGCAATTATTATTCCCATTTTACAGAAGAAATAACTGAGGCTCGGAGGTTGAGCCATTGACGTGGTCACAGAGCTAGGAGGGTTGGAGAGAGAATGAGAGGTTGGGCCAGCTCGGTGCTAATTCTCTGCTCCAGCCACACTGCCCCTTCTCTTCTGGGGGAACACCCACCCTGGCTCAGTCCATGGAAGCAAGTTCCCCTTGCTTGAGATTGGCCTTGACCAGGGACACGGTGGAGTTTTCTGCATAGTCTTGGATGACTTCTGAACCCTAGAACCCAACTCAGTGTCTAGCATGCCAGAGCCTCCTCCAGCAGCTTTTGTTTCTTCAGGGCTAAGGTTGGTTGGGCTGATTCTCTGGGGGGGGGGGTGGAGGGGGGGAAGCCTGGGGATGGACACAGATCTGAGCATTTTTGGAGGATAGAGTCTTGCTCAGAAAAGGCTCTAACCACTTAAGCTTTGCGTCTGTAAACCCTACGTTTGATTGATTCACACTTATCCTCTCACAACCCAATCACCTGGCATGCAGCAGGTGCTTAATAAAAGTCTGCTTTATCAGTGATTGGCTGTGAGGACCCAAGTCCTATCTCCAGTCCTTCTTGAGTTCACCATGATTTTGTCTGTGCCTGTGCCCAGATTGAGACTTTTTTTCCTACTGTAACATGATGTGGGTTAGTATCTAGCACCTGAAGCCACCCGGCCTGGCTAAGGGCTCTCCCAGTTTTATTTTCAGAACAAAATAGAACAAAGGGGCTGGAGGAACAGAGGCCAGCTTAATCCAAGAGATTTAGAGCCAGAGGCTGCAGGGAAGTGGAGGGGATCTCCATACTTCTGTTCTCAGTCCACCTTTCTAACAGTTTCACCAGCTTCAACATCCCCAAGGTTTTGACTCCACCGTTGCTCCTAAGAACAGGGACATTGCTATTTTGCTTCTCCGTCCCCGTACATAGCACATGCATGTGAACCAATATGGTCCCCTCTTGTAACAACTTACCACAGTAGAAATCAGAAGTTTAGGACTGATACAGTGCCTCCATTGGAGATTCAGAAGCAGCAAAGACTTGCTCAAGGTCACAGAGATTGACAATAGATGAAACTTGGCCAGGATGTATGAGCTGGTTTTCAGAAGTCAACAAAGCTAAGGCTAGCTCACTTGCCTTGGCTTGGGAACCAAGGGGACCTGTTGGGAGCCACGCATTACATATAAGAACCCCTCTACTAGCTCCAGCCAAAGCTCAATTACTGCTGGGAGAGGCATGATGCTCTCATAATGAAGTCATATCTATCGCAAAGATCCTGAGGCTACTTAACTGTGAAATAATTACATGTGCCTCAGAACTGGGAGATCAAGGATTTCTTTCCAACATCCTATGATGCTCTTTAAAAAGTTCACTATAAACTGCAGGTGGGGTGGGGAGAGGCTACATCTCTGAGCCAGGACACCGTGTTTTAATTCCACCTTTTATGTTTTGACATCATCTCATCTATGTGTGTATATCTCTCGTTAGACAGTAAAACAACATTAAAGTAGATTAAAAGAGTAACAATTGTCATCCATATTCATACCGCTCTAACTCAATCATACACCCATGCATGTGTCTCCTTGTATAATTACACAAGCAAAACATAAATGCACTCTCATTGTCAGACTCACGCTGTAATCAACAAACGTGCATGGTCCACATCATCCCCTCATCAGTTCTCCTCTCCTGCCCTGAAGTGACACAATTGTCAGCTGTGTATCTTTTCAGAAGTTTTCTGGATGTTTACATCTAAGTAGTCATATGTAACTAGATAGTGTACGAATAAAACACACAAACAAGTAGTGCTTATGTTAAACATTAATGGGAGCATATTGTGTATTGTTCTGGAACTCGCTTTTTTCCCTTTTTAAAAGGTTTTTCCATGATACTACATACAGGTAGCTACTTCCATTTTAAAAATAGCTACGGTTTTCTGTAGCATGGAAACATCATATTTTTTTTACCAGTCTCCCATTAAAGAACACTTAGATTGTTTCTAATTTTTCAGGATTCCGAACAGTGGAGAGATGTACATGGACACACACATATATTTGTATATATCGGCCTTAAGCTTTTTGCCTCTCATATGGCTGCTGAGTCTTTTTATTCATGTCAGCAGACTGTCCTACTGAGAAATGTCAGCTCCGTGAGGGCAGAGGTTTTTTTCTGCATTCTTCACTGCTATGTGCCAGAACAGTGCCTGCTCAGCATAAGTGCACAATAACTGTTTGTTGAATGACTAACTGACCAGTGGGGAGAACACAGCTGAAAATTATTTTAACGATTAATGCTTGCCTAACGCCTGCACTTTACAGAGGCATTTAATATCCTAATCACATTCTGTCCTCAGAACAACTGTGTGAGGTCTTTAGCTCCTGCACCGTTATTACCCTCCGACTTACCGATGAGGACAGCATCAAGAGGAAAAACATCGGTGATTTTATGTCTGGGCACATTAAATAATAGTTATCTAGTTTTCCAACTAGTCTTTGAAGGCAAAGACTATAATTCACTAAATCTTTAACCCTGTTAATTGCAGGTCAATTGCAAATTTCCTTACAAATGGTAAATGCACGATATTGGTTGAATGAATAAATGATTCCTAAATACTATCAACATGTGACGTTAAGTGGTCCTTTCTTCTGAGGGCACAGGGCCTCCTAACCTACTCTGCTTTTGAGATGGCACCAAGCTGTCGTGAGCCAGTCTCACCATCTGGTGACTGGTGCAGCGATGGCCTCTTCCTTCTTCTCTGGTGTTGGGGTTGTGCGTTTTCCTCTCTCACTACTGGGTCAAAGCCACCTCTGACAATTTTCCGGTTTATATACGTTCTAAGTCTTCTTTTACTCTCTGTGGCATTGCAAGTCTTGCCCACCTCTACTCCCTTCAAATAATACGAGAATCAAAACCAACCAACCCACCTCAACAGTGACTGAGAAGCCAAACTGTAATGCTCTCATAGCTGTGACAACGGAAGACAGACATGTCGAGGTAGATTCATATCTAGGGCCACTGTACTTTAAAAGTGTCCCATGACCTCTTAGAGTCTCTCTACAGGTCTTTATCTAATTTCTTATCCCACAACTCTCCTTGCTTCAAAATGCTTTCCCTTCCCAGACAGACTTCACTCTATTTTTCTTTTTGTTTAATTATGACAACTTCTATCACAACACCTATAAGATTTTGTTGCACTTATTTATTGACGAGGGAGCCTTCCTCTACTAGTGAGCTGCCTGAGAGAAGATATCATAAGATTTTCTTTTTCCATTTTTGAACCCCAAATGCCAACATAGCGCCTGGCAGAAAGCAGGTATTTTTTTGGAGGGTGGGGATGGGGAAGGACTTCATATAAACAGAATCACATAGAGTGTTTCCTTATTTACTAAAATAACAATAACAAAAATGTGTAGACATAATCTCATTTCTTTTCTTTTCCAAGGTGTCAAAATTTAACATTCCCAAATGTTTGACAGTGGTGGCCTCTGGCTTGCAGGAATTTAAGTGATTGTTACTTTGTTCTTTACACATTCTGGTCTAATATAAAAATATACATATAATCTTGTAATAATGAGAAAAAAATTAAGCTTTTTCATAGGATGGAGGGATGTGGTTCTTGTGGAGAGTGAACAAGTGAGGTTCAGAATGAGTGTGGCACAGAGCCCTGGCTGTTTTAAGGCTAAGAACACCCTTCCCTGGCAAGGCTCTTTCTAGTGACGAGGGACTTGGTACATCATCTCAAGGTCAAAGACCTCTAAAGTCATTTCCTGCCTGGATTATTGATTATCTCTTTGGATATGGAACCATTTGACTAAAGGATTCCTCCACTCTCAAACTCTTCCTCTTGAATCTTAGCAAAGAGGAAACCTTGTCTAAAGCAGGGGCGAAAAATTCTACTAAAATCATGAAAACAATATACATACATCTATAATTTTGAACTCTTGATCACACATTTTAGCGAGGTGCGTAAGAGGCAAATGGTTATAGAGCAAAATACGCAATTGCAGATAGAATCTGTACACTACGGTCTCTGAATGTCATTTGAACACAGATAAAGGCAACTCCTTCTTCCATTTCCAAACGGCCCTGCGTGCAGGTGAGTGCGTACATGGAGCAAGAATGAGCATAAGAGAGGCACAAGCGAAGAGAACGTTTTGGATCGTGAATAATCTTGCAGGAACACTTAAAGCAAAGGGAAAACAACCTAGCAATTTCACAACAGAATGCGAGGCCTAACTCCGTGGGTTAAATGGTCCCACATGTGGTGTCTGCAGAGCCGGGAAGCTCACCATGGGCCTGCCAGGGGCTGGTGCCAGGTCTCTGGGTGAGCTGGCTGGGCAGCGAACACGTTGTTCAACCTCACTAAGCCCGTTTCTGCCTCCCTAACCTGGGCTGATAATGGCCGTGACCACCTCACTGGGTTTGCGGGAGCGTGACTGAAACGAGGTGTGAGCAAGCTCTCTGTAAACCATATACACTACTACCTGGGTGCTGTTTGTTGTTGCTTGGGACCTGGAATAAACGCTCTGGAAAGAATGTGGGATCCAGGCTCTGTAATCTATGGTCTTTACTTTTTTTGCAGACTTGACAGTAAACCATTATCTCTTTCCTTTCCCTGCGGTTCTCAACTTCCTCAGTAGGGCAAAGGGGGTATTTTGATCGGAAATAAGAGATGGGGGCAGTAGCGTCGAAGTCAGACAGACCGGGCTTGGAATCCAGACTCCCACATTTACTAGCTGTGTGTGTGACCTTGGGTGGACCCCTTCACATTTCAGAGCCCCAGTTTTCTCATTAGGAAAATGGAAATAGACATACTTCAGTGGGTTGCTGGGAGGACCGGATGAGACAGATCCTTGAATAAGCGCCTAGCACAGTACCTGGAACAGGTGCCATCAATGATAGAAATGGACTGTCTCTCATGCAAGATGCCTTGGCGACAAACGAGCATTAAATAGACCCTATCTCATGTCCAGGACACCTGAGCAGCTGCCCCTTAAACCAGGATCATGAGGGCTCAGGGGCAGAAATATGGAACTCTGATGCTTACACTATTCGAATACAGTTTTCCACTATACTAGGCATGGGCAAGATGTATCACCTGGATGGAGAGAATACTACAGACAGGCCAGATGTGCCATGCCCATCTGGGGGAGATGCACATTCATGTGGTTGGCACTGTGATCCACTCTTCCTCTGGAGGGCTTGGCATCCCGTGTGTGTGCAGACACCTCCCCAGCCAGGCCAGAACACAGCAGCCACTGGGGAGAGGTGGCGGGTTGTTTTATTTTTTGCAACATGAGCATGGTCTGTCCTTAGACAGCCCAGAAGCCCCCTCGCAGGGCACAGCAGGGAGAGGACCGCCTGCACGCTTCTTAGAAGTCTGCAAAAACCTTCCTCCAAGGCTGAGGATTGGACAAGATCAGAGGTGGACTTGGGGGTCTCAGTGAGCCCGAGGTTTTGCTGGAAGTGGGAAGCCCAAGTTTCTTGGTCAGTTTTTAGCCGAGTTTCACTGTTTTGTTCCACAGACATTCCCAGGTAGCCGTTGGGAAGGGGTGCTTTAAAGACATAAACAGCCGACATCACTCTGGAGTTCTCTGCCCCCGCCCCTGCCCCTCCGCTAGGTCTGCCAGGCGGCCCTCAACCCCTATTTCCCTTCTCTAGCCCAGGCCTGGACGGAAGTAGCCGCCTCCTGTTTATCTGACTGTAAAGTTCGGTCTTTTCTCATTTCTGATGTTTTAGCCGGCCATACCTGACTCTGATTTCTTTTCCCCCTTTTCCTTCCCCCCGCCTTCCTCTACAAGCTGGATCTCAGGCGCGATTTTGCCTTTTAAAGCGGCGGTAACGTGCAGACCTCTGAAATCCCGACTACTTTCTTTGGCCCACCTGGCCCTTGCCCTCCTGCCGGAGCTACCCACTGTCTGCTTATGTTCGCTCTTAATCGATATTAGAAGCGGACTGGTTGGGACCTCCTGATCGCAAGCGCTCCGAGCCCCGCACAGCCTTTCCCAGCGCGAGGTCGGAAGGGCGGCGGCCAGCTGGAGCCGCGACGCGCGCGAGCCCGGAGCGCTGCGGCGCGGCCGCGTCGGCGCGCAGGCCGGAGTCCGACAGTGCGGCGTCTGGAGCCCAGAACCCGGGGTGAAAGGCCTCCGCTGCTCTCCCAGACGCCTCAGCTGAGCATATGCTGCGCTCCCCAAATTCATTTTTAATTCATGACATCAGTTAAGGGACCGTCAGAGGCTCTAAACAGTTTTTCTCAAAACCAAAACAACCAGCACAACGCAAGCGTAGAAGGGGGGTGAGGGTGGGGAGGCCGCGGGGGTTCAGCACGTCGTCTCCCCTTTCCCCAGGGAATGGGCCTTTGGAAAACCACTTTCCAGGGGGACCTGCTGTCCGTTACGACAAAGTTACTCCCGTCCCGCTTTTCCCTGGTGCCGAAATCGGACCCCGGGGTATTTGCTATAAAGACATCGCCGATGTGAAAGTGGTTTCGATTAGGACTTTATCACGTTGCATTGAAATGATCAAATGCGTCCCTGCAGGAAGATTAAAGGCGCCTCCAAATATTTTTACACATATGTAAAAAAAAAAAAAGGAAATATGTGAACATATACATATATATCCGGAGTTATATACAACATACAATGTAATATGTAGGGTATAATAAAATATATTATACGTTAAATAAGTAATATCATAATAACATAATATAGGAACTAGATGTTAAATATATGTGAGAGTATATAATATGATTACATCATATAAATGTTATCTGTTCAATAACATACAAGACAAACGGACTAGAAATAATGTATTATAGATCACATGTAGTAGACAGAATGTCCTCCTTTGAAATACCCAAGGTGCCGGAGCTCCGTACCGCTGAGCCCCAGCTCGGTACAGGGCGCGCGGGAGGAGGGAGGGAGACGCACAACGGTCTCCCCATGCTGGTGCCGCCAGCCCGTCCTTGTCCCTTCCCGGGTCCCCACACGCCCACGTGTCTTGGGGTGGATGTAAGGATTCAGCAACACCAGCTCCTTATTGGAGTTACGGAGTTACCAGATGATATCTTGTCGAGGTCAAACTCCGGTGGGGAGAGCGGCACAAATTTCTTAAACGAGACCCGAGGGCGTCCTTCCCCACGCTCAGCCATTTGGCGTTTCGTCCGGGGAGTTGAAACCCGGAGTGTTCTGTCTCAGACACTTAGGACAACTTAAAGTGCCGTTTTCCAACTTAGGCATTTAGAGGCAATTTGGACATTGAAACGAATATTTACATGCAAGACTTGAATGTTGCAGAGAGGCCTTTAAAGCTGCGGTTAGAAAGGCGGTTAAGAAACCCGCGCATGGGCTGCAAGGAGACGATTCAAAGCAAAGCCAAGTGAACAGTTAGAAATTTGATATTAGCCACGCACTCGCAAGTAATGCAGCTTAATGATGATTGCTGTGTGTGTTTACTCGTCTCATGCTGAGGAAATATTTGACTGAGAAGTTACCCGAACGAGTTACATCGTTTAAAATGGGGGGAAGATATCTCAGTGGCCGACGTTGGGTTACTGGCAATCTAAAACAGTGTGTATGGAATTAATTTTCCTCCAGAGTTACCCAGAAGCGGAACCTCAAATCAATTGTCTGGAAGACGAGGGTGCGTGTTACCTAAAGGCTGTTTTCTATGGGAACGCGCGCAGTGCCCCTCCTCAGAGCAGCCTCCGGACCCCAGACCCTGTCTGGACCCGCAGGTCCGGGGCGGGAGGCCGGGCGCACGCCGCGGGGAGCGCCCGGCTGCGGGGCCGCGCTCCCGCGGCCCAGGGCCGCGCCGCCGCGCCCGCAGCTTTTATTTGCAGTTTCTTTAACTCTCCATTTCTGGTTCTCTTCCCTTCGAGCGCCCTGCCGCGGAGTGTTAGAGAGCCCTGTCGTCTGTGGGCTCTCAACTCAGAGTCAATATTATCTCAGATGGCCACAATAGACTGGAATGAAAAGCTAATATTGAACCAATGAGGTCCCTGCCCGCGCCGCCGCGATGCCATCCTTTGTTGCGCAGCCCTGGCGAGCCGCTGGCGGCCGGCTAAGCGGAAGGGGCCTGAGGTCGGGCCTCGCCAGGTCCCGGCCACCGGTGGGAGGGACATGCTGCACCCAGCGCAGAGGCCTCGGAGGCCCAACCGGGCTCCGATCTCCTGCAGGCTCTTGGGAGTCCCTCGGGCTCCACTCCCGGCCTCTCCTCCAACCACCAGGGGTTCGACGCGAAGCCGAGGGCTCCGCGGGGCCGCAGGGGAAGCGGGGCGCACGGCTTGTTCCTGCGGCCACACACGAATAAGGGAGCGGGCCTGGCATGTGCAACCTCTGGACTTTAGGGGTCCAGATGTGAGTGTGGCAGGGGAGAGGGGCAGCTGTGGGACTGGAACAGAGGACTCCTTCCCGCTTGCCTTGGGGGGCAGCCTAGCCTGCTTGCTGTCCCCCGTAATTAAAGGCCTCCATGGCCGCAGCCAGCACGTTGCTCACGGACCGGAACTGCGCGGGAGGCGGGCGGTCGGTAGACCTCTTAGGAAGCTCTCAGCTCCTGTCCACTATTCTGTCCCCCCAGCTCCTCACGCAGAGCTAGGGAGGCAGAGGTCGCTGGACGAGGGGCTTTAGGTCGCTGTGCTGGCTATGAGGGGAGCTCAGGCCGTGCCCCCAGCTTTTCCGTCCGCCAGCGCAGTCGTTGTTCTGTGGGCACCGTCGGAGGTGCCAGGACCGCTTTGAGTCGCCCCCAAGAACAACGCAAAGGTGAGGAGCGCACGGAATCTCGGTCAGCGGCGCCCAAGCGCGGGGCTACCCAGCGCTGCCTCAGCTCTTCCCCCTCACTGCCACAGAGACGCCGCCGATGGCCCTCTAGGCCTACCCCCGGGGCTTGAATCAGCAAGAGGCGACCGGGGAAGAAAAAAGAGGACATGGAGCGAAGCCTGACCCTGGGAAAAAGTGTCCTACAGGACAATGGTGGGCAAGTAGGCTCAAAGCAAACGCAGGAGTTACTCTACACTGCAGGGCCGCCTGCAGGGCCTCCCCGCTTGAGACAGTTCAGGGGCCCGCGTCTGCCTGCCCGAGCTTCTGTCTTCTCGTTGGCTTTAACGAAGAGGTGTCTGGCAATGCTGGGAGGTGTGGGGGGCGCAGGGGAGGCAGGACTGTCCCAGGGCTCCTAGTGGTGCCATCGCTGCACTCGGGCCAGGGGGTGAGGGTGCTTCGTGTAACCTCTCTGTGCCTCGGTTTCCTCATCTGGAAAATGGGTACTGTGACCCCTTGTATGCCACCAGGTCGTGAGGTTCACCGTGATCGCGGGTGTGAGTAAACATGCTTTTAAATGCTAGACCTCGATCCAGGTGAGAGGAATTGTCTTTCAGGCCTTCTCCACATCCTCCCCAAGTTTCATGAAGAGCTGCTGCGTCCAAGAGAAAAAGCTCCCCTCTTCCCTCACATGGCCAAGATCCCCTTTCTAAGCCCAGCCCAGCCCTCAAAGCCCAGATGATGAAGAGGTACCAACACAAGTGACCACCAATTTCCGGAAAGCAGGGCTGGTGGGATGCCAACGTTTCAGAAGCCATTCCTAGTTTCCAAGGTGCTGCTTACAACCCCAAGAAGTTCCTTAAAGAGCTAGACTCCGTGTTACACCCCCCGTGGCTGGTAGCAGTGAGAGCCGTTTCAAACAAAAAGATGCCAGCGAAGGCCTGGGAGGAATGGGAAAACGCACCCCTGCCTTCCATCCTGGCCTGTGGCCTGCTGGAGACCACCTTGTCTGGCCTCCGGGAGCACCTGGCAATAGTGGGTGCCTTGTGGCCCAATGGAACTGCAGCTTTTGGGGCTGTTGGAGGGAAATGTGACAAGCAAACCCACACACTGGAGGGAGGACAGTGTAGGGGAGACAGAGCTGTCTCCACCCCCTTAGCGCAGTCACTTGAGCAGGAGCACCCCCGTTCCCTGTTCCCTAATTCCAGTGTCCCTGTCTGTGTCCCACCATCTGTCCCTCACCTATCCTTGCTTGACCTTAGATTTTCATCTGAAGGCAGCCGAGGGAAAAAGAGACATGGACTTCCTTTGATTTCGTTTCCTTGCTTTCAGTGGTGAACCAGGACAGCGCGCGTTGAGGGACTGACGAGTTTCAGCGTGATGAAAGAGGTAAAGCTCCATGGTCAGGTCCTGCGTGTGGCTCTACGCCACAATGCGGACGGAGTTCGTGGCTCTGAAACGTTAAATCTCAACGGATGGACCTCGAGAAACCCAGAACTCGTAGGCTCCTGCTAACGTCAGGAGAAGGATAACGCCTATTGACTGCACCAGAGACAGGGCGAGCGACACTCCTGCGAGGGCGCAGCCCCTCAGACGGATGCTTCGAAGAACTATACGGCGGATGTCGCACGGGTTTCCAGCGCAACCCGCGCGGGTTCCACAGCCTCACCTCACCGAGGAGTCAGGCTGCCTCCCTCCGGACGGACGGGATCCGCGCGCTCCAGGAGGAAGGGACCCGTCACCCTGGCCCAGGGGAGGCCGCCCAATCTCGCGGGCGATCAATCACCGCCACCGCAATAACCACCCAGACCCTGTCTCGGGCCCTGCTTGGCCCACCACGAGGGGGCGCGAAGCTGGGAGGGCCGCGCCCTGCGACCCCAGCTCTTCCGATTCCACTCCAGGTGGGGCCAGGGGAGGCCATCAAGGGCCCATTTTCTGAACCACCGTGGTGGGGCCGCGGGATATGGGACCTCGGGCACGGAGCTGTGGCCGCATTTGCGCGACAGCTGGCCATCGCCCTGGCACAGGCGATCACGGCTGTCTCGTTCTTTCTAGAGTAGAACCCGTCCCCCTTTCGCCACCCTTTCGAAGAAAGCTCGACTCCTAGTGGAGCTGCAAGTCTCGCGTGCATGGTGATTTCTGCAGCGGAGAGCTGAAGCTGACGGAGGGAAGAAGGACGCATTTCCTATTTGTCCTCTCTCCTCTGTGGCCAATGAGCCTCCTTTGACTTCCTCTCCTGGCTGGGACTGAAGTCGCGCCAAGAGCTTGGCAGTGAAGCGCAGCCCCAGCACTCTCCCGGGCTCATCGGACTCAGGAGCTCGAAGGGCATCCGGCCGCGCTCGACCCTCGCCACTAGGCGCCGCTGCGCGCACGCGGATCCCGGGGTCCGGCGGCCGAGCTGGCCCAGCGAGCGGCCTCTAGGGAGGAGGCCAGAAAGGGATTTGCCATAATAATAATAATAATAATAATAATAATAATAATAATAATAATAATAATAATAATAATAATAATGGTGATGGTGATGATGGTGATGATGGTGATGATGATGCTTTTAAGGTATTAATTCTTTTTGTTTTCGCGTCGCTGCCCTACGTGTTCGGAGAGGCCGGGTGAGTGGGAATCAGTGGGTTGAAGGAATTTTTAAACTGCCGCGAGGCTTCCCCATCCCAGGACACCTTTTGCCTTAGTGAGGGAAAGGGCTCACCCTTCATTGACGTCCGTGTGCTTCTGGCTGCCTGGTATAGGCTCACTGGGAGGGGCTTAACTTCCGGAGCTGGCTGTGGAGAGTGCGCTGGGTTGGCTGGACAGCCGCACCAGGCCATGATGCCCTCACAATATTTGATGAACTTAACTATGCTACGTACGTGTTAGCTCACTTATTCCACTCAACAACTGTTATTGCTATTTCCTTTTCAAGGATAAGAAAACTAAGGCTCAAAAAGGTGAAGGTCACCCAGTTAGCCACCCCAGGCAGCACTTGGGCACTGCACTTACCCCAGTGACTACACAGGCCACGCAGGAGACAGGTAAAGGTGAAGCACTGCTGTTTGTTCCTCCGAAGGCAGGAGCCTTTGGCAGGAAACTCAAGGCAGAAGGTTTTGGGCAATCCCCAGAAGTCTCTGCCCTTTGATGCCTCTCACTAAGCAGAAATTCAGGCCTCTCTCACCCAAACACCTCCCTAAGGAAATCTTGGCCTTTTGGGGAACACAGAGGAGCTGATAGTAGAAGTGCGAGACCAGCAACAGCTTGTATGTGTACAACTTTATTGTTCTGTCTTGAAGCCCCGCAACACACCCTGGAAGTAGGTGTGTAATAATACCAACAGCAATATCAAGGACAGGAGCTAATTTTTATTGCCACTCATCGTAGGCTAGACACTACCACTTTGCTTGTCTTATCTCCTTGGTCAGCCCCAAGGGCCAAGATGCTATTCTTTAGTCCCATTTCATAGAAGAGATAACAGAGGCACAGAGAGATTAGGAATTTGCTCAAGGTCACTCAACAAGAAGGCATAACAGACACACGGTCAAATTCGCCCTTGTAGCTGACAGTTCTGAGTTTTGTAAAACGTCTACAGATGTGTAAGTCCCACTACGATCAGGAACTAGAGGGGCTCTATCACTCCCCCAAACAGGCCTGACTCCTGCCCTCCACTGCCTCGCAGACAGCATTGGCTGTTTTTTACAGATGACAAAATGGAGGTCGGGAGAGGTTGCTGTATTGCCCCAAATCACTCAGCCAGTAATTGGCAGATCCGAGATTAGAACCTTCATCATGTATCTGCTAGTCCTGCTGCCTGCAGAGTATGGATTCTGGAATCTACAGAGCCCAACCGGCAGCGGCCTGGGGCGAGAGGAAAGGGAGCCCCTTGCTCTAAGATGGAGCCTCAGAAATCCCCCATCCCCACCCACTACACATGCCGCCTGTACAAACACCTCCCACCCCCACCCCAGGGCAGCTAAGGAACAAAGAGGGCCAGATTCTGCAAGGCCAAAGCCACCAGTAAAATAAACGCAGCCACTCAGTCCAAAGACCTGGGGCTAGAGGTGGCTCAGGGTCCGAATCCAGACCACAGTGTCCAGTGCCCCAGTCCCCCAGTGCGCCCCCATCTGCCAGTCTGGTTGATGAGTTATACTCCTCGTCAATCCCCCCATTGCCCATAGGAGGAGCCTGGTGTGTGACACTTCCAGAGCTCCCCAAGTCTGGGTGTATGAATTAGCATAGATTACCCAGCTTCCAGGGCTTCAGAGGGGCCCCTGAGTCACTAGAAACCCACCTCTCCCTTGTGGGGGCCCAGGTAAGGCTTGGGGCACAGGAGGCAGAGGAACTGGCATGCCCTGCTCCCACCAGGAGGGTGGGCAGCGGAAGCCCATAGCTGCCTTGCCCTGCCCACCTGCATGCGGACTAGAGCCCCTGGGGCAAACCTGACCCTCCCAGGGCATTCTTGCTGAGGCAGCTGGCCTGCAGAGGATGGCCCGCAGAGGATACTGCAGAAGAGAACTGGCTGAGAGCAGCCGGGCCCTCTGCCTGGGCCAAATGTCCCTGCCCCAGGAGGGAGGCTTCTGGGTCTGGACTCCAAGGGGTTGCTCACTCTCCAGACAGATTCTGGCCAAACAGGGAAAAGGGCTTAAGGGGATGCCAACAACATCTTAGTGCTCAGCCTTAGAGTTTTGAAAGAAGAGAAACACCCTCACATATCACACACTGTGGAGACCCTGACTGGATCCCCTTTGCCCTCAAGGTCATCTAATACCCTCAGCCAAGATCACTAACACTGACTGCAAAGAACAGTCACTGCAGCCAGGGTGGGGCTTTTAATGCCCCTGGTTTTCTACCTGGAGCCAAAGGCCCAGTTTGGGGGACCTTAGGGTGAGCCTGACTCTCCAGTCCTTTTGGAGAGCCTTCCACAAAGAAGGGGCCTCTCCCCCTCCTCTCTCCCAGATCTACAGCCTGCCTAAATTGGTTGTTTCTTCCTGGCTTTGGAAATAGAGGGCTGACTTCTACCTCCAACTCAGGTTGGCTGGATGGAACAGCCTAAAGACCTTTACCTTTCCCAATGACTTTAGGATTGCCACTGGCCTGAGTCTAGCCTATTGGAGGAAGGGATTTCTGAGCAGGAGACAATATTTTTGGAGGTTGATGGTGCGGGTTCTAGGGCGGTGCATCTTGGAGTGTACCCCACCCCAAGAGGCTGGATCGAACACCCTATATCCTTGGTCCTGGGAAAAAGGATGGGGGTGGGGTGGGATGGGAGTTACAAAGCAGGGGCAGGAAAAATCTGCAAAGGAGGAAAAACCAGCCTCGGTCCCTGCCCAGAGCTGGCATCAGAGGTCTACAGCCTGAGGCAGGGGAAGGTTTCTCTGCATGAGGGCAAAGCTGAGGCCCACACATGTCTGGTGTGTGGACACATGTAGGTGCGCATGTCCTGGGAAGGCTGAGCGCGGGAGAGGGCAGGACACACGATCTCGGTTGGCCCCTCACTAAGGTCAGGTGCCTAGATTACCCCAGAAAGCACACTCCTAACTCTTCTCCTGCCTGAAGAGTTTTCCAAAGGAGGAATTTGGACCCCCACCCCAACACAAACCATGCCTGGAATAAAGAAGAGAAATTGACATGAACATATATACACAGCAGGTGAAACCAGAGTGGGTCAGGAGAGACCCCCAAGGCAGAAGGGGAGGTAGCTGGGGAAATGGAGAACATGTCCTAGAACCTGGGACCCTCTGCTGATGGATCTGGTGACACTTCAGCCTGGCTCACACGACTTCGCTCTTCTCCCCCCACCCCCACCCCCATCGACTTTTTCCGCGTCTCACGGCAACCTAGTCACCAAACACAGGCATTTCTTGTCTTTAAGAGAAATGACATGAGCTTCCAAGTAATAGATTTAAAGGAAACCAGATTTCTTTTTATCGTTAATTGTAAACGTGCAAAATACCTGCTGGTACTTCACTTTAGAAGAATGTAATTGGCAAAAAGGAAAAAAAAAAGAGGAAAAAAGAAGCGGCTGATGAATAGATAATAGATCTTTAACCACCAATAAACAGAGAGCAGCGCCAGCAGCCTGGGGGATGTGATCATAATTATGCTGCTGCGTGAGCCAATGGGGACGAGGGAACTCGGCCCTAAAATCATCCCAAAACCGAAGGCAAGCTCGAAAATGCGGACACGGCCCAGGACGGGAGACGCGATCTGCAGTCCCTAGTCGCGAGCCCTTAGTGTGCACAGCAACCCATTCCTGGGACGACAGATGGCAGAATAATAATAGAAATTATAACAACAACAATAACAACAACAATAAGAGCAATAATAATAATAACGATCACAACAGCACTAACAAAATAGTAACGACAACGAAACGATAATAGTAGCACCACATCAGCCTCTCACCTGACCTTGGACCCCCGGTCCCAGATATCACAGGAGGGACTGTTTTGGAAAAGAGGCGAACATTCTTCCAGAGAGATAAAGAGACAGCCTGTGGGGAGAGTCGTAAGCCCACGCGCAACAGGGTCGTCGACTCGCGTCTCAACTTGCGATGGACAAGCTGGGTCACGGACCGCGAACGCAGCTACCCGTGGTTGGAGGACTCCCACCCCTAGGCTCCCTCCTCACCTAGGAAACCGCCCAGAGTTTTGCCGGGGGTGGGGATTGGTATAACCAAACGGCTCCGTTAGCCCTCGCCCAGGACAAGCCGTGCCCGCTTACCCTCGCGGTGTTCCCGGGGCGATCCCAGCTCCCCTGACGCGGGGACGCGAGCCGGCAGCAGCGGCAGAGCGCTAGGCGCGAGCAATCAGCGCGTCTGTCCGTCCGTTTGTCCTACCAGCTCTGGCTCAGCAGGCTAGGGATCCGGGGGGCCGCAGCGGAGGCGGCGCCGACCGGGGACTCTGCAGGGACCGGGGTGCCCCGGAGGGAGTGGTGGTGGAGGAGGAGGCGGGAGGAGGTGGGGAAAGAGGAGGAGGAAGGAGAGGAGGAGGAGAAGGAGGAGGAAGAGGAGGAGGAAGAAGAGAAGAAACCGAAGGAAGAGGAGGAGGCGAAGGAGGAGGAGAAGCTGCAGCGGGCGCCGCGCGAACGAGTGAGCGGGGAGCGCGGGGCGAGGGCGCGGCGAGGCTGGGCGGCCGGGCGGGCGCAGGAGGCTCCGCCGAGGCAGCAGCGCCGACTCCGTTCCGCTCTCGGCTGGGATCCAGGCCTCCGGTTCCCAGGCGCTCTCCTCCCTCTGACGCACTTTAAAGAGTCTCCCCCCTTCCACCTCAGGGCGAGTAATAGCGACCAATCATCAAGCCATTTACCAGGCTTCGGAGGAAGCTGTTTATGTGATCCCCGCACTAATTAGGCTCATGAACTAACAAATCGTTTGCACAACTTGTGAAGAAGCGAACACTTCCATGGATTGTCCTTGGACTTAGGGCGCCCTGCCCGCCTTTTGCAGAGGAGAGAAAACTTTTTTTTGCCTCCCCCAAGAAACTCCCCCCTCCTCCCTGCCTCTAACTCCGACCCCCCCCCAAGCCATCTTGCCAAAAAAAAAAAAAAAAATTACCCCAATCCACGCCTGCAAATTCTTCTGGAAGGATTTTTCCCCCTTTCTCCAGGTTGGGCGCGTTTGGTGCAAGATTCTCGGGATCCTCGGCGTTGCCTCCCCCTCCCCCCTCCTTCCCTTTTTCCTTTCCTTTCTTTCTTCCTTTCCTCCCCCACCCCCACCCCAAACAAACAAGTCCCCAATTCTCGTCCGTCCTCGCCGCGGGCAGCGGGCGGCGGAGGCAGCGCTCCGCGGTCGCCGGGAGCCGGGAGCCCCGGGCGCCCGCTCCTCGGCGCAGCATGTTCCAGCCGGCGCCCAAGCGCTGCTTCACCATCGAGTCGCTGGTGGCCAAGGACAGTCCCCTGCCCGTCTCGCGCTCTGAGGACCCCATCCGTCCCGCGGCGCTCAGCTACGCCAACTCCAGCCCCATAAACCCGTTCCTCAACGGCTTCCACTCGGCCGCCGCCGCCGCCGCCGCCGGCAGGGGCGTCTACTCCAACCCGGACTTGGTGTTCGCCGAGGCGGTCTCGCACCCGCCCAACCCCGCGGTGCCAGTGCACCCGGTGCCGCCGCCGCACGCCCTGGCCGCCCACCCCCTGCCCTCCTCGCACTCGCCACACCCCCTCTTCGCCTCGCAGCAGCGGGACCCGTCCACCTTCTACCCCTGGCTAATCCACCGCTACCGATATTTGGGCCACCGCTTCCAAGGTACGTGCCACGTCGCGGGGCTGCAGCGCGCCGCGTCCTGCACTGCCCTGGGCCTGCTCGGGGTGGGCGCTTGGCGAGGCCTGAGCGGGCAATCCTCCCGCTGGCCGGCCCGCGCTCCCCGTTCGGAAGCTGGGCGGCGAGGGGCCGGGCATGGTGCTTGGTTCCCTCTCTCCAAAGCTGTGGCCGGTTCGGGGGCTGGCCTGCGGCCGCTCGACCCTTGAAAAAAGGGCGCAGCGAAGTTGTTCCCGAGTGCTTTCGGGTCGAAGTAGGCTGGGATGGCCTGCTCCGGCTGCCGGCCGCCGCGGAGGCCCGGAGCCCGCCAGGTCCCCAGGCTTTACGTCCCCTCGGCGCTGCCCTCCGGGCGCTGGCTCCGAGGGGCGCGGACAGGGCCGGGCCGCCAGGTTCGCCTTCGACTACGTTCGACTCTGTTCGCTACCGACTCCGCGCCCCTTCCGCCTAGACCCGTGACTTCTTGGTCTCCGACATTCTTTAGGCGGCCGGGGACCTGCGCGCCCGGAGCAAGTCAGGGGTTGTTTTCCCCCCCTTTTTTTTTTGGAAGCCCAGGGAGGGGCGGGAAGCAGCACCGGTCGAAACCTCCGCAGATACGCACACTCGCCACGACCTGCTCACTTGGGGCGCCGAGCGGCTGCGGCGGGAAGGCAGGTTCGGTCTGGTTTCTCGTTTTTGTTTTTGTTTTGTTTTGTTTTGTTTTTTTAAAAGAAATGAACCCAGTCGGGAGACAGGCTAGAGGGGAAGGTCTGTTTGGGTGTTTTTCTTTCTTACTTTTTTTTTTTTTTGTTTGTTTATTTTTTCTCTGGGTAGGAGGTAGGGTGGGAGGAAAGTTAAAACTCCAGAAAAGGAGGCAAGTAATCAGTTTCGGGATCGGAGCGGGGAAAAGACCTACCTCCGCCGGCAGCCGATCGATACTCAGAGACTTGTCCATTCATTAACCCTTCGCGTTCCTGTAAGAACCTAGAATCCGGTAGATGCCGTCCCCTAATTTAACAAAACCCAACCAAACCAAAACAACCAACCATTCACCCTTATTCCGGGACCGGGTTTACATCCATTCCCACCTGAATTGTGGTTAGTTCTTCTTTGTTTGGGCTTTTTGTGAATCGATTTTTCCACCCTAATGAGTGAACCCGAAACTCTCTGGCTTTGCTCACGAAGTTTAGGGCTCCCTTTCTCCATGCTCTGCCAGCCAAGTTCTTGGTCCCTGCTCCAGGCCTGGAGTAGCTGGAATGTTCCGGGGCCGTGGACAGTCCCATCGGGTGCCCGCAGCTCACTAACCCCGGGGTTTCGATCCCTTTGCTCACGTCTCCTAGTTCTCTGGAGCCGGGCAGCGGGGAGCGGGGTTTTTCTTCCGCAAGCGGCCGCGGCAAGAAAGCCAGGCGCACCCGCCTGTGAGATTTCGGTCCCCAGCCGGGCAGCAAACGACAATGTTGGTCTCTGCACTTTTTTTTGGAAGGGAAAGATTTAAATACATAATTTTAAAATAAGTCCTTGAGAAAACTCTAGTTAGCGGCCGGCCACCTCTCCCCTCTGGTCAGAGTTCCTCGAAAGGTTATTAGGAAGAAGAGAAAGCTGTTTCTTTGGGTCGTGGACGCCGATCCCCAAGTCGGTCCCTGCTGCCTCCTCCTGTGACCCAAGAGCCCGGAGCTGAGGTGGCGAGGCCCGCTGCGCCAGGGCGGCTGCGAAGCCCGCCTGGGTCAGGAGCCTGGAGACTGGTCCCTCCTGGACAGCTGCGGGGTGGGTACCGCACAGGCACAGCCCAAGCTATCCGGGCGCGGCAGCCCGGCCCGTGTCTCTTCGCGCGACTCCGGAGGGCCTGAGCCCCCAAGGGCCGACCGGCTCCGGCTACGCAAAGGCCTTGAGCGCAGTGACTTAACCAGCCCGGCTCAGGAGAAGCGCGCGGCCCCAGCCAGAACAGCCCCCTTTAACGAAACTCCTGTTTTCCCCGCAGGGAACGACACAAGCCCCGAGAGCTTCCTTTTGCACAACGCTCTGGCCCGAAAGCCGAAGCGGATCCGAACCGCCTTTTCCCCGTCCCAGCTTCTGAGGCTGGAACACGCCTTCGAGAAGAACCACTACGTGGTGGGCGCCGAGAGGAAGCAACTCGCGCACAGCCTCAGCCTCACGGAAACTCAGGTGAGCCGGGCGCAGGCGCTGCGACCCCGTCCCAAGTCTCTGGACCCATGCGGCTGGCACACAAGTGCGAAGCTCCGAGAGAGCCACCGGCAAAGAGGCCAGAAGCTAGTTCGACGCCCCCTACTCGGGATGTATACGTTGCAAGGTGCCAGGCTTCCTTGATCTCCCAAGAAGGGACTGTAAGAGCTTACCCGCCACAAGAAGTGGGGGGAGGGGGCGGCATGGGTCGCTCCTTCTGTCTACTGGGCTTGCCTTGCAGTTCCTAGCTAAGACACTTCTGCACTTTTGGTGAGAGTCTGGGGACTCGGCTGGGGTCCAGGAAGAGGGAGAGAGCAACGGGGGTGTCAGAGAGTATGGGACTCGAAGTGGGAGAAGGCTGGGAATGGGTTAACAAGTTCTGTGCCACGCTTACTTCGACGGCTCTAGTTACCCCCCTGGAAGGGATCGGAGAGTCAGATGGTGGAGGTCAGGCATCCTGGGTGCGTCAGAGGATCGGAGCTGGAAGGCTGCGGAGAACGGCTGCCTCTAGGGACAGACCCTTCCAGCGCAGCTGGGTCCCAAGGCGGGCCAAGCTCTGGCCTGCCCGGGGGCGGGGAGGGGGCTTAGGGCTACAGTAGGCGCTACTGTACTGCAGAGCCCCAGGGCGAGGTCAGAGTTCCCAGCAAACAGTAACGTTTTCGGGCAGCTGAAGTTGTAACACTTTTTCCGAAAGGCGCAAAGAGGTCGAGGCTTTTGTTTTTAAACGTCCATCCCCCACCCCGGATACAACCGAGGAGGGCCTCGCGGGTTGGTGCGGGGCCGGCCCAAGGCGCCGCCCGGCTGATTTCTCCCGGAGAGTCGAGGCTGCGGTGGTCTTTGTCCGCCTGGCTGCCCACGCTGCCTGCAGCCTTTGTGCGCGTGTCAAGCTCCGAGCGCACGGACGCGCGCCTTGGGCGAGCGCCGGGGAGAAATGAACCGTCCTCCTCCTCAATTAGCAAACTCAAAGCAAATTAAACTCAGCCTTGTTCCAGCTCGGCTTTTTCATGGGGCACTTCGGGGGACTGTGGCATTCGGGGAGAGCAAGCTGGGACCTGGACGGCCAGTCTCAAAGGAGGGAGGGGAGCGGACCTCAGAGGCCTGAGGTAGTGCTCTCTGGACAGGCCTGGAGGGCAAACGAGGTGCCGTCGCTACAATTTCCCTCACCTGTCCCTCACTAGTGGAAAGCTTGGGCAGTGTTACTGTCTGGGCTGGACGCTGGATGGGGACCACCACCCAGCTTCCTTAGGGAGGCATTGGGGATTGCAGCCCAGCCCTGCCTCATCACTCCCCAAACCCCTATCAACCGCTCTGAGGAGGCCAGGGCGCCAAGTGCCTCTGGTGGGAGGTAGTGTGACCAGGGTGGGAACGTGGCCCTGCCCTGTCCTGGGGCTGGGCAGGAGGAGGCAAGAGGGGTCCTCCCTGTCCTCTCTCCTCTTCGGCAGTTTCTCTCCTACTTCATCTTTATCCTGAGATCTTTCAGAAGCTTTCACTTCGAGCCTCTTTTCCTAACTGGAAAGGTATAGCTCCAGGCTTCTGCACCCCACTGTCCCTCCTGGCTTCCTCCGGCACTCCCCTCCCACCCACTCCTGCTCACCTGCAAGAGTCCCAGGCAAGGGGGAGGAAGCTCAATCCTGACTGCCTATCCAGGGCCCGGCCTGCAAAGGAGGCGCTGTATTTAGGCAATGCTGCCAGAACCAGCAGAAAATAGAAAGCACATTGGGCCCTGCAGGAAACTGCAGCAGCTGGAGTGAGGTCTTTCCTGCATTGGCTAGGTAGAGGGAGTTTGGGACATGTCTCTTTATTTTTCCTGACTTATTATTTTTGTAGGGATTTCCCCATGTTTGCAAGGCTTTTGCTCTCAGCAGACTGTGGGTGTCCCACGCACGGCAAGGTGAGCAGGAGCGCTGTGCACTCTGGGCCGCCTGGCCTGAGGAGAGGGCCCTGGGAGGGCCTGGGGCAGAGAGCCAGGCTTCCCACCCGCCCCACCCAGGGAGCTCTGCTCCCTGAAGGGAGGCCATGGTGAGGCCGGGCCTTAGGATAAGCTGCTGCGGGGACCGGACTTTCATAGCCTCAGACTGAACCTGAGCCCTGCGAAGGCAGAAGAGGTAGGAGGGCGCTGTGGAGGAACTAACGCGCCCTTTTTGCCTCTGGCCCGCAGGTAAAAGTATGGTTTCAGAACCGGAGGACGAAGTTCAAAAGACAGAAGCTGGAGGAAGAAGGCTCAGATTCGCAACAAAAGAAAAAAGGGACGCACCATATTAACCGGTGGAGAATCGCCACCAAGCAGGCGAGTCCCGAGGAAATAGATGTGACCTCAGACGATTAAAAACACACACGGAACCCCACGGAAACGGACAACACGGAGCAAAACAGAGACAGGGAGCGGAGGGGAAGAAGGAAAAAAAACCACCTACAAAACAAAAGCAAACCACACACACACACATTCACGGAGAAGGGGAGAGGGAGTCAGAACAGCCGCGCGTCGCAGACTTTGGACAGCGAGGGTGCAGGGTCCAGACCCCGGGCCGCGCCAAGATGGCAGAGGACCGAGGCTCCTCGATCAACATGCAACTCCTTGTCTAAAGAGGCAGCTGAATGCGTGTGTGTGAGAGAGAGACAGAGAGAGAGAAAGAGAGAGAGAGACAGAGAGAGAGAGAGAGAGAGAGAGAGAGAGAGAGAGAGAGAGAGAGAGATCCAAATGTGGCAAAGCCGAAGGCCCTCTAACAAGGGGCGCTGTTAGTCAAACGCCAGACCAGCGAGACAAGATGATTGGCAGGTATTCCGTTTATCACAGTCCGATTTTTAAAATGATAATAATGATGATAAAAGAAAAAAAAACCCAACCAGGCACAGGACTTTTTATTTTGCACTTCGCAGTGTTTTTTCCCCCAATCTTTAAAAATAATTCGGAATAATAACTATCGAAATTGCATATCCAGCCCCATCCCACACCTGTTCAAAAACTTGAATTGCATGTAGCAGTTGTTGGGCGAATGGTGTCTAAAGACAGAAAATGAATTGTAATTTTCTTTTCTTTTTAAAGACAGATTATGTGTGCTTTTTATTTGGATTTTTTTTCGAGAAATGTGCAGTCTGTAAACACTTTTTGATACCTTCTGACGTCAAAGTGATTGTGAAAGCTAAATTAAGTAGGCTCAGCGATAGTGGTCCTCTTACAGAGAAATGGGGAGTTGGATGAGGGCTGGGGGTGGGCGGGGAGGGCACCCAGAAGAGGAGTCAGGACTTGTGCTGGAAAAAATAGCTGGAAAAAAAAAAACCCCACCTAAATTAATTATATTTCTTGGACATTCCCTTTCCTAACATCCCAAGGCTTTAAAACCGCGGAGTAAACTCCTTTTGGTGGTTGGAGATATTGGCCGAGTTCAACCATTCACTGTAAAGGTCATTCCAAACTTTAAATCTCTCTGTTACAAAAACCGAAGGACTGTAGTTAACGGGATGATGTTAAGTGTGGCCAAGGACACGGCAGCAAGTTTTCAAGCACTGAGTTTCTATTCCAAGATCATAGACTTACTAAAGAGAGTGACAAATGCTTCCTTAATGTCTTCTATACCAGAATGTAAATATTTTTGTGTTTTGTGTTAATTTGTTAGAATTCTAACACACTATATACTTCCAAGAAGTATGTCCATGTCAATATTTTGTCAATAAAGATTTATCAATATGCCCTCAGAGTAGTCGTCTTGGGAAATTGAAGTGAATTTTTTTTCTAGCATTATAGATATATTATATCTCTCGCTAATTTGAGTGTGGTCCTTCCCCAACTAGGCTCAAGAAACAAGCCTCCCCACCCACAAAAGGGCCAGACTGCTGGATTCTTGGGCATTTTAAAGAGAAATGAGGGTGGAAAAGGGAGAGGATTAGGAAAACTTAAGTCTTTCAGAAAAGGGATGGAAGAAAAGTTTTCTAGCCTACTGCAAGGCCTACTGAGAGTTTAGTTTGAATTGCAGGTTCAAAATGCCTACTTCTCTTAACCTCTAGTTATTTTTTTTAAATCTAGACGTAATTATGCATTGAAGAATATTCCTCCAGGATTGGAGAAAACACCTAGCAGGATCAGAACCCTGGGACTTTTAAACTATGTTTCTGATGTGAAACCCCAAATTACAAGTATCTCTGATTCTCTCTCAATCTCTCTCTCCCTCCTTCCTCCCTTTTTTTTTCTTTCTTCTCTCCCTGTCCGAAATCTGCCCAAGGTGAAGAGGCAAGCCCAAAGGCCTCAGCAGCCTTATAAGGCAAGCATTCTGAGAAACCTCCAACTCTTAATTTTAACATTAAAGAAAAAGTTGTAACTAGTCTTGGAGGAAACTTAGCTCCCCCTTCCCCCTTCTGGGGGTACGAGGTTGTTTTTGCATGCTTCATTTGCTTCTTATCCTGATAGGCTGCATTAATCAGTTTTATTTCCATTGATAGAGAAACCTCGTCTGTTCTGTTCGAGCTACAAAGCGTCCTGCGAGCTTTTGTGAAAGTGCAAATCAGTTTAAGCAATTATCATACCAGGAATATGAAGGGGAAAGAGGAGGCCTTGCCCAGTGGTCTCCTTTAATCTCTTAATCCACGGATCCAGGGGGGCTGCCTGGACATAATTTAGGACAATCTCCCCACCCTTTACACTGTGATAAGGCCAAGTTACAATGCAGGGCAAAAATACAAGCTTTGTTAACATCCTGCCTTGAAAAGTTAAGATTAGACATTCCGTGCACGTGTGGGGACTATGAGGCACTATGGAAATTTTTCTTTCTTTTTTTTTTCCTCCCTTCCTCTCTTCTAAAGTGGAATTCATTCTTGGTCTCTCTCCCTCTCCCCCCCACACTTTATCTCTATGTGTCTCTCCTTTTTTCTCTGTCTCTCTTCCTCTTGAGAACCATTGGCGGTTTGAGGTGCATTTCTATTTAGACTCCTCAGGGAAGGTGTGTATGTTGTGGGGAGACTCGGATGCAGGAGAATGCTGGGGAGAAAGGGGACCACCTCCAGAGACCCAGGTGTGTCTCTCGAAGGGACAGGTGCTGCCCTGGGTGTTCTGGAAACTCAAGCGGGGTTTCCAGACACTTTGACAGCAAGACCCGAGACGGATGGCTGTTCCAAGCGCTTTGCGGTCACTTCTACAGTACCTTGTCCCTTTCTCCAAACAAGTTACTTTTTCTTTCTACCTACCTCCCCCAGCTCAGAATGCGTCAAACACAGAGGCCAAAGCTGTTAAGATTCAGACTGACCTTTCCAGAAGAAAATTTCTCATCTTGATAAAAGGCTTATTTCTGTAGGAACCATATATTATTCTTTTTAGTACAAGTAAAGGGGGAGGGTGATGAAGATTTTTTTTGTAAACGTCCTGTGTAGTGTAACTGCAATAAAATCATCAGAGAATACTATTAGCTTTGAAAAAAAAAAAACCTAAAAGCTTTATTACAAACCAAGCTTTGAAAATAGGGGGGATTAGGCGGCTGAAAGGGTCCCACAATGGTAGGAAGAAAAGGTTTCATGCTAATGAGGTTAATGCCCTTTGTATCTCAGGCCTCCACATCTTCATTACGCGCTATCTCCGGCTGCACCGAGCGGCTCAGAGGGCCGCAATCCACTCCAACGCCCCCTTCCCGGCCCAAAGAAGGATTTGATAGCAGCTCTGTTCAAACTAGATAATTATATCTTTTCAAGTCGGAATTAAGATAAAGAAAGTGAAGCAGAGGCGGCTCGCCTTGATCCACTGCAAACAAATTTGGCGCACTTTCGAGTCCTTCCCCCGCCTCAAAAAGGCAGGACAGTCAGCTTATTAGCCGCTCGTTTGCTTTATTAATTCATCTATTTAAAGTGGCAGGATTAGAGTGTCTAATGTGGACGCGGGCTGCCGTGGCGCGGAGGAATATAAATATTTGCGAGATGCCATCCCACGATGATTATCTGGGCGCGGGGCGCAGGGCAGGGTGCGGGGCGCGTGTGCCTTGCGAATACGTCCCCTTTTTCAGTGCGAGCGTGCTGGGCTGGAGCCTTTTGGGCAGCGGGTGCGTGGGAGTTGTGTGTCCTAGATCTGGGTCCTTCTCGTGGTACATGGATGCCCCTGGCAGGGCTCTGTGGGCTTCGAGGGCCAGGTTCTGCGTTCCTCCCTGAATATGGTGAACCGCGTGCCTGTTGTCTTGTGTCTTGCCTGTTACCGGGAATGGGGACGTGGGTTACATGTTTGATCCACGTCGGGCTTCCTTGTTGATTACTTGTGGGCCTTCCCTGTGCGTCCCCTTGTGTCAAATGGAATTGAAGAGAGAGCAAGAGTGGGTTCTCAGATTGCATTTCCCTGAGAGGGTCAAACGGAGTGTGTAATGCGTGTGTGCCCCGGCTGCATTCGCCTTCCTGCGCGGTACACGTGGGCTCAGCGTGCGTTTTGCGCCTGGGATTCTGTTCTTCCGCGCCGCCAAGGTCCGGGGGGACGCGGGCAGGGGGGTCGAGGCACTAGAACGACCCAGGTGGGAGAAACCTCGGATCCCCGGACCGTTACCCCTTTCTGCCTCTCGTTCTGAGTGTCGGGGGGCCCCCAGCTCTCTCCGACTCTGCTCCTGGCAGCCAAGCCGAGCCGGAGCGGGAGCGTTGGCGGCGGCCGGGAACCTGCCGGGCCACTTTTGTACTAGGGGCGGATTGTGGCAGGCAGAGAGCTGCGCCAAGCGAGCCAGACAGAAAGGGGGCTCGGGCTTGCGCGCGGCCTTGGGAACCTCGGCTCCTCCCCGTCCCCGCCTCGAGTCGCAGGAAACAAAGTCTCGGACGCGCGGGCCGATTGGGGAGGGACTGGGCGGCTCGGAGGCCTGGCCCTGGGCCCTGCTCCGCAGTGGGGGCATCTAGGCTGGGCTGCCCCCGTGCGTGCAGTTGCCAGGCGGAATAAGGGTGTGGATGTGAGTTAGGGTGAGAGGCTGTGCTTGCGTGTCTGCAGGGGTTGAGTGTATATGAGTTACGCCCGCGAAACAGTTGTGTGGAGATGTAATTGTGCGTCTGAGCTAAGACTTAAGTCAGGACGTATAGGTGCTAATTGTGCTAACCGCAGGAGTAAAGAGGCTGGAGAGGCCAGTGCTGCTTGTGTAGATTGTGAGGGTGTCAAGGTGTCCAGCTTTCCTTGTGCACGTAGAGCGTATTGAGCGAGGGCGCAGTGGTGAGGCTGTAATTAGAGCGCTCACAAAGGTATCGAAACGCAGTTGTGTATCGAATTTGTGTGCCAGCGTCTGATCGCTCAGTGCGTATCCGTGAGTCTGGCTGTACTTGCCGGTCTCAGACGATGGGGATGGTCGCGGCATGTGTGTGACTCTCAGGGACACTTCCCCGTGTTTGGGTGGCGGTTCCCGGGTGACGGTGCCCATGCCTCGCAGCGTTTGCGTCTTTCGGGTCCAGGCGTGTGCGTGTCTAGTGAGGAGGCCTCGGTTCGGACCTTGTTTCCGCAGCGTACCACTCGCTCCGGAGTCTGGCAAACAACAGCCATTTTTTTTTTTTTTTTTTTTGGTAACTGCATTTTTCTAGGTCGGCCTTTATTATTCCAGCAATCAGCATTTGATTTACTCGGTGCCGCCTCAGAGCTGCCGCGGGCGGGGCGGGAGAGGAAACGGGCCTGGGCCTCCGGGGCCCAGGGGCCGAGTTGCGGGGCCGCAGGCTCGCCTCTTCCGCAGCTCCGCGCCCATTTCCTCAGCTCGGCCTCCGATGTCCTTCCCCAACCAGCCCCGTAGCGAGGGGGGAAGTGGGAGTTTTGAGAACCCGCTGACCCCAGGCGTGACCCCGCTCAGGGAGGCGGCTTCTCCCGGCCCGACCCTGTACTCCAGGAAACCCGAGGCGGTGCCACGCTTGAAAGCGAAAGATCCATTCACCAGCCGCGCCCCGGCGTCTAATTGGCCTTTTGTTCATTAGTGCCTGTTGCCCGACGTGGAGCGGGTGGCACTTGGGAGGGCCCAGGGTCTGCAAGAAGGGGGTGCCAGGCGCCCTGGGCTGGGGTCTGGGTAGGGCAAAGGCGCGTCGCACTCCTCCGAGGGGGCGCCAGAGCGCGCCAAAGATCGCGCCCACGTGCAAGGATGCTCCTCCGCTGGAGGCTGGTCTCCAAGTGTCCTGGCCCACTGCATCCAGCTGCGGAAGCTCACAGCCTCATCCCTGCCCCAGCCTCCACCTGCAGACTGAGCCCACCTCTTTCCTCCGCACACTCAAGATTTCAGACCTGCCATCCTGCCTCTCCCAGCCCAGGCGCTGGCCTTGGAGCTGGGTTGGGCTCACCTGCCGCCTTTCTTCGTGCTTAGAGTTCATTTGCCCCGGTCTTACCCCAGAGAGACTCTGGGAGCCCCCTCCCTGGGTATCAACTGGCCACTCTCGTGGGGCCAGCACCCTGCCTCGCTCTCGTGGGAGCATTGAGAGAATTTTTTGGTTTCGCAGGGAGGTGTTTGGTTGCCGATTCTTCAGTGATCAGATGTGGAGGGAGCCCAGGTCTCCATCACTCCGAATTCCACGTCTCTGTTTAAATCAGTCCTCACCTTCCGGCTCCCAGTCTACCACCCAGTGTCCAAGTCAAACCTTGCCGTGCCCTCCCCTACCCCACACATACTACCCATCCGCATACTGCTGGACCCAGAGATAGTGCAGGGGTAAAGTGTCCTCTCCCAGATAAGCCCAGAGGCCAAGACGCACCTGGAGGGCCTGGGAGGTGCCTGGGATGGGGATGGGGTCGTTTAGAAAATGGCCCGAGAGGCCCCCAAGCCCGACGACTCTCCTCTTTCTCCCGGGGAGGACCGGCTTTGCCTGGCAGTGGCCAAACTGTCTGGTACCTCCAAGCTCTCCGCTCAGCCGGGCCCCAGGCAGCCCCTGTCTCCAGCTGGCTCAAGGGCCTATATATAGCCTGGGTCTCCATAGCCCTCAGCTGGACCCTGACGTCAGGAAGAACTTGATCTTGCCTGCTTCGCTCCTGCTTCTGAAACTGATCCTTGAAATGAGAGAACAGACTCTACACAATTCCCATGGCCTTGACATAAGGTACAGCGATAAATATACACCACTAATGAGCAATTACCATATAATCACCTTCCAATTAGCTCGCATAATGATGAATTAAACATTCTAGCAGGCGGGATTAGGTTTCTTACTTTGTATATTATTTACGAAGGCTATAGCTTTTGCAAAGAACCAAATATCAAATTAGATGGGGGAATTTTCACTTGGGGGTAATTATGCATTCAGGCCAGCGGCTGTGTTCTGGTCACTTGTCAAATGCAGCCTCCTGTGAAGTACTGACCAGTTCGTTTGGGCGTTCATTTTCCCCTCTCTTCTTCTCTGTTTAGGTCGAAATTGCCTTTCCTGTCCCCTTTTACTACCCTGGCGGGGTGGGAGGTTGGACGGGGGAGGGGGGCGTTGAGGGGGAGTAGGCGGGGTTTGGGGAGGGACCTCAGTCTCGAAGGGAGGGTTTGGTGCAGGCATGGAGGCCCTTCTGGCGCCTGCACCTCGGGTTCTGCGGGCTCTGGTCAAGGGTTCTCTTCCTCTCCTGGTCGAGACGGACGCCTCGGGCGCGCCCTGGGGCCTGGGAGCTGTGACAGCGTTGGGAAAAGGTCCGCGCCCACTCAGCGCTACTGCGGAGCGCGCGCACGAGGCGCCCCGCCCTCCGCCGCCAGCGCGCGGCGGCCGGGCTCCCAGAGGCCTCCTCTGGGCCGCAGCGCTGTCTACTCCGATTTTTACCCCCACTCTCACCCAAGTAACAGGGAGAGAAAGTGTGTGTGTGTGTGTGTGTGTGTGTGTGTGTGTGTGTGTGTGTGTGTTGGGGGGGGGGATACTGAAACAAACAACAAAGCTCCACTCCACATGCAGCCACCTCTCTTGTTCGGAAATGAATTTTGGCAAGAGATTAGCTCCTAATCTGATCTAACGCTGCTGACATTTGGGAAGAAGATGAAAATGGCAGCTCAATTTCACTCACAAACGGGGTCACTTCTTGGGGCTTCGCTCTGCTCCCCAGAGAACAAGGATGCCCCTCCCACCTCTCCTTTAAACGCGAGGAGCTGGCATGGAACTGGGGGTGGGGGGTGGCAGGGAGGCACCTGGGACTGCCCACCCCCACCCCCTGTCAGCTGGTGTCCTGGGGCTGGACCTTGCCCTGTCCTGGGGACTAGAAGGAGAGTGTGGGTTGGCTTTTTGCCCTCTACCCTCCCCATTTTCAGGGTACCATGATTAGGCAGAGGTGGGTGCTCTTGGGCCCCAATCCAGGGTTCTTTAGGCTGGAGATCCTCTTTCTTGTAGGCAGACCAGAGGAAGGTAAGGAAGTTTGAGGAGACCCTAGATGGTGAGGTCATTAATGCTATGTGTCCTAAGGCCTGGCTGGTGCTTTTTCCCTGTGCATTCTGTGCAAATCAAATCGCACCTCAGGACCCTGCAGCCTTGTTGGAGGGTCTGGCTTATACAGAAATCATGGCTCTGAACATGGCTCTCTCCTATTTGGCTCTAAAAGGGTGCAAGGTCCTGAGAGGTGGCAGGCAAGACTTCCAGGAGGCAGAGCTACCCTTTTGCCCCAGACACCCGCACACCCAATGCAGACCCAAGAGCTGAGTAGGCCATGTTCTTGGCTTCCTACTGGGCCCCATGGTACCTGGCCTCTCCCCTCAGCTGTGTGGGAGGTAGCCTCATCCTGGTGTCAGGTAAGAGGGAATTTGTGGAGTCACTTTGGGTGGGTGGGGGAACTGCCTGGTCACCGGATCCTGTTTTGGGGGCAGATTTCCTGGGGGTACAGGACATCATCATCGGCCCAGGCCAGGAACAAGCAGAAGAATCTGTGCCTGGGTCTCTGGGAGGGAGCATGGTAAGGAAGAGAGTTTCGTGCCTACGTTTGGCCATGTACTCTGCATGCTGGTGGTCACGGATGCATGGGTGGTGATACCTGCATGTGCTTGCATAGAGCGTAACTTTAAGCACGTGGATCACATACCTGGATGTGTAAGCGTGCACATGGCCATAATGCTGCAGCCCGCACTATGTCTGTGAAGCTTAAGAAACAGAATCTTTTCTTCCTGGTAGATGGTTGCCCTGTGGTTTGGAGAGTGAAATGTGAGCTGAATTTCAGTGAGCCCCATACCCCGAGACATCTTCCACAGTGGGGATTCTATGTTTGGATGTAATATTATTGAATGTGACTTTATTATTGAGACTCAGATTTGTTCTGAGCAGTCTCGTTCACGTGCACCTAGCTGGGGACTGCCCCATGCCTCCTTCCCAGCCCAGAGTTTTGGGATGCAACCACCACCACTATTTGCCACCACAAAGTTCCTGGACGTTATGTAAAAGGCTAGTAACCACAGGTGCATTTGCCCTTGTGAGTGAGGCTGTACATCTGGGAGTGCACATGTATGTACCAATGTTTGAGAGTAAGTGGCTGTGAACAGGTTTGCGTTTGTGGGTGAGAACCCACACGTGCATGTGTGAGTGTGTATGGGTGAACATAGGTGTGACCACAGTAGGCAGGCATGACTGAGTGTGCTGGTGAGCACTACATAAGGGGTTGGGGTGCAGCTGGCTTCTCTGTCCTGGCTCCCTCAGCCTCAAAGCACCCTCTTTGCCCAAGAGGTCTGCCTCCTAAAGGGCTTAATTTGCCCTCTCCCTCCCTGCTCCCTTTGTCCCCCCACTTTAAGTGACTGCAATTATGTCTTTCATGAAGAACAGAAGTGGTGTCTAATGCTGTAGATCACTTCAAGCAGAAAGCCGCTGCTTAGTTAAGTCAATGATGCCATGTTGATTCAGATGTCACTTCCCTAGTTGTCATCTGCAGATAGCACAGAGGGGACTTATTCAGCTCCCTAATTCAAATGTTGAAGCCCTAAGCCCCAGCACCTCAGAATGTGACCTTATTTAGTGATAGGGGTTTTTATAGAGGTAATTAAGTTACAACGAGGTCATTAGGGGTGGCGATAATCCATTATGACTGGTTTTTCTTATGAAAAAGAGGAAATTAGGACACACACACACACACACACACACAACACACACACACACACAGAGGGAAGATATTGCACTGACATAGAAAGAAGGTGGCCATCTATCTGCAGCCAAGGACAGAGTCCTGGAGTGGATCCTTTCTTCACAACCCTCAGAAACAACCGTCCTTGTCCACACTTGATCTTGGACTTCTCGTCTTCAGAACTGTGAGAAAATAAATGTCTGTTGTTTAAAACACCAATAGAATGGTATGTTGTTACAGTAGCCATGGCAAACTAATACAAATATTTAACTAAATCCTGTTTTATCAATCTTTCCAGGCACTCCACATTCCATCGCTAATTTGATTCAAATTGCATGCATAGTATCTTTTCACTGGTAGCAAATTGAGATGTACCTCTAATAGGATTCTTTTAAAAGCTCGATCACAATAGCATGATCAGTAGTAATGATTCTATTCTCTGTGAAGTGATGGCAGGCCCATTTGCAAACACCGGTGCCCTCTTTCCCATCTGGAAGATTTCCTTTCCAAGGTCTCTTTTGGTGGAGGTAATGTGAACGACTCCCCTTCCTTTATGGGGACCATGGATGTTGATGTTGCCAGTCCGGCCATACTGCAGACATTAGTAAGGCTCAGGGAGTATCAGGAGGGAGGCTGCTTCCTTATCTGGGGCCTTGGTCCCTGTGGGCATGCACCTGTCCACTCTGGGTACCAGCACCTTTAGCTACTACTTCCCTGGCTGTGTCGCAGCATGGAGTGCCCATGGGAACCAGGCTCTAGCTGGGACTACCAGGATAGCTGAGGTAGAACCTGGGCAGAGCTGCCATTCCCACTCCAGAGTCACCTCCTCAGAGGGGCCACTGGGGAAGGACCCACGAAGAGGGTCAGCCCAGGAGAATTCTCTCCCAGTTGCTCTCTGAACACTTCCAGATGGACCTTTCTGAGCTTCCTGGCACCCTGGGTTGCTTCTGCCTGGCCTGCCAGGGTCAGAGCCCTGGAAACAAACCACAGCAATGGGGCCGCAGCCTCTCAAGTAGAACTGAGCATGGCTCCCAGTTTCCCCAGGCTGTGGCTGCATTGTTAAATAGAGTCCCTGGCAAGTAATTACACCCACGGCAGCTCAGTTGCACCCTAAGCAAATTAGGTGCTGATCCGAAGGTGTAATTAAGCAATAGTGAGTGCAATTTAGTAATTGCCAGTGTCTTTCCTCACTTGTGCAGCAATTCCAGGACAAAAAAGACCTGTTGGAGAACTGTTTTTCTCCACGACCCTCCCTGTTCTAAGTCTAGGCAAAGAGAAACCGCACAGCCAACTTCTGTTTGATTTCTAAATATTGGGGGAGAAACTTTATGGATGTGTCAGGTGCTAAACATAATTAGCATTCTTTAGGAACAAAATACCACAACAACACCCTGCCTATTGTTTCTCCTTAATTATATTCTTCTGATATGAAACATTCCTTAGTGTTGGTGATGTGTTGATTAATTATCCAAACAGTTCCTTTTGAAAGTTGGGAAATGTTTCTCTGACCTCCTTCTCCATTTCAAGGAGCCAACCTCTCGAGTTTCCTCAGGATCGTTGTTGTTACCTGTGTGGGAAAGGTGGAGGAGAAATGGATCACTTGCGGCCGTGGTGGGGCCAGGCTGGCCTGTGGGCTTTCCAGGGGCCTTACGCCTGGGCGAGCAGGCCTGGTGGGCATTCTGGGCTGACCCCTGGGAGACCGATCTGCAGCTCTTCTGTGGGAGGGACGCGTGCAGGTGAGGAGGGAGCAGTTGCTGTGGCGTGTGTCCTGCAGTCTCTGCACCTTCTGATCAGGATGTTCCAGTGACTCGCTGAGTAGTCTCTCCTGACTGGCACCCCTATGGACCACTCCTTAATCACCCTTGCTTGCGTTTTGAGCCCTCCCAGCAGCCTCTGAGAACATGCAATAGGCAGCAAGTGGGGACGAGGGCTGGCCTGAGATGATCCACAGGTCCACAGCCAGGGAAAGGGCCCTGGAGCTTTTTGTCAGGTGTGTGTGGATGACACCGTGGGTGACAAGAGGAGGGGAGAAGTTGTCTCAGAGAGCTGTGTGTGTGTGGTGTGTGTGTGGTGTGTGTGTGTGTGGTGTCTGGATGTGTGTGTATGTGTATATATTGGCGTGTGTATGTTGGGGAAATGGAGCAAGAGTGGGTAGTAGTTTTTCTGTTAGGGTTACCTTTTAAGTTCTCGGTCTCGGTCCTTTGCTCATGAGGACCTAAAATGCCCTCCTTCTGTCCCTCACTGACCTGTCACACACCTTCCTTGCTCTTTTAAGGCGG
The DNA here is from genome assembly GCA_003508835.1 of Eonycteris spelaea. Taxonomy (NCBI): domain Eukaryota; kingdom Metazoa; phylum Chordata; class Mammalia; order Chiroptera; family Pteropodidae; genus Eonycteris; species Eonycteris spelaea. The sequence goes on along the minus strand of PUFA01000004.1, from coordinate 8,147,198 downwards.
TCTCCGGCCCTCTGTCTCTAGGAATTTCTACCAGGACGATTGCCCTATCTGTCCCTCTAGGGCCTCTCTCCGTACAGAGCCTGCCATTCTTCTGTCCCAGATCAATCCAGTCTCTCCGGTGGTTTCTAAGAATGCTGTGGGAGCAGGGCCGGTCCTCATCCACCTTGGTTGCTCCTCAGTGTCCGGTTCTGGCCAGAGCTGCTGTCCTTTCCTCCTTTATCCCTACGGCTCTCACCTCTCTGCTCCCTCTCTCAGCCCTGGCCTTTTCGTGTCTCTTCTGCCCGCCTCTGTGTGTTTCTCTGTGTGTCTATCTTTCCTGCTTCATTACAAAAAACATGTTCGAAGTGGCCCACCAGGAATATAATTAAACTCAATAATATATATGAAGTATGAACAAATTATAATGTAAAAAAAAACAGTAAAAAATCAATGCCAGGGAAACCATAAATTCAAAGAGTCAAGGTGGGGGGGGTTGATTTAGAATGTGGATATACTATGTGATACTATTATGGTTTCTGCTAGCAGTGGTTATTGAATGTGCCATGTGCTGGGCTCTGAACTTTATGTTTACGATCTTATTTTATCCCTCAATAGTAACCGCAGAGATGGGGACTCTCATACTCCCCTGTTTCTAGATGAGGATGCTGAGCTCAGAGAGGGTCAGAGTCTTGCCCGAGAACACACAGCGAGCACATGACGGAGCAAGCATTTGAGCTGAGATTGCCTGGCCTCAGACAAGTCCATCTGCAGCCTGTACCAAGGAGTGACAGGCTCAGCCTGGGGCTGAGGGGGAGCTCACTGGGGGCTGCAGCAGTCCGGGGAGGTTTTGGGGAGCAGGGTGATGGGAAGGGTGAAGAAGGAGGTAAGATGATGGCAACCTTGCCCAACCCCAGAATGTCGGGAGGGAGATGGAGAGAGTTGGGGGACGTAACGAAGGGCAGGAGGCAAGGCCAGGCAGGAGTTACAGGTTCTTAGAAACAGGGAGAGGGAGAGCAAGCAAGCACACCCAGCCAGAGGGTCCTCAGAAGGCAGATTCCGACTGGCAGGGTGGCCCAGACAGCCCTGAAGATAGGAAGCAGAGTCCCTCAGCCCCCCTCTGCACAGCAGGGGGAGGCCTCCTCAAGGAGAGGAAAAAGAGCCTTGTCTTGGGGCACACCTGGCTGCCCACGGGCCAGGCGTAGGGTTTCAGGAGCACTCGATAACATGCCTGGGGCAGTCCCCTGGGGAGGGGGCGTACCCTCTCCGCCCATATCCAGTCCCTTTACTGGCCGCCACCAAAAAACTACTTACTTTCCTGAAAGCAAGTGAGTACACAGTACACCTGTGTGGTGTCGGGGCACTGGGACAAATGGCTGCTGAGTTACATGAATGGACGGAGCTGAGGACAGTGGAGAGGGGTGGGGCTGCTAGTGGGTGGATCCTGGAAAACAGAAGAGAAAGTGTCTGTCTCAATGGATGAGCTGAAAGGAAGAGTTTACAAGGTAGAAACAGGATCACTTCCCTCCCCGTCTGGGGCATCGTCAGTCTTGGAAAATCTCTTAGTGAGGTGGGTTTTAAAAAGGTAGCTAGCTGTAATCAATGACTTGGGCCAGAGGAGTAGTGGCTAGGAGCTAGGCTGCCCTTGGCTTGGGAGAAAGAGGTCAGACCCTGGTCATTAAATTACGGTCCCTCTCACAGACCCTCACTCAAGCCAGCCGTTCTGACCTCTGAAGAAATGGCTGTATGTAGAACCCAGTGTATTTAGTATGAAGAATCCAGTTTCCTACCGTAGTTCAAAGTGCACGTCCACTTAAAGTGGCCACTCACGTAGCAGGTGTCTGACCTGGGCAAGTTTCTTGGCCTCTGTTTCTTCACTCTTAAACGAGGTCAATAATCAAACTTACAGCATGGCAACTCCATGTTGGTGGTGAGTGGAAGTCATGTGACTTGGTCTTAAAGTGTCGGATGACTTTGAAAAAGAAGGCTATGGTGGTCAGGGTAGGCTTCCTGGGGAGGTGAGGTTCAGGCTTTGGTCCTGGCTCACTCCTGGTCCAGTGCGCTCTGTTCACCATCCTGTGTTTGCAGGCAGGCCTCATAGGAGTGTGCTCTCTGTGAGCGGCCCTAGCCATGTGCTCAGGTATTGGACAGAGGCACCCAGATAGAAGAAGTGAGTGTCCATGGCCAGGCTGCTCCAGACCACCTGTAACCCAGCAGAGAAGAGACAGGGAAGACCCAGGGGTTTGCCATCCTGTGGCCCTGGCTGGAAGGCTGCTCTGCTGAGGAGTGGAGAACCAGCCCCTCCCTGCCTTCAGTGACCCGAGCTGCCTACTGTGGGCTTGGTCCTACTGCACGGGGGGGAAGACGCTCTCCTTGTCTCAGGGATCCCATCTGGTTTTATATTCATGTGTAGCAGTGATGAATGTTACTGGAAAAACAGAAAAAGGCAGGAGAAACGTACCTCCTCCCGGAACGAACGTTTCATCGCTTCATGTCCGGGCTGCCTGACTGATGGAACTTGACATTCGGGGCTCATTAGTGCGGGAGTTCCCATACCGTGAGCAGCCTGCTGCTGGGAGGGCACAAAGGAGCTTTAACTTTGCTCTCAGTGAGAGACTGAGCTTCCAGGGAAAGCTGTCCGGCAAGGCTGACTCCCGCCTTGGGGCTCTCCCTCTCGCTTGGTGGAGGCCCAGCCAGACTCCGTGTGGCTTTCCTCTAGGGAAGTGGTCCTTCCAGGTCCTGGAGACCAGCCATGGGCCACTCCTCCCCTTCCTTCTGCCTGGTCAAGACCCTGGATTGTCAGAGTTGGAAGAGATCTCAGCCAGTCCTACGCCCACCGTTTACATGTGGGGAAGCTGAGGCCCAGGGATAGAAGGGGTTTGCTCAGAGGCACCCAGCATGTCAGGGAAACAGCGGTTGCAGACAAGAGCCTGGGCTCTGAAGGCAGAAAGACGAGGCTCCTCACTGGCTGTGTGACCCCAGCCAGTAGGTGCTCAGCTCACAAGACCACCGGAGGGGACTGAGAGAACGTACCCAAAGGACCTAGCACTGCACCCAGCACAGACTGGGGGCTCCAGAACACCCCAACTGAATGAATGAGTGATGGAATGTTGGCCTGTCAACGTCTCCAGATCTGGTCCCCTCTGGAGCTCGCCTCTGAGGCAGCAGGAGCGTGAGGCTTGGAGGCAGCTGCTCTGCTTTCTTCATCAGCAAAGGGGGATCTGCTACCGAGCCTCATCCTACCTCCATCTATACACCCCAACTTCGGCCGTGTTCCTCACCACCCGTTGGACAGGCAGGAGCTGTAGAACTACCCCCATTGTGGAGGTGAGGAAACTGAGGCCCCGAGAGGATAAGCGACTTGCCCAGGTGATCGTCAGCAAAGCCAGGGCTTCAGGCCAAACCCCGGGCTCCCCGACCAGTCCTCGTGCAGATAGTCCTTCCGTCCCAGGCTGGAAAGAGTGTGGATGAAATTAAACAAGTCAGATTAAGAAAGGCAGATTCTCAGCCTTCCTTTCCCCTGCCCCGGGGATCAGCTGCGCTTTCCTCTGTCAAGGCAGAAGCAGCCCTTTGGGTTGAGAGTGCATTGAGTTTCCACCCCACAGATCTGGGTCAGGCATTAAGCCTAGCTCCTGGAGAAAGGGAAGGGTCCCCAACCACAGGATGGGCAATGTGGGCAGGGGCTGCGAGGTCCCGTTTAGGCTGGCTCCAGGTAAGATGTGCATACTTTCCTCCCCAGGACCTCTCACACAGCCCTGGACACACAGCCCTCACCACCTGGCTGGGTGTCCTGGTGATTAGGATTTAATGAAGCAGCTGCAGATTGCTCAGCAGGCTGGAGGCCATTCTTCACAGCCTACAGAATGTACCTCTGCCCTGGTGGAGGCTCTGAGTTTTGTGTTTCTGGCCAACTTGCCTCTTGTATATCTATTTGGAACCAGCAAATACCCCCAGAACATTTTATTGGGTTTTTTGAATAAGGAGTTTTAACAGCCTGAAGTGCAAACATAGAAGCCGTTAGGGAGAGAGAGTAAATGAAGTCAGCCAGGGCAGTGTGCAGGGGAGAAAGAAGGAAATCCCAAGCTGAGTTTGGGAATAGAGCTTGAAGATTTTAGAGACAGCAGGCTGCATCTTCCAGGACAGGAGCCCTCCACCCCGACCCCACCATGGTTAATAGAACACTTCGTCCACATAATTCTTCTACTGAAAGCATACACCACCCCTAAGAGAGGGATGGTTTGTTTATTATTTGATTTTACAGATGGTAAAACTGAAGCTCAGAGAGGTGCTGAGACTCGCTCAAGATCACACAGCGGAGAACGGGCAGGGCTGGGATGCCTGCCCAAGCCCGGTGTTCTCTTCCTGACTCCACAGTACTCCCCCTGAAGTCCTTGTTTCCATTCCTGAGTTAAGTCTCAGCAGTGGTGCCAGAGCGGGGCTGTAGAAGCTCTGGTCCGATCCACAGGGACCCCTTCCCCTCTCAGTGTGACCATCAGCTTCTGCGTGCTTTGCTTCCAATGGCTCTCACCTGCAACCTTCTTTGGAGGCAGCCTTTGAGCTATTGAAGCCATTCGCCCAGGCAGAGGGCTGAAAGTGCCTGAGAGTGAACTGGGGTGGTCCATAGCCAATGACTGACTGGAGCCGGAGTATGAGAGCCCAGCTCCCTCTCCTGGAGGCAAGACAAACTCCGAGGGGTAATTTACACCCCAGAGTTCCCCCATGGGATCAGGCTGGCACCGGGACTTCACCTGGGATGGCGCCCTGTCCTGCTAAATCCACTCCCTCTAGTCTCTCCTAGGAGCACTTACTAAACCACTTGTGAATAAATTCTCATCTCCAAGTCTGCTTCTGACAGGTGCTGAGCAAGGAAGGGCTTGAGGATCGAGACTGTGAAAGGAGACGGGATCACTCCGGGGGTGGAGGGCGGGGAAAGGCTCCTGCCTTGCAGTGTTTGCCATTTTCCATGGTGTGGGTATTTCCACCATGGCCCATTCCTGCTGATACTGCGACATCACTGAAGGTGGAGATGGGCAGAGGTGCACCACTGTAAGCCAGTGTGAGCGGGCTCCAGCAGACCGCTGCGGGTAAGCTACCTGCGTGTCTCTAACATCTCTATCTCCAGAGCTGGGTTCTAAGGGTCGGATCTTGACTTTTCTGGTGTCCAGGAAGAGTAATGAGTCCCTGGATCCATTTGGCCATAGCCCACTGGGTATTATACTGATAAGCTAAGGACCTAGATTTCATTGTGAAAGTCAATTGTCCCCACGGAGTGGACATCTCGCATCTCCCTGCTCTGGGACATCACAGTGCTCACCCACCTTCCTCAGTGTTCGATGCTACTGGTCTGGAGTCTGCATAGGGCCCATTCCTGCTCTGATGCCATGATAACCCCCTACATGTGGACAGAACTTTACAGTTTGCAAAGCGTTTTCCACCGCCATCTTCTCATGTATTCCTTCCACTTGGGTTGGTTGTGGGGGTGCGATCACCACCTTACAAACAATAATCCAAGGCTCAGGGAGGTTTACAGACCCTCTCAAGGCCACACTGGTAAGTGGCGGCAAAGCAGGGCCAAAATCTCATGGGTCCTGTGGTCCAGTCAAGTACATTTTTGTCTATTTTCGGCAGATTGAGCATCATAAATATTGAAATGTGCACCATAAATTGAAAGCTGCGTTAAAATCCACATGCCTGGCTTTATCCATTTAATTTGCAAATTAAAAGTTCTGGCAACTTATATTCAATTTTTGGTTTTCAGTAGTAGGTGAAAACTGGGAGATTTGCGGGGAGGAGGGGACATGACACTGTTCAGAGGTGATTCAGCCTCTCCTAAACCCAAACACCTTTATAGCCCAGGTGACCACGGAGAGGTAGACAGAGGTAATATTTCAATCGAAGGCGGTTCAGGTCAACAGCTTCTTTAGTCAAGATGATAAAGGTATTTATTACAGGAAATCCCTGGCAAGGATGATCTCTGCTTCTCAAAGAGACAGCAATAAAGGCAAACTTTTGCCCCGAGCAGTGGACTTCTGAGGGCTGATCTGCAAGGCTCTGGCTGAGGCAGCATTCACATTCCTGCTGGAGATGGAATCTGCTCTTTTGATTAGGGACTTGTGAACGGCACACACCCAGGGTCGGGTCGGGAGATTTATACCTGTGACTTCACTTGCGATATGCCCTCCTCTCAGCTCCAGGACGGAACAGCTGCAGTGTTTGACCAGACTTTCAGGAAAGATAAAGCTGCCATCCGCCAGACACACCACCCACCTGCACATTCACACCCACACTCTTGGTTTTCTTCCAGGGCAGCGCTAACATGTGCATTGCCTGAACGAATGCTCCCCAAAAATATCTGCTGGGGGAATTTGTTAAAAATACAGATGCCCAGGTCCACTTTCAGTGTGACTCAATAGATTGGGAGGAGTATGGTATTAAGAAATTATAGTTTTAAGGAGACCACAGGGGAGTCTTATGATTGGATCCATTCGGCAGGTGTGGCCCAGTGCTTCTGGAACTACGGTAGGTGTCCGAATCAGCTGCAGGGCTCCTTAAACAGAGCGCTGATCTTCTTATCTGGGCCTGAGAATCTGCATTTCGGCACACTCCCAGGTGATGTGATTGCTGCTGGTGTGGGGACAACACTTTGAGAACCACTGGTGCAGACAGGCCCTGAAGCCAGACTTAATCCATGTAAGCCTCAGTTTCATCATCTGTAATGTGGGGTAGCTCAGAATAGCTACCTCTTAAAGGTTGTTATAAGGATTAACTGAGTTAATACTTGAAAAGCTCAGCGGTACCTGCTGCATGCTAAGTAGTGTGATGTGTTTGTTCAGTAGTAAAACAAAACACGGGCCTAGATGATGGGCACATTTTCATTCATGCGCTCGGTGAATACTTAGTGACGTCTCCCCTGTGCTGGAGCCATCGTGAATTAAGTGTGGCACCACGCAGTGGTGCGGGAGGCAGACACAGTCCCTTCTCCTTCTGTGGGGAAGAGTGGTGGTTTTTGGTTCTGGCCAATGTGTTCTTCCAGCCGGTCATTCTTGGGAGCCCATTTATCTCCCCAGACCTTAAAAACAGAATGAATGATATGATCACCATCAGGACTTGTCCCCACTGTCCTGGTACCCTGGACTTTGCCTTCCCAGCACTCATCCTAGTCCTTAACCACGCATCCATTCGCGTGGTGGTTCAGCAGCTGCTTCCTTGTGGAGGGCATGCCTGATAGGGGCAGACTCTGTCTCTGGGCTCATTCTTGCTGGGTCTCCAGCTCGTGGTGCAGGGCCTGGCACATTGTAGCTGTTCAGTGAATTTGCCGAATGGGTGGGATGGATGGATGGATGGATGGATAAGTGGATAGATGGATGGACAGACGGATGGGGCCTGGGTCACTCCCAGCCTCTCCCAGGTGACCACAGCAGTTTCCGGTCAGGCTTTCCCACCTCCATTCTTTGTCCCTTCAATCCGTTTTCCCCACGGCAGCTGCAGAGATGGTTCTCAAACTGAGGTCTGTCTGACCTGCTCACGCGCCTGCTTAAAACCTCTTCCGTGGCACCTCTTATAATAATTTTCTTCTATGGACCATATGTAGACCAAATTCCATGACTTTTGAATTAGTTCATGTCTCCATTTACAAATAATCAAAGCTACATGACTGTCAATGGAATTGCTGGTTAGGAGGAGATAAGTACTAATAAAGTTTCAGCTTAAAGCAGAGAAACTTAATGTCTTATTGAACTATGAAGATTTACCTTGGGTAAGTGTATGGTTCCTGCCAAGCTTCTAGAATTGCTGAACATAGCTCATAAATACTCCTTCCTCAACAATGCCTGCTTAGTCAGGGGGCAGGGATGCCTGGTGGGGAAACCATGTTGTGATTAGGGAGAAAAGGCCAACTCCTTAGCCTGGAGTATAGGGCTCACGTACTTGGTCTGATCCTCCTTTCTGAGTTTTGCCTCTCGCTACTTCCCTGTAACTGTCCGGTCATGGGTGTCCCCCTGACCAGGTGGGAGCCATCATAGGGCCGGAGTCTAGCCCAGAACAGCGTGTGCTCAGTAACTGGAATAAACGAGTAGTATAATATACCACAGATTTACTTTTAAATTGTCTTTCCAGATTATTTTTCTCATACTTATAATTCTAATTTTTCCAATTTAATACGCAGGTAACCTTTATGAAGACTATCATTTCTCTATCTGGGTATTCATCTACATATAGTAGGGAGCTAAAATGTTACTCACCAGGAGGTTAGAAAAAGACAGGAGGAGGCCAGGACAGTGGGTTTCTTTGAAGGGAGTGGTTGGAATGTGGTAGATTTCCCCATTTCACAACCTTTTCTGCCCCACCCTCCCTCCCACTGCTGCCCCAGGGGTGGTATTTACTCCTTACTTCAAGCCAGGGGAGGCAGGCTCAAGGGGGACTACTCAGAAAGCTTGACATCTGTTCCCTAGAATTGGGGGCCTGATCATATGAGCATTCCCATAGGACAAGGGGACCTACAGTTGGCTGGTGGGACAATGTGACCCCAACTTGAACATTTGAAAACCCAGGGGATGAGGTGCCCTAAGTAGGAGGAGACATTCCCAGTAGAAATTACTTGAAACAAACCAGAAAAGGCACCATCCCCCTCAAGAGAAAGAGTGAGTTTTGAACAGAGTCAGCAGCCCATGACTACATCTGAACCAGGAAATCCTCTTCTTCTTCCTCTCCTCCAAACCCAGGGACCTCATGGGTAGTTGGGGAGTAGAGTGAGGAGATGCTTAAGGTAGGGAAATGGAGAAACAATGGAGTCCTCATTGCTCATGGCAGCCTCCCTGGCTAAAACCGGCCTGAGCTGGGGAAGCCTGCACTTCGTGAGGTAGACAGTGAGTAATTATAACCCTGGGCCTGGCATTTTAAATAACTGTAATGAGACTGTGCGTCAAACTGAAAGTGACCACAAGACCGTTTGTTATCTAAGAGTGACCAGAAAAGTGATGGGACCTGACTGAGATTTTTATCCCAGAGCACAAATTCCCTGCAGAGCTGGCTTAAAGGGACAGTGAGCTTGGCCTGGGGGCAGAGGGGAGTGGGCAGAGTTTGGAGAAAGTTGTTCAATATAATGGTTACACAACTACATTTACAGAGACACATGAAAACATATATACATAAATCCACATATATAACACAGATCTGTATCAATATATGTATATACAATATAGCCACGCGTATAATACGCGTATAATGTATCTATAGGTACAAACTACCATTTTTGAGAATCCGTTTCTGTATATGTTCTAAGCCAGGCCTTTTTACATGTATTAGCTTTAATCCTCCAATAAGATAAATATTATCACTATTTTACAGATGATAAAACTAAGGATCATGGATATGGTATCTTCTATATCAAGCTCGCATAGCAAGTGGCAGACCTACAGTTCAAACCTAGGTCCCCTCCCTCATCCAGACCACATCTGTAGCTTCCCTGAGCTGGGTCTGTCCCCAGGGGCCAGATCTTATCCATAACTTGTAGATATGTCGATTCCTGTCTCTATACTGAGATTTTTCTCTCTCTGCATGGATAGGTTGCGATTAATTGATGTGCTATTAGTTTGGGCTAAAGGTTCCCCCTCCCCCTTAGCTTAGTCAGGTGTCAGTTGGCTTCTCTAACAGCACAAAGTCACATGACTTAGAGCACATGGAGAAAATGACAGAGCTATGAAAACCTTGGTGAAAGGCAAGGTGGGCATGGCACAGATTATTTGGTAAAATAGGTCCATTTGTCCTGGTGAATTTACGAGGAAATACGTTTCCCTCCTTCCTTCCTTCTGGCCCTCCCTGCAAGCTGCCCAGGTGGCCAGGAGGAGTCCTTTATCCTTGGACAGTCACCTCCTAGAGACCATGAGACCATGCACAGACCGCGAATGGCACTGTTTTAGGTATCTAAATCTGCTTTCCCCAAAGCAGGCTGTAAACCCATGGCACTATGCCGGGGAGGTGGGGAGACAGCTGGGTGCATGGGGGTACGGCCTGTACACTTGGTTTAATGCTCTGCTGTCGTCATCTTGACATCCTTTAAGTAAGGTGCGCTGCATTTTCATTTTGCCCTGAAAATTTTGTAGCTGATTCTGCTGGGGTCACCTCTGTCTGACATACTCATGTCTCCTCCACAGTGCCTTGCACCAAAGCAAATTCGGCCTGAACCATGTTGTGTGTGAAATTGCTAAACAAACAGCAACAGGCCTGAGCTGTCTGTCGGACATGGTTGGCGCAGAATGGCGTGCGCAGGGTGGAGAAATGTGTATGTTACATAGGGAGGGACCTTGCATGCAGGATTCTGCCCAAAGGCAAAAAAAAAAAAAAAAAAAAAATCTGTTAACTGGGATCTCAATCAGGAAGTTACTCTTTCAACCAGAGGAAAAAGATAAATTACTCCCCTCATTCCTATACCAGAGATGAACCCCAGAAACAAATACACAGACCCAGACATCTGGCCATAAAACCTTGAAAACAGAAGCCATCCCCCTGGGTAATAAGTAATTAGCAGCAGATATTTTACTGAAAGGATTGAAGGGATGCAAAGCTTCCTCAGCAAAGCAATTGACAGAGAACTGGCACTTGTAGTAGACTCTGAACAAGCATATAGGCAATGACAATTAATGTTCTGCAAATCCCGAGGGCCCTACGTACCAGGTGACTGGCCATCTGCATAGCTGGGCTGACCAGAAAAACAGAAATCAGGTCATGTATTTATAACAGAGGGAATGTAATACACGGAATTTGTCACACAGGTGATATGGAGGGGCTCAGAGGACAGAGTTCAGTAAAGTAACTCAGAGATCAGCCAGCATAGGAAACCACTCCCACCTGAACTTGGAGAAATAAAGGTAAGAGACGACGTTACTGGAGCCCAGTGTGACCTGGAATCAGGCAGGCCTGCTCAGGGAAGCTGGACCTATGCGGGAGCTGCTGCTAGAGGAGACACCCAGGCAGAGAGCTAGGAGAAGAAACACCCTGGCTTCTTCCCCCAGCCCTCCATCTCTCACCGGTGCCTCCCCTTGGCTGAGGCAGGGGTTTGGGAAATGTAGCCTATTGCGTCACCTCTTCAGTGATAGCAGCAGCTCCATTTCCTTCTTCTGTGAAGTGTCTGTTCAGATCTTTTGCCTGTTCCCTACCCCTCAACTGGATTGTTTATCTTCTTATTGAGTTATAAGAGTTCTTTACATATTCTGGATGCATATTCTTTGTGAAACATATATGTCGTGAATCTTTTCTTATAGTCTGTTGCTTGCCCATTCTTTTTCTTAATAGTGTCTTTTGAAGAGCAGAGTTTTAATTTTGACAAAATTTTATCTTTTCTTCTAGAAATTTTGTAATTTTAGCTTTTATATCCAGGCCTATAATCCATTTTGAACTTATTTGGTTTTTTTTGCATCTAGTATGCTCTAGTTCAAGGTTCATTTTTTTCTATATGAATATCTACTTATTGCAGCGCTGTTTGTTGAAAGGATTATTCTTCTCCCCATACAATTAACTTGGTGCCTTTGTGAAAATCAATTTACCATTGTGTAGGTTTATTTCTGGTCTCTGTATGTCTGTGTTTACTCTAATACCATACTGTATTAATTACTGTAGTTTTCTATAGTTTTCTAGTAAGTCTTAAAATCAAGTAATGCAATTTCTCCAACTTTATTTTCCATGTTTAAAATTCTTTTGGCTATTCTAAGTCTTTTGCATTTCCATATACATTTTAATTCTCAGCATGTCAATTTCTACAAACATGCCTCTTGAAGTTTATTGAAATTGTATTGTCTAGATTAATTTATGGTAAATTAACAGTGATGATATTGAGCCTTTCAATCTGTGAACATGGTATATTCCTCAATTTACAAACTTTCTTCCAAAAGTTATTAATTAATTTTTTTCAGCAATGGGCAATGTTTTATAGGTTTCGGTGTAGAGGTCTTACATGTATTGAACTTTTATTTCTAAGTAGTCTGTTTTTTTTTTGATGCTGTTGTAAATTAAATTTTTTTTAAATTTAATATTTTGTTTCCTATTAATACAATTGACTTTTGTATATTAACTTTGAATTCTGTGATTTGATAAATGTTTATTAGTTTTCATAGCTGTTTCATAGATTTATTAAGATTTTCTACCTAAGCAATAATGTTATCTATAGAGACCCTTTACTTTCTTTCTTACACATTTATTTCTTTATATTGCTTTATCGCACTGGTTAGGATCTCTAGCACAATATTGAAGAGAAGTGCTGAGAGACACAGAGAGAAAATTTTGCTTTTTTTTTCATCTTAAGGAGAAAAGTTTCGACTATCTCACCCTTAAGAATGATTACAGCTGTGAGATTTTCACAGATACCATTAATTCATTAGGTCAAGGAAGTTCCCCTCCAGTCCTAGTTTACTGGAATTTTTAAAAATCATAAGTGTGTTTTGAATTTTGTAAAATGCTTTTCTTGCATCTATGAGATAATTATATAACTTATCTCTTTTATTCTGTTTGTGGTGAATTCCAAATTAAAAAAAAATCTTTCAATCTTATTTGATTGTAATGCATTATCCTTTTAAAAGCAGCTGGATTTGATTTGTTAATATTTATTCAGACTTTTTATGTGTATGTTGATGAGGGGTATTAGTCTGTTTTCTATTCTTGTGATGTCTGGTTTTGTTATCAGATAATGTTGGCTTCATAGAATGAGTTGGTAAGTAGTCCTTGTTTCTTAATTTTCTGAAAGAGGTTGCATAAGATTGATATTAATTATTCTTTAAGTGTTGATTAGAATTTAATAATAAAGTCATCTGGGTCTGCAATTTTCTTTAGTAAGTTTTGTTCTTAGTGTGAATTCAATTTATTTAATACAGAAACCAAATTTTCTTTTTATTCTTGCGTCGGTTCTGATGATTTTTGTCTCTCCGGGAATTTTTCCATTTCATGTGGGTTGTTGAATTTACAGGCATGAAGTTGTATATACAATCCTCTTATTTATTTCTTTATGATCCTTTTAATGTCTGTAGGATCCATATTGATGTCCCTTCTTTTATCTGTCCTGGATATTTACGTTTTTTCCCCTTGTTCAATCTAGATATAGTTTTATCAGTTTTATTTGTCTTTTCAAGTACTAGCTTTTGATTTCATTGATTTTCTTTATTATTTAAAAAGTTTTTATATTATTAATGTTTATTCTTATGTTTATTTTCCCTTTATTCTACTAATTTATTAGCTTTTCTTTAATTTGGAAGCTTATAGATAATTTGAGACTTTTTTCCTTTCTGATATAGGTACCACAGTTATCAATTTCCTTTTAAGCGCTATTTTAGCTGCATAAAACTGATTTTTGTATGTTGTATTTTTACTATCATTCAGTTTAAAATATTTCTTTTTACTTCTCGTAATTTCTTTTTTATCCATGGATTATTAGAAATGTATTGTTTAATTTCAAATACTTGGGAATTTTCCAGGTATCTTTTTGATTTCTAATTTAACTCTGAGAACAGATTCTATATAATTTTCAATCTTTTTACATTTTTAAAAATGTTTTATGACTTAACATTTGGTGTATCTTAGTGAATATTCCATGAACACTTGAAAGGAATATAAATTCTGCAGCTGTTGAGTTTAGTGTTCTATAAATATCAATAATTCAGTTGACTAAGAAAGTTCTTCAGATATGCTATAAAATTACTGATATTATACTTGTTCTATTAATTAATGAAAGAGGAGTGTTGATGATCCATTCCTCCTTTCAGTTCTGGCAGGTTTTGCCTCATGTAATTTGAAGCTGTTATTAGGTGCATACACATGTAATATCGTTATGTCTCATAGATGAGTTGGCACCTTTATTGTTATGAAATCTTCTTTATATGTGGCAACATTTCTTTTCCTGAAGTCTAGTTTGATGTTAATATTGCCATTCCAGCTTTCTTATGGTTATTATTGTCGTGCTATGTCTTTTCCATGCTTTTAATTTTAATCTCTCTGTGTCTTTACAGTTAAAGTGTGTTTCTTGAACAGAATATAGTTGAGTCCTGAGATTTTTATTTAGTTAGATAGTATCTGCCATTGAATCGGTGTGATAGTTAATTTAAATTCAATGTAATAACGACGTGGTTGGATTGAAGCTTGTCATTACACTTTCTGTTTTCTCTTTGTCTTACTTTTTGTTCCTTCTTCCTGATTTTTCTTGGATTAGTTGAGTCATTTTTAACATTTTATTGTCTTCTCTATTGGCTTATTAGCTATACCTTGTCCCTCCCCCATTTTCTTTTCCTTATGATTGCTCAAGGGTTTATAATATCTATCCTTAACTTATAAAAAAATCTGCTTTCAAATAATATTATGTAACTTCAGATAGTGTATAAGTCTTATAACTATACTTCTCTCTCTTGTCTTCTGTGTTATATTGATATTTATCTTATTTGTACATGTGTTATAAACCCCACGATATGGTGTCATTCTTTTCTTTTAGTCAATTATCCTTTAAGATTAAAAATGAGAAAAACCGTTATATATTTATCCACATATTTACCATTTCTGGCACTTTTTATTCCTTTATGTAGATAGATCTGAGTTTATATCTGGTATTAAATTCTTCTAGTTTGAAGGAATTCCTTCATTTCATGGCAGTAAAGATCTGTTGGCTATAATATTTCATAGCCTTTTTTGTTTCTTTTTTGGGTGGGAGTTATAAAAATATCTTTATTTTGTTTTCCATTTTAAAAGTGATTTTTGCTAGATAGAGATTTTAATCTATATCTGTCCATCTATTTATCATATACCTATCTTACTTTCAGCACTTAAAAGCTGTTATCCTACAATCTCCTACATTGCATTTTTCTTACAAGGTGTCAACAGTCCTTGTTGCTTTGTTCCTCTGTTAAGTTTTATTTCTCTGATGTTAAGATTTCTCTTTATTTGTTTCCAGGAATTTTATTATGTTGTAGCCTGGTGTTGTTTTCTTTGTTTCATCCTGCTTGGGAGTCATTGGGATTCTTGGACTGGCAAATGGAATGTGTCATTAAACCTAGAAAAATTTAGCCATTTTTTTCTTTGCATATTTTCCAAATTCTGGAATTCTAAGTATATGCATGCTAGACTGCTTAAATATTGTTCTGCAGGTCACTGAGGCTCTGCTATTATTTTTTCAGCCTTTTTTTCCCTTTTATGTGCATCAGATTAGATGGTTTCTGTGGTCCCATTCTCGTTTGCTTTTCTTTTGCTGTGTCTAACCTGCTGTTAAGTTTCTTTCCTTATTTACAATTGTTTTACTCGTTTCAGTGACTGAAGTTTACTTCAACAATCACCTGAGGGCTACGCTGCCAAGCCCTGCTGTCTCGAGTAGGGAAAAAATGACAAAAGCTGAAGGTTTCGCGTGGATGACCCTAGCTGACAGTCCAGCCTACCAGGCCCAGAACTCGGTGGGAACGGGGGCTTCAGCGTCGTCCTCGTGACGTCACCACGTCGGGCGCGTTGAAAATGCTTTCTCCGCACCGCAGGAGGAGCCAGGCACACTGCCTGAGTGTGAGGCTGGGCCAGGAAGCCTCGCGATGTGGGGCGCCGCCCTTTCCGAGGGCGTCACCCGGGCTAGACGCTGAAGCCCGGGTGCTGGGGCTAGGAGTGGCCCTGGGAGGTGGGTCCAGAGCGGCTCACTGGCTGGCATTGGCACCCGTCTGCTTCCCAGTCTCTGGAGTGTGCGGAGCTGAAAGAGAGATGGCGAACCTCTGCTGGACGAGGCGGCTTTGGTCAGAACCCAGGACTCTCAAGGTCAGTCATCGTACTCACTGCGGCCTGCTTTCAAGGTGTTTTTATGTGAACTTTTCATTTTCTATATTTCTTATTTCAGAAGTTTTATTTTATTCTTTCGATATTCTCTATTTCCTCCTAATTATGTAATTTAAAAAAATATCCTTAAAACTATTCATAGTGGTTATGAAATTTTTGTCTGCTGATTCTATCGTCTAGACCATTTGTGGGTCTCTTTTTGTTGGCTTATTTTTCTCCTGATTATTGCTATTGCTGACGTTTTCTTGCTTCTTTGCTTGCCTAGTGATATTTGATTGGATACTGGACGTGTGATTCTGTTGTTGAGTGTGTGGACTTTGTTGTCTTTAAAAACTGTTTTGTTCTTCATGTACTTAATCTACTTGGAGGAATAGCTCACTCATTTCAGGACTTGTTTTTAAACTGGTTGGATGTGACTAGAATAACCTTAAGTTTAGGATCCTTTAAGGCATGGCGTTTTGGGGTCTCAGATTCTTTGGCTGTTGAAGGGAGTCTCTCCCATCTGGGTTTGGCGTTTTGGGGTCTCAGATTCTTTGGCTGTTGAAGGGAGTCTCTCCCATCTGGGTAGTTGGTACTCGAACATCTAGTTGTGTGTGAAGTCCAGTAGTTTTTATTACCCTGGTCGTCGTTCTTTGCCCGCTTTTGTGCAGTCTCATTCTGTGCATGCACTACTTGGTATTCAGACAAAAGACTCCAGGGCTCTCCATGGAGATTTCTGGAAACTTTCTCGACATGGGTCCTCCTTTTCCAGTATTCTACTTCCCCAATTCCAACTACTTTAACCTCACTGAACCCCAGTCTTTTTCTTCTCGTCTCAGCAAGTCCGCCATACTTCATTTGGGTTCTCCTGGTTTGTGCCACAGTATAAAAAGTGCCCCCCGCCCTGGCAAAAAGTTGGATTTATGGGAGGGCTCATAATTTATTTTTTTTTCTCAAGGGTCATAGTCCTATACTTCCTGCTTTTCAATAATTTCAGTTCAATTTCTGCATATTTGATGATTCTCCCATGTGTCTGTGCTCTCTGTGGACAAGGACCATGCCTTGTGGTTGGTACATGCCTGAAGCTTCTGGTGCAGTGCCTGGCATTTAGCAGGTACACCCTAAAAAGGTTTTCGAACATCCCGTTGACTTTAGTTCCTGGGGCCTGTGGAAGCTCCATGAGGAAACGAAGGGGATCTCCCTTTATATATGCTAGGAGAAGGTGATAAATCAATAAAGGTGTTCAGCAAGATAAAAAGAAGATCAGAACATCTGCTCTGCCCAGGTGGTTGAAATCAGCATGTTTCCTGAGGAAGTTTTGCTCAGTCACCTAAAAAGTGTTCTGCTGTTTTAACTGTTATGAAGGGTTTAATGATAAAAATATGTCCTGGGCACGCTAAGCCAATAGCCCTGTTTTCAGCCCTAACTGTAAGTTCTGGTGGCTTTGGATACTAGAAATGATGAAATGTGTCCAAATAGGCAAAACTGGACACTTCTACTCTGACATAGGTAGGTAGAACCATGGCCTCAGGACTTTCTCTGTGGGAAGATGGAACTTATCCCCATGTAATCTTGCTAGTCAAGTCAATCTTATCCTGATGTCATCTACTGTGAACCTGAGCTCAGAGAAGCTTCAGGGAAGATGCTGGCCACCTGGAAGGACAAGGCTGGCTGACTTAATTGTTACCTGCAGCTTTCAAGTGATTGAGTTGAGATGGGGGAAATGGAAAGGCAAGTAGGGATTGGGTGGGAGGTTGTGGTAGCTTGGAGAATTGCACTCAGCTCTTCACTTCTACATAGGAGTATTCTACATCGATCCTCTTGCTGTGGCTTCATGGTAGGCAGGGGAACCTTCCTTCCTTTGACTTTGGGCTTGGCCGTGGGACATGCTTTGGATAATGAGATGTGAGAGAGAATTGAATTGCGACTGCGCAGTGGGGCTCTCTCTCTGTGCTTCTGCCATTGCTCTGAGAAGCACCTACCCTCGGTAGCCACTGTTCTTTCGGTCGAAGCCCCAGAAGGTGACATGTGGAAGGGAGCAACCCCAGCTGAGTCACAGAGCTGCAAAGAAGAAAAATGGTGAGTATTTTTTTTGTAAGTCACTGATATTTTAAGGTTGTTTGTCATGCAGTATTATGTGTCAATAGCTGACTAATACAGAGGTGAAAGCTGATGTGTGTATGAGAGGAGCGATTTTGGAAGAAAGTTCCAGTTCTCTCTCAATATTCCAGCTAGGCCTGATGGCTCTCAGCTAACTGCTTCTTGATCTTGCTGGCTCCCCTGAGATAGGAGGCAGGTTTTATTTTTCAAATGCAGTACCAGAAGGCGGATGGCATTGCAGGGCTTTGTCTAAAGTACAGTCACGACGGGTCCTGCGAGTGGTAGATGTTGACGCAGCGGAAAGCCTGTCATCTAAGGCAAAGAAGAGCAAGCCAAGGAAACACTGATTGCTAAGAGGACAGGGGTCTGAGCTTCAGGTCCAAGTAAGGCTGTGAGAGCAGCAGCAGGTGAAGAGATCAAAAGGGCTTAGAACTTGGGAGATGCCTCCTCCAGACAGGAGCCTCTTGCTCCTTAACCGTAACAGCAAGATAATGAGAACAACCCTGACATCTGTTGAACACCCTGACACCTAGTTTCTCACCTGAGTTTCATAACCCTGTGAGTAGGTGGGTCGGGTGTTCTTAGCTCAATTTTACCAAAGTGGATCTGAGGTAGGAGACTACCCTGGGCCACACAGTCACTAAGAGGCAAAGCTGGGACTCTGCTTGAGTCCAGGGCCCACTGTGTATACCCATACACTACACCAAAAATCTCGTAGGACCTGGAGCCCAGCATTGGTCCTCAGTAGCCCAAGAAGTTCCCGGGGATACAGGGACATGAGGGAAATAGCAGTCCTGGGGGAAAATAAGTTGCTGGGTGTTGTTCAGGGCAGGGGAATTAGGGTCAACGGGGTTGGGTAGGAGCCAGGGACCCTGAAGGAGAGGTTGTGCAGTGGGCAGGAAATACATTAAACCAAAGTTAAACAAGCCAACCTCTGTATTTCCCACCTGTCAAACCATAAACCATTCATTCATCTATCATCCACTCAACCAGTCAACTACCCATCCACTTAACTACGAACCACCTGTTCATCCATCCATCCATCCATCCATCCATCTGTCCGGTCAGCCAACTATACAATCATTCAACCATCCAAAGAACTAACCAGCCAGCTTAGCAGAAGACAACCATGTGTCCAACCATTAATTAGTTCCTGTTATGGGCAATGCAGGATGCTAGAAATAAGGGACATATAAATGTGATAATGAGTCTCACTTGGCTCCATCATCAAGTACTTAAAAATATCTACCCTAAAAGTACATTTCAAATGTTCCTTCTCTCCATTGCTTCCTTCCTTGTCCAGGTCATCGCCATCACTCCTTGACTACTGAGATAGCCTGGTGCTTCCAGTGCTGCTCCTGCCATTCATATCTCTCTCCTGATTGAATCCTTCTGATGGTTTATCACATTGAGAAATAAATCCAGGTTTTTTACTTTCCCATGATGGCATGCTGCTGACATCTCCAGTCTCTTAGTCTGCTACTCCTCCTATTTACCCCACTCCACTCTCACTGAGCTATTTATTACTCATACCCGTAAGCTTGTTCCTGTTGTAGAGCCTTTTCACTTGCTGAGGGGATGATCTGCCCTCAGATCTCAACAGGGCTGCTGCCTCTCGAAGAGTCCAGTCTCAACTCAGGTGTCACCTCAACAGAGGGACCTTCACTAAGTGCTTGTTCTGCAGGCCACCTTCCGTCTCTCTCATCATCCTGTTTTATGCTCTTACTAGCACATGTCGAGTTCATTCTTGAGTTGTTTATTTAAATTCAGTAATAAACAAACTCAACAAATAAACTCAATAATAAACAAGCCGTGGGTTGTTTGCTTCCGCCTTTGGAATCAGCTGGATGAGAGCAGGGCCTTGCCTGTCTCATTCACCACCGTATCTCTGGAGCTTGGCACATGGCACGACCTCAGAAATGGCAGTTATTGATATGTCCGCCACTTGATTTCGCTGCCTGATTTCTTTTGTCCCAGAGTACACCGGTCAGTGTTGACATCCACAGCGAGGAGTCTCAGTTCTTTCTCGGAGAAGGCATGTTTCTTTCTTTGTTATCATCCTCTCTGCAGACCCCCTGGGATGCCCATGCCATCCATAATGAGCACCCTTTGAGGGTGTGTGCTGACCGACTTCATGTTCAGGGACAGCCCTGGTAGGATTTCGGCTTCACCCTCTGGGTCGCCTTGATGTGGTAGACTGGCTGCCTGCAGCACTGGTGCCCATCCCCACAGATGGCGGCCCTTCAGCACCTCTGTTCTTTGCCCTGCAGAGTGATGGTAGCTGCACCCTGTCCAGGAGGCAGGCAGCACGGCCTGCACAGTTCAGACACAATGGCACTCCTCCCACTCTTTGGCCCTTTGGACACTGTCTTCTCTGCCCCTCTCCATCAGTGGCCAGGAGGTGCTGGTCTCACAGGGATTCTTTTGGGTCACTTGAATAATAAGGGCTAGTGTTTTGGGAGCATTTTGGGGGTGGGATAATGGGGGGATAGTTTAGGGAGTCTGCATGTTCTTAGTGTCATTTAAAGGCTTTTGGAGGCGCTTGTGGAATCACATGGACCTCAGAGGACACGAGACCTGGATGCAGTTACTATGCTTGGACATCGTTCACCTTTCTTTTCTGAGACCTTGCCCCTTTGGAGCCTCCTTTTGGTGTGAACTTAAGCAGATGGAGTCAGAGCAGAGCCTTGCAGGGTATGGCAGAACCTGAGCACACTGGAGCCAGAATCCTCACTGGAGAATGTTCACCCCCGTAGTGACCAGTGGGTCTGTGCCGCATCCTTCACCAGGAGTACAGTAGTAACATTACATAGTATTCGGTTGTCTCAAGTAGAGAACTTTCCAGATAACTGAGTGTTTTCGTCGAGTTCCAATTCTTAAAATACACTTTTAGTAGAATTATCTTGAAATATGTCATCCATGTTTTTTCCTTATTAACCTACGGAACATAGCTAGTCTTTGGCTTCCAGGTTTAGGTTCTTAATTGAATATAAATGATTTTTGAGCTTTAACACAGTGAACCCAATGACCACAGTCCCAAATGTCCCTAGACTGCAGAGATGTGGAGATCTTAGGGCCTGATTTTCTTAAAAAAATTTTAATTGGCTTTATTTTTTTTAGAGCAGTTTTAGGTTCACAGCAAAATCGAGCGGCAGATACAGAGATTTCCCACATATTCACGTGTGCACGGCCTCCCTCATTATCAACAACCCCACCAGGGCAGTTACCATGAATCCGCACTGACACATCACACTCACCCAGAATCCATACTGTACACCAGGATTCACTCTTGGCGTTGTACATGCTATTATATGTGTTCTGCATTTTCATCCCTCCTTCCCTAACAACCTCTGGCAACCACTATATTTTATTATCTTCAAAGTTTTGCTGTTTCCTGAATGTCTTATAGTTGGAGTCATATATAGTATGTATCCTTTTCAGATAGGTTTCTTTCAGTTTGTAATATGCATTTAAGTTTCCTCCGTGTCTTTTCATGACTTGATAGCTCATTTCTTTTTAGCGCTGAATAATATTCCATTGTCTGGATGAACCACAGTTCATTTATCCATCCACCCACTGAAAGATCTTTTAATTGCTTCCAAGTTTTAGCGGTTACAAATAAACTGCTACAAATATCCATGTGCAGATTTTTGTGTGGACATAAGTTTTCAATTCATTTGGGTAAATACCAAGGAGTATGATGGCCGGATCATATGGTAAGAGTATGTTTAGTTTTTGTCAGAAACCACCACACTGTCTTCCAAAGTGGCCGTACCATTTTGCATTCCCACCAGCAATGGATGAGAGTTTCTGTTGCTTGGGTCTACTTTTGTAGACGCAGCTTGGCTTTCTATTTTGCTGTCTGTTATCATCACTTGTCACTGAATCTTCCCTTCAGTGTGCTGCCTCTAATTACATTCATTTCTTTTCTAGTAAAATGGGAATAAAGATAGCTGTTTGTTCTGTAGGTTTGAGTGTTCATCCAAGAGGCACCACTCAAATTCCCTTATGAACATTGCACGTGAGGGGAACAGAGATGCCCAACACTGCACAGGGTCGGTGCCCTCAGGGGTCCTATAGTCTAGTGGTGGTGACAAGACAGAAGCATCCAGAAAGAGTCATAGGAAGGCTTCCTTGAGGGGTCAGATGGCCCTGGAGCAGAACCTTGAAGGTTAATGCCTTCAAACTGGGCATAAGGAAGAGTTCATTGCTGGAGGCTGGAGGTGGCCTTGGAGTCTTACCTGGTTGTTAAGGGAATGTGGCTTATAAGCAGTCAGTTGAAGACAGACTTGAATGAAACTTTTCTGGCGACAGCTTTGCTCTCCCCCCATCCCGGCTCAAGAGTCAACAAGCCCACATCAGATGTGGCCTGAGGACTGGGCTCCAATCACCTTTTCATCTGCCTCACTACGGTGGATCGACTCTCCCCAACAGGAAACGTTTGGAATCTTTGTCATGGGCTGGCCACTCTGCCCTGAGGCCCAAGATGGCAGTGTGGCTTGGGAATCACACTTAGTGAGTTCTGCTCTGCCTCTTCCTGGGTGTTTATGAGTTATTAATGTAGCGTTTTTCTGGTTAATACTTCACATGGTTCAAATACTCCAAAGCACATCTAAGGAAATTTGTATCAGTTTTGTCCCCTGGTCACCCAGCCCTCCCTGCTAGAAGGCATCTGGAAGAAGAGATAACCATTCTTCTTAGCGTTTAATACATACCTCAAAGATGAAAACATAGACACAAGTGAAGGAGACTATACTTATTTCCTCCTCTTTTACACAGCAGTTAGTAATTACTTTGTCATTTTTTTCTTCAGAATATATCTTGGAGATCTTTTCATTCTCATTCAGAGACACTTTGCTTATATGTTTGTATATTTATAGCTATATAGTATTCCACTGTATAGCAGAACACACACACACACACAAGCACACACATATAATTTTTTTTAAACTAGTCCCACGTAGTGGACATTTGAGTATCTTGAATAGGAGTTTCAAACATAGCTTGGGAGGCTCTCCCCATTGGCCTCTCTCTTGGCAGGCAGACTGCAGTACTGGAAGGCTGGCCACAGCCTCTAGAGCATCATTAAGGTAAATAGGACTAGGACCAGCCTTGGGGATGATGTCTCCACTCAGGGAAGCAGCCATGAGAGTCCATCAGTGGCTGGAGACTCCTACTTTGAAAGCAAAAGAGAAGGATCTGCTTCTTTGCATAGATTGGGAAGCCTTCAGAGTCTTGAATTCCTGCTTGCACCTGTTGCCTGGAGGCTTGTAGGTGGCAATGGCCCATGCTTGGAGCAGCTGTTCACACATATGTGTTCTTTTGCAGCCCTATAATGTGGATTGTCCTTGGAGGGAAATGTGAGCAGTAGAACTGAGGTTTGGGGTTGTGGTGTGGTGGTTTATGGTAAAACGTCTCATCACTAAAGCCTCCTCTTTATTGAATTCTAGAAGTCTAGAATTCTTTATTTTTTACTCCCAGCCTTGCAGGACAGAGGTGACCCTATTTATCTGACAGCTAAACTTGTAAACTCATTGCTATTGTTGACATCTGCCTGATTGGCTCATAGAGGTGGACCAAATGGGAGTCCTGGACAGGATCCGGGTGTAGATGTCTTGCCAAAGAGGCATCCGGGGCACAGGAGGGAGGCTGTCTTAAGTCAGCACAACGCATGAGGAAAGTACACTGGAAATCACCCCCACACTCCTGGGAAGGTGAGTGCATTGAAAAAGGCCAGCAGGTAAATGGTGGGAACGAGGATTCTGCCTCTGCTCCTTAAACAGAATCCTGGAAGGATTAGGTCTTCCGAATCACGCAGACCTAGTTTTAAACCCTGGTGCCGCCACATCCATGTTGTTTGGTCTTGAGCAAGCAACAGCTTCTCTAAGTCTCAGATTTTTCATCTATGTAATGGGGATACTAATACCTACCTTGCAGGGTTTCATGAAAATTAAATGAGGGGTGGTCTGAATTCCTGGCATAGGTAGCATTTTTAATATCTTCCCATTTATAAAGACAAAACTCAGCCCGATTCTTTTCTCTTGCCCTTCTCCTCTTCCCTTGTGTGCATGTGGACCATACAGAAATTACTTAAATCCCCTGTAATTATGGAGATGGGAAATTGGGCCAGAAAGCTCTGCAAAACCGTTATTTCTCTGTAGCTTGAGTATGTGTGTAACAAGAGATTGGGTGGAGGAGAGTTTAACTTCTCCAGTTCTAACCACAGATATACTATAGGTACTGTGACCTCTGTCTCCTCTTTGTATCCTGAAGGATTTATTTTAAGGTCTGCTATAAAAGCAAGACATTGCTTAATTGTCTTGCTATAAAATATGTAAAGTATTACACTGTTGGGGCTCATTAGCCAAAGCAGAGCTGCTGTTGAGTAGTCCATAAGGTGCTACTTGGTAATGAATGTGGCAAATGATTCTCCTAACTATCTAAAGAGTAATAATAGATATGTCAGCTTGAACAAACAAGTCCCCAGTCCCCAGGGGCCATGGAGACACCGGATCATAATTAGACGGAGGGGCAGAGCAGACACTTGTATTTTTGTGGACCTGGCTCTCTGTGCGCTTTTCCATCCTTCCAGGTCTGCAGAGGTGGAGTGTACCTTCCGTTTGCACCTTTGGGTGAAGGCTCTTTCTCTGCTCATGGTGTAAGTTGCCACCAGGTGTTAGTGACAGTCAAAGTTCCATTCCCCTAAATATGGGGCAGTTGGGATCCTCATTTAGCAGCCTTTCTGGCAGAGTGGTGTTTTCAGTGGCTCTCTCAATCCCTTGAGGCTAAAGCTGAAGCTCATTATTATCATCCACTCCGTGGCTCTGAGTCTGAAATAAAGCAGAGAGTAGGCGTGAGGGGAGGGGAGTATTCTTGGGCACTGGTGTGGTAAAAGCTATTTGGTCCTTGGAGAACAATATGGTGGTTCCTCAAAAATTAAACAGAATTACTGTATGAACCAGCAATTCCACTTCTGGGTATATATACCCCACAGAATTGAGAGCAGGGACTCAAACAGATATTTGTACACCCGAATTCATAGGAGCACTATTCACAATAGCCAGAAGGTACAAAAACAACCCAAATGTCCATGGATGGATGAATGGATAAACCAAATGTGATATGTACGTGTACTGAAATATTATTCAGCCTTAGAAAGAAGTGAAATTCTACTACATGTTACAGCATGGAGGAACCTGGAAGACGTCATGCTAAGTGAAATAAGAATCTGTGAATTCATACTCATGACATATATAAAGGAGTGAATAAAGGGGAGGGAAGCTTTTCATTACAGTAGCTTTTAAATAGTAGATGTAGAAAAATGATGGACTTAAAATTAGCATTTGATGTCTACTATAATTATAATTATTTCAGGCAAGACTCATCAATGAACTATTGGTTGGAATTAAGATGGGAAACAATATTTACGAAGTTTCCAAGTCTCTCACCACAAGATACTGATTCATTGTGGAAGGGAAAAAATGATAACTTGCAGACATCACATGAACTAAGGATCAGAGTTACATTACAGTGACAGAGACAAATCAACATTGTGTATTTCCTGATATGGTTCTCTGAGAAGATGTGGCACTCTAACTGCTGAAAATGCATTCCTGCTAGAAATGCATAACCCAAACTAGATCGTGAGAAGGCATTAGACACTCAAATTGAGAGAGACTCTACAAAATAACTGCTTTTACAAAGTAGCTTTCCTATGAAATAACTTTTCAAAATGGTCAAGACCGTGAAAGATGAAAACTGAAGACTGTTCAAGATTCAAGGAGACTCAAGAGATACGACAAGTAAATGGAATGTGTCATCCTGAATTGTACTCTGGACCAGGGAAAGTTTAGTAGTGTGACAGTTGGTGAAATCTGAATTATCTATAGATTAGATAATGCTATTTTAACAATGTCAATGTCCTGATTTTGATAATTGCATATAGGAGAATGTCCTCTTTTTAATTAAAGGAAATATACACCGGAAGTATTTAGAGATAAAAGGGCACTATGCCTTTATCTTACTCTCAAAAGTTTTAGGAAAAAAAATAAATTTACATACACATAAGTTTGTATCCATGAGAGAAAATGAGAGAGAATGATAAAGCCAGTTGGGAAAATGTCGACATCCGGGGAAGCTGGGTAAAGGGTGTGTGGAAAAATCTTTGCGCTACTTTTGCAATTTTTTAAGTCTGCAATTATTCCAAAATAAGAAATTAAAAAAATTAAAAAAAAATGTATGAACATTATTCTGCCATGCAACTTCTCTTACCACTTGTCTCATATAATTAATTTATTCTTCAAGGCCACTTACTATTATTTCTGTTTTAAAATTGAGAAAATGGAGGTTCAGCAAGAGTCAGTAACTTGCCCAAGTCATAACGCTAGTAAGTGGTGGAGTTGAGATCCGGTTATAGGTGGTTTCACTCCAGCGCCTGCGTGTTCAGACACTTCATAATGAGTATTGATCGTGTCTATTAGGTGCTAAATACTCTGCTCATAATGAACATAATAAGATAATTCTCGCTGTAACCCTTTGCTGTGGCAATGTCGTTCTGGTCTTATGGCTGGGAACGAGGCTGCTCACACTGGTTAAAGGCCTGGCCAGTGTTCCACAGCCGAGAGGTGGTAGATGCGGATTTGAACTCAGGTCCCCCTGAGGCCAAAGTGTGTCTCTCCACCATGCCACATGCTTCCAGTTTGGGTCCAGGCTGGGAACAGTCCATGGAGTATCAGGATCCTGGCCCACATCAGGCTTGTGGGTGTGCAGCCTCTCTTCCTTGTGAAGTAGCTATTAGCCACAACCACAGGCTCTATCTTCCAGATCTGAGGAGCCAAGTGCTAGTTGTATAGCAGTGTGCACTGCCATTGTTAGGGGGCCACACTGTTGTTGTGGCTGGGAAATCCAGTGTCCTGGGGAAAATCCTACAGAGAACGCCAGATGGCTCTTGATCCACCCTCACTGAGAGGGGGCCAGGCATAGGGGCTTCTCTTCTCTCAGAAGCATTTTTCCCTTGTGGCTGGAGGGACTTGGACTCAGGGACTCCTCAGGAGAGTGCAGGATTTCTCCATGGCTTCCAGGCCTGCCTCCCTTTCTGAGGGACGGCTGTAGACAGCTTTTGCTCACAATTTTGGCAAGGCAGCTTGATCATGAGTTAGGTATAAAAATATTCAGGGGAAGACAATGACTCATAATTGGGGAATTCAAGGGGACACACGCGATGTAATGTTTTAGCGCAAAATCCAGGGAGCCACTGCGGTGTGAAAGAACTCCATCTGCAGAGGAAAAGGCCCGAGGAGGGACTATTAATTCCTGTAAGCAAACTGTAGATGTCATTTTGGTAGTTTCTTAGATTAAAAATATGAGTGATGTTCATAGATGTGGGTCTCAAAATAGACAAATAAATCAGCTTCCAGGACAGAATCTCAGGCCGTCAGCCCTGGCCGGAACCCATAGACCATGGAGGTCAGTGTCCACGGTTTGGCCAAAGAAACCGGGGCTGAAGAAGCCCCGCCAGTCCTCACCCCCAGCCCAGGGCTCTTTCTCACAAGTTCTCTTTGCCCGGCCTCCCCTCTGGGGCCTTCCCCGGTTCACGCATTCCCCCAAGCTGTTTTGCATTAGAATTCCCCTAGGCTTGCAGTGCTTAAACTTCTTTCTTTCTTTCTTTCTTTTTTTTTTTTTGGTAACCCACAGTAAGACATACATTTTATATTGTGATTCAGTACATATACACACACACGCTGGATTAGCAGAAGTCAGAGGCCCAGCAGGAAAGAGAATTCTTTCAAATGGTTCAGATAAGGTTTTAGTGAAGGGGTACTTAACAGAGATGTGGGCAGGTGAAGGAAACAAACAACGGCCGTTGAGGCACCCAGACACCAGCAACGGAGGGAGGCTGTGACCACCTCCAGGGCTGAAAGGGCAGAGTGAGGAGTAGCGGTGCTGGAGTGAGAGCTGGCCCCGGGATGGAGGCTCCTGGCTGACGCTGTTGTCCTGGGAGGTGCGGCCTTTATTGGAGGCATCGTGCCGAGGCTGGCTTTGCGCTGAAGCCAGGAGAGAGTGGGAGGGAACACCCAACCTCTCTCTCTTCCAGCTTTATGATCTCAGACAGGGCTACCCAGTGGCCAAACCCAATGGGCAAAAAAGCCAATGAGATGCATTCAAAGGGATCAGCCTGCTGGGTGCCAGAGCAGAGCAGAGCAGAGTAGGGGAGGGTGGAGAATGGACAGTGACCGGGGCATGGGAAAATGGGTAGGAACTAGCTTGTGCACACACAGACACCATTAGCCCATGTGGCACCTTCTCGAGTGTGAGATCAAGGGTGCCCCCTCTAGGTAGACACAGCGCAGTCAGCACACAGCCTGGCACACAGGAGGGCATCTTTGTGCGCACTGGAAACGGTGCAGCCCCACGTCAGAGTGTGGAGCCGGTGGATGAAGGTGGGACTGGAGCATGAAGACCAACCCCCACCCATCCCAGTGGCCTGGCGCATACGTGTCTGACCCATTGATCTAGCTTACTCCCCTTCCGATCCTTTCTAGTCCATTTCATCCCATCCCGTCCCGTCCCTTCACTTCCCTTCCCTTCCCCTCCCTCCCCTCCCCTCCCCTCCCTCCCTTCCCTTCCCTTCCCTTCCCTTCCCTTCCCCTCCCCTCCCTTCCCTTCCCTTCCCTTCCCTTTCCTTCTCATCCCATTTTTTTCATTAAAAAATGCTGGTCTTCACCCAACAGTGGGTAGTCGTTGTAGCCTAAAAACACTGCTTCAGAATGTAGGTTGTGGAGCTTCCAGAGCCCAGCAACCAGGTGTCACATTGTTTCTAGGCACGGATGGACTTCACCTTGATGCTGCTCTCCCCTAGGTCCGTACTTCTCAAGGGGAGCCCATGTTGCCTGCAGGGTTGGGAAGGGCAAGGGGCCTGTGAGGTATTATCTTGGTTCTGGTGTTAAAGGATTTGGGTTTAAATCTTAGCTCCATCGTGTGTGACATTGGCTAGGTGACCAGACCTCTTCAACCATGTGTCCTTGTCTATAAAATGGGCATGATAATTACCCGACTCTGAGAGTTACGTGAATGTTAAATTAAACGAGATGAGGTCAGCAATACACATGACACCTGTACATACTCAAAAAATGTTGCAGCAGTTATTATTGTGATTATGGCTCTTAGGGACTCTTATTCCTTGCAAGGAGTCATCTTCCACTCCTGGGACTAACAGGCAGAAGCTGTGTTTCTCAGGCAGTTGTTAAGAACTCGGGGGTTGCCTGGTCTGGGTAAAGAGTTGACTGCCAGCTTCTGCTTTCCAAACTATGAACTAAACAGGTCAAGGATCAGCTTCAAAGTGCCACAGGGCACTTGGGAGGTGGGTGAGGCCCATATAGTCGTTGGACATGTATGTATAGCATCCTTCTGTTAACCCAGAAGCCAGGCTGGAAAGTCCAAATACTCTGCAACTTTCTTTCTGCACTTTGCGCTTATGAAGGAGAGATGCCTACAGATAAGAGCAGGGATTTTTCAAGAGAGGAATTTCCTGGGCAGGTATTAGAGTGAGCACAGACTCAGCGCCCTATTTCGGTCCTCCTGCTCTGACAGTCACGTTAAAGCTCACTGCTGGCTTCCCCCACGTCCTTGCTCAGCACCGGCAGAATCTGCAGCCACCAAGCTACTCCTTTAAGAGAGGGCAGCGTGCCATCCTTCCCCAAAGCTTTGCCCGGCCCAGTTCGGTTTTCCAGTTCTCACCTGTGCTCCCTCAGAGATAGCCCCTCCCACACTTGATGGAAACCTTCATTTGCTCGTGGTACCCCTGGGGGAGACTGTGGGCGACCTGGGGAGAGGACTTGTCTGATTCATCTTTGTGACCCCGATTGCAAGTGGGGAGTGTTGCATGGGGTAAGTGCTTATCCCATGCTTGTGAAGTGAAAACCTTTAAATAATTCGTTTTTGAACTTCATGTCATTTTCCCCATTTGCTGTGTGTTGACTACGTTTTGAGAAGGCTACTTAGTTGATAAATTAAAACCAAATGCAAACCCAGATTGAATCCCTTCCACCCAAACCTGTGTCATTTTGTGTAAGAGGAACGTAAGACGACAAAACTTTGAAGATGAAAAAAGTCAGAGCCCTATGATTTCACGTTTTATTTTTATTTTTGTTTTTATTCTTAGCATCTTAGCTCAGGGTATGTGGAGACATCCTCTCATCCTGACTCTCAGGCCACTGAGATTCACTCACCCTTTGTTCTGATCACCAAAGCAAGACATATCATAAAGAATCAAACAATACAGGGGGAAAACAAGGAAGAAAGTAAAAAATTATCTTGCAAGCCCAATCCTGAGAGATAATCCCACCATCAGATTGGAGAATGTTCTTCTAGACTTAGAGTAGGCACATACACACGTTTGAAAATGTTATCACTTGCATAGTGCTTCGTAACATGCTTTCATTAATTAACATCACACCGTGACAGGTTTCCCTGCTAATAAATACAGTTGGAGTCAGGTCCTCTTTGTTAAAGGCACCTTCACATTTTGTTGCCGCTTTACCACGCAGCCCTCGTGACGGGATACGTAGGTCGCCTCCACTCCCTTTGCTATTGAAAACGTTTGCTCTGAACACAGCTAAGATCATGTACCCAAAAATCCTGGTGGGGACTATTTTGTGTCCTAGGAAAGGCTCGACGACATGAATGACTGTTTACCCCCCATCGAATAGACTAATTAGAGTGGAGACAGCCTTAGAGCAAGCAGAGTGTTTGCTGGCAGGACGATAGCCAACCTCACTGGAAGGAAGGAGCCTTTTGGAGGGTGGTCGGGTTTTTTTCAGGTTCGGAAGGGGAATACTCGCAGCCCTCTCCAGCTAAGCGAGTTCGGGGAGGAGAGCAGTTTTCCCTGTGGCCATCATGCCCGTCTTAGGGGCTGAAGAGGTCCCTCTACCAGTACACAGATGCGTGTTTTACTCTCCGGCATGACAACCTACTAGGGAAATACAGACAGAAAGCCCCAGAGAGCTCAATAAAACGACATAAACATGCCTATGTCTAGAAGGTGAGAATTAAGACCAAGACCTGAAAATCTATCAACTTCCTTCCTTTTCATGAAGAAGTGTTTTATTCCAATAGCTTGTAATCAAATGCAAAAGCGTGCACCACGGTACAAAGGCACTTAAATTTGTGGGCGCCAAGAAAAATCCTGGTGATGTAACTTGATTGTGTTGACAAATTAACCTAATGAGAATAGCTTCCCACTATGAATTCATTAGGCAAAAATGTGCAAAGTAGGTATTTGCAGCCTGTTAACCCTTAATTGGCGCAACACTGAAAACACTTAATTGTGACGTGTGTCGCCAAAATCCCTAATGTAGTTAATCGCCGTTAGACTTATGAAATTATACATTTTAAATGATGATCTTTAATTAAAAATTATTAAGGATTATCTTTAGCTCACACTTTAAAATGAGCAGCTCTGGTACACTTGAGGAAATGGTGGTAAAGATAATAATATTGGGAATGTTGCTTTTTGCTTGTGATCAAACTTCTGCATATGGAAGATGGACATAAGACAGGCAGTTTTGAAATAAGCTTCAAATATTTTGAAGTGGCATGGCGGAAAGTGCTGGGCCTAGAAGGAGAGGCCCCGTCACTCCATTGTCGTGTGGTCTTGGAGCGATCGTATCTCTCTGGGCCTCAGGCTCATGACCAGTAACACGTGGGGGATTGGAGTAGGTTCATTTTGGAAAAGTCTGGTGCAGGCAGTAGCGAGATGAACTATTTTGATCTATTCATTGGCTCAAGCAAAAGTCAGGACACACACACACACAATTGACGAACTCACTCAATGGATCAGTGAGTGGATGTGCTATAGACTCTAAAGTGTGCCTTGGAAACTTAAAAAAATGGCAACAACAACAAAAAAATGGTGGGGCTCAGTTAGATTTTCTTTCTGCCTTCAGAACATTTGCTGACACAGACATCTAATTGCTTTCTTCCTTTATTCATGATCCCAGTGGGTGGGGACGAAACGTCATCCTAACCAACAAGACCCTTATTGCAAAAAAAAACAACCAAAACTTGTCCTAAGGTGGGGGTGGGGGAGAGAAGAAAACAATTAAATTCTGGGGTTGTGTTAACCTTCCTTACACCTTCTAGATCCTGCGCAATCCATTTTAGTGTTCAGATACAAACTATAGTAGCATCTTTTGGCTCCCTGGTGACCCTTCACCACGTACACAATTTTAATGATCTATATTCTAAGGTCGTTGAACAGTGGTCTTCCCCAAGAGACTTGGAAGTCCCCGAGGCATGTGTTCAAAAAACACAGCTGGTGGAAGGCCTTGAAACCTCAGTGGGATTGAACGTGGAGCAGGTGGGGAAGGGAGGAGGCCGACACGATGACCACGTCTGTGTAGACTTCTGCTGCTGCCTCAGTGACGTGGCAGCCTCTGGTGCGGACCACAATAAAAGGAGGGCTGTTGGGTGAACATGGCCTGGAGTGGGCTGAAGTGCCAGGAGTATCAGTCAAAGGGAAATTGGGTGCTCTTTTTCTTTGTGGTGAGTAGAGACCAGGAGCAAAACATGCCAGCTTCTCTGAGAAAGTTCTGGTGTGGCCCCGTGGTGGGTCAGTGGAACTTCACCGGAAAGCTACTGAATGCCCTGAGTCCCAGGCTCCATGCTGGGCCCGGTGAGTCCATGTTGGGAGGTAGTGGAGCCTCTACCCACTTCTTCGTTGTCCTTCCCGCCCTCCACATCCCGGCCAACGGGCTTAATATTAACAGACTACAGCTGCTCACTGGCCCGCTGGAGTTGGTGCTAGCCTGTTCTCCATGGGGCTCTAAGCTCATTGACCTCTACCATACTGTTGACCCATATATACCTGGTTGCCTCCTTTTAACTGCTGTATAGTATTCCACTGTATGGATACTCCCCATTTCATAAAGCAGTCCCCTGTTGATGGGCATTTGGTTATTTTCTATTTTTTATGGTCACAAAGCTTGTGTATGTCTTTTTATGTTCAGGTAATAGAGTTTACTTACAGAGGAGAATGATCCTGACAGCTCAGACAGTGTCCTGCAATATACTTGGGTGGAGGTGGGTGATGGTGTGGGGGTGGGAGAGGGGAAAGTTAGGGTGCGGAGGCTTCACAGAGGAGCTGGGCTTGCACCAGGTTGCGAAAGGTGAACCAAGGCTTCAAACAGAAAAGGGAAGTGGCGGCGTCCGGAGTGGGGGTGGCAGATGGTGTGGTCAAGGGCATCGACCCAGGGCATGGGAGGTTGGTGTCTCGTGCCAGGGTGGCTGTGCAGCTGGCTGAGCGTAGCAGTGGAGGCATGCAATCCCGAGGTGCTTGCAGGTGATGTTGGACCCAAGGCGGGCTCTTTATTAGGCACCTGGGCTTACTTATGCCTTAAAATACCTAGGAGGGGTTGATCTTGTGCCAACACTCATATTTCTCCCGGCCCAGTAACCCAGGCCTTTCCTTTCTGTTGCCAGCATCCTACCCACTCAGCTGTCATCCCTGCAGAAGGGAGGAGCCAGCAGCCAGCATCACATGCTTGGCCTCCCTGCAGTTAGAGCTCAGTGGGCGAGTCCCATGCAAGTGCTCTCAGGGACCGTGGACTGCTTGGGTCCTGAGTGCCAGACTAGCTCCCTCTGGGTGATCCGAGGTTGGTTCCTTCTCTTAGGTCCTGGGTGGATCCTCAGTGTTTTATGGTGGTGCCAGTTTTGGCCATTGTCTGCTCAGCCTTTGCTTTGAGATTGGCAGGGAAGGCCTTTGGTCCATGAAGCTACTCTGGGGATCCTGGGGCTTCCCCTTTATACTGGTGCTGGGAGTAATCGTAGAGGCACAGACTCTGGGAGAGATGGAGAGGAGGAGGGGGGTGAGGTGACTTTAGTGAACTTCCCTTCTCACGGGCTGGGCCATCCCTCCTAAAGCTTGTTCTTGCCTCAGCACATGCACACCAGGAACGATGCTCTGACTGTGCCTTGGTTTCCCTATCTGCCTCAGGACTGGCTCCTGCACCTCTTGACATCTCCCAAAATGGGCCTAAGAGTCAGTATTCTTCCTGACTTTTGGGTGAGAGGTCCTGAAGACCAATGGGGAGTGGAGATGAGGCGTGGCAGTGTGTGGGAAGTCTCGACCATCCTTCCACTATGTTAGCTCCATGCCACTTGCCCCTCTCTCCAGCCCCTCTGTGGTCAGCACACGTTCCAGGCAAGAGGCCCCACACTTTGTGAGCTTCCAGGACGGGGTGGGGCCTGAGCATCGGGACCGAGGTTGGAGAGTGGAGTGCAGTGGGTTGGAAAGGAAGCCGGGGCTGCCTTGTGAGGGCCCTGAAGGCCAGGTTCCACCCTTTCCCGTGGGCAGTGGGGAGCCACCGAAGGTTTCTGAGTAAAAGCAGCAAAATGATCTAAGGAAGCGGAGGATGGCTTATGGGGGCACAGAGGAGAGATTGGGTTGCCCAGGTGAGGGACAAAGAGCTGAATAGTGGGATAGTAGAGCAGGAGTCAGGGAAGGAGAAGCCACAAGAAAACTTCTGGGAAACTCGGTCACTTGGCATGGAAAGCGGGGAGGTGGTACACACGCAGTGGGACGCCAGGGCCCAGCCCCTGCTGGCCGCGTTTTCTTTGGGAGAGCCTTCCTAATTAAGGTGGCTTTTGTCAGGTGGATGGGTAATTAAAAGAGCAGAACTTCTAACCTGTGAGGCCCTTAGCGGTCCCAGGTCAAAACGAATGGTCTGGTCCTCAGGGACAGCTAATGCCAAGGCGACGGGGAGAGCCGCCTCCTCCCTGGGAAACATGCTGGGCCCCAGCTTCCAGCTGCACTCGCCTCTGCCCCCGACGGTGTGCCCCGGAGCAGGAACGAACCCTCTGCGTCTGCAGTTTCTTAGCTGGAGACGGCACAGCGATAGCGCCGGCAGCGTCTGTCCTGGAGCGATGAACCGCGCTAATGAGTGCGGTGCGTGTTGCTCTTGGAACCGGGCGCACCCTCGTAAGTGGCAGCACGGCGGAGCCTGCCCTCAAAGATTCTGCTTTCACTGCTTCTCAAGAGTCCTTCAGATCAGTCCTTGCCTCCATACCCATTGTCACTTTGCCCTCTCTCTAAGGCCAGCCCTGAATTCCCACGAGGACTCCACGAGGGGCACTGCAACTGCAGGTAC
The DNA here is from genome assembly GCA_003508835.1 of Eonycteris spelaea. NCBI lineage: Eukaryota > Metazoa > Chordata > Mammalia > Chiroptera > Pteropodidae > Eonycteris > Eonycteris spelaea. The sequence continues at coordinate 8,112,222 of PUFA01000004.1, read as the reverse complement.
TCGTGGTTCCCTGGGACTCTCCCAGGCCAGGCCCCCTTTTGAGGTGACGACTTCCACAATCGTGTGGACTCACTCACTGTCTTGCCTGCCTGTAGATTTCTCTCCCCCTTTTCATGGCCAGTGATAGTGAAGGTAAGTATTTATCTGGAACCTCGGATGGGGGAGTTGCATGCCTTTGTCTGTAATAGGAACCAGCAGTTTTGTTGGTGCAGCACTGCCAAGTATTTAAGACAATGGTTTTGCCAAAAGCAGTGACAAAAAAGAGACTCCATCCAATTAGCATATAGCTCTGAATGCAGTGTCCTCAAGTGTCCTACTGCTCCTCTTCCCACGTTAGCTGATTCTTCCTGGCATTAATGAGGTGGGCTGATGCCAGATGTTCCGATGAGAACTAGCCTTGGGTGCATCTGGGATGGAGGGATCTCAGAGTGAGGAGAGGTTTGGGGATGTCCTGGGTCCAAGGTGGCCAAGTTATTCACTCTCTATGAAAAGTGCCTTTACGGGAGTGGTTTGTGGCCTAAAACTGAGACCCATGAGTTCTCAGAATATACCTGATGGAGAAAGGGAAGGGTGCGGATTAAGGTTTCTTCCTTTTGCAGAGAATGGAAGGAAGGTGGAGCATTGAAGCCTACTTAAAGTCCGATGGGGAATTCTTGGCAGAGAACTGAGCTACCCCATGACTTCAGATGTCTAGGGTATTTTTTTTTGGGGAAAAGTCTGCTTCCTCAGAATATCCATTGGGATTTGCATGTGTCCCTGGATTTACGGGAATGTGAATCAAAACAGGTGCATCCATTTGAGGCCTAGTCATTTGTCTGTGGCTGGAGGACTCAGGAATGCAAAAAGGGTTAGTGAAAATGATGTCACATAGGTGAGGCAAAAAGAAATTCGTGGTTAAGAGGTCTTGCCAAGCAAGTCACAGAATCTGGTATGGTGGGAAGTAACTGTAGATGATGCTTTATTATTTTGTTTTGTTTTTACTGGCTCTGCATCCATTTCAACCTTCACTGAGAAACACAACCCATTTCCCCTCCCCTGGGAGAAAATTGCCCTTTCTGTTCTCAGGCTCTTAGGGTTGAGTGGCTTGACATCACTCCCTGATCCAGGGTGAACACATGAGTCAGGGCTGGCCATTCAGAGCATTCCACTCCTCAGTGGCCATGGTGAATGGTTCAGGGGTAGGGTAGGTGACTCAAGATAAGGCTGAATCCCAAAATTTTTCTTGGAACTGTTGGGATTGAGGCACATTTCTTATATTAGCATTTAAGCCTGGACTTATGAACAGTCATGTGGGGAAGCCCATCTATTAATAAAGCAATCAGAAAGGAAAAAGTTTAGACATGAGAGAAAAGGAGTTCTTATAACATTGTTTGCGTATCTGGATTCAGCCATGCTTGAAGGCCACTCAAACCATCAGTTAAATGAACCTACATACCTCACCCTCCATTCTTAGACTTGTGTTTATGTTGTGGGAACCCAAAGAATACTGAATAACTCAGGGTCTTGGAGATAGACTAATCCAATTGCTTCTACTTGAACACCTGTGTGGATGGGGATCTCATTCCTTCCAGAGGCAGGAAGACCTAGATTTAAAGTAGCATTCTTTGAGAAGCATGTGCTTGCATCCATCTCTTCTGGAAGAAATCGATAAATGTTCCTAGCTTTCGACTATCCTTTTTGTTAATTCTTTCTACTTTACTCAAACTTGATGACACTGCAGATGTTCTGACCAGTACCTGGAATGTGGCAATGTCCTGAAATCGGTTAGCAGGTCATCTGGGAAAGGCAGGCAGATGTGGGGAGCTCAGCACTATTAATCCCCAAACCGGGCCTGTGAACCTGTGACCCGCTAAACCAAGTACATGCAGCTATGGCACCATCCAATCACCTGCATATTTATTTTGCCATCTTTTTTTTATTTTTTTCTTGTCCAATGGTGACTTTTTTTTCCCCTTCAAACACAAGACTTAGTCACATCCTGACCTACCTTTTCCTTATCTACTTGTTGACGCTTTGCTCCTGAAGACCTAGGCTCTGAGAGTGCCCGGGGCTGCTTCTAATGTGGTAGGCGGAGTTTGCAAAGGATCTACAAGGAGCCATTTGAGCTCTTCCCTAGGAAGGACCGGTTTATGAAAAGAGCTTAGGGATGCAAGGACGCAGATGCGTGCACAGCGCAGGGCAGGAGGGACAGAGCAGCCCCAGCAGTGCCAGTCCCCACCAGCTTCAGCAAAGCTGAGTTATGCGATTCCCCAGCAAGGACAGGGCGTTTATTGACTTCCGTTACGTACTTAAAAATTCATGGGTAGACCTGGCTTCATCCAGGGTTTGAACAATGTCACCAGAGCCTGTCTCTCTTGTTCCTGCTCTGATCTGCTTTCCCGTGTTGTCCTCATTCTCAATTCTTAATCTAAGCTCCAGACTTACATATTCCTTATGGCCAACAGTCCTAGACAGGGAGACGCTATCCTCCACCGCCCTCATCTGTCGTAATCTCTGTAACAGACCCTGATTGGCTGACTTGGGTCACATGTCCTCCCAAATCAAGCGCAGGGATCGCACATGGAGTACTCTGATTGGCTGGCCATCCTGGAGGAGGTAGATTAGCCCCTTGATTGATGGCGCTATCAAATTCAGGCAGAGTCAGTGCAGTTGATTTCTAAAAAGAAAGGGATATAAGGAAGACCCAAATGTAAGTGAGAGCTTCCATAGCTGGCACAGAAATAGAATTCTTTTCACATTCCAGCTCCATTGGATTGGCGTTGGCTGCCCGCAGTTAGTGGATTAGAAGGCTGCAGTTGATTAGCAGGGTCTGCCATGCTCTGCTTTTTGCTGCATCTGAGCTTCTCAGACGAGAGAGGCTAGAAAGTTCACACCAACTTAGTTTGGAGTAAGTTCTTATTTGCACGTCAGAGGAGCCGATCCAGAAATCCCAGGCACATCATTCACTTGCTCCCAGCCTCTCTGCTCTGTCCCATTTCCCTGCTTCACAGGAGCGTTTCCTCCTCTGCTTGGGCTGGGGGAGGAAGCTCAAGCCAGTTTAGCTGAGGACCCTCCTCTTCCCATAGTGCCGGTGCAGCGATCCTAAGATATTCATCCTCTTGGGAGGAGGGACTCTTCTGGAGCCAGGTGCTTCCTTCTTGCCTTCCATCTTGGATGGAGAGAGGCGGGGGTGGGGGGACCCAAGAGAAGGGAAGAAAAGAGAGCTTTGAAGCAATGTGGATGTTTTACTCTGAGTTGATTCTTCACCAGCATCCTGGCTGGTGAAGGGGAAAGTGCAGTTGACCTAGATGCCCGGGTTTTAGAGTCTGCTCTGACTCAAGTGGAGGCGCCTGGCACCTTTTCTGTGCTGTTCCCCCATTCCTAGAACAAGGGGTCAGTACCTTCCAGCCTTCCAGCCCAGACTTTTTGAGGCTTGATGGCAATGCTGGAATTAAGAATGAAATTCAGTGGTAGCTCTTGTTTTGTCCTCAAAATTGCTTCTCGCACAGGGCAGGGAAAGTGGATCCTTCTAGTCATACACCCATATGCAATCCCATACAGAATTAATTTTTTTTCAAAGGCGTTTTTCAAGAACAAAGTGACTTGGACCTACACGGTCCAGATACTCTTATAGGGCAGTGGTTTAAGTGACCCCAAGTCCCTTTTCAGTGACCATGAGACATGAATTCAGGTACCAACTTTTCTGTGTGTGTGTGTGTGTGTGTTTTCCGCTAGGTGATCTTGGACAAACCACTGTGCTTCTCTGAATGTTATATTGTTCCTCCATAAAGTAGGGGTGAGGATATCCCCCTTAGTGGGCTGTTGAGATTTTTCTAATAGGATAACAAGATTGAAAATCCTAAAGAATTATAATGGAGACAGGGATGAGCTGTTACTAAACTCTCACGCAAAACTAGCCTAAGCGTGGGCCAGAAATTCCTTTAGGCCTGTTTGTACTGTGCCTTACACGTAGTGGACATGTGGTAAATATTTGTCGAATGATTGGAATCCCAGGGGCTATTTGAATGACAATGCAACTAGACATAGCACTTGGGCTGTGCTACTTTATGTCTCAGACGCAGGTCTCTGATGGGGCAGCTGAATGGCAGATTCGGGGCTAGGACCGGGGCTGTCTGGTACCTGAGTGGTGCCAAGGTAACCTACAAGCATGAGATGGGGCATCTGCCAGCCAAGGCGGGAAGTTAGCTTTCTAACAGCAGGAGAGGGGTGGGGGTTGTTATTTCTGTTTGAGTTGTAGCTCTTTCCTTTTGGGAATAAATTACTATTTCTTTATAAACCTTACAGGAGTTTCTGGAAAGTCTGACTGGATGAATCCCAAAAACTGAATTCTTTTTTGAGTTTCTAACTCCCCCAGATCCTCATTTAGAAGGAAAATGGGGTCAGTGTCTTTACTTCTGACAGATAGCTGATCACCCTCCAAATGGGGTCACCTCTCCCTGGTCATTCAGTCTTTTTCCCCCAATGGACTCCAAGAACATGGCTGAGCTGCCCAGACATAGCGACCTCTGAGGGTGAAGAGGTGACTTCAGAAGCTATGTTACTTGCTTGATCAAGAGCTCAGCCTCGTCAGGACAGAGCTAGGGGCTGGTGGAAGCCAACTTGCTGCCCAGTCTCATTATTCCACCCTGTACGCCTTGCTCCTAAGACACATCCATCGAATGCTTTACGCCGATGTGGGTTGTGTATGGCTTCATAAGCATTGGTAATGCTATACTGTCAGTTCAATTAAACACTCCCCCTGCCCCCAGATCTCATCTTAGAAAAACACTCTGTGCAGCCAAACATCTGTAGCCCTGGATGTGTAATCTTCCTCTGTTTTGTTTTGCTCCAGACAAAATGGTGGAAAAGCTGAAATTTATGCCTTTGGAATCTGAGGCATTAACCGTTGTAAATCAGCCTTCGGTGCCCAAAGGTAACAATTACCGCTCTCATTAATAGATTTCCCCAGCCTCGCTCATAAAACAACTCTGGAAATGTCTCCGGGGACAGGGTGGGGGAAGTGTGCCCAGGGATCATTAACAGTCAAGTACCCTGGGCCAAGAGGGAGGCCACATCCCTCCCTGGGGCCCGCCCAGCGGACGTGAGAGAAAGTACACACGGGGCCCCCACACAGGGCCCCTCCCAGGGCCAGGTGTCAGTTGTGTGAGGTGGGCGTTCTGGCTGAGCAGGACTCCCACATTGGTGCACATCCCTCTCGGGCGGCGGCTCAGAAGCACCTGGCCTTGAAGAGGAAGGGACTGGGGGAGAGGAATTTCCATTAGGACAGGTGACTTTCTTCCCTTGGGAGCACTGGGGCTGGAAGGGGTCTTCCGGTTATGGGATCCACTTCTTTAGTACTCAACGTGGGGACAGTGGGAGCCTGGAATTTGCCTAGGGTCACCCAACAAGTCAGTGGCTGAGCTGGGTGCCATGGCAGTGAAGAACAATGTAGATGACTGCCCAGAGTGCTAAATGTGTTTCTCAGGTGGCTTTGGACTCGGTTCATCTTTCTTTGGTTGGACTGTAAACTGGATTTGAACCCAGGCAATGCTTCTGTTCTGCAGATGGAATAGGAGTAACAATTCTGAGGTCGCACCCATGGGACTATGTTCCCTTGGAGAGGGGACCGTTCCCATCCGGATGTCTGTACTTGGATGTGGGCAAAATCGCTGAACTGCGGGGCAGGAGGGGCAGACAGTTGTTTACCATGATGATGCCCCACCCTAGTTTTACTTTATTTTATTTTTATTTTTGGGTGAGATTCTTGTCTCTTTCCTTCTGGGATGCTGGTTAGTTGAAAGAATCTATATAGGATTTGGATACAGACAGGGCCTGTGTAAGAATCTCCACTCCATCATTAGTTAATAACTCCTCTGTTCCCTGCCTGTGATGGGCACCGTAACTCCTGCTTGAGGTGCTGCTGTGAGGGTGAATGCCTTTCTGTGCATGTGGTGTGTGTGCCCAGCAGAGCGTTTGGCACATTGTAAGGGCTCACAAAGTAATTTTTGAATGAATGGAAAGAAAAGGTATCTACTTTTGCACAGAGTGGGATACCCTACTCTCCTGGATCAGTTTAATTCTCCCCTGCAGTTTACTTAGATATAAGTAATCAAAGCCTCCCTGATCTCTAGGGAGGCCTTCTGGCTCTCGGGCAAAGCTTGGCTCAGAGAGGCTGCCGTGCTACTTGGGGTGCACAGCATGGCAACTAGCAGGCAGTCAGCTTCCCAGGCTCCATGCCTCCTGGCTTCTGAACTTTGTTTCTAGCTCATAGCAACTCCACCAGGCTGATTGACGGGTGTAGTTGCTCTTGATTGTTTTGTGGTAAAATATATGTAGCAAAAATTTAGCATTTTTACCATTTTTAAGTATATAGTCCAGTGGCATTAAATACACTTAATTGTTGTGCAACCACAATCCATCCCTTGAACTTTTTCATATTTCTGTACCGTTAAACGGTAACTCCCACCCCCTGCACCTAGCCCTTGGTAACCTCTAATACTTCTGTTTCCATGAATTTGACGATTTAGGAATCTCATATAAGTGGAATCATACAACATTTGCCTTTCGTGTCTGACTTATTGCACTTAGCATATTGTCTTTTAAGTTCAGCCATGTCGTAGCCTGTATCAGAATTTCATTTGTTTTTGAGGATGAATAAGATTTCATTGTTTGTGTATACCACATTCTGTGTATCCACTCATTTGTCAATGGACATTTGGTTGTTTATACCTTTTGGCTATTGTGAATAGTGTTGTTTTGAATGTGGGTGTGTAAATAACTGTTTGAATCCCTGCTTTCAATTCTTTTGGGTTATATTAAGAAGTGGAATTGCTGGATCGTATGGTAATTCTATGTTGAATTTTTTGAGGAACCACCATATTGGCCCTTATTTTAACTTTCTCAGGGGAAGGGCTACCCACCACCACACTGGGCCTTTCCTAAGTTAGGGCAGGGGGCTGTGGTGGACAGGGAGGCCCCTGGAGCTGCACTGGGGCCTCTTGGAGGTTCAGCACCACCCCTCACCTCCATCCCCCCATCCAAGCCTCACCATCAGTTTTACACTAAGGCCTGGGAAAGGAAATACTAGCCCTGTCCACCATGGAAAGGAGATTTTTTAGTTCTTATGATGAAACAACAACAGCAAAACCCCCATCCCATGCCCGTAGACACGAACTCCAAATTTGGTTCAGAAAGGTGACTTAAGAAATTCCAAGGTGTCATGATTAAACACGTGGGCCTTATGCCAGTGCAAATTCTGGTTCAGTCACTTCCTAGTTTGGGACCTTGGCCAAATCATTGAACTTATCAGCCTCAGTGTTCGCATCTATAAAATGGGGGTGACAAATTGTTGTGACCTCAGAGAGACATTATATGAGGAGGCTCTTCATAGACCAGGCACAGGGAGCTCTGTCCAGGGCTGGGATTTTCTTCTCAGTGACCACACTGTGAGAGAAGGAGGTAGATCTCCCTGCCTGCTCTGGCTGTGGAAGGCCACATGCGGCGGGTGCTCAGGCCCCCCTGGGGTCCTGGGTGTTCCACATTCAGTGCAGGGCCTTGCAGGTCCCAAGGCTGGTGCTGCCCGTGGGGGACTTGCAATGGAAAACAGCTCACAGTGGGGGCAGCTGATTATCTTTGGTCTCCGGGGCTTCACGGGTTATGTGACATGGCTAATTCTTAATTACACCTAATGTTAAAGGTTAGTCCACCTCTGGGATGTTTCCCAGCTTGAAGGTGCCTATGGAAAATTAGTTCATTTGTAAAACAGAGTGTCAGGTTGCAGACCCGAATGGCTCCCCCCAACCCAGGGCGGAGATGGGGTTGGTGGGGCTGCTGAGAAATGTCTCCAAGCTTGCCTCCTGACTCATCCGTTACCTCTCACACGCGTCAGATGGATGTTTCCCTTCTAGAAAGATAATATCGTGCCCAGAGGAAGGGCGAGTTAAAAGGGCTTTAGAAGCAGTAGGCAGTCGCTGAGACAGACAGAGGTCAGCGTGGGGAAGACGAGGCCTGGAAATTACACGGTGATGGTTCAACTTTACCGTTCTTCCACAAATGTCCCCCACCTCCACTGCTGCTGTGCTCCATGTGGTCAGTCGAGATGCGCTAGGGCCCCCGACTGCACCCTGGGCAGTGCCCCAGTGGGCCCAGCAGTCATCACAGCCAAGTACCCACACTCCAGGGCAGCTTTGCCAGGGCAGAGTTCTGCTCGCTCTAGGACGAGTTCCCATTTGTCCCTTTTTTATTAAGTCTTTCAGCAAATGTTCACCGGGCACTCGCTCTGCCAGGTACTATTCCAGGATCTGGGGATATATTGCAGTGACCAAAACAGACAAATCAAGAATGCCTATTCTCCTGGAGCTATATTCTAATGGTGGGAGGTACAGACAGAAAGTGAGCAAAGTCTCTTAGTAAAATGGTCATATATTCACATGGTGGTAAATGCTATGGAGAGGAAGAAAGCAGGAAAGGGAGAGAGAAATGCTGACCCGGATGTGGTTTGTAGGTTTTTGATAGAGTAGTCAGGGAAGGTCTAACCAAAAATTTGGAGTGGAGCAAATAGGAGGTAAGGGAGAGTCATGAAGAGATCTGGAAGGAAGGATGCTCCAGACAGGGCCAGCAGCATATGCAAAGTCCTGAGGCAGTAGGGTGCCAGCCAGGCGTGCTTGAAGAGCAGCAAGGAGACAGGAGAGCAGAAGAAAGAGTAATAGAAGATGAGGTCAGGGATAGCAAAGGCACGTGTTGGTTTCGGTACCTCCAGCTGGTGCCCAGCGATTCCTGGCCTTGACCAAGAGTGTGTTGTGTCTTTGCAGTGTTTTCGAACAGGGACCAGCAAACTACTGACCGTTGGCCAAATCTACCCAGCTGCCGTTTTGTGTGTGTGTGTGTGTGTGTGTGTGTGTGTGTGTGTGTGTGAAAGGAGTTTGATTGGAACACAGCCACAGCCGTTTGTTTACATATTGTCTGTGGCTGCTTTCAAGCAGGGTCAGAGATTCCTGTTGTGACAGTGACTGGATTAGCTGCAAAGCTGAAAATATTCACTTTCTGACCCTTTATAGAAAAAGTTTGTCACCTCATGTTTTAGAGCTTGGGCTTTGGAGTTAGACCACATCGTTCCACCTTTGCCTATGTATTATTCAAGTAACCCAGGGCAGGTCACCGATCTTCTCTGAGCTTTAGCCTCTCATCTGTGAAATACCTATGTTTTTAGGTTTTGGGGGATTAAACAACTAATATGACATGCACACAGCACCCGACAGGTCCAGCTATTTTGTTTGGCAGCAGTAGTAGGTGCCTGGTCTTAGACTCACAGGGACAAGATCTTGGCAGAAGGCTTCAGGGGTCTTAGTCTGAGTTTCCCTGTCTGTTAAAAGTGGGGAAAATTATTTATGAAATGAAAAAGAGAGAAGGTGCATGGCCTGTAGGAAGCACAGATGAAATGAAAGTTGCTGCGTTTATTATCATCAGCCTTACTGTCTCTCCATCGTCCCCTGTGAACCAGGTCATCTGCAAATTCTCTGGATCTGGGAGGAAAATCCAACATCTATCTCTGTGTCTGTGTGCCACTGCCAGACCTCGGCTCTGGGCACGTGCCCAGCGGACAGTGGCTGGAGGGGAGAGGATATTCAGAGGCCTCCATTACCACAGGTTGGCACTAGGAAGGACCAAGCTCGCTGCTACCTGAAATTCAGCACATTTGAATTTGCAAATAATCTCTTATTTACTCGGAGTATCCAGAGGTGAAGCTTGTCGTGGGTTTTTTGTTGCGTTGTGTAGTCCTGGTGGGGAAGGTCTGTGTATTTAGTTATTACGCTTTTTTTATCATCAGGTAAGAGAAATAAGAGAACGTTATAGAATTTTGCCCCGCTGGACCCAGTGCGAGTGTTTGTCAGTTTGGGGGCGGGGGAGGAAGGTGACAAACAGCAGGAGTTTGGGGTAGTTGGAGGCCTGGGCTTGGAAAATGTTGACTTTATTGGAAGACTTTGTCACGCCGCTTGGCTGTGATGACAGTCCACTGGAGTTACATTGCATTAAAAAAAAAAGTGGCGAGGGTCCAGCGTTGGGACGCACACGCCCACGTGTATTTATATTTACAGTTCCTGGGCCATGTGTGCGGTGATACAGGGAGCTAGAAAGTTGTGGAACTGAGAAAACATATGTCTGCCTCAAGTGCCAGAGGACATTGTAGCACTGGCGAGGAGGGGAAGGGTGCAGATTCAGAGAGGGAGGAAGAAATAGGCCCCTTGTTCCACCGTGATGTTTACACACAAGCTCTCATTTCTCCTTACGCATAACCAGCAGCCACCAAAGAGACGGGAAAACAAATGCAAAGTGGCAGGGGGTGGGGCGGGGCGGGTGGTTGATTGCTTCTTTGCGCGTTGGTTGGCTTATGGAGTTCTGCATTGGAGAGGATGGGAAAAGTTGGGGGAACACCCAGGGCAGAGCTTGGAGAAGTTGGTGAAATGAAATAGAGTCTGATGGTCTTTTGCCTCTCCCTCACCTTCTAGGTAAGGTACGATCAACACAGGATTTTCATGCTCTAATCTGCCGTCTGTTCAGCCGTGAGTTCAGATCGTTGAGAAGGCCGGGCCTGAGGCTTGAGGCTGGGAGCTGAGCTCCCGCAGCCGGAGCGCCTCTCCCCTGGGCCGGTTCTTGGCAACGGGCGCTTCACCTTGGTTTGCTTGGTTGCCCCTCAGTAACCCGAGAGGGTGGCGCTGCTGGTCCATTTCACAGAGTGGGAGGCTCACAAGCAGCTGCTGCTGTAACATCAGCGGAAACTTAACTTAATACCCCCAGTCGTTTAAAAATTTTACAACCAAAGAAAACTTATGCTGCTGCCCGTGGAGAAAGATGGGGGATGTATGCAGAGCAGGGCATTCAACGACGAGAGCTTGGGGCAGACCCTTGTGTACCCCAAATTTGTGTCTATCTACAACATGACCTTCGGAAACAGAGTCTTCACAGATGTACTTGGTTAAGGATCTCGAGGGGACATCATCTTGGGTTTAGTATGAGCCCTACATCCAGTGGCTGGTGTCTGGATAAGAGGAGGGGCAAGAAGACTGGAGTGGTGCGGCTGCGAGTTCGGGGACACTGGAAGACCCGGACGCGGGCAGGAGCAAAGGAGGGGGTCCCTCTAGAGCGGTTGGAGGCAGCATGAGCTAGCTGACACCTTGGGTTTGGGCTTCTGGCTTCCAGAACTGTGAGAGGATGAATGTCTGCCGTTTGAAGCCACCAAGTCTGTGGCAGTTGGTTGTGGCAACCCTAGCAAACGGATGCATCCTGCAGTCTTTCTGGTTAGCTGTGTACATTCGGCCGCCAGAAATCAAGGCAGACAGGAATGAGCGCTAGGCATACATAGGAAAGCTTTGGCTCGTAACAGGAAATGTTAAATCTCTTTGGTAAAACAAAACAAAAGGCAGAAATTCCCTAGTTCTTGCCTTGGAGCGCGCTTTAAAGATCGCATCCACAGTCTGCAGCGGAGTCCGGCAGTGCGAGGCATGGGATCAGGGGAATGATGTAAGATGACATGATCTATTGCTTTGTTAAGCAATATTTTCAGCCATGTATCTTGCGTTCAAGCTTAAATGATTGCCGAAGTAACAGGCGGGCTAAGGGGATTTGAACACACAGAGAGTGTCTCTGGTGAAAGGAGAGTGAGCATGGCTGATATTTCTGTTGGGAAGGTGGGAGGTAAGTGGTTTGAAGACTTGATTATGGAAAAACTGCTCTGGGTGACAAGATGACATCACCAATAATAATTTAGTGGCATCAGGGTATGGGGAATATTGAAGTAGGCTGGTTGAGCCATATTTCCAAGAGGCAATATGAGAAGTCCTTCAAACTGAGACAGCGGTTGGGGGCCTGTGACCCCAACAGGTGAGCGGGCAGTGGTAACTGAGAGGCCCGGGAAGAATTGATGCTTAAATTTGAGGCCAAATTTTGAAGAGAACAAATGATCTGATAGATGAAGAACCGGCCAAGAGCAAATTACAGCAGTTCAGCTGGGAGATGACTAAAGCAAAAACTAGAATCTTGGCAGTAGTCATTGGAAAGTATCTAGCCATCCATGTGTAAGTGCATGCCGAGTATGTGTATTATATTTTTAAAAAGAGATTAAAATCTCATAATTATAAGACTTTATTAATGCCTCCAGAGGAGTGAGAAATGATAATCTATATCCAAAAGGGCACCCAGATTGCTAACCTGGGGCCGAGGGTGTGGCTGGGATGACTTAACCTCAAGAAACTGGCAGTCAGGGAGGTGAAGACAGACCAGCCAGTGTGGGCAGAGCAGTTAATCGAGGAGGGGGTGGGAGAGGCCCCTGGAGTGAAGGGTTCCTTGGTGCTGTCTCTGCCCAGCAGAGAAAAGGCCACCTGCCCTGAGTCCGTCTTTGTTGTGTCCGGAGAGCTGGTCTTGCTATCAGGCTCTCTGTCTGTGCCCAAATCACAGAGCTTGCTAATTATTCAAGTTGATGGAAATGAAGACTTAACAGCTCCCGCATATTGAAGGAGACAACACAGGGCAGTGGCTCAGAGCCTGTGCTCCAGAGTTTAAAGCCGAGTTCAAATGCTGCCTCTAGCTGTGTGACTAAGATTATGAGATCAGTGATTATTACATTGTCTAATCTCATCTGCCAGAAAAGTGGGTTCTAGAGCCATTAGTGACAAGAATTAGATGAAATGATATGCATGAAGGAGATAGTGCCTGGCACATAGAAAAGCCGCGTAAATGTGAGTTGTTTTCAGGCGCCTGTGTTGAGCTACCATTTAATATGCACTACTGCACGAGCCGGGGGAGGTAGGCGTTCTTCCCTGATTCATAACGAGGAAACTGAGGCTCAGAGGACTTGAATAGTTTGCCTGAGCTTCCTCACCTGGTGAGTGGCAGGGCCAGGATTTGAAGCCATAACTGTGAGCCTCCAACTGTTCTCTCTGGTGATGGATAGGATATTACGGTGGCTCAGATAAAATTGAAGGGAGAAGCAGCAAAGTGAGCCCCTGTCCGTCTCATGAGTTAGTGACCTCACCATCCCCAGGGCACTACTGGAAGGGCCACAGGTGGGCAGACCCAGTCCGTCCTGCTGCTGGTGTGGCCCTGGTACTCCTGTGTTCTCTGTCTCCTGGCTTCTTGTCTCACTTGTGAATCTTAATTACTATTTGGTTGTTAATGACATATAGCAGCAGAGATCTTAACACACACACACACGCGCACGCACACACACTAAACTCCCCTCAAATGCCTGCCTCATCCCTCCTTGTTTTGACAAGCTTTTCATAGAGTTTTGTCGGGTTTTCTGCAGGTGCACACGTGCGAGATTGTGAGGGGATCAAAGGCGGCTGTCAGGGCTGTTAGGTGATGAACCTTACAGATTCAGAGCTCTGCTTTTTGGCAGGAAGGAAGCCATCCCAAGACAGCTCCCGAGTCCGCTGCTTTCTTGCGTTGTCCTGCCCCTTCCTCTGTGGTCCCTCCTGTTGCATTCCCGGGTTCATTAGCCTCTCTCTGCTCTCTCGTTTTCTGCCTGGGGAGGGAGTGTCCAGCAGCTGCCTGGGGGTGGGTGTACCATTCACAGCCCCCTTTCTGTGGCATCCTTATTGATAGCTATATTCCCCTGTATGACTACTACTCAGTGTATGTATTCATTCTACTGCTGATGTATGTTTATTTGTTTTTCTAGTTATGCAGTAATGCTGCGGTGGGCATTCTTGTGCCTTGGAACACATCTCTGTGAACACATCTTTGTTCAGTACATGTTTAAGAGTAGAATTGCTTAATTATAAGGTTATATATATGTTCAGCTTTAAAAAATCTTGCCATCCCCCCCCCCAGTGTATTTGTGCCAATTCATATTTCCAGCAGCAACATAGGAGAGAGAGTTCCAGTAGCTCCACATCTTTGTCAAGACTTGGTATTATCTTTTTTTTTTTTTTAAATGTTCTGGTAGGTGTGTAGTTGTTTGTCATTGTGATTTTAATGTGCATTTCTATAGTTATTTATGTTGAACACTTATTTTTATGTGTGTTGGCCATTTGGACATCCTTTTTTTGGCAAAGTACCTATTAAAATCTTTTGCCCTTTTTAAATTGAGTTGCTGATATTTTTCTTATTGTGTTACAGGAGTTCTTCATATATTCTGGATATGAATTAGTTAGGCTTACTTTCTGACTTTCTTCATAGTGTCTTGGTTGAACAGAAATTCTTTTTTTTTTTTGAGAAAGTACATTTTTATAGGTGCCAATGATAAAAGACTGAATTATCACAGGAAGTTTTCCTGCCGAATATTATTTCCTATATTGTTTTTAAAATTTTAATTTTTTAATTGCAGAGAAGTTCTTAATTTTAATGAAGTCCAGTTTGTCAGAAATTTTCTTTATGACTATTGCTTTTTATATCCCGTTAAGAAAATTTTGCTTACCCTAAGGCTATGAGGACATCCTCTTAGGTTATCTCCTAGAAGCTTCATGGTTTAACTTGCACATTTAGGCCTACGTTCCACCTAGGACTGACTTTTGTGTATGGTCTGAGGTTGGGGTAACTATTAGTTTCTTCTTCATGTGGACGTCCAGTTTGGCCCTGCAGTATGCGTGGGTCATCTCTCCTCCGGGCACGGCAAATTCACCTTTATTGTAAACTGAGTAACCGTATACGTGAGCATCTGCTCCTGAACTCTGTTCTGTTGGCTCAGTGAATATTTCAGGGATGACTGACAGATGGCCTGGGCCGTACCACGTTCCCAAGGAAGATGGAGTTGCAGGGCTCTTGCTTTCTAAGGAGATCTCGCGCTTCGTCTGCTCACTTGCATGGTTTATCTCTGCCTTTTTCTGACCTTTTCCCATAGACACAACTAATTGGCTGACAAAATGATCAAAATAGCAAAGCTTTACATAACATTGACCATGTGGTAGGCCCTATTCTAAATATGCTTTAACTCATTTAATTTTTACACAAACCCGTGATGTAGTTACTATTATAATATCCATTTTCCTGATAAGAAAACTGGGGCACCCAAGACCACATAGGTGGTATGTGCCAGAGCTGGATTTGAGCCCAGGGCTTCGGCCTTGGAGCCCATGTTCTTAAGCATGACACTGGGCCTTCTTTCAGTCAATGCAGGAAGCAGAATGTTGGAGGACAGAATTACCCTGGCGTAGGAGTAAAGGCATCTGAGTTCTTATCTTGGCTTCTGCCTCTACTGGGTGTGAGATTTTGTGCACATTGATTAATCTCTTTGAACCCGTTTCCTCAGCTGGAAAGTGTGAGAGTAAAATGATATTCTCATTTCTGACATTTTACCGTGTCATTTGTCTGGAAGAGTCTTAAAAGAGACTGTAGATTTTTTTGAAGAGAAGCAAATTCCACAGTGGTGACTAGGGTTGTGGCACAGATTGGGGAGGAGCCCACAGAGAGTGACGAGAGCCGGGTTGGGAGGGTAAGGAGTTGGGGAGAAGGGGGAGTGGGAGAGAGAGGATTAAATGGGTCCAGCCTTCCAAACTTGTCCCTTCGTATCTGCTTGTTCCCTTTCTGGACCCTTGGATCCAGCCTGTCAGGTTACGTGCTGGAGGAGGTGGTGATTCCTGGGTACTGAGTTTTCTAGTTGACTCTGCTTCTGGGAATTGGTTTGAGAGCATTTCTATTGGTTCCCAAGGTTATGGTTCCTGTGTGAGCCTTCTGGGAGGCAGTTTCTCTGCCCAGAGCTGGCTAATTGTTCACCCACCGTGTCCATTCACTGGTGAAAATCATACCAGGCTCTTCCACATGGGCACTAAGGGTTGATGGGGGGCAGCTGAGTGACCTTGGAGGCTCTTGAAGCCTAAGTCCCAGGGCCTGGGAACAGCCTGTTATCATTAACTCTTGGAGAGGGACATGATTGTTGGTTGTGGTGGGGGACTGAGTTAAAAAATAACAGACATGTCACACAAGTAATATATGCCATTTTTCGAAAAAAATTAGTAAATTTGGATACACAAAAAGGAGGAAACAAAAAAGTCACTTTAATCCCTTAATCCAGTAATAACCACTATTACCATTTTTGGAGTAATTCTCTTTAGAGGTTTTTTGGATCTCTCTGCTTCTCTTGATAGATCTCTCTCTCTCTCTCTCTCTCTCTCTCTCTCTCTCTCTCTCTCTCTGCATGTGTGTGTCTGTATGTTTCATATGTATAAATATAAATATACACACACACAAATATATATACATATATCTACTTTTTTTTTTTTTTTGATAAAAACAGATTCTACTCTTGTGGGGCGAGATTTTTCAGCGTGGCCCAAACCAGGCATTTCCTGCATCACTGAACATACTTCGTCACCTTCGGTAGCTGCGTGGCGAACGTGGGAGACGGTTTCCCATGCGCGCCGTTCCACACTGTGAACACCCTTATGCATGCATTTTTTGAACACATTTCTGATTATTTCCTTAGGATAATTCTTGCAAATAACAGAATGAATATATCCCAGTGACTTTTGAAAGATAACAAAGTCCTTAATACTGTCATCATTGTCATGAAACTTTTACGCAGTACCAATAACGTTAATAACTACTTTTTATTGAAATGCCTTATCTATTGCCAACTCTCTACATGCATCATCTCATTTAATTTTCTGAGGCAGTATATAGTTATTCGTTTCATTTATTCCCATTTTACAGCTGTGAACATTGAAGCTTTGGAAGGTCAGTAACTTCCCCAGGTCACTCAGCTGAGAAGAGCAGGGACAGGAAGCAGGTCTGAGTTGCTCTCCACTCTGTTCCCTGCTCCCAGCGGGGCGTGCGGGGCCTTCTCAGCACGAAGGCCTGGCTCTCAAACACTATGGGCAGGAGATTGGTGCCTGCACGTGGCCTGGAGATTGACATCTGCCAAAGGAGAAGCCCAGATCGCGCGTGCTGCGGCTCTGTGAGGAGAGGTGGGCTGGGGCTTCAGAGCAGGGCCCCTGGGAGCTGAGCCAGAAAGAAAGGGGACAAGGGACCACAGAAGAGTGAAGAGAGCACCCCAGGAAGGGGGGCGAGGCATGAGCACAGTGGTGAAGTCCAGGAAACCTGACACGCTTCCCTAAGACTCACTCAAAGTCCCCTGTGTTGAGATCAGCTTACAGGAGGTCTGTTCTAGCACCTTCTCCAGACACCGGCAGCAAATGTGCAGTGTCGCTGGCAACGGTGGTAATAACGGAAATTTAATTTTCTGTTAAGCAGCCTTACATCTATTTAAATAATTTCATTTTATAGATAGAAATGTTTTCCTGACTTCTTCTTTGTTCCTCAAAATTGTAATAGCCTTTTGCCTGATTGTGGGAACCTTATCTAGTCAACTGTAAAAGATAAAATCTTATACAATACAGACAAGCAAGAAGATGAAAGCAAAGGCCAGCAGACCCTCCCCATCCTGAGACAACTATGCGTAGCGTCCCGGCTGCCAGACTCTCTCTAGGCCTGTAGACTCGTAGGGGGTGGTTTCCTTTACCGCTTCACGTGAGTGGGGTCGGGCCAGACACACTCTCCTGCTGCACGTTTTCCCACTCAGGACTCTGTCTTGGACACCTTCCCCGTCGTTACGTATGGATTTCCATCATTATTTTTATTTATTTTTGTAGAGTCTGGCTTACAGAAATTTGAAATGGTCAAATTTCTGGTATATAAAATGTTCATTAAAGCGCAGAGAAATTGGGGTTTGACTCTCAGATGAGAGTCCTTCAGCTTCTCAAAATGACATGGGCTTTCTAAGCCATGGTGGCCAGTGATCAGGGGATCTTCCTGTTAAATTTTTCTGTGTTTCCTTTTTAATTTTGCAGATTTTCAAACAATTTATAGTAGAGGGAATAGCACAGTGAACCTTCAAGTACCCATCGCCTGGATTCACAACTGTCAAGATTTTGCCACATTTGCTCTGTCTATCCTTTATTTTTCTCTTTTGCTGAAATATTTTAAAGCAAATCCAGTTATCTTGTCATTTTACCCCTGCATCCCTTAGTGTGCATTGCTTAAAAAAAAAAAAAAAGACATTTTCTTATGCCACCACAATGCCAATACCTCACCTAGGAAGATGACCCTTGATTCCTGGGGCCATCTGGTCTACTGTCAGATCCCCTGATAGTCCTGTCTTTTTTACAGTTGTTTTGTTTGAATCAGGAGCCAAACAGGGAGAACACTTTTCATTTGGTGGTTGTGTTTCTTAAGTTTGTTTTCTAGAGCAGTTCTCCAATAATATTAACTCATGTGATAGTAATTCAGGGATTTTTGTTACACTTCAGCCCTCCTGTTGGCGTCAAGGGGAAAGTCTCCGCTTTTGGGAGTATGTTTTCAGCACTGACTAGACCACTTCCAGTAGCTTCCCTGCTTTCTCTGAGAGTCTCCTTCCCAGCCTTCCTTCATCCCTACTTTGTTTCTCAGTCGCAGTTCTAAACAGGAGCCTTACCTCGCTAGATTTTAATAATGTTATTTTCTGTGGTTACTGTAACCTTCTACTTATGGTAACTGACATGAATATTCTGTTTAGGATAGTATCTTTTTTTTTTTTTTAAAAGAAAATACATTTATTTGAGTAAAATGAATGAATCAGTTTAAAGAAAAGCCATATGGAATGGATGACATGCAAATGTAACAACCCTTCCGGAAAGCGTTCTTAACTTAACATTTTGTTTTGTTTTTATTTTTTGGTGACTCAGGGTCATATCGGGGACATCGGCAATTGCGCAGCGATGGCCTCAGGCTTCCCGCACTTCTTCTCTTTCTCTCTGTCCCCAGGCTGTGACAGTGGTGCTTTTACACCTGTTTGTCGTAGTGTTTCTGTCTCATCTTTTTTGGTAAGTTTTCCTTTCTCGTTCTCTCACCCTCTTTTAATTTGTTACTTCTCAAGTACTGCGAGCTGGGAAACAGTTTTGTTTGTTCTGATTATACCTAAATGAAGAGAAAATAGGCTTCGGGCGAGGGTCAGATGGGACAGACGTGAGGCGAGTTTTTCTTAGGTGCTGTCCGCGCCGCCTCCTGCTTCCCATCTCCCGGGACCGAAGGGTGGCCGTTGGTGATGGTAACGGGGAGTTCCTGCTTCTTATGGCAGATGAAGTGGCAGACAAGAGGATCATGGGTCCCCTGCGTGCCCATATAGATTTTTTCAGGATACAACATAGATTTGCTAATTGCCTCCCTCCATCTTTATAGCATTTTGATGTGGAATTAGTATCATGACCTTTGATTCATGCAGGAAGGATCCGTGGTTGAGAGAGGGCCGGTGATTTTTCATAGGCTGCACGGCGGGCTGAGGGCAGAGTTGTGGCTCGAACAGGTGTGATCTCCATAGGAAATGTAAAGAATTTTTATAAGAGTTTATTTGAGCCAAACTGCTGGCATATGCCGGGGAGCAAGATCTCAAATACTCCTGACGAGAACAGTTTTACAGTTTCTTTTATGCATTTGAAATTGAAGAGAGGACATAAGGAAGATTACGTGGAGATGGGAGAAAGCAAGATGGGGATTGGATCCCAGGCTACTTAAGATTATGAGCAGATATTAGAAGGAGGCGTCTGAAAGGGGCATTTCAAAGGTGTGTTAAGCTTTAATGGAGGAAAGAACCAGCACGTCACACACTTGCTCAGACAGAGCATGGACAAGATCCAGGGGGTTGGGACAGGCAGATTCAGGGGAGTTCGGCTGCTGGGGGCAAGGCCCTTCCTTACAGGGCTCAAGATGTGCTCCACCAGAAGGACAGCAGGGCAGGAATGGGAGCCAAGAACGCTAAGTCCTCGTTGTTTCTCAGCCTCCTGGCTGTGGAAGGAAGAGTGGGGTCCCAGCAGCCCCTGTGCCTTCTGTGTGCCCTGGGCCAGAAAACACCCCATCTCTGAGCCTCAGCTGAAAAGAGAGTCTGGGACCTGGGTCAGGGGCCTTGTAACTGTGATCTTGGGTAGGGTGGGTGGGTGGATTCTACCTCCCTCTGCACCTTTCCAGGTACCTCAGTAATTGAAGCAGTTCTGTTTGTTTGTTTGTTTGTTTTTAATTCTAAGACTTTATTGGAAAGATTCCAATGCCAACATTTTTCTAAAAAAAAAACTGAAAAAAAAACGATCTTGTGTGTTCCACTTTCACCTCTTCCTGCGTTTTCACTTTTGGGTCATGGAACTTCCCCACCCCTGCCAACACTGGCTGGTCCTGGGAGACAGTCTTGGATCCTGCTCCTACTCCCTTCTCCTCCTCTCCACTGAATTCTGTCCATCCCACTGCCACAATTTCCCTTTTAGCAGCCCTCGCCACTCTCCTGACTCTGCACAATGGCCCGCCTCCTCATTGGCCTCTCTGCCCTTTAGCCTCACACCCTGCACTTGGCCCTTCACACAGTTGTGTTCAATGGCTCCCACTGCTGGTAGGAGAAAGGCCAAGATGTGAGACCTCGTAGGCCTGTGGGCCCCCCTTCTCCACCTCTCCTCTGTGTCTAAGCCAGGGCACTGTTTTGCTGCTTGTCATCGTGGAGCCACTGGACTCACCCTGCAAGACTCAGCTCACACGTCGCGTCCTCAGTGAGGCCTCGTGCCCCGCCCCAACAGGTGCGGCGCCTCTGTGTCCCTGCATCCCTGCAGTTGCTCCAAGCTCTGCCACATCGCTCCTCCCAGGTCTGGTTTCACTGCTCAGCCCCCTGCTTTTCAGGGTCTGGAATTTTACAATTTACCCCACATCACTGATATGAGTATCAGTATGAGTATGAGTGCAGGGAGTTTGGACCCTGCCGCTTTGACCCTGTGGACCTGTGGACCCTACCATACTGACCCAGAATTCTGTGACTGAAGAATTTTATTTAATTCAGAATAAGTCTGAATTAAATAAAAACAAGCATTTGCACTGAGAGTAGAGCAAACATCAATCTAATTTAATTGATTGATTACTTTTCTGTAGAGCACAGTTAAACAGGTCCTGATTTTCTTCCACTTTCATCAATATCAGTTCTTTTCTAGGTAGATTTTACAGTGAAGATTGGCTTCATGGATCAGTGTTTTTGGTCTTTATGTAAAGTTTTACAAATTATAAGCTTCTGTTGGAGTTTTCTTTTATGGGTGCTATTTCTACTCAGTCCAGGTTTTCTTGGGCGAATTTTGTAATACATACATTTTTAAATTAATAAACTTCATTTTTAAGAGCAGTTTTACATTCGAAGGAAATTAAATGGAAAGTACGAGAGTTCCCTCGTATTCCCTGCCCTCCCCCCGCCCCACGACCTCCCTCACTATGGACGTGGTGCGCTCGCCACAGCTGATGAACTCACCAAAACCTCGTCACCGCAAGCCCATAGTTTACATCAGGGTTGCTCTTGGTGTTGTATATTCCATGGATTCGGACAAATTAACCTCCCGGCACTTTTGGCCTGTTCAAGGCGCCCTCCAGTAGAGAGCCCTCGGGCAGAGCCCCTTGGTGCTTGCAGGAGAGCACCGTGGGTGTGTGCGGAGAGGTAAGCGCGGAGAGATGCGTCAGGGGCTGCTGGGAGGCCTCAGGGCCTTTGCGCTTACTGTTCCCTTCTCCCTAGCTCTTTGAAGGCAAGGCACCTCATCTCTCAGCTCTCGGCCAGAGTCTCTTCTTCTGACAGATCCTCTGTACATTAGCACTTACCCCCCAGCACCCTCTAGAACGTCTTATTTCTTTCGCAGCACACGCCACAATCAGAAATTAGCGTAGGTATTAGGTTGCAGGCACTGCTGGGCATCTAGTGCCTTAGAAAAGCATCCGGCTCATAGTCGCACCTCCATAGGTATTTTCTGTACACACATGTGCCTTGCCATCTACGCCCCAGCTAAATATAAACATGCCGCCCACTACTACCTGATACTTACTACCAGATAGAGACAGTAAAGATGGAGTATGGGTTGTGGGAACATGAAGATGCTGCTCAGGTTTTCATGCATATTGGCCAGACGTTTGCTCATCAGAAAAGTCTGGATTCTGTAATATCCTTGTGCTTTGGAGGAAAGGTGTTTATGACATCATCGCGGGTAAAGGAAGCGCTGCCCATATTGGTGGAAATAGTTGAGCTTGCAGGTTCCTTGAATGATTAAATGTTTTTACTTCTGATTTTTAAGTACAGATCCCTTTCGACAGCCCCACTTGTATGTATTAAATGGACAAGAGCCTAGCGAACATCCATTAAGGTAAATTTCAAGTCATCTTTTCTTCTGCAAAGAGGTTTATTCCATCCATTCAAAAATCTGTAGGGTGTCCTGATCGTATTTTTTAATAAAACTATGTTTACTTTGCTTTGAAGATGCACAAAACTTAGATGCAATTATGTTCCTTTCCTACTTTGCAGCATCCAGAAATTCATTTGCTATTAATACTCCAGAGAAACAGATTTCTTTGATTTTTTTTTTTAGTTTAGAAGATCAAAAGTTGCCAGAAATTGTTTCAAAGGAAAATAAATCTCTGAGACGCTGGATTTGAAATTCCGAAGGGCCAGGGCCCCCGTCCGCTGTTTTAGGAGTCAAGTAATGAGAAAGTTGCTCCTTTCTGCTTCCATCCTCTTAGGGAAGCCCCCACTTAGCCTCTACCATCTGCTCTCTCTCGTGAAATCTTCAAATACTGCGCCTAAAATTAAACTTACTATAAATCTGAACAGGCAGAATCATTTCCCAAAGAGAATGGTTTAAAAAAAATGTCTGTCAATCTCTGGAAAACTCTATTATTCCTTGGGGATGAGCCCTCAGATTGTAGAAAGTTTTGAATGAAACATTTGGCTTTTTTTTTTTTTGGGTCAGAACATACACATCACATTTATAGTCCATCATCCTTATTTTATCAGACGGGAAGTGCTGGACCATGGCTGGTGCTGCTTCTCGCTGCATCGGGGAGGTCGAGGGTTTAGCAACCATCTCCCCACACTTTCCTGGGTGCATTGGGACATCTCTGCTCTGGGCTGCTATGAGGACCTGTGGGTCTTGGAATTCTGGTGGATGGCATATTTGAGGGGACAGAAAATCTCAGAAACCCCATTAGTCAAGGATGGCCACCTGGTAGGAGATAGAAAGCAAAGAAGGGACAGAGGTGCAACATTACATGACAGATGCTCTAGGGCAAAACAATAGACACTGGCTTCAAAGAAGAGAGCAATCACAACATCTCTGACCACACCCATTAGAGCTGAATCCTCAAGATGGATTTTCCCTGGTTCCTCAACTCAGCTTCATCCTTGGATTCCACATAAATGTTAAAATGATAAAAGTTAGGAAATACACAGTAAAATGAATTAATGACCAAAGGATTAGAAAATAAAAAGAGAAACATAAAAAATGCCGTCCTCAATCCCACCCACTCTGAGAAGTGAATGAAAACACTTTGGTAGCAGTTTATACTTTGAATGTGAAATGTTATATTAGTATATGTACATATATAGTGTAAGTATATACATATAAACTGTATGCATTTGAACCATAAATGATGTGTATATGTATACACACTTGTTTTGATAAGCATATTATATATGCCTTTTTGTGATTTGCTTTTTCTCTTGGCATATTGTGAAGATGTTTCATGTCCATAAATATATATTTCATCTATATAACTTTTAGGTTTTATTGGAAGTAATTTTAGACTAAGTTAAAAAGTTGCAAAAATAGTGGAGAGTTCCTGTATGGCTTTCGCCAAGCTTCGCTGAGGTTAACATCTCGCGTAACCATAGCATGTGATCAGAGCTAAAAATTTCATGAGTAAACTCCAGACTTTATTTGGCATTTTCCAGACTTTTCACTATGTCTTTTTTCTGTTCCCTGAACCAATCCAGATCCCATTTAGTTATGTCTCCTTAGTCTGCAGTCTGATGCTTTTTCAGCCTTTCCTCATTTTTCTTGACTTTGACACTTTTAAAGAATACAGGGCAGTTACTTTGTGGAATGCTCCTCGTTTTTTTTGTTTTTGTTTTGTTTTTGTTTGTTTTTTGTTTTTTGTTTTTTTTTGGTTTCCTGATGTTTTCTTATGACTAACTTGAGGGTATACATTTTTGGTGAGGATACCACATTTATGTCCTTAGTGTCTCATCAGAGGCTGCATGATCTTGATATGTGTATTGTTCTTTTGTCTTTAGCCTAAAAATAAATTCAGCATATTCTTTCCCAAAGTAATTTAGGTTCTTTTTTCCTCACATCTTCAGTGTGGTTATATGATTCCTTTGTAATACAGTCAGCTTCATTTGTCACACTTGGTCTTCCACTTGGGGTACACTCCTCATTTTGTTTCTTTAAAGTTGCATATAATAAAATTCACTCTATGGGCACAGTTCTACGACTTTTGACGAATTTGTGGAGTTGTGTGTCTGTTACTCTTGTACCATACAGAATAGGTCATCACCTCCAGTTACTCCCTCATGTGGCCCCTTTATAAGCAATCCTCCAGTCTGTTTACGATTTCTATAGTTTTTAGGCATATACATGTTTAGAATTGTTATATCTTCTTGAAGAATTGACTTCTTAATCATTATACAATATATATTTTTCATCTTTCATGATATTCTTTGTTCTGATGTCTCCCTTGTATAATATTAATATAGGGACTCTGGCTTATTTTGGTTGTGTTTGCATGACATATTTTCTACCTTTGTTCTTTTAACCTATTTATGTCTTTATATTTAAAGTGAGCTTCTTGCAAAAAGCGTATAGTTGGGTCTTGTTTTTTTTTTTTTAAATTAATCTGACAGTCTCCATCTTTTAATTTGTGTATTTGTACCATTTACATTTTATGTAATTACTGATACGTTTGGATTAAAATCTACCATCTTGTAAGCTATTTTTTGTTCTTTTTTCTTTTTTTTTTTTTTCTTTTACTGCTTTCTCTTAGGTTAATTGGGGATTTTAAAATTCTTTCATTTTTTTCTCTGTTGATATTATTTATACCTCTTTTAAATTGTTTTATAGCTGCCCCAGGGTTTTGTTATGTATTTAATCAGAGTCTGCCTTCAATAGCATAGTCCTAATTCTTCCCTCCAATTCTTGTGCTACATTTGCCATCTACTTTCCTTTTATATATGTTACAAACGCAATACATAGCTACTATTTCTGCTTTAATGGTTATCTTTTAGAACAATTAAAATTATGAAAACGAATGTTATTTTACTTCTCTTTTCCATTTCCAGTGTTCTTCATTTCTTTGTTTAGATCCAAGTGTCTAGCTGATATCATATTTTTTTTTTGCCTGAAGAACTTCCTTTAACATTTCTTCTAGTGTAAGTGTGCTGGCAGTGAATTCTTTTGGTTTCTATTTGCCTGACCATGTCTTTGTTTCTCTTTCATTTAAAAAATATTTGTGCTGGATATAGAATTCTGGGTTGGCAGGCCTCTCCGCTCCCTTTAGCACTTTAAAGACGTCATTATCTTCTGCTTGGATGGTTTCTGATGAGAGGTCTGCTGTAATTATTATCTTTTTTTTCCTCTATAGTTAAGAAGCCTTTTTCTCTGGCTCTTCTCAGATTTTTTTCTTTGATTTCCCCTTCCACATACCACTGGTTTTTGTTTTGTTTTGTTTTGTTTTATTATCTTGCTTGATGTTCTCTGATAATTCTGGATCTGTAGTTTAGTGTCTGGCATTAATTTTGGAAAATTCTTAGCCTTTTATTTCTTTGTATATTTCTTTTACCATATTCTCTCTCTCTCTTCTCCTTAGGCATCTGGCTATATTTGCCCTAGTTAAGCAAGTGCTCATGTCTTATCTTTCCCTCCAAGTACCTGTCTCTTTTCAGATTTTCAGTTAATTGGCTGTCCTATGACCTCAACTCTCTGATGGGTTCAAGAAATGTAGTAGTCTTGTAGCTTCTCTGGCTTTTTTTCCTTTTTATTAGATTGGAAATGATGCTCTTTCCATCTCTAAGTAGAAACCAGGAATCTACAATACAGTTTAAAAATAATTATATTTTATTTTGTAAATATGTTGTGCTTTCAAAAACTGTTCTCTATTACTCTATATTTGGCATTTAGATTACTTAATATTTGTTTTCATTGTTCATAATGAAGCAAAAAATACATTTGGACATATTTTTGCTCTTATCTGAGTAGGATAAACTATTAGAAACTGGATTGCTAGGAGTGGTAAAATTATTTAGAAGGATTTTATTAAATGTTGTCTAATTGCTTTCTAGAAAAGCAATGACAATTAACCCACCCATTAACAAAAATGAGAATGTTCGTGATTAAAGTTTTGGAACTCTGGGGAAAGTTCTCTCCACACGAGAACCCTCGTCACCGACCTGCATTTGCTTGGATGTGCCTTATCCCGACCCAGGATTTCCTGGTGTCCATCTCTGGCCAGCTCCCACTGCATGAAACACTGGCAGAAAGGAGGGCCGGATTAAATATTGATACACTTCAGTCCAGGCTGTGACTACCATGTGTGCTTCCAATGGCTGATTAAGATATTGGAAGAGCATTTTGACATTTACTGTCTTAGGAATTCTAAATCAATTCTAAGGCACAGTCCAGCCACATTTATACAAACCTGATAGCTCAATTGGACACGATAGAGATGAATTTCTGATCAGGACAACTTCTAATTATTGTTCTGGTAAATAAGTAACTGAATCAATCTTTTAATATTTTTGGTAGTTGAGGAATGTTGTAGTTTGGACTTTTAATTCCAAATTAAAATATTAAATGCTTTGTAAAGCGGCTGCTATTTAAAATGCCAATAACATTTAACATGAATTTACTCCCATTTTCTAGCCTCATTCTGTATAATTTATAACACTAAGCCCTTTCAATACTCCAAAATGCCAGATAAACTTTTCTCATTTGCTCTTAATTTGGTCACGCAGGATAATACCAACATCTGAAGGCTCTTTAAACTGCTTTTTAAAATGCATTCCTGTGAGCGCCACCCGTGCCCCCTCTGCTCCTTGTCGTCATCCATAATTATTTCCAATCCAAAGCGGCCCTTAATGCAGTTATTAATCTGGCATTCTCCTCAGTGTGAAGCACATTCAGCTCTATTAATTTTTAAAAACCCCCCCTTTTTTTATAGGGACTACAGATGCTTGGCTATTACTGAAAAGCTATTAGAAGTTAACACCTTTCTCTCCCCTGAGACTGGCATCGTCCTAGGCCTCCAAATGCCACCCTGTTTTACATTATCAGCTGCTAAGATGAAGTATTAGAGACTTTTTTTTTTCTTTCTGCTTCAGGTTTGGTAATATTATTATTAGGTAATGGCAGGATTCTGCCTGGCCTGTGGACTGAGAGATGGTACCTGGGCTAAAACAGGGAGATTTTAGATTTTCTGGTCTCCTGAGAGTACGTACTTCCAGCTCTGGAGTGACTGTGCTTCCAGGTGAGTGACACAGGACTGGCCTGTGGGAGAGAGAGAAGGGTTCTTCGTCTTTCTCCCTCAGTGGCCCCGTGCACTCGGGTGACTCTGGAGGGCCGTTCCAGGCACCATGAAAACACCAGGAAATAACTGAGGCTGTTGTGTAATAAAAAAGCCAGTTTCCTGTTTTCTCAAAAGCTACAATAGGAACACAAGGAAAATGATGGCTCTTGGCTTTATGAGGTTTGTTGATGTACTGGGGGCCTGGGTGGGGAACAGGAGAGGATGCTAATAGATGATTCTCCATGGCCCATTTCACCTATGGGTTTTATAGCTTGGGGCTGTGTTTCCAGATCACCTGCTGGGAAGCAGTGGGGACAGAGAAACTAAACTCTCAGAAATGGCTGCTTCTTAGGAACTGGTCACAGCCTGGGATCCCCAGTGAGGAGAGTTGGGGGAGGGCAATCCAGGAATCAGAGTCTCCAGCTGAGCTCTGGGTTGACCTCAGGCAGATATGGCTGCAAATCGCGGCCAGATTAACTGGAAGCTGACAATGCATATTTGGTCTCACGATTTTCCCCCGCCCTCCCCCACACTTGTACTTGGGAAAATGGGCGGCCAGGAGACAACGCTGAAGATGCTGCGGATCATCCTGACTGCAGCTCTTCCCAGAACCCTCTTTGCCAGGTGCAGGCGGCCCTGGGGCCCACGCCCAGGGCTGGACCTCTGCCTTCGTGTCCCACTCCTGCTTTCCTGAAGCTTGGCCAGTGGTCACATTAACCTCATCTGTAGATAGTTTCCTTTGGGAAGGTTCCACTAACACGGTCATATCTACCGTGCTGGGGAACACATTGTTATTCCATTTACAGATGATGAAACTGAGGTTCTGGACAGTGAAATCATTTCCCAAGGTCACACATTGACAGGGACAGGTCTCATCTCAGGCCTCGCTGCTGTCAGGGTCTGTGCTTCTTTTATTCCAACACCTGTGTCATAGCTCTCATGGTTTAATTCGAGTATTGAGTCTTCACCAGTATAAATAACCAAAAAACATACCATGCTGGTTAAAGTTGCCATTGTTGGTCACTCTTTGGTCATCTCAGCCATGACTGATTTCCTGAAGACACTTTTCAAGGTACTTTTCTAAAGGGTAATAGTAAAAAAAAATCTAGGAAGGAGTTAAGATGTGGAACAGTAGCTCAAGAATAGAAATAACTCATGATGAAACTGTTCTAATATAAGGCTTCAAAACAATACTATTTTTTGTAACATTATAAAGACCATTTTGCTGGCAGTTCTATTTTTTTCTGGATGCCCCAAATAAATGCAGTTTGTTTACCTCAAACTTATAAATAAGTTATAAGACATTGCTTGAAACTAAAAACCCTTACTTGACTAATTTCAACGATTTCAGAGTCACTATGACGATGCTAAAAACAACAGTAATAAGACCTTCAACAGTTTTCCATTTATTGAGTGTCTGTGTACCACTCACACGTATGTATTGTTTTCATTTTGGGGACTCTGAGAGGTTAAGGAACTCTCCCAAAGTTCCAGAGCACAGGTTGAAAGGATCTAGGCACTTTAATTCATTTCTGATGCAAGTTGTATCATTACAAACTTTATTTTTTGAAGAAAGTAATCTGACAGTAGCTATTAAGAATAAATATGCATATGCTCTTGACTCTGCAATACTTTTTGAGGGAATCTAATCTACAGGCAGTTTGACCTCTGGGTTTTCTGCCCCTGGGGCAGACATATAAGAATGTTTGTCATGGCAAAAAAAATAAAAAATAAAAAAAATAAAAAGAAGAAGAAGAAGGAAAACAACCCAAAAGCCTATTAAACAAGATTGGATGAATAAATTAGAGTGTTGATGTGGAGTGGTTTATGATATGTTAAATGTCAAAAGCAAACTCGAGGGTAATATTTTTAGTATGATTCGATTTCAGCAAAATACAAATCAAACCAAACCGAAGGCCATATGTGTGTCTGTGGTCCAACTTGCCTTTGTGTGCACATGCGAGATGCCCTCCAGGCAGTTAATATGAGTTGTCAGTGTGGTTGGAAGATTATTAACTTGTCCATCTACACCTTTGGACGGATTTATTTGTTATAGCAAGCATGCATTACTTTGTAATAAAAAAATAAAGAAAATAAGAGGAATAAAGTTACCAGGTGAAGTCAAGGCTGAGGATTCCGGTTCCCCCTTTAGAGTCAGAGGATGTTAAAAATTAGCTGTACTGTCATGGGAAAGGTTATTCCCATGACTACTCATTTTGAATATGTAATGAGATTTTTCCATTTTTAAATTGCCGGCTCCCGGTATTGTGTTCTTACACTTGACTTCAGAAAAGAATTTACATGTTAACGCAGCTCAGCAATAATATCATTGCTGGTGAATATTCTTCAGTTTTCATAGAATGCTTGTCTCTCACATGGCTTAATTTTTTTTTTCGTGATTTAAACTGTAGATATGGATGGCAGAATAGATAACAGGTAGCGAAACAAAGGTTTGAATAAGAAAGTTGCGGCTGAACCAGAATGTGCTATCTTTCTAATAAAAAGTAATGCTGATTTAGAGTCTGATAATGTCCTTGATTGAATAATATTTTTAAAAAGCTGCTGAATAGATTGCTTTTCTAAAGGACTTTGCTCAGACTCACTCATGCCTTCCCTGTCCCTCAAGGAATGTCCTTGTTTCAAATTACTGAATAACTGAAATGAGTTTCATGCTTAGAGTCTAAACGTTGTAACAGAACCATCAACCTCTGTCGAGAAGAGTGTCTCTGAGCTCTGGGAGCTTTTTGGGGTGAGATAAGAGCCATGTGTGAAACCTACGGCCATGTGCAGACTCCTTCTTACTCTCATCTTCCTAGAGACTTTGATTCAGTGGCTGTGACAACACCACTTCCATCGTGACTCTCCCTACAGTGATTATCTTAGTAGAATTCTTCAGATGATGGAGTTGGGACTCTGGTCTACTAATTCCATCACCTGTATCATTTTGGGGTCTTTTTCAATGGGTTGATTTTTCCCCTCATGGATTGTGTTTTCCTGCATCTTTGTGCGCCAAACAATTTTTAATTGGTTGCCAAGCATTGTGAATTTTACCTTGTTGGTTGCTTGATGTTTTTGCATGGCTGTGAATATTCTTGAGCTTGCTCTGGGACACAGGCAAATTCTTTAGGAACCATCTGATCCTTTGGGGACTTGTTTTAAGCTTTCTTGGGCGGGAAGAGAGCAGCCTTTAGTCCTGGGCTAATTTTTCTCTTGCATCCAAGCAATTCCCTTCTAGTACTCTACCTGGTGCCCATGTTTTATGAGGTACTCCAGTCCGGCTAGTGAGAACGCAAATAATGTCTAGCCACGTGCAAACTCTGGTTGTTACTGTTCTCAGTTTTTTTCAGTGACACCTCCCCCTCCCCCCACCCCCCCATTTTTCTCTATAGTTTCCTCTCATGTGCACAGGGAATGGTGCTCAGTTTAAAACTCCAGTGGATCAGAGCTGCCTCGTGCTTTTTCTGTACTGCTCTCCTCGCGGGTAGTCTGCCCGTCAAGTTTAAGCCTCCTTGGCCTCCTCAGATTCTTAGCTGCGTCTCTCCAACTCAGGGGGATGGTCGGGCTCTGCTCGGGTTTCCCCACCCTGCACTATGGTCTGGAAACGCTCCCCAGCAGTGTGCTGGGACAGTCACAGGGCTCACCTCATTCGTTTCCCTTTATTTAGGGACCACTGGCTATGCTGCCTGCTGCCCAATGTCTGAAAAATGGCTTTTCCTATTTTCTGCCTTTTTTTGGTTAAGGTTAGAGGGTAACAGTCCCTGTTACTTCATCATGGTTGGAAGTAGAGTCTGAGAGCAGAGACTCTCATCCTCAAAACGCCTGGTGGGCCCCCTGGTCTCAGTGGGCTTTCCTCATCATTGTCTTACAAATTTGCCGTGAAGTAGTGTCCCTTAGTGAAGTCCTAAAATTTGGAAGTCTGAATCAGGCCTGGAATTTTAAATAGGGTTTTGGTTCTGGGAAGTGACGAGATGTCCCATGAGGCTTTTCCCATTGACAAGAAGTAAGATCATATCTACTCTGTGGTACCCACGAGAGCTTCTTTAAATCACAGATCTTTACCTCCCTGCTCAAAACTCTGCCATGGCTGCTTAGTGCTTGTATGATGAACAGTGGCATCCTGGTCCCTGCCTGTATCTGTAAACTCATCCCCTGCCTCTGCCCCAGCCTCCGGCCACTGGCTTGCTTTCAAGTCTCTGACTGTGCCATCCTGCCTCTGGACCACTCCTGGGCATGTTCTCACTTCCAGTCTCTGTTCATCTTGTCTCAGGTGTGGTGTCACTTCCCTAGACTAGCTAAGCCCCCTTCGGGGTTCTCCTAGCCCTCTGCACTCTCCTTAGAGCACTTACACCAGTGTGATGATAGGAGGCCTTGTCATCCACAGGTAATTGTACCTGGAAAGGCCACCTTATACCAAGTCCACTTAGCATGGGAGCCAGTATTTCATGGGAAAGAGAGGGGATTTACAAATATTTGACTTAGAAAGTTTAGAAAACCTATATAGAAAACTAGAAACTATAAAAATAAATTTATTTTAATTTTATTTTTACCCAATTTTTGATTCTAATTCCAACCACACACTGAAATTTTAGAATGAACGAAGAATGAATCATGTGTTGATAATTTTGAGGGATGCAATTTTTATGCCAAATTGGATGGTGGCATAATATAGCTTCCCTCGTGTCATGTTTTTTTTATATCTCTGCAACATAAACATAAGGAAAGCTATTTATTGCAAAAAGAGTTCCGGGCTCCATAGATTTTCCCTATAAAGCTTTCCTTAAACATTTGATGGTCCAGTCATTCTGTTTTGACCATCAGTTCATCACTCCTGCCAACCCCCCTCTTTCTGTTGTTACCTGATCGAACTGTCAGAGCCTCATCCATCACTGGCTTGGTCTGGGACTTCAGGAGTTCTCTCATTGTCCTCATAAAATCCTACAATTTGGTAAAGTCTTCAGTTTCTCTTTGCAATCAATGTGTTTGCATTGCAATTGCCTCATGCCGTCAGATGACCCAAAATGAAGAGCAGTGGATCAGACATGATGACAGGGCTTCAGGCAGTGACAGAAGCTGATGTTACAGGTGGTTGGAGTGGAAGCTAATCTTAAAGCAGTTGATTCACTAATGGATATTTTCCAAATTATTATGATAATTTTTGTTTATACGTGCTTAAGAGTATGAGGTTCTTATACGTACAGATATTGTTTATCCTTAACTTGTGTCATGTTGTCTCCCCAGTTGGACATGAGTGCCACCAGAGAGGGCAGGGTCAGGACTTCTTGAGTGCTTGCTGAAGAATAAACCAAAGCACCAGGGGGACAGGCACCTTGACAGAGTGGTCTCAACTCCTCAAGTTATTCTGTCCTTAGTGATGTGAGCTCTTTAAGATCAGAAACCTACACTTTGGTTGCAACCATTGTGCCGATTTGTGGAAATTCGTTCCTTGTTCTTTAGTAGTGTTTAGTAGGATGAACGCATGACTCAGGTTGCTTCTCTGCAGAGAAAGGTAAAGGAGAGGTGTTTATCCCCTGAAAGAAGGACCAGAACCCCTGTGCAGTGTGTGAGGTGAGGTGCTAATCCAGGCTGGGGAGCTCGGGAGGAGGAGAAGCTTGGGAGGAGGAGAAGCTTGGGGAGAAGAAGATTCTGGAGACCTTCTAGAATCCTGCTTAGCTTCATCCTGGAAAGGTGGGGTGTGTGTGCTTGTGTGTGTCTGTGTGTGATTTTAACAAGTTCCTTGCGTGGTTTTGGGAGGTTCAGGCCTGTTTCGGGCCCAGGAAGGTATATAAGCAACCAACAGTTTAGCCCCAGACCGTCTCTGAGGAAATGCAATGCTCTTGATGATTTTCTTTACCCAGAAAAGTATCACTTGAAAGTGACTTGCTTCTGGGGTATTTTAGTCCTTGGAAATTGCTGATTATTGGGCTTTGATCCTTAGCCACACAAGTGTCCTTGATGGCAGAGGGAAGTAGCCCTGCCCCTGAAGACACATGCTGGGAGAAGGGCATGTTTTGATGTTTTATTGGAAAATGAAGGTAAATTTTGCTTTTGATTTCAAGGTATGCCCTAGTGTATTTTTATATAAAGATAACATTCTTCACTATCTCCCCCAAACAAACAATCAAAACCCCAAGAAAACAGCCCTTTGAGTGAAAATCATGCACCTAGAAGATGCAGTGAATGGATTCTGTGGGCTCGTGCACACCGCAAGGGTTCATGAAGTCCAGCTTGTGAAACTCATGTTAATGGCCCTTTTCTGGAAAAATGTCCACCCCGCCCCAACCATGCCCCTCCTGCAAACTTATTCCCAGATGTACAAGCAGCATCACTATCTGGGTCCTCCTGAGCACTGACTCCACATTAGAAAAACAAAATCACCCTGGGCTAATACATGCTTCTTATCACTTCAAGCTCCGGTTCCAGGAACACAATTTGATGAAATATCAGTTCTGTTCAGGGAGCATTTGTTCAGTCTCTTAAGAAAAGAAGGAAAAACCCATATATGTTACCTCTGTTTCAATTTTTTCTTTAGGTAACTTTCGAAAAGAAAATTGTTGGGTCGTTTCCAGATAGGTAAAAATGTGAATTTGCCGGGGGTGGGGGGGAGGGTTCAGCAAATTCTTAATAATCACTAAGATTTTCTCTCTTCTTAAAATCTAGGGTTTTCTTCTCTGCTCTTTCTGCCCTGCTCTTGCATTTTCTGAACGGCTCACGTCCCAGCAGAAAGCTCTTTCTGGATTTAGATATTGATAGTAATTTCCTTTCTTTGTGTGCCAAGATCAGTTACAGTTTCTTTCTGGTGAGCTTTTTCCAACTTCATATTTTATCCTAGAATCCAACAAGATCATACAATGCTGAAGATGTATTTTATGTTTATGCTCACATGTCAGGTAACTGAATCTCAGAATCTCTTGCCTTGAGGCAAGAAAACTTTAGAGACTCATCTGTGCCTCAGCTTGGTTCATAGAACTTTACTGCATCCATGAGTATTTATTATTAAGATTTAGAATTACAGAATGAGACAGAATTAGAAGGGGCCTTTAATAATGCTCATTTTAATTGGATTATTTGACTTGCCTCATTTTCTAGTGCAAGAAACAAGCTACCAGCTTGCCAAAGGTCACACAGTGGGTTGGAGGCAGGGTCTTTGTCTCCTGACTCATTCGGGGCTACCACGATATACGGTTAATCTTATCCAACCACTCCAAACGTAGCAGCTTAAAACAGCCACCTCTTATCTAGGTACCGATTCTGCAGGACAGTAGTTTGGCCTGGGCTCAGCTAGGTGGTGGCTCTGGCCTGGGCTGGGCAGGGCTGATCTTGGCTGGGCTCGCTCACGTTCACGTGTCTGTTGTCAGCTGGTATATGATGGCATCATCTGGGATGGCTGGGATGACTGAGGCATCTCCCCACATGGCAATTCTGAGGTTCCAGGAGCAGCAAGGGAGAGATTGCTCAGTGTGCAGTCACTTTTAAAGACTGCTTGTGTTCATGATTGCTAATGTCCTATTGGTCAGAGTAAGCCACAAGGTAAAGCCCAGATGAAAGCGGGTGAAAAGAAAGAGAGTAATTTGTGGCCACTTTGCAATTTGCCACACATGGTGATTTCCATTTTTGAATGACAGGATGCCCTACGGGCCATCTTTTAAGAGTCTCACTTTCAGTTACCTCATATGGCAATATTGACATGTAATTTTTGTAAATTAAATCATGGGCTAGCTTCTTAAATGCAATTATTTCACTTCATCTGGTGCTGGGAGATTGCAATTTATCACATACTATTTCCCTCCTGGAGTATAATCTTAGTTGGATATAGGGATAATCAAAGAAAAGACCTTTTTTAGTGCCCTAGTTTGCCATGGAAACATCCTTCGATCTTCCAAAATGTTCTTAAAAGAACCCCAGAAACTCTGTGGATCCACCCCGTCATTTCCTGCATAGCTTCAAGGGGCAACAGTAGTTTTACCCTTCATATTTTTAAGGCCATTGTACAGTGTGTACATCAGTCCCATCTTGGGGGATTTCAGACACCACTGACTCTCATAGCATTTCTGTGGAGTAGTCAGGCATGGGTTATTAGCCCCTTTTTATAGATTGGGAAACTGAGGCTCAATTAGATTTTTTTTAGTATCCCTCAGGAATTAGCATGGGGATCCATAGGTGTGAATGCTCATGTCAGTGTCCTTTCCCTTCAGTCCACTCTTGGGGGCCCGTGGAGAGCCACATAGACAGCCTTATGTCTGCTCATAACCTCTCCATTCTCCGGGAGCATTGAGATGCTGCCACTCTGGACAGAGGGTCCCACCTTTCCTTCTCTGAGAGGAGCCTGACCTCATCCCCTGATCTTGGTATTTCTGGGATGTCTGAGTATTGCTCCCCATCGTCCTCTGGTGGGGAGGGGTGGGTCCTCAACTCTGTGTTTGTGTGTGTACTTATCCATATATATTAATATCCATTAGTGGAGTTTCATACATCTATTTATTTACTTATCTACTTATCTATCTAGATGTATGGGAGTCCATTTATGAGAAAAAGATAGTATTAATTACACGTTATTTTTAACATGAAGTTTTAAAGTTCATTTTACTTGAATTTTAAAAAAGGTAAAGAAGCTAAAAGGAAATGGAAGGAATTATTAAATTTGAAGTAAAAATTTTAACACAGGAAATATCCTTTTCTAAAAGATCTCTCTAAGGTTAAGAAAAGAGGTTATGACAAATATATTGAAGTCAGAGTAATTATGTTTTTCTAACTGCATGTCTCAATTTTAGATACTCCCACTGACCTTCCTGCCACGAAAGATGAGAACATCAGCATGTTTAGACCTCTCATTCCCTTCCTCCCATTACTTGATTTTTGTTAGTTTTGTCATTATTGGCCTTTGAGGATTCATAAAGTGGTCGCGGTTCACACAGTGGTTTACTATTAATTCTATGTCTCCACTGGCTGTTTCACCATGCCGTCTCCATTACTCATTCGATTTATTTCTTAACTGGCTGGACTTCATGCTTAAGTGGTGTTTTCAAGAAGACACGGTATTCTCTGCATTTTTAACATGTGTGTCTTTTCATTCTTTCAGTGTCTGAGAACGTCTGCTGCGTTTGTGCCTGGCTGGCACCCTGGCTGGGTGTAGTAGCGCTCTTGGTCTCCCTTCCTTTGCTTTTGAACTGAGTGTCCTTGCTCCGCTGTGACATTGAAAGTGACCTTGGAGAAGCCTGAGAGCAGCCTGACCCTCTCCCTCCTCAGTGGTTATTTGCTTTTTATACCTGGATTCTTGAGGAAATGTTACTTCTTTATTGAAGTTAAATTACTTAATCAGGACATACTATGAATTGAACATTCCAAATGAATTCAAAAGTTTTTTTTTTTTTCCTGGAACATTATGTATTGTGGATTCAGTTCTTCCTGCATTTCATACAGTGATTGTATTATATCATTCAATACTTTTCAATTCAATACTTTTTCCACTTCATTTTTTGGTTTCTCTATATCAAGGATACTAATTACCCTCTTATTTGATTCTCTTTGCTCTTATTTGACTTTTCATCTGTGTGGTTTGTAATTATCTAGTCTTTTCCTCTTTGCTAGTAATTTGATTTTCATATGTACTCTCCTTGATGATTTTAATTAAATTATTTATTTTTAAATATTGTCTTTTTGGTCCACAACTTATTTCTTTTGGTTTGTGATCTCCATTTCCCTCTCATTCTGTCATTTTATCACCCCCTTCATCATTTTATAATGAAAGTTTCGAAGATACAGGAAAGTTGAAAGCATTTTTAGTGGCCACTTACATACCCATCATCCAGATTCTATAATTAAAAATTTTGCTTTACTTGTTTCATCATATATCTGTTAATCAGTTCACTCCTCAATCCATCAATCTGTTGTATTTTTTGCTATGTGTCAAAAGCAAGTGTTGACACTGGTGTAGGCCCCTGTAAATACTTTAGCACGAATGTCATCAGGCAGAGCTAAGTCTTTGTTCACAGTTATTTATTTTCTTCCTTTGAGGTAAAATTTGTGTGCAATGACGTGCACAGATTTAAGCATACCATTGTACCATTTGATGAATTTTCCCCAAAAATTAATTGTGGAAAATTTCAACTCTCCAGTAAAGTTGAAAGAATTTTACAGCAAACAACCACACCTACACTCTCTAGATTCTTTCACTGACTTTCAGTTATACTTGCTTTATGATATATGTAGCACATATTTTCTTGAGGTAAAATTCACATACAATGAAATGCACAGATCTTAAAGCATTCTAACAAGATCATACATTGTGTACTCCAAATCACTATCAAGATTTAGAATATTACCTCAGAAAGTTCCCTCGTGCCCCTTCTCAGCCAAGCTCCACCTCCTACCTTGAGGCAATCTCCACTCCCTACCTTGAGGCAAACACCCATGTTCTTTGTTTTCTCCCATAGACTGGTTTTGTCTGCTCATATCAGAGGAAACATATAGTATGTACTCTTTCGTGTAAGGTTCTTTTACTCAGCATTCTGTTTTTGAGATCATTGTTTGTGGTGTTTGTTCCTTTTTTATTGCTTAGTAGTTTTCCATTGTGTGAATGCACTGTGCCGTTTGTTCGTCCATTCTCTTGTTGCTGGGCACCTGGGATGTTTCTAGGTTCTGACTCTCATGAATAAAGCTGATAAGTACATTCTCGTGCCAGTGTTTATGGAAACATATGCTTTCATTTCTCTTTGATACATATCTAGGATTGGAATTGTTGGGTCATAGGATAGATGTATATTTAGTTGTAAAAGATTACCAGAACCTGCCCCCAATGGTGATGTTATCTGATTCTACCACCAGCAACGTTTGAAGTTTCCGGCCGTTCCATATCCTTGGCAACATTCAGTGCTGTTAGTCTTTGAATTTTTTGCTGTTCCGGTGGCGTGTCGTGATCATTTTGGGTTCTTTTAAAAAAAAATCAGATTCACATTCTTATTGTACCTTCCTTCATCTATGGTACTTGCAAAGAATTTCGTTACTGGTTCCTTCGCGGTGCATTCACGCCTGTCTTTGGTTTTGTTTGCTGTGTTTCTTTTCTCCTTCAGGAGGAGTGCCTGTCAGCTGGGCACTGCTAGTAGCTGCACTGTTTCTTTGCATTTGGCCAGTGCTTGAGCAGCTCTCTCCAGACATTTGTTTTGATGTAATGGAGTGTGGTTGGCTTCTTGACGTTCTTTCCATGGTGCTTGAGGAGGGTTTGATTTTTTTCCCCCCTTGGCTACGTTGTTGTTGTTGTTGTTTTAAAAGTCAGGTTTATCGAAATATGATATACATAGAGTCAAATTCACCTCTTCCAGGCATGTAGTTCTATGAATTTTGTTAAATGTATACAGTTATATAACTGCCACCACGATCTAGATATGTGCTGTTTCCATCACCTTACCACGTTCCTCGTGTCCCTTTACTGTCAGTCCTCGCTCTCCGCCCAGCCCCTGGCAACCACTGATCTGTTTCTTGTCTCTATAGTTTTTCCTTTTCTAGAATGTTATGTAAATAGAATCGTATAGTATGTAACCTTTCGGATATAATATTTTTCACTTAGCATAATACTTTTGAGGTTCATTCATATGTCTTGTGTGAATCAATAGTCTTTACTTTTTATTGCTTTATTATTTATTTATTGCTTGACTTTTTATTGAGCATTAGTCCATAATATGGATGTACCACACCTTGTTTATCCACTTACCAGTTAAAAAAAAATTTATTTTCAATTCGGGGTGTTTATAGATAAAGCTTCTATGAATATCTGCATGAAGTTTTTTGCAGGTGTTCATATCCTTTGCTACAGTTTGAGGAAAAGTGTTTCCTATCATGGTCACGAAATGTCTGCTTACTATTAGAACCTGCATTCTCATGTCCTAACTTTTCTTCAGGCCTCATCCTATCATTCTAATTTTATTTTCCTTCCCTCAGATCATTTTATCTATTTTTAAATTTTATTGTGCTATTATGTATATTTATAGGCTGCCTCTAATACTTTTTTTTGCAGTGCAGTGGGATATAAATAAATCCAAAAGATTAAGAAAATATCAAGATCAGTCAAGGGTTACCCAAGACCTGTAGGGTCTGGCAGCTGTTGGTCACGACAGCATTTGGGTTCTAATGGTGACTTTGCTGAACTAACCAGGACTGGTCTTCAGGAAGCGGTGCCAGGTTATGGCAGCTGAGACAGTGTTGAGTAGGATTCACAAACTCAAAGGCCTCTGGGGTCAGGCAGGTCTTATTAATTAGTGAAACAGGGAGATACAAGGCAAAAGGGAGTGGTGGGGACTGTAGCAAACCAGAGAATACCTGTCTTGTCTAGTGATGACTGCTGCTTCTCAGCCTCGGTGGATGGGCGAGCATGTGGGCTGATCTTGCCAGAACTTTTACAGGAGCCACATGTGAGGCAACTGGCTAGTTGAACACTCACCTACTCCCCTTGGCCATGAAATCCTACCTTTAGGTGAGCTTTTAGATAGGAAGTTCATACCTACAAGACTAAAAGTGAGGCACCTTAGTTGGTTTGAGCTTGGTATTCTGGAACACTGATCTCCAGAGGCCACTCCTCTCCTCCACTTAAAGACCTCATGGCCCCAAAGAACAGTTTGGAAACCTTCAGACTAGATTACCAGCAAGGCCCTGCCTCCCTACTCTGATCTTCTCTGTTTGTGCCTTATCTACCCATGGGAATTGTCACTAGCTTCCCAGCCCTGGATATGGTGGCTCTGCACATTACATATTGACCTTAAGTTGACTTTAGGGCATGTGTATGCTTTGCAAATTTGGAAATTATTTTCAAAGAATGTGTTTTTGTCTGATGGCCAGAACACTGAGTCAGTGTATATCTCTGTGTGTGAAGATGTGTGTCCATGTGTGTGTCTGGGTATGTGAGTATGAGGATGGGAGCAAGTCTGCTTCTCAGGTATTAATCGTCCCATGACGGCCAAGTTGATCATGTTGGACATGTCTTGAAGTTAGTGATGTTCTAGAACAGACGTTGACAAACTACTGCCTGTGGGCCAAGGTCAACCTGCAGCCTGTATTTGTACAGTATGTGAGCTAAGAATCGTTTTTATATTTTTAAAAGATTATAAAAAAAAAAGAAAAGAATATATGATAGAGACTGCATGTGCTTTACAAAGTCTGAAATATTTATTACCTGATCTGTTACAGAGAAAGTTTTCAAAGCCCTGTTTTGGAATATCTCTCATATTCTCATTCTCTGAACCAACCAGTCCCATGTCTTTAAATCCGCATTCTGGATAGGCATATGTGAGCACAGCACTGTTCTTGCTCTGAGAAGGGCAGCACTGTGGGCTCGCTCTCTGCTTCTCTACTGGCCAGAGGGATCCTTCTGGCAGAGGAAGGCAGACCGGGGCCTGAGCAGCCTCGAGAACAGGGCCTGCACCCTGCAGAGCCTGCAGCCGGGCTGAGCTGCTCACATGTCTCTCCCGGGCCTGGCCGTCTGGGAGCCGGTCCCCCCAGTGACAGAACTGCCGCCACAGCCGTGCTGGGCGATCTGCTGGCCTCCAGCAGCTTGGGTGGCAGCCAGATGATCTCTTCGCATGAGCGGTTTTCTAGGACAGTGAGGACTTGGCTTAACTTTTGAGCTCAGATGGTCCGGTCTTCTCTGAGCCCAGGGGTTCCTACCGATACTCTGTGGGATAAGGACGAGGCCACTGCTGCTGCGGGTGCTCTAGTGCTGTTGCCTCCACTTTGAAAGCTCCGTGAGGGGCTCTGAGATGCCATTCCAGCCAGCCATCCGCCCCAGGGCCCCCAGGTGGGCCTCCGGGATGCCGGCTTCAGGTGTTGTTCATCGCGTCTGGAGGACACAGCCCCCTCCCGCACTCCCGAGGAAGTCATTCACATCATAGTTGGCGGCTCTGGCTCATGATCACCCCCCGGGATCCAGCGGGCAGAATTCGGCTCTGGTCAGCTGTTCTCGTGGGCCGCTCTCGAGCTGCGAAGGAGAGCACTGCAGCTGGAGTCAGCACATCCCCAACCAAATCTCACGTCAGGCCCAGCTCCCACGGAGATGGCCCCTCACAAGTCATGGTCCTTTGTGGGACTCAGCTTCCCTATTTGGAAAAGGCGGAGGGTGGTAAACCTCTACTTTTCAAACTGGGATCTCCAACCAGTGGGGCTTCTCTAAGAGATATTTTAAATTAGTCTATTTTTTTTTACTGGTAATTCAAATGTTATCAGTAAATAATAATGGGTTTATTATATAAATAAATGCAAATATGTAAGTGTTTTATTAAGTATTTTCTGGCTTATCTGGCTGGTTGCCTTTTACCTGGGTATGGCCACAGAATCTTAGTGCCTTGAGTTTTAATTGTGTCAAAGAGGATATCAGGTCAGTCAGAACTATGTACTTTAATTCTCAGGGGCTAATAAGAGAAAGAGCAGATGCGGCTGAGTATTTGTATCCACCAAAGGCCCATGATGTCATGCCTTTCTGTGTGAATGAAAGTTTTTGCAATAGTTAGAAGAGAAAAACTCAGTGGGAGAATCGAGTCATCACATAGCACTCTTTTAAGATCAGCCTGGCCGAGTGCAGACGAATCTGCACCCTATCAGCCCAGCCATGCTGAGAGCAGCACGCCCTTCAGCAAAAACATCATCGGCTGCATTATGTTAACACTGTTCCTTTTAATTTTAATGTTTTTGACGTTTTGTTGGCATTTAATCCAAGAATGTTTTTTGGTTTTTTAGTTGTGTAAGAGCTAAAAGCCTATCATGTTAATACCTAACTGTGTGTGTGTGTGTGTGTGTATTTAAGTAATACTATAATAAAAATAATTGAGGTCACAGTTAGGACCCTGTAGACATTTTTTTCCCTTCCAAAGTGACATGCACTTTGCCCAACAATCAACGGTCTGACACAGGGCCTGCATACTGTGTCCGTAAAAGGAGTCCTGTTGTTCAGCTGTTCAGCTCTGACGTTGTAGTGCACCAGCAGCCATAGAGAACATGTACACAAATGGGTAGGGCCGTGTTCCAATAAAGCTTTATTTACAATAACAGGCGTGGGCCGATTTAGCTCTCAAGCCATAGCTGCCAACCGCTGGTCTACAAGGTGGCTGAGGTGTCTTCCTTCTCAGATACCGGGCAAAGTGGTCTTACTGAGAAAGCTGCTTTTCTCCTCTAGTTTCTCAAAAGACCCCCCCCCCCCAATTTTCTGCTGTATAAACTCCCTGAGGAGTTCCAAAGTAGATTTCTGACTGCCCCAGAACCTCATCTGGGTGAGGGTCTCCCGGATGCTGGCAGGCTCTTTGCTCTGGCTATCGGTCCCTGCTTCAGCTCACGACCGCAGTCTGCTGGGCCTGTCCCAGTGACCGCTCTGCACCTTTGTAGGG
This sequence comes from Eonycteris spelaea, assembly GCA_003508835.1. Lineage (NCBI taxonomy): Eukaryota > Metazoa > Chordata > Mammalia > Chiroptera > Pteropodidae > Eonycteris > Eonycteris spelaea. The sequence goes on along the minus strand of PUFA01000004.1, from coordinate 8,069,581 downwards.
ACTTATCCTCGCTTCCCCAGCGCACACACCTTGCCAACATTTGGAGGCTGTTATCGAAATAATCCTGCAGCCCAGCCTTATGAAGCTGGGCCCTTTTATCTTTCTTTATAAATCACCCTCTCCCTCCACTTAATCCTGCCTGGCCCACTCCTCTGAACTCCCTCCAATCTGTCTCTGGTGAGCTGGTTCTGAGCTCTGCTGGCTGCAGGCAGCCAGGTGCGGCCTTACTGAGGCTTCTGGGAAAGGGAGGGGTCCCCTCCATCTGCCGGGGATAGGACTTGGGCTGCACATTCCCACACCTTTTCTCTGCTCTTGCTGAGTGGAGCCCGAGGATGTTTATTCAACATTCCCTCAACATTTACTTATGGTGCTGTCCACTAAGTGCCAGGCAGAGTGTCAGGCACCAAGGGCGCAACAGTGAGGATGATGGTGGCGTCACACCATCTTGGGGCTAATGTGGAAAGGATGAGCAAATGCACAGAATCCTTACATATTTCGAACTGCCGTGGCAGAAGCCAACTAGGGTTGCATTGGAACAGTGGGAGTAAAGAGCACAGGGACGTCTGTTCAGATAGAGTGGCTGAGAAGGCCCTCTGAGGAGGTGACATCTGTGCCTAGGCCTAAGAGATGAGAAGGGCCCAACCATGGGAACAGTGGAGGGAGGAACACCTATGCAGAGGAGCGTCACGTGCAAAGGTACCGTGGTGGGAAAGGCGTCTGGGCTTGATTGTGTAAGGAGCAGAAAGGAGAGCGTCTGCTCAGGGACGCCTGCCCAAGATATTTGAGGGCTGTGTGCCCTGGTCAGTGCAGGCAAGCAGGTGCACATGTGGATGCGAATAGCATGTGAATACTATTCACGGAATTGCCTCATCTTATAATGAGCTTAATAATCATCATCATAATAGCTTCTGCTCGTGGCGAGGAACGTATGCTCAACACCTCATTAAATTTATTGCATTTAATATTTAAAGCAACACTTTGAAGGATTTGTTCCCTCCCCTGCATTTTATAGATGAAAGAACTGAGGCTCAGAGAGGTAGAGTAGTTTGTCCAGCGTCACACAGCTAATAAGGGATGGGGCAGGGATTCTAATTCAGAGCAGCTGGATTTAAACCCCCAGTTTCATTATAACTGATTCAAAATCCTATCATTACTTTTGGAAATAAAGTCTTATGCTCATTCTTTCACAGTCTGTGCAAGATGCAGGCAACACAGAGATAAAAAGACATAAGATTTACTCTTACAAGCTCGTCCTTCAATGGAGGAGACTGATGAAGAGGCAGCTGTCATACGATGTAGTAGTGGGTGCTATGCCGGGTCAGCACAGGGGTCTGTGGACGGAGTGGGGTTGGGAGGTCAAAGGAGACTTCCTAGAGCTGAGTCTTGGGTAAGGGGATAGATAGGAGTAGGGACAGTGTTCAGGACAGAAGAATAGTAAGCACAAAGGCTCAGAGGCATGAACACATCTGCTGTGTTCTGCTGTGGTTTTCATGTTGTTGGGCCTGGCTGGAGCCCTGGTAGTGGGGACAGTGATAAGAGCATTTTTGGACAGGTTGGTTTGGGTGCACTCGGTTGTGAAGGGCTGTGTTCTTATGCCAAGTTTATCCTGTGTTGATTAGGAAGAAAACCACGGAGTGAGTTCAGGAAGGGGAGGCGGGAGTCCGTCTGTCTGGGTTCACACCCCAGCTCTGCTGTGCACTCTTGTGTAGTCTCAGCATGCTGCTAACCACCCAGTGCCTCAGTTTGCTCATCTACAAAATAGGGATAGTAATAGCACTTTCTTGACAGAGCTGCTAGGAGTCCTAAATGATAATTCAGGCAAAGGACTTGGGACAGCAGGGTAAACATTGAAAACATTAGTTACTGTCATCATCATCATCATCATCGTTTGTGATTATAAATGTGCCCCCATGTCGCTCTGTGAATGCTTGCCTGGAGGCATCTCCCCAGAGGCTGGAAGACCAGGCAGGGGCTTTGGCACTAGTCTAGGAAAGCTGTGATGAGAACCCGAACCAGGGTGAGGCATTGGGCCCACGCCCAGTGAGGAGGGAGCTACTCATTGCTGAGCAGGAGACTGAGGTGGCAAACCTGGGAATCAGCTGGAAGCCCGGGAAGGGGCTGGCTGCAGGGAGACTCGGATAGGGCCAGAGAGCTGGGGCTTGGAGGTCTAGGGAGAAGGTGCTGCCAGTCCCTGGACGGGGCCACAGAGCGGGAGCTGCGGAAGATGGCGGGTTCAGTTCTGGGTGTGCAGCTTGTGAAGGGCCTGTGGGGCATCCATGGAAGCGTTCTGGGCCCAAGGAGGTGAGGCAGCCTGCACCAGATCTCTTGGCTGGTATGTGGTAGACCAGGCATCCAGTCCAGTGTTCCCACTGCCCCAGGTTGCCTGGGATGGACCCACGGACGCCCTCACCCCTGTTTCTCCTGGCACCGCCTTCCTATAGCCTGGTGATGCCTATAACCAGGCCTGGGCCCAGCCTCTGGGGTGCTCCTAGCCACCTCAGTCAGAATCTAGTCCTTGCTCCCACGGACAGGACCATGTTGCTGGGAGAATGACGAGGATCCTGCTTTGTCCTTGGGGTGGAATGTTAGATTTCTCAAATTCTCACATGGCCCTGAGGGTGGCCCCTCCCCTACTCCCCACCACCGCGCTGCTTGGTCATACTGGGGTCCTGGCCTCTAGAAGGGGGAGCCACAGCAGGAAGGAAGGCAGTTCCACAGCCCCAGAAGTACTCTTCAAATTGCTGATGGGCTGGACAGGCCTTTTCACAGGGAGGTGGAGAAGTGGTCATGAACTGCAGCGAGCTAGAACGGGGGACCCGGGTGGTGGTGGTGGGCGGGGAGAGTAAGCGCCCAGTAACTTGGGAATGTGAATCTCCTGGTTCCTCGGCTCTGAGGGTTGTTCTAACCCTCTAGCTTGGACCATGGAGTCTCAAGGACTCATAGATGTTTCCAAGTCTCAAGTTCTCCACCTTTCTGTTGACAGACTCCAAAAGCATCTGAGACAGTCCAAGATCCTGACTAGTGGCTGGGAACAGTCAGAGCTATTTTTTCCACTGTACTATTTTAGTTTTTCCACTTCATCTGCTGCTTCACCCAATGACTAACTCTCCCCACCAGACCCTGTGACTTCCAGGGCCTGATACATAGTAGGTGCCTATCTGCACATATAACTCTGTACTTCCTCTTTCCTGTACACATTTGTGCTTCTGATAACAGGTGAGAACTGGTACCTTTAACACAGTATCGCCAGGTACCTGGTTTAGCGAGAGGGACTGGGGTCTGTGGATGATGATTAGTATTATTTTAAATTGGAATTATTATCTATCTATCTATTTATTTATTTGTATCTGGTATTCTTATCCATTCTGTTTTTATTTATTTTATTTTTTAAATGCCAGTTATTTTTTTCATATTATATATACATAATTTTTTTTGAACATTTGATTTTTTTATTTTCCCCCTCCCCCCTCCCTTCTGGTAACCATTAGTCCATTGTCCATGTCTAAGTCTCTGTCCTGTTCATTTGTTGCTTTTAGCTTTATATCCTACATATGTGATATGTGATTTTCAACCTTTTCTGTCTGGCTTATTTTGCTTATTATGATTATTTCAAGGTCCATCCATGTTGTTGCAAATGGCAGTGTTTCATCTCTTCTTATGGTTGAGTAATATTTCATTGTATGTATGCACAACAGCTTCTTTAGATAATCATCTATTGTAGGACACTTGGGTTGCTTCCATGTCTGGCCACTGTGAATAATGCTGTTATGAACATTGTTGTGCAAATATCTTTTCGAATATGAGTTTCACGTGTTTGGGGTAAATACCTAGGAGAGGGATTGCTGGGTCATATGATAGGTCAATTCTTAGTTTTTTGAGGAACCTCCATACTGTTTTCCATAGTGGCTGTACCAAATTGCTGTCCCACGAGCAGTGTATGAGGGTTCCTATTTCTCCACACCCTCTCCAACATTTGTCATTACTTGCCCTTTTGATCATAGCCATTCTAACAGGTGTGAGATGTTATCTCATTGTGGTTTTGATTTGCATTTCCCTAATAGCTAGTGACGTTGAGCATCTTTTCATATCTTTGTTGGCCTGGCCATTTGTATGTTCTCTAGGGAGAAGAGTCTGTTCAATTCCTCTGCCCATTTTTTTGATTGGATTGTTTGTTTTTTCATTGTTATTGAGTCATATGAGTTCTCTGTATATTTTGGATATTAGGTCCTTATCAGAGGCATTGCTCGTAAAATATATTTTCCTGTTTGGATGGTTGTTTCTTTACCTTGTTGATGGTTTCTTTTTGCTGAGCAGAAGCTTTTTAGTTTGATGTAGTCCCATTTATTTATTTTTGCTCTTCCTTTGCCTTTGAGGTCAAATTCATAAAATCCTCTTTAAGCCCAAGATACTTGAGTTTAGTTTCTATGTTTAATTCTATGCACTTTCTTAAATTTGAAATATTTAAATGGTGCGAGATACCTTCAGTATCTCCCTCTCATGGACTAAAAGTGGGGAAGAGATGCTACTCTGTGTACAGATTCAAATCCACCAGGAGATGTCTTGCCATGGGGCAGTGCAGTGGGGACAGGCCTGTCATTCTGGTGGCCTTGGCCACCAGAGTCCTCCCACTCCATTCTCCCAGCTCAGCCAAGGTGCAAGGAAGCTGGAGCCCCAGGAGGGCTTGGAGCGGAGCTGCAAATGTCCGGCCTGGCCTGGCCTCTCTCAGCATGCGTGATGCATTAGGCCCCAACAGCGCCCCAGGGATTCTGTTCCCATCATCTCCTCTGCAGCAGTTCGGAGGTGGCGGGAAGATCAAAATGAGCCTTTTTACCGATCACGTGCTGAATGCTTGTTGGATTTGGGCTGTCTCAGTTGGGGTGTGGGGAAGGAGGTGACATTTGAGGTCTGAGTGAGAAGAAGGGTGAGCCCAGGTAGAACAGAGTTTGTGGAAGCTGGCTGAGACGGCAGTGGCCTGTGAGCTGAGTGACCACACTCTCAGGCCAAGTAAGGCCTGGAGGCGGCTGCCCAGGTACTGGCTCCCTGGACTCCCGACTGTGGAAATATTCCTTGGGAAGAGGAAGCTGGTGGGCTGGGGTAGCCAAAGCAAGCACACTGGGGACTCAGGGACGAACTCTGTGATTTCTCTGGCATTGGGGACGGGGGGCCTGGGATGCAGCCATTGTCTTCCTTGGGGTTGGAGACCCCAGGGCTCTGGGAGACATCACAGATGTCTGAGGGCTTTAGCTCATGTCTTCCCTCAGGCTGGGTGCTGGGCAAGGTTTTTCTGTGGGCAATTAATTCTTTTATTCATTTATTCATTGATTGAAGAAATTTATTGACCATTTGTTCCATAAGTGCTGAAGGAACAGCCCAATCAATTTAAATTCCTGCCTTTGAGAGAAGATAGAAGTATACATAACTACAGAGTAATGAGCTAGTTATAACACACCTTTGTGTTAGGTAGTTTGTGGTCATCCCCACATTTAAGAACTCCAGCCCCATAGCAGATAATAACCCTACAAAATGCAGTCAGGTGCACTGGGCCCCCTCTCATCCTTGAGGAGTCCATAAGTGTGGCGCTAAATACATTCTGAGTTACAGACCCCTCCCGGTCGCCTCTGGATCTCCTCCCCAGTGTAGCATGGCATCTCTGAGCTCTGCGGCTCTGGGACAGGCCAAGGAGTGCAGGATGCTGGCCGAGCTGAGGTGTGGGGGCTGGGCCGCACGCTACGGGCACCACTTGCAAAGGCGTAGTCCTCATCCTCAGCCATGGGTCAGGTACCAAAAAGATAAAAGTGAGTGCGCGCTTCCTGGACTGCTGGCTCATAGCTCCAAACAGCTGCTATAAAAACCCCGGTGTTCGGCTCTCTCCGAAGAGGGTGGCCCAGTTTTCCGCTGTGTCTCTGTTCCCGGGCCCATGCACACAGGCTGGCTCCAGTCTTTATCTCAAGAACCACATCTCCTGGACTGGGAGGATTCACATTTGAGGGGAGCTACGGTCAGACAGGTGCCCCTTGGAGAGCCCTGCCAGCTGGCATCCCTCGTGGGCCTTGGCCTCTTGGGCTCGTGGAGGCTGTGTCTATACAGGTTACTGAGTGCAGGTCCCATGATGGCCATGGGCATGGGCTCTCTCCAAGCAGCCCTTACCCCCGCCTAGCAAGGGAGGCAGGAGCCAGGAGGGCCAGCCCGACCCCCAGAGTCAGGACGTGTCCATTTTCAGTCCGGTCACTAGACCCTCCGGCTGTGATGACAGTTGTTGGGAAGGCCCAGAGGACCTTTCCCGGGGAGGTCAGGCTTCATGAAGGCCCCCACGTCGGGGCCACCTTCGGAGGAGAAAGCTGACGTCCTCTCTCTGCAAACCAGCCCCACACACACACAATGGCTCATTCCAAATGGCTGCCCTGTCTGTGACTGTCTGCTAGCACCTTTCTCCCCCAGCAAATGCCAGGCTTGTTAGAACTCTCATTTACATTTCATTAGGAGGTGTCAGGCTGGGTGTTAAAGAACAGAGCTGTTCATCCTGAATCCAGAGTTTCCTGAGCAGCACTCAGCAATAATTCCCCAGCAACCAACTCAGCGGCCTACCTCCCCTTTCCGAAGCAGAGCCCAGAACCATTTGAACAAAATCAGACTCCACTTGCTGAGCCCCACGTGTCAAGTTCAGCAGCAGGCCTCGTGCCATGTTTCCACCCGTTATCAGCACAAACCTGGAAACTGGGTATTATCTCCATTTTACATGAGAGGAAACCAAGGCTCAGAAAGGTTAAAGGTCACCCAGCCAGGATAATGGCAGAGCTGGCTTGCAAACCTAGGTCAGGCTGCCTCCAAGTTCGTGTTCTTTTCGTTTCTCCAAGCCTCCATCAACCAGGTGACGGGAGCTCAGGTATAATACTTGCCTGCATCGAGGGATCTTATTGTAGACTCTTTAAAATGAAATGCAAGGGAGAGCAAGAATGAGGGGGAGAGAGGAAGAGAGGGGAGAGAGACTGCGTGCGTGTGTGTGTGTCCGCGCGCGTGCAGAAGTTCCCATAGCTCTCATCAGCTTCTTAATGTCCCAGAAATCACAGAGCCCAGGGATGAGGTTTCTCTGTCCACTGTGAGGTACCATGTGAAACTCTCAAGGTGTCCTCAGCTTAACTGAGCCACTCTGTGAGAACGTAGGCAGAGGCCAACAGCATTCTGTGGGAACACAGAGCCCTCTGGTACATGCCTTCTAGAAGGAAAATGTCACGTGGTTAGTCTTCAAGCCGGGCACTTAGGGCTGAACAATTTAGAATCTTGTAGAGTGGACACTGCCTGTGGCTTTTGCTCAAAGACAGGGAGCAGTGGGGAAATCCCATTTCTCTTCATTCGTGGGCACATGCATGGGCCTCGCAGTGGGCTGGCTCCGGAGAGCAGTGGCCCAGCTCCCCCGCCCATCCTCGAAAGCCAGTTCCTCCTGGGTTCGTAACAATTTGTGTTTTATCACATTTCCACATGCAAAATGTGTTTTGGCATTTTTCATTAGATTTTTAAGGCTCAGATTGATGAGGGTGAGGTGAGAGCCAGACTCGGGGTAGAAGAGACAAAGGTTTAGTAATGAGTTCGAAATTCACAAAACACAGAAGCCAATATGGCTTCAATACACGATGTGACCCCTTTATAAGGCTGGAAATTACTCTTCAAAAATCATTCTGGCCTGACTTCAGAGTCGGGTGGATGCTGGGATACCACAGATTGACTTTGAGAAGTGGGTTGGTATTGCAGGAATTTTTTAATTTCCTGTAACTCACAACAATTTTCTCCCAGTGAGACTTTAGAATCACTCCTTGATGGCGCGCTGACTGCATTTGCTGAACGATCTGCTGTGTGAACCAGCTCATGCAGAAAAGGAAAACCCGAGGAAGGAAGGACACAAATAGGATTACCTTTAAAAAATCATGAAACGTTTAGAAAATATTTCCAGGTAAAAGAAAGACCTGCTGCTTAAGTTTATGTGTTCCAAAAAGCGAAGGAAAAATGGCATCACTATATCACTTCTGAACTGAAAAGAAATGGGAAAAGCAGATTGTTATTAATTATTTTTAATAGCTTCTTAATTAACCCTTCTAACTAGTTTTTCAAAATTCCCAAAGGTGTCCACCTTGCATGACATGTTTTTACTTTTCTATGCATTTCATTAGTGGCACTTAAAAAAAAATCTGTAGCAAGACAGTATTACAACACTCTCAGAAGGTGGACAAACCCCCCCAAAACCCCATAACTCCCCACCCCCCTCAGCAAAAAAACTTGAATTATTCCTCCAAAAAAGGCTTGTCTGTCTTCTTCCACTGTGGTGGTGCCTTGCCTGTATCTCAGGATGCTCACTAGCGCTTATGAGTCTTTCAGAGACCACCAAACGAATCTGTGAGGGCCAGAGCCGCCGTGGAGGACGGCCGTGGACGCGGTCCGCAGGCCGGGGGTTTATTAGGCCGACAACCCCTGCTTCTCCGCAGCAGCAAATCCATTACAATAATGGGCCTCGGAGCCATCAGCGGGCGAACAGCGGGTCAGGAGGAGCCCCACGTGTGGACACTAAGCAGTCCGCACACGGCCGCTTTTCACAATGTGTGAAGCCAGGCAGAAGAGCGGCACATTTGACTGAGAACAGAGGAGAGCTGACGAAAGAAACCAGCCTTCCCTTTGCTCCAGCTTCCGGCGGGGATTCAGGGCTGGGAGCCAGAGAGGACACTTGGCAGCCAAGGGCGTGGGGCTAAATGGAGGGCCTGGGACCCGGAAAGAGAGGAAGGGGAGCTAATTAATGCTTTGCCCTGCCTGCCCTGCGCTCGCCTGGCCTCCCCCCCCCTGCTGCCAACGCACAGCCACCATAGAATAAATAGGAACATTCTCCAGTGCTTACCATGTGCTAGGCCTTGTGCTAAGGGCTTTACTCAATTTTTCTCCTCTTTATCCTGGCAGCAAAATAATGCTGTCTTTAGCTCTGTTTAACAGATAGGCATACCTTAAAAACTAACTTTTATTGAGCACTTACTGTGTGGCGGGCCCTGTACTATAACACATATTAATTCAATGAATTATCACAACACCCAATGGGATTGGTGCTATTTTTATGCTCATTTTACAAAAAGGAAAGGGAGGCAGAGAAGTTAAGTAACTTGCCTTGGTCACACAGCCAGTGAATGGCAGAGATGGGGTTTGAACCCTCAGGCAGTGGGACCCCATCTGTTACTATCCTTCGGGGCCCAGCCTAGTTGCCTCTTTCCTCCCAGGAAGCCTTCCTACGGATCTACTTTCTCTTCTTCTTTGGTTATACTTTACTATATGTGCTGTCTTCTGAGACTGTAAGCTTCAGGAGAGGGGGGCCATGGCCTTCCCCCCGAAAATCTCGGGATTACCCAGCCCGATGCCTGGCATGCAGTAGATGCTCAAAAAACATTTGTTGAATGAAGCATGTCATCAAAAAGCAGCTTTAGTTTTGAACTTGAGCGTTGAGAACTGTACTTTATCACATAGGTATTGTTAGGAGATAAGGAACTGTGGTGGTTGGTTTTATGTGCTACCTTATTGGTAACATCGTTTTTGGGTGTGTGTGTGTGTGTGAAGGTATTTCTGGAAGAGCCTATATTTGAATCAGTAGACTGAGTGAAGAAGATCACCCTCTATGTGGGTGGGTATCACCCAGGCCACTGTAGGCCTGAATAGAACAGAAAGGCAGAGGAAGGGCAAACTTGCTCTCTGCCTGAGTTGGGACATCCCATCTCCTCTTGCCCTTGGACATCAGTGCCCTTGAATCTCAGGCCTTTGGGTTTGGACTGGAATTGCCCACCAGCTTCCCAGGGGCTCCAGTTTGCTGACCACAGATGATTGGACTTTTTGGCATCCATAATTATATGAGCCAATTCCTAGAATAAATCTCCTCTGATCTGTATCTCTCTCTACATATCCTGTTGGTTCTGTTTCTGTGGAGAACCCTGACTAACAAAGGGCATATTGCTTATTAGATGTCAAGGTGATATGTCTTTTTATTTTTTCTTCCCTACTGATAGAAAATTCTCTTCCGAAATCACACTCATTAGCACTCAGAGGCTGTTTGGCAAAATCTTTCCAAAATAGCCCAAGTATATTTGTGGGAGGGAGGGAAGTATTAAGGGTTGGCATGCAGGGAAAAGTTTGACATAGCGGGCCCCCTTGCATCCATCCTGGGGTAGGGATGGGAAATGACCAGATCCCAGAAGGGTTGGGTAGACTTTGTGTTCAGAGAGCAGCAGGGAGAACCAAAAGGGAATGTGCCAAAGCCACGTGGAAATGATGTGGAGTTTGGTGTGTCTTTTCAACACACCTGGTTTCCAGCAACATGGAACTAATCAATGGTAGTCAAAGTCATGTAATTGGTATCTTTTTTATTACCAGACACATAAATCAAGAGCGAACCTCTCTAATTGCAACAGGGGCTCAATCAAATTGGTGCAGGACTTCATTAGGACAAGTCCGTTTTCCTCTGGGCTCTCTCCTTGTTCGTTTTATTTCACTACATGTACTTTCCGTTCATCCCACTTTAATTCTTCCAACAACCTTTGACGTAAATCATGTTCCCGCCTCACAGATGAATAAACCGAGACTTAGGCTCATTCAAGAGAACTACAGTCACGCGGTAAGCTGGGATTTGAATCTAGGACTTCTGATGCAAGAGCTCCTGGACCTAATGCCACTGCTCTTGTCTTCAGCCTGCCTGTCCTGCCCTTTCTGCAGGAACAGGGAGGGACACTGGAGGCTTCTGGATGGATCTGAAAGTGTCACAAGATTCCCAGCTAGCCTGCCCACCTATGCACTTTGCATGGATCTGATGTTTTACTTATTAAGGAGATGCCTTTGGGTTAAAATATTGTCCACAGAAGGTTCTTGCTAAAAGACGCAACAGAAGGTCCCTGCACTCTACTGGAAGATGATAGTTAGAAGCCTGAAAAGGGGTCATAGAATTACCTCATTGGATTATTGTGACAATTAGATGAAATATCAAATGTAAAACTCTGACATAGTGTCACCACCACCACCACCACCACCATCTCATCACCGTTTCTAGTCCTACAAATTTGTTGTGGAGGTTAAACAGGTATTTTTTTTCCAGTTTGTTTTTGCCAGGTTTATCGAGGGCTCGCTCTGTGTCTGCAAGAGGCTTTCACAGGCTCACCTGCGCACTTCCCTTTCTGAATCCTACAGAGGAAGGGTTGAAATCCAGGCACACAGCAGGTGCTCCCTAATTGTTTCCTCTTCCTGAAAACACAGGGGCTGAGTCACATGAACAGAGTCAAGGAAAGGCCCGGGGGTCGGGCTCCCAGGGCTGCTAAGGGCGAGGGGTGGGGGCGCCGCAGTCTGAGTCCCTCTGGATTGGCAGATCGGCAGTGAGAAGAGCTGGTGGCTTTGGTGTCAGGCTCCTGTCAGGGGTGTCCCGGACCCAGCAGGCTGATCTTGGAGTGCTCCAAACACAGCGAGGTGCTCCTTTGGGACTTGCGAGGCTGGCCTGTGCTGAGGGAGGGCTGCAAGCCCTCCCTGATTCAGGACGTAGGTAGAGACTCCTCATGTTCACCTCTGTTGAGCTCTTCTTTCCTGAGCACAGGACGGGGTTACGTACTCCAGGCCTCTGCTGTCGGTGGGTTGTAGCCAGTGGGTTGTGATTGAAGTGATGTATTCATTTAATTACCAGCATGAGACTCAGCTCGGTTTTCCCTCCGTGACAGCAAATCTCCTGAACATCAATGTTGAGATAATGGCTTCATAAGGTGTGGAGAATGATTATAGAACATTCTGTAATGCAGCAGAACCCCCCTCTCTTTCCGTTGACCCACACTAGGCTTATAGTTTGAGCAGTAGTCAAGATGTTGTTATTTTACATCATTAAGATTCATGGGTTGTTTGTTACAGCAGCTTCACTTAGCCAATCCTGATTGATACCTTTCCTCATTTTGGAAGTCACTCCATTCCCCTCACCACCCTCGAGATTTTCCTCCTGGCCCTTTCTCTGCTTTTTCACGTCAGCTCTAAATGTCACCTCGTACAACCAGAGGTGCTGGGAATGTCTCACCATTCCATACACTAAGTCCCTTCCTTATATTCTATCATGCTACCCTGTCGGTCTCTTCCATTTGTTTATTTATTTGTTTATCATGTTTCTGACATGAGGCTGTAAATTCCATGAGGGTGAACACCGTGCTGTTTTCTCACTGCCTCATGTCTAGTGCTTAGCACCATGTCTGAAAGGGTGCTGCAGGGGAGGATGTGAGCTCAGAGAGGAGAAGTGACTCGCTTACGGCCACACAGCAAGCAGGCGAGGTAAGCCTGGCCCCTGGTCTGGGCCCTCGCCAGGCTGATGCTCTTCCCACGTCTCACTTCAATCCCAGCGCCAGCGGTCAAATTAGTGAAGATTTTCAGTGCTGCTCTTGTCACTAGGACTTCAGGGAATAAAAGAGCCTGAGACTTGGGTCAGGAGGAGCCTTGGAGGTGAGGGCAGGGTGGTAGAGAGTGGGGTCTGAATCCGGGCTTGACCATCTGACAATTCTGTAGGCTTGGGCGGGTTATGTCACCTCTCTGAGCCTCGGTGTCCTCATCTGTGAAATGGGCAATACTTATACCTACCTTAGAGAGTCGTTTGGGTTGTTGTGAAGACTAGATGAAATAACGCATGTAAAAACTCAGCACGGAGCCTTGTTTTCAGGGCTCAGTGACGATTGGTGTATATTACTGTTAGCATTATTTATTATCAATTCCATACTCTCTTCTAAAGGAACTCTGAGGAATAACGATTTCAGCTCAAAGACGGCTCCTCTGTGGGGCCGGTTCCAGGGGAGATGCTGGCTTCATGATCTGGAATGTCCTGTGTTTCCATCCCTTCTTCCCATGCCTCCTACCTACCAGGTCCCCAACACCTCCCGCAGCCTGGCAAAACTGTTTCTTGGGAAAGGGCTCAGGGGAAGGAGCGCTACAGGGCAGTTCATTCCATGTTCCCCTTTCACAAACGAGATAGTGAGTCCCAGAGAGGTTAGTGACTTGCCGAGCTCACACAGCTCATTACAGGTGAAACCAGCTGAATCTTCATTGTAAATTGGAGCCACTGTGACCCTTCTCTCCAGGCAATCTGTCACGTTTAAGGGCAGAAATAGGAGAGTCCTACTAAAGCAGTGCTTCTTGACCAGGGACGATTTTCCCCCCTGGGGACATCGAGCAATGTCCGGGACATTTTTGGTTGTTACAACTCTGGGGTGGGGATGCTACTGGTATCTAGAGGGTAGAGGCAGAGAATGCTGCTAAACATCCCACAGTGCTCAGGAAGGCACCCCCAACGAGGATTATCCGACCCTAAATGCCACTCGTGCTGAAGTTGAGAAATCCTGTACTAAAAGGATTTCAGAGATCAGTAAGGGAAATTAGTTTGAGGACTGTGGACAACCATCCTGTTCCCCCATGAGACCACAGAATAACAACAGCTAAGGGCTTTCACAGCACCTTGGCATTTAAGCCTCACAATAACCCCAGATGGTAGGTGTGACCGTCCCATTTTATAGACATGGAAACGGGATCTGAGAGGAGGTGCAACCTGCCCAGGGCCACGCAGGCAGGACATGGGCAGTGGCAGGGCTAGAAGCCAGATATTCTGATGGCAAGGCCCTTTTTTCCCATGGACGCCCAGCTTCTCCCTCCTAGGGCCAGGCCCCGAATGAAACAGAGTCGCTGGAGTCTGGGGAAGGAAGGACCCAGGACTATTTAGAAGACAGTTTCCCAGCTATCTAAAATAAATGATGCAGTAAATTCCACTTCACTGGTCTCACTGATCAAAGAAAAGGATCATCACAAGAAACAAATCCTGGGTCTTGGGAACTTCAGGGTGAGTGTGAAATTTTAACCAAAAGTGCTCGGCTGGGAAGATTTGCGGCAGTGAGCTAGGGCTGTTCGCACACTGCCGACACCAGCTGACAGGTTTGTGGACCCTGGAGAGAGACATTATCTGCTCGGAATAGAGACTAATATTGAGTTTCTTTTCAAGGAGTAAAACTGTCTCCTTGCTTCCTGTTCCTGCTCACCTGCAGGGTGCTGTGCTAGCTGGCTTTCCAACAGAACTGGTGATTGGACTTTGAGATGCGACCTCTCAGCTCCTGGATGTGGGGTTACCACACCGAGAAAGGCCAGGGCTAGCTGGGAGGTTCACACCACCCGCCTCTGTCAGGCCTTCTTCAGGAGCAAAGGGTCAGTCCTGTCACCCACTCTTTATCATCAGACTTGCCAAAATGCTTTCACGTGCGTGCACATTAGCTTCGAATGTAATTATAATTGGTCTCCAGTCATAGATGTTGATTGATTTATCATTTATTGAACATCTACTATGTGCTGGAGATTAGGTGGCGAGCAAACCGCATAGGCCCCAGAACTCATGGAACTTATTACTTGAGATATGGGTGGACACAACCAATATGTGTGACAGCTGTGACAAATGTGACAATGGCATCACAGAAGATTGACCCATTGGCTATCAGAGCATTAGGGAAGGCATCCTGGAGGAAGGGACATCCGAGCTACCGTTTAAAGGACGATTAGGAATTTGTCAGTGGACAACTGATGCTCTTAGAATCTTTTCATTCAGACCCCTTCATTAAGATACTCAGAACCCAGAACTGGGAACCACTGGGTGTGGTAGGCAGAATGGCTTCCCTGGGTGAGCTGTAATTTCTCCTGGAGGCCTGGCTTGGAGTGGGGGCAGTTGTGGCAACAAAGGTAAGATTTCATTCACTTCGTCCAGCCAGTACAAATACACTGAGCACCTATTGTGTCCCAGACACCAGGCCAGGCCCTGGGTGTGCAGAACGTGGAGCCTAAGTGCAGCTGAGGACACAGACCTGAGGGTGATTATGACACAGAAATGTGGCACCACCACACTCCACACGGTGCCTTTCTTGCTCCTAAATGCTTATGTGTAGTCAAAGGCAGCACATTTATCAAGGAATGAAAACGTGAGAAGGAAACCAGGCAGCCGACGAGAAAATGCTGTTCCCTGAGTCTGGGTTACTCCCCACTCCATGTGGCCTGCTTACCTGTTCTTCAGTTCAGCTCAAAAGGTATATCTTCAGTGATGCTTTCCAAGTCCCCAGATCCTCACACTGGCCCTTACCTGGCCCCCATGACATGTATCACAGATTGTGATCCCATGCTCTGTGATGACTGGTTAGTGCCCCCCCCAATAATCTGTGAGGTTCTCAGGGGTAGGGACCATTTTTGTTTTGCATCCCCAGGGATACTGGCATACAGTAGGTGCTCAGTACATGTCTGTCAGATAAACGAATAATAGGCAGATGTGGTTGTTATGCCCAGTGAAGATATCTTGGACTGTCCATCCGCCTTCTCTCTAAAAAACCATTCAACATATTTTCAGATTCTTCTTGCTGTTAACACCCCTAAACATTCCTGCCAGTGAATTTAGTTGAATAGCCCCAATCTTCAGATGAGGAAATCAAGGCATGACACTCCAGGCTCCTCCCATCAGCTGAGTTCACCTGGGCTGAAGATGCACTATCCCTCTAGTGAATGGGTTCTGTACTTGGGTTGTGCATTTGAGTCACCCACGGACCTGTGAGAAATGGCAGTGCCCAGGGAACCCTGGGATTCTGGACTCTGGTATCAGTATTGTTAAAATGCTCCCAGCTGACTTCCAGCAGCCCTGGTGGAGGACACAACTCCAGCTACAGCCAGACAACCAGAGGGGCTGGTTCCACTCGCATTTTACCCATGAGGCACCAGAAGCTCAGAGAGAGGCGGGCTTCACTGAAGGTCACACCGCAAGTGGGAGGCCCAGCACCCTAGAGAGCACCCCTGAGGCTGTTCCCTTGTGCAGGGGGAACCTTCCCTTGAAACCCCTCAGCCTGCCCATCCCAGAGCAGGGTGCCTGTCAGACAGAGCGAAGATGGCCGTGCAGAATGAGGCTCAGAGCCCCCACACCAGGATCTGAGGGAAGAGCAGCCAGCTCTTTCCCCAGGCTCACAGAAATGCTCTGTCTCCCTTCCCATCTGTCCTCCCCTTTGCTGGAGCATGGCAGCATCACACATGGCTTCTCACGGGGCTGGGACTGCTTGGGGACAAGAGGCTAATCTCAAGTTTGGGGCCTGTTCAGACTCAGTCTTTCGTGGATCAGAGTTTCTGGAGTCTCATGGAGAAAAGGCCACACTGAGCAGCCCACAGAAGCTAGGAGGGGCTCCCCCACTGGGGGGAAACTTGGCCTCAGTTGTCTGCCTTGCATACCCATTCCTGGAGGAGGACTGGAACACCACCGCCCAAATGGGCTCCGTAATGGATGTAGAGAAGCAACCAAATGTCCCTCATTAATCACCAGCTCCATCTGGCTCCCCGCCTGATGGTTTTCAGCTGACTTGAAAAAGACCCAATTAGATCAAAACATTTTGACAATGTATCTTGTGGCATGAACAGGTCCAGATCGAGGCTATGATTTCATCATCTGGGAGGGAGGAAGGAATTGGGGTGTGGGTCACTCACAGTGCTTGGGGAGACGTGGGGGTCTCCTGCAGGAGCCTTCCCGTGAAACCGGAGTGCAGCCCACTTACCATTGGCCAATGACCCTGTCAGTCCTGAGGCCGCTAGGAACTGCAGGATGATGAGTATCCTTTGGTTTGGGTGGAAAAGGCCTGGGTTAGGGAGTATGGGGTAGAGCTGAGAAGACAACCAGAAAGGACCAAATAGCCAGCATGGGCGTGTGGGTGTTGGACATGAACCAGAATTAGAAGTAGAGATGTGACTCAGGCCAGGCTTGTTCTAACTTGTGCACCAGCAAGATGCTGGGACTTGGCTCCTCGGCCCAGAAACAAGTGGTCTTGAGTTCTTGGTGTTTCCAGCCCCCTCTACGTGGGCTCAGCAGATCCCAGAGATTCCTACAGTCTCCTCGCAGAGATGGGACTGTACCAGTGGTCCTTTGTTGGTGGGTAGAGTCATTTCCACGAGACCACAGCTCTTGTTTCTTAAACATTATGGATTCGGTGGCCCCCTTAAAGGTCTTTGTGGGGAGCTCAGCAAGAGTGAGCACCCACAGACAGATCACCACCACCTTAGGTTTGTTCTTCCTCCCTCGCCTGTGCACCCAGAGGTGCCTTAGAACTAGAAAAGCAAATTAGGGATCTCTCTCAGCCAATTCATTTCCCCAGCTTCCAGGTTACACATGAGGTGCGTTGGTACACTGGGGTGAGGAACGAGACTTCCTTTCTGGGCAGGACTTCTAAGTCAGGCAGCCTTCCAGGCCGGGGAGGGCTTTGGCTGCAGCAGCCTGCCACTGCCCTTTCTGGTTATATGGGTGCAGATTCTGGGAGAAGGGGGCTTGATTTGTGGACATGCCTGCTGCCCTCCCTGGAAAGGCTAGCATGGAGGCCCCCAGGGAGCTGCTCAGCCCCAACAGACCCCTCACTCATATTCCTCACCTCATACACACCTGGCAGATAGAGATACACCCCACCCATTTCATTTCCACAAGTCAAGTCGGACTCCTTGTTTTCGTGGCCTGTTTTGTCATGTGTGGGCACGTGTGTATGTGTATGCACGCACGCACGCACACGATTCCCATATTGTCTCACCACCCTTCACCCCATTTCCTCAGAATCTTTAAGTACTTCTTACTCCCGTTCCTCCTCTGCCCTGTTCACAGGCACGCACACCTGCTTACCCACATGCACTCACTGTATTTACAAACATCGTACCTCCCTCCTGCCTCCGACCTCACACAGACACTCATGGGGTCGCAGGTCCTCCAGGGGCTCCATCTCAGGGCCCCTGGGCTCCAGTGCATGCATGCCTGCACATTTGCACATGCATGTGGTACACATGCAAGTATGCATATGTGAACCCTTAGACACTTAGCTGGTTGGGGGCTGAGCCTGGCAGGTGACCAGGCACAGCTGCCATCCTGGAGAGAGCCTGTGTGCATAGGGCAGAGTCCTGAAAGTCTGACCTATAGAGATCTGGTTTTCAAATAGATCTGTCACCAAGTCCCCCTATGCCCGGGCTTACTCTTCTTGGCAGGGCTTCGGGAGTTCTGAGCCAGTTCCTTCAGGAGCTTGTTTCTTTCCCATCTCTTTCTGACTAAAGTTTGATTGCCCCCGCCCAGGATTCAGTTTCTCTCTGGGCTTTTATCTTCATCCTCAGCCCAGTTCCGAGGTTAGGGTCTTTCTTTCCAAAGCTGCCTCTCAGGAACCCGAGCATGTGCTGGCCCTCAGGAAGGATCGTGTCTAGTACGCTGGTGGAAGTATAGGACCACTACCAAGGGCAGATAGAGCTGGTTCTTGCTTTGGATCAGACAAGCCTCCCATCTTTGAAAAATGATGGTGGTCTTTGAGGGGCTAATATGATCAAGGACCCTTCCGGACCCCTTGATCTATGAGCCTTAGGTGTCACTGAAGTGTTGCTCACGCCCACTTAAACCATACCCAGCTGCAGCACTGCCTTATCAGGTTTGTTTGATGTATTACTCAGAACCTTTTTATTTGTAAATGACAGAAACCCAACTCAAATAGGCTTAAGCAAAAAATAAATCAATTGACTTGGGTAACCGGGAGGATGAGGAGGAGTGCTTCCGGGGGTTTGGACAGCTGCCAGACTCTCTGTCTCTCCAAGGATATTCCTGTGTTGGCCTTGTGCTCTTAATGCCTCCATTGCTGCCAGAAGCTAGAGACTTACCCACAAGGTTTGTTATCATAGGAAGGCAAGCTATTACCCTTTTCCTCCTAGTTTAGAACAAATGGAGATCTCTGATTGGCTTATTTTGAGTCATGTGCCGTCCCAAGACCAGTCACTGTTTCTAAGTGTTCTTCTGGGATTGGTCCACCCCAGCTAGGATCCCACTTTCATGGCCAGAGTGAGGGCCCTTTGAGATCCCTGAAGGAGGAGCAGGGGGAAGGGAACCACGTGGTCCACATGAACTTCTGTAGTCCCCCACCCCGCCACATCCCTGGATCCTGATGAGTGACCTGTAGTTGAGTGCGTTAATGCTGGGAAAGTATTTCAAGTCTTCGGACATGAAATAATCCATCATTTGTTTTGGTTTCCCTTAGAGGATTTTGATGGTACTTCTGGGTGAAACGACTTGGGCAGACTGCTGACTAATTGGATTATCACCACCACCACCAATCTGTATGTTATAATAATGCCTAGTAATAATAATAGCAAATTCTGCCACTTTTAAACACTTTCTGGGTGCCAGGCGCTGCATTCATCGCTCTTCATATAGCCCGTGAGGCTCCTATTTGACAGATAAAGAATCCAAGGCTCGGAGAAGTTGAGGAACTCCTCCAAGGTCACACAGCTGACCCAAAATTCGAATCCCGATTTCTGTGATTCCAAAGCCTCTACTTTTGACCACCGTACCATGTGTTTCAAAGAGTCCCGAACTGGAAACAACCCGCATGCTCATCGATAGGGGAAAATGATATCCAAACCACGGAACAGTAAGCCGCTATTTAAAAACAATGTGTGCCTGTGTGTTCTCTTATGGAATGATTTCAAAGACAGTGGGTGAGAAAAACAAATCCCAAAAGCTAAGCACAGAACCATTTCATGTTTGTATTCTCCAGCCACACGACAAGACGGTGGAGCTCTATACGTTCCTGCATGTGTGGAGGAGAAGGCCAGAGAGTATGCGCCGACTGGGGAGGGGAGTGGATCTGGGTGAGGGCCAAGGGTTCTTTGGCTTGATCTGTATTTCTGGGGCATTTTAGATGAACTTGGCTTCCTGCATAATTAGAGGGGAAAGTTGTGTCCTTGCTGGGAGTTTTTGTCTGCTTAGGTTTACATCCTGGCCCCGCCATTACGAGCTTTGTGAACCCCCAAGTCACTCATCTCTGTTTCCACATCCATAATGGGAGAATAATCACCAGTACCACCACCATCACAACAATGACAACTACTACGATAAATAATAACAATAAATCATCTCATAGGGTTAACGTAGGGTTTCCCGACCATAGCACTGTTGACATTTTACGCTGGATCGTTCTTTGTTGCGGGGGGCCGTCCTGTCCATTGCTGGATGTTTAGCAGGGTCCCTGGTGTCTACTCACTAGGTGCCAGTAGCACGCCCTTGTCCCCATCATGACAATAAAAAATATCTTTGGGGATCGGGGGCAGGATTGCCCTGGCTATGAACCACTGGGTTACTGTGATTGGAAAATGAGTTAATCCATGTATAAAGTGCTTAGGACAGTGCCTGGCACAGAGTAAGCCCTGCTGAAAGTTCTCTCCGATTAATTTAAGGGAGGATGAAGGTGAATGGGATGGCCTTCCCGTTCATGCGTGTAGAGCTGGTGCAGGGGGAGAATTCAGGGCAGAAAGTCAGGTACCTGGGATCCACTTCTGCCCCTGCTCCTCAGTGTTCGGGGACTTTAGGCTCACCTTTTGGGGCCTCAGTTTTCTTATCTGTGATAAATATGGGGGTGTAACCAGGGCCTGCATGCTGATACTCAGGTCCCTAGGGAGCCCTTTTCCATCTCTTACAGCCAGAGGGTAGCGGGGAATCAGCCCCTGCCGGCTCCCCTTTGGGGCGGCCTGGGTTGCTGGCTCGGCCCCTCTGGGAATGCTTCTTAGACGACCCTCCCACCCCCACACACACAACTGGGGAGCAGATGCGGCTTGTGAGGCTGTTGTCCAGACACAGGTGGTACCACCTGCCACAAGTTCCTTGATTCTTGATCATCCTACAATCACTTTTGGCCCCGAAACAATTTGCTGGGTGAAGGGAGAGGAGGGCCTGGAGGGAAAGGAGGAAGAAAGGGAGGGAGGCGGGGGGTTTCGGGGTTAAGAGTGGCCTTTGAAGTTTGCAGCCATCTTATATAAAACATCCTCAGTCATTCCCCATTTGGATGATGTCAGGAGAGCACATTACCATCCCGAGATCAAATGCAACAGCAAGAATCACTTGTTGCTCACCAGGCTACAGTCATATATCAAGTATTCCAGGCACATGCAATTCGTAACTTTCCCCGGAACAGATTGATATTTTCCTCTTCCACTTTCTGGAAGGGAGACATCTGACTTTGCTTCGAGCGCAGTTCGGGAGGCCGTGGGTGAATTAAACCAGTGCCCGTTGTGTTTGCACGGGGCTGGCTGCGCAGCCGGCAGCATGGTTCTCTCTCTCCTCTCCTCTGTGGTCACTCGGTGATGGGAGGTTTGCTATCAGAACCACGCAGTGAATAAGAAATCTAAATTATTCTCCTGGCTTCTCCAGAATTTGGCCTAAATGGTAAATAGAGCCTCAGGGGCTGCTTGTTTTTTTTTTTTTTTTTCCTTCTTCTGAAATGTTCTTGTCTTTTTCTTTTACTTTTTGGTTATTTTGAATCCGAGGGGTCTTCCTAGTGCAGAGGTCCTGGAGTGAGTACTCCTTCCAGAAGAACCTGGAAAACTGGGAGACGAGGATTTTCTCCGGGTTTTGCCCTCTTGATGACTGTAAGTGTTCGGAGCTGGCGACCCCTTATGGATCCCCAGGGTCAGCCCTTCTGTTACAGATGAGGAACTGGATGCCCAGAGAGGGAAGGCGATCGGCCAAGGTCACATAGCCTTGACTTGGGGCAGTTTGTTGACCCTCTCTGGGTGTCACTGCCCTTATCTGTGAACACCAAGTTGAGCATTGGGAAGCCGTGAGAGGGCAGAAGTCCTTTGGGCAATCGTGGTGTGTCATCCGAAAGCAGGTTCCTCTTAAACACTGTCAGCCATGTTGGGAGCTGGAACCATGAACCGAAATCTGACTGAGGTTACCTGCTCTTCTGCGTTCTGCTTCTCTCCCTTATTTTACAAATCTGTGATAAATGCACAGAGGCTGAGCTTGAAGTAACTGCAGGCAGATTTCTGAGAGCTGTTTGTGAACTAGGGTCACTGTGTGTCCAGTGGAATGAGTCAGGTTGTGGTCCCCTCGAACCAGCTGAGAGAAAAGAACAGGCCAGTGCTGACTTCTCCCTGATGGCTTCTGGCACCGTATGTCTGCATGTCCATCCCCTCATGGAGAGAGATGGGTCGTTTGACATCAGTCCACCCAGGCCCCTTAGTCTCCCCTGTGGGTGATGTTTGGAGCTGCCCAGACCAGCCTACCACACAATAGGCAGCATAGCTCAGTGGTTTGCGTGGGCTCCATGGCCGTTGCCTGGGTTCAAACCCAGCACCACCAGTTACTAGCTGTGTAAACCTGAGGAAGCTATTCAATTTTTCTGAGACTCGGTTTTCAACATTTTAATTATTTTTTTCGAAATTATAACTTAATGCTCATATAAAAGAAGACAGGCAACATACAAGTGATTAATGAATCCCTGTGAACTCAGTTCCCAGCATAAGACCTTTCCCAGTATCTTCACGCCAGCCACGGGCCCCTACCCGTCAACCCCCTGCCTTTACTGCTGAAGAAGCTACGATCTGGAATGTGTCTGTGGTCACCTTCCTTAAAAACAAAACAAAATTTGTTTGTTACCTACATCAGCATCCCTAAATAACATGCCGCTTACTTTGCTTGCTTATTTATTTATTTATTTATTTATTTATTTATTTATTGAGTTTTATAAAAGTTGTATTGTACTGTATGGGGTTTTTTGTGATTTGTTTTCTTCTTCACTTAAATATATTTCGAAGATTGATCCTTGTTTTTGTGTGAGGCTGTGTTTTTTCCTATTGGAGAGTATCCCTTGTATGAATATACCACAATTTAGTTACCCAGCTGTTTTCTTGATGGGCATTTGGATTGTATCCAGTTGTTTTTTTTTTTGTTTGTTTGTTTTTAAAACAACTAAAACAGCACTTTAATGAACATTTTAGTATATGCCTCCTACAGCCTTGAGTTTCTGTAGGACATACATATAGAAGTGGAATTGCCGAATCTTAGGGGACGAGAACATTCAATTTTATGGAATAGCATCATTATTCTGCAGTGTGCCTGTACGAAAAGCGTCCATCTTTTCGTCCGTAATGCGAATGCCACTCATAGCATCAGTGTAAGAATGAAGTGCATCAAGGCCCACAAAACAGTCAGCACAGTGCCTGCACACAGGAGATGTTTGGACAGTAGCTGTTACTAGCTGGCTCTGTTCTCCAGCAGAATTTGGGAAAGTCCTTATCCATCTTGAGTAATTCATCCTGCTGCGGTTCATCCTGACACTTCACTGGAGTCTGCCTTGTGATTCGTACTACAGGGCTTATAAACCGCCATTAGTTTTCCTTTCCACACAGCATCTTGGTGTCACAGCCTGCCACTGCACAGTGTTTGTCACAGGCTCTCGCTCACTATGCTTCAGTTAGAACAAGCCCCCAAGATAACTTCTAGGACACCAGTGCTTCTCACACTTTAATGGGGACTTGCAAACATGCAGATCTTGATTCAGTCGGTCTGGGGCAGCCTGAGACTCTGCATTTCTAACACCTCACAGTGAGGCTGCGGGGCGGTCATGGGCAGTGGGGGAAATGCTTTTGCAAAGGGTGAGCTCAAGGTGAGTCCTGTTGGAAGCCCCATGCAGCCAGGCTATGGCGGGGCGAGACGGGGTGAGACGGACCCAGACCAAGGAGCAAGGCTTGTGGAGGAGCAGTGTGAAGTGGTAAGGCCCCTTCCACCTTGTAGGGCCAGCTGTTTCTCCAAGAAGTCTTTTAGTGACTTTAAAGAGTTGTCCAGGTGTTTAATAATAGGAGGAGAGCAGAATGAGGTAACCCCAAGTGCCTGGCACAGTTCTTTCCAGAACATTCCAAAGAAGAGCCTAAGGAAGTAGCTTTCCATCATTAGTTAGGACTCTCATTTTGGGTGAGACTCTCATTTTTCTCCCCCAGTTTACCTTGGAGCCCAGGAAAACGCTGGTCCAATGCAGTTGGCTCCAGTTCCCCTCTCCTCTGGGGATCAGGAGATGATGGACAGGGAGAGAGTGCAGGGAGTGCTCAGATGTATGGCCTGGGCATACCTTTCCCTGTCACCCCAGAGCTGCCCCCTACCCTGTCTCTGGGTGAAAGGACCACTGGCTTTTCAAAGCCAAGAGCTTTTTTGGGATATTCCAAGCACAGGGTATTTCTTCAGAACGTACACACAACAAAACTTGTGTTCTATGGTGATCTCAGCATGTTGGGTTTTAGGAGATTTTTGTTTGTTTGTTTTGCTTTAAGTTAGAGACTGATGCTCTTCCCTCATCTCCATCTTTGCTGTTGACAGCCAGACACCCAGGAAAGCATGCAAACACAGTTACACGGCTTGTCGCCAAAGCTATTTATCACTTCTCAGCCTGTGCGTGGCTCCTAAAATGAGACACCCAAACACACCTAAATGGGACACTTTTTTCTTCTTGTCTGAAGTGAAAATTTTCAAGCAATATCTGTCAGGAGAGTGGTGACTCAGATTTTCCGACATGTAAGCCCAGATCCACATGTCCAGACCTCTAGGACGATGCTATGTGACGTGTGAGTCACAAAACCCTTATGGCGCAGTGGTTCCCAAGGTCTTACTTAAGAGCCACCTTGGTAAGAAGTAGTGAAAGCACCTGACAATTGCAAGGGAGAGCTTGGCACCACCCCCAGACAGTGCCAGCAAGCAGCTGTAGGACCCCTCACGCCTCTCCCCGCCACTCTGCACTGCGGTCTGGTCATTTGAAAAATAATGAGCAACTTTCAAACGTTTTGTAAAACAAAGAGCCCTTTGGTCAAACGAAATCTTAAGACAGCTGAGGCCAAACGGATTTGGGTGAGGCCAGGTGGAGTCACAGAGTTCTGCTTGCTTTCTCCCTTACAACCAAGGGAGTCCTCAGGGCCACTTTAAGAACCATAGTGCTCCACGGAACACAGTTTGAAAACCATGAACCACAATAAACCCGAAAGCCCTTTTGCCACTGATGGCCTACCAAGGGATGGTAAGATGGCTGAGCTGGGGATGTGCAGTGTTATGGGCGGAACTGTGTTTCTCTAAAACTCATGTGTTGAAGTCCTAATCCTCAGTACCGTAGAATGTGACTTTTTTTTTTTTTTTTTTATTTATTTATTTTTAGATAGGGTCTTAAAAAGATAATGAGGTTACAATAAGGTCACTAGGGTGGACCCTAATCCAGTATGACTGGTGTCCTTATGAGAAGAGATGAGGGCACAGACACACACACCAGGAAGACCGTGTGAAGATGCGGGAAGAAGAGAGCCATCTTTAACCAAGGAGAGAGGCCTCAGAAGAACAATCCTGCTGAGGCCTTGATCTTGAACTTCTAGCCTCCTCGACTGAGAAAATAAATTTCTGTTTAAGCCACCCACCCGTGGCAGCCCTGTGAACTAAGATAAGGGGAACGGGGAGGAGAATAGCTTCTGGTACACCATTTTAAGAAATTTCTTTATCCCACTCTGAAATGACTAGGAAACAGTGTATGTCTTTTCTCAGAGGGCCTGAGTCCATACTCTTTACAGGGGATGTGCCCCTGGTCTCCCAAGGAGTACATCCCTTTCTTTGGGAGGATAAGAGACTTCTTGAATGTGGTTGCGACCAGCAGGGAGTGTGGGTTCAGGGGCCATCCATAGGGATGGCGATGGTGGACATGGTGACCAGAGCCTTGGGAAAGCCTCGCAGGGGTTCTTGGTCTGTGAAAGTCTGGACACTGGAACAGTTGCTGGAAATATACCCCAAGTTTTATTTTTTTCTGATCAAATTGTACTAATCTAGCACCCATAGTAATAATAGTCATCAGTGTCTAGAGCAGTGTGAAACTAGCAATTTTCACTTCACAGGAATTTGTCTGGGAAAATAACAGTTTTTCACCTTTGGAAACTGCCATTTGGTTTCACACAAAAAAATCAAGGTGGAAGGAAATGTAGGAGAACATGTTCAGTTTTTCGTGAACTTGATTTTGGCAGAGGTGGCAGCTGTCTTCGGTCTCACTTAATGGTGAGAGAGTCCGCCACGGTGTGGGACTGGAGCAGAAGTGAGGTTGGTGGAGGATGGAAGGGGGTGTGGAGGGTCCAGGTGGTGCCATCGGTGTCCTTTAGGGGCCTCTCTGGGGGAAGGGGTAGCACCAGGCTCCGGGCAAGCAAAGAGGGACATAGGACTTTGGGACAAATCATTATCTTCTTTGACATCTTGCCCTGGGTTGTCTGGGAAAGGATTAAGTTTATGTATTACCAGTTTATGAAGGTCCCTTTCATTCAAGTCTCAGAAATTGACCATTTGTATCTGGCTCAGGCCTTCTTGGCATTTTAAATATGCAGGATTGATTTGCTCAGCCACTTACCCAGTTTCCTTTGTACCTCACATGTATGCAGTCACAGCAGATTCTGCACAGGTGTGTGTATGTGTGTGTGTGTGTGTGTGTGTGTGTGGTGGGGGAGGGAGATGGCAAAACTGAGGGCAAGGCATATAAATAGCAGAACACGATGTCACATCTTTACACTTGAGAAATTGGAACTCACAGAAGAGACAGCATTCCTGCTCAGGAAACATCTGGAAAACAGCAGTGGGGCAAACAAAAGTAGGTCAAAGTGCAAAGCCTGGCTCAAAAAAAAAAAAAAATTGATGCCTACTGAATTTGTCAATACGACTCAAGAGCCTTAAAATTGTAATTCTTCTTTTGAGAAATGCTTCTAAGGAAATAAGAAATGCAGTCAAGGACATCAACACCAAATTATTTTATGCAGACTTATTTACAGTAGTTCCAAATTGAGTACCAGCCTGAGATCTAACAATAAGAGGATTGGTTCAGTGAGTGATGATCTTGGCCAGTGGTCAGCAAACTATGCCCTCTGGTCCAGTCCAACTCGCCATTAGTTTTTGTAAATAAAGTTTTATTGACACACAACCATGGCTTTTTCTTTATATATTGTCTGGGGCTGCTTTGGCACTACAGTGACAGAGCTGAGTACTTGTCACAGGGACCATATGGCCTGCAAAGCCTAAAATATTACTATCGGGCCCTTCAATAAAAAGTTTTCTTATTCCTGGTTCAGCCATATGAAAAAATGCCAAGCAAGCATTAAAATGGATATTAATAAAGACATTTTTTATTGTCATGGAAGAATGCATATGGCATAATTTTAAGTAAAAAGATAGATGTAGAAGTAAAATTTTGATGTAAATAATAACAGTTGCTAAGTGTCTGTGAAGTTCTAGGCACTGTTAAAATGGTGTTTACAATGACTTCTTAATAGCCAGGGAAATTCTTATGGTATAATACCATGCAAAAAAGCAGGATATAAAATGTTGATATTAGTAAAACAATTATATTTTTAAGCACTTATTAAGCTCTAAGCACTATGCTCATCACTTCATGTATCATTCCATAGAGACTTCAAAAAAGTCCACACGGAAGTGACTGTTATTAGCTTATATTTACAGATCAAGAACAGAGACACAAAGAGGTCAAGTGATTTGCTTTAGGGACCAACCTGGCTAGTGTAGGAGCCAGAATTAAAACACAGGGTTTCTGCCTCTCAACAAGATGAAAGGTCTAGAAGAAAAGAGGGCAAAATATGAGCAGTGGTTGAATATGGGTGGTGGGAGGACAGCGTATCAGTCAGGGTTGTCCTTGGCTGTAAACCACTGACAACGTGGAAAACGTCAAGCAGTAAAAGCACATGAGGGGTTTTTTTTTCCCTCACATGTCAAGAAGGCTGGGAGAGGTATCCAGGGCTGAATTGGAGGCTCAACCACTCTGAAAGTTTTGTACCTAGGCTCCTACTTATGTCCCAAGGTGACTGCCCTACTTCTTGGGTCATTTCTGTCTTTAGGGCAGGAAGAGGGGGAAAGGCAAAGGGGTACAGGTATAAGTTGGCCGAGTGTCCCCTTTATCAAAGAACTTTCTTCTGTGTTTCAGCTAGCAACTTTTACTTGTGTCTCATTGGTTGAAAAGGGGTCACATGATCTGTGGTTGCAAGGGAGGCTGGGAAGTGAAGTTTTCTTGCCAGGCACATTGTAACCATGAATGGAATTGGGATTTTGTTAGTAAGAAAGAAGGGGAAAATAGGTAACTGGTAGTCCATTTGCAGTGTCTGTTGGATGGTTGCTCATTCATCCTTTATCCTTCCTGATTTTTTGAAAATCAAGCTTGCTGAATCTGAAGGCATCAGGGCTAAGAGGTAGGAAAAGGAGTAATGGAGAAGGGCGATGTCTTGGTCCATTTGGGCTGCTGTAACAGAATCCCATAGACTGGTTGGATTTTAAACAACACATTTCTTTCTCACAGCTAGGAAGTCGAGATCACGGCACTGGCAGACGCGGTGTCTGCGGAGAGCCCACTTCCTGGCTCGTAGATGGCTGTCTTCTGCCCGGGTCCTCCCACGGAGCAAGAATCAGGACAGTAATCCCATTCGTGAGGGCTGTGCCCTCATGTCCAGGTCACCTCCCGCAGCCCTCATCTCTTAATATCATCACATTAGGGGTAGGTTTCACAATATGGATTTGAAGGCGGGGACAAACGTTCAGTGTAATGGCAAGTGAGTAAGTCAAGGGAGGCTTCCAGAGGGTGACTGGTGAAGGGACAAGCCTCCATTTTCCTTTGTTACCCCAGAGGGACCTTAAGCTCTCTGGGAATGTATAAGAGAAGCCCCGAGACTGTCTGCCTGGTTAGCTTCTCTCCTTCCTGTGTGACATGTGAACCACTGGGCTGGGCCCTTCCCCTGGGCAGAGTCGTGGGCAGGGGCTGCAGTATGAGGATTCAGAGCCACTGAGGCCCACTGATAGGGCTAGAAGTCCAGGAGGCCATTCCGGCAAGGGTGATCCTGGCTCATTTAGAATTGGGTCCCTCCCCAAAATATGTTCAAGTCTTACCCTCCCCCCACAGTACCTGTTTGGAAGTAGGGCCTTTGCAGATGTGATCAAAATAAGATGAGTCATACTGGATTAGGGTGGCCCTAGTACAGTGACCGGGTATCATTGTAAGGAGAGTGAAATTCGGACACAGACACAAAAGACACAGGGAGTGATGTCATATGAAGATGGAGGCAGAGATTATAGTGATTCATTTACAAGTCAAAGGACTCCAGGGACTCCAAGGACTGCGGCCACCATCAGCAATAGGAGAGAGACACAGAACAGACTCCCTCAGAGCCTCCAGAAGGAACCGACCATGAGACACTTTGGTTTTGAACTTCTGGCCTCCAGAACTGTGTGAGAATAAACTGTCATTCTCAGCCACCAGCGTGTGGTAATTCACCATGCTAGCCCTGGGACAGGTGGACAGCTCTCTCCTGGGAGGATGGCAAGGTCTAGTCCTCTTGTATCCTGACACAGCAGGCCACCTGTAACCTGTTGTCCTCTACCCCGTGGGCCTTGTTCCTCCCCACTGGGCCAAAAGAGACAAGGAGGTGATGTGTCTGGCCTTTCAGCCTGACAAAGGCCAGCACCCGGCCTCGAGGCACATGTGTTCTTCACTCAGGGTTAGAGCACCTGTGTGACCCCTCTTCGTCGTCAGTACTCTCCAGCTCCTCTGTCATCTGCATAAGCAACACCTCCCGAACCCCCTCCCGAACACAATGCCATCTGCATCCATGCTGCAAGGGAGGTTTCAGGCTTAATGCCATATCATTTTGGGTGAGAATACAGAATTACAAATGTAAAACCGTGTCCAGGGCCTTGGAATGACTATGGTTGTAGGCAAAAGACCAGAGACATATAGCCTGGCAACTGGCGATGTTGAATAAGCGTCCATTCCTCTCCACGTGCCCTCCCTGGAGGGAGCAAGAAAGGAGGGCCTGAACGTTGACATCAGAGTCATCGGTCACAAATGTGGCCGGCAGTCCCAAGAGGTCACTTCACCTGTCAGTCCCCCAAAGTGCCAGGTGATCAGGGCTCCCACTCACTTTGACTCGGCCAGCGCTTCACCTTGTTTGTCAGAACCCACCTCAGGAGGGTGACGGAGTTTCACATTTTCTGTTAAACTGCTAAGTAACCACCTGGAAAACCCCGCTCTTCTGTGTACGACAGGCAAGGCTGCCCTGTGGCCTCAAGGCCGCCGATGGGCAGGTGAGCGGGGCTTCATGTGCTCTCAATGAAAACTTACGATTTCTTCACGTTGGCTGAGTCTCTCATTCATGCAGAAAATGAGACATGATCTCCAAAGTATGTGGGCTCAGCGGCATTAGGCGGCCTTCTGGGCCTGCCAAGCCTGTCTCCAAGGGGCGGAACCTCCTTTATCCGATATCTGTAGTAGTAACTTTCCGCCGATTTTGGTTCCTGGGGCCCAGGCCCTGACGGCTTTTCCTGGACACAGTAACGATTCGCTCTCTCGACAGAGCTAGGAAGCTAGTCACTTCTCTGGGGCTGCTGGGTCTGGAAGGCGTCTAGTGGTGGGGCTCTCACCCGCCCCCATACGAGGCCAGCATCCGGTGTATATGAAGCCCCCCAAAGCTTGGATATGCAGAGTATCCACCCTACTGATCAGTGGGGTTATCCCCTCTGGATCTGCTCCTGGGCACAGACCTCAAACATGTCCCCTGGAGACAATGTGTTTGGTAAGGACGGGTTCCAGGCTGTATTTTATGCTAATACTTCTCCACGGACAACACGGGCCTCCCATGCTCTCCTCTCCTAGGATACTGGATTGAGAAAGAACCGTTTAGTAAGGGTTTCCATCAGAAACCCCCTTAACCTTATCAGCAGGAAAGCTGCATTTGGCAGTGTGGCTCAGTGACTGGCCAGGCTCATTTATGGACTTTGCTTCCACGATTCTCTGCAGTGGGATCCGACCTGCTTTCTCAAACTCTTAATCGAGCTTGGTTCACAAGCGAGGACTTTACAGACCCTTAAATGCTTAACAAGGTGACATTTGTGCCAGTGGCCCCAAGGCTGCTGGGAAGGGTGGCGTACCATGTTCACCCGCAGAAGGGGTGCATTTTTCTCATTCCCACAGAGGTGGTCTGAGGGTGGCCATGGTCCTGGGTGGCACCCTGAGATGTTGGTGCGAAGGATGTTAACAGAGGAAACCCGAATAGATAAACGAGAGCCCTGCTCATCACGAAGCTTCGTCTGCCAGCGGCAAGCAGAGCAGGAGTCACTGTTACCTCTGCTTCCACTCCTGGCTCAGCTGCCATCTGTCGAGCTCCTGCCAATGTGCTAGGAATGTATGTGTTTTTCATAAGTGACCTGTACGTTCACATATAGAGATTTTCATCCCCACTTTACAGATAAAGAAATTGAGGCTCTGGGAAGCTGTG
This sequence comes from Eonycteris spelaea, assembly GCA_003508835.1. Lineage (NCBI taxonomy): Eukaryota > Metazoa > Chordata > Mammalia > Chiroptera > Pteropodidae > Eonycteris > Eonycteris spelaea. Next base: position 8,038,441 of record PUFA01000004.1, on the reverse strand, counting down.
TAACTTGCCTAAGCACATGGCTTGCCATTGGTGGAATCAGGATTTGAACCCATGACTACCTGGTTCCAAGGCCAGCTTGTTGGAGGCCTTGGACAGGCAGTTGTCCAGGATTCCTCGAATAGGAATGGCTAATGGATGATGGGTCCACATTAAAAAAAAATGTATATATAGTGTGTGTGTGTGTGTGCGTGCGTGCGTGTGTGTATGTATATATATAAAATTTTAAAATTGTGAAACAATTCACATAGGAAAACACGTAGAACATAAATTTACATATTCATGAATTATTGTAAGTAAGCATTGATGTAACTTCCACTTAGGTCCCATTATGAGTACCCCAGAAGCCCTCGCAGTCAGCACCACAGCCCTCAGGTGCAGAGGTGAACGCTCTTCTGAACTCTTACAGAATCACTTCACTGCTGTTCCTGTTTTTGTTTTATTAAAGCAGATGTGCCTAATCGGCATAGTTTCATTTTGCCTGTTTTTTGAACTTTACGTAACTGGGATCATACAGTATAGATAGATTCAGCTATGTCTGGTTTCTTTCATTCAACAATGCATTTTTGAGATTCATCTCGATTATCAGTAGTTTATTGTCATTGCTGTGCAGTATTTTATCATATGACTGTTCTACAATTTCTTTAGCCATTCTTCTCTCAATGGACCTTCGGGCTGTTTCCAATTTAGGGCTATTATGAATATTGCTATGAATATTCTTATACATGTTCATGTGTCTCTCTTGAAAATATACCTAGAAGAGAAACCTCAGTTTTGTAAGACATGCATATTTTAACTGTAATAGCTACTGACAAAATGTTTACTAAGATTGTACCAATTCACACAGTCACCAGTGCGGTGTGAGTTCTGGTGGCTCCATATCCTAACCGACGCTTTGTGTTGTCAGTCTTGTTAATGTTAGCCATTTTGGTGGGTATGTAGCGATACTACACTGTGATTTTCAGATTTTATGACTGTGCTTGTTCTGGTGAAGCACGGATTCGTTTTCTCCAAATAGACAGCACTTCACCACATCGAGCGAGGCTTCTAACAGAACTTACGAGCTGGCCAGCATCTGTGCCCTTCGTATCCCTCCTGTTTAAACACAGGGGTGGACCACTGCTGAGGATTTCTCGGGAGGAACTCTTTGCAACTTGCAAAAAAAAAAAAGTGTGTCTTGAGATGCTGGCTTCTGGGAAATCCCTGTGGGTGTTTGGGGTCCAAGATCAACAAGCATGTGTGAACTTGGGCATAAATGACAGCCCTGCTGCTCGGTGGCCCTCTGCCGGCTCTCCATCCTCATCCCAGCCATTCCCGTAGCTTTCTTACCCTGGTGCTGTCAATCAGCCAAGCCTTTTGGGGACTGCTAGCAGTCATAGCTGACATTTCCTTGGCATCTCTGTTGGCTTTCAGTTCCCTCAATGGGAAGAGGGGCCGTTGGGGAGATTAAATGTGATGGTGCTTGAAGCTCTGGGCATGAGGGCCGGGCACAAAATAGATGTTCTGTTACAGGACTGAGATTAGGGCTTAGATGCTTAGCGTGCAGGATTTAAAGAGGCACTCACTCTCAGGTGTGGATCCCACACTTGTTCAACCCCGAGAGGGAGCGCCTTCATAAATTTCACACTTTGGGCATCTCTCTTGCCTCATCCTAGTCGTGGCTCTGCTTGGGTCCGATGCTGCTGTGTGCTGATGTCTGCCCTCTGGCCCCTGCATGACTTCTACTGGGAGGAGGACTTTTCACACTGCTTGTTACAGAACTTCAGGGGATTCCAAAACAAATCTGCTGGATGTTTTATGCAGTTCTTGTAAAGCATGAAATAGAATGGAATAGAAAATACTAAAGTTCATCCTGTATAACAGGGTAAATATTGATTTGGGAAACTAAGGTCTTCGTTGTACTACATACACTTGTACTAGGTACAGTATAGTAATAATGTGTTGTTTGCCATGGGTCACAGCAAAAAGGAGTTTTGAAAACAGCTGCTCTCTCAGCTCCGTACCATTGACTGTGCCCAGAACACCCCCACTTTCCCCTCTGCCCCTTCACCTTCCTTATTCCTGCCCCTGAACACCCTCTCTCTGAAGCCTGCCCTGACTTCCCCAAGCAGAGGCCATTTCCTGCTGCTTCACATCCCTGCCATGCCTCACGGCAAGGCAGGGCAACACTGACGGCGGCGCTGGGCTGCCCGGGTTCAGATCTCAGGCTGCCTCTTCCCAGGTGTGTGACCGGTGGATAAGGATGACGCAAAACTACCCAATTCATGGGATTCCCACAAACTCCAATAGAAAAGCACAAAGATGGACTCAGCCTCCCATCGGGGGTATGGGCTCCTAGCTGGGGTGGCCCTGTCCTCGGGTCCTCCCATCCCCAAGAGCCCGCCTCATCCTAAGCCTTCTAGCTGTATCCGCACCTCACATTAGAGAAGCTCCATGCTCTGCTTCGAGAATTGGCCTGGCCCTGGAGTTCATGCCTTGCTTCAGGAGCTCGTCTGTGAGCTTTAGCATCCCAGCAGCTGAGTGATTTGGTCGAGACTAAAGAAGAAGTGAGCGTGCGTGTGTGAGTGTGTGTTTGGGAGAAGACCAGAGGGACTTGAGCAGGGCCGTCAGGTGGGTTGGCCATACCACACATCTGGTCTTTTTCCAGATTTCCTACCGGGAGACATGTGAAGTCATCCGGTGGACGACTGGTGGGTCAACCCCCAGAAAACATAAACACACAGTCACACTCACATGCATGCATGCGCACACTACACACACGTGACCACAACAACACACATATATATATATAGACACAATACATCGCAAATTTAGATAACACGCCTCACTGACATCTGTACATACACAATACCATACACACAAACCCATCCACATGTAACCGTACATGCACACAAATATGTGAACATAAGCAACACACACACACACCTATACCTTTTTCAATGACATATTAATTCTCAGACATCAAACAGTCTAGAATGTACTAAGGAATAAAGACACTTTCACAAAAGTGACCTCATCTTCACAGACCCCTGCTCTCCAAGGGAAAAGCCTTTAGTGTTAATGGAGGTGTTCTCTGTGCCTTCTGTCCTCTGGCCAGTCCTAGGCTGCCCTCGGAGAGCCGTCTGCATGAGGAACCGGCACCCCTTCCAGAGCCGTCTGGCCACTTATGGCCGCACAAAGACCAGGTGGAAGTCTGGAAATGAACTCTCACTGGCACCTTAGGGCAACTCGCTTCCCAGTCATTGTGGGGCAGGGAGGGAAGCTCGTGTGGACTTGGGATCCTCCCGTGCAGGCACGACTCTGATCCCTGCTTCTATTACACAGACAGTCGTTAAAGCTTAGACGGATAAATGGGCGAATGAATTGCATTGCAGAGATTCTGGAATCCAACAGACAATGGGCTTTCTCTGCATTGGTGCACACTTGGGAAAGGCATTTAGTCTTTAGGAGGCTAAGCCCCCCTGTCTGTAAAATGGACACAATAATACTGTATTACTTAAAGATGTAACCATAGTAATAAGTCAAAGAGATGCCAAAATACAGTGGCTCAAAAAAGGTGTCTCTCTTTCCCTCTCGTGTGTCAGTCCTGCGTGAACAGCTGAGGTTGATAGGCAGTTCTTCATATGGTCATTTGAGGACTAGACCCCGTCTGTCTTGTTGCTCTGCCTTCCCTGAGCCATTATTCTCATCCACATGGTCAAAACCAATACACAGGAATAGGAAGAGAGATCACAGTAGGGGGCTTTCCTTTGGAATTAAAAAATGACCCCAAAGTTGCATACATAACTTGCAATAACATCCCTAGATCTGAAGGTGGTCACATGGCCAGGCTAGCTGCAAAGGAGCCTGGGAAACGTAGTCTTTAGCTGGGTAACCATGTGTTCAGCTACAGAAGAAGGGGAGATTGCTCTTTGGCTGATGCTAGCTGTCTTACTGTAAATAGCTACGTCGGATGGCTGTGGTGTGACTAAGTCAGGTAATGTGCACAACCTGCAAAGCACAGGGCCTGACATACAGTCTGCACTTGAGAAATGAGAGCTATTATTTACTCATTTCAAAGGCATTCTTTTAAGATGAATGTTACGATCATGTAATCGGGGTGTACATTTTCTTGGTCCTTGGTGGGGCAGGGGTGGGTGATACGAAAAAAGTAAAAGAGTCCAGCCACAAATGTGTGGGCAGTACTCAGGGAGCGTGTAGCCTCGAAGGCAAAAGCCCTTTTAGGATGTTCCACCTGCTCCATGGGTCTCAGTGTGGTGTTGGAGGAGGTGGAGATATCTCAGAGGTGTTTCTCGAATACAAGGAGGTGAGGAGTCGGCAATGGCAGGAGGCTGTTGTGGTGAACGTCAGGCAACCTGCGAGTTTGCTCTCATGCCCTCGCGAGTTCTGCTTGTGGCAACAGGAAGTCATTCGCGGGAGGGTGGGGGAGAACGGGCGTGTCCGCGATGCAGTGGCACGCCTGTGCGCACTCAGTCTCATCACTGGGCAGATCGCCTCACCTTCCTGAGTTTTGTTTTTGCCCATGCACAAAATGGGGACCCAAAGGCTCTTTCTCTAAGGAGTGGTTGAGACTAGAGCAAGATAATGGGTGTGCTGTAAACTCTGCGAGGCTCTGCAGATGTGAGAAATTAAGGTAATTAAGTACAATGGGGGAAATCCATCATCAGCAGTCAGGTGTGTTCCCAGACTGGCTTGGGCTCATGTGGTGGGTGGGTGGAGCCCGCTTACCTGTCCAGAGAAAGCCTTTCTGTCCCCTGCCCCCCCCCCCAGGGGAGTGGCAGCAGAGCTGTCAATCTTAATCAGAACTTCCTTTCTGGGAGCGGCTTCCTCCTTGTCACAAACTTGGCACAGTTCAAACCTCTGCGTCAGGAGTTATTTTCTTCGGGTTTCGCAAACCCTCTTTTACCTGGAGGAGACAGGAAGCTCCGCGTTTCTTCCCACCTGGAAGTCACCACAGCTCTAAGGCCATCCTTGTTTCCCTGCAGAAGACACATTTATGTGTCTGCGCCCGGCAATTTTCCTATGTAACTTTCATTAAAGTTAATCGGCATCACAAGATTAAGGCAGGCAGCAAGACACAGAGAGTCAGTGCCACATTGCGCCTGGCTGGGGTGCTGGAAGAGTGACAGGCTTCTGTGGGGGCGACACCAAAGGGAGCCCCAGGTTTGGCTTCAGAGCCTTCTGCAGAGGGGCTGCAGAGGTGCATTGTGGGAAGAGCCACAGCCTGGGTTCTTGGGAGAGGTTAGGACTGGAGGCACCTTCTTCCTAACGTAAACTGACCTGAAAGGTATTTTTTACCTCTCTCTCTCTCTCTCTCTCTCTCTCTCTCTCTCTCTCTCTCTCTCTCTCTCTCTCTCCTGTTTTCAATGACATTTGGCAATAGTAACACACATTACAGTCATGACAACAGCATTCATTGGGCGTCTGATGCGCTCATCTCTGGGTCGGGGCTGCACTGGTATTTGGATTCTCACAGCAGCTCTAGGAAGGGTTCGGTCATCTGCCTTTTCTAGATGAGAATGCTGAGGCTCAGAGAGGTTTCATGATTTTTCTGAGCGTGCACAAGGAGTAAAGAGCAAAAGTAGTGTTGAAGCCCCTGTCACCTGATTCCATAGTGGGACACTGGGCTGAAAGCGGGGTGGAAAGGAAAGCCTTCCTGCTTTAGATCACCCTTAGCTGATGCCATATCACGCGGGGAGTCCCTCCAGGCAGCCTGTCCGTGGGCTGGCCGGGTGTCTGGGACCCACCCTGTGCAGGGTTGACACGTGCAGGATCTGTGAAGGCCCGGTGCTCCCCGAACCCCTCTGCCGTCTGCCCCAGGGAGCGCGCAGGGCGCAGAATCCACTAGCTCTTAACCCTTTTGTGTGCAAGGACCCATTTAATATTAAAGCAATCAAAGTATTTTAGTATCTGTTAACTGAAAAAAGCACAATGGTAGAAAAGATACTCTCAATTTAATAATACTTGGAAATAGGTCTGTATTTTATCCCATCTGTGTGTAAATAATAATGATACAGACATAAATAGGCAATTCACAGAGGAAATACAAATGGCTAATAAATATATGAAAAGATGGTCAATCTCACTAGTAATCAGGGAAATCCAAAGGAAAAACAACAATGAGACATTTCATTCATCAGACAGGCAAAATTTTAAAACTTTGATGTTATCTAGTGTTGGCTGAGGTGTGGAGAAATGGTTACTTTTATCTATTTTCTGGTTTATGGGAGTATTAATCAGTACAGCCAGTTTGGAGGGGAATGTGGCAGTGATTATTAAACTGTCACACACACACACACACACACACACACACACACACACACACACTGGGGTTTAGCAACTTTGCTTCTTGGTGACTCTCGTGTACATGATGCAATGAGCACTGAATCACTGTATGAAATGGCAAAACCATTGGAAGTGAGTTAAATGCCTGTGAATGGAAGGGTGATTACATCAACAGTGGAATATTCATACAGTGGATACGATGTAGCCATAAAAAGGAACTGAAGGGAAAAGATTTCCAAGACATATTGTCAAGAACACGCCTCATGTGTCTCCAAGTAGATACTTGGAGGCGTCTAAGTTGTTGCATTTTGAAATCTATTGCTGTGTTTGAGTCAAGGCCACGCTTCTGCGGGCCACTCCCACTCAGTGACTGGGTGTGGGAAGGGTACCAATGCAAACCTGTTCCTGGGGGACGTGGGACCACTTTCCTGGCCTCGTTTGAGCTCACGGCTCCCCAGGGGCAGTCTAGGCTGCTTCCATCAAACCTCTCTCCTCATCCCTTCCTCTGGGTCAGACAGGTGTGGTGGTCTGGTGGTTTTCCCAGAATTCCTCCTATTTCCTCTCTGTTCCCTCCTGCCTGTGTGGCTCCTGTCTATATCCTCTCACGCAGGAATTTCCTTCAAGGAGATTCTTACACGCTTAGTCCTCTTTTGGTATCTACCTCTTGGATTACCCATAACAACCATTAATGCAGCGGTTCGCAAACTGCAGCGTGCATTAAAATCACCTGGAAGATTGTTACAGAAAGCTGGGCCCCAGCCCTGGAGTTCCTCATTCAGTCGGTCTGGGGTAGTGTCTGAGAATTTGCATTTTAGTGTTTTCAGGTAATGCTGACCACAAAGGACCACGCTTTGAGAATCATTCTGTTAATGTATAACACACTCGGTTTAAGAACATTTTTATAGGTTTGCCTATGTATGTAAACATGAAGAGAAATATCGGAGGAGGGGGAGGGCATCACAGCCACGTGACAGCAGCGATTTCCTCTGGGGAGGGCTGTTGAATTGCAGGCAAGCATATCGAGGTGGCTGAGAGGTGGATAAGAAACACCAGACAACCTGGGTTGGAAGCCCAGTTTTATGACGTAGCTGTGTAATCTCGGGCAAGTTCTTAACTTCCCCCTGCTTCAGGTTTCTCACGTGTAACATGATGATAATAATAGCAGTGTCTAAGGTTGCCTGGAGGAGAATATGAGTTAATACATGTAAAGTACTTAGAACAGAAACATAGTACATAATAAGCGCTATTTTTTCTGAATGAAATGAATGGTGAAGGAGCCTTTAACTCTGAACTTTTGGCAACAAGAATTAGGTGTATCACTTGTATAATTATTATTTTTAAATACAAAGAAGAGAAAGAGTTGTGCGTGCACGTGCATTTGACACATACTCTGCGTTCAATCTTCATGCGATGTTTGGTGAGCAAACAGAGGCAGAGGTTTCTTGCAAGATTTTTGCCTACCTCCTCCCTCTGAGGGCCCCAAACTCGTAAGTTATGAACCTTTAAATAAGGCAGCTACCCCTGCCTCGTTGGCCAAGTTTTTGAACATTAATGTAACCCAAATATAAAGTCAGTCCCTCTGTGACCCAGTCTATGTAGGGTCACATTCAAAGAAGCGCGACCCATCGGCCAAAAGTAATTGAAAAGGCATTCCAAGTTTGACTTACCTCATCACACAAACATTAAGAGAGATCCACCGACTAACCTCGACAGTTCTTAAAGTGCCCTTTTCTCTTCCTCCCCAGGGACTGCCTAGGCGCGCTTGTGTGTTAACAGTTAACGGCGTTGGTCTCTGTCACACCAGATTCATCAAGAACTCAGTTTAATTAAGCCTGAGTGTTAACAGGCCTTCTGTTTTTAAAGCGAGCCACCGCTACTATAAAAAGTTCCTTTTCCCTGGACACATAATCCTATTTGAACATTGAGCCATTGGCCACAAGACCCTCCCGCATTAGGCAGATTATCAAGTAAAGCATGTCTCACTCAGCAAAGCAGGTGGTTGTCGGGAGTGGAAAGTTGACACGATCCTCCTCTTTATGTGTTTGTTTTTCTAAATTTATTCGTATGTTATTTAACACTTATTTTAGGTCTATTTTGGATCCGAAGCTTGAGGACGTACGTGTCACCTTATTCAATCCTTGCTGCAGCCAACACCTAGGAGGCAGTAATTATTTCCATTTTTCAGACGAGTAACCCAAGGCTTTCGGAAGTCAAATAAAAACTCATTGAAGTCACTCAACTTGTTAGTGGCGGAGCTTCTGTGATCTTTTGACTGTAGTTACTCTTTTGCTGGACTAGAATACAGCCAAGCGAAGTTCAATGCCATTCACTCTCTGTACAATATTGAAAACGTTTCTTAACGTCTCTAAGCCTCAGTTTTCTCATCTGTAGATAAGATCATAAATATCTAGCTGAGGGGATTTTTGTTGACATTAAATTAGATTTGAGGTGTGAAAATACTATCTCAGCACCTACACACCGTAGGTAAACTGTGAGTTTTACAAAAAGAAAACCATGACCAGCGTTACTATGGCTGATTTCAGAGATTAGCTAACTCACTTATTACTCATCGCAACTCCCTTCTAGCTTGTCTTTTTGTAATTTGAAGTGATAGAGCTAAAAATAAAACAAAACTACATTTTCCAGATTCCCTTGCAGCTAGGAATTAGCATAGGATCTGAATTCGTCCAGTGATGTGCCATGCAAATCTTGAAAGTGAAGTGAGCAATAGAGGTTGGTAGCCATGCACAGGAAGGTCAGATGTGCTGGCAAGTAGGGTGTAGGCACCTGTGTTTGGAGCTGGCTGTGGTGGATTCTATGGAGTCCATTGTTCAGCATCATGGGCTCTGACCAGCGAGTTTTCTAGTATAGTGTTGCCACGGAGTGGGCTGTTTTTTCTCCTGGCAAAATGGCCTCTTGGCTACACTCTTTCTTGCAATACCCAAAACGGGTTTTTTTTAGCCCTCCTGGAGGTTCTGTGAACTACTGAATCCTCCTTAAGAAACCTCTTTCTGCTTAAACTGACCAGAGTAGATTCTGTTGCTTAGAAATAATATTCAAACACTGGTGTAGTATCAAACACGAATAGGAATTGGAAATGTCAGCCTTGAGTGTTCAAGTTGCCCATAGGTCTGTGGCCAGCACTCTGAATTAACATATTTGTAAATGTGTTTCCAGATTGCCCTTTCAAGGCAAAGAGTATAAGATTGATGAGGAACAGAGATAGTTCCTGAATTTTCTCTTTAGCTATTTTAACAGTCTATAGTGATTTCAAACTAATAGTACTATTGCACAAGTAGGTGTTGACTGCAAAGGTAAGATGACTATGTTAAAATGTGACAACCAAGTTATAATTCTGCAAAACAGCGAAGAAAATTTCCATGTCCTCAATCAGCAAACCATATGTATGTATGGTTAACCATCGGTATTTTTCTAATTGCTGGTTTTAAACAGAAAACCAAAATAAGATATTTGGACAAGATTAATAGAGATTCTGCATGACAAGAAGATCGTGTGAGACATCTCACAGCAAGCCAGAGCAGAGAGAGAGAATGGGTTGTGCAGTCAACTAGCACAAGGTTAGCTCTGTGACATCGCAGGGGACCCTGGACCAGTAGGGGCAGAAGGCCTGCTTTACATGTGATAAGAAGTGAGGGTGTGTGAGAAAGGGCCCAACACGTAAAAAATACCCAACTCATGATGGATCCCTCTGACCTAGTTCAGAAATTAGAGAGGTATAACATAACTAGCGATCTGCTTCTGAAATATTGTATGTGAACTGAATTCCAGAATATCAAATCATCTTGACATGTCAGAGAGGCTCTCTAAGGATCTATTGTAAATCTAATGTGAGTATGTCTTGTTGATACACACAAACATAGCTGTGGGGTTTTTTTGGGGGGGAGAGTTTTAAGGAATTAGATAAGTACAGTATATGATAAGCAAGGGACCTTCTGCCTCTGTGTATCTGGAAAGGCTCCTATCACTGTGTTAATCCCAATTCTTAAACCTTCAGGTCAACTTCTGATTGGCACCTTTCTGGTTGACTGAGCCAGGCCACAGAGTGGATGGCTTACACATGCTGAGTGACCCCTTGAATCACTCCCTACTTTGGGTCTGGGGTGCATGAAGGAAGGAGCGAGAGATCCTTAGCACTGCTACTGCCTGCGTTATTTTCCTTCCTTAAGTAAACACAGTTAAATCTCTGTCATTGTCCTTACGAGGTATTTTTTAACAGTACTGCTATTGAGTTAAGTGAACACTGAAGAGAAATAAATAAACAGAAGAGAAAGAAAGAGAAGGTCAAGGATAAATGACGTGGAGGACCACATCTTGCCATTTAGAGGTTTTCCAGATTTTGCAAAACTCTATCTTCATAGTTTAGTTAGCTGTTTCTACACTGGAACAAACAGACTGTAATAAATAAATAAATAAATAAATAAATAAATAAAAGCTGAGTAAGAAGCTTGGCGGAATTTTGAGACCGAAGTTTTCCATGGGTTAGGTTAGCTATAAATTAACCAGTTTGCAAAATATATAAATAAATGAATCGCTTTGTTCCAAGCTCTCTCCAGTAGGGTTCTGGCTGCTCGCTATGAAGCCTGGTGGACGTTCCACTGCTCAGTGCTTTTATAAATACTAATGAGTGACATATTGAGAAAAAATTGTACCTACAAAAGCAAAGACTTCTTCCATGCAAATCAGCCCCCAATTCCCCACAGATAAGGATCTTTTTGATGGAACACATGCAAAATCTCCAGCTCTTAATTCTTTCATTAGTATTCCAGGCAGATGGCTGCCAAATAACAGAGAAAACTGTCTGAATTGCTGTGTCTGAAACCTAATATTGATTTGTTTAATAGTGTCAGGAAGTCAAAATTCACAAATCTCCTGTCGATTGTTTATGAGGCAGTTAGCAGAGAATTGGTTGCCCCTGCTTAATTAATAACTCATTACTGAAATTTGATTATATGCTTGAATGCTTTAAACGGGTTCTAACACAGCGTCTGCAAAGTGGCGTAGGGACAAGGTAAGGCAGCTCTGAAAAGCTCCCCCGTTTCGGCTTCTGCCATTAGAATTCCCAACGGTCACACGCCGCAGGCCTCTGACTTTCCTTCCAGCGTCAGCCTGTCCGGTGTTAGCACGTCGCTTTGAAAGGTGTTCTGGGGTCACGGAAACGGCATAGAGGGTGGGTCTGAAATTCGGGGTGGAGTCATTTAAAAAAAAAAAACAAACCCGCTAACGTGGACATGACTGATTGGTCACTTGATCAGAGGCGATATATATGTGGTTCTCTCTGTGCGTGCACAAATTCTGGAGGTAGGCCCTCTTAGGGGACCGATTAACTGGTGGAAGGACAGAAGATACTCTGTCCCTTAAGTGTTGTTGTTTCACAAAGTGGAATTCCAGCGCGGCTGGTCGCCGTAAGTGGACAGACGGGCAGGATCAGAGCCCAGGAGGTCCTGGCATTATCTGACCTTGTGCTTTGAGGCTGGGGGTGTGGAGGGAGGCACCGCTCCATGTGGCCCCATGCCAGGGACAGAAGGGGACAGATTAGAGCCCAAGTTAAGGTAACATCAGAGAACGCGGGTGTCTCTGCTCTATCTCCTGATTAGAATAATGCCTGTGGGAGGTAGCATGTCTGAGGGCTGGGCTCGGGAGGGCGGCTCTCTCCGGGGCCTGTGATGCAGGAGCTGCCCGCTGTGGGCGCTGACCTCATAGGCCCACCGCCACCGCTCCCGTCCATCAGACAGTAGGCTTTGCCAGGAGCAGGCTCTGGCCAGCAAGGGTTCCCTGAGCCCCGCTCTTTTTGCATTTTATGTGCAACCAGGCTGCCCTGATCAGGGGAAGAAAGCAGAAGGAGAGGGGACTCAGGGCTCTGCCCACTTTCTGTGCCCTGCAGGCTGCTGTGGCCGGGGGGTGGACAGGAGTGTGAGGAGATGAGTGCGCTTCTCACTGAAGCATTTCCCTTTAGTGGAATATGGGGTCAGGTTCCTAGGCTAGCCCACTAGGAAGCTATTTAGCTCCCAGTGGATTGACGCTGTTAATTGGAGCGTGTCTGTTGACTCGTACTGCAGTTATGATGCCGGCAAAATAGGAATTGGTGGGCTAGCCTGCGACCTGGCTGCCACTGGAGCATTATCGCATCATTTTAGAACCTTCTGGAAAAAAAAACGAGAATGCATTCTAAATTCCAAAACGGCTGACTCACAAATGAACTTCCGGAAGCTACCCCTTTGTCAGCCTGTCTGCAGCAGGTGCATAGAGGGCTTGGAAAGGCCTCTCTTCGGTCAGCGATCAGGGCGTGTGCATGGAGGCCCTGTCCTATGTCAGGGCTCAAGGAAACTTGTTTGTCTGCTCGTAAGGGGAAGGGCAACTTAAGGCACACCTCAGTAAAGGCCCCAGTGAAGGTCACGCAATATAGCTGCAAGATTTCAGGGAGAGGAAAATGATGACAGCTGGTAGGGGCAGGGAGGACTTCAGGGAGGAGGTGGAGAAGAACGGGGCCTTGAAGGGTGGTCAGATTTCGCTGGGGGTGGTGGAACATTCGGGCAGGCATAAGAGTGGGCTGGTCAAAGGTAGGTTTTGGGGACAGCAACCGACCATGCCGGCTAGAAAGGAGGGTAATATGACCAGCCCGTCTCCTGCCTGTGATCTTAATTGAACCAGTCAAGCTTTCAAAATGAATAGTTGATCATTTGATTAAGAAGGGCCTTTGACTCTTTCAAGACCCACAGAGACTGATTTTTATCAAAGTGGATCAGAATGGTTTGCATGGAGGAATGCTGGCCAGATTTGGGAGGGAGGGTCCTTGCTGCCCCTCGGGGCCAGCCTGAACTGCTCCTTCTCAGTGGGCTGTCCGTCACTGAGGTGGGCATTCAGGGTGGAGGCCGGAAATTGCTGTCCCGAGCAGGGTGGCTGGGTCCCACAGCAACACTCATTGCTGCCAAGGGCAGGAACTTTATCAAGCCTGCTTCTAAGGTAAAACCTGGGTTTCTCCCAACAGCCTCCAATCAGGAATGTCTCCCAACGGCTTCATCTTGGCTTAACCAGCTCCAGTGCAAGGAAAGTTCGCTGGTGTCTGCCATGAAGCCGATTTGTCAAAGTGCTATTAAGGATTTTCGGTTATACCAAAAAAAAAAAAAAAAAAAAAAAAAAAAGAAAGAAAAAGAAAAAAAAAAAAGAAAAGAAAAAAATGGAGTCAACTTTTTTTAAAAACTCTAATTTATTATGCTTGATTACGCAGCTGGAATGGGAAGGTAGCTGCTGTTTGTAGTTAAATAACTCCTCACAATTTCTTAAAGAAATGATCTTCAAAGCTTTAACGGGTCAGTGGCTCAAGTACAAAGGAAAGATTGATTTTCATCCTCCCACCCTTTGTTCCCAGAGTTTAAAACAGACACGTTTGGGTAAATTAGTTTGTCTATGTTATTAATGGAAGAAGTTATTAAACTCCCATAAATATACAGGGGTATCTCACTTAAGATGCCAAATTTGCTTTAAGAAAAAAGCACGCAAAAAAGAAAATCTGGAAAAGCCCAGAAGATCTCTTGGTTTTTAAAAATATCATTTCTAGATATGAAAGTGGATCAGGGGGCTGGAGAAGGGGGCTCCCTCCAGGTATCCCCCAACTGGTGGGATAAATGCTCAAGGAAGGAGACTCCCCGCACATTCAACAACAACAACAACAACAACAACAACAACAACACAACAACAGCAACAACAGCACAACACTGAATTTAATGGGAAACTTTCAGAGGCTGGATTGGGGTGGGGGTGTGTATGTGAGTGGGACAGTGCAGTGAAGAGATTCTTCCCACCGTGAAGGGAACCCTGGAGGTCCCTCTGAGGGCGGAAATGTTTTCCCTGCTCCAGGGGCCTTTTGGGGAGGGACTCAGAGGGGACTCACCTGAGTGAAGGAGGCAGCCCCCAGCCCAGACGCTGGGCCAGAGTGTGAGGGAGACACAGCTGCAGGACCTACCCACGGGGACCATGCCCACAGCACTGCGGGTACGAGGCTTAATGTGATTTACAGGTAACTCCTCAGCTATGTACAGCACTTCACAGTTTATAACTCCCCCCCCCCCCACCCCCGAGTTCAGTGTCTCCTTTGAACCTTGCAGTGACCCTGGGAGGTATGTTGAACAAAACTCATGATTCTGATATTGCAGATGATGAAAATCAAAGGCAAAATATCCCCCCCCCCGAGTAGAAAAGTGAAATAAAGAAAATCATTTGAAAAGTAAAGAAAATCATAAAGAAGAAAATGAAAATCATCACCAGATGACATTTAGTGTTTTGGATTTTTTCCTTTTGGATTCTTCTCAGTGGACACACACCTCCCACTCACATACAGACACACACACACACACACACACACACACACACGCACGCACGCACACTTGCTGAATGCTCAGTGAGCCAGGCATCTTAAAGTCTTTTTTACGTCTTCGTTTTTCCTCAGAACACCTTTATCGGGTAGGCAGTATTATCTGCATTTTACAGATGAGAAAACAGAGGCACAGACAGGTTTTGACTTGCCCAAGGCCACACAGATAAGTGGCTGTGGGAGGTACAGTTTGAACCCAGACAGACGGCTGGTGGCTCCAGCGCCTGTCCAATGTCTGTGTCCACCCTGCGTTTGACCTTTTTTATTCATCTGTAGACTTATTTAATGTAGGCGAAATCATGCCATGTCCACAATATCGCATCCTGCCCTTTTCCCATTCAGTACTGCCTCGTGAGCATTTCTGATGTGATTACAGTTCTGGCCGATTTTGAGTGCCTGTACCACCAGATGGAGTAGCGTTAGTCATCACGTGTGAGTCCCACCGGCCAGGACTGGGACTCGTCAGCGTTCTTCCCACTATGCACTGTAGAAACTCACAAAGTGAAGCGGAGGGCAAGCACGAATCCAGAGGCAGCCAGGTTGCACGGTCAGATTCAGAGGTGGCCCTGGGATCTGCAGGAGCTTCTGAGGCAGGATGTGCAGGCCTGGGATGGGACTGTTTTTCCTGTCACCCAGTGTCCCTATCTTAAACCCTGTGTGATACATTAATTTTTTAATTCTGCAAGACTAAGAAGAACTCTGTGTCCTCTGAGAAGCTGAAATACTTCTTTGCTTTCTACTGTCATTACTGACTTTTTCCCTTTTCCCTTTTGCCACCAGGAAGCTCAGTGTTAAATCTGAAGCTAAGTTAGGGCAACTCTGTGATCTCTTATGACCTGCATACTCTGCTTTTAATCTCCCTAGTCTTGATGGTCTTGTTCGCATTTTCTCAGTGTCTTTTTTATGTTTACATGTTGCCATGACATATGTTACAATGTTTCCTGGGATAACAACCTCACTTGTGTAACTACTCTCTGCTCAGGACTGGCAGCTTCACTCTGGGGAGAGCTGAGAACAATAATCTTGAGCATTCAATTTCGGGCTGTTTTAACTGTTTATAAAACTCGTGAACAGCCACAATCCCAATTAATTGTCCTCCAAAGCCTCATTTTAGAGCTGAAGAAACTGAGGCTCGGACTAGACGTGGCTTCACTGAGGCCATGTGCAGGCCTCCCATCACTGTCCTATGTCCCTGGGAGTACCCTGAAAAACATGCATCCTAGTGCAGAAATGGGAACCCCTTTCCTTCCCTTCTCCCAGCCTCGCTCTTCCCCTGTGTGCTGGTATCTCCATGTGCGCTGTGGGCGACACTGGTGGCATGTGAGTTATTACCTGAGGAACATTTAAAAATTTGTAAGATAATATATATATATATATATCTTTAATGAATTGTGCTAAGTGAAACTGGTTTTCCATTTTCAATAGCAATGTTATGTGTTCTTTTACAATAAGTGTAGTAAAGTTATTAAGAACAAAGCAGATCAACTTAAAGTATAACATTGAGTAAATCATTAAAGGACAGGTGTGCAGATACGATCAAACCAGTGAGACGGCCTTATTCATGGCTCACTGCCAACTTATGACCACATTTCCAGAGAAGGTCACTAGTTGCACAGATAAAACTTGAGAAGACCAAATTGTTCTCAGATCCGCAGGGATGAATCTCCAGTAAAAGAATTTCAGGCCCGGAGCAAGTCAGATTTCTTAAGTCTGAAAGGCGATCCACGCCTCAGTTTAGGTATCCAAGGACCGAGTGGTGTCAGGAAGTTCAGTCGAGGTTCCCATAGTCACGAAGGCCAGCCAGTTAATCTCTCTGGACTTCCATTTGTTCTTCCGAAAAATGGGTGCTCTCCACCTGGTTAGGTTAAAGTTGAGGTTACTTCCCCCAAGACAGCTCAGGCATGCTTCACCAGAAGCAGGTGTCTCTGTCCTTCCTTCTCAGTAGACCCAGCCATACAAGGCAGTTCGCTCTCAGGCAGCACGCAGTTGCACGGGGCCAGGAAGATTTAGCTCTGCGAGGCACTCCACGTTCTGCAGACACTCTGTTTACCATGGGCGTGTTATTATCTGGACCCCAGTTTGTTCATCTCTAGGATGAAGGGGGTTGAATTGGGTCAAGTCTGGCAAATAAGCAGTAGCTGCATGGAGTGCTATGTATGGAAGAACTCTGAGGCCACACTCAGGCTCTGTGAGAGTGAGGGGACCAGTGAGTGACCCTAGCATTTCTAGACAATGGTGTGGTGGTTGACACAGAAATAACCCCAACAATGCCAGGATCCTTTGGGCCACGACTGTCTTGGGCCTGTGTCCATGATCTCTAAGTTTCGTTGTTCTAAGTTGCCCAAGGGAGCTCCTAGGGAAGCCTGCCCACCTGTCTTCATTCCTGCCCGCCTTCCCTTTTCGTTGCCTGGTCTCCATGGTGATAATGTGATTCCCATTTCTCAGGAAGGCTGCTAGGTTCATGTGAGCCATGTAAGGATGGTACGATTTATCCTCCATCCTGAGATGCTCTTGAGAATGAAAGGGGCACTCTTGGTAATTCTCCTGGGATCATCACAGCGGCAACCTTGGACTTTCCCGGGAACTGGCGTCACTTAAGGTGGTAGTTCTCAAACGTTCCCATGCGAAGGATTGCTGGAGGAGATTCAGAGATGCTGATTCAGGAGGGTTAGAGCCTGAGAATTTGCATTCTAACGAGTTCCAGGTGATGCCCATGCTGCAGGTGCCTGGACCACAACACACATTGAGTGGCCTGACGTGGAGCATCAGGGCTTAATGGTTCACAGGGCTCACCCACACACCTTCTAACTGATCCTTACGAAAAGTGCAAGAGGCTTACAAAGTTACCAGTGCTAACCTGAGCTACTGAAAGATTCAGACCCAGATTCAAACTGGCTCCTTTCGTTTTATAAATACCACTTCAGGTCAGCCCGGAGGTCAGGGATTTGGCGTAAGAAATTACTTTAGCAATGGTTTTGTCTATATTTAATATTTTAGGGTTTTAATGATTTTGATATATTAATAATTTTTAATGTTTAAACAGGTGTTCATTCTAGAACGTCCATGCTAGATACTTTGTTTCACACCCTTGAAATGGAACTTCATTGCTAACATATTAGGCTGTTGCTCGACTTCCATACATTTAATCCTCGTGTATATTTTCAGGAATGCAGTAGAGGACTGTCTGATGATTTCACCTCGCTACTCCTCAGTTTTCTCATCTATCAAATGGGACGGGTAATAGTGCCTCTCTAATGGGATAGGGGTGAGCACTCATGAATTTGTGAATGTCAGAGTAATTGGAAGAGTACATGGCAAATACTGAGTGTCCCCAAATACTGTTCTTTTTTAATCCTCTGCCGAACACCCCTATATTCTGCCCTTCACTGTCTTTTGTCATTTTGCTACCGTTCCATCAGTGAACCTTTTCCAGGTAGAGGCCTTTTTTCCTTCCCTCCCTTTACTCCTTCGAGTCTGGCTTGTACACAGTAGGCGAGTAAGACCTACTTGTTGATGAAGTGCAGAGCATAAAATGCTCAGGAACACGCGTCCCTACAGAGCAACTGTGAAACCTGGCACATGAGTGATGGGACATCTCACTGAGGCTCTGGGGCAGTTGCTGGCACAGCCCAGTTTG
The DNA here is from genome assembly GCA_003508835.1 of Eonycteris spelaea. NCBI lineage: Eukaryota > Metazoa > Chordata > Mammalia > Chiroptera > Pteropodidae > Eonycteris > Eonycteris spelaea. The sequence continues at coordinate 8,020,133 of PUFA01000004.1, read as the reverse complement.
GCCACTGCCCAGCGTCCAGCATCTCACTTCCAGCTGCGTGAAGTGCGTCGTGGGCCCTGCAGCTCTGCTCGGACGCGAGGTCTGTCAGATCTCCAGCGAGAGTCCCACTCCAGGCCTGGGAAGGCCTGGGATCGGCGGCTCCGAAGGGAAGACTGAACATGGGTTGGGTGAGTCTCCTTCAGCCCCGAAGGCTGCTGATAGGTTTGGGAGGGATAAACATCTCCTTCTGGACGCCTGGCTGTGAAGGGAAAGACAAGCAAAGCAAAAATCTCAGTGGATGTGGGCAATTTTGTGGTTTGGTCCAAAATCAGAACCAAAAGTGGGAATGAATCTCACGTCCAATGGCCAAGAAGTTAGACTCTTTCAATAAACACTCTCATTTGTCAGCCGCTGAGTGAGCTTGGTGCCCCGGGACTGGTGACAGGAGGAGCACTGTTGAGTCTCCCCAGGTCGCTGTGTTTCAGGGTCTGTAGCAGGCGCACTTGTGCCTTAAAAATATCTAGTCAATTAAAGGAGGGGAGAGCGCAGCATGGCTGCATCTTAGGTCATAAGGAAAACCATACGGCTTGGAGAGAGTTTCGTAGTTAGTGCCTGCCGTGGACAAACCACCTGCGAATGTAGTGACTTGAACAACCACCGTTTATTTATAATGCCGTGGGTCAGTAAATCGGGCCGGGCTCAGCTGTATGCTTCCTCATGCATCTGCGGTCAGCTGCAGGTTGGTGAGGTGGCTTTGCGTCCAGAGTTTGGCTGGCTATTGGCTGGGCAGTGGAGACAATTTTTTCTCATTATCCAGCAGGCTAGGCAGGGCTCATTTAGATGGCAGTGGCAGGATTCTCCGAGAGAGACACAGAGACAGACAGACAGACAGAGGAAGCAAAGGAGGGGGTGGGGCAAGAGAAAGTGCAATGCCTCTTAAGACCTATTCTCAGGACTGGAATAACATTGGTTCTGCCGCATTTTACTGGCTAATGCAAGTCACGAGATCAGCCTAGATTCAGAAGCACTCTGAAATGTATTCCGCTCTGGAGGAAAGGCGCTTTGGCAATTCCATTGGAAAGGGAGGTATGGATATGGGGAGAGGTGGAAAGTGGGGGCCATTTTACCAACCACCACAGGCCAAGAGGGCTGGTCTCTCGACAGCAGAGAGGGGAATGAAGCAGGTAAGAAGTTGCATGCTGGGACGAGCACTGCTGAGGATGTGGAAGGCGAGGCACTTTACTTCATGTCCTGGCTGCCCGTTGAGAACAGAGGAAGCTCATAAGAGGTGGAAAAATGGGCCTTTATGTATGGAATGGGGAATGGGTTGAAGTTTGGATCCTGATCCACTGCTGACTAACCATGTGGCTTCGAGGGAGTCCGTGACTCCACCTTAGCTTCAGTTTTCCCATGCATCAAATGGGATCATGGTTTCGACCTCATAGGGTTGTTGCGAGGGTCAAAGGGCAATTGGCCTAGCATAGGGTAGGCATTGGAAGAGCAGCTGCAATAATGAGTCATATATAATATCAGTCAAATAGCAAATAATAGCATATGTGATGAAAGATCATAAATAGTAATGAACAATTAGAATCTTCCCTAGCAAATGAGCCTGGAATTTCTTATCCTGGCAGCTGGAGTGGCATCCCAGGGTTGTACCTGCAAAGGCTGGCTTCATGCTGTGAAGGCCAGTATGTCCAGCAGAACCGGCCACTCGCCACTTAAGGCCTCCATGGCCTCAGGGCTCTGTGGGGTCTGGGGCTTTTGTTTCCCAGTAGGAATCCCAGGAAGTGTCCACTGAGCTCTAGGTAACACACACAGCCCTGGCCCTAACCTCAGCCCTGTACCAAAGGCCAGGGGCAGTGAGGGAGGTCCTATCGAGGAGATAAGGCAACCCCTTATGGACTCAGGAAAACTCTGACTTTGTCCTTTGTCACCCCCCCCGCCCCAAAATGCCATTGTCTCTGGGCAGAGAAAGATCAAGAGAACAGAGAATGATATAGAGTTCGAGACGGATGACCTTGAACACATTCTATATCTGAACAGTCCGATATGGCAGCCTCTAGCTACGTGTGGCTATTGAGCACTTGAAATGTGGCTAGTGCAACCAAGAAATGCATCTTTAATTCTGGATAATTATTTACAGAGCCACTTGTGGCTAGCATATTTGACAAAGCAATTCTAGGTAGGTGAGCATCTGAAGACAGAGCTTGAGGGATGCTGAGCCACATGACCCTCAGGCCCAAGTGGGCTGCAGAAGTTGTCGCAGGTGAGGGCCTGGGTATGTGTCAGCTGAGCAGCCGGACCTTAGTAAAGCCTCCAAGGTTGTTGCCTTCTTTTTCCTGTCTCTAAGGAGGGCCGAGAAAAGAGGAAAGGTTATGGCCTGGAAGGAATCCAGAATGCCGTGTAGATTTAGCCTCGGTCCCCCTCGCTCTGTTCTGAGTGGCCGCTCGTAGCTCCCAGAACGGCCATGGCTCTGAACACTCCCTCTTCCTTTCTTAGGCCAGTGGAAACTGGCCAGCTCAGGTGTCCAGTTAAGGAGAAAGCAGGGGACCTCAAAAGGAGGAGAGAAGGGTCCTCCCCATTTGGGTGTTGCTTTTAAATAAAAAGGATCATGTACGTGCTCAAGTGTGGCTTTCGAGGCATTAAATGAGCGCGCGTGCACGCACGCGCACACACACACACACACACACACACACACACACACACACACAGTTTGCTTGTTAAGAAGGTTTCTTTTGGAGATTTGGGACAAGATGTCCTGGTCTGGAAATGCTGGATATTTGTTTCTGCTTTAATTGGGTTCAGAAAGATGACAAACTGGTTTCATCTCAGGATTTGCTCTTGAAACTCACACTGGGATTTATTTTGGGACCTGCCCCGAGTCACAGCAGAACGCTGCTTGTAGAACTGATGGTGGGTTTTACCTAGAGATTCCCCCCCTTCCCCGAGATATTTTTCCCCATTGTCTTTCAACTCCAGCAGCAGTAAGGCACCCAAACCAATCAGAGTCTTTGTGTAACAGCAGGATGAGAAAGGCTGCTCTCTGTCTGCCTCACCAGTCTCTCAGTCCCCAGATATTTCTTAAAGTTGGGCTCTCTTGCAAGCAAATATCCTAGTGTCCTTTACAAGATAGACTCTTTCCAGAGACTTTGATTGACTGCAGTGGAAACTAGTGGGTCCTGCATGGGCTTTTTGCAGTGGCCTGGGCGAGATTAGTTTTCTGCTATTGCCATAATTTACAAGGCTCACGTAACCATGTAACGACTTGGTGATTACATGGCAAATATAGTATAAATACATAGTAATTACAAGTTCATGCAGATTACTTGGTATATACATTTGAAGTTACCGAGTAGTTCAAAGATTAATTATCCTGTAACTGGCAGTATTTAAATCATTTTTTTTTTCTCATATACAAATACATTGAGGCCGACTTCAAGGCTGGAGATGATGGGGATGTGATGAGTATGATCTGAAAAGAAAAAATGAAATTTGACAGGCATGGATTATTTAAAGCATGCATATGTGAGCTGAGCAGCCACTACACTTTGATGCAAATCGTAGGGGAAAGAGCAGGGGGATGGTGTGTAGAGAAAGGTGCTGAACAAAGTAAGGATTTCCTGCTGGCGACTTGAAATTTAAACAAATAATCATTTAAATGGCGGCCCGGCATTACGTTCCGAGTTGTGTGCATTAATGTCAACATCTGGTACCAACATTTTGACAATTCTATTAAAATGCCCCAGCATTCCCTATCTAACACCTGTTAGCTCTAATTTTCTTTCCTGAGAAGCACACCAGTAGACAGGGTAGATTCCAAATCATTTATCACTTTTAAAGTGCTTCCATATGCGTGTTGGACCCAGCCTGGCCCTAGGCAAACATTTTCTGAATGCATTAAAATTCAGGACTTTTTTTTTTTTTTTAAGTGTAGACACCAATGTTTCATTGAATTCATGTCTGGTAATTATTAGCTTAAATTATGGCTCACACATGACTTGACAAAATGGACCATGAATTAAAACACACACACACACACACACACACACACACTCACACTCACACTCCAGAACTCTGATAGATGCACCCAACTCCGACATTGCTCGTTACTGAGGTGTCAGTCAGTAATCATTAGGCAAACACTCTTCATAAAGGAAACTACTAAGAGGCCCAGGAGCCCCAAGAGACTATCTAAAAATGTCAAAAATGTTACAGTATAAATGAATGACACCAACAAGAGAACATGTGTTAGAGATGTAAGCAATTAGTTAATATATTACAACTTTGAACCTCTGAGCAAAACAGGCAACAAAAATTACCTCTTGACGAAAAGCTACAGGTAAGATGAGGTTGATTCCCACACAGGAAAGTCCCCCCAAATTGGAGCAATTCTCCAGCAGCCCAGGAGGGAGCAAGGGAGGACCCCGAGATTCAGGGGTCTGCAGGTCCTGGCTTGCTTGGAAATGACTGGGTTGACTGCTGGGCTCTTGAAGTGGAGAAGTGGAGTCTGAAATGAAAGATGTCTTGTGCCTCGTGGATCCATCTCATGAAGCTAGCGCTCTGCTCCTTGCTGGGGCTTTCAAATGAAATCTAGAAGGTAGAATGAAATATCATTGATGTTTCCAAAGGAGAGAAGGTGCCTCCAAAAGGTGACGGGGGTGGGGATATTATATGGACAAATGCTTGTTCATTGCTTTTCAGAGGAGATTTTAAAAACTAAATATTGTCTATTGTGTAGTTATCTCTGTGTGTAACACACACACAGATGTTTTAAGCAAGAAAATTCTCCCACATATATACATATACAGAAAATATGTTTTAAGCAAAAATGTATGATATTTCTTGGGCTGAGGGCTTGAATAGGTCCCTTAGAAGTAGTAAAGAAACACGGAGAATGCAAGAAAGAAAGTATGAAAACTTGAGTTCACCAACTCTAAATGTAAAAAAATTACAGACAGTTAAAAATGTCCGTTCCTGTACACATGCACACCTACACTTTCACACTTCCTCTGTTTACTAAATAACATTTCAGCACAGTTTTCATCTTATAAGGAAAGTGTTTGAAACTTGGAATAAGTGCACTTAATTAAAGGAAGGCTGTGAAAATGTGCACTAATCTGATATGACTAATAGCAAAGTGCATGAAATTGCTAATTAGAATTTCATTAAAGGTGCTGCTTTATCAGACTGTGAATATCACAACCTTTAAAATTCTTTCAGGAGAGCTTAATTCCTTTTCAAACAGAAATATTCTTTAAAGACATTTGATTTGTTCTGAAGGAATTCATGGCTTAGGCTGGAACTTAAAATGTTGCCGATATTCCAGAAGGTGATATCAGAATAGGAATATAGATCAGGGACATTGTTTCATTCGCCTGATGAATCCCTTTCTCTGTGGATTATTGTTTAGAAAACCAGCCAAGGAAATAGAGTTGAGTCCTTGGTTTGTTCCACATGTAATTTGTTTTCTGTAGAAGCCAAATGTTTATTCTTCCTAAGAGAAGAAAGGAAAAATTACTTAAAAATTTTTAAAGTCAATAAAAATAAAATTAAACATTTTAATTTGCACACACATTGGAATCAGTAAAAAGGAGAGGACAATAAAATAGATTTTCTTTAAAGGAAAAGGCCATCCATTAAAACAAACAAAAAAGTCAGCTAGCAGCCTTCACACTTTCTTTAAAAAATAAACCTCTTAAAATACTAATAATATTTCCATTGTAAAATTGCACTTTTTAAAATTAGGAAAGTCCACTGTTGACAATAATAGCAAATGCAGTCTTACATCTCTGACTTACTTTCTTTCCCAGGTTATAGGGTTTTCTTAGTTCACATTTTAATATTCCCTGTACTAAATCTGCATTTCAGCTTACTTTTTACCACTCAAATTTAAGAAAAAATTTTTACCTTTCTATTCTTTCATCTTTTCTATTTTCAGTCTTATTTTCTGTCACTTCTTTGTATTTTCGCATGCATAAAGTTGCTATAACAAGTTCTCTCCCTGCACACAGCTCCCAATGTTACCAATTGTATTTTTTTTCTGTTTTTCCTGATTATTCAAAGGTCCTTATAATTGGTAACTTTTTTAAAAATTCAAGCTTGATTGAACAGTTACATTTTGTTACTGAAAAACCATTAATGTTAATGGAAACTACAGCTCACTCAAAGCAGTAGTTTACTTTGACAGAAGTTGTTAAAAAACCAGTCCGGCTTCAAATTTACTGAACACACTGGTTAACTGTGATGTAATTTTGCAGAACTGAATATCTTAAATACACTTTAAAAACCTTGGTTTAAAAGCTAATCAGTCATACTTACCTGTCGACCATCTTCTAAAAGGGAAGAAAATGAGAACAGGAGTAACTATTTGAGAAACAGTGTGATTTCTTTGGTCATTTAAAAAAATCTCAAGTGGGTTAATTACAGTTTGCTCTGAGTTTAGTTCTAGCAAGAGGAATTTTCGTGGCAATTCGATAATTTATCACCCGGGCTAGGTAACAGATAAAAGATTATGTTTTCCTTTCCAACATTTGGGAGGTGCAGTTCAACAATAAATGCAACAATTTAAAAAGATCGGTCTAGACTTAAATGAATGAAAATTGTGCTCGTTAGCTGTAATGTCTGGAGTCAGAGGTGGGGTGTCGGTCTTGCGTATCTGTGGGCCACCGCAGTCAAACAAAGCTGATAATTCGAATGTTTTAAGTTTCAAATTGAGAAATATTGTTGTAATATGGCAACAATGGGGCTGTTGTCCTTTCAAGCACCCTGCGACTGCAGACTCCTTATGGGTCGTTTTATGCAAAACGAATGGCAGGTAATTGTAATTTAATTCTTTTCAAGTAAATTACAGTGAGTGCGTGACACAAAGCCGCCGCGGACCCTCCTTTCTCTGTCAATAGTTGAATTAATGGTGGCAGGAGTAAAAACAGCAATTGTGCACAACAGCCCTCCCCGGGGCCCCCTCCCCTTCCAAGGGGGGAACTGCCAATCAGGCCGCGCCACCGCGGGGCCGGGATCCTCCGGTCGCCGCGGTTCCGGGACGCGACGTTCGAAAGACCCCGCGCGGAGGCCACAGAGCCCGGGGCCCGACGCGGGCCGAGGTGCCCGCAGGGGTCAGGTTTTGCGGGCCAGGTGGCCACCGTGTGGTCACTGCGGTCGCGATGGGCACCAGGGCAGATGGCGCCGGACAGACGCGGCCGAGATGATGGCAGAAAGGGTTCCCCCGGCAGGCCGGTGCTGCACGGCGCCCTGATGATAGGTTAGCCTGGCCTCGCTCGCTCGCCTGCCCAGGAGACGCCCCGGAGGGCTTCCGGAGGAGGCGTCGAGGGGACGGGGTGTCTCTGCGAGCCCTGTCTGGGTGCGGCGCGACCTGGTCGGAGCCACCCCAAGACCAAGGCGCTTCGTGCAGGGAGTCGGTTCTCCGCGCCAAACCCGCGACGCCGGGTCTGGAGGGAGCCGCTCGGGAGGCCCGAGAGGGGAGCGGGGAGGCGGGGTCGCCAGAGGGAGGCGCGTGCCGGGGTCCCGCCGCAGGCTCACAGCAGACGCACAGCGGACGCCTGGCACACAGTAGGTCCTCGGCACTCATTGAACCGACCGCTAACATCTCTCTGAGGCCCGCAGAGGCGGTGTCCTCTAGCTGTCGCCTGGGGTCTGCTGGGGTGGGGGTGGGGTTCTGGATTTGGAACGCCAGGGGCGGAATCTGCCTGCCCTGCCCTCATTGGGTAACTTGGGGAGGGTCATTTAACCTGTCTGGCCTCAGTTGCCACAACTGTAAATGGAGTTAATAACGAAGTCCTACCTTCGGGGGTCCTGCGGGTATTTATAAGCTACCAGTGAAGTGCTTAGAATGGTGCCTGGCACACAGTAGGGTGCCCAGTCAATGTCTGCAGGGCTCATTCTCTCTGCCTCTCAGGCATGTCTCCCTTTTCCGGGACCCTCCTTAATGAGTCCTGCCTCAGGGCCTTTGCATGCACAGCGTTCTTACCCTGCGGCTGGGCTGTCATGGCTTCTGCTTTAGGCCTCAGCCCAGCTGTCATCTCTGAGAGAGCTGCGTGACCACCTGGCAATCCCACCCATCGCTATCACAAAGCTCTTTGTTTGCTTCCTGGTATATATCCTGATCGGAATGTTTTTCTTCACTTAGCATTTATTGTTCGTCTCCTCCCCCAAATGTGAGTTCCAGGAACACAGGGACTTCATTTGTCTTGTTCTCTGCAGGTCCCCAGCACCTTGACTAGTGCCTGCTACGTAGTAAAACTCAGTAAATACTGTAGAATGGACAAATGGAGCTATATCCTCGGACCTATACATCAAAGTGGTTGAACTGCATCATCTCTAAGTGCCTGGTTCTGTTCAAGATTATAAGTGAAATCATCAACATAGAAATAATATTTTAAAAATTAAAAATGAACAAATGAACAATTTTCTAAAGAGATCTAGGTTCTCAAGAAGGGTGCCAGATAATTAGAGACTTTTCTCAAGGTCCCATCTTTCTTCCCCAACAAGTTTTGACCATGAGGGTGAAGTCAATTTCTTTGAGCTCTCCTTATAGCTCCCTGATCCTGGGGGCTGATGGAAGGCCTTCTGGGTTCCAGCTTGAGCCCAGGAACACTACAGATGTCCACCCACAGCACAGCAGTGCCCACCTATATGCTACCTACCCTTCAGTAGCGCTCCCCCCGTCCTGTGACTATATTCTATGGCGCTTGGCCTTCTGTCCTCAACCTCCCTGGCCAGAGCTTCTCTGCTCTTTTGATTTCCCCTCTTTGGCATTAATCACAGGTTCACACCTGCTCTTCCTCCTCCCCAGAGCTAGCTGCTTCAGACTGGCTCCTGCTGGGCTTGCCAGACCATCTGAACGAGCCAGAGAGGCTGGGTGGGACTGCCTCGGCAGCTCAGCTCAAGTTGGGGAGATGAGTCAACTGGCTAGGGTCACTGTGTCTCCTTGGCGCCCGGGCTGGAGCCACAGACAATATTTTTGGAAGGCCTGGCCTGGCTTCCCATCTCACACTATGTATTTACTCAGTGAGATCATTATAAACAATGAGTGTCTCAGACATGGTGACCATCCTTGGTGGCCAGCTCTCATCCTGGAGTCCTGTCTTTGGGAGAGAATTGGGAGAAGACCTCTGACTGTCCACAGAACAAGAAGTATAAATACTGAACACGTCCATATATCCCAAACCAGTTGCTTCGCTCCATTGGATTGGGCATAGTGATGGGTGCCGGGGACATCGGTATTACACTTGTGCCAGGAACTGTTCTAGGTGCTTTCTGTGTGTTACATCACTTAGGGAAATACTCATATCGCTATGAAATAGGTTCTATTATTATCTCCTTTTATGCAGGAGGAAACAGGCTCAGAGCAGACAAGGTTACACAGCCAGGAAGTGACAGGGTCTGAACTTGGAACCAGCGCCTGCGCTCCTAACCACCACACTGCGCTGTCCCTCTGTCTTAGTCTCCAAGGTGGATTAGATACAGCCTCAGCCATCTAGGGGCACAGAGCATCAGAAGCAGAGAATTGGGAGAGTAGTTGTGGTTCCCAGCCCAAGTTGTCAGTAGTGGTTCTCACAACACACCAGGCCCTGTCCTGATTGCTTTACACATATTATTAGCTCTTTAGACCCTCACAGCAACCTAGACGGTAGGAAGTAACATCATCCCTATTTTATAAATAAGACACAGCGAGGTCCAGCAGTTTGCCCGAGGTCTCAGGGCCAGTAAGTGGCAGAGCTGGGATTGGAACTCACAGAGCCTCGCTCCAGGGCACATGCTCTCACCCTTGCTCTGTGGAAGGTCCTGATAGTCCTCATGCCATGTGCCAGGCCTAAGACAGCCAAGTCTGCTGAGCCCCTTCATTGTCACCCCGAACACCCTGTGCTTGGAGCCAGAGCTGCGGCTCCCTAACTGAAACCTTTGGGGAGTCTTCATTTCCCTGTCTGTAAAATGGGCGTAAAGAGGTCAGCTCTCCCTGCCTCCCAGGGCCACTGTGAGTAAGGAAGATCGTGTACAGGGAAGAGCGCTGTCCAGTATGAACCGCCGACTTCACAAACACTCAGTTCTACGGGCGCTGGCCTGTGCTGGGCACCGTGGGCAAGGGACAGCTGACTGACCTACCTTAAAGATCAGGATGCACAGCCCATGAAAAATGAAGTGCTTATTTTAATTTCAAAATAAACAGCTGTAAATGAGATGTCTCGTTTGATGATGCAGATGATTAGAGAATTAAGTCTGTTACTTTTGGGGGCCTTTATTTAAGAGGACTGTATTCAAAGGCCCCGGGGCCAACACTCCGATGGCTTCATGCTGGGCCTGGTGCTTAGTACTTTGTGTACTCAACCCCCCTGGGTCCTCCTGGAGCCCTGTGAGGTGACACTGACATTGTACCCATTTTATAGGCTGAGAAACTGAGAGACTAATGAACACAGGCGCTGGTTTCTGAAGCTAGTCCAGCTGACAGCAGTCTGCCATCTTTGCCACAGCCCCATGGCAGATGGTGCAGACCCGGCTCATGGGGCCACCCCTCTTCTCTGCAGAGGGGGAGGGATAACCTACCTGGGCTGTGAGGTGTGAGGATGAGAGAGTTGGGTGGAACGCGTGGGGTGGCCACGAGTGGATGCCTCAGGGACTGGCAGGGCCCCTGGGGACAGAGTCGCTGTTCCCCAACTTGCTAGGTGTGGGGCTTTGGGCAAATTACGTGACTTTTCTGTGCTTCCATTTTCTCATCTGTGAAGCTGATAATAGCTGGATGTATCTCGCAGGATTATTGGGAGGAGTTAATTATTCAGTACACGGAAAAGCATTTTGAATGGCGTCTGATACAGGGTAAGCAGCCAATAAATGTTAACTGACCCTAAAATGTCTTCCCCATTCACATGTACCTTCTCACTCAAAATACATAATCCATAATACCCAAAGTCACGCAATGGAGTGCCTTTAAAGCCGGATGCTGACAAGAGATGATCCTGGCATGTATTCTGGGGTCTGCCATTCTCTGCTATATAAGTGACTTAGTTTTCTGAGCTTCAGTTTCCTTCTCTATAAAATGGTTGTAAAATTAAAAAAATCTATTATTAATAGTGAGGATTAAGCAAATAATATACACAAAGCAAATGATACTTATCATTCTTCTTCATCCCCTGCCCCTTTTTCCCTCTCTGTACAAGTCCTTCTGAAAAGCTAAGAGATGTGTTTTTCAAATCAGTTTTCTTTCCCTCCTGGGTACACAGGGAGACTACATTTCCCAACATCCTTTGCAGTCAGGGGCCCTATGTGACTGAATTCTGGCCAATGGAGTATGGGCAGGAGGGATGTATGCTACCTCCAGCGCTGGCCCCTAAACTTTCTTGTAAGATCTTTCGTGCTCCTTTTCTCCTATATATGCCAACGGAATGCTCAGGGTCACCGAGGAAGCCATGTGTGGGAGGTTGTGGAGCCTCTGCCAGCAAAAGCCTGTTCTTCACTGCCCACACCCTGTCGGCCCACTTGGAACACATATATATTAAGTCATTGCAATTTAGGGCTTACTTGTTGCTGCAGCTCGTCATTAGCCTTTGCAGATGTATAAAGAATTTCATAGAACCTGTACCCAGCGTATACACCTGCATACATTTATATAAGATTTTGAACCTATTTTAGAGTCGTCTTGGCCCCCAACTCCCTTAAGCTCATCTAGGTGACTCAAGGTTAGGATCTTACTGCCTTAAAGAAGCAGACCCATCAGTTGCTAGTGGTGGTGGTGAGGTAATTCCTGAGAGCAACTTCCTGGTCTCGCTACAGCAGGGACGTTCTGAAGACAATTCCTTACCTAATGGATTTTACTGAGCCTCGCCCCTCAGGGCCATCTGTATAAAAAGCCATCGCTAATTACACAGACACTCTCCTCCATGCTGCAGTTACCCAAGTGCTTGCTGTCACTCTCATGGCATGTCTAATAGATCCATGGATCCAGGTCACAGGATCCAGATCAAGCAGCAGCTCCAGCTGAGCCCAGAGGATTTGCGCAGGCCCCTGATGCAGCCCAGCCCTCCTTCTGCCTTGGGTGAGATGGGCCCTTTCTGTGCTGCCTGCCCCAGTAAGTCGAGCACCCCTGGAGCCTAGGGCTGTGCTTGTATCCACCCCCTCCTCAGAGCCTGCTGCAGGGTAGGGGTGCAGCAGATATTGTTTGTTTTGCACAGAGTTGTTGATTTCAGGGGATCGGGACCACCTTTATGGTGTTCTGGAAAAAAATACAAATCCTCGACTTAGCTGGTTTATTTTATTTAAAAATAGATGACCTTAATCTATTGAATGTCTGTTCCATTCCAGCCTTTCTGTTATTTCATTAAGTCCTTCTCTATAATCCTATGAGGTGAGTTTTAAGGGGCCCATGTTCCACGTGAGGAAGAGGAGGTGTAGAGATGGCAGGCCCAGGGTCCCAGAACTGCATAGGGTGGTTTGGAGACGTCAGTACAATGATCACAACAGCTAGCCTTTCCTGAGCCCTTACTGCATGCCAGGGACCAGGTATCCTAAGTGTTTTTGATGAATTATTTCTTTTAATTTTGAATAATTTCTTTATGGAGTGCAGATTATGATTTCCATTTTACAGGTGAGAAAACCAAGGATCAGTGAGGTGAATTGACTCTTATCCCAAGTTTTTATGGTTAAAAGAGGTGGTACCTGGATCCCTACCGAAGTCTCTTTTCCTTTAGTGCTTATTCTTTCACTCGGTACTCTGCCACTCAGGAAGCACAGTAGGGACCAGCTAAATACTCTTCCAGGGCCCATGACTTTTGGGTGGGGAGCCACCCTGCGGTCAGGTTGACAGCCTGCTTGGGTGAACACCTACTATGCGCAAAGTCTGGCTGTAAGCCCTGCTATGATACAAGGGAGGCCCAGCCTGTCCCCAGGCACTGGCATCTTGGTAGAGAAGAGAGCTGTGTACCTATCCCTGCAACCTGAGTAAGTCAGTGCCGTGGAGCTGGTGGATGTTGCAAACTCAGGGGAGAAAGAGGGTTCCTGGGGCTGGGGGTGGGGTGTACAGGGCTGGCTTTACCAGGGAAGTGGAATTGAGATGAACCTTGTCTGCCTGGATTTGAATCCCAGCTAGCTGAGTGACCTTGGAGAAGTTACCCATCTTCTCTGAACTTGAGTTTTGCCATGTATAAAGTAGAGAGAACAAAAGTACCTACCTTATAGGATTATTATGAAGATTAAATAATAACACGTAAAATTCTTGGATCACTGGAAGCTCTGTATTATATATTTATTGACTCTTTTCATTATCAAGGACTAGGAGACACTTTCAATAGGCGAAGAAGGGAGGCATAACGCAGTAAGCGAATGCCATGAGCGAAGCTTGGGATCTGACAAAACAGGGGGTGTTTTTGAAAATCATAAAGAACTCCGTGTGCCTGGTTCATATGGGAGCAACCAAAGATGAGGCTAGAGGGACTGGGGCCAGGTCGATGAGTATATACTTAACAGGCAACGGGGAGCCATTGAGGGTTTTGAGCAGGGGAGTGTCGTAACCAGAGCCGGGTTTTAGAAAGATTGAGATGAGAATGACGGGAAATGCCCAGTAGAAAACTATTGTCATCGGCCAGAGGAAGCCTGTTGTTATCGGCCTGGTGGCAGCTGGCTGTAAAGGGCAGCATGAGTTGGCACTCATGGCAGAGGAGGTCCTCTGGCGGTCTGTACACTTCATGTTGCATGGGGCGTGTGCCACACCCATCCTTGGCCGGGGGCAGGCGTGCCAGTCATGCCCATCCAGGTCTGAGTGAGTGGCCGGGAACCCAGAGCAGGGCTTTTCCTTTGCAGGCCCGGACTTGGGATGTGGTCCTTCTGGGAATCATGTCATCAGTGGTAGCTTTGTGCCAAGAAAGAGACAAAAGAAAGGTAGAGAAATGGGGGACCAGCCTCTTTTGGTCCTGAGAACTCAGCACCTGGTGTCCTCAGGGTGGAAAAGCTCTTTGATGGTCCGAAAACGGGTTCCAGAAGGCACACTTGGAAGGGAAAAGAGAGGTTGGCTATTTTAGGGTTTTCATCTAGGTTTTTGAAAAGCAAAGCCGGCTGGTGAGAGCCGCCTGTCTGAGGCGTGTTTTATCTTAACCTTTCTGTGTAATCCTGAAAGCCCACCTAATCAATTGAAGATCATAAAATATTAGACTTAATGCTGCAAAGTGCTGCTTTTTAATTCACATAACAAGCTCCTAAATAATTCAAATAGCAAACAGACCCTGCAAGTCAATGGTGGGAGGCTGCTTGGATCAGCGGGAGAGTGTCAACACATGCCACATTTCCCGGATCGACTCCATTTCAAGAACCCTATTAAGTTAATTGCTGGTTCCTGACAGCAGAGAGCATGCTGGGAGCACAGCAAGCTTTATTAGCCTCTATGGCATCTGGAGACATCAGCCATTTTGCCCCTACTTGCAGGCACTGGGAGCAGCATGGAAAAAAGTAAATCAAATTACGAGACAATAAATGCTTTTGGCAACACGTGGGCATCGGATTCATTGGTGAATCCAAAAGGGTTTGAGTGTCAGTTGTCGGCCTGTTAAATTTTTTATAGCAGCACCGTCTATATGTTTCAAATGTCTTATAGGATGCTATAGAGCAGTTATACCATTTGCACTACATGGCTGATGAAGGTACATGTTAGTACAAACAAGGGGACCCCATCTCCTAAAGAAAGCACAGAGTGGAGAGGGCCTCTGAATGGAACAGGGGTTGGGGTGGACATTTAGAGAGGGCCCAGATGTTACGCATTCAGGATTTGGGGCAGACCTGCCCGGATTTGGAAACTCAGTGGGAACACCTGCGGGGTTCTAGAGGTGGTCGGAGATGGGCAGGGAAGGGAAGACGTGTGAAGTCAAGGTCTCCGGCCTTCTGTCCATCTGGAGGCTCACACAGGGCATTGCTTCCATGGCTACCAGCTCTTCCCTTGGCAGCACTGGTACTGGTACCGTGCCAGGTGGAGGCATCCTGGCAGTTGGGAGAGCTACCAGCAGGCATTACTCTGCAGAGTGGGGATCTCATCCATCCAGGGCTCACCTTTGACACATGAGAAAACACAAGCAGAGAGAGCTTCCACGCCTGGCCCAAGGTCACACAGCCAGCCAGTGGCGGTTAGTTCTAGGACAAAGTCCGTTTTGTTGCCTGACTCCATCCCATCTTGTATCATTTTTCTTTCAGACCTCAAGGTTATGGTGCAGTGGGGACAACCTAGATTAGATCTGGATTATAATCCTGGCTCAACCGTTTATTGTCTGTGTGACCTTAATTTAAACAAAATATATAACTTTACTGTCCCTCTGCCTTGCTGGCAAAATGAGGGTGGGCGTGTTTACCTACTGGAATTCTTACGGAGGAATTGAATTAATGACGTGTTAAATATGCAGGTAGGACCTCAAGCTTGGTAGCCAAGCACTCAGCATACTTTCTTTCCCATCATCTATGTGGGGGACTCATATGAGCAAGGCTCAGATGAGCAAGATTGTGTTTTGAGATGATTCTTTTACAAACCGATAATTTGGGTTTGCGCATCTGAATTTTTACATCAAGTTTGCATAAAGTAAGGCAGACTACTCTCTCAAAGCTCTCCTTGTCCCAGTCCTCAGATCTAACCTTTTTGTCTGAAGAAATGATACTTCTTCCTGCACCTAGCCCTTGAAATGATAGGAACACAGTAGGAAAGAACATTTGGAATGATGCGCAGGGTGAAGAGGCTGGGGTCAAAAGTGACAGCAGGTGTAAGTAGGGCGGGGGTTGACTGATTGGATCCTGGTTCTCCGGGGTCCCTGTAGCCATGGGCCTGCTGCGCTTTGATGCTGGAAGGGGTCTCAGAGGTGGAGTCTGGCACCCTCATTTCACCGGTAAGGAAACTGAGGCTCAGAATGAGATGGCGACTTGCCTAAGGGCACACAGCCAGTTAGTGGGGCAGCGGTGACAGAAGCTGGGTCTCCGCCCTTCTGGTCCTGTCCTCTTCCTAGTTCTCAGACAGTTCGGAGCGACCTTAGTGGCACCAGAGCTGATTTCATCGTATATGGAAAGAAGTAGAGCCGTGTCATCGGCCAAAGCCTGGCGACCTCCTGCATTTAAGGAGCGAGGACGTGCCGCTGCACGGGATCTCTCTGTCTGAAAATAACAGTATCAGTTCATGACTAATCTGGATTTGGAGACCCAGTGGGGACAGCTGACGGCTGAATTGCAGACGCTTTATTTATGTTATCCATGTAGCACTTTGAGGTCAGTGTTACTATGACTCCAGTTTTTCAGAGGAGGAAAAACTGAGGCTCAAGGTTTAAGTGGCTTGCCCGAAGTTACACAGCTTCGAAAGTCAGAGGGAGGTTTTGAACCAGGGTTCATTTTGACTTCTGCCCTTTTCTTGTGGCCTCACCCTTCCCCCACACCCATTAGGGTTGGCTTGGCTGGGGTCTCTAAAAGTGGAACCAGGATCACTGTTTCAGGCAGAAGGAGAGGCGGATCACTCACCTGGGGTCTAGCACTAGCCAAGATTGGTGGGCGCTCCTGGGAAGGTGCTGTTGCACCCTCATCCTGCCCCATTCCTTCCACCTGTGTCTCCGCCAAGAATGGGTTGGTAGCCAGGGACCCAGAGCTCCTCTTTCACACCATCACCAACCTCTGGTAACCAAGTATGTGTATTAGCAGTAAGTTTAGCTGCACCTAAGAGAAAACTCAAATAACAGTGGCTTAAATGCACAAAGGTTTGCCCTCCGATGCATGAGATCCTGGGCAGGCTGGTGTGGTTGCTTCATGATTATCTGGAGCCCAGGCTGTATCTCCCTCCTGTTCCACCATTTCCAACATTTGGTTTCCACCCTCAGTGTTTCAAGATGCCTGCTGCAGCTCCAGCCATCATGTCCACATGATGGAAGCAAGAAGGAAGAACAGGGTAAAGCACTAGGGTCTTCCTCTAGCCATCTTTCTTTTCTCCCTATCAAAGAAGTCCTTCCCTCTGAGTTTCTCTTGTTCCAGTGGCCAGAAGTGACTCATGTGACCACATCTAGCTGTAAGAGAGGCTGAGAAACAGAGTCTTTAACTGGGCACATCACTACTTCAAGAATATAGAGGCTGTGAGTGAGGAATAATGGAACAATGGTTACCGGGGAGGTAGCAGGCAGACTCTGCCATGGGACGTTCTGTGGCACCTTTTCCACTTGCCAAAGTGCTAATGACTGAGAATGTCGGCGTTTTGAATTAGAGAAAACTCATGTTAGCTTTGGTCAGAGTTGCATAACACTTTGAGATAATTGGAAACGCCCTGGGATGCCAGTAGTCCGGGGTTGGAACCACTGTGCTTTCTGGGGCTGTTTGTTCCGAGGATGACAACGATGATGAAATCAACAGCAATTCACACTGCCAGCCACTTTCGATCCCACATTGTTTCCTTTCAAAATATGGATAAGTTTTATTTCTCTGGACATCTTCTGCTCATGACAGATTTTCCTGTGGGTCTTCTGGGGTTGATTGAAGAAGAGTGGGTTTCCTGTTCTGGAGGATTCTGATGATCATTGGCCTGTAGAAGCAAAGACAGATGTCACTCAGCCAGCAGCGCACACGTAGAAGACTCGTTACTTGTGGCAGGTGACATCATCCTCACAACAGGCAGATCCCATTTTATAGATGAGAAGTGGAGACGCAGAGAGGCTAAGCGACTTGCCCGAGATCACACAGCTGATGCTGTGGACTCAGTGTTTGTGTCTCATCCAAATTCAGATGTTGTAGCCCCAACTCCCCAGCGAGATGGTATTTGGAGGTGGATCCTTTGGCGGGGTAACTGGGTTTAGATGAAGTCATGAGGGTGGAGGCCCCACGACGTGGTTGGTATCCTTATAAGGGGCTAAAAATCGCAGAGCTCCCTCTCTCTGCCACGCGAGGACACAGTGAGAGGCCAGAAGGAGGGTTCTCACTAGAAATGGACTGTGCCGGCCTCTTGATCCTGGACGTCCAGCGTCCAAGACTGTGAGAAACAAACGTCTTGTCTAAGCCCCCAGTCCACGGTATTTTTGTAGCAGGCGATGGCTCCTGTGACAGCCAGGGCACCATTGAGACCTCCAAGCCTGTGCTGCCTTCTAGAGGCCTGTCTTACTCCGCCGCCTCCTCCATTCTCCTCCAGACCCTCCTCTAATCTTGGAAAGAACCCTGCCAAGCCGCCGGCGGAATCTGGTCCCATCGGCTGTCCCCACGGGCTTGGGACAGCCACGCCTCCTTTGCGGGCCACCTGGCTCAGCCGTGGGCCGCGCCCGGCGTCCTGCATCTCCACGCACACGCCGCTGGTGGAGTCTCCGTGGCAACGGCGTTACAGGCCAAGTTATGAGCCCCACGGTCTGCTGGCTGGGCCCGAGGTCTGTAAATAGGACCAACACATAGGCTGTCCTGTCCCCCGCCCCATGGCCGTCTCAGTGAGTGATGACCAAGCCAGAAGAAGCCTCTCTCCTCGCAGCCCCGAGAGGCGGGAAGAGCTGCGCGCACAGCGGAGGCCCCGCTGCCTGCCAGAGTCTCCCGGGGCTCTGTATACGTAATCTAAATATATGCTTTGAGAATTGAAAAGTGCTCACATATAGAATGTAGCTGCGGGGAGGGCGCGCTCTCTTTGAAGATGTCTCTTTACAGACAGAATTTGCCAAGGGTTCTCCCGCCCTTAAGGAGACACTTGAACATGGCAGCAGATGGAAAATGGAAATTGAAGTGTCCCTCCCAGGCCACCGTACACGGATAACACAGGCGCGATCTATTCTAAGCGCTCATTAATAGCTGGTCTCGGAGGGCCCCGGCAGCAGCCGGAGGATTTTACTCATTAAAAAGGTGGCGAGGTAGAGTTTTGTGCCTTCCCCGCTTGTCGCTGCGTGATCCTGGTGTTCACGAAATGTCGCCGGCAGGCCCCAAATGAGCGCCCCGAGATTGCTGGCGTCGGTGACTATTTTCTGAAGGGTTTGAAAGCGTCGCCCACTCATTGATGGGGCGAGAAGCCCTTGCTGTTTATCAAGTGGATTGTCTCTCTTCCGAGGCGGGCCGCAAACGACATTATCTCAAGAAAGATGCAGGGAGTAAAGAACTTTCCCTCGTCAGCTAATAAAAGACCTACTGGCACTTCTCAACATCTCAGCATCGGGGTCCTCTGGATGGCACTGTAAATGACACAGACCCACGAGGCTTGGTCTCTGCTGGGAGGCCTGGAAGGGACCAGACCAGACCCTTGGAGTAAAAGGTGCCGACTGACGGCCCCCTGGGTTTCACGTCTTAGCACTACCCACTTGTGTGAAGGTCACTGGTCTATTTTAGAAAAAAATTTTTTTACCCCCACTTTTTGTTTCGGCTCTCCCACAGGGGGATCGGTGTTTTGTCCTCTTGTCCCATTCTCGTGTGAGGAGAGTGATGTTGTCCCGTCCTCCTTTGCAGGACTCTGAATATTCCCCAGGCATCCTGACAGCCATCCCTCCACCCCGAAACCTCAGGTGGAGGTGGGAAGCCTCACCGGCCTGTCTGCTTCTGCATCCTCCATGTCCACATTCTTTCCTGCTCTGGACCTTGGCCATTGCTTCTCTTGACTTTCGCTCCCCCTGCCCTTCGCCTAGCTGGCTCAGTTGATGTCGCCGCCTCTGAGAGGTCTTTCTTGATGCATCTGCCTCCCCCTCCCCCTCTGCTCACTGTTACATTAGCACAATGTGGAATGACCTGGTTTGCTTGGCAGCTCCCTTGTTTAACGTGTTCTCCCTGCACGATGAGGTTAGTTAGGGACGGGAGGGCACCAACTTGCTTTGTCTTGTCTACCGGTGTCCCCAGTGCTCAGCACAATGTGTGACCCCAAAAGGTTCTTGGTTGATCGAATGGGCCGACAAACAAAGGAATGAATGAGTGGCTCAGTGATCCCTAAACTTGTCCCTTATCACTCACTGCATGAAGAGCAGCCCTTTGTGGGTTTCCCCCCCCCCCATTTGTGACCCTTAGTAGCTTCTGTGGTCCTGGCTCTCACTGTGTTCCCTGGCTGCCCTACATTGCACACTAAATCAGGTCCCACAAGGGCACAGAGCCGAGATTCAGACAATTCAGACAAGAAGGTCATGGCCTAGAGTCCTGCATGGAATGTTTTCTTGTTTATTTTTATGATACAATATCAATAGAATTATGCTGAGAAATTAATCTATTTTATCCCTCATTGGCAGATAGAAAACATTATTTATCAAATGCTAAACTTCAAAGTAATTAAGATCAATGTCAATCCAATGGGTTAGAGACAGTGGGGAGAGAGGTGTATGAGGACACCTGGCTTATCTCTGGGAGGACTTGAGTTGGCCTAGGGAGGTACACCCATCCTGACTTCAAAAATAGACAAGAAATCTAAGGGAAAGAGAAACTCGGCAGTAAAACTGTTTAAGTTTATTGTTGCAACACATCCACCATTAGGGTCTAGAAGGTTGTGGGCTACGTATTGGACTCCTAGTTTCAGAGAAACCAGAGCAAAGAGAAAGGAGGTTTGCAGGACGTACGAGGGAGCTGTAGAGGGAAGAAAACCATGAGGGAAGAACGGAGATAATTTTGACTCCTTTTTAAAGAGAATTCCAGATCATTCCTTAAAAAGTCAAAGAATTGTCACTCATGGTCTCAAGGTACCTATCACACTGCTAAAGTGTCCCTTACTTAAAAATGCCTGGTGGTGTGTCCCTGGTGCTCTGATGTCCCAGGGGTACCACTCCTCCAAGTCCCCTAGTGCTTGGGCTGAAGAGCCACCATTGTGGCCCCCCTTCCCAGGACGAGCGTACATTTTGCTGGTGGGTGATGGCAGGGCCACAGGCATGCTGTGATCAGGGTGAGGGAGGACGGAGGGCTGGGTCCCTGCTCCTGGGTGGAGTCGGAGAGCGAGGGTTAGGGGATGTGGAAGACAGGTGCACACTGATTCACAAGCATGGTGCAGTGGGGTTGGCAGCTGTGGGTGGTTGGTGGGCCGAAGATCCTCTTGTGGCACTGCTGAGCCATACTCAGATGGGACCCTTGTCTTTCCTGAGCATCAGGCACCCAGAAGTGTGACTGAGCCACAGAGTCCTGGGGATCCCCAAGCTGTCCTGATGGCAGGAACAAAGTCTCCTCCTTCCCTGGGGGCACTGCTTATTCATCCTCGTGTTGCCTGCACCTGATTTGATGCGTAGAAAAGGTCCCCCGAGTTAGTGAATGAATTAATGATTGAACAGCTGAGTGCCATGATTATCATGGCCCAAATTCTATTCTTCCTTCAGCTGCTACTCTGGGACACTTCCTCCAGGAAGCCCTATCTGAATTCTCCTGCTCTTCCTTAGTGCTGTTGTGCAGCGTGTAAATGCTTCTATATGTGCTAAGAATACGTAGGTGTTTCTCATGTTTTTTGTTGTTCCTCATTCCATGTGGACAACAAACATATCTTCAACATACATTTGTTTGGTTCTTACCGAGTGCTGTACCTGACCGAGGAATTAGAGTAAACCAGACAGACATGGAGTCTATAGTCTACCAGGGATTGGCAACGTACTGCCCATGGGCCAGATCCAGCCTGCACCTGTTTTTGTAAATAAAGTTTTATTGGTGCACAGCCGCGCCCACTTGTTTACATATTGTTTATGGCTGCTTTTGAGCTGTTACAGCAGAGTTGAGTTGTTGTGACAGAGCCCATATGTCCTGCCATGCCTAAAATATTTGCTCTCTGGGCCTTTACAGAAGAGTTTGCAGATGCCAGTCTGGTGGGGAAGACAACCTAGAAAAGGATCATATGGCGTGATCCAGCCCCTGCTCTGAGGGGGAAGAGCAGGGTGGCATGACGGAGGGCAGCAGGCGGGGGACGTGTGTGTCACTGTGGACGGGGTGGCCAGGAAAAGCTGTCCTCATAGAAATGTCACGTGAGCTGAGCTGCGAGGTATGAGAAGGCTGCCGTGCGAACAGCTGGGGAAGAGCCATCCCGGTGGAAGGAGCCGCGTGTGCAAAGGCACTTTGATGTGTTGGGAGAACGTAGAAAAGCTGTGTGGCCGGGACTGCAGTGAACAAGGGGAGAGTAGGACAAGCCAGTGCTGGAGAGGTGGGCAGAGGCTAGACCAGTGGTCCCCAAGGGGGCGATACTGCCCCTAGAGTTCATTGGGGGTATTTGTGTGTGGGGTGCCATAGATTCAGAGAGTGGGCATCCGGGATGCAAGACTCCAAGCAGTATGTGGAATAGTCCTGTGAAAGGATGGCTTCTCCTGGGACCTGCATGACTTCGGGGTCTTACTGGGTAGTCATGTAGGTGAAAACCCCCTTTCTAATAATCTGAGCCTGGCCACCACTCTCTTATGCATGTCAACAGAAGGCAGTTTCAGCGCAGCGCCAATTCTGCGTTGCATTGTCTAGGAACGGAACTACTGTATAGATTGAGGGAAGATTGCACTGTGTTTTGTTTGGAACATCACCAGGCAGTGTTCATCATGTTGGGAAAGTCACGTCACCCATGGCAACATCACTCTTGGTATTTGAGTCTCCACAACAACACGCCTGTTGTCAGTCTGTGTGAGCTGCGGCCGTCGCTCCGATTTTAAGCACAAACCCAAGTCCTTGTGTTGATTCGTGAAGTCATGTCAGAGAACTGAAACGCACACATACGGTTTTATCACAAATGACGTCTTTTCTTTCTCCCTTTATATTAGGGAGTTAAGGCATTCTGTCGATTAAAACATCTCATGTGTTGAGAAATGATATTACCTCTGAATTTTGTTTCAGGCTAGCACTGGAGTATTACAAAATATTGCCTGAGAGAAGCACCAAGGGCGGATCCTGAAGTTTTGTGTGGCTCTTGATAGAGAGTTTGGATTTTGTGCTAAGAAAAATGAGGAGCCTGGCAAGATTCAAGAAGAGTAATGGGTTCTTTTCAGGCCAGGGTGATGATTACACCTCCCCTTTTTCTCTTTGATCCTCCATCCCTCTCCCTCCAGCGCCTGGCACAATGCTGGGTGCCCAGCAGGCACTCTGTAAATTAAAGTGCTACCAGCCAGAACAACCTCAGCCCATGAGCTAAGCAGGTCTGTACTCCTCCCTTACAAAGGAGATCGCTGAGGCCCAGAGGGGTTAAGTTTCTTGCCTGGGCCAGGTAATATCCGGTAAGTGATATCTGATAAATAAGAGTGTAGGTGTGTGTTTGGATTGGGGGTGCCTGCCTCCTTTTCCTGCCCCCGACATCAGTCCTAGTTCTTTATGGCTTTTCTGCTTGCCGATCTACCCATAACCTGGCCACCTGCCGGGGCCCAGCCCTGCTCACAGGCCTTCTCGCCTCACTCCTGTTACCTGACCGATACTGCAGGCCTCAGTGTCCCAGGAGCCACTTCTTCTAACCTTTAGACCCCAGGGCAGGACCTAAGAATATCTCCGAGAGTATTCCCCAACTCCTGCAACAGACGTGCCCGCAAATTACCTGGTCCCAGTGGGTGGGTTAATGGGAGGGAAAGGGCATCGTTTTTCTAAAAGCATTACATACTTAATTTGCAAAGTTACATCACGCATTCATGCACAGGCCACATTTGGGGGAGCTTATTTTCGAAACGAGAGGCAGGTCAGGGATCTCGAGTATGTTCTTTGCAGAAGGGGCAGAGGGCAGGAGGTAGAGGACCGGAGTGCCAGGTGCTTTCACACACGCGAGGTCAGATGGGAGCGATGGATTGGAGGGACCACTTTTCTGCACGAGCCGGGTGCCTTCACAGACGTCATCTCACATCTTTCCAAGACCAACCCTGTGAAATGTGGGTTAGCAGCAGCCTCATCTCACAGGCGTGGAAACCGAGACCAATAAGGTTACATGTCTTCTACCCGCTTACACGCCTCATGGCATGGACACAGCCTGAACTCGAACCCAGGTTTCCAGGCTCCTCATTCCACATTTTCTTCATCATCCAGTGCAGTGAGAGATGTGCGTGAGGTGACGTGCACGTCACTGTGTTGAGTGTAAATGCACGTACACTGCACCTTTTTTATTGTTAGATGGGACTAGGTTATTTATTTAATGAGCCACGAAAAAAGCTATAGACGCATATGAGATTACAGCCAGGAGAGAATAAAGAACTGTCCACATAGCAAGTTTAATGAGAACTGGTAAAAATGAATAAGATTGAGTTCCCTCTACAGTCCCATCGAGTCCAGCTCATGCAATGGACAGAATAATTGTCTTGAATTATTGCTGGTAATTTAAGGGTTTTTTTTAAGAAATTAACATGAGGATAGTTTTGGGTGCAGAAGAGGCCCATTTCATTTTTTTGTTGTTGTTGTTGTTCTTAATATTAGATACATTACAGTTACAAAGTTAAAACCTTAATCCTTTATGTATTAAATTCTGCTTGTAAATTGTATTATTCTATTTATTCTAGTAAAATATATACAACATAAAATTTACTGTTTTAATAACTTTCAGCTGTACAATTCTGTGGCATTAAATATATTCACACTGTTATGCATATCTATACTTTTTAAAAAGAAGAAGAAATCTCTTCTGAAAATTCTTGCAAGGGACAAATTGATCAAAAGCTTCTGGGAGAAAGAGCCGCTCCACGTGGCCTGTGTCCAGCAAGTGCTTGCGAGCACACCTGCTTATCTAGGGAGATGTGTATTTCTGCCAGGATTGATCAGATGCTGAGACTTCATTGCTTGCCACCACTGAGAGATTGTCTCAGACCAAAGCTGCCTCTTCCTCCCTCTTTTTTTTTCAAAGCAATGCTTCCCCAACCAGATTTACATTTTTCAAAAACCCTTCAGATAATCACAAACCCAAGAAAATTCCACTCCTCTGAGGTTTAATTAGGAGAAACTGTCTTTCTGGTATTTCCAAGAGCCTTGATCTAAATTTCTCTGCGGAAAGGGAAGGTTCACGGTGGATGAGTGGGAGCAAGCAGAACCTGTGAACGGCCCCCCTCCATCCCCCTCTGTCCCTGCAATGGAGAGAAAGCTGTGTTGCAGGTCACTGAAATCACATTGTGACTGTGCCCTGTATCATTAGGACCCAGAGAATAGGGACGATCGGAACGCAGGATAACACATTAGCGATAGATAATAGAGTCTAAATAAACACAATCAGCTTTCCTCTATGTCTCCAGACCAAAGCTTATCTATAAATACCCTAATGATGCCCAACCAGCCAATTACTCAGTTCTTGGAAGAGCCCCTTATTAATGGCGTTGCAGTGAGGGAAAAACATTAATTATTGGACACAGTGGGATCTTTTACGTTCTGTCTGGTCCGGACAGCACCAATTAATGCAACAATTATTATCAACGGCAGTGGGAGCGTACTGAGTGCAGCCACCCCGGGCTGGCTCGACGGGGTGGGAAGAGCATGCGCCCTAGGGGGACATCACCACACGCTCTCTTTTACGGAGCCTGCTTCTTCATCACTGCAGAAACTGCTAGAACACAGCAGAGTGTGGCTAGAGCGTGTTGGTTTTTCTTTTTAATCCTCAGGATAGTGTTCCTGGGGTGCTAAGTTGGGGAGCGCGGGATGAGCGAAGCACTGGTCTGTCGCGATGAGTTGCTAAGTGGAGCCAGGCCGAAGACTGGAGAAGACAGGCCACCTGTGGAGCGTGGAGCACTTGGCTTGGCCCTTGCCCACTCCTCCAGTCCTTTCTCTCTTGCTCATCATACCGCAGTCTCGCCACTTCTCTCTCAACTTCACCAGTTCTGCTGTGCTCCATTCTGCCCCAGGACATTTGCACAAGCTGTTGCTTATTTCTGAAATATCTTTCCCTGCCCTTTGCCTGGGTGGCTTCTTTCCGAATGTCGTATAAAAGTACCATTCTAGGGAGGTGCTTTTTGAGCCTGAACCCAAAATATACCTTGTCCTAAAATTAGTCACTTCTTGTTTCTATTTGCTTTTGTACCGCATCTGTCACAAATTTAACAGCTGCATCTCATCACTTTATATGTGTCTGTCTTCCCCACAAGCATGCAAGCTCCGTGAGGGCAGGGACTTTGTCAGTTTTCTTCAGCATGTAACTGACTGTCCTGCATTTAGTAGGTGCTCAATAAATATTTGGTGAGTGAATGAATAAACCATGCTTTGTGTAGAAACAGGTTATACTTAAGAGGCTCCGTGCCAGGTGCCACAAAGATCAGAACAGCTGTTCTCTTGCTGAAATGCCATAGAAAAAAACCCCAAACTGTTCTATTAATAGCAATAACATCTCTTGGAAACTCTATGTCAGCTCTATTGGTGCACTTTAAAAGTGATGGACGTGTTCGAAGGGCTTTTGATGGGCTGTCCTGTAACATATCGGGTTCTGTTATTACTCACATCATTCATTACTTGAGCTGGCTCAAAATGAATCTGCTGTGCCCAAGGTATCAAACGGTTGCAGGAATGCTTTTATTTTTCTCTTCTCAGTGACAAGGAAAGGATCTCTTTGGGGAGGCGTTAATTACCGAGTACTTTGGAAAATTGGTTCGGTGAAGGCCGGGAGAACTCCCCAGAGCCTTGGTCAGGGCTCTGAGAAGTGGGTGTGCCCTTGGGGCTCTCTGGGCCAAGATCTCCAGGCTATTTCCACTAGAAGTTACCCTTCAGAGTGTTAGAGCAGCTCATATGTGTTATTCAAAGTCAGAGCCAAGTTCAGGATGCTTATTTGACCTCACCGACCCTCAGCAATTCCCAGCTACTAACCGGCGTCCAGCCTCGCGCACCCTTGACCGAGATGATATTCTCCTGAGGTCTCTTTTTAACCAAAGTGGAACTGGGAAGCTTAAAGGCATCCATGGGGAGCCCTCTGCGAGGACTGCTGTACAGATGTGGCCACGGCAAGCGTTACCATCCCAGTTCTCCTAACTAACCGTCTCCAGGGAAATACTTAGAAATGGCAAGGACACTCGGGGCATCTGTCAGGGCTGTTTTTCGCTTTCATCTCCCAGAGAGTGGCAATGACCTCAACTCACAGTGATCTCACCCCCTCCGCTAGGCTCCAACACATTTGGTTTCAACCCTGCATTCGGACCCGAGTGCGGGCTGCCCGGCTTCCAGGCTGTCTGGGGGCAGACGGGTTGTGAGCTGCTGGAGAGCAGGGCCTGCAGTGTCCCCGCACCCTGTTCCGGGCCTCTCTGGGTGATGATGCCAGCTTGGCGGCGTTCGGTAGAAGTCTGTTTCGATGCCATGCTGTCCTGACATTGTAAGTCTCTTCATCTGCCCCCCAGACCGGCCTGTGATTCTTGGAGAACGTGAACCACAAACTGTTCCTCCCTCTCTCTGCAGTGCCTGGTGTGGGGCCCGAGCCCCCGAATGACTTTAAGCTGTAGATTGAGCGGATTCAGACTCCAGTGAAGCTGCTGCAGGCTGACCTTCCTCTCCCTTCCCCTCGAGAAGGAGCATTTGGGGTGACTCTGAGCTTCTGGATGCCCAGAATAAGTAAAAGAATGAAGCATTACAGGGAGGTGGTTCCGGACAAAGAGACCGCCCATCTGAGGTCAGATCCTGGTCCCGCCACCTACTGGCAGGGTCCACGGACATGTTGCCATATCTTCTGGAAACTTTGTTTCCATGCGTGGAAGATAGAAATAACGGTGGTCCTCCCATGCGGGGTGGGTGTTCATTAGGGCTGTGTCAGCGGAGTGTGCAGCACGGTGCTGGGATGGAGAGAAACCTCCCGTAAGGGGTAGTAGCGATTACTCCTGCTGTGAGTGAAGAGCGTCAGGACAGGGGTGTGAGGCCTCCAAGGACAGCCAGGCGACAGATTTATACGGGATGCTTACCGTGACCTCAGCATTGTCCCTGGGCCTTCAGGGCACAGCGGTGACATAGGTTGGTTCTGTCCCAAAGAATCTGTTGCACATTAACCAATTACGGTCTCCTCACTTTATTCTGGGGACCCTGGCCCGTGCCCTGCGGGAGGACACCTGGGTAGATGTAGAGCGTTTGATGGAGGAAAGGAACAATGGTGGCTGCAGGGTGTGGGCTGCTTCCAGCGGTGATGTTTGGGGCACATTTCACAACCAGTTGCAGTCCCCAGGTCTGCACTAGACAACCCTTAACCATCTTGAAATCAACCAGTGCCTGCAGCCACATAGAAAAGCCCGTGTCAGAAGGACCCGGATTGTAAATCGTGGGCTGCAATTCACATTGTCTGCGGTTAGACTGGAAACCAGAGCTCATATTTGAGGACTATTGTTTGTTTTCTCTGTCCGTGGCATCTTGATATGTCTGACATTTCCTTGTCAACTGATATGAAGAAGGTCTCTGGGGACTACCAGCTCTTCGGGAGGGTGGCTGTGTATTTCTCTGGGATCCCTTGTAACCTCCCAAGTGAATGTCACATGGTCACTATCTGAAGTGTGGCACCCCAAATGTACTTTCTAAATCTGGGAGAAATCACAGCAGGCATTTCACGAGGTCTGGAAACAAGCGGGCACAAAGGTATTTCATTTATGTCGGTTTGATGTGTAGGGCCCCTGGTTGGCGCCACTTGATTTCCTTTGATTCTAATCCACCCTTCCCCTTTCATCCCGCCCCCTCCTCCTACTTCTGTGCCCCACTCTCCCTCCAGTACACAGTGATTCTCGATTTCCCAGAAGGTTGACGAACGCAGCAGTCATTGACAAAGCGGCAGCATCTTTACCAAAAAGTGCAGCGGGAGTCTCTTCCACCCGTTCATAAGTTCGATCGCTATTCAAGACGAATGACTTTCATTTTGGGGTTGAGAATGTAGTTCATTTGCAAAACAGCAGCACGCGTTGCACATCAGTGCTCCGCCCTCCACTGTGCGGTCTTTAATTCCGGCCATTAGTGGAAGGACAGATGGACAGCAGCGTTCTTCCGTGTTTCTGGGGCTTCTACTGACACATAAGAGTTAAGGAGTAGAACTCCTTCCCAGTTCGCTTCCTGTCCTTGCTCCCCCCACGCCCACGTGATCCGACTCCCATCATGCTTGCCTTCCTCTGACATTCTGTGGCGAACTCAGTGTCCTTCTCAATGCGGAAATGCTACGTGACCTTGTATAATTGGGGTCCTTCGCATAATACGTGTACCATACATAATTGCTCTCACCACGTACCTTATTTAATTGGAAACCAGGACCCTCTGAGCTATCTAACGACATCACATGACATTTATTAATTTCTGCCTATTTGCTTAGTTGCCAATTGCTAAACTTGTCCTAAACCTTGACGAGGAAAGGAAATGCTGAGTAGGCAGGTACCAATAGAGTTATTCAAGCAATAAGTGAAATATCGAATGGAATGAAATCAGTAATGAATGAAACCCACACAAACACAGAGCCTGGTACCGAAGGTGATCTTTACTAAGTACCAGCCGCACTTTACTGCGAAGGCGGGACAGTCTTCTGGGCTCCAAACGGCCTCCAGGTAGGAGGTAAGCAGAGGAAGCAGGCAGAAGGTACCCGAGGGTGGGGCATAGTGAGTGGCTAACAAACCTGTACTGAGACAGACTGCTGGCCAGCCATGTGACCTGGGGCAAGTTATCTAGTTTTGTGGGAACTCCATTTTGTCATCTTTAAAAAGGGGAGCCAAAATCAGTCCCCATACCGTAGGGTGGTGCTGGGTTTAAATGAGATAATGCACTCAGCACAGTGCTCAGCTCATACAGTGCACTCAGTAAAGGAAGGATAAATGCTTTTCTGGTAATTAGAACCAGTTAAAGATGACATGGGCTTCCTTTGGGGGTGAGGTAGTGAGTTCCTTACCACTAGAAATATTCAAAGAGAGGCAATATGTTCAGAGTTTTTTGTTCAAAGGAATCATCTGAGAAGAATATTAAAATTCACTTTCTGATTTGTATAGGTCCTGGGTGGGGCCTGAGAGTCTGCATTTCTAAGGAGCCCAGGTGATTCTGATACTGCCAGTGATCTTACTTGATAGCTGGGAGCTGACCGATTACTGGGGGGATGCTGGAGAAAGTGTGTGATAATCCGAATGGAGCAATGAGCCAAATCTCTTGCCCCATATGGTGGCTACTGGCCACATGTGCTATTGAGCATTCAAAATGTGGCTGAGTCCAAATTCTGATGTACTATGAGTGTAAAGTACACAAAAACAGTATATAAAAAATAATATAAATATCTTAGTATTTTATATGATTCCATGCTGCAGTGATATTTTGGATATATTAGGTTAAATAATATGTCAAAATTAGTTTCACCTGTTCCTTTTCATTTTTTATTATGGTTGTTCTTATAACTATGTCTATTAGAAAATTTAAAATGACCTCTGTGGCTCACATTTCATCTCTGTTGGGCAGCGCTGAGCAGATCATCTCTAAGTTCCTCTGGAACAGGGGCACCCGGGATCCATGGCTAGGATGGACCTCTAAGCTGACGTCCACCTGCGTGCACGTGAGCGTCACCTGGAGAATGTGTGTGGCCTGTTTCTTCCCACTGCTTGGGGGGTCTCTAGTCTCCTGTTTGCCTGGGGCAGGGAGTCTGGGTGTTGCCTGCAGTTCTCTTTCAGCCCCTCTCAGAATTAAGAGGAGACAAAATGATGTGTCTCTACAGGGATAATTTTTACCTTGAAAATGAGATTTCTTGAAACTGCCTCTCTGGAGGACAGTAGACTTCGTCTTTAGCCCAGAGCCCCTCACTGCATTTACATGTCGTCACCCAAAATAAAAATGGCTGCCTAGGAGAGGCGTTTCCTTGGGGGTTTGGGCTTTTAGGAACCCAAGGGGCAGAGGCCCTGGCAAAGCGGTTGGATGCAGGGCCGTCCCCTGGAGGGTCAGCTGGTGGATCTGGCTTGAGTTCACCTGACGGTCTGGGGAAGGACGGCCTGTCGCCCTCCACGTGATGGGTTAATCAGATGGGGGGTTGAATGTCACAGGCAGGGGTCAATTCAGGCCGCATATTGAAGGCTTTTCACACCATCTCAATCCCTGCTACCCATGCCCGGTCCCCCTTTTATTTTTCATTTTTGCAGTCACATGGTTTTTGCATGTGTCAGACTGAAACTGGAATGTGAAAACAATCTGTGAAGGTCATCTCTGCCATTTCCATCTCTCCATGTTTGTCTTTATTGGCAGCTGGATAGGAGGTTCTGATTTTTGCATGAGTAACACCATGAAAACCTTCTCATATGGCTTTAAAAAACCATTTCATTGCGTGAGACCCAGCAGAGTGAGTAGGTAGGAGCTCGAATCCAGTTTCTACTCCTTTCTGGCTGGGGGCCTCAGACAAGTGATGCAAGTTCTCTGTGCCTTGGTTTCCTTACTGGTAAACGAGGGAGGACAATAATATCTACCTCCCACCTTGGTTGAGCTGTAGTGAGAATGACTGTTAATTTGCGTAAGGGCTGAGAATAGTTCCCAGCGCCTGGAAACACATGCTGGCTGTTATTCTGGGCTAATAAGGGCTCCCTGAATGGCAACCTCTATTTCAGCTGGTAAGTTACTTAGAACCCCCCCCACCACCACCAATTGCACACCTGGTTGAGTAAGAGTCAGGTCCTATGTGGCGATGATGTAATGTATCTATTTTTGGCAGACTTGGCAATTCAGGGAGCGACCCATTTCCCTCCACTTCATGGAGGTCATTGCAATGGGTTTCATCAACCAGCAGGCTTGGAAGTGAGCCAGAGGGTTAGAAAGAGCCTTCTTCTTCTTCTTTTTTTTTTTTTTTTTTTTTTTTTTTTTTTGCCATTCTGGGCTGCTTTCACCTCTGCGCAGCTCAAGTCAGGACTGGGAGAGGGCGGAGGGACGTGTCCGTGATGACGCCTGTGTTCAGAATGACGGCAGTGGAGATGGGCAGAGGAACAGTGCGCACATCCCTCATTCGAATCTCCAGGGGCCATTCGCGCCTCGCCGAAGGACGTGGGAGGATTTTGGTCTGTTTGCTTGGTGTCTGGCCTAGGACAGGGAGGCTTGAGTTTCAAGGTATATATAGGACCTTTGCAGATTGAGGAAAGCGTCCCGGGACAACACTTGGCAGAGGGTGAGAAGGTTCCCAAGCATCTTATGGGATATCTTGTCTGCGAGAATGTCTTAAAAAATCTGAACCTGCACTTGAGAAGACGTCCTCATGGGATTCCTGTGTCCCCAGCCCTGTCGGAGTGGCGGCTCTGTCGAAGGAGGCGTTAGCAAATACAGAGAATCTTGGGCTTTAAAGCATCTCTGGAATGAGACTGAGTATGAATAAGAATGTATAAATAGACAATTAACCCAGTGTAAAGCGAGTTGCCAGTGATGGTAGCTGATCAATCAATGCATCAGATCAAATGAGGTCAATGCTAAGAGCAGAGGTTTGGGCCAGATGTTCTTGGGTTAGATTTTTGTCCCACTGCTATTGGCTGTGTGGTATTGATCGAATCACTTACCCTCTCTGAGCCCCAGCGTGCGTGCCTGTGTGGTGGAAGATGCCAACCTCACAGGGCCGTTGGAGCCGCTAGACAGGAGGTGGCCCAAGGCCTCCTAAACTGCTGGGTGTAAATCTGGTACCCAACGGGTCCACCTGGCCTTTGGCTCCCTGGCTGCTTCTCATCTTCCAGGTTTAGCTTAATTGTCACCTCCTCCGAGAAGCCTTCCATATCACCCATGGAGAGCACCATGCCTGCTTCTCACACCCCTGGCTGCCTTCCATCGCTTCTCCTGTTTATTTCCTTTCCAGCATGTTTTTGTTGTTGTTGTTGTTGTGTTCCTTTTTGTTTGTCGAACTCTGATTTCCTCTGTCCACCGGACTGAAGTCACTGAAGGTGGAGGCTTGATCTGTTTTGTTTTGGGACTTGGAGTGTCTCAATCACAGCTGGCTGAAGTATTTGACCGAGGCCCCTGTAACCGGGGCAAG
Source organism: Eonycteris spelaea (assembly GCA_003508835.1). NCBI lineage: Eukaryota > Metazoa > Chordata > Mammalia > Chiroptera > Pteropodidae > Eonycteris > Eonycteris spelaea. Next base: position 7,987,408 of record PUFA01000004.1, on the reverse strand, counting down.
CTTCTGAGCCTCCGCAGTCCCTGGCTCGTTCGTATCTGTGATGCCGGCAGCCGCTGTGCAGGGTTGCGGTGTGCCGAGCATGAACTGAGATGCAGTGTGGATTTCACCGCCTGCGGGAGGCGAGCGACGCAGAGCAGGCGTCGGGACTGTTCGGTGACCGTGAGACGGCGTGTGGGATGTTCAGCACCCCCACGTCACCAAGAGTTTTAGTCTCTTCCTCCCCTTTTCTTCTCTCTGTGGAGTTTGTACTTCTTCCTTGCAGGTACGAGTTACATAGAAAGCAAAGTGTGGGATAATGGATGTAACCCTGAATAATGAGAAAAGGAAAAACAAGAGTTTCAGCTTCTCAGTTTACAAAACCAATGATTTCATTGATGACGGCAGTGGAAGGGGCCTGTGGTTGAGCTCACACATTAACATGTAAATGGACCAAGCAGAAGCAGGACTCCAGTAAATTGAATGCATTTTGGAAATGTGGTTTGCTTACTAGAATCCTGAGGCTGAGTTTCCTGGGATGGCCAAGCTACACCCACACTTCCTAATTGTTTGCTGTGGCACTTGCTGAGACAGCACTGTGACCCCGAGCTTTCTCTCGCTCTGGCCAGCAACTTCCTCAGCTGTTAAAGGGGAGTTTAGACCGAGGAGGGTGGTCCTGGGCACTCACGGACTGAAAACGCCTTCACTCTCACAGTGTTCTGATGAGCAGCGAAGCCCTCTCTCCTCATCCGCTGTCTCAGTGCATTAAAACGGGGATTCCTTCTGAACTTATCAAAAAGCCCCGTGGTCTTTCACCCACAATAAACCTGATTGAGAATCCAAGTAAACAGAACAGATCCTAGCAGAGCTACTGGCAGTGGTTGCCGGTGGTAGGGAGTGGGAGTGGGAGGTTGGCCATGGTGGGTGGAGGGTGGGTGAAGAGTTCCCACCTTTCCTTCTCCTACTTCTCACAGCCCCAGGCCACCTCTGAGGCGTCCCTAGGGTTCCAGGGAACACGGTTTGAAACTACAGTGTCTCAGGATTACTGGACAAAAGCAGAATGAAAACTCACTTTAACAAATCTGCCTGTCCTAAAGCAAACCTGGACCCATCCTCGGCTTCTCAAGGGCCAGCAGGACCTGGCAGCACCCACTGAAACCACACATGTCTGTTGAATGAATGGATGAGCTGAGCACTGTGTTTTCACCTCAGAGCCCAGGCCTGGCCTCCTCTGTCCCGGAACACCACCTTTTAAGGCGACAGAGTCTCTGACTTGCTCTAGGACCCCAGAGCTTGGGCTTTGGCGGCCTTTGTACCAGAATAATTTGTGATATCTCAGATGGGACTGCTGGTGATATAATCAGGACTTCAAAACGTTGTAACCGCAAATGTAATTTCTTTTGAACATTTGGGGCTGTTTAAACGGTAGCTTGAGTATTAAATCTGCACTTTATGGGAGTTGGGGAGAGGGGAGGGAGGAGTAGGAGGGAAGAGTTTCCCCAAACTGTATGGAAGAAGGATGGAAAACATTGTTGAGTTTTTTCCTAGGAAAAGGTTTTTTGTCCCCCTTCAATTGAAATATGGCTTTAAAGCATTGGCAGGCTTACAGACGTGAAATGAAAAACAAATCCCACAAAAATCCCGAGTACCATAACAATAATGAATAAAGTAGTGCAAAATGCTTTGATTTCAGTAATATTTTCGCTAGAGCTGGTTCATTCCGAACAGACTGTGTTTATCCTGAAGAAGGCCCTTCTGCACTGCGTTTTAAGAGTTTATAACAACTTTTTGGGGGTCTTGGTTGCGATATGATAATGTAACGTGCTCATGTAGTGGTAGAGGCTCATGGGCTTTGAATGGTGGCCCGACCTGGGTTTGAACCCCTCCTCCCCTTTACGTGACTTGGGCCTCTTTAAGTACGTGATGGTTCTGTCTGGGCTGAGTGTCCTCACGTGTAAAGATTTGTAAGTAATGCCACCCTCAGTGGACTGCTGCAATGCTTACGTGACAGAATATAAAATGAGAGCTGCTGGTAGGGGGTGTAGGCATTGGACTGAGCTTTTTTGGGTAAAGATGGTAATTCTGTATCTGTGTCCAGAACTCAGTAGTTCTATATAAAGATCAATATTCCAATAACACAGGAAACTATGGCTGTTTCCTCATTTTCTTTTTTGATTTCATGCCTTTTTTTTCTGGTTATTAAATTAATATGTATTTACTGGAGATGCATTCTGTTATTCCATACATTTTTACTGAGTACACTCTGTTTACCCATCATTTTCTTAGCTCCTAAAGATGGAGTGGTAAACTCTCTAGAAACCATCCCTCTTCCCATGGTTCTTAAACCCTAACAAGGAAGGCTGACCTTGAATGAGTGATTACAGGTGTGGGGAATGTTGTACAGGTAAAGAGCAGGATCTACAAGAGAGGGATTCAATTCAAACTTGGTGGGTGGTACATGGAGCACTCTGGAAAGACTCCCTAAAGAAGTGATGTTTAAGGCTGAAATCCAAAGACAAATGGCCATTAAAGAAGGGGTGAAGTAAAGGGACCACTGTGGACTCTGCTTCAATCCTAACTCTGCCTCTTGGGTTCCTTTTGCAACTGCTTTGTCTTGGAGAGCTTTCCGGGAAGTTCCATTGCCCAACTGTAGATGGGAGACAGGGGCATTGCCATGATATAATTATGACAAGATGGGACTTGGTTCCATGGGCTTTAGGAGACTTCTCAGTCAAAATGAGTAGCCACGGCAGATGGTAGGTTCGTTAGAACCTCCATGCCTATCAGTCTGGGTGTCAGCCCAGAAGCAAAACCACTTTGAAGGAAAATCTGGCCCTGCTGATGGCTCATCTATAAACAGAAGTGGGATGACCCTCCTTTCAGGCACGTGCTCTAGTCAGCCCCCCTAGTTTTCACAGGAAGACATTCTTCTCCCCACTCCTCTGGTGGTTAAAGAACATATCTGTGACTCCAGTTGGCAACCTGAAACAGCAGGTTCCTGGCGGGGTGGGGGTGGGGGGTGAAGCTCAAACTCATTGCCACTCATCATCAAAAGTTATGGTAAGGAACATAACACTTAGAGCAACTGTCTCATGGGTATGCGATTCATCCTTAAGACCCTAAAACTCCCCGAACAATGCCATCAAATGGAACATTCTGGTGAGAGTTTTCTATATCTCTGTTGTTCGGTACAGTCACATATAGCTAATTGAGCACTTGAAATGTGGCTAATTTGACTGAGAGCTATTGTTGATTTAATTTAAATGAATTTAAATAGCTAGTGGCAACTTTTTGGAGAGTGTGGCTCTAAAATCTCCTAGATTAAGGTAGAGAGCCACACATGCCCTTGAATATTATCATTAGAAAAACCATACGAAATTAATTACTGGAGTTGATTGAGGATGGTGTTCATTACATCATACCTAGAACTTTCTGTGAGGATTCATGGGGGGAATTCTTTCTGGTTTTAAGATTCGGAAGAACTGAGTTTTACTTATTAGGCTTATTTTCTATTTCATGAATGTTGTGATATTTTTCTCTCTGCATTCAATGTTGGAAAATTCAGATTGAAACCTAAGAACACCTTTTACAAATATGAACAACTCCACAGCTTCCATTTTCGGCGTTAGCTTCCTTCTTGGCTCAGTCTTATTTTCTCTTGAAGTGGAGGGATAAGCAAGGTTGGCTGCAAATCACTCCCGATCCTCATCTCAGCTTGTCTGGAGTGAGCTGGCTGAGACTGGGCACCCCCAAACTTCCCACGTTTGGTGTGAGGTGTTTTACCAGGTTAACTGGCCCCAGCTGCCCCTCCCTTGGAAGGGACTGCACTTCCTGCAGGCCCCAGGTGTGAAGGGCTGGGCATTTCCCAGCAATTTTGGTGAGTAACTGGTGTCTGAGCGCAGTCATCCAAGTCGTCTGTTTGTCCTCAATTCTAGAGGAACATCTGCATGCTTCCGTGGTAAGAAGGCAGACAAGCAGAATTTCTCCTGCCATGAGATGTGGACCTATGTGTGCCCAGCAGCTTTGCTCTGGCCTTGGCATTCTTCTAGGTGAAGTGTTGATGAGAGGAGAGGAGAGGAGACTGATCCTTTCCTTGTTGATCCTTAGCTTGTAAATTCCTCCCCTGCCCCCCGCCCCGCGACCAATCCCTTTCTTTATTGCATATGGCATGGCCTTTGCCTTTATCACTGCACTATATCCCACCCACCTTATTCTTCTCTTAACCAAATTATTTCATCTTGTTAGATATCCAGTTTTGCAGGCTATTAAACTCTTCAGGAACCAAGGCAACAAAGCATCACTTAAATTAATCAAAATAAATAAAACATGGCAAGATGGGTCCCTTCTCTCCTGCCTGCCAACCTCACCCTTCTGAGAGGCCGGCTGTTTCAGTATAAGTGATAGGAAGGGGTCGCTACATTTCATAGCTTATAACTCAGAGCTGATGAGCCCTTCTAGCAAAAGAGTCTAAGAACTGTTTTGTTGTTGTTGTTGTTGTTGTTGTTCTTTTATTTATTTATTTATTTTTAAGGTCGTATGTTCCATTAAACCCAAGACAGAGCATCCCGGGGCTTCTTCAGCTTTTCCCTCTTCCTGTTGCAGGCTCTTGAGGCATGAGGGTGGAAGTGGGAAGGCAAGAGGTTAAAAGAACCGGAGGAGATGGTCAGGAAGGAAAGAGAGGGCATGAGAGAGGGGATTCTCTGCTCACTGAGGGGTAAGTGACCTCTTCCTAGTCTCAGAGTCAGGCCCAAATCCCCATAACCCAGACTCTCGGGGCTGAATTTATTTATTGTTAGAATCTTTGGGATTCTGAGTTACTTCTTGCCTGGCCAAGGGATGTCTTCCACCTCTTCTCTGCCCATCCATCCTTCCAACCATCCCCAACCGTTATTTCCCTCAGAAGCTGGGAATCGAAGGAAGATGCGATAAGTGTTGGCTCTTTCGATGATTGCTTGGTACACTTTGTCCATTTCGGCGACTCGCAGGACAGGCCGGTCTAAGAGGCTAGTCTGCGGTGCCACCAACAACATGTGAGACCCTGCTATGAATGTCTAGCCTCAAACAAGAACATGCAAGACTTTTCCATTTCTTTCCATCTTCTCTAATAATTCCTGTGTCTGAGCCAAAGGAGGCTCAGAAAAATGAAATTTTTTTCTGTTGAGAAAAATCAGGCCACAATTACCCCACAGAGAAAATATGTTTTGAGTCTAGTGAAGGCTTTTGCTAAGTGACATTAATTATACTTGTTTAGGTTTGACATTATTAATTAACCTTCTCGGCTGTTTATATTGTAGCCTCGTATTATGTAGCCTTGTACAATATGATTTAAACAAATAGTTAAAAAATATTACTACCACTTTAAATGTATATATCATTTTAAGCTTAAAAAGGGCTTTTATCCAGTCTCATTTGATAACACACATTGATTCCATTTTTTTTTATTATGGCAAACTATACAAACATAAAATTTGCCATTTTTACAGTTTTTATGTGTACAATTCAGTGGCATCAAATGTATTTATGACATGCAACCATCACCACTATCCATCTTCGGAACTTTTTCACTATCCCAAACAAAATCTCTATACCCGTTAAACAGTAACTCCCCATTCTCCCTTCTTCCCTCCCTCCAGACCCTGGTAACCCCTCATCTACTTTCTGTCTCTATGAATTTGACTATTCTGGGTTCCCTTTGTAAGTGGAATCATACAATACCTGTCCGTCTGTATCTGGCTCCCTTCACTTAGCATAATGTCCTCAGGGTTCATCTGCATTGCCGCATGTATCAGAATTTCATCCCTGATTAAGACTGAATAATATTCCATTGTGTGTGTTGTGTGTGTGTGTGTGTGTGTGTGTGCGTATACATACACTACATTTTATTCATTCATTCATTGTTGGACATTTGGATTGTCTCTACTTTTTGGCTATTGTGACTGGAGGTGCCGGCCACATGGGCCAGCCTGATCCTTATTTGACCAATGTAGCTAAGTGATCGACCTCGTCTCATGGAGGTAGAGCCCAGTTTCTCGGCCTGACTGCAGGTCAGGATGGGCTGGGGAGTTAAAAACAAAAACAGAAACACTCTGGATCGTCAGAATGGCAGGCACTCTGGGTGCAGCCTGGATGGAGCAGTTTACACAGCCGTCCAGAGCCCAGACGACTCTTCTGTGCAGCCGGAGCCCCGGGCCGTGGAGCCGGGAGCAGCGAGCCTCCCAGGCGCGGCCCCTCTCAGGCCTTGCAGACTCCTCCTGTGGGGCTCCTCTCATCCCAGTCAGTGGATCAAAGTGGGCCCTCTTTTTGTCATTTTAGCTCATAATTTGGAGCAGTAAAAATAATGCAAAGGTTTAAAAATTCAAAATTTAAGCTCAAAACAAAGCCTGCTCTCAATACCATGAAAGCCGAATGCGGGTGTGTTGGCTAAATACATGGACCCATTTGTTCCTTGCATTTTAATCATCTCGTTTTAATAACATACCACAATACAAACAATTGTGTGGGTTAATTCAGCTCCATTTAAGAAGTCTTGTTCTGTCCGCCAAAGCTTGTTGTTCTGTCTAGTTAAATGCTCATGCATTAAAATGCTAATAATTAAACTGTTACGATTGACTAATGAACTCTGCCAGCGATAAATGATGGTCTTGTTAGATTCACCGCACAGCAAGCCTCCTTTTGTGCTGAGAAAGTTAAAGGTTAAAGCGCTCTTGAAACCAGTGAGTGGATCTAGAAGCAATTACAATTTTTCCTTGAAACTAATAGTTACTACAATAATGTTTCAATTCCAACCCAGTCAGAGTAAAAAGGAAAAAGAGAGGGGGCAAGGGGTGGAGGGAGGATGACTCTGAGCTCTATTCATGGACGAGGATGTGGAGCTTTCTTTAGCCCACAAGGCAGGTGGCGTGGTTATTCAGACCGAGGCCCGCAGTTACAAACACCCTTCTGAGAATCGCTCTCAAGAATGCAGACAGAAATGGTGGTTTTTCAGGCCAGAGCCGCGGGTGACCCAGTGTCGTGAGTACTATTTCAAGCACGATGGTTAAACAAAGTGGGAAATTTCACCCGAAATCCCTGTGTGATTTGAAGGAAATGGCTCAGTCTCTCTGGGCCTCAGTTTTCTCATTTTTTAAGAGCAGAGTAATAACAACGACAGCTCTCTGTGGTGAACATTTGCCTCGTCCTGCCGAGCAGCCCGTTCCCGTTCGTACAGTAACGGCCTCCGATGTTCCAAGCAGACGCCTTGCTCTTCTGTTCTCAGTTCACGTGGTTGGTGGGAGTTGATTTCAACCCTCAAGCTCCTGGGAACGAGCATGTGACCAGGCCTGGCCAATCAAAGCATCACATCCCTCTGGCCTCACCAGGGCCCAGTCAGAACCAGTCAGAGCCAATCCTGGGGCCTTGGCCAGAGCACTCTGGAAAGCATCGCTCCCTTTACAGTGGACTTGGACCTAGGAGGGTGTGAGCCTGGAGCCGCGGGGCCACTCTGCAGACTCACGGAGCTGAGGAGGAGAGGCAGACTATTGAGGAGCTGGATCCAGCCTTACCCCAGGAATTTGCAATGACATGAGCCAAAGTTTCCCTCACAGTCCCTCCTTAAGCCAGTTCCAATTGAGTTTCTGTTGCTGGCCAGGAGCTTTTTCTCACGGCTGAGGGAGGGCTGTAAAGCTGAGGCTCAGCCCTGCCTCCTCCGGGGGCCCCTCAATGGCTCCAGACTGAGCTGAGCTCCTCCCCTTGACCCTCAGGATCACTCAGCACGTTCCGAGCACTTTCTGGAGCTGGCTTGTGTTTCTCGGAGCTTTACCTCTCCAGCAGGGCTGGAAACGCCCCAGGGGCAAGGTTCCCATGCCCTCCCTCCAACTCGCTCTTTCTCCATCCTTATGGCCACTGGCATGGTATGCTTGGCTTGGTCAGGTCAGGGGCAAAGATGCAAACTGACCAAATTCAGTAGCAAAGATAAAACCATAAGGCAGAGCAAACCTTAAAGGTGCTCAGGGCCTTTTCCTTCCAGAGACTGTGTGACCTTTTCCAAATATATATATAATTTTTTTTTTCTAGAGGAAGCAAGGAAAGAGCACCAAAAACATCCACCACTCATGAGCTCAATTCATTGCACAATTCCGTCACCATTCGTGCTGATCTTTGGACTCAAACTTAACAGTGGACACATTTAATCCACCAGCCCAGGTTCTGAGCATCTGGAGAGAGCCCGTGTTTGAAAAGTTACACAGAGGGAGAAGCTTAGGATCGTGAATCAAAATACAAGCCAGGTGACCCGAGCAGGTCACTGTTCCTCTCTGAGACTCCTCATCTTTAAAAGAAGGATGAAAACCCTTGTCCTGGTGTCTGGGATGTTGGGGCAGTAAGCGGAACTACGGGAAAGAACCACTCACATGGAGAGACTTTGGCTTCCATTGGGTTTTCACATCTACCTTTGTGTTTGGCAAAGGGCAATGTGAATGAAAAGCATAATACAAATATATAAGGGGATTATTGCTTTGCCTTAAATTATTTTCTGGTCATTCTCTCTATATTTTTTTTTGCCTTCCTAAAAAATGTTAATTCTTTTGAGAAAATTTACTAAGCCTCTGCTACGTGTGCGACCCTGGATCCTGTGCTAGGTGCTCGGGATATAGCCGTGGAAAACGCAGATGTGGTCCCAGCTTTTGTGGGGCTTACGGTATAGGGGAGACCCACCAAAAAAAAGCCCTAGAGAGACATAAATGTGGAATTGTAAATGTGGTAAGTCCTATGATGGAAAAGAATGGAAAGCTTTGAGGGAATAAAAGGACATCTCTGGGTGGTTGTGGCAGAGGCAACTGACAGATCTCGGAAAAATGTCTGATTTGGCCTGAGGCCTGCAGAATGAATTAGAGTCGGGGCCACCAGTGGCCGTGAGGAGACATCCAGGCAGATAGGGCAGGGGTGTGAGGCAGGAAGAGGCTCTAGGAGCCCTGAGGACAGAGCCTGGGGATCCTGCTTTATACACTGTCTCCTGCTCCACCAGGACCCCCTCCCGCCTCCCAACCTCCAGGCTTCCAGCCCAGCACTGGGCACAGATATGGATTCTTTCAGGGAGAATGACGTGGTCGTCATTAGGGCCGTCCACCTGCGGTCCTGTTTTCTTCCTTCCAAGCACGAGGTTGGTTATCTCTCCATCCCCGTTGAAGTTAGGCGTGAGCAAGTGACTTGCTCTGGCATGAGATTCCCTCGGCTGAAGTATTCTTGCCTCTTCACAACTCCCCTCTGAACTCTTCTTTCTGCCCCAAGTAGAGCTATCTGCTCCGCCCGTGACTGCCCGTGACTCATCCTTACTATATTTTCATACATCTGGAGGCCGGACTCATACCAAACTCATCTTCGTGGCCTCACGGTGCCCAGCACAGCGCTGGAACACAGAGAACATCCAATCGTTGTATTCTTTGTGTGAACAGAGAAGTGCATTTCCATTGGCCCCAATGGAACCATCCATTTCTCTCTCTCTCTCTCTCTCTCTCTCTCATGGAGCTCACTGTCCACTAATCATAAAACAATACATTTATATCAAGTTTGTACTGGCTTGTGTTAGAAAACACTTTACAACCATCATTCCATTCCACTGATGACAAAACTGAGGCTGAGGGCATGAAGTGACGACGCCAGAGTCACCACCGGGGAATGGCAGGGCCAGGCTGTGAACCCGGGCAGTTGGCATTATTTCGAGTGTTCTTCCCTTTCTACTTGGCTACACTGGAAGGAAACGAGGGGAAAGAAAGACACTCCATTGATTTCTAGGTCCCCAAAAGCTCTGTTCAAGTCTTGAATAAACCCTCTCCCCAGCTGGCAACCATTCGGCTAGTTATATTTTTCATCTTGTTTGGCAACCCCAACGTGGTCCATCATATCCTGGAAATTATTGGGAGAGAAGGGGAAGCACGAGTCTGGTCTCTGTTCCTGGGGAGTCACGGCCACCGGCTGGCAGCCCACTTCCTCCCGAGAAACCTGAGCTCTTGCTCATTACTCCTTCCTGGGGGAGAAACAGTCAGAAAGAGAGAAATGCGGAGCAAGGTTTACACAGCTCGAAACCATACAGAGAGGAGCGGCTGTGTCTTCCAGCGGATTCCCCCTCACTGCCTGATCCTGGCTCATTCCGCTTCCGTGAAGTAAGGCCCTGCTCCTCAGATCAGGCCGAAGCCTTTTGTTAAGGTCTGTGCTCGGGCTGGGTAATCTTTGTGGCATTTGACGTGACTGCAGTTTTTCATTGTTTTTCATGATTTTTCAATTTACATAGTCGTCTTCACAAAACTAAAAACCACAAGGGCAGAAATCATGTTTGTTATCCATCCAACCATCCATCCATCCATCCATCCATCCACCATCCATCCTCCCATCCATCCATTCACCCAAACGCAAATATTTTCGATTGCCAACCATGTGGCAGGCACTGATCTGGCCACTAGGGAAATAACATGAACAAAAACCAAATCTCTACATGTATGGAGCTTGCATTTTGGTGGGAGGAGCAAAGTGATAAGTGAGAAATCAAACAAATGTAGAACATGTCAAGGAGAATAAGTGCTATGAAGAAAAAGAAAGCACCATGGCGGGGGAGGGGACAGAGTGTGGTGGGCCCTGGGGGCTCCACCATCAGGACCTCAAAGGCTTGTCTCCCAAATATCCTTCCAAGGACAGAGAGTCCTGGCAGTCACTGGTCATTGGTGGGCAGCCACTTTATACTGAGCCCACTGGTCTCTTGCTTTTGTTCCCTTCTTGGAAAGAAACAAGTGAAGAGAGAGAACTAGGGGTACAATGTCCAGTATCCAACAGAGCACCTGATGTTTGGTGGGCATTCACTGAGTATTGGGATGGATGGATGGACAGATGGACGGACAGACAGATGGATGAAAGGGTGTTGTCATTGGGATAACTGGGGCAGGATGGAGGTTGAGGACAGTCTCAAACCCATCTAGAATAAGAATGGGCCCTGTGAGTGTGGGCACCTCCCCCCAATCTTTGCCTACCATCCATGAAGAATACTCTGGGAACGATGAGGAGGCTCAGGTGATACCTAGAAGGACTCCCCAAGTTTCTTAAAGCCTGTTCTCCACCCCTCAACCTCACTGGCATGAAAGGTGACTAAACCTGACCCCAGGGTTGGTGGGTCCATCAAAGCCGGAAGCAAAGGGTGCGGTTACGGGCGAGGCTCAAACCTAGGTGACCACAGAAATTCCTCTTCCTGGACCCAGTCAAGTGCAACAGGGCTCAGCTGGAAGTGAAAGCAAAAGTTAATAAGAAAGCCACACTGTATACCTAATGAATTTTTAAAATCAATTATGAAATAGTCACATTGATCATTTAATATCTTGAAACCTTTACTAATTAATTTTATTAAAAAAAATTCTCATAGTCTGCTAACCCCATAAATAATGTGTTTTAAATTTGTTTTCAAAGGCAACAGTAAGCTGTGTGTGTGTGTATGTGTGTGGTTCGGCCTCGCCATTCCAAATAATCTGCTCTGTATTTGAATGAGGTCCCCTTGCCTATTCACAGAAGAGCTGTCCATTTGCAATGTCAATGTCAGGCCTCCTGTCCAGGTGAGTGACAGCAGTGAAGCAGGTGCTCAGTGTGTCTGACTGTCCTGGGCCAGGTGGGTGCCTCCTCTAGAGATACTGCTTGAAATTGCCACCCACTCAGTGGCAACTCTCCTCATGAGTTAGTGGCCAATGACTCCAACAAGTGGCCCAAAGACAGAGGGACGATGTGAATGCAGCCATCCTGAACCCCAGAGGGCAAAGAGAGCCAGGAATCAGAGCTGTGAGGCCCAGTTAGTGAGGGATGCCAAGGCAGTTCCCAAATGCCAGGCTACCCGGAGAAGCTGGCAGTGGTCCTGCGGACAGTGAAGTGCTATTGTCTCTTAAGCCAGTGACATGGGAACGAATCAATAGAAAGGGGCTTGGCAAGGCCCATAAAGTAAACTGCTGAGCCATTTTAAGTTCGGCCAAGTACATCCCTGGGTTCTGCTTTGGGCACCCCGTTTGGAGAATGACGTAGAGATCCTGGAAGGAGGCCAGCGGGAGGCAGCGATCGCTTGGGAGTGCTGAAAGGCAGGATTAAAGGCACTGGAGGTATTTCGCCTCTTGGAGGGGAAGGGGCAGCAGGGCTGCGATGTGGAGAGACAGGAAGGACTTAGTGATTACCCACTTTCAAGTTTGCAGAGGGATTTTGTAAGTACGTCACCAGACTTATTTCCAAGGAAGATAATGGTGGGGTTCCCACTTCCACCACCCCTCCCCCTCAAGCAGGAGAGAATTAAGTAAGACCTGAGAAGGGCGATTGGAGGTAAAGGTCAATTTCCCAGCTGAAGGTACCGCACAGACCCAAGAGACTGCTGTCTTCTGAACAGCCTTCACTGCAGACGAAGACTCGGTCTGATCTGATGATTTTTTTTTTTTTAATCAAACCTTTTTCATTTCTCATGGTCAAATACAGCTACATAAATTTGTATTTTTAAATGAAGTAAGTTTTTCCCCCCAATTATAGGCTTATTGAAGGTAATTAGGGAAAAAAACAGGAAAGTATAATAAAGCAGAAAAAAACCTGAGATAATCACTGTTAAAGATTCCTTCTAGTCTTTCTTTTCTGGACATGTGATTATATAGAATTATTCTATAAAGGTTTGTACCTTGATTTTTTAAAAACTGCTTTCAAATTATCTTTCCATGTCATGAAAAACGTCAACCCTTTTCCCACATTAAATAATGTATTTTTTTTCTTTTTCAAATTACCAAACGAAATACAAAGTAATACAACATTTCAGAATGATCCAGGAGGAAAAAGTAAAGACACCACACCTTCCATCAACCCACCCCTGAGGACAATCGCTGTGAATGGTTTGGAGCACGTTCCATGAGCCAAAGCATTTTTGACGGCTCTGTAAAATCCCTTTGAGTGGATGTACCACATGTTGCTTTCCCTACCCCATTATGAAACATTTATGTTTTCAGTTTTCCACTGAATTTTGGTCTTACTCACTGTTTATTTGTTCACCTGTTAAGCGTCATGCGCACTGTTCTAGGTCATGACAGTTTGCAGGTGACAGAACACATGAGAACCCATGACGTGGAGAGCTTACAATTTAATAAAGGAAACTGGAGCATAAACAGGGGAAGCTCAGAGTGTGTCAGACGGAGGTAAGGGCCGTGGAGAATCTTCGCGGAGAGTGCCAGGTGGGGCCGAGGGCAGGGGCCACCCTGCTTGTTCTTAGGCCCGAGCATGGACTATGAGCTGATAACCAAGGCCGATGCCCACGTCCGTCCTGTGAAGGCCTTACACCTTCTTCCTGGGACATTTATGGATCTCTGAGGCCTGACCTCAACCTCTTTTTTTTCCCCATCTCTGTGAGACTTGAGTCTGGAAAATTCTACCTCAGGCTTTTCCCTCCATGTGAAAACGTCCCAAGAATGAAAATTAACATCGGCCTTTCACTTTGCCTGTTTTCTCACCCGCATTGAATGTATCCCACTTAAAATCACTCAGTGTTTCACTGAAAATCACCAGAAAAAAGCACGTCAAAGCACTTCAAACCCTGTCAATTCGATACTTTTCAACAACGAAAAATTATTTTAAAGCAGTAAGTGGTATAAGACAAAGCTGCATAAAGAAAAGCTGTCTCCACCACCCGCCCCCACTCACTCCTCCCCAGGGCAGGAGGCCTCCCATACGATGCTGCGCATCAAGCCGCCTCCTAACACGCACGTACCCAGAGGTTCGTTTCCTTTGCTGTTTTCGTGCGGATGGAATCCTAATCTGGACGTGTCTTCTCTACCTATCTTGCCCTGAATGCTCTATTGGCTCTCCAAGTCAATGAAGCTGAATCTACCTTAATTGTTTTGAAGTTTACATGCACCCACACACATGTAATTTGCATCTTTCAGATAATATTACATATGCTGATTTTTAGTGCAGCCTTTTTAAAAAAAAAAAAAACAAACCTGACTTCTCCCTACTATTCTCCTAGGCCCTACCTCCAACTCATGCTAGCAACCTGATTGGTGTCCTTCTATAGAAACACATGTACAAGGTACACACACATATTATAGGCACCTTGGCATCTCACTTTTCTTACCACTTTGTCGTGGAAATCCCTCCCCCCCCCCAAATCTCATAATGAAGCTTTCAGTCACTCCTAGTGGACATGAACCCTAATTCATTTGGCCATTCTTCTATTGATGGGAATTTATTTAATTTTTAATTTTGGCTACCATGAACATCCTGAAGTGTTTAAATGTAGATCTGTATCTTTAGTTAATTGTGCTTTTATTTCTATGGACTAGAATCCCAGAAGTGAGAATTCTGAGACTTTGGGATAACGTAAGGCTTCAAAGGAAAAATATTAGAGAAGGAAAAAAAGTGTTGATTGTAATGTAAGCCCCATGCTCGGAGCTTCTGAGGTTGGGACGTTTTCCTTGATTTGATTATTTGACCCTTCTTCCTAAATGGTTAGTATTGCTTCTGCCTCCTATAGACAGTTAGCGATGGGGCCTCACAACTACTCAGATTCTCCCCAAGGCCAGTATAGGAGAAAAAATACTGACATAGTGGCAGGGGCCTCTTACTAGCTTTGTGACCTTGGAAAGTCGCCCGGCCTCACTGCTCATCTCATTCTCCCCCTCTACAAAGGAACCTGACCAGTCTGGTGCAAAAGGCTGGTGGGGATCCCCACAATGAGGCGAAGGTTTGGAAAGGAGTGAGCACCACTCTTTAGTAAGGCTGGACACTGTTCACACCAGTGTGAACTTGAACTTGCTTTTGGAGGTCTTGGTGGGAGTTCAGCCACAACCCAGCCTTTCTCCCTTTCAGTACCCTCTGCTATGGCCTTATGAGGATGTTTAGCTTCACTAAAGTTACTGCTTGGAACATTGGTTTCTTCCTTTCCTTGTTGAAAAAATTACTGCAATTGAACAGAACAACCACCTTCCATTTCAGCATTAACAAATGAATGAGTCATGATGAATGAGAAGGAGGAAAAACCATAAATGCTTAGGGTGGTTTAGAAAAAAAAAATCTTTGAAATAGGCTGATACAATCTCTACCCATTCATTTGGCCAAGTTGTTCATTAACCGAGGAGCTGGACCAAGATGAGCCGGGGGTGGAACAGGCTGAGGTCAGGGCAAGAATAATGTGCTGACGTCTGGCGTGACACATCAGCCCGTGTCCTGGCGCCTGCACTGTGAGACAAGCCATTGTTTTTTCACTCTGTTGTTGGTTTTCTAACCTGGAGGAAAGGAGTGGGGACAGATGCAGTATGAGGCACATTGGCTTCCGAGCCACTCGAGGAAGGCTTAGGGCCACTGAGAGGAGGAGGGGTCCCACACAGTCGACTCGTGGACATAGTCTCTCTGTGTTTATAAAAGTCTCAGTGACACCACAGGACTTCATGGGAAGAACTGGGATATGTTAGGGGACCTACCTGATCCCTGGCCATGGCTTTGCCACCCCAAATAGCTTGAGGACCTTCATGGGGGTATCTCATTTCTCATATCTCATTTCTCTGGGCCTCGGTTTACCCAATTAGAAACTAAGGCCATCAGACTAGATGAATTCCAAAGCCAGCTATGAAACTCGAGCATTTTTTTTAACTAAAAAGAACATTTTTTTAATATAACAAAAGAAACCATGTTTCTTATAGAGAAAACAGAAAATATAAACAGACCAAAGAAAGAAAATTGAACAAAATAATAAATCTAATATCACAGTACTGTAATTGAATCAAACAAATTAAATGTGAAGTCACATTACTGAGCAGCAAACATTATTAATCAACTCGTGTGTATCCATGTAGGTTTTTAAAATAGGCATCTTTATCTTTTAGTATTTCTATATAAAATTTGTACTTCTAGTTAACAAAGGATCATTTTGGAGGTATAGCATTGTGATATGCCTATTCGTAATTTAGCATGACACATGAATGTCTTCGTGTACACAATGAAATTCTTTTCATGTCCCTATCAACTTTGTTTCAAATGCCAGCCTAGCTCCTCAACATATGGTTGTTCCAAATTTTATTAGTGCTGGATACTTAAGATGTATTGCATCTTTCATTATTATAAATAATGCTATAAAGTATATCCTGGTAATTACCTCTTCACATACATCCTAAAAGTATGTCCTTAAATAGGATGCTTAGAAAAGTATGAATGGGCAGTGTGTACTGAGAGCAGAGAGCAGAGGCCAAGCCAGGTCCAATGTGGTTTTTTTTGGGTGGGGAGAGTGAGGGGCAGGAGAGGAGGAGTGTCTGAGCCGAAGCACTAACCATGATCTTGTTGAAGGGCGTCTCTTCCCTGGGCGTTGACTGATCCGTAGAGCAGACAGGGGCTTGGGCGGCTGGATAAGTGTCCACCTGGAGTGTCTGCCATGTAGCGAAGGGGCTGTGGGATGAGAGAATTTTAAGTACCCTGACCATGCAAAGGCTTTTCAGGGATGTGCATGGAGTAGCTGGCATTGTTGGGCAGGAGGTGAATAATCCTATATTGTCAGGAAATCAGGAAAACGTCCTGTGATAGCGATCACTGCTCAGCTATTCCCCGAGGAAAGAACCGCGGGCTTCTCCTTCACTGACTCCCGGAATGCCGTTCCACTGCCCTCCTTATGAAAGAGCAAGAACAAAAGTTGAGGTATCATAAACAAGTGCCCGCAAGATTACTGCGATAATATGTCAAGTGCATTTGAGTTCCTTCATGAATTAAAACATGTAAGATGAGAAGGGGGCCAACGGCTCTGATAACTCAGCAGTACGGCCTGTGCTGTGATTCAGAGGGAGC
Organism: Eonycteris spelaea; assembly: GCA_003508835.1. NCBI lineage: Eukaryota > Metazoa > Chordata > Mammalia > Chiroptera > Pteropodidae > Eonycteris > Eonycteris spelaea. The sequence continues at coordinate 7,970,638 of PUFA01000004.1, read as the reverse complement.
CTCTCTGTACCCATTTCACAGATGGGTGCCTTTGGGACGCACAGGTCCAAGTGATGGGTCCAACTCCACGCAAGATTGCTACAGCAGAACTGTAAATCCATCCCAGGTCCATGGATGACCATCCTCGTCTTACTGGCTTTGCTGCAGAAAGGTTGGAATGAGGTAATGTCTCAGAACATCCTTTGTAAGCTATAAAATATTATATGTCTATGTGGGAGAGTACTATGACTTATAAAGCTAAGTTACAGCAAATTTTAAATGAAAAGCTCAAATGGCCAAGATGTAGAATGCTAACTTTTCCTATTCATTTTTCCTAATGGATCAATAAGAATCAAGAACATGTATGGAATTCTGCTATGGGATCTATGTGCTTCTATGATGTTAACCCATTTAATCCTCGCAAAAACTTTGAGATAGGTGCTATGATTATTCCCATCTTACAGATGAGGAAATTGGGTACAGAGAGGTTGAAAACTCGGCACCAAATCCCAGCATCTATACATTCTGTCCACGGGCTCTTGTTGCCTGCGAGGCATTTGTAAATCGCATAAAAAGGTACTTATGCCCAGAAAAAGAAGTTTTGAATTCGACCTGACCACTGATGGTCCTTCGATAACTCTGGGCCAACCCAGAGACTGGCTCCCTTGTTCTGCCAGCTCAGGGCTGACCATCCCAGCTGGGGACCCTCTGGGGTCTCTTCTGGAGCAGAAAGGGTTAAGCTGACCCACGACCTGGAGGACCCTGAGATGTTTTCCTTCTGTGCCACATATGTAGATGGGCTCTGAAGACGACCATCTCTCTGCATTGGAAATCATGAATGTTTATGAAGCCGATCCAGAATTCCCAGAATTCAGTTGGGTGCACTTTGCAGACCCTAAAATGCTGTCACCATGGACGGCTTCATTGCTTGCACCTGCTAAAACATTTGAGGCATTTGAGAAGCAGTGAAACACATTTGCTTTTCATTTTATCTGACTTTGGAAACCTTTGAAGTGTTTAATAGTAGAGCCCAGGAAAGATCCCCGCCTCTTAATCATTTACTCGTAAGGCGCATTCTCGGCTGGTAGCCTGTCAAGCAGAAACTGACCTGAGCCCAGTTTTATTAAGTGTCACATGCCCAGTCACTGTTCATTAAAGGTGTTTTAAGGTTTGAATTATGTAATTTATGAGAAAAAGAAATAAAAATTCCATTGTTTTATTAATCTGCAGCCCAGGATCTCTTGCTCATAACAAACTTGAAGGAAAGTTGGGCAAAAGGACACGGGTGAGGAGGGGGTGACTGGGGGTGGCCTCCCGTTCCAGCCTCCTTCGGCCACTGGCCCTCCCACTCCACTCCATTCAACCCCAGGCAGGAGCCAGGCAGTGGGCAGAGCCCTGGGAAGGGACCCATCCCAACCTGTCCTCTCCGCTTCCCTGAGGTCCATGTGACAGAGCAGCCGCCTTCCTCCTCCCCTCCCCACTCTCCGCCTCTTTCCCAGAAAGGCCTAAGACAAACAAACAGCAGGAAAAAGCATTCCTAGAGTGACCCGGGGTGACCATGTGAGTCACCATCATTGAGAGCTAATGTGCCTGCCTCTCAGGAGAGCTGGGAGCAGGCGGGGTGCCGGGCGCTGGGCCACCTGCTCTATGTAGATCATCTTACTGGAGCCTCACCTTACCTGAAAGGAAGTGGTGACCATCCCCATTTTATAGAAGAAACTGGCACCAAGTTCAGGCCCCAGGACTGCCCTTGTCCTTCCTCTTGGGTGCTGAGGGCATCTTTTAGCCCCTTCTTAGAATCCTGCTGCCGGGTGTGCCAGGAGGTATGGATGGACTAGACCAGGAGTGTGTGCCTTATCTGGACTTGAGCTCTGCAGAGGCCCAGCAGGCCCCCAGCAGGGTTAGCAACCTTCAAGAAGGACATTTCCCTCCCACAGATTCTCCATGTAATGTCAGAGCATTCACAAGCCCAAGTCCACCAGAGGCTTTGCATAAGGGCTGCTCCCAGCTGGGTGTCTCTCATCTGACACAGTGGGACTCCCCACCTCCTCTCCAGGCCTCCATTCTCCTTCCCAGCTTGCAAACAAAGGTGGAGCAGCCAGCCGTGCCTGCCCTGTGGTGAGGTGGCCTTAAAATCCTCCAGCAGTTGCTGGCTTAGATGGGTCCCTTTCTGACCAGCACAATAAAACACCAACAGGGGAAAAGTCACTTTCCAAAATGTGGATGGTCCAGCACATTTAGACCGTGGTTAGGAGTTGAAAGCTGGTGCCGTTGAAAGTATTTCTCACCCTCCATGTACCCTCCACTTTCCTGCACACCACACAGGGAGAATTACAAACTTGATCTTGAGTACTTTCTTAAGCAAGTGACTCATGTGTTACAGGTGCAAAGTGGCACCAGGCTTTTCCCCTTTGGCTCAAGTTTGCGAGTTTTTATTGCTGAGAAGGGATCTCAGGTGTGAAGGCTTTGCTAAGACACGGAGCAGAGTTTTGAGAACAGAAGCCCTCTAAAGTCAGGGTGGGGGCAGGGCACGGCCAGAGCTAAATGAACTCCTGTTTAGGAAGCGCCACGTTTCCAGCCAACCCCTGTTTGCAAGAGGTGAGGTGATGGTCCAGGTTTTGCAAATCGATGTCAATCATTAACCTGCTTAATTTTGAATTACCAATTCAAACGATATTTCAATTGACTTGCTGGCTGCTGGTGATCTGGACTGGAAGAACAGATGCGTTTAATCTGCCAGCCCAGTTTTCCTGAGCAGCAAACCCACAGACCTCTGCAGGCCAGAGGATGCTGGTGTCTCTTGGTGCCTTGAAGTAGCTCTGAGCCGCTTGTCCCAATGCTGAGAGCGCTTTGCATAGAGTTTCCAGGAGTCATCACAAATCTATCAACTCATTAATTCTGCACAGTTTTCAGCATTGTGCTAGACACTGGAAAACAGAGATGGGTAAGTTACTTCAGCCAGCCAGGGAGGCCAGTAAACAGTACTTTCGGCACACAGAGTTTGGTACATGTTTGGGTGGGGAAGAACAGGCAGCTGTAGGTGATTTGAGGAGGTGCATCAGGGAAGACTTCCCAGAGGAGGCGATACCTAAGCTGAGACCTGAAGCTGGAGGAGGAGTTCTCTGGGCCATGGGAAGAAAAGCAAAGGCGAGCTCAGCAGAACCTTCTGTGCCCTGGGAAGGAGTATGGCATTTGTTCCGAGGGGAATGGAGGCCATGGACTGGTTTTAAGAAGGGGTGGATAACATGAGTAGATTCATGTTCTAGAAAGCCAGGTGTGGAGAGCGGAGCGAGGGGCGTAGGAAGAGAAGCATGGAAACCAGGCAGGTGTGACCAGCCTCACGTGACTAAGAGGCTGGCTAGGGGGCAGAGCTTGACCTGGGCAGATGTGCTGCCAGGGAGCATTGGGGAGATTGTGCCAGGGGACCTGGCTCTGGGACGTGACAGGCCCTTCTGAGGACCACCGAGGGCAGGGCCCTCCTGGCATCTGTCTGAGCCTGAGCCCACTGAGGCGGGAACTCTCGGAGACAGTCACAGGGAAAGGAGGGCACAAAGGACAGGTGGACGGGGTGCTGCTTTTTCAAGCACGATAAGATTTCATTAAACCGCTGGAGTTGGATGGCTTGGGGGATGGAAAATTGAGGAAAGAACTTCTCTTGGATTCTAGACGTACATCAGGAAGGACCTGCCCACGGACGGTTGTGCGGCTCAGCTCACAACCAGGTCGCCATGGCGGGTGGCCCTGCATGGCATGAACTTCTGTCAGCCATCAAGATGTCTTGGCTGAGGGATGGAGACCATTATTTTCTCTCAGGGAATGCGTGAGGTAGGCACTGGTACCATAGGTACTCACTATACCCAGTGAGATGCTCAGCCGTTTCTTTCAAAAAAAGGTGTTAAATGTAAACATTGCCGCGCAACCATTACCGTTTTTAAATTAATTGGACATTTAGTATGCGCTGGCTCTGGTGCACACTTTCACGTGTTAGCTCGTTTACGTCCCATCCCTGAGAAGTGGGCGTCATTATGTCCATTTTCCCGGATGGGACAATTGAGGCTGAGAGAGAGTAAATCATCGGCACAAGGTCACATGACTGATGTGTGGAAGAGCCGGGAATTGTCAAAGCGTGACAGGTAAATCTGGCCACGGCGAGACACTCTGAGGGTGGAGGGGGCACTGGCGATGGGGGCTGGAGCATCGTCCGGCTCTGCAGTGGTGTGCAGTGACGTGAGCTCCTGGGAGAAGCAGTTCCCCTGAGCAGCTGGGTGCTCCCCAGATCTTCTCTGGCCCCTCGCTTTACGTGCCGTTGACCAGGAAGGCACTGTCCGTCAGTTTGAGTAGCACGTTTCTGATTTCTGCCCATCCTCCCACCATTCTGTCAGTGATGCTCACTTAGATGAATCCATTTATCAACCTTTTTCAAGGCACTGAATGCGGCACTGCCTATGGAAAAGCCTGGGAGAGGGGAGGGAAGGGGAGGGGAGAGGAGAGGTTCACCTAGCCTGGCCCGCCCTCCAACCACCTCTCCTGCAGAGTGAGGGGCCAGGTGAACGGGAGGGGCCCATCGAGTCTGGAGATGCTAGGGGTTAGCAGCATGGACATGGCATATTTTGACTCTAGTGCCATCGTTGGCCCTACCTAGATTCCCTGGGTCGTGGGGATGGCAGGCTGTCGATGGCAAATGTCGACCCAAGAGAAGCTGAGAGAAACAGGGGAGTTTTGCCTGTCATTCAGCTGGCACGAATCAAAACGGTCTTACACCATCTCTGAAAAGTTGACACTTGGCATCCTTTTAAATCATGCACTACCCAAACAGACCACTTTGCCCTGATTTCATGGTGCGATTTAGGGGTGAAGTGGGAGTACTTAGCCTCAGTTCTGGGCTGGGCCCTTTAGTGGACGCCTTGGTTATTTCACTCACCTGTCCTGGCCACCCTGTGGGAAAGCGAATATAATCCACATTTTACGAAGCAGAACTCTGAGACTCACAGATTCAACATGAAGTCCAACATCTCAGCAGGGGAGTTTGGCACTCACTTATTTCTGACTCATTTCAAGGGATGCCCTTTCCATGTGCCCGTGGGGGCCTCGAACAAAAGGGAGGGTTTGGGCAGATAGAGGTCATTTCAGGTTGGTTAGCAAAATTGCTGTCATTTTAGATGGATCTCGTTATTCATAAAAGCAGTGCCTACTTTCTAACGCCAGTTCATGAGGTAATTCCAGGATGGCCCAGTTTGAAGTTTAACCTACCACCACTGAGATTTTTGTCCAAAGGTGGCACTTATTCTGGGCGGGGAAATGAAGCAAACATGAACACCCTACGTGCCCCCCTTTGAGAGGACAGGTGCTGGCTCGCTGGGAGGGAGCTGGATTCGGTGTCATGGGAATTAGCTCTGAGTTGCCACCCGCATGCTGGGGGAGCACAGGGGCTCAAGCCAGGTGTCCGTTCCCTGAGGCGGAGAGGTGACGTGATGGATGAGACAGGGTGGCATGGGCCATCCCTCCAGGCTGCCCTGGCCTTTCCCAAATGACCCCCGTGGAGCAATTCTAATTCAGTGACTCTCCAACTGCAGTCCATAGACATAGTTAGGAAGCCTACATCTCACGCACACTTAAAAAAAAATCATGTCTTATTTCAATATATTAGCTCTTCCAACTCTGAGTAAAGCCTGGCTTCAGAAAATAGAAAACCCAGCCCGGGTGGCGTGGCTGCCAAGCAGTGGGGTGCAGCAGGGTCCCTGGGGACCCAGCCCCACGTTAAATGGGAGTCATTTCCTGACTCAGCCCCGATTGTCTCGGGGTGGCTTCCGGAATATTGCTGAGCTTCCGGTCTGACTGCTTCCGTCGGGAACATCAGACATGTGCTTCCACTTTCATGTGCGCTGTTATATACGTAGGACTTGGGGAGCCTAGTGCACCCGGGACCTGCAGCCTCCGCAGCTGCCGTAGGAGTCTGGCTGGACACAGGCTGCTGGGTTCGCCATCAGCAGCAGTGGAAATAGAGTAGCGGTCACCCCCAGCGTTGACCGAAGTCTTGCCATACAATGTTACCTCATTTTATCCTCCCCCAGAGAGGATGGGGCTGTTATCATCACCCCCTTTCATGCCTGAGGCTTGAACAGGTCAAGTGACCTGCCCACGATTCTCTACACAACCACTTCTGACTTCAAACTATCACAGAAAGGGTTCAGTGAATACCTACTGTGTGCCGATGCTTTTTCCAGGTGTATTTGGGGAGAACATGTCTGATCTCTAGAATCTTGAAGTCCAAACAACCGCCACTATTCCCATGTGGCTACTGAGCCCTTGAAATGTGGTTTGTCCTCGCTGAGCTGGACGGCTAACGTCAAACACACTGATCTCAAAGACGTAGCATAAGGCAGACTGCAAAACGTTTCCTTAATATTTGTATATTGTGTCGATAAGATTTTACATCTTTTGGGTTAAATAAAATATATTATTACAATGAAGGTTACCTATGTCTTTTTACGTTTGTAAACGTGGGACGAGAAGATTCCAAATAGCATCCATGTCTCTTGTTCTCTTTCTACCAACGGTGCTGCCCTGGGCTCTGCTACCCATGCAGACACCCGTTTGGCCCTTGATCTTGGGCTGGCTCAGCCAGTCCTGGTCTCCAGGCTTCTCTTCTCATGGTGATGATGAATCCTGGGGCGAAGGGCTGGGCGTGTTCTTCTGCCCCTAATCACAGCAGGCAGCGGGCTGCGCCCACGGAAGAAACTTTAGAAGCAGTGTTGGTTCTGGTTATTGGTGGGAGTTATGTTCTGTACCCTTGCCTCAGACAATGAACTAGCGTTGCTGAACCTTTGCTCCGAGGGGAAATACTGGGTTAGGTTCTTACGGGCCACTTCTTAACGTTTTTGCCAGTTGATCCAAAACATGATGTTGCTTAATGGGTGTTTCTGTTTGAAGACAGCGTATTTAATATGCATCTTGTCGATTCACTAATGTGGAACTCACAGCCCACAGCACTGCAACTCATGCCTGAGTGAAACTTATCTAATACTTGGTAAGGCTCATCACAGCCTCCTTGAGTTTAGGGATGCCAGAACCATACGATGCTTGGGGCCATTTTAAACAGTGACATCACCAACAGCAAGCAGAAAAAAGTGAAAAATATGGCACTAAATATACCACAAAAAGGACGCTTATGAACCTGTGTGTCAAGTGATTCAAATTATTCGCCACTTGACGCATGTCTTGGAATGACCACAAAAGCACTATGCATACATTTTAATGAGTAGGTAAATTTTTATACAGAATCCACAAAGAATGAGGGTCAACTGTACTTACTAACTGAGGTCAGTCCTGCTTCCCATGTCCCACTGGGCCGCCTGGCACTTTGCTCTGAAAACTTGCCCTGAGATTCCTGGGGTGTCCACTTCCTGTCACCATGATTCCCCGTACTAGAGCAGCAGACCACAAGGTGGATGAAGCCTTGGCCTTGGGAGAGAGGATGAGCAACTGGGGTCAGCCCTGGGCTGGCTTTGTAACTCATCCGACCTGGGCAGGATGTTTCAGCTCTTCAAGCCTCAGCTATCCGATCTGTAAAGTGTGTGTGGGGGGGGGCAGGGAAGGGGAGGGGAGTGTCACAGCTCCTTGTCTCCCTGCCTCGCGAATGCTGCTGTGAAGATCTCGTGAGAGGATGCACGCAAAAGTGCTTTGGAAGCAGTAAATAACACAGAGACGTTCGGAATTCACACGCTCTCTCCGTACACTGTGAGCTGGGGAAGGCCCGGCTTGTCAGTGCTCAGGTGTTGAGCACACGGGCTCTGGACCCAGCCTCCCTGGGTTTGAATCCCGGTCCCGGCATGTCCGCATGCGCTTGCGTGTAAAACCCCCGCTGTGACGTGGCGAGAATACTAACAGTATTCAGCTGGGGAGGTGTCGAGGGTCAGTGAGACAATTCAGGTAGAGCTCTTTGCACGGGACCCAGACAAAGAGAACACCCGAGGCGTGGTGGCCGTTCTTACCATAAGAGTGACTGTGGCCTTCGTCTGGGCTGGGAGGTAGGGGAAGTCGCGTGAGCCTCAAGTTCTTCATCTTTAAAGCTGGGTAATAGCACCTCCTTCGGATAGTGGGGTGAGGAATAAATTACCCCAGCACCAAAACTAGGCACATAAATACGTCAGTGCTCCTCTCTCTCCTCTCTAGTTGAATCCTCTGGACCTTGTATTTCCTCATGTGTTAGGGGAATAGAAGCACCTGCTCAGCTAGGTGGTTTGTGTGATGGGATGGGGTAACTTACCGAGGGCATCAAGCATGGTGCCCGCACCTGGGATGGCAGTCGAGGTTACGGTAAGTCCATCCGTCCTTCCTCCCATCTCCCTCCAAGTGGGTCCAACAAACAGCTGGGCAGAAGCAAACACAAGCGAGTAACCGACCCGCGGAGAGCATGCATTTCAGGAAGGCCAGCCTCACTGATCCCCAGGAGAAAGCGTGGCTTAGGAGAGGGGTTGGGGGCAGTGGCTGCAGTGGGTCACCCCTGGGCTGAGGAATTTGACTCTCTGGAGAGCGTCAGATGAAAACATCTGAGCTGACCTGGGACAGACCCGCTGGGTTGGGGGAGCTGGCGGGGGTGCGTCAGGGGGTCATTTGTCTTTGGCCTCAGGAGATGATGAACTCCGGGCCTCCTGAGCAATGGGGTTGGGGACAGGGAGGGATGTCCCATGCTCCTTCTGCTTTCCCTCACATAGCTTCTAAGGAAATTCCACTGCATTGTATTTACAAGGCATCCCCAACTGTCAGCTTCCTGGAACACAATGTATTTAATAAAAAGCCATTAAGCCTTGTAAAGCTGTCAGAAATCTAAATGACACTTGTAATAAAATCTTGTCGGTGACCTGTTCCGGTTAATCAGGTCCAGTGACATCATCACCCTCGGATCTGTCTGATACCCAGGGCGCTAGGTATATTTAGACAGCTTTATGATCCACGCGGATTTGAGTTATTAAAATTGTACAGTTTTGCAAGGAATTTGGGATTTAATAAAGCAGCGGAAAAACTACAAAAGGAGCAATAACCTTCCAAAAAGCCAATCCTCCTGTGTGCCGGGGCGGTGTGCTCAGGCTAGTCACCAGGCAGCCCTGATGCCAGCCACCCAGACCGCGTTTTTATGTATCCACCATGTGTATATCTGCAAGACGGGTGAATGTATTACATTGTATCCAATGACTTCGAGGTGGTGAATCGTGCTTAAATGTAAAGATATATGGTTATATTCAGATTACAAGAAGATATTATCACCAATTGCATATTGGCTCTAACAAGCCTCTTTGGGGCAAATACAATTGCTAGATTGTAAGTATTGTTGGCCCAGCTCACCACCTGGGTAGTTTCTGGAGCTCTAGTCCTTGTTAGGTACAATTTTACTCATCTTGAACTACAAAAGCCAGGCTTCATGTAACAATCAGGATGAGACAGACGGACAGACATGGACAAGGGGTATCCATTTGCTCAATAATCTATAAATTTAGACTAATGGGGCAGATATCGAAAAAAAAATGTGTTGGATACAGGTAAATAAATCATACCTGGTCTCCTGGCATAAGCTGGCACAGCGTTCCTGATATTTCAGCCAAATTATTCCATTTGTTTCTGAAGATATTTTAATCCCACATGACCTCAAACTTCCCGTGAACCAGGGCCTGGACCCAAGGCCGCCCACGGCCTTTGCAATAAATCCGTTGTCTCCCTTCTCGGCCCTCAACCCGGGCCCATAGATCACCTCTCCCTGCATCTTGGTTCAATTACTCAATTAACTGCAGTAAAGTTCTTGTAGGTTTTGCAGATGTTGCTTTATTATCAAGGCCTCAGACGAACAGGAGAGTTCAGGAGCCGAGGTTATAGGAAGGTTGATGGGGGAAGGGCCAGGATGGGGCACAGAGGATATTCCCAGCAACCACTGGGGCTGAAGACTGGAAAGGGGCATTGATCCCCCCCCACACTCCCCTGTGCTGTTAAATGCCCTTCGCCACTTGGGGAATTTGTGATGTTATCTTGCTGAGAAACTGCTTGAGAGAAGTAGGTATTCCACCTTCCGATGAGATAATGCTGTGATTAACAGATGCTTAATTGGGCCATTTATCAAAAACAGGACCTGCCTCCAAGTCAGTGGGCTAAGTAAATTATTGCCCACCCTGCAGGTGTTGGACTGGCAGATCTATTACTCTTCTTGAAATGGTCTTCAGAAGATTTTATATGAAAAGATGATTTATTTCCAAAAGGAATTCTATTGTGCTCTTATTTATCCAGAATGCAGCAGGGTTCTGCCCAGACTCTCTTCCTTCGTGCACAAAAGAGGATTGTTGGAAATTAGAGTCACAGAGACAATCAGAGCCGGAAGGATGCAGAGTCACAGAGACAATCAGAGCCTGGCCATTTTGCAGATAGCAACACTGAGGCTTGAACAGACTGTGTCAAGTTATACAGCCACTTAGGAAATTGGCAAAGGTGTTCCTTTCGTGTGTGTGTGTGTGTGTGTGTGTGTGTGTGTGTGTGTGTGTGTGGTTTCTCTACTGATGTAATAGAATTTCTAAAAAGCAAGAATTTAATTCTGAAAGGCATTTTTATACTTTAAAAGTGAGGTTTCTCAACCTTAGCCTGATCGTCATGTTGCACCAGATCATTTTGTCATGGGGTCTGTCCTATGCATTGAAGGATGTTTCGCAGCATCTCTGGTTTCTACCTAGTAGGTGCCAGTAGCATCCTCCCTCCCAGTTAAGACAACCCAAAATGCCTCCAGACATTGCAAATGTCCCCCAGGAGTCCAAATTGTCCCTGGTTGAGAACCATCATCATCATCATCATCATCATCATCAGGCGATTAATAATACAAATAACAGCAGTAACATTTACTGAGTGTTAGAAATGGCTAAATGCTTTATATACGTTCTCTCACTTAATCCTCACAATGACTCGATTATGTGTGTGGATATTGTTATTACTTCATTTTACAGGTGAGAAAGTCTAGGCTCGTGGAGGTTAAGGTTTGCCCAAGTTTACGCAGCCGGCAAGTGCCAGATGTGGGGCTGCTGTCCACACCACTAAACAGAGGATAAGGCTGCTACATTTGGATTTGTTATGAAGTGACCAAACTGTACAATTTCATTTCCTGTTGTGCCTAAGTAGTGAACTTGTTTTTAAGACTCCGTTAGGATAATAAGTCTGCTTGTTTTTACATGAAAGGGAAAACGAAAGCACCACGTGGCTTCTCAGTGGGATGCACGGGTTTCTTGATAGATTGGGGGGTAGGTAGCGTCGCTCTGGCATCCAGAGGAAGCGCGAGGCGAGTCCGCATCATGGATGAAAGCGCCCAAGACGGCAAGCACACGACAGAGTTAGGAGCAGCTCAACAGCTGTATTTCACTGAGCAAATATCTCTTCCCGGTCTTCTTCGTAGGTTGAGGCAGATTGCTTCCCTAGACCTGGGATCTGTTGGGTACCTGGGCTAGAAAGTCCCCAGGTGAAAAATGATGAAAGTCGTGGCTCCAAAAGTTGAGTGGGTTTCTTGGCAGGAAATAAATCTGTGTCAAACAGTGATTCGAGGCAAGATACTGCCACGTGGGGAATTAGGGATATTAGTGTCTGCAAGTTTTTCCGAGAGGCTCTGGCATAGAACTTAGGGGTGAAATAAAAGAATGTCTTTTATGAGTGTAAATAAAGCCCATGTCCCCAGCCTTGGATAGTTTAATATCAGAATTGTCCCACCCGTAGCAACTGCTCTAGACTTTATGGCCTAATCCTTGGATTAATTTGATTTTACCACTTTTATTTCCTCTTCACTCTGATTTCTTCATCTATTTCATTCTGTTTTGAACTATGTATGTATGTATGTGTTTGTGCATATATTTGTATGTATATATGATATATATATCTCACATATATACAACACGCTCTCTCTATATTTAAGAGTAAGTCATGCCAAATCCTTCTTAAGGAGACAGGCATAAATAAGAAAACTGCAATAATATAAGAGTTCGAATGGCTAGGTTTGACTATGGACTTTTAGAGGACTGGAAATCACTATGGAATTCCCCCGTTTTTTAAGGAGAGACTTTCCCAACCTTCACACCAGTATTTGCGCAGGCTGCGACTGCTCTCTGCTCACTGCTGCCAGAGCAAGTGCAAGTCACGGTGACTCCCCAAGCCACACTGCTGGACAGGCAGGGTTGTTAGGCCGTTTATTTACTTCCTTCCACCTATTTTGTGTTTTTCATTCCAGCAAGACTCCGTGTCTTTCAAGTGAGCCTATACGTAAACATACCGCCAACCGCGGAGTGGTTTTAAAAACTCAGGCTCTGTTGTCTTTTCTCATCTAATCATTTACTACAGTTTTTCTCTCCAAGCTAAGAAGTGCAGGGAATTCTCAGATGAATTATAGTGGGCTCCAGATTCCAAGACAGAGAGAGAGAGAGACAGAGAAAGACAGAGAGAGACAGAGAGACAGACAGACAGAGAGACAGAGATAGAGACAGATAGATACAAGGGAGACATCTTATTTAAGATTATGTTTTCTGCCCAAGGTACACGCTTTCTTCATTATGTGGAGAAGGATGGTGGTACGTGTGCCCTGGTAACACGTGGAGAGCACCCTTAACTTCCCCCCTCACTGTCCTGAGACCCTTATAAGGTATTTAGCCCACAAGGAAGAGGAAACTAAGAGAGATTAAGGGCTTGTTCGGGTCATTTGGTTAGCAAGTGACTAAGTTTGGATTTGAAGCTTGACCTGTCTGACCCCAAACTCAGCATTTCTCCCTATGATGCAGCACTAGATGCAGCAATCACAGACTCTTTCCTGGTGTCACGGATGTGGAGAGAAAGGCGTGCTGATGGGGTTGTGTGGGGGCCCCGCCATCTGGGGGCTCTGTTGGGGATCCTCCTTGTAGCAGGCCATTTGGCGGGCAGGGGTTTGCCCTCTCCTTTCACCATTTCTCTCTGTTACACAGCCTTTTCCCTGGTCTCTGGTTTGGCAGCCTGCTCCCTGCCCTCGCAGCCCCTGGTCCAGGCCAGCGTCACGGAGCTGGCTTCATAAATAGCCGCTGATGGGCTGTGGATTGATCCCGGCCTCAGTTGTGATGGGTGTGGAGGGATCTGCTAAGTTGCTCTTGACAACTGCACGTCTTGTTCCATCTCCAGGCCCAGCCTGAAGCCACCAGCTCATAACACACCTCCCCACCCACAGGGAGAGGAGAGAAAGGCAATCATTTCAGACCCTGAGATGTGAAAACTGCCTGTTTGCTGCCCCCCTCCTGCTGCCCCCTGCCGCTGCCCTTTTCTCTGGCCTCCCCTGAGGTGACAGTGGCTTTAGGTCGAGGGAAGGCCACTGTGGTGGCTCAGCTCCCTTGGGGTGGGACGTGGGTGCTGGAGGTGAAGGTCTAAGACAGTCCCCTTTGGGAAGAGGGAGGGCATTTTATTTTAAGGGGACATTTGCTGGCTTGGGCTGTTGTTAAAACCTTGCTTAAACCCAAACCCGGGTTTACTGGGAGCTGAGGCTCGTGGGATTTGGGGGACTCTCGTCTCTCATCCGAGCAGGCAGCAAGCAGAGCCGTTCCTTCCTTGCAGTTTCTACGTCACACACATCCTGGGTTTCGGGGTAGGATTGATAACTGGGCCCCAAACGATGCTGGGTAATCACGCGTATTCATTCATATACCACATCTTTCCTGAGCACCTGCTGTGTCGCAAGCACTGGGGGACCCGGGGGTGCAGCATGCGTCACGGCCTTCGTGAATGTCCATCAGTGGGTCTCGGAAATGGCCCACTGAGATGGGGCCACGCGGTTAAAACGCTGAGCAGCACGTGAGAAAGAACAGGGACGGGAGAGTGTTTGCTTCATCTGAGGGTCTGAAGAAGAGCAGAAGTGGGGCAGGGCGCCTTGAGATGAAGCAGATGGAACATTCCAGAACATGCCGAGATGGTGAAGGCTGACTTTACGCAGGACTGTGAGGCGGCTTCTCTTCAGTGCTTCTCTCTGTGGCGATCCTGCCACCCCAGACGCCTGTGCTCACCTCTGCCCACCTCCACCAATCCTGCTCGCAGGAAGTAATTTCAGGCCATTAGCTTAAATCAAAAAAAAAAAAAAAAAAAGAAGACGAGAAGAAGAAAAAATGAAAAGAAAAGAAAAGGTTTTTCCTGTGTACCTCATGAAGCAGGATGTGGCTACTGCCCCAACATGCTCACGGGCTCCTTAAACTGATCCCACAGAAGCATCTGCAAGACCCCATGGATAAGGGCCTGAGAGGGGATTATGGGAATTCACAGAAGGGTATGTGGCCATCGTGGGAGGTAGATGGGGGGCTTCCTGTAGAAGGTGGATTTCTGCAGATTAATCTGGCAGTAGGTTAATGGAGCCAACTGGGAAGGCAGTCCTATGTTCCTTCTCCAAGGAGTTCTGTCTTTCAAGCCTGGCGGCTGAGGGACAAAAGGGAAGGACAGGAGCTCCTTGTGCAGAAGAACCCGCACTCCGTGTGGAAGGATTTGATATGTTCCTCCTGGCCCGGGAGACCTGCCCCGTGCTCTGAGGAAAGCTGTCTGTGCAGAACTCAGAGTCTCAGTGGACCAAACGCCCCTAAAGACCTACTGCCCATCGTTCCTTTATCATTGCTTCAAAACTCGGCTTGACTCCCCATCCTTGGTGTTTAGGGCAGACAGAAGTACATATCGCTGTGTTTGTCTGTGCCTCAGTTATCTTATTATGGTCCTACCAATTCCCACGTCACCCCTTGGGACCAAATATGCGAACGTCCCCATGGTACCCCCAGCCGGCGTGTATTGAGAAGCAGCTAGATACAGGCACAGAGCTCCAGTTACTGCTGACAGTCCTCCCGTGGATTCTCTTGAGTCCCACCTTTCAGATGAGGACGCCGATGCTGGAAGGTTAATCCCTTGCCCAAGGTCACACAGCTCATGCGATGACTTTGCCCGCAGAGCCTGCCCTCTTAGGCCCTGAGAGACCCAAGGTCGCACCTCCCAGTGTTTCCTGGTGCCGTGAACAGTTGCTGAAGCGCAGCACGTCCAGTCAGCTGGAGTGCTCTGAGCAGGGTTCCTCGAGGTCCCTGAGCCCCTTTTTACAGATGAGAAGGATGTCACTCAAGGGCGGGGGTGGAAAGGGAAGCAGATAAGTGAATTAGTCCTGCCCCAGAGGAAGTTGGTGGCGTCCGGAATAGTCGGTGGCAGGCGTGGGCCACGTTTCCACTCCAGCTGCCTCAGCCACACTCCTAGAGCCCAGCTGATAATTGCTCATTATGTGCTTAATTCGGGCACAGCCGGGCCTGGCAGAGGCATTACGTCACATCAAAGCAGCTCTTCAAAGGCGCAGAAAGCTGGCCTCTGGGGTAATTAGCAGAGATCCCATTCTCTCCAGCCTGGGACAGTCGGAGGGGTTTCGGCAAGGTCCAAACGGCACCAAACGAAGCTCAGAGTTTTCGACTGTGTTGAACTTGGACAGGCAAGGCCAAGGACTCAAATCACTCCTTCCTCTCTCTCTCTCTCTTCTCTCTCTCTCTCTCTGTCTCTGTCTCTCTCTCTCTCGGGGTGTGTGTGTGTCCTTTTATAAACTGCTAAGACATTTCTCTGCCTGGCCCAGATGCCCTGATCAACTGATTGCCCTCTGCTTTCTGGAACCCCATGCACCCTCTCTCTAGACGTCCATGTTCTTCTGGCAGGAGCTAGAAGAAGACACAGGCTCGCGCGCACACATGCGGCTCACGCGCACACATTTATCACCACCATGGCCCGAAAATAAAAGCTGACAGGTGACATCATCTTGCTTGTACATAGAAGTGCTCGGAACTAATGTCACCATGACTCAGTTTCCCCAGCTGCCTATGCAGAAGCCGCCCCCCCCACCTCCTTTCCCAGGAGACAGCTATGGCTTGGGAGGTGTTGGCTCACCCTTCAGAGTGGAGCTTGGTCAGGGGACAACAGGCCGGGCAAGAAAGCCTCTGAGAAAATTAAAAGATGCGCCCGGTTGCTTAGCGAGACCCGCCTTCTCCCTCACCCGGCTGGAGGGGACAGGCAAGGTGATGTTACGTCTCTAATCCCATTTGCAGTCTCCTTTCACACAGCCAGGTGTCCCACCAGCACGGTGCAGACGTGCAGAAGGTGCTAAGAGACGTTATAATGGAGTCTGGTACCTCTTCCCGATGCCCTGTGGGGCACTCGGGCTAACAGGCCCGAGCGAGTTTGATGTACGAGGAAGAGATGCTGCAGAACTGGCCAGCGGGGGGCGGGAAACCCTTGGTGCGTCTGGCGGGGTGAGCGCTGATTCAGAGGCTGGTTGGCGCAGGGGAAAGCAGGTGGCTTTTCATTCCTGCTTTAATAAAGGACAAAGTTTCACTTGCTCGAGAGTTTGGGAGAGAGTCCGTCTTTCCCATCTCCTAACCGTGTTTAAATAATGGGCATCTGAAATAATGGGTCATTAAAGTGGCAGAACTTCTCTGAGCCAAATGAGGAAGGCGTGCTTGGATGATGAACGAAATCCTTTGGATGGGGGGGTGAGGTGAGGATCATGGTAAACAGGCCATTGTTTTTACTTTTATTTTTATTTTTTTGGAATTTTTATAAGATTTTATTTGAGCCAAACCGACGACGTTGCCAGGAAGCAAGATCTCAAATGCTTCAACTGGCCATTATTCTTAATGGAAATAAACCATCTACAGTTGACCCCTGAATAATGCGGGTTTGAACTGGGTTTGAACTGCGTGGGTCCACTTATACGAAGTTTTGTTAAATTGACTTGTACTGTGCAAATCCATGTTGTTCAAGGTCAGCTGGTGGTTGGGGATCCCCGTACATGGAGGCCGACTTGAGTTTTACGCAGATTTTTGACTGTGTGGACGGTTGGTCCCTCTGACCCCCAAGTTGTTCGAGGGTCCACTGTACTTTATATTTTCTAATGATGCAGAGTTTGGCCTAGCACTGACTTCATTTACAGTGTCTGAACATGGAACTTCCTCGTATCGGTTCTTTTGCCAAAAGAGGGAAATGAATGACTTAGCAGACGATTTCAAGAGGTAGTAGAGAGTAGGCGTTACCATGCCTCCAGGAACAGACCCAGACACGATTGCTTCTAATATAGTTTAACCCAAGGCCAACTCTAATTCCTCTTGGGGATCTCGGCCCCTAGTTTCAGGCTCTCTGTCTTCACATGCCCCATCCACCTTACAGAATTCACGAGCCTCATTCTGAAAACACGAGTCCTTAAAACAACTTCACAAAATACCCACTGCCTTGCTAATCCTCAGGGGTGACTGTATGTACCCCACACCTGCTCAAAGTTCCCTCGCCTGCGAGTTAACCTGAGCGGAAATCGCACAGCGCACCTCTGGGAACGGTGCAGCCTCGAGCCAAGAGGAGATATAAGACCAGGGTTTCGGTGGGTCGCTGACCAGCTGGCTGAACTTGGGCAGATCGGCCTCAATTTCCTTTTCTCTAGAAGGGTGTGGGGTGGACTACGTGACTGGATCTGGTACGAAGCCGTCTGGCCTGAGGATGCGCCCTCCTCGGTGCTCCCGTGAGCCTCTGCCTCCTTCACTTATGGACACTGAACTGTTTGTCTACAGGCCCTTACCCCTCTCTTCAGCTCCGCTTCCCAGAGGGCAAGATCTGTGCCTTGGAGCAAAGAGTCTGACACACAGCAGGTGCTCAATAAATGCTCAGCAAATAAGTGAGCACCTACTTGGCCTGTCTTGAAGAGAGGAGATGTACATGGATTAATGGATACAATCAGGACTGTCTAAATAATTAACGGGCCCAGTGCGAAATAAAAATGTGGAGCTGCTTGTTCAAAAATTATTAAGAATTTTAAGACAGAAATGGCAGAGAACTGAGACCAGTTTGGGACTCTCCTGAGCCGCTGGGCCCTGTGCCATGGCATGGCTCCCATCTGTACAAAGCCGCCCTGACCACGGTGACCCGTGGAGTTAATGGTGCTGTGGTAGTCTCTGCTCAGGAGGGCTACAAAGTCCTACCACCGTGCACCTGAAACAACAAAAATTTATTTTCTCACAGTTTCAGAGGCTGGAAGTCCAGGATCAAGGTGTTAGCAGGGTCGGTTGCTTCTGAGGTCTCTCTCCTCAGCTTGCAGATGACCGTCTTCTCCCTACATCTTTACATTTTCTTTTTTCTGGGTGTCTGTGTCCTGATCTCCTTACAAGGACACCGGTCATAATGAATTACGGCCCACCCTAATGACTTTGCTTGGTTACCTCTTTAAAGACTCTATCTCCAAGTAGGACCATTTTCTGAGGTTCCAGGGCTTAGAATTTCTATGTAGGGATTTAGGGGGAGACACAGTGCAGCCCATAATAGGTGCCGTCCAATATAGATGCCGTCGTGGTCATCATTCTGAATTTGGTTTCGAGCATGTGCTATTTCAATCCTACCCTATAGAGATTTGTGTAACACCTGGTTTTTGCTGATTTTAAAAGGATAAGGAAGTAAAGCTCACCATTCATCCCGCCGTCCAGGGGTTAACATTCTGATGCACACCCTTCCCACCCTTTTTCAGTATGTACACATCTCGAAGGCACCAACTGAGATTGTACCATTTGGTATCTTACATTTTTGTTGTTGTTGTTTTGTTTTATCTAATCACATATTCCTCTCCCACCCCACTGAATATTTCGAATCAGTTTTTGGAATTTTAACAGCACCGTATCACATTCCAAATGCATTCACAATTCTAAGATGCTAGAGTCACTTCCTAGGATAGGCTGGTACCTCTAAAAGTCTGGGTGGTCACAGATGGGGCCACCTCTGAAGACACCCCGGGGCGCTCAGAACATAGGGCAATGAACCCACTCATTCCTGTCAGCCAAGGCATTTCTTGATGCTCAACTGGGTCGGCAGCGTGGAGCAGAAGGGAGAAAGTAAAGAATAGGATGGTGGCTTCAAGGAGGCGCCTCCATCTGTCCTCAGTGGCTTAAAAGCTAATTGCTATGGATGCGATGGCTGAGCATTCATTCCTTAATATAGTTCCCTCAAGAAATAACCATTTATTCCACCAATTATTTTACCTCTTTTAGGGATACTTTCTTAATTGCAAGAGAATCTAAAAATACAATTGGCATACTTGATGTGTGCGGTATCTTGTTTAGAAAGTTAGGCCGGGAGAAAGAATGCAATTAAACTGTCAAAATGTAATTGTTTTTCATATTTAATTTAAAGTGGCTCATTCCCATTTACTTTTCATGGTTTTGAAGTTAAAAAGCAAAGAAAGTTACCAGGACAACTGCTAGTTACGGAATGAAGGGACGAAGACGCTCTGGTGCGGGCGGCCGTGAAGAGCTGCTTCTCTCCAAATGCTTTAACAGCACAATGTGATGCTCAATGTCTGAGGAGCCCAAAGCACAGAATTAGCCAGTTTGGGGCACAACGGGCCATTTTAAGATTAAAATGATTAAAGAAATACACTCTGAACTGATAGTAACTTCAAATCTCGCTTAAGAGCAAGTGTGTATGTGTGCGTGCGTGCGCGCGTGCATGTGTGTGTATGTGTGCATGCGTGCGTGCGTGTGTGTGTGTGTGTGTGTATGTGTTACAGCTACCATAGGTTTCTGCCGTGTGTGGGTGGCTCTTGGCTTCTTTATAAGTATAAAGATTGTTCAACAGAACCAGCACTCTCAGTTAATTTTTCAAAGCGAAAGGTGACCCATCCATATGGGGTAGTTATGTAAATTCCGTTTGTTCTGGAAATGTGTATTAAGCACTGATTCGGAGCCTTGGCCTAGGCTCTTGGGAGCCGGAGATGAATGCGACTTGATTTTTCTCCTCGAGCCACTCAGGGACAAGCCAGGGAGACAGACGGATAATTCTGATCGAATGTCATCAGCACCGAGACTGAGATAGGAAAGAACATGCACGAAGCCACTAAGAGAAGGAAAAACGCCCGTGATGGCTGCACCACTCTGCCAGGAAGAGGCAGGAAAGCAAGATTCAGTTCAGCAACAATTCAGTCGCCTACGTGCTTGGGGCAGGGTCTGGGCTGAGGCTCGGCACCGAGCTCCGTGCTCTAGAAAGGTTTGGCCGATGAAGGAGACGAGATGAAAATATGAAAAGTGAGCGCAGAGGTGGAGGCGCTCCGGAAATGTTTGGTCAATGAAAGAAATGAACTGTAAAACCAGATTAATACTAGGCACCGCAAAGAACATCAGTATGATTACGACGTGGCTGCAGTTTGTGTGCTCGGAGGAAGTGGAGGGAGGATGGGGGTGGGGAGCGGGGCTGCGTTCATGTACGAAGCCGTGTCTGTTCCATAGCATTTTCCTTTTTATCCAGACAATAATGTATGCTTACAAGGACGCAGCAGCACTCGGGTGGTGTTCCTGGCAAAAATATGTAACTTGAATCTAATCATAAAGAAACATCGGGCAAACCCAAATTGAGGGACACCCTGCAAAAAAAAAAAAAAAAAAAAAAAAAGAATTGGTATATAATCTTCAAAAGTGTCAGGGTCAAGAAAAAGGGTAAAGAACTGTTCCGGATGTGAAAGGGAACTAGAAATGAATTTTCTGATTTTGATAAGCATTCATTCATTCATTCATTCATTCACACATTTAGGGGTAAGGAGGTCCAATGGCCGAGGGAGAGAGAGGATGGGAGGGGATGACAAGCAAACGGAGTCAAATGTAATCATTTGGTGAATCTGCGGGAAGTTTCCTGTATTGCTCTTACAACTTTTCTGTAAGTTTGAAATGACATCAAATAAAAAGTTAAACACACACACACACACACACACACACACACACACACACAAGCTAATTTTGGAAATGTTGGGAAATTCAGAAAAGCGTACAGCAGCCAAAATAAAATAACTCAATCTTATCCTTCAGAAACAGTCACGCTTACGCTTAACAATTTGTCATTTCCTCTGCGTTTTTACAGTATTTAGAATGGACCGGATAACCATTTTTTATCTGTTCTCCGCATGACATATTTTGAGCACTTCTCGTGGTGATGGATACACATCATCAAGGTCCGACTGGTTTACTAATGTGTTGGATTTGGCAGTAGGGATTATAATCCTGATACGTAGGCGCTGCTCACATCCTAACAGTGACAAGCTCTGGGTGCAGGTCCCTTACCATCCTCCGGCTACACTTCAACCGCTGGTCTTCTGTGGTCTTTGCTCTTCTTTGAAAATCAGTTGGAACGTGAAATGTTAACAAGTCCCTGGTACTTCCACTTTGTCTCTCTCTGAGCCGCTGTTAAAGGTTTCTCAGCAGCAGCACCAGTGACATCATGAGCTCGATCGTTCTTTGTTGGGCGGAGGGGCAGTTCTGTGCATTGCAGGAGACTTTGTATTTTTATTATTCTCATTTTGCAATTTGCCCCAAACCACACCCTCCGGCCCAGGCTCAACGCACCACAGAAGCTCTGTCCCCAAACCTGCCAGATTATTTCTTCTGCCTTGTCACCTCCAAAAACGATTGTCGGCCCCAGAGGAGATGGTAGGAAAGGGAGACACGGGCCCTTATTCATAACATGGTGAAGAGGACGGAATAAGAAAATTAATGTGAGGCGCTTAGCACAGCTGACCAACTGGTGCCAGATAAACACTCTGGATGTGAGCATTATGCGTTTGGGATACGACCCATCCATGCCTCGCCTCGCCTCGACCAAGAGACACGACTGTGGACGTGGCTCAGTTTACCTGCCACCGGCCAACACGCCGGACTCTCATGCCAACGGAAGGTGGAGATGGCGAAAGAAGGAACCACCCTTGGTTCCTTCGCTCAGAATTTGACTTGGGACACAAAAGCTGTGCTTTTCCAAGGTTGCTTCTGCCAATTTCCTGCTAGTGAATTCTGGGTTTAGAATAGCTCTTCACGCAGTCCTCAGAATAAAATAAATCTGGTACGGGTCTTCTTTGATGCCTCTTCTGAAAAAGCAGCATCACGTCATTAGAACATGTTTTGTTTTTTCTTATACTTAACAAGAATAACGACGTTTGCATTAAAATGCGTATTGCCAGTCATCGCCAAGCCCGGTAGGTAGGCGGCAGCCTGCAAGCTGGCTGTGGGTTCCCCCTTTAATGGTAGAAAAGCAGTCTTGGGCAGGACGGTGGCCCTTGTCCACTGAGTGGTCTGTGGATGTCAGTGTGAGACGTGGATGTCAGTGTGAGACGTGGACCCGATTCACTTCCAGACCTTGGGACTCCTTGGGAATGCACAGAACATCGCTCCTAAGTTGCAAACCCTGGCCAGCCTGGCAGTCTCTCCCATGCCACTGACTCTGTCTACTTTCTAACTGAGAAGTGATTTTGAGGGACGATCGACTTAAGAGAATTTGGACTCTTGGCTGACTGCTCGTAACCTGGGATGTTTTTAACAATGGCACCAACTATTCAGTTAGTCAGACGTGGTGTGAAATTCTGGCCCTGCCTCTTCCAGCTGCATGACCCTGAGCAAGTAACTTAACCTTGAGCAAGAAACTTAACCTGTCTAACCCTCAATTCCCATCTTTAAAATGGGAAAATCATCGCGCCAGCTCCACCACTCAATTATTGTGAAGACTGAGATCAAGTGTGTTTAAAGCTCTCAGCAGAGTGGCTGGCACGTAATAAGTGCTGAGTGATGACGTCATTATTGTTGTTACTGATGCTCTCTCTCATCATCGCTGATAGTCGTTTTGTGCACCCGCACGTGCTGCTCTTGTGCAGCTGAGATGATGTGCCCTGGGCCCCTTAGGTGAGCAGACCTGCTGGGAAGTACGCGGGCACTGATGCGTGTGCTTGTGCCTGCATTGACGCGCACGCACACCTTCTTCGCAGGACATCTTACTTATCCTGGCTCTCCGGTCTCTTGGCTGGCCCACGCTGGACAGCGCGGCTCGGATTTCTCTCTCTTGCTCCCCACACTTCCGCTCTCCCCTTTGCACATCATTACATTTGATCCATCTGGTTATCGCAGCAAAGTTCTTACCTCCCCTTCAGCACCGTCTCCCTCCCCGCTGGCCGCGCCAGCTCTCAGCAGCCCGTAATCTTCTTATCACACTTCATCCGTCCACTCCTGTCTCCGAACACTGTGCTTTCCCCCAATTCACTCCAATTTTCTTTTTGAAGCTCCCTCTTTTTACCCCGTATTGTCTTCTCACTCACTTTATCATTTTAAATCTGGCCTCCATAAGCCTTTCTCTTCCACACCCCCTGGAAGGTGCGAGAATCTTCCTTCCAGCTCTTTTAGCTGAGTCCTCACTGCTAGGGCGCAGCGGGCCTGATGGGTTACACAACTTTTGCTGGATGCAGTCCTCAGTTTGGATCCTACCTGATCTGTTTAGAACATTAAAGGGCCAGCTGGCTGCTCCTAATCAAAATGGCTTGCATTTACGGAGCATTGATTAGTGTCAGCTCTTTCCCTGCATCGTCTCATGCAGTGGCGTGGCAGGCACTACCGTTGTCCTAATTGTATAAGTGACAGCACTGAGGCTCCGAGACACCGAGGCGTTCGGCCAAGGTTCCAGAACAGGGAAGTGGTGGAGCAGGGATTTCATCCTGGGTGTGGGCGACTCTGGACCCCGAGCTCTTCGCCCGAGGCAGAGCCCCATGGTCGGGATGTTGGGACAATCGAGGGTTCGGTTCTCCTTGTTTCCTATGCATGAATTGGCCGTTCGTTGAAGCCGGGCAGGAGAGGCACTGGCGCAGCTTCAGAGGCACGCTCCTCCTGACGCCATCCCTCCCCGGCATCTCGCCTCCTCCCCACCTGTGCAATCATTCCCATCTCTTTCCATGGTTCTTGTGATGTGTTTACCTGCCTGCTCCCTCCTCTTTTCCTGGGGGTTACTTGACGTGTGACAGGTAGTAGGAGCTTGATAAGCAGTTAGGACATGAACGATCTACTGTAGATAGTGTCAAAAATAACCCGAGAACCAGTCCCGCCTCCTCCTCACCCTCAGTCCGGTTTGGTTGGCCATTTAGTCCCAATTCCCAACCTCTCATCACCAAAAGGGTCAGCCAGGAATTCACGCTTGGGAATTTCCCAGGGCAGGCCCCACAGTTTGGTCATCCAGTGGTCATCCACCCCTCATCCAACCCATGTAGCCCGGAGCTGACAGCAGCCTCTACACTAGGCAGGGCAGCTGCTGACTGAGGGAGAGGCTCTCACTCCTGGTCCAGGAGTTGAAGCCAGGCCTTGTGAGTGGGTGAGGCAGGTGACTGCCATTGCTGTGGGCCACGGGCACAGAGGGAGCTCTGTGTGTATTGGGTCAAGTTTCCTGATGGCAGGTGGCCACCAGGCCCCTCAGGTTCTCCCAGGGATGAGGTAGTTGGTGTGGCTTCATATGCAAATAATGCCAACAGTTAAGACCTGTGAGGCAAGAGCTCGTCCTGCTTATACACCACCTTACCTAATCTTCACCACACCTAGAAGTGTCATTACGCCTATTTTTGAAGACTAGGAAACTGAGAAACAGAAATCAAATGACTTGTTCAAGGTCTATTAGTCAAGAAAGGGTGAGTGGATTCTAAGTCTAGCTTGGTCTGGTACAAAGTCCACACCTCATGTCCCCAAGGAGGAAATGGACAGCCTGGACTTAAGGGGTTGAACGGTGTTAGCCAGCCCACTGGTGCTCAGTTCCCACCATTCTTAGAAAATAGCAACTTTGTAGTGCTGGGCAGCAAAATGGCGGCCAACCTTTCTGGGATGGGGTTTGTGTCTAAATCCCCTCCTTAGCTCGGTCCACACGGAAGTAATTTTGTTTACAACTACAGTGGGTGCACTGTAGAGTGGGCAGGGCATGCGTGCCAACGTGAAAACAACCTGGTCCCTGCCCGCAACCAAATTATGGGCTGGAGTAGGAGGTGACAGAGAAGCATGAGTAGAAAGGAGCATGTCACCACCAGTCATGAGCCCAGAGGAGAGAGGAGTCCATTCCTAGAAAGAGGGGGCCTCTGGAAACACTTCTAGGAATAGGTGGCAGTTGAGTTGGTCCTAAGCAAGGCAGGTTTGGGACAGGTTGTTCTAGGAGTTTGCAGGTGGCCTGGACCATTGGCTCCATGGAGGCTTCATGTCCAGAGAAGGTATCATTTAATGACCACCAATTTAAGGTGTCATAGGTCTTCCTTTGGACAACTAACTACCCCTGAAGCACTGTGGGCGGGTTGTGATTCTGGGCTCTTACTAAGAGTAGACTAACCAGATTCTAAGCCTTCCTAGCTTCCTACCTGTGAGGTTCTCTATGTCTCAGTTTTCGCATGTATAAAATGGGGCCGATACCTGTAGTCCTCACTTTTAGAGCTTGGTGCACAGTGAACAGTCAGTCAATCAAAGCGTTGCTATCGCCATCATTCACCCTTCTCATTTCTGTAGCCAACGTCCTGGCAGGAGGAGGGAGGCTGAGTTCTACGGAAAGAACCCTAGTCTCCATTGTCTCTGTGGAGCCTCTTTAACCCCCACCACACCTTCTTTCCCCAGAGTCTTCTCTTTAGCTATCTTCTGGAACTGTAGGGTGGACTTTGTGTGCTCCATAAGGTACTGTGTGCAAGAGGGCAGAGCTAAGGTCATGAGAGGCTGCCAGCTTCTCAGCCAAGAGGGATTTGGTTCTCAAAAAATGGCATGACCTTAAAGAAATCTGATCTCAGCTCTGCCACTTAGTGATTTCAAGTACCGTACATCATTCCCATCAGCCTCAATGTCCTCTTCACTCATAGGAGACTGAAGAGCATGAATGAGGTGTGCCTGTCGGTTTCCAATGGGGCACGTTGTACATAGAATGCACTCAGTGTAGTGGCTACTGTCTTTCTCTCTCCTGCCTGGCCCTCCCCTGCCCCTCCTCTTCTTCCTGGAAGCCTCCCTTCCCATTTCTTGCCTGGATTGGCTAAGAGTTTCCATAGAATTCTGTGGTGTCTACCCTCAGGCACTCTGGCTATTACACCCAGCAGCACATGGCTAAGCCCATGGCTAACCATCTGATTATGGGAGGAGGGTGACTAAGGGCCCGAGGGCCTGTGGCTGAGCAAAGAGATCCTCAGAACTAAAGCAGGACGTTGGGTCAGCAGGGGCTGCATCTGGGTGCTGAGACTCCCTGATCCCATCAGAATAAAGCTGGAGCTGCCATGGGTGCTGGGCTCCCATCACAGTGAGGGGAGCCTTGTGGCCTGAGCCTGCAGTGAGGCAAGAAGATGATGTAAGTCGACTTGGAATTACTTACGATTACGCCCACAAAGGACAGAGCAATAACTCCCAGGGAGAGCGAAGTTGTTCTCTAGTTCTGCGTGTTCTCTCTCAGTGACACTGCTCTGTCAGTTCTCTTTTTAACCCATTCAACAAATGTTTGGTGTCTGCTTTGTGCCAAGTGTCCTAGGTAATTAAAATACACTGGGGACTAAAATGGACCAACATGCTTTTTATCTAGTGGGGACAGAGACAAAAACAAAAAGTAAACTAAAAAAAACCCTCCAAGTCTACAAACATATAACCATATAACTACAAATGATAAGAAATACTACAAGGGAAACTGGCAGGGTGTGAAATAGAACATAATGAGAGAGGCACCTATTTGAAATAGTCAAGGAAGGACTGTTGGGCAAGGTGATGTTTAGGCTGAGAGCTGAAGAATGAGAAGGCCCATCACACAGGAAGTGTGATGGGAAGAAAGGGCTGCAGCAGGGAGAGGGACAGAGAAGGGGTCTGCATGCTGGGGAGACTCGGGGGATAGGCTGGGGGTCCAGGAGCATGGCAGGAGGGGGGCTGTAGGGCAGAGGCAGAGAGAAGTGAGGTGAGAAATGGCCTTGATGGCCATGGCGAAGGGTCCATATTTTACCCTGAGTTGGATCGGGGTGGGGGGTGGGCACGGCCGGGCAGAGGTGCAGCCCTGACAGGATTTTAAGTAGGAAGGTAACATGGAAGTCAACAAACAGGTACAACTACTCACAGGCAATGGAAACCAAATTCATCGTCTCTGCCTCTCTCTGGCTTTCTCTGAAAGAACCTACTTGGTAAATTTGTGGGATGTTAAGGGCATTGGGCCAGATCTTGCTGGAAATATCATAAAAATACCTGATCTCATCCATCAGAAGGCTGGGGGTGTGGGTGAGGCAGATGACTGGGCCACCTAACTTGGATGGAGTGCTGAAATTCCAGGGTGTCTGTTACTTAAACATTTAAATAGCACTTATGATGGGTTATAATGACCTAATGAGGCAGGTGCAATTTCTAGGGAACACTGTCAGTTTTCTGTGAGAAATAAAAATATTTCAGCAGACCTCACGTTTGAGCCCCTTCCATGTGGAATTTGCTACCTACTTCTGGGAGATTCTGCGAGGCTAAGATGAGGTGAATGCAGCATGCTGAACACATAGTAGGTTCCTAAGAAAGCCGTTTCCCACTCCTTTGCCTTTTGTCTATAGAAAATAGGTTTTCTAAGAAGAAAAAAAAATGTGTAATTAGAATGATAGGCACTTTTCAACTTGGGTAAGGCATATATTTCAATCTCTTTGGAAATACCCATTCAGGCACAATTGCTGGGCTAATTATAAATCCCTCCTTTTTATTCATTAAGCCAGAGTCCCGAGGGCCCCACAAAGGTGTGTTCTGTTGGACTAATTCAAGGTCCTCTGTGTTTAGCAGACCTCCTTTGTCATTCTGGTGTTGGGGGACAGGCCTAACAGGTGTCTCACAGCTCAGCCGAGTCGTATCAGGTTCTTACTGAAAATGCTTAAATTTCAGAAAACACGCTTGGCCTTACACGAGAGCCAAGTCCATATTGAGGGAAGAGATGCAGTAATGGACGCCTCTAAATATGAACAGACAGATAAATACATCTTTCTTTACATCAGTCCAAACAGGGAGGTTTGTATGTTTAATGATTTTTAAAATGCTTTTTTTTTGGACAAGCTGATGTTTCCCCTTCAGAATGGGAAACCCCTTCACCACAAACTGGATTTTGTGGTCTGAGATTATATTCTAAATTGCCTACTTGAAGTTATCTGGTGCAGGTGTCTTGCATGAAAAAATATAAATACAGTGTTTTTGTAAAATTGTAAAACAGTACCTTTATGGTGGAAAAAAATAACTATATCCATAAATGTTATTCAAAATATGTAAACATATGAACGTGAATGGTTCTGTACACTGTCCAGCCAGATCAATTCAAAAGAATTTACGTTGGTTACAAGTTTTAAATGTAAAGAGCACATTTTTCTGAATTCAATAGTGATTCAAAAAAAGAGAGTTTCGAGGTCCTTGGGGACATTTTTCCCTACTCTCATCTTCACAAAGCTCTTTCTTGACAGTTATAAAAGGAATGGCATGGCCACCAATATTGGTCCTTATAGGCCTGTTTCATTGAAGGGAGAGCATGTGGCCTCTACTTTTATGGTGTCGAGGGACCCGAGAAGGCAGGCCGGATGGAAAGGACATTCTAGACCCCACTCTCTGGCTCCATCTGTTTCCTATCCTTTTCTGCCATGGACCTATATTATCAAAAACACTGTGTTCATTCTATCTATCTATCTATCTATCTATCTATCTATCTATCTATCTATCATCTATCTATCTATCTATCAATCATCTATCTATCTATCTAGAAATCAATGTCTTTTTGGAACTTTAGTGATGAGATTGATTAGTTTAACTCAACTTCAGTCTAATTTCTGGCCAAGAGACACAGAAGAAAGGTTCGTGTGTGGGTTCTGGTTTATGAGTGGAAAAGTGTCTTGTTTACAGAAAGGGCTGCATATCTGCAAATGGGCCGGTGAGGCTGGCTCAAATGCAAATAGAACGAAGCAAAACAAAACAAAAACAAGAGAGAAAAGATAGCAATACAGATCAATGGAACGGAATACAGAGTGCGGGAATATGGTCAATGGCTATTTGGCAATGGTGCAGAAGCAATTCAATGGCAAGAGGATGGTCTTTCCAGTGAGCGGTGCTGGAACACTTCCCTATCCACCTATTGAGAATCAATCTCAACCCATACCTTCCACTCTATACAAAAATTGATGCGAAATGAATCACCAATCTTAATATAAAATGTAAAGCTATAAGAATCTTAGAAGAAAAATAACATCTTTGTGACATTGGGTAGCAAATATTTCAACACCAAAAGGCATGATCCATGAAAGAAAAAAATTGATAAATTTGACCTCATCTAAATTAAGAACTTCTGCCCTTTAAAAGACAGTTAAGAAAAAAAAACCACACACACACAAAACAACAACAACAACAAAACCCCAAACAAACAAAAAAACCAATGTCACCACACATTAGGGAAAAATATGTGCACTCTCACATCTAATAAAAGATCTGCATCCAGAATTCATATAAGGAACTCTCGAACTTCAATAATGAGAAAACAAAAAACCCATGTAAAGAAAATGGGCAAAATATTGAATAAAAATTCATTAAGGAGATAAACAGTGCAAATAAGCTTATGAAAGATGCTCAAACTCATCTATTTTATAGAGAAGGAAGCTGAGGGTCAGAGAGGTTAAGTAATTTGCTCAGGATCACATAGCTTGCAAGCCTGGGCCTTTAACTCAGGAAAATAAAGGAAACTTAGATTTATTGAGCAACTACCATGAAGCAGGCAAGATGCCAAATGTCTCCTATACCTTAAGGCATTTAATTCCTCACCAAACCTATGAGATCAATACCGTTATCCTAAATTCACCAACAGGGAACTCAAGGTTTACATAATTGTCCTGCCACACAGCTGGCAGATGGCAGATCTAAAGATGTGAAGTTGAGTCCATTGGACCCCATTGGACCCCAGCTTAAATTCATAAATTCTCTACAGTGTCCTCTCTACCACACTAGGCCCCTCTCGGCACCGGAACAGGCCAGCTCAGCCTTTTCATTCATGTTTTATTACGCATTCAGGAAAGCTCAGCTTCCCTAGTCATACTGTTTCTGCTCCTTTCTATTTAACAAGCAGAAAAGACATCTTCTATTCCTAATTCCTTAAGACTCAGGGAGCTGACCTAGGGCTTTTCAGATCCCCAGGACGCAGGATGACAACCATGTCCATTTTACAAATTTCAAAATGCATCCAAGGCCTAGAAAGTATTAACAGCCAGTAAGATGTTAACATATGACAGTATTAGCTGAGGCTGATGTCTGACGCTCCGGCCAAGCTCTTACTGTCCTCGGCCAAGAGGGTATGAAAAATGTTACATGTATTTAGACATATTGGGGGGAAAAGTACAAAGCAGTCACCTGTTTGTATCCCCCTCCCATATGTGGCCACAAATGGAACACATTGAAAGGTCACGAGGGAGCAGAAGATTTAGTGAACTGGGCACAATACAGCTTTGTGGTCCGGTTTATTTTCTCATGTAAAATATAGGTTGAGATAAACTAAAATCCCTCATATTTGGTTTTATAGCTTAAATTCATAAATTCTCTACGGTCATTAGAAAGCGATGTACTATCTGCACCCACTTGAAAAGATAGCATCCCCAGGGACAGATACAGAATATTAAAAAAAAAAAAAAAAGTCCTGATCAAAGAAATATTGCTTCTTTCCTCCTTTCATTGAGCAGATGTGCAATGTGTCCAGAGAAAGAAATAGAAAAATTCCTGAGTGATTTATTTGATGAACCTAGTTTTAACCGAGGTTATTGCATGCCTGATATCATGACAGGGATTATTAGTTTCTAGTTGAAAATGACCAGAGAGAGTCCCGTTCACTTCATCAATATGGTCCATTTATAGGTTGTCAGGGAGGCGACATCATGCAGCCACAGCACTTTGTCTTAGAGTTATTTCTCTATTAGATGGTTGCTGTCTTTATCATGAAGACTTCTAGCTATTTAAGAAAACCCAGACCAGAAAGATATGTCTGCTCCACTCCAGCATTTAAGACATTAAAAGCAGATGCATCACTTAGAAAAATGAGTCTTTTATTCAAAAGCCCCATTGCCACAGAAAAGGCATCACAAAAGCTCATTTGCCACAGAAAAATGAGAACAAATAACAACAACAAAAAACAAACACCCTCACTTTTTCTAGTAAGAAAGTTGACTTTTCCTTTTGCTAAAAAGAACACTGTACAACCCCCAACGGTTCCCAGACTTGGAGAAGCAACAAAATATTTTTAAAAGTTGGGGGGCGGGGTAGGCTTGATGTCGGTTTTCCAGTCTTTAATTTTGCCAGATAAACTCATGTATACCCCTCCACAAATGTTATGTATTATCTTTATAATTCTATAAAGAAAGGATATTTTAACACAAACAAAAAATTTAAAATAACAAACATTTAAAAGGACATGAGCTCAGAAAGAAAGTCTTCTTTCCTCAGAGAGAGAGAGCCTTAGGGTGATCTCTCCACAGACTGAAAAAAATTGTAATCACTTATCAGTGCTGGGCTGCGTGTAATCCTTGGAAATGGAAATCTGGCAAAATCTATGAGGAGCGATATTAATGTTAGAGGTAGAAACTTCTTTTGTTCTGAATTTTTTTTTTGGTAATTCCATAATACTTTTCAAAATTGTTACAGCACTGACAGCAATAGTAATAATAATAATGATGATGGTAATAAGTAGGTAATATCTACATGTACCAGATGTATAGTGTGATGATGATGATGATGATGATGTGTAATGCCTACAGCACCTGGTATCCCTAGGTGGTCCCCATCCAAGTACTAACCAAGTACTGATCCTGCTAGCTTCGAGATCAGACGAGATCGTATGGCCATACACTTGTACCAGGTGTATATTAGATGTCAATTCTTTATTATGTGCTTGACATATTGGCATCTTCTAATTCTCGCAACAACCTGTGGAATCAATATCGTTATTGCGAATTCATGGATAGGCAACATGGCCTCCAGAAGTCATATAGCTTGCCCGAGGGACTGGATAGTAAGTGACATGGCCGAGAGTCTACCTCAAGTTCCCCGAATCAGAAGCCAGCGCACTAACCCTCTGCACCCTACCTCCTTCTGATCACGCTCTACTGCACTTCACTGGTCTGTGGATCTCTATTCCCACACGTGCTCAGCGTCTTTGTTCATCTTCAGATCCTCATCCCTCAGTGCAGTGCCTGACAAATAGTAGATGCTTAATGCCTCTTTCTAAACGAATAAATATATGAAGACTTCTGGCTTGGGAAATTTGTTTTCCAACAGAGGGGGGTATGAAAATGAAATGAGATCATCTATGTGAAATGCTTAAAACTGTTTCTGACGTAACACAGGATGCTTTCGATATATGTGAGTGACTTTTTCAGAAATCAGCTTCCCTTCGAGAAAGCTGTGTTGACTTGATCTGTGGGAGAAGTGCTAGTAGCCTTTCAGAGGAAACTGCACAGGATATCTTCTACAGAAGGATTTAAAAAATCAGAAATGTTCATTGATAAGGTGGATAAACTGGGTGGAGGGAGTAAAAGGTATGAAGTTCCAGTTATAAAATTAATTAAATCGTGAGGATGGATGGTGTAAGGTACAGCATGGTGACCAGTAAATAACACTGTAATGCACATTTGAAAGTTGCCAAGAGAACAGATTCTAAAAGTTCTCATCATAAGGGAAAAAATTCTGTAACTATGTAAGGTTATAGATGTGAACTAGACTTCTTATGATCATCTTGTAATAAATATGAATAGCGAATCATTATGTTATACATGTGAAACTAATACGTTAATTATACTTCAATTTAAAAAATCCCTCCCAAAAAGTGACAAAGTATAAAATACCCACACACATCACTTTTTTTTTTGCTCTTATTTGGCTATATATCATTATAACGTATATCATTTATGCCATATGATATATATGTTTTATAGTACCACTTATCTCATGGACAAAGGCTATGCAACTTAATAAAATAAAAGCAATCTTTAGGCCCTCCTTGATGAAAGGATTTTTAAAACAAATCTCACTTTGTTGGGCCCCAAAGGAAAATTATAAGGGGTGGAAAATTGGTGTGTATAAGATAGAAATACAAACTCTTCCTTATTTGAAAAGTAGAATTGACTATTGCTATTTAGAAAGAACTCTTGACCTTCTCTGTGGATATCCTTTATAGATACAGTCTTAAGCTCGAGCTAAGAAATTTGTTTTTTATTCATCTCTATAGTGCTGTGAAACCTGGAGTTGTGAATCAGACTATACTATTAACATCAGGGCCATTATATTTTTCTCCCAGACCTTTGCTGGAAATTTCCCAAGGTGGTAATGAACAAAATAGTTACAACAAGATCCATTTGTCTCTGATCCCTGTACCCTGAATTACAAGGGGTCCCAGGGACAATCCTTCCCAAGGTACCTTCTGAGACCAGATCAAGAAGGTATGTTCTTACTGTGTCTTATTTCAGTTAGTGATACTCCCTGCCTTCCCTGGACAGATGTTTCTCTGAGCAAAGCAGCCCCAGCTGCCAAAATGATTTCTAAGTCTCTTCCATCAGCAGAATAAGAGTAACCAGGATGCTGGTTACTCTTCAGCCCTTCAGATGAATAAAAGTGTTGAAAGTCGGGGTTACAATTAGAGCAGCAGAATTTATCAATGCCTAGTCTTGTGGGTTATACTGCGGATAACAACTTCATTGTATTTTGCCTTATAAAACAATTAGAGATTACCCAAAATAAAAGGACAAGAAAAGAAAATTTTGGATAAATAGATTTATGCTAGTTTTTAAATTTTTTCTTCTCAAGGCAGAAACAGACTAATTTCTGGCACTTAGTACCATGTGTTTGGGCTGAATGTGATTTCAGTATAGTGAGATTTATATTTAGTCTCTGGTGCTGAGAGGTGAGCAACCATCTTCCGTCTCTGCTCATAGAGGGAGAGATGTGAGTGGCTTCGAAGTAATAAACAGTTAAATATTGCTTATCATATGGTATCAGATTGAAAATATCTGCCTTGAGCCCTATAAAAAATAATTTCCTAGATAAATATTTTAAGAACTATAGGACCATTAAAAGTATCTTTTGAATGATAATATATAGGAAAGATTATCTTTCATAGGTATGTAGAAAAGCAAATCATTTTTTTTTTTTGCATCTTCTTCATGAATAAATTATACAGAAAAATCCTGTTGTACATAGACTTTTACCTATGCAGACCACTTTCTTTCATTCGGCAATGATATAACGCCCAGACCAGCTCAGACATCTGCGAACATCCCTCAGATGAGGAACAAGGGGGCTTTTCCATCTTCCGCATCACATCGGAAGCCCCACGTGAAGGAGAGATGGGAGATACTGACACAGAAAGCAGATTCTGTTTGTTTTGTTGTTTTCAAGGAAGTCTGGAGAAACCTGATGGCTGACCCGCCCCAGCCTTTTTGCAGAAAAAAAGGAAAAGGAAAAAAAAAAAAAGCCTCTTTTCTATACTAGATCAGGCCTCGGGGGTTATTGTGTAAAAAAGCTGAGTCCAGAATCGACTTCTCTCCCTTCCTCCTGCGGACTCCCTTTCAGTTTGCTTTAAAGGTTTTTGCTTTTGTTTGTTGTTGTTGTTGTTGTTGTTTTTCAAACAACTTTGCACTCGTGAATGACAATGAATTGGTGCTCTTAGAGGTCCTTGAACTTCTTGGATAAAAGGTGTGTTCAGTGTTTGAGTCGTTAACATTGAAATGATTATCTTCAGAGTTTGGCCCTATTAACTTGATTATTGAGTCACTGCTTATTGTCATAGTCTGTCACAGAGCTGCATGTCAAAAGGTCGGATCAGCACGAAAACCCAAGTGACGCAGACAGACTGATCTTCTTCGGATAAAATAGCTGCTGTCATTTGCGCTTATTTCGGGTTGCATGACAAAAATGCTCCTGACTTCAACGCCGGGAAAATCATTTTCAAGCTGTGCTGAAAATCAGCAAATCCGAGTAGGTATCAGTGTCCTTAAAGATGTCCATGCCCTTTGAGCCGGAATTCCGCCAAGGAAGCAATAAAACATGCAAAGATTTAGGTCCAAGGCTGGTCATTTCAGCGTGTTTATAAGAGCAAAAAATTGATGACAATCTGAATGTCCAACGATTGGGGATTATCTAAGTAAACAATGTTATACATAATGCCATAATTCAAAACTATATCTTCAAATAATATTTACTAAACAGGAAAAATTCATGGTTATTGTTAAGTAAACTATGTATTTTTTTTTTAAGTGCAAGGAGTGAGCCAGCCATTATAAGACATTATGCATTTGTTTATATGTAACAGCAGAATTTTCAGGGCTTTGCCAGTGCTTACCAGTGAGTAGAGGAAATTATTTCTATTTATTCTTAATATGTTATTGTATTTCCTAAATTTTCTGCCATAAATATATATTTCTCTGATAACTAAAAACAAAAACAAAAACAAAAAAACAACCAGAAATGCTAATTTTTTTTTAATTGGCAAGGATGCAAGCCTTTGTAATTCCATATTTATGTAGAGCCTGGATCCGTGTCAAGTACAGGGGCGAGCAGACTTGCAAACCTGTCTCTCAGATCTGCTCTTCCAAGACCTATATATATTTGTCAAAAGAAGTCCCGTAAGATGCCTTTGCAGCTCCCAGCTCTTTATTAATGCCACATGTGCTCTTGTAAGGTTAAGTTATTAAGTGATATACAATAATTGTCTCTACTCCAAAGTGGACATTTCATTGCACTCAGCTCCTGTGGATCTATTTCGGTATCATTTATCACAACCGCTTTCTAAGCACCATCTCAGTGGGCTGTTTCTCTCGTCCCTCTCTTTCAATGCAAGCCGACCTAACCAGCCCCGGTAAGAAATTAAATATAATTACCTATGGAATCGCACAAGGCAAAATGAGATCGCGCCAGCTTCCGAAGCGGAATAAGACATTTGGAGGCCCCCTCATCCTCATTCCTCCCCAGAGTTAATTTGCCTGTATTTCCTCCCTCGGCTGAGAACGCTTACATGTTGCCTCACAATGACCTGTTTAGTTGGCAGTGGAAAATTATGTCATTTGCAAGCAAGCTTTCAGCTGTGATATTTTATAATTGTTAAGATGAAAACCTGATAATCCTCTCCCCCCTTCACATAAACTGCAATCCATCTTTAAACCTGTGATAATTCCTAAAACCTGCCGCTTAATAAACTAACAAACCCCAGGCCTATGTGATTTTGCGGGGAGTCAATCTTTGATCAGCCAAGCTGAAATGGGTCTGATAAGGGGAGGCCCTTCCACTCCGGGAGTCGCCACTCGAGTGGGTTATTGCTGTTTCCTCCCGGTCCTCAAGTGCCAAATAAGCAGAAGTCTTTCCGAGCTTCTTATCTCTTTCACTTTCTTCTCGAGATCTCTGTCGCTTTAATCCGGCATGTCTGCTGCTGGTTAACAAGGAAATCCTATGTCAATTATCGCCAACAACTTCCTGCTGGGAAGCAGTGGGGAATCAAAGTGTTTGAGAGCCTTTTCACACCAGAGAGTGGTGCAGGGCCTAATTAAATGGCCCTCATATCCTGCAGCCCGGTGGAGGCCACATGATAGATAGCTAATGAAAGATAGCCTAATTTTTCCAAGAACTGTTTGGAGGCTGGTGGGCTGTCCGCGGGTCGCAGGTGCGCCGGAGTGGGGCTGCGTGGTGTCTTTTTTTCCACTTCCGTTAAATTTTGCGCGTCTGTCATCAGCACTGGGGAGTGAGATGGGAAGGGAGCTGCACTTTGGGGAGGTTACATCTTACCAGAGTTGCAGTATAAATCAGAGGTCCAAGTGGAGTGGAGAGGCACGTGCAGGAAGATACTTCCGGCCCCGAGGTTCAGGCTGGAAGGGGATCACTGTCTGCAAAATTATTCACCCAGCTCCAACAGAAGAGATGCCCCTTCTACTGAGCAACTCCCAGCTAATCTACTGTTTTGTTTGTTTTAACAAATCATTGTATAAGATCACTGCAATCATTTCCTTCAAATGACTTATTCCTGCTAAAGGCACACGTCTCTCTGACCGGTGGTCCCCAACTTCTCTGCGCCAGGGACCAGTTTTCCTATGAGAATCTAATGCCTGATGAACTGAGGTGGAGCTGAGGCGGTGATGCTAGTGCTGGGGAGCGGCTGCTAATACTAATGAAGTTTTGCTCATTGTGCGGCCCGGTTCCTAACAGGCCACGGACCAGTACCCATCTGCGGCCCATGGGTTGGGGATCCCTGCTCTAGACAAACCAAATTATACTTTTTTCTTTCTTTTGTGAGAAATATCCTTGTGACTCATGTTTTCTCTAACATTTACCTTTATCTAGAACAGTGGCTCTTATAGTGCGGTCCCTGCGTAAGCACCTTGGCCTGAAAGCTTGTTAGATATGCAGATTTCTCAGGCCCAATCCTGGAGTCACTGAATCAGACGCTCAAGGACGGAGACCAGTGACCCAGTTTTTAACAAGCCCTCCAGGTGATTCTGAAGCATGCTAGACTTTGAGAGCCACTGATCTATCAAATGTCCAAGAAATGCCTTTGTTGATCAGTTTGCGTGGTTAATCATAAATATCACCATTTGTTTAAAAAAATTTTTTTTAAAAATCCAGCACGTTACATAAAGAACACCCTGCATTGTTTGACCTGACTTGATGTCTGTCTGCCTTTTATCATCAAAATGCATGTATACAAGGCTGGAATCATTTCCTGAGTTCTGACTCATGATGGAGTACCTTACTGAGTGAGGCGACTTTTGTGTTAATTTGAAGAAGTAGGGGGTGGAAATAGAGGGTGAGAGGCAGGGAGTGTATCCACTGAAATATTTAAATCTATTTTCTAGAGATGTGAGTCTTAGGCTTGTGGATTTTTTTTTTTTTAACTCAGAGTACCAGAGAGGGTTTGTTGCTTTGTATTTTGCAATGAACAACCTTTACCCTCTCCGATGTTTCATAAAAGGACATTTAAAAAAAATGACAAGAAGAAAATAGTAAAAACTGAATTTCAGAATAAAAGCCAATCCTTTACATAGAATGAGTTTTTGCTTATGAAAAGCTCATTCTGTTGTCTTTATTTTCCTCTTTTAATTACAGATTTGTGCCATGAAATGGCATTGGCTTGCCAGCTGATGTCTACAAGTAAATTGTGTTGGTTTAGATTTCTGGAGAGGGCGTCACATTACACTACATAAATGGTTTTGACCTTGGCTGCACATTAAAATCACCTTGGGAAGCTTTCACTCCCCATGCCTGGGCACCACCCGCAGATGTTCTGATGTAATTGATCTAGTTTGGGATGCAGACAGCAAAACTCTTTAAAAAGTAAAAACACCGTCTTAATGTTCGTGAGTTGTCTGGGGCTCCAGCGCTTTTCCAACTTTCAAGTGTCCATGTTTCACCCAGGAATCTTGCAGAAACACAGAGTCTGTTCAGTAGGTCTGGGATGGGGATTCTTCACGTCTAACCATCTCCTTGGAGATGCTGTTGCTGCCGGCTCGCGGACCACACCCTCAGAGGTCCAAAGCTCTTGGCTCTGAGGATTTCCAAGCGCTTAGCAGAAAGCCCAGTGTCTCCCCTAGTACCAGCGTGGGGTCACTAGGGGAGAGACCGCTCTCCCAAGGTCAGGCAGGGAGTGGGTTCAGGGCCAAGCTGATCCAGCTCCTGGGCTGTCTCAGATCCCTACCCAGGGGCAGCCACTGGCCCCCTTTGTGTGACCTCAGTTCCGCCCATGGCTTCCTTCTGTGTTTCGTGGTTACCTTCGGCATTCTGCGGTAAACCAGGAGGCCTAAATTTGGCAAAGAGTCTCCTGCTATGTGCTGGAGGCCAGAGAATGAGGAGGACAGAAAAATTATGTGGCCGGAGCCTGCTGCCTGCAGGATTACTGCAAATTTTCTTCACTCTACCACGGGGTCAGGTCTGAGGCCTTCCTGAGGAAACGTTGGCACAACCAAGGTGAGATACCAGCCCTGATGGGCACCCACAAGGGAGAGCTGAGGCAAGGCCACAACCAGCCTCAGAGGCACAGACTCAAGTTTCTCTTCCTTCGCTCAAGTTCACTTCCTTTGTGTCACGTTTAATTAGGGGTTTTCTCCCAGCCATTCCACTTTATCTTAAGCTTCAAAATACACTTATCTTTTCTTCGCCCTTACTATATCTGTGGTTTTTCAGCAATTTTTATACTGTTCTGGGTGCCTCACTGTCCTCCTCTGTGTAATGGAATAACCCCCCAACTCAGAGAGTTGTTATAAGGATTAGACGAGGTGATACTTAGCAGGCAGCCTGGCCCACAGCCAGCATTCCGGAAGTTAATTCACCACAGGGATGATTATCTGCCTTGTTGTGGCATATTTGGAAAAGCATACAGATCGGGGCTGGAAGAGACCCCCAAAGTGGTCTGTTCCATTTTGCCCGATTTTACAGACAAGGAAACTGAGGCCCATGGAGGTCCCCTGACTGCCCCAAGGATACTTGGAGAGTCAATACCTGAGTGTGGACTGCCCCCAGACTTAACAGTCCTGGATTCCCACACTCGCTTTCCCTTCACCCCAATATTCTTCACTTTTTATGATATCCATGTGTTACATATATTTGTAAGTTGCCTTAAATCTTCTCTGAAACAAATAAGCAGGCAGATAGCTGATCTGATAGACTTTTACCTCAGGCTGCCTTTCCCTGAGGTACAGGCTCCTCGGGAATCCTTCACAAGGATGTTCCTGACTCCTGGGCCCTTGGCTGACTCTTCTGATCCATCAGGTCTGCTCTCCCTCAAAGCCCACGCACGGTCTCAGGATTCTCAGCAAGGGGTTCCAGAAAGCCAGTCCTTGTCTGGCCCTCAGCTCACTCGATTATCATAATCATTACTGTTAATAATATTGTTCCGACTAGTATTATTACCTCTGCTCGTACGACTTCTACGAAATGCACCTCTCTTTGACATATCCAGTCATTCGGCACGGTCATTTTTGTAGATAATCTCATCTATTGCTACATACTATTTCACACAGGAAAGTTAGATTAATTGGGCTGAGATTCAAGAGATTTAGACACTGAATAGTTGCAAACTGGCTGCTCCAGCTCCAGCCATTATAATTGCCTTCCAGGAAGGAAGAAGGAGGAAGGAAAAGGGCAAAAGCCTCACTTAAAAATTTCTCTCAAGAACTTAGTCACACGGCCACTCCTGGCTGCAGGGGAGGTAGGAAAA
Source organism: Eonycteris spelaea (assembly GCA_003508835.1). Lineage (NCBI taxonomy): Eukaryota > Metazoa > Chordata > Mammalia > Chiroptera > Pteropodidae > Eonycteris > Eonycteris spelaea. The sequence continues at coordinate 7,930,657 of PUFA01000004.1, read as the reverse complement.
TCATTGTTTTTCATTTCGGCACATGGCTGCCCCAAGAAAATCAGGATTTTGTTAGTAGGAAAAGGAAAAGGTGAACACTGGGTAAACTACTAACAGTCTCTGCCCTGAGGCATGACATTCTCATTCATTCTGGGGAAGAATTCCATAAATTCCCACTGTGGCCAAAGGACCCCCTATACATCACACTGGCTTTTGGCCTTCCAGTTCCTTCCCTGGGACACACGTGTATATGTGGGATACTGAGGGGGAACATTTGTCACGCCTCTGGGAGTGGGGTGACAACTTATAAAGTGGCCATAAACGTGGTCACATGATTAAATTATCGAAAGAGGATGGACATTTTACCTTTTAGCTACAATTCCACTTGACCCGTGATAGTATAAAGATCATCGACTTCATCAAAATGGAAAATGAAAACTTACCATTTTTGTCATCTGTGTCCTTTGCCCAGCCATTTCACTCATACTGTGTCTGACTTCTCGACACACCAGTGCAGTGTGGTCACACTTTTGTTCTCCCACATCTTCGATGGGTTTTATCTAGTCATTTACATTAACATGTGGACGTAGACACACTCACGCACCGGTGCGTGAGATCACTGCTTGGACTTTCCTTCAAAACTCTAATGTGTTTTCATTTTAAGTGAATAATTAAAAGTGTCAAACATTTTTCTTTGTGTGCATATATATGCATAAACATAAGTACTCATATTTATCTTTTCATGTAAAAGTTGGTTGCAGATTCAGAGAGAAGCGGGGGAGGAGTGAGAACCATTTTATAATGTATCACGATTTAAATTCTGGCGAATTAGTTTAGCCTGAGACATACCGGTGACATGAGAACGGAGGAAACAGAGACATTTTTCTACAGGGAGACGCGTACAGCTTTGGAGTCAGACCAGTGTTTGAAACCAGGCTCAGATACTTACTGGCAAACTTCCCAAACTTGACTAAACATCAGTTTTCGCATTCATAGGACGGGATGATGAGGACGATGACAATAACAGCTAAAATTTATGGAGGGTTTAGCATGTCATGCGCTGGATGCTAAATGTATTATATATATATATATATATATATATATATATATATATATATATATATATATATACTATCTCATCGATTCTCATCGTCATCCCATAATGTAATTACTAATAGTATGTTCACGATACCATCTGTATCATTTATTTATAGCTGCATAACAACCCCTGAAAATTTAGTGGTAAGCAACAACCGTTTTTTTTTTTTTTTTTGCTCACTGGGTGTTGAAAACAGGCTGGGCTCAGCTGAGTCATTCACTGGTCTCTGCTGGGCTCACTACTGTCTACAGTCCTGAGGTCAGCTCCGCCTCTGGGGTTTGGCTGCTGGGGTGACGGAGGTGATTTGGGTCATACATCTCTCTTCATGAGGCAAGCTAGCCAGGGCTTGTACATGTGATAGAGGCGGGATTCTGAGAAAGGAAGAGAAAACAAGGCCTTTTGAGACAGAGACTCAAACCTGGCGCATCATCACTTCTGTTATGTTCAATTGGCCGAAGTAAGTCTCATGTAGCCAAACCCAGATTCACAGGGTGGAGAAGTGGACTCCACCCCTTCCTGGGAAGAAACCCAAGGTCTCAACAGAAGGAGGGTGATGGCAGCCAGTTTTGCAAACAATCTCCCACACTGTCTACCTCATAGGGTCATTGGAAGGATTCGCAAATAATAATATCTAATCTTATTTAATTCTCACAATAATCCTGTGATGTAGATACAATTATTGTCTCCAGCTTACAGATGAGTGAGCCAAAGCAGGGAGATGTCGGGTTTCTTCCCCAAATCACACACAAGTTACTAATGAGGAGTCAGACTCAAATGCAAGCAGTTCAGGTGAAATCTGACAAGGGGTGTGCCTGGGTTAATATATTACACCAATGTCCATTTCCTGGTTTTGACAACATGCTAAGATTTTATCATTGGGGGAAGCTGCACTATTCTTTACACCTTCTTGTTAATCTTCAACTGTTTCAAAATAAAAAAGTCATTTTCAAAAATTCGAGGCAGTGCAGATACTGAGCTAATGCTCTGTACATATATAAAAAAATTGAGCATCGTCTCTGATCACACAGTAGACATTTAATAAATGTCAGCTTCCTCTGCAAAAGCCCGTTTCTGTTTAAAAGAGCGAAGAGATAATATCTCAGGTTCCTCATTCAATATAAGAATGGGCACCACCTCAAACGGCCTTGGAAATGACCACTCGGGTCCGGTCAGAAGGAGGGTTGGGGTAGAGAAGGGGCCACAGTCAGTCTCCCATTAGGACAAGCCCTGTAGTTCTAGGGCAAAAGCGGACGTGTTTCAGGATTTCTGGTTTCCTAAGATTACTTTATGGAAAATGATTTTTAGATCTCACAGATCCCTGAGGAGTCTCAGCTTGGGACTGGGAAAACTGTTGGGAAGTCTAATTAAAAGAGAACAATATGATATGGGGATTAGTCTAGCTTGATAGGGTCAAGCCAAGCACGATATCTTACCTAAGTTCGTGGAGGAAAATTCTTTAACGGAAAAAAAATTACATTAGCAAATGATAGGCTACAAGTAGACCGAGTTAGGTTGAATTTTTCACAAAGAGTAAGATAAAGGCCTTTGAGAAAATTATAAAGAAAATAAATAGCCACATGTTAAAGTCACAGGGCTGGGAGAACAACAATAGTAACTATATTAAGTACTGGAAAGCAGGTATGCAATCGTGACCCGCGGTGTTAGATATTTCTATTGGGCTTTTCGCCCGCGACTCATTGATTAGATGAGACGCAGTTGATGTCCAGGATGTTGGGGGAGGATGTTTTCTGGTGATGGCCTCTTGGTTTTACTTGATATTGTGACACAGGAAAACAAGGGATATATTAATGATAATAATAATAATAATTTAATAATCATAGCTAATAATAGCTTGCTGTATGCAGGAACTCTTTTAAGTGTATTACTTTTGTCATCTCATGGACTCTTCACTGCTTTTTACAGGTGAAGAAACAGATCTGGGGAGCTTAAGTGACTTTCCAAGGCATCTAAAGCCTTAATTTGGGGAAGATGGGATGAATGGTTCTTTGTTCCAGTAAGAGCACAGGCTCACTTCTGAAAAGTGCTTTGGGACACAATAGCCGTCCCTTCACCATCCCAGTCACTGGAGTTTGCCGACGAATGGTGGAGCCTCAAAACTTGTAGCAACGAGGATCTCTCTTTACTCCTTTCCCTGAGAACAGAGTCCAGGGCACCTGCTTCTCAGGTGGAAAGTATTGAGCTTTTTCCACACTCATGGTTTTTGAGGATTTCATCTGGAATTTATTTTTGTTTATGATGTGAGGTTTGAGATCTAGCATTCACTCCACCCCAATAGCCAACCCGTTGTTCTTGCATCATTTAGTATATAAACTGTCATCTTCACATTGAATTAAATTGCCACCTTTTACATCCATGATGTTCCCAGATAGACTGTGATCTAGTCCTGGTTCTCTGTTTTGTTTTTGATCTATTAATTTATTCCTCTGTCAATGGCATCTTGTTTAGATTATAATGCAGTATAGTCTATGATACACACGTATATGTTTTACATATATGTTACACATATACACATGTTCTATAGCATAAAAGTTTCATTATTTTCGTAAGGGAACGCTTCCAAATATTTTCCTTTCAAACTTCTCTTGGTTATACCCGATAGTTATTACTATATATTAACTTTAAAATAGTTTCATGCACTCCTAGCACCACCCCTTACTCCCCCACCCCCCCCCCAAAAAAAGAAAAAGCAAACAGGGATGAATGAATTTGCATTTCATTTCTAAGTTATTTTGAGGACTGTTGTTTTTATGGTATTACGCTTTCCTATACCAGGAACATGATATGTTTCTCCATTTGGGGAGGTCTTATTTTAAGGTCTTCAATAAGATTTTATAGCTTTCTTTATATAGGCTCTATGCCTTTATTCTTAAGTTAATTCCTGGTTAATGTGGTGAATAGAATTTTTTTTTTTTAATTTCCATGTTGTAACCGCTTTGTGCTCATGTGGCAAACGCTGCGGTACTACTGGCTGACGTCTCTGCAACCTCTCTGCGGAAGTGCCCTTAGGCTGTCATCCTTCTTGAAGTGCCAGAGAATCAGTATCCTCTAGGAGACCAATGGGAGATGAAATATAAATGTGCCAGCTACCTCGCCTCTCCCTTAGCTCACACCATGACCACATGGGATGCTCCCTAGGACCAGCTTATGGAGGAGAAAAACCCCAGTCGTGGGGCTCACAGAGGGGTCAGCTCAGCGTGTTATGGCAAGGTAAACATGAAAGCTGCCACACCCACTCTCACTAGGGGGAAACCTGAAAACAACGAGACGGAAAATCCTCGCGGTGGGCGTAGCTGCCAGGGGTACACCTTGTCAGGAACCTGGTATGGTGGGAGGAGTGACCTGATCACAAATTGTCACTTCCTCCAGGGTGAAAGGGGTAAAAGGAAGTGTAAGAAATTTATTACCAAATGGCTTGTTTTTCTTTCCCAAGGCATGGTGCTGTGCTGAGGGCTCGTGTTGGTCTCTACAGCTGACAGATGACGCCTTTAGGAGCAGTGACATTAGATGAATCAGCTACGGTGGCGGGTGCCTACTGAGACTTCCCCATTTATGGACCCATTGCGCATTCATCCCATGCCATTCCTTAAAGACCTTAGTTGAATTTTACCCTTTTACACACAGGTAGCTTTATTTTTCATTTTCATCATTTATAAACAACATTTTATTTTATTTTTTTGTCTTAACACAATAGTTCAACTTCTAAAAACCACCTTCAAGTAACAATGATAATAAACACATTGATTTGCGTACTTGGTGTGAATGATTTCAGCAGTTTGCAGCTTGGTAGAATGGTTGCTGTGAGACTGGGGTAAATGGCATTTACCATGTTAGTTAAACCATTTCCTTTTTATTTCTATTTTACTACATTTTTTGTTGTTGTTCAGAATGTCTGTTAAATTTTATCAAATGCTAATATAAAACTATTTTAGACTTTAATTTGTTGATGTAATGAGTTACATTGTCAGATTTCCTAATGTTAGGTTTATCTTTCCATCTTTAGAACGAACCCAACTCAATCACGACGCATTCATTTAAAATGCGTTGCTGATTCAGTTGCATCTATAGCCATAAGGAATTGGGTCAATAGTTTTCTATTGTATTACTTTTCTATTGTATAAGATTTGGGTTTTTCTGGTTTTGTAAAATAGATCAAAGTGGTCTTATTTTTTTCCGTGGTCTAGATTTATTGCATCTTGATTCAAACAACTCTATTTTCAATACTTCCTTTCATAATTTTTTTTCCAGCCTCAACAACTTTATAAATAAAATTCCATTAGGGAGGCTGTGCCTCTGTGGGGGTATATAGGAAGTCTCTGTATTTTCCACTTAATTTTGCTATGAACCTAAAAATGCCTTAAAAATTAAATTGAACAAAAACAATTCCATTGGTTGGCAAAAACTATACTGTAGCCTTAGCTGGATGCCTCTGAATGAACCCCAAGTCATATTTTTTTCTTGAGCTAAGAACCTTAGAAACAGAAAGAGCAAATAGTACAAGTTATGTGGTGGAGTGGGGAAAACTGAGTTAATTTGGATAGTATATTGACAATATGCAAATCATATGCAAAATAGCATCCGATTGCTTGGACTCAATAACTCAGGCACTTTTTGAAAAAACACTGTTTATACTATTTAATAGAACCCTGAATAAACAGAAGGTTCACCATATGTGGTGTATTTGTTGAAGAGCTTTCGTGGCAAATCTTTAGAAAATGTATTAATCATCTTTCTAACCTTAGAAGTACAGAACAAAAAATATTATGGGCTCAGTCTCTGACAGTTGAGAATGATGACCATTATAAAATGAAGACAGTTTTGTTATAGAAAAGAGGATTTTGTTTTGGGGAACAAATTTCTGATTCATGCATGAAGGTTTTTTTTTTTCCACTTGACCTATTAAAAGTGGATATACTAGATTATATACTGTTTTGGTTACTTCTGTATTCCCAGTGCCTCTCATAGTGCTTGGTATCTGACAGGGATCAAATAGGCACTTGTTAAATGAATAACTAGCAACAATCCAAGTTAATCAAGAATTTTAGTTAGTTATGTATTTTGATGAAATTTGTTGTTCATTAAGGAATGAGGTTAAACCATATGAAATTATCATTTTACAGATCAAAAACACATATATTAACAATTTCACATGGCTCAACCCAATCCATATCTGACTTAGAATTTTTAAATAGCATTTCATGTTTTAGGCTTGTGGCTTGATAGAATATTCCTGACCCCTGAACTTCAACCAGATGATGCTTCTTGATAATACAGCATAATGGTTCAGTGTCAAGCTTTGGAGAAATAAATCTATGTTCAAATCTTGGCCACCCCTTATTAGTTATGTGACCTTGGATAAATTACATAATTTTTCTGGGTTAAATTTTCTCTATGAAATGGGGATAATACTTTCTTCATAGTGTTGATATGGAAATAAACTATGATGTTAAAGTACTTGGCACATAGTAAATGATCAGTGGTTTCTATTACTCTTATTATTATTAACTTATTTATTTTGGGTTTTCTTTCTCAAAGATATTTAACTTCCTATTGTTTCACAACCAATGGATAGCGATAGAGAGTTGTGATAGATGTCACAATAATGCTTTGCTTCTGGGTGGGAATACTGACTAGGAAGATGCAGGAAGAAACCATTTGTTGCCTGAAAATATTCTACATCACAGAAATACTCCCCATCATAACGTGATGGACACCCATGGAAACCATTACTGGGCACTTAGGAGTAGTGCATTTTTGTTTGCATGTTATAACTCAATAGGATCTTTGCCTGTTCGGGGCGGTGCTAAGATGGGGAGAAGCTGTTTAAATAACTAGTACCATAAATAGAGAGATTCAGCACTGTGTTTTATTTTGTGAAAGGTCTCACTCACATCTTTATGTGATATGCCTCTTCCCCCATCTCCCCTCTCGCAGTGCCCACCCTCCTCTAGCCTCTCTGTGTCTGAAATCTGTAGCACATGCGTGTGTGTGTGTGGAGTGGGGCTTGAGGGTCAGCACAGGTGTCAGCCTGTCACATGAGTTAGTCAATAGGAGATGTTAATTTAGCTGAATAATTGTCATCAGTTCTCCTGAAAATTAAAAAAAAGGGGGGGCCAGGACTCCTATTGGGGCATAGCTTCTCCCCACCACCTGTCTGCCAACCCCCCTCCTGCCCCACTACACACCAATATTTAGGCTATTCATTTTATTGAATTACCCATACTAAAACCAGGGATGTCTCTCACCACATGCTCTGCACCGTCTCTGTTCCCGGGAGAGACTCCTATCGCAGTCTTCTGTCTGCAGTGTGTGTGTGGGTCACGGACACGTGGAGGAGCCCAGGCTCTCCTGGGGAAGCCACTGAAGTCAATGCCATCTCAGCCCCATCGAGTGTGTTTAAAGACTCGGCTTCCACATGGCTAACCCACTTCTAGGTGGGGAGAGGAAATGGAGAAGGTTTCCCCTGGATGTACAACTGCATAAGAATCTATCAACTTGGTCATTACGGCACACACACGGATATTACCACGGTTTAAACTTCCTGGAGCTTTTTGAACCTCGTGGAGCATAATGGAAGATGGTCTTTAATCAGGACTCTCCCCAGCCGTCCCCTCCACACCTATCAAAAGCAACACCAGTGGTGAGATGATCAATCGCCCTCAACTGTTTTTAGACTCGTCTCTTCCTTAGAAGAAAGGGAATATTTGTTTCGATTCACACCATACCCCACTTTATGAATATGATTTCAGTTATGATTTCCTATGTGCCTGTGTGAAGGAAAGAGTGGAAATAAAGAACAAAACCAATAAAGACCAAACCAAAAGCACATGTCCCGAAGAGGCGCACACCAGGCGAACAATGGCTGCGAAACAGATGAGTCCACCGAAATGTAAAATGTTCCACACAGTTTTGGCAGCTTTGAAATGCTACACTTTCTAGCACGCTCATCTGTTAATCATCTGAGGGGACTTTCTCAGCTCATCAGAAGGGCAGTCTCCTACGTTCACACAAATGGAAGCGCATACAACTCAGCAGTCAGAGGACAGACAGGATGGAAAGACAGACAGCAAACCACTCAATGAAGAAAGGAACAAAGAAAGAACCAGAGAAAGAGCGAACGAGCTCTTTTTACCCACCTTCGCTTCCAACTAATCTCACTGTGTATATTTTCCAGCACATAAGCTTTCCTTTGAGTCAGTTTCAAGATAAGTCATAAAGCTATAATCTTATAAATGATTAATGACACCAGGGAAGCAAAGTGACATAATGAGAAGACTTAAGTTTCTACCCCAAAATACTTAAAGAGTCTCTTAGGAAATCTATCTACTTTATTTCTGAAAGCAAAGAAACCATTAACAGCACTAAATTTAAAACCAAAGATAAAATGCCTCCACTGCCATTTTTCTAGTTAGTTCCTGTAGGACGGTGCGTTCAGATACCGAGGAGTCGAAAAAACTTTATCGAAAACAGCAGGAACCCCAGCCAGAGAGAACATGCACGTCTCGCTACGACATATAGGAGACACATCGTGTGAGTGTGAAATAAACTAGAACTGCACACGCCTGTGTGTTAGGTGTGCCATCATCCTTCATGAGCATCTGACTCTAGTGTGACATAGATCGATGAAAGTGACCAAAAAGTCTACCTCCAAGGAAGATGAATCACCCGAGGGAGCTTTAAAACAGTTTCTACTCACTGGCTGCACCTGTCTGAGATGGGACTCGGGCAGCAGTATTTTTTTAAAGCTCCCCAGGTGATTGGAGTCACCGGGGGGCCAGGTCCATGCCTGAGAGCCCAGTGGACTTGCTCGGTGCTTCTCAGCTTGACGTGCACACACAGCACCTGGGCATGCTGCAGTTCTAAAAAGCTTCAGGTGAGGCCGATGCTACTAGGCTGCAAACCACACTTGCAGCCCAGATGATTTACAGTCCCCTTCCATTCTGAGTTCCTATGAGATCCTGCCTCATCTAGGGGAAAGATCTAGGGGACTGCGATTAAATAGGGGACTTTACCTTCACTGGTTGCAAGCTGAGAGCAAGGCATTTCTCAATCCTGAGCCTCAGTTTCTCCACCTGAAAAAAACAAGAGGCTTGGAAGGGCCTGGAGGGCTGCCTCCAGCGGTCACTCTCGGAGGTGCTGGTAAAATTGGCAAAGCCTCTGCGGGTGGAGGGCCCACAATTTCTAGAAGGTCCCAGGAAGTCTGGCTGCAAGGCGGTTTTCCAGAAGGCCTCCTGGGGGTTTCTCTCGGATTCGTGAGCACCTGTATCCTTGTTCTTCGCTGATCTGCATGGACCCTAATACACATTGATGGATTTAAAAGGGGACAGGTCACTTCAAGAACAGCCCAGGAACAGGCCAGGAAGAGTCCGACAGCTCTGATGGAAATCTAGATGAGAGAGTCAATTCTTCCAGAGCAGAGAATGTCAGGGAGCCTTCAAGAAGGAGGTAACAGAGTGGAAAGGTGAGTGTGCACATCAGGGGACAGAGTGACCTGGGCGCAGTTCAGAGCGAGCCTTGGTGGCAGCTTGAGGCTTGGGGTGAAGATGGCGGCAGGTACCTGGAAGGAACGGCTAAGCCCCCTGGAGAGATGGGGCCAGAACCGATAGAGACATGCGGGCCAGGTGAAATCTGACTTTCCTCCACATCAGTGTCATTAGTATCTGGGAGGCATTCGTTCAGATTAGTGGTTGAATGCCGCAGCGGGGAGAGCAGAGGAGAAACCTCCAGCGGTCTTTTGTGTCAGGAATTCAGTGCTGGCCCCAACTCACAAAAAGCCCTGCAGGTAAGTGGAGTCATTAGGAAACAGGTTCAGAAGCGTCCTGGTCCTGGAGCATGGCGCTGGGTTTCTCATCCCGAGAGCAGGTGCCGTGGGTCCTCCATCGCTGGGGTGGCCGACCATCCCAGTTTTCTGTCACCTGAGGACTCCCAGGATGAGACTCCCACAGCCCTGACAGACTGGGACAAGTCGCTCACCCTCCTCGGGCCATCTCTGACTTCAGCTGCGGCTTGGGGGACGGTCCTACCTCGAGGGCTGTTGTCTCTCTCTTTTCTGTCACGAGGCTTTGCCCAAACCCCCAGGAGTCCAGAAATTTGGGGAAGTTAATTCTCTGGATAGATGAGACAGTTCTGAGGCACATTCTCCGTGGTTCCACAGAGCACCCCAGTGGGGTGAGCCTCCGTTATCCGTGGCAGTAAACTTCCTAGGAGGATGCTAGAGAAATAGGCTGCCTACCTGCTGATGTGACCCCACGTGACCCTGGCAATTCTGAGACTGAGGCCATCCCTGTGGAGTTGGGAGATTTTTCCTGCAACCAGCCATCACTTCCAACTGTCAACACAGGTGAGAGGCAGCTTCGTCCCCCAACCCCAACCCCCACTCCCTTGCCAAGGCTCAGCGGCATTTAAAATTCAGTCACTGTGCTCAGACAGCCCCTCTCAGCAGAAACAATCCCATCATTCGCTCCCTACCCGCAAAGGTGTTTAAGATAGCTAAATATTTTAAAGGTATCTACGAGGATTGGATTCTTTTCTTAGTGGTGACTTGATGAATAAATGATGCCCTAATTTCAGTTTAATTATTGTCTAATGCTCTCTAATTCATTTCAGATTGGTGTTTAACTTCTTTCCAACTTGACAACCTTTCGGGCAAAACCGATCAAAATAGCTGATGCTTCTTAACATAGGAACGGATTAGTTGTCTCTAGATATCACTAAAGGAAAATAGCTGTTTAAATCCCTAATATTTTTGGCACTTTGTAAATTTAAACCCATCCAACACACAACTCTAAAAAATATTTTAAGTAAGGGAGGGAGAGATTCTGTGCTCAGAGTCTGAGATTTCGTTCTGCCAAGTTTGAGCACAGAGCAGATTTTTACGGTTGAATTATAAGCCCCTGAAAATAGGTTTATTATGGAAGTGTGAACACACAACTATAGCCTATAGCAACATGAATGGCCCTGTTATCATAATGCTTGAATCCTCTCCTTTGTGCTGAATTGGGAAAGCTAGACACCTGCTTTGGCCTTTTTGCTAATACATGTCAATGTCAGTTAACAGCTTGTGTCCCTCTTTAGAAAGTGCCCCAGCATTTTGGGTAATCCTTGCATTGCTGGGGACCTCTACGTCTCCATTTCAGGAATTCACCTCTCATCTATAGCACGATCCTCTGCGGTGTTAGGAATACATTCTCTCATGGAAGACGAAATGGACGGTTGGGGGAAGTTTCCATCTGTTGTGGCCGTGTTGACCGAATGAATTTAACTGCGTGCCATGTGCTATTTGTGAGCACTTTCTATGTATGAATTCATAAAATTCTCCCAACACCCTAGAAGTTAAGAAGTGTTATTATCCCATTTTTACAGATGAACAAATAAACATAGCAGCATTGCAGAAATGTTAGGGCTCTGGCTTTGCTGACGGATGTCCCCAGGTTTGCCATCCAGCTCTACCAAGGAATAGCCGTGTGGCTGTAGGCAAGTTACTTAGGCTTTCTGTGCTTCAGCTGCCATTAAAATATTATTTCTCTCAAATGGAACGATAATGTGAAATTATAGCAGAGGGTTCTTGACAGAAAAGTTTCCCTTATTACAAAAGAGAATTGTATCTTTTGATTACTCAAAAACATTTAAAAATGATCTTTTTTAGTTTCTTGCCCATGAGCCTGGGCTTTCGTACTCTTCTCCAAACATCATGACGTACCTCTAACGGTTTGAGGTCTATCTGTGTTCGTGCCCAGGATGGAAGTGAAGAGTGGAAGTGGGGGATGGGAGGAGGAAGGAGCGAGCAGGATGCTCTTTCTCCTCTCGCGAGCAAGGGCTGCAAAGGCCGTGTAAACGTGAAGCAGCCTGAGAATAAAGCTGACTTGGAGGGAAACAGGCAAAAAAGGAAAAGCACAACTAGCCCAGCCCCAAGGATGCCGTTCTAACATCTTGATCCTGCCCTACCTGAAGCAGAACCTCTCCTTGGACTTCACAGTTACCCGACCCAGAATTTTATTTTATTTTTTAATTTTTGTTCTCCTTAGTTTGAATTGGGTTTCTGTCACATGAAATTAAAAAAAAATCTAAAATAATATCCCACTTAATTTCTCTTCACCTCTGCTCTTCTGCAATTCAATCTTGATTGGAAAGATAGCATAGTTTCTAGCCATCCATCCATCCAGCCACCCACTCATCCACTCTTCCACCCATCCATTTATTCATTCATTCAACAAACATCCATTGAGCACTCACTTAAAGCTGTATTTGGGAAGAACAAAGACGAATGAAACATACCTCTATTTAACAAGCTACAGGTACATCCACAAAACTGCAAACCAAGTAAAACAATTATTATTCCATAAAAATGAACAGTTAGAAAGGTAGCCCTACGAATGGGATGGTGTGACTTCGGGGGAAATTTCTTAACATTTCCATGTATCCTTTTATAAAAAGGTTTCTTAAAATATTGCATAGGTTCTATTATAGGTTTTAATAGAGTTCCCACCTTTTTCTTCAATCCCCTTAGCTGAATGATGATGCATATCTTTGAATGAATGAATGAATTCTTAAACTTCAGGCCCACTTGACAAACACACATCCTTCACAATGCTCTGAAAGACTCCAGCCTGAGGTCAGGGGAGAAAAGTGTCAAGTATGCTCAATATTTAAACAATTTGGAACCTTCTGCTGTGGAGACATGGATTTCCTTGTGAGTTGGAGGGGTCCTTTCTTAAGTGATCCTCTTAGAAATTTTCCCATCATTTCCAGTGGGTGCCCTTTAAACACAGATAGAGACCCATCATCAGACAGGTGTTAATCAAAACGTGTGCTTAAAAGACTGAAGATGAGACTGGCTGGTCCAACTGATAAGTTATTTTTCAGCCAATTCTCTCTAGTAAGAGTACCTAAATCTTATCACAAAAAAATGATTAAATGTAATGCAGATTTATTAGGAAGGCCTCCTCGATTTTGTTTTCATTTGAGATTATTGTGGGCTTATTTATTTATTTTGCAAACAAAGTATGAAAATCTCTAACGTGCAATATTATTTGGTAACAAGATTTGATTTAGAATTCACATCGAACATAATAGGCTATCAAAGGAAATGTCGCATCAGAATCTTTTGTGTTGTGTGTGTGAAATGTTCAAAGTAATTACAAATGTGACAAAATCTAAATTGTACGTTTAAGAGGGAAATGGTGTTAAAAATTCTTGCTTGATGTTCCGATAACACAAGCAGCTTATAAGATTGTGTTTTATTCTCTGTGTTGTAAATAATATTAGAAGCATCCCAAAGTCCTGGATTATTTATAAAACACAGATAAAAACCCTGATACATTTAAAAAATATATAAAGTTATGTTTTTTAGTCTTGTTCCACATAGTAGTATTGCTTTTTCATGTGCTTATCATCTTTTAAAAAATATTGTTTACTTTTTATAACAACATAATCAAACGTAGGATTGCATTGCAATGCAGTAACATCATTGACAAGTTTTGGATGGGTGAGAGTCAGGAGAACTTTTCGTGGTGACCAAATGTGAGAGAAGGGAGACCCATAAGTCACTTTTTTAGAAAGAATTTTTAAAAGGTAGGTGGGATAAAAATTAGGAGTTGGAAAAGAAGGAACACCGTAGTTCTCCCTTCCTCCTCCTCCCTACGCTATTGCCTTCCCCTTACCCCACCCCCCTATAATTTGGGTTCAAATCTTTTAACTGAGTGCCTGTCCCCAGCCTTCCAATTCCTGTGTAAATAGGATGAGGATTTTTTCCTTTGGATCTTACATTCCATCTGTTTTCTCAAGGTGAGAGTGTGAAGTCAAAAGAGGAAAGAGATCAAACGGTAGCACTTCTCATGAAGACATGTGTTGCTATTTTGACCTGGAGTAGCCATGACATTCGAGTCCTCTAAAGCAGCACTTCTAAACCTGAATGTGCAGGAGAGTCACCCTGGGGTTTTGTTAAATTCAGATTCTGATTCAGAAGGTCTGGGGTGGGACTGAGGTTTGGTATTTCTAACAAGCTCCTCGGTGATGCTGATGCTGTCGGTCCTCGGACTGTGTTTGAGTACAGAGGTTCTAAAGTACATTGTGTCTAGGCATTCAAGGTAATGAAGTACTGAGACATCAAGAAAACTGTGTGTGTGTGTGTGTGGTGTGTGTGTGTGTGTGTGTGTGTGTGTGTGATGGGAATAGTCTCCTAAGACTTGGCCAGTTCTATGCTTACTCAGCCCATTTGTTCTGATGAGCAACCAAAACATTTTAATGTACTCATGGTGTGCTGGGCACTTTGGCATACTTTCTATTATCACAATCCGCATTTTGCAGATGGGTTCAGAGCTAATAACAGAGGTAAGACTCTGTACTGCATGCCGTTAGTCTCTAGGCTGTAGCTTCTCTGAGAATGTGTTTCAAGCACTTTCCCGTCTCAGGACCTTTGCACATACTGGTCCTTCTGTTCGAACTGTCCTTCCTCAAGTTTTGCCTGACTGTTCACCCTTCAGGTTTCAGCTCAATATCACTTCTAGGAGATGCCTTCTCTGATTCTGTCCACGTTAAATATGTCCTGCTTTTCCTCACAGTATCTCATTGCTCTCCTCATAGGTATGATCACAATTTTCAATTATTTATCAGTGTTAATTTGCTTTTATATCTATTTCCCTCCTAAAACCGAAAGCTCTACGAGGCTAGGGACCACAGCTGTTTATTTCATCAGCCCATCACTATGTTTGGAAGAGAAGAGGGCTCTGTAATTACTTGACTGACTGATAGAGTGACTAACTGAATGAATGGATGGATGAAATGAATTTACATTCTGCAAATAACTACTAAACCACTAGGGGGCAAATATACTCATTACACTGATTACATATGTAAGTGTACCACATATGGCTGACATACCTAAGAAAATAAATTCAAACAGTACTGCACCTCTCACATGTGTCATTGACCATACAATAGGTTGGAAAAAAAAAAACTTATCTAAAGTACATTAAAGAATGAAAGTATGGATTCAAAAATCTACTCATTTCTAACTTCCTGATGCAGTCCTCACCAGACATAGAGAGAAAAAAAGAAAAAGGAAAAAGAAAGAAAAAAGAAAGAAAGAGAAAGAAAAAGACAAAAAAAGAAGTAAGGAGGGAGGGAGGGAGGGAAGAATGGAAGGAAAGAAGGAAGGAAAGAGGGAAAGAAGGAAGGAAGGAGGAAGGAAGGAAGGAAAGGAAGGAAGGAAGGAAGGAAGGAAGGAAGGAGGAAGGAAGGAAGGAAGAAGAAGGAAGGAAGGATGAAAAGAAAGAAAATCCCCAGTCTGAGATGATTTTTCAGGTTTTCAGAGCACACACACTTTTATACCTCTTTCCTCAGGTCTTTTCCAAGACAACAATATCCTCTTCCTATAGAGTGTAGGGAACTTGGGGAAACTGACACTCTGGAAGAGGGACAGATACAAATTTTCCTGGATGCTTGGTCCATAGCCCTGGCTTTACAGTGAGTTAGGGCCTGAGTTTTCCAAGAAGCTGACCCTAATACAAGAGTTCTGGGCAAGTGGTCTACAGGATATGAGATGGATGGAAGGTAGGAAGGCTGCTCTAAATGTGTCGTCCATTCAATGACCACTGTGGGTGCCTTAATTCCACAGAAAGATTTTGGGAAGCACTCAGGACCTCCCTTAGTTATCCCACCCAAAGGATAAGGAGCTCAGACATTCACATACAACACACCATTCAGGGGGAAGTTAATAATCAGACACTAACAGCCTGCCTGTGTGGGCAAGACACCCTTCTTCCAGCACTAGAGGGAAAGCCTCTGAACAGAGGTGCAGATTATGGTGAATTAAATGCGTTAAGGCCCACAGGAGTTAGGGCACTGAGGTCTGCTGCAATGGCCATACTGATTCACAAGTATCCTTCACTTCCTAGTTGAAAGGAGAAATCTTGGAGCTGATAGGCCACACGTTTGATTGAGAATTGCTTGTCTAAGTATCTCTGATGCCCCCAAGGGAAAGGAAATATTATGGCCCAGAGCTGTCATTAACCCAACCTCCACCATAATGCGGTCATTTACCCTCAGGAAGCCCGCTTTGCCAGTGCCATTGTCTCTTAATTTCGAGTTTTTTTTGAGATGACTTCTCTCCTAAGCAAAGATATGGTCCTGGATTTTTGCCTGCCATCCTGTGTGATCTTGGACTTGGGTCTGAAATTGTCTGGCCTTTTCTTGCCCTGCCCATGGAAGGAAAGTGAGGATGCCCTTACCATGTCCACTTCACAAAGGCGTTATGAGAAGAGATGAGATCGTATCTGAAAACTACTTTGAGCTCTGAAGAAAATGAGCTATATAAATATAAGTTATTACACAGTATTATTTTAACCTGGCCCAAGTTTAGATTAGTTATATGAATCATTCATCAACCTTTACTTTGTATAATTAGAAACGTGTGGTTCTTGGAATCTTTGGGAGGCAAGTGAGTGCGGCAGGACTAGGATTGGCAAGCGCTTAGAAGCCAAGGATTTCTGGTCTAAGACAGATGCATTGACTGATGGGGAAAGTTCTATTATCAGCCCTCATTTGGAGGTATTCTCAGACAGCTTTTTTAGGAGTCTATGATTCATGTATTTCCTTATTGGCCCTTTTCATATTCCCTGCACTCCCACGGTATTTCGGAAGGTATTCAAGAATTGCCTCCAGTTTCGTGTTTTACCCCCAAGTAGATCGATTCAGTGCATCTGTTGCTAAGGTGTACTCCTTGTATGCCTATGTCAAATGTTGATTCATTTGGGGAAGCTAACTGAATAAGTCACTCCTTTGGGAGGCAGGATAGGATTCCCTAATTTGGGTGGGTGTCTTCAAATGTGAAAGTGACTGATTTAAAAATGTGCCCTCCTTACTATGTACTGTATCAACCACAAGGGTACACGAATGAAAGCATCGTTCTCTGAGCCTGTGTACTTCTTGATAGCCGTAGCTAGTTTCCTCATCTTTCTGTCTCCTCCAAAATGCCCAGCACAGTACCTGGCATTCAAGGGGCACTCGATGATGGTTAATTGAATGAGTGAATGCTAATAAAGAGGGGGAAAAAGGAAATAAAAACAAAACGAACCACTGAGCCCAAGGATATCATTAGCCATGGTCTCCCATGTGTTAGTTATTAGCTATTAGTGGCGTGGGTGGTCTGGGAAAGATGGACTAATTCTTCTGCTGGCCACAGTGGTGTCAAACAGTATATTAACTAATGGGAACAAGGGTGTTGACTGGATTTCTGCTGTGCACTAAATTTCCCCTAGTGACTCCGGTGAATTAGACACATGCCCCAGGGGCCCAAGCTGTTCCCAGCTTGTAACTTACACAGTGGAAGGGGCTGGTGAAACAAAAGTATATCAGGTAAGGTCTGCAGGGAACATCCATCCCTGTGTAAACACAAGGAAGCAGATTGTTGACAACTTCCACCCACGTGTCACTAACGATTGGGTTATGAAGTAATAGGCAGGGGGGTAACTGGCGTATTGCACAGAGTTCAGAAGGACGTGTGCACCTACGATGCTGCTCTTTCCTTTAAAGCATCATCATGATTTTTCTGTCATGGTCATGTGCATTTAGGATTAAAGAGTTACTGACAACACACACTTGGACTCCATCACAATTAAACCAGAGTGAACAAATAAACCAAGATCTATAACAATCTCTGTTACTGATGAATGAATACCTGTAATAAGGTCTAGCTTTATCTTTGCCCATTTATCATGTATAACTTTTTCACTTTTTAAATAATTATTTTTCCCTTCATTTTTTTTAACCATTTCTTTTTTGTTTTAGCCTGGGAAACATCTTGCCCACTTCCTAGATCCAAACTTAAACCAACTTTCACTATTTCTTTTTAATTTCAAGATTTAGAGCTTTTTTATTCCCTCCAAAATTGTTAAGTGGGTGGTTGTTTAAAAGAAACCAGCAAACTATAAAAGTTCCTTTAAACTTCTAGGACATCAGTTCACTTTTCCAGGAGAACATTTTGAAGAGGTGGGGTAAATGAAGTAGAAACATTCAGATTAAATTTCCTTTGAAATCCATGGGCTTTAAAATTAAGGGAAAGTGATTGGCAAAACATGTTTTGGTTTTTGCCGAAACTGAAATGTTTGAAAAATAGTTCAAGATGTTGTTCCACACCCCAACCACATCCATCTGGGGCCATCCATCTCTAGCTTAAATCTATTTTTATACATCCACTCTGCAAAGAACGTAGCTCCTCACTGAAGTCAGAGGACCACCATATTTTTCCAAGGAAGAAGAACATGTTGAAGTCTGAAGAGTAGATATATAATCCTATGTCCAGTATCATGCTGGCGACATTCTCTTCAGAAAAGAAGGTTCTAGACTAGACAGTTATGAAAAGACAATTGTTTCCACTTGATTTTGAATCAATCCAACCCACAAATGGAATATGAGAATATTCCTTTGTCTCCCTATCTGCCCACCATTCTTCATTCAACTAGTCATGCAACAAACATTTATTGAGTGCCTCCCATGTGCAAGGGATTGTACAAATACAAAGGCAAGTAAAGACAGCCCCTAAACCTTAGGAAGCTAACCATCTTCTAGAGGAGATAGGAGTATCTTGAAAGTGAAATATGTGGGGGGTGTCATATTTGGGGGAGAGCCGAGGTCTAAAAGGAGTGGTCAGACCTACCTGAGGATGATAAAGGGAAAGATATCATAGAGGAGCCATAAAAGGTGAGACAAAATTAAGGTATAGAGTGGAGAGTGGGTGGAAAATGTGAAGCCTAAGGGAAGAGTATGTTGGAGCATCCTTTGAGAAACTGTTAATTTGAACAGACAAAGGAGAGGTTGATAAAGGCTATGTGAGAGCCATCTTGATGCTTTTGGGGTGGAGGAGAATTTGGAGGAGCTATTCTCCTATTGAGTAACTTTCCTTTCTTTTCAAAATTTGGTTGCTGGCTCTCAACCTGTCTTGGCAGCCTCCTGGTTGATGCTGTAAGTCCAGAGTCATGGGTTGACTGCTGAGCTCTGCCTGGCCATGTGTGAGCCCTTTCTCTTCTCCAGGTCTTGGCTAGACTAGGAGATCTGTAAGGCCTATCAGAGAATAACTAAACAGTCCTGGTCCTGGAAATGGCACAAATTGTAGAATCCCCCCCCAACCCCCCCACCCCCCGACACACTATTTTTCATTTGAATTAACAGAGTTGGGGAAACTTGGTGTGAAAAGTCTGTACTTCTGTAGTTTTGCACCTTGGAATTCTGGTGTCTGCGGGTCCTTGTTGACCTCTTCACTAAATGAAGAACCATGAGGGTTTTCCTACTTCTGAGAAGGGGTGGGGGCCTGGAGACACGTTTGCCTTGCTGATTGACAAGTATGCTTGGATGACACTTAGCTTTCACTATAGCCATTTGATTATGGTTTTCTTTGAAATGTAATAAGAATGGCAGTTTCCTCACATTGCACTGAAATTGCCAGTTAATTTGTAGCTGTGCATTCATCTAATCACAGGACTGAAAAGCTAGCTGTCCTTTGCATACATGAAAATGGTGGTATTAGTAATTGGGTTGTCACGTGTGGCGTAATATGTGGTTTGGAAGCCATTATAGGATTAGAGGCAATTTGGAGGTTATTATCTCCATGACATCACCTACTGGGATGAGACCATTGGCAGTTCCAGTTCTTTCTGTGATTCAGATGCCATGGTTTGAAATACACATAGGACAGGTTTTCTGTTTTACTGGCCAAGATGTATATGTCATACATAAACATGAGAGAGAGGGAGAGAGAGAGACTCTGGATGACTCTACACTAATCTGTTGCTTGATATTTTTCTGATAAGCACTGTATTATTCCTAAAGTCATAAAATAAAAACAATGAAGAGTATACATGGGTTGGCTGATCCAATTCAAAACCTATTTCTTCCCTTTCACCATTTACAGTCCTGAACAGTGTAGTGGAATCTGCCATCATTGCTTCTGTAATTGTATCAGAAGTGTCATGTGGAACTCCAGTTCTCATAATGGGCTTTTAGGGTTCTCAGCCTCTTTCTGATTTTCAGAATGAGAAGGGCAGGGGATTATTAAAGCCTCAGGCTTCATCCCTGCTTCAGACTTTCCTTTGTCTCCTCATTAAAGCTTTGTTTTCTCCCTTCTTGGAATCACCTATTCCTCTCTGTGTCCTGCCCTGGACTTGTCAACAGATTCGGACAATCTATAAAAAGATGACTCTTTCTAGGTGTTAGGTGACACACATGGAAGTGATAAACAGAGGCCATTTTGGAGCCAGGAATCCTGGGTTTTATTTCTTACTGCTCCAGGCTTCTCAGATCTGTGGTCTTGGACATGCAATGTAACTTCTTTTAGCCGCAGATGAGAATGAGAAAGGAAAGATTAATGTCACTCTCCTCCTGGAATCCTTTTCTGAACTACAGTCCTTTGAGAGTCTTCCAGTGCCCTTGCTCACACCTCTCACAGCACTTGTCCATCTAAGCTTTATAGAGATAGACTATTTATCCTTGTGTCTCGCCCATTCAAACATACTGGTGAACCGCTCTGTGAGTGCAGGGGTGTTGGTAGCTGACATTGTAGTCAATCACGAGTTAAAAGAAGACTACCCAATGATTATCCATGCACAGGGTTTTGTGAGGCTTAGTGAGGTGACACATGTAAGCGCACCTGGGCATATATATCGCCTCTAATAGCGTCACCTAAGATGTTAGTGTGTTTTGTGAAAGCTCTAGAGCTGTTTTTGTGTGACCAGCCAAGATTACTCAAGCGCAACTGTGTATTCGCCATGATCAGAGACACACCAGGAGAACTGGGACTGAGATAAAGAATATAATTGTCATTCTTCAAGTGTCAAACGATACTATTCACTCATCGAGGCACACACACCCAAAGCATCCACGTGAGAGCAGAGACTTCTACATCATGAGCATTGAGCCCCCAAGGACCCCACAGACTCATCCAGATAAAAATGACAAACTCTAGGATTGCCAATTGTAAATGTTCTGACATGAAAACAGGTAAACTGAGGCATCTTTATGTAATGGAAAACTGTACTGCAATGAGACACGCATGTACATACATGTACATTACTCCCATGTACAACAATATGTGAAATTTGGTTGGTTCTCACAAACATTATAAAGAGTGAAAGAAGCCAGACCCCACAAGTGCATGATGTATGATTCCGTTTATGTAAAGTGTAATCAGTGCAGGGTGTTAGCGTGCAGAGCCGCCCGCTTCCAAGGCTGGCAAGTCCTGAACCAGTTGTCATTTCTGTCCTGCTGGTCTGATGGCATTGGGATCTGCTCTCCTTTCTCAGCTGACGCTTTCCCACCAGACACTCTGGGGGTTTACTTGCCTTGAGTTGGAAAACTGTTTGCATTCACACATGCAAATTTACTCATCCTTTTAATTTATGTACGTTTTTTGTACCCAATTCTTTGAGATGACAAATTTTAGATTTTTTATTGTTACGTGAGACCATTAGGCCCCAGCAACACCAAGTATAAAGAAAGCTCAACTCATTTATGTTGTTTGAAGTCAAGATGGTGGCGACCCTTGGACAAGAGCCCGAGGAGGATTTATAGGAGGCAGGTTATGTTCTGTTTCTTGCTCTGGGTGCTGGTTACATGAGTGTTTGAGCTGTGTAATTATCTGTATTTTTAAATATATTATAATATGTAGCATAATTCAGTGGAAAGTTAAAAAACAGAGTCACGAAGGAAGGCCATAGTGGCATCTAGGAATTTGTTGTAAGTAGGCACCCTTGTTTCTAGAAATACCAGTGATGTGATCTGAATATACAAGGATGTGACCATCATAGCATTCATGAGTCAGGGAGCCCTGTGAGGCTGGGCGTTTTTGCTTCCATCCAAGGCCATTCAAACATGTCTGTTAATAATGATGTTCCAAAACACTAATATTTATGGAGTGCTTACTATAGGTATTACTTTTCCCATTGTACAGATGGGGAAATTGCAGTTAAATAATAGGCAGGGCTTCTTTCTGTAGGAGGGAGATAGGTTCCCTGTCCTGGCAATGCCTCTTAGGAGACAGCAAGACCCCAGAGCGAAGTGTCTGCAGGGTGTGTCCAGGTAGAGGACCAAAGGCAACCTGGCAAAATTTCCACATCTCAAGTATGGTATGGGAGCAACAGAGAGTTTGGGCCGGAAGGAGCCACCTCAGGAGGGACAGTAGATGTCTCAGCTGTAATCTTCGTAGGCTGATGGCAGGTAGACCAGATGCTTCACATCTCCCCATCGCATTGCATAACACCCTGAAACTGTAGCTTAACTTCCAGGATGGGGGAGGGTGGAAGTCAATCAGGAGTGTGCTAAAGTCAGACATTATGTTGACTATAGAAACCACAAGATGCATATTTATGTATATGAAATATAAATACAGTGGATATAGCAATCGTGCTTCTTCGCCCACTTGAATTTATGGAGTGAGATTCACGCCTGCTATTTATGTGGACATTTAGGAGCTAAATCCACCCCTTGATAGTAATCGGACTTACATACCTCCAGAGGTCATCTGCAAGCCCCTGGGTTTGGAGCGTGTGTGTGTGTGTGTGCGCACGCGCGTGCACCCTTGCATGAGCTCCGAGCAGGGTCCTGGCCGAATGGATGCCACGGGGAAGTCCATGTGTTTTCATTTTGTGATCATGTATCTCACAGGCCCCCAAAGTCTGCTTTCAGATGCTGTTAGCATTATCAGTTCTTGAATTCTCTTAAGAACCACATTTCATGTGGTTCCTTAAATGTTAGAACTTCGTTTACCCCCAGATCCAGCAGAAGACTTTCATAGGGTTTCTATTAAATGACCACAATGAGATGTGCATTTTACTCTGTTTGAGAATCTCCACTCTAACTGTGGCGTACTCCCATGCTGTCTGTCTGCGAGGCCTCAGAATCGTTCAAGTATGTCTCTAATTTGCGCTGCTCTTGGGAGAAGTATCAATAGTAAGATATCACTTTCATAAGCAATATCATATCCTGATTGAACATTGCCAGGGAGTCTTAGGCCACTCGGTGGTTGCATTTGCCTTAGATCCAATTACAGCTGTAAAAGTGGTTTGCATTAGAAGTTCTGACTCTAGGATTTGATCATTATAAGTAGGATAAACCACCAAAAGAATGTGAATTGCCTTCACTAAAAGGATGTAATAGCCCAGAGAATATCTTTCATATTTCAAATTAGGAGAATCCAGCACTGCCTTTTTCCTTGGGACTGCACGTTAATGCTAGTCAGAGCAGTGCCAAGTCCTACATTTGGTAGGTCTGTCTGGAAACTCCAGCCAGAGAGAGTTTAGTTTTTTAAATAACCGAAAGGGCCTCCTTACAAGGGCCTCTTGCAGCCCAGACCCTGGGAATGAGGTTCAGGGGTGCTGTATCTAAAGGGAGCTGCCCTCTGCTTGTTCTCAGTGCCCAGAGACTTCAAAAATGATCCCTCACCCAACTTCCCCTCCAACTGAACTCCTCTGGAAGGCTGTAACATTTCTGCTCAAAGTGGCCTGACTGTGAAAGCATTTGTGTCCATTGACATTGGGTATTGAAGAGATGAGTCTCCCCAAAGACTTAGAAAAGTCATTCTCCCGGCCAGCAGCCATGAAAGGGCCCTTGCCACTTCACGGAGTCTGCAGAGATATGTGACCTTCCATCTTAGAGCAATTTACTCACCAATGCATGTCCCCTTGCTGTTCTCTGACCTGGAATCCATGATGAAAGAAGGACTCAGACTGCTTAGACAGTGAAGTGGGAACCCCGACTTCCTTTCTAGGCTCCTGGTTATTTAACCACACCAGGTACACCAGCTCCTTGTCCAGCCAGTTACTGCTCCTGCAATACTCCCTGTTGCTACTGTGAGGATGCTGAGACTGAGCAAAAGGCAGTGGCACTTGTCTTTCATCTTCCCCAGCCCTCACCCCAGTCATGTGCATTGTGATTACCCATTCACGGGACCTGGGCCTCTTGAACTTGACCAGTGTGAGCTGTAGTGACACGTCTTTGGTAGGGAATGCTACGTCAATTTTGTCTTTTAAAAAACAAATGTACTTGTATAACCAGTTCATGCTGGAAATTACTTTAGGGCACAGAATTATTTCAAAGAGAAGTCAATATATAGACCGAAAAAATAGTTTGTAGAAACTCATAGAAAAAAATAAAAAATAAAAAAAAATTTATCAGACATACTTGCTACAAATTTTGTCCTTTTACAAAAAGAAAAACAAGTCTCATTTAGTTGATTTTCCACTGTATTGCAAATGCTCCCCCAACCATTTATTTTCTTCTCTCCCTCCTCCCTCCTTTCCTTCCTTCCTTCCTTCCTTCCTTCCTTCCTTCCTTCCTTCCTTCCTTCCTTCCTTCCTTCCTTCCTTCCTTCCTTCTATTCCTTCTGCTCTGCCTTCCTTCCATCTCTTCCTATAACTCCCTCTCCTACGTTTTTAAGAAAGAAATTACATTCTATCATCTTTCTGCTAAAAAATGACACTTTTTAAAACCTAGAGTTGAGCTGCAAATAAAAATTCTTAGTTGCATTCTATGTATGGGAATTTAATGACTCTCCAATGCTAATTAAACTAAAAAATTTAATTGCCAATTTCTTTAAAAAAAAAACAACTACAGAATATCAATGGTTACGAAATGGCCTATTTTCAGTGTATGGGTGAGTGTGTGTGTCTGAGTGTGTGTCTGAGTGTGTGTGTGTGTGTGTGTGTGTATGTGTGTGTGTGTGTGTGATTTCCAATTTGCTGGTACAATTTTCAATTCTAAAGTTTGACCTACTGATTCATACTTGGAATGATGTTAAGATGCAGAAGCCCGACCTTTTGGGCTTCAACCCTAACCAGAGAGTTAGCATCAAATAAACTTCGAGTGTGTGCCTCTCGGTCCCTTCCAGAGCGATAGGCAACTCTCCCTCCTCGCGGAGCCCAGGGAATTCTGATCCTGATAACAGCACTTGGGGGAGCCACTCCTGCCATCCAGGATGACAATGACAGAACTCACAAGAAAGCTGAGGTGCCTCTTGCACTTACCAGCTGTAACGCAGAGCGCGTGTTACAGACAAATCAGGGCCCCCAGAGCAATGCCTTTTCAATTCACAGCAAGCAGCATTTGAGTTCAGGGAGGGAAAATCTGTATTAAGAGAGCAGGTTAAAAATTGACATTATCCCAGACTTTCATGAAATCAAAATTATGGCCATGATGCCAAGTTATTATAATGTATTTATTACCAGGATTGCTTTCATATTTAACCAATTTGGCCCATCTCAAGACCTGTTTTAAAATGCACCACCTTGCCCACCTTTCCCATTTTCATATGAAAAACAGGAAAGCAAAAACTAATTTACTCAGAGAGACACAGAGCCTGTTTGCCCGTTTATCTCTTACAGACCACCCCTCAGTCCAATGTTGACAGTACATGATATTCCATTAATCTGCCTAATGAAAATTTAACCAGTGTTATAAACAAATAATTGGCTATTATCCTCTCAAAGATCCCGAATAAATTACTTCTGCTTATTCCACCCCCTCTCTCGGTGCTCAAAAGCCAGCCCTGTCTGATGGATGTCACAAGGAGAGGGAAGTGGAAGTCAGCACATCCCCACTCTGGGCTTCAGGCTTCTGCACCTGCTGTCATTGTCACAGGCAGTCTGCTCTGGGAGCACTAGGATTGACCATAATGAGGGCTGGGAGAGGGGTGGCAGGAGAGACAGTTCCCACCTGCGGGTCACCAGCTCAGCCCATACGCCATACGCCATTCTCCATACTCCCTCCCTTTTCTGTCTGTTGTTGCCTTTCACTCTGCCTCCCACTGTGTTTTTCCTTCCTCCATGTTCCTACTTTCTGAGGTCTTAGAAAACTCTTTGTCTCTCATTCTCAACCCAGCCACATGTCCCATGCTCCATCTAACAGTCCTCTTAGTGTTTCGCTGTCATAATTGTAATGTCCAGTGAGACCTTAGCCCCTATTTTGGAGTCACCTAGAGTTTCTTATTAGGCTGAGACCTCCATATGTTATTAGCAAGAAGTTAACATCTTCAGAGAAGCCCTGTAGGCTCTACTTTAAAATGGAACACCTGGTACCAGAATCGTTGGCATACATGTATGGAGCAATTCAGCCAAACTATTTGGATAAGGGACAGACCTCGGTGGTAGCATTATGTTGAATCAGACACACTGAAGGAATTTATTTCAAGCCATGATTGCTAACGTCGGCCCAGCCCCACAGTTCCACATTAAAGCTAGAATGAGTTGGCTAAATGGCAGGCTCTTCAAAGAGAAAATCTTAGACAGTCCTTAGAATACTGCATGGCCTTTCTCAACTTGGTCGTCTATCTTTTCCACTAGATAAAAACTTTTTTATTATTTTAAAACACAGATTGTGTCTTGTTCATCTCTTTCATTACCATGTGACCCATAAGAGTACTAAGTGGGTGAATGAAATGAATAGTGAATGAATGAATGTAAACATCATGGGCTCTTCTATGGAAACTTCCTCTTAGGAGCAAAGACAATAAAGTGATAATGATAGATATAAAGATTCAATTGGTTTAATAATGGGCTCACTTTCTCAAAGCCCTTAGATTTCCTCATACCTTCAAGTCCCACAATTTTTGCCACAAGTCGTGAAAATGAATTTAGACACCAGTTCCACTCTTTTTTAAATGCTTGGTAAAAAATAGTACCACTGTCCATCATGCTCCAAAGCTGCATCACAGTTGAGATGAGAGAGCTGTGACAATCTGATGGAGATTATGAGGTATCAGGATGGCCTTGGGGAGAAAGGAACGTTGAGTGATTCCCTTCCCAGACACTTGGCCCGGGGCGGATGGACATCGGCGGGCACCCTGAGCTGGACTTCACTGTCTATGCTGATGGTGCTTTACCAGGGACGGGACCTCAGGCTTGTACCCCAGCGTCAAGGTTCTATCTCAGCTGATACAAAGTTTGCAAAGCTGCCTCACAGGGTGTTGAAGACAGCATATGTAAAGCATGTGGCCTGACCCATGGAAGGGGCTGCTATTATGGTAATTACTGTTCTGACCCCAGACATGTGCACTGCCCTCCAGGGGAGTCCAACTAAGCCCAGTGTGAGCTAAAAGTGCAAAGCAGATGTGACCATTCCAGAGCAGAGGGTCTTTGGTGCCCCAGACTCCACAGCTGGGATTGCTGTCCCAGTGAGGCCACACCAAGCCTTTCCCTAATCACCTTTAAGGGCACCGTGGGAACTGGTCTTCTCAAATGGGGAGAAAAGCCTGAAAGAGAGATCAGAGGTTGGTTTATAAAGCTCTGAAGATGATTTATGGTATGGGGAGCAGCGAATGAACAGAAGTATACATTTGAATTGGTCTGGGCTCAATAGGAAAGATCTGGATTTTGCCAGAAAACAGACTACTTTCTCCACTGATCCAAAAAGCAATCAAAGGGACTGAGTAGATTGATCACCGAGAATCAGTTTAAACATTAAATAAAATACAACTTCATCTAGAGGAGACAAAATAAATCCCTTCAAAGGGGCAACCATCAACTCCTTCCCAAGGGTGCGAGTGAGGAAACAGGAACTCACGGGCAGTTGCTCCTTTTGTAGAGAAGCTGTGGGATTTAGCACCCACCTTCAGATGCAAACTCCCTCAGCAGCCACTGGCTGAAAACGTAGTACTTGTGATCGCTGTGTGACAAAGACTGAGGTGGGCCGGGCACAAGGAATGGGGACTTGAGGAATAAAGTTCTCTTGCCTTCTCTCTTCTCAGTCCTGGCCAGATCGGAACTGAGAGGGGGTGAACCACTCATTTGCAGTGGTCCTGTCCATGTAATCCACCAACCACATCAGTCCCCTCGGGCTTCTGATCATTGGGGGTCATGTCTTAGATCCAGTCCAAATCTGTAATTGTCTCATGAGAACCCACCCTGGAGGGTCACTCTGGCAGCTCAATTCTGTCTGTGATTTGAATATTAATAAAAAGGATGATACTTGAGAATTTTCCTGGTCTCAATCCAGAGCCTCAAAGACTGGGAAAAATTTGAGCATCCCGGGTCAAGAGATAGAGAAACTATGTAAGAAGCAAAGGTCTATGAAGCCTTGGGAAATTGTTCTGTCAACATGTCAGGTGACAGCATGACAATACTACTAACCGAGATCACCTTTATTTTTCATTTTCCACAGGCCAGGCAATATCCAAGACCTTCCATGTACATTAGCTCATTTCATCCTCGCAACAAGCTTTGAGGTAGGTACTGCTACCGATCCTAGTTCACAGACAAAGAAGCTGAGGCTCAGATTCAGTGACTTGTCCTAAGCTGTGCGTGGAGTTAGCAGTGGAGTAAGGACTGAACTCAGGCAGACCGACTCCAGTGCCCACGTGCTTAGTCGCTGCACTAAATTAGGTTTTCAATCACTTTAGACGTCATCTCCTTCCAAAAGTCTGTTCTACAGCTTCCCTGGGAGAACCACGCCTTCAGAAATGCTCGAGCTGGAGTGTCTTCCTTTTCCTGGCAATGAAATGCCAAGTATGTGTCAGGGGCACGCGATGATTGCCCAGAAACCACATGGCCTATCATATGTCATCCCTCATAATTTATTTTTATGAGAGTAGTAAGTGGTATCAGCATTTTATAAGCATGTATTTATATTTGTTAATTTAATTTATGCAAATGCCTCATTTATGTAAATCATTCACAGATTCGCCATCAGGATATCTTTAGGAAAATCACATAATCAAGATATTTAGGGATCTGACATATATAATCAGAGAATGCAAATTATTTTTACTGCGTTTCTTCATGCCATTAAGTTCCTAAAACGTCAGCAGTCTGGTTTCACTAAAGCTGGCTTCACAGGGCTTTGGTTGCGTTGGTTGGTCTGTCTTTCTCTCTCGCCCCATTTCCTTGCCCTGGGACGGCCATGTGGGGGTGCTGCTGGGAGAGAGATCTCAGCTGCCACAACATTCGTAGCCCTGCTGTTTCGTTCTCTTCCGAGGCAAGAGGTTACGGTGTGTAAACACAATACTGTATTTCATAGCTATCTCGGGGCTTTGGGCTTGATCCCTCTGCCACGGTGGCGTCCTCATTACTGATTCATGATGCTGCCAGGCAGTTGTCATGAATAATAAGCTTCCCCCTGAATCTGGACCATCCGTTCTCAGTTTCTGGCATGTTGCTCCAATGGGAGGTGAGACTTGTATCTCATTTCCTGGAGGGACCCTGTATACAACTTTATATCCAGTTCTGAGACTAGAGGAATGTGATTTACACCGTGCGCCTTAAGAATAAAAGGTGGCCAAGCATTGTAGGAATTGGTGTTTGCGCCTGTGCTCGCAAGACTAGAAAATGGGTATGGGGGGCCAGGGGGAAGCTGACATGATCTGGTGATGGGGCCTCACGAAGCAGAACATCCAGCTGCATAGCCAACAGAGCCAACACTGTCATTTACACTGAAAACGTCTTCTTAAAAAAAACAAAAACACTGGTAGTAGCCAGCTGTCTTCCCCACCCTGTGCTGCTTGGGAGAACCATTGACCATCACTGAATGCCTAAATACATCCTTGTTTCTACTTGTCCTGGAGCCTCTTGCATAGAGTGGTCCATGGGAGAAGCAGAGAAACACCACCCATGGAGCATCTGTCCTTGCAGGCTTCCTTTGCAGCTCACGCTTGAAAATCTGTTGGTTTTCTACCCATGGCATCTTCATGAGAATGTCACGTCTTTATGGGGTTTTCTACCCATGGCATCTTCATGAGAATGTCACGTCTTTATGGGGTTTTTTACCCATGGCATCTTCATGAGTATGTCCCTTCTTTATGGGTCATCTTAGTGTCCAGCTTTATGTGTCAGTTTCAGGCATCCTGAAAGATACTCTCACTTTGAGGTGCCCTCGGGACCCAGAAAACTGATTTTTTTTCCCTCTACTCCATGGCCTATATTTTAAATCAGTCCATCCCTTAGTATCATCTAAATTTGAAGAAAATCTACCCAGCAGCTTTTGTGTAAATTGGATTATAGGCAAACAAGTTGAATATAGATTGTATCTCTATTAAAATAAGCATTGAACAGACTTTTTAAAAGGTCACGTCACCATTACTTGAGCTGCTCACAAAGCGATGTCCAACCCACCCAGAGTTTCTGCAGTGAAGTGGAGAATGGGCAGCTCAGGGCACATTTACTGATTCTTCACAGAAACACAGCAGTTCTATTTTTCTAAATGCAAGGAATATCCACTTATAGCTCAGACCCTAAGAGAAACTCAAAATGTTCGCACAGCACGCAGAGACAGTGGACCCCAGGCTGTCGCTTTGGGGCTGCAGCGAGACTGCCGTTTTCACCAGAGGCCGGAGAGCGGGCAGCCAACATTCGCAGAACTTAACATTTGCAGAATGACGCTTTCAGGACATACCATCGCGGCCGAAGGACAGTGTCTAAAATGACTATGGAACGTCTGAGAAAGCAGAGGTGCAGAGGCTGGTCTCTGAATCACATACAAAGAGCCTCGAAGCTTGGCTGTTTCTTACTTTTGTGCTTTCATTTCTGTCTTTCTACTGTAACCTGGAATTCCCTTCTCCCTCTTCACCTGGTTAACTCCCACTTATCACTAACATCTGCCAAATGGCACCTGCATCAGATTCCCTTCCTCCCTTCTCTGGGCTCCTTGTAACAGACAGTGGACAGACATCTCAGTGCACCCGACCGACCACATGATTTTATGATTGCCCGTCCAGCGCCACGCACTTAGAAGACATTTAGCAAACACTTAATGAAAAAAAGGACTTAGGCTCCTGTGTTTGTTGCCCAGCCTGTGTCTGGGGCAGAAAATGTCTTGAAGTAACTAAATGAAATTCTCTTAAGAAAATAGCCAGAGTCCTCAGAAAATGTTCATCCACAGTATATTTGGACTAATAGGTTTATTTTGGAAGAAGGGAGGTAGGAACAGCCATTTTTTTTCCTGAGAAAATTGAGACAATGGAAACCAAGGTTTGGTCATATCAGAACTTTAGCAAAATAGTACACAAAAAAGGTGTGCCTGGGGAGGGGCCGGCAACTTTGCCAGGACCTGTCCTCCACTTCAGCAATGACTGGTAGTTATAAATAAACACATGCATCATTTATCTTTAGCCTTTTCTAATCTCTTTGGGCTCTTCCTCTTCACAAAGGTCAAGAAATAAGGAAATAAATGATAGTCTGGAGCCAATTCTCTTTCCTGGGATCTAGGCTGGAGCTCAGGTGTTGAATAGCATCTTACCTGACTCCTAACCTCTCAGTGATTATTGTATGGTCCCTTAAAAATCAGCAGATCTTATGAACTGAAGCTAGGTCCAGTTATCATAGCAATAAGTAATTAAATGTGACTGGAACATTTACACTGCATGGAGACCTATTGTCTAACTCAAAAAAAATTTTTTTAAATGTAAGGATGGTTCATGAGGTCCACATCTGCTCTGCACAGTAGATTCATTTGCAAATGACAAGCCAGTGTCCCTTGTCTCAGAGCCTCCAGTAAGCTGCTCTCTGTTGATGGGCAGCTGTCTTACTCCTTTCCTTTTCCCAGTGTTTTTTTTTTTTAAGCAGAGAGCTTGCATCCTGCTTCTGCTAACCTTTTGACTGCAAGCTAAAGAGATAATTGGAATTTTTTAGTGTATTGCCACAATGAAGCAATAAAAAAAGGCAATTTTGACATTAGTAAATGCCTAGCTTTTGCCTAAGTTGTAAAACACATCAGGTTGTAGAACACCTGTGCAACTCACCAAGTGTAGCACTAACCCAGGGGGAGGGAGATGCAAGTTCTAGCCCAAGCACAGGTTTACTCTAGACTTAAGCTCCTCTGCAAGGTGCCATTGCCAGACACTGCCTACCTCCTCTGGGACTTGACTAAAACTTCTGAACTTCCCCTGAGGCAGAGAAGTGGGTGGTCCTGGGTACTGGAGTCTAGCTAGGAGTTATTTAAAGGAAGGAAGGAAGGAAGGAAGGAAGGAAGGAAGGAAGGAAGGAAGGAAGGAAGGAAGAAGGAAGAAAGAAGGAGGAGGAGAAAGGAAGGAAGGAAGGAAGGAGAAGGAGGGAGGGAGGGAGGAGGAAAGAGGGAAGGAGGGAAGGAAGGAAGAAAAGAAAAAGGAAAGGAGAGAGGGAGGGAAGGGAAGGAGAAAAGGTTCTGTTCTTTTTACCCTTTAGACCTTTTTTGCCGAGGTGATATTAAAATATTTAACTACAGAATGGCAGGGCGCTGGCCAGGTAGAAAGGGTACAGTGCTGTGGGAGATCTTAGTGGCTCTTCTGATTCAGGCACCAACCTTTCTGTGACTCTATGGTTGTTAAATAGTTTGAAGATTATTTTTGGCCAAATTTATATTAACCTCAGACAGGAAAGGGGATCCTGTAAACGCCCCCAAGTAGAGAGTTCAAATGGTTTTAGCTGAAATTCTAATCACCATACTCCCAACAAGCTTCCTGCTCTCAGAAAGGGTCCAGCAACATGGATCATTTTGCTGATCCGATAAAAGGACTCTTGGTGCAAGGACTGGAGTCTCTGATGCCACTCTCTATGTGTCAGTGTTTTACAGTGTCCATGAGGCTGGGGACCCACCTCTGGATTCTTATAACTGCCCTTCGATCCATTCAACTATCTCCTAAGTACCTGGGTGCAAGGTCTTTGGGAGGAAAATTGGTCTTAAAAAACTCCCCATCTTTTACAGGGGTCACCAATAATTGTCCACAGGTTATTTTTATTTGGTTAGTAGAGTATTTTTTTTTTAAAACCTTGAACACATTTTGAAAAATCATGAGATTTTATTTAAAATTTCACATTTCCAAACTCTTGGAGGCTGGGGGAAACACCAAACCCCAGAAGCTCTGATCACACTGAGGCCATATTTTCCTCTGACCACAATCCACTGGGGTGACCCCTGCCCCACCTATCTGTGGAATGAGTCACCACTGCCCCCACCTCTCCAGACTGTCACACAGCCAGTGGTGGGGAGGGAGGGCTCTGGGGTGGACAGCTGACTGTTTTCATTGTGTCCCCTTAGGCAAGTTACTAAAGCTGCCTGTGCCTCATTTTCTTCACCTCAAAAATGGGGATGATATAGTCCTTATTGTCTAAATGATTATAAAGATTAAAAAGAGATGATAAGAATAGAGTGCTTAGAGCAGTTTCTGGCGCATTTGTAAGTGCTCAATTAACGTGCCTGCTCCTAAGAATACAGCAGATGAGGACAATTTGGACCTTGCCCTCCAACAGCCATAAAACCAAACCAGGCATTTAGAAAACATCTTTGATGGCTTTGGTTTGGGCACTGGTCCTAATAGTCCCCTCCTGTATTCACTCCCTTTCCCATTCTATTTCGTGGGCAGCAACTACCGAGAGCAGTTGTATATAACTAGCTCTTAGAGGGGAGGAAGCAGGACAGGCAGAAGCAGGTTGGTTCTCTTTTCGTCCCAGGACGGCCCATTGGTCTCCAAGAGGCCATGTTCCACCCACCACGAGACGAGAACCCAGAGGTCACTGTAACCAGTCCCCACTCCCAGAGCCAGATGCCATCAGCACACTGAGTTGGGGGGGGGGAGGGAAACAACAGGAAAAAAAAGCTCTGAATGAACAGTGTTGCACATCAACTAATCTGGGATTCATACATATTCAGAAGGAAAGTGAGTGAAAAACAGCGTTTCAGACAGCTTTACATTTTCAAATTAAGTTAATAAAGTAAGATTTCCAATGTAATGACAAATTAATTCTTCTTTTCTTAAGTTTATTAAAATAAGCATCTCCTATCTTCTAACTAGAGCTGACATATGCTTACATAGATACATCCCACCCAGTAACCTAATCTCCCAGCAATCTTGAAGCAATTAACTCCTTCTAATCTTGAGCTAACAAAGCCCACCGTGCCAAAGGCCCCTGAGAATGCCCTCTGAGGCTCACTGGGCAGCTTCCCTCCAGCTCCTGCTTAGAGCATCCTGTAGGATGCTCAGAAGTGGTCCAGAGTGGTGATTCCTCTAAACAACCAGATGAGTCATCACAGATCATAAGATCTTCATTAACTCCTTATTTCTCTGCTAATTAACACAAAAAGAATGAGTCGAATGCCTGACAGGCAATGACTGACCCACTGCTTGGTGGTTAATGGGATGCAAATGACATCAATGAGGGTCTCTCCTTGTAGTGTGGGCAGCTGGCCTACTATTTTTGTTGTGGATTTTAAACTGTCGGAGCTCCATGAAAAGAGTTTACCTAATAATTTAAATGACAGCTGAATTTGTAATTTAAAGTCTGTGCATTTATGTAGGGTCTACTACACATGGCAGAATTAACTTAAGCTGTTAACTACCAGGTTTAGCTGAAAAGACCATAATTCAGAGGGGGAAAAATACAGCTCCAGGCCCTTCCAAATGAAGGACAATATTCGTTGATTATGTGAGGTTATGTGATGCATTTTGGATTTTGTTTTAATGTGACAGTGGCAAAACATCAAAATGTTGCTTTTTGTTGTTGATCCTGAGCATAGCCTTTGTAATTTATTATAACTTAAAAATGTTTTTAAAATGTTAGCTGCAGAATCCAAAGTTTCATCATTTAAGGTTTATCTTGGAACACAAGTAGAAAAATCGGCCCAAATATGATTTGTGTGCTGTCAATAAAACATTAATTCGGTTGAGGTTTCAGCAATGCTGTCAATAATGCAACTCAAAGAAGGTGTTTTACTCTGGATTGTATGATCTATTAAAGATAAAGAAGTTAATGACTTTGTAAATAAGAGCATAATTTTTGAAAAGGTTTTTATTTTTATTAAGATGTATGCTTTACTCTATCCTCTACTTGGTCTGTGTGAGGAAGACCCACCCCAGTTAAAATTCTGAGTTTTCTTCACAATCCTGTTCTTTAAGGACCTTTCTTTTTACTAATCCGTTGAACTGACAATCAGCTCATCGAAGAGGAAGAGACTGAGCCAGGATCAAGCACACTGAAGTCTCACTTAAAAACAAGAAGTATAGAATGGTCATTGTGAAATTCAAAAGAATTATCAAACTATAAAATAGATTCTCTGAGTTAGACAATACCCAGGCCCATCCCACATTTTCATGTTTATTTTTTCAACAAGTAGAGTCTGTTAGTCCATATGAGTAGTTTGAATGTTATGCATTCTATGAACCCTCAAGTTTAATGACAGTTTCCTGATGGGAGAGAGGAAATCACAATAGTCAAAATTGTTAGTTGTCGCTTGACATTGGTAAGGAGTTTCTGGAAAGGTGATTTCTCTAAAATTGCCAACTTATAACTCCTTTTGAATTTCAGCATCAGTTAGGGATATGCTTTCTTTTTCTTTATAGGGTGTCTCTTGAACCCATTCTTGAAAGGGGTAAAGATATGTATCCTTCTTTCTGTTTAGACATGCCCCGAGGCCTGTGTATTGTCCTCTCCTGGAATTCTCCCTCCTGGATCTTCTCATCGCCTCTGCTTAATGTCACCATCCCCAGTTGGATGGTCACCAGTTGGATGGCAGCCCCAATCGCTCCCAACCCGTCGGTCAGCAATAGCTCATGGCCTGTCTTCTTCTGTTTTCTGGTCGTTGTTCATTATGTGGCATCCCCCTGGTCTGTAAGCTCATGTGGAGTAGGGACCTCACCTGTTGCTGCATTTCTAGAAGTCACAGCAGCACCTGGTACATAGTAGGGGCTTGGGACATGTCTGTATTGGGAGGCAGGACCCTTCTTTTCACCTCTGTGGACTTGCTCCTCTCTTTTCCCTGCCAGACGGCCCGCTCCTCTATTCCTGGGGGAGGCCTGCTCATGCCCCAAGACTCTGTTTAAGGTGCTCTCTTCCTCGTAGCCTTCCTCAGTCCTCTCAAAAAATTTAGATCACCATCTTCACTGGGTTAAAGCCTCTCGTGTGCTGCCTTGTGATGGGTTGTATCTTTCTGTGTCTCCTTGGCTGACCTGTGACCTCCTAGAGGCTGGAAGTCCTGTCTGATTTTACTCTGAACCGCTCACCCTAAGCACAGTGCTAGGAACATGAAGGTCTTCAAAAAGAAACGGGGTGAACAATGAAGTCATCCTTACACTTTGAGGAAAAGGCCATGTCTTTCATTAGAAAATTCTAGCACCGATAACCATAGCAGAACCCTCTTTCAGAGGTCACTGCCTACTTCACTTCTAATTCTCCCAATGCTCTTTCAGGCATCCCCACTTTACAGACGAGGACACTGAGGCTCCAAGAGATTAAGTAATATGCCCACCATGCTCAGATAATACGGAACAGTGATGGGATGAGAATGCATTTTGAAAGGAGGCCAAACCCTAGGCTCCTTTTGCCAAACTTAGATAAATTTTGTTGAGCTTGAACACTAAATCATCATTTTGTGGGCTTCTTGTGAGAAGTCCCCTAAGGGTATTGAGTTCTCTATTGATTCTACATTGGTTGTGCAGAGGGCATGTTTTATTGCTAGGAGTGGGCAGAGTTGGTGAAATTAAGTCCCTGGTATATGTGTTATTTTAAGCTATTCTTCCCACAAACATTCTTCTTCATTTTAATTGTTAAATTGAAATATAATTGACGTAAAATCTCATTTAGTTTCAGGTGTACAACATAATGATTCGATATTTGTATATGTTACAAAATGCTCACCACATTAAGTCCAGTTATCATCCATCACCATACAGAGTTACAAATGTGTTCTTGTGATGAGAACTTTTAAAAAATATTTTTAATTAAGTTTATTGGGGTAACATTATTTAATACAGTTATATAATTTTCAGGTGTGCATTTTCATTTGACGTCTGTATATTCTATTGTGTGTTTACTACCCAAAGTGCAGTTTCCTTCAGTCACCCCTAAACCTTATATTTGACCCCCTTTACCCTGTCTACCTCCTCCCTCTTCCCCCACCTCACTAGTAACCACTAGCCTCTAGTCCATATCCATGAGTCTCTGTTTGTTTGTCCTGCTCACTTGTTGCTTTTAGTTTATATCCCACATATAAGTGATATCATGTGATTTTCAACTTTTTCTGTCTGGCTTATTTCACTTAGCATGATCATCTCGACATCCATCCATGTTGTCACAAATGGCAGTATTTCATCTCGCTTCTTAGGGCTGAGTAATATTGATGAGAACTTTTAAGATCTGTTCTCTTAGCAACTTTCAAAAAAGCAAGGAAGCAAGGTAGATAGTGGTAGATGGTCAATGATTGCACACATTTACATGATGTTATTGGAGGCCCTTGAAACTCTCTCAAATTCTATGGCTTTGGGGAAACTGCCTCAGTGTCCCCATCTACGATAAAACCTTCTGGCACCTGCTCCATCCCACTCTGTGGGAATCTGGAAGGCGGTGGGGCATTGACATTTTAAGTAGAAATTGCTTTAGAAAAAAACATTTTAAATAAATTTGAGACTGCATTGTGATCATTGTATCATCACCGTTACTCGACTGGCCTTTTGCAAAGCTTTCAAAAAGCCTTTGACACTGTTTTTTAACCAGTTAAGCAGCAGAATGCCCTGTGCAAAACCCGTTTCCACCCCACTTGGCTCAGGTGATCAGTTAGAGGTCCAGGAAAACACATTTCAGAGGCAGGCACCCTAGTTGGACCAGTTTTCATAATCGGAGAGGTGCTGTGCTCATGGAGCCTTGGGTGAGTCATTGTCTCTCTTATTTGAGAACCAGTTAGAATTATGCAATTGGCATCAGGAACATCATAGTTTTAGAGAAGACATTCATAGATTCCCACCCCACCCCACCTCGGCTGCCACTGCGAATGTGCTGCCACTCCTGGAATTTCAGGCGTAAGTGACCTGGAATCATCTGGGCACCAGCTCTGCTTCCTTCTGCCCTTCATGTTCACGAAGTCTGAGAACAGCCAAAATACAGTCTACACAGTGGCCTTTCAGTAAGTTCTCTATCTAAGAAAACCTATAGTTATAGATGGATAACCAAACAATGCGCACCAAAAAAGGAAATGTGAATTATATGGCATCGACATACATCAGCAAGAAAAAAACTAAATATGTGGGAAGGATTAATCTCTAGCAAATAAAAATTCCGACAATTGCTTTTTCAACCACAGACTGCTGAGAAATCTGTGAAAATAGCAGAGGCTCAATATAAATCTTTCCCCCTTTTATTTAAATGAAAACATTCTTGTATATTATATATACTTGAGATGTCACCAATTTTGGAGGTAATCTTTTAGGTTAAGTATGTTCCCACATTAAACTGATAATTATCCTTCCTTCTCTTCTTCTATCCCCTTGACACTCAATACCCTGGATTTTCGCTTCATGTTTTATTTATGGAGCAGAATTAATATGCAGATTCACAAAAACTTAAAAACTCATAATTATTCATAAAGGGCTTTAAGGTTAGTTAGTACATTTTGATGAAACTCTGGGTGTGTGGGAACGCGTACTTGAAAGTTGTTGTTAGTCAACCCAAGGTTAAGTCCTAGTATGGAGTGTAATCTGAAAATGACCAAAAGCTTTGAATACAAGTATTTGTCGGTACTCACAGTCTACATTGAAGCGAAGTAATGGGCATCAATATCCTTGTAAGCATATTCAAGACTGGCCTGGCCAGAAAGAAGATTCACATATTCAATGCAAACAATCAATGTAGGTAAGAAGGTCTAGTTAGAAGTCACTAAGTAAATGTAATACAGGACAGAGATTTTTCTTGTTTCTTGGCCATCTTATACGGTGCTTTCACAAATACATTCAAGTCTAGGGAAAAGTAACAGCAATTGAAAATGGATGCATTCTATTTCTTCCAGGGTAAGCAGAAAGGATGAGATGGGTCACTGTTGATGGGGTGACCGTTATAGCCTTACAGAAGTAGCTGAAGAGCAAAGAGCATCTGTAAACAGTTGTGAGGATGTTGTTTCTATAAGCCTTCCCTACCAGGCGATGACTGCGGCTCTCCAGTCAGCTCAAAATTAAGAACATTTTGATGAGGAAGGCACCCTGTTGAATGAACTCTGGGGAGAGTGATCCAGAACCATTTATCAAGGGGCATGATTATCCTACTAGAAACAGCTGGAAATCAAATGCAGGGGACAAAAAGCCCATTGCAGCTTGGGAAATTCCTATTTACAGTGGAGAGAGGCAGGGAGATGGAATAGAAAGAGCATGACCTTTGGTGCCTAGACCTAGAATTGAATCTCTGCTCTGAAATGCACCAGCTGGATGATCTTAGGCAAGTCAGTTAACCATTCCAAGTCCTGGATGACTCATCTGTTAAAAAAAAAAAAAATAAGAGCATCTACCTTAAAACAGCTGTAAGGTAAAATGTGATAATGGATATACAATATCTCATACAGCACCTGACACATCGTAGGCACTGAAGAGATGTTCGCTCTTTTGTGAAGCCATGTTACTTTCCGTAGGCTTTTTATTAATATTGTAATCTTACTTATACATATATGCTCACACACCAAGAGGCAGATCTACGAAACCACTGTGATCTTTGCATTAAATACATCGTGGCTAAATGGGATCAGAGCCAATCTGTGTATATTAAATTATTTGAAATCATATTATATTTACCAAAGGCTTACAAAAAATAAATATATATAAAAATAGAGCTAATAGAACCATCCTGCTTGAGAAAGGAGAGAAGTTATACTCTTTTAGCAGATTTCCATGGCTTTTGAGCATAATATTTATCTTATGCCATCTTTATGTTTACCTTCAAAGACAATATAATTGCACATTCGACATCCTCGAGGCTTTTTCTTCTGAAACATGTACTTTTTGGTGGGGGTCAGGATGGTCCTGGAGAGGAGGCAAAAGAGGAAATGAGAGAATATTCTTGGTTCCATTGGGTGGGCAGCTCTTACCCGGGACTCTTCCTCCAAAAGATAGATAGCTGCAGAAGCTAATTTTTCAAACAACTCAATAAAAATACTGATAAATATTTAAGTCTCTTACATACAGACATAACTTGCAGACATGACAGTTTGAGTAATGAGCTCAATTAGTTTCATGAGAGTGAATTATCTGAATAAGCTCTCAGCTATCTCAGTGGTTCACTGAGCAAGCAGAAATGGTATATATCTGGCTTTTACCTTATTTCCCCTACTTCCTCTTCCTAACTGGAAATGGCATCTAATAAATAAGTTTGAATAATTCTGAAGATAATGTTATATATATGATATATTATTACTTCATAGAGAGGACAATGTTCAGATTTTGTGTGGTTATATGTAATTAATCTGTGCAGTGTTGATTGAAAAAGACATATATGCATATGTGTGTGTGTATGTATGTGTGTATATATATATATATATATATATATATATATATATATATGTCTCCATCCACACCCAGCCCATTGACAACTTACTCTCACAATAGACTGAAGCATTACTCTAGTAAGAAGTCTCACCTAGTTCTGCCAAGACCCATTGGTTCTCTGATTCTGGCTGCTGCCCAAAGCTGCTTCTAGAACCCTAATCCCATATAGCACCTCCACCAGGAGATTCCTCTCCTTCTCCACCAGGGACCCACACAGCTTACAAGACCTTAGCTAAAGCATCTTGGTTTTCAAGCTGCCTTTCCAATGTCCAGCTAGCCAGACTCCCTACCACACTGGCTCATCTCTTTGGCACATGATGTAATTTGTAGGCACTGTGTCTTTTGTGTTTTCTGTAAAACCAAGCACGATGCTGGGTAAAGGACAGGTTTAGACATAAAATGTCCATCTGAAGATCATAGAAAATATTTTTGAAAGTATTTTCATGTCACAACTTATATCTGAGTTCATTGGCCTTCAGAAAAACAAAAGCATGACAAATACCAAAGCCCTCTTAGATCACCATTCCTAATCCAGGTCACCACCCCAAGATGACCACTTTTATGTCTGTATGTTTGGGTGGGGGGCCAGGGACTGTGTTTAATTCCAGACTTTCCTCTATACATTTGCATATGTGTATATCACATAGGTTTTTGGTGCAGCTGGTTGAGGAAAATGTCTCCTCTTTCTACTGAAGTTAAACGCTGTTGAGGTGATGAATTTCATAGCTTGAGCAACATCCTGCTTGAAATTTACCGTTGTTCACTGTGTCTTTGTGTCCCGCTGACCTTCTCTTCAGCTTTGCTCTAAACACAACACACACCCTGATGCAAGGCCTGATAATGTTTAGACCGTCATAGAAATATATGGAACGTTATAGAAAGTGACAAAGGGACTCTTCTGTTGTTTATGTACATGGAGGGGTTGTTTTCCATTTCCAACACCATCGCTGCAAGAGCTCTGAAGTACCACTGAATGCCTCTGGAAAGGCAGATCAACAGCCCACTCCCACTTCCCAACAGGTTGTAAGCAGCGGCCAGGGCAGCTTGTGGCTGAGAGAATTGAGAGAAACCGCTTGTGCCCTGATGAAGTGCTCCATAATGCCACGGCAGGAACCAGAGCTCTGGATTCCCCGATTGGCTGGTGCCTATGTGCTCCCCTCTCTAACCGACAGCACGGGCCTGGAATTTCATATACTTTTAAGTGACTTTTAGTGGTGTGACATTTTTGAACCAAAAGCGAGTTCAGAGGAATGTCAGTTTGGTGAGACAGTTCTCGAGATATGCCGTCGTGTCTTAATGAGATCCTGATTTCACAGGTACTGTCGTGGCCATCTCTGGCTTAAGGATGCGAATTCTCGATTGCTTTTGGAAGCACAGTCAATGAATCCAGCTGGAGAAGCCCCCATCCCACTCCGCAAACTCGAAGTGGTCC
Source organism: Eonycteris spelaea (assembly GCA_003508835.1). Taxonomy (NCBI): domain Eukaryota; kingdom Metazoa; phylum Chordata; class Mammalia; order Chiroptera; family Pteropodidae; genus Eonycteris; species Eonycteris spelaea. Next base: position 7,888,891 of record PUFA01000004.1, on the reverse strand, counting down.
CCCATACCATTGGTTAAACTGAGCCAAATATGTTAATAACAATTGCCCAGTACTTTTCCTATCAAAAGTGGTCAAGTTACTTTGAGGGCCCCATAGTTTTAACTACCCCAAGGGAAAGAAGGCCAGTGATGATATCGTTCCCCTGAAAGTGTTGGGTTTCTGTTTATTTTCAACACAGGCAGCTGGTAAGTAAATGTATCCTCAAAAGGAGTGACCCTTTTAATGGTTCTACTTTACCTAAAAAAAAAAAACAAAAAAAAAAAACAAAACACAATTCTTTTATGCTCACTTAGCTTTAGCTCCCCATTCCCAGTCCCAACTGATGGACCTGGGAAATAGCTTTTACCTGCAAGGGCAAGTCTAATGCATGGTGGTGGCTGTCTGTATGGAAAGGGTTCTTGGACCACACTTGGGCTTGGTGGAAATGAGTGATGTTATCAACTAGTGATGTCTGGGGCCATGATTGGTGAAGACGGCTAAGGAGAGAGCTGGAAAGGACTGCTCCTTTATATTAGTCATTACTGTTAGTTGTCATAAGATTCATTTAGCCCATGAATTTGGCACCTTTGAGCCATTCTCCCTTTTAGACAATAGATAACAGTGATCCTGGTACTTCTGAGTTTCTCTGGAAAGAACCTCTTAAAAACCCAGGAAGCCAAGGATTTCTAAGCACTGCAGTGATCATTGGCTTACCCTCATTGGTCAGTCATAAGTCACATCCCAATCCTTGAACCAATCACTATGGCCAGAGCTGAGTTGTACGCCTTGGAGCTTCCTGGAGAGAGTTCAGCCTCTTCCTCCAAAATCTCGCTCACTAAGGGTGGAGCAGGCTGATTCCTCCAAAAAAGAATTTGGCTTTTGCTACCAAAAGAAGTAGGGAGAATTGCTCGGAGGGCACACACAACAGAGGTCTGCCAAAGGAGATGGCAATCTGAAATCTAGTGACAAGTTGAGTGGGAAAGAACATTATAGACAGAGGGAACAGCAGAAAAAATTGATCCTTAAAAGAAACTAATGAAGGTCACTCAGTATGAAGGGCAGTGAGCCAGGGCATCAGTTACTTGAAATGAGTTTGGTGAGGTCAGCAGGGGTTAGATCATTAGAATATGCGAGGGCACAAAGCCTATTGTGACTTCCTTTTCAGTATATGTGAAAAATTTCTTTGGGAATCTTTTAGTAGTCTCCTCTTAATTGGATTTAATAAATTTTTGAGATTTCAGCTACTTTGTTCCAAAAAGGACAGACTCTCTTAACCTTAAATGGCAAAATATCACATCACCGTATGGACATGGAGATGCTTAATGCCCATTAACCAATTTTTTAAGAGAAGCTTTGTTTTTAAGATGTGAAGATTCATCAGATTATTACCATTTAGACCAATTTAGACCTCTCCCATCAAATCTTTTAAATTTCCACATTCTAAATGCATTACATGCTGCTAAGACTTCTCAGCTTCAGCCAGAACATTTTCTTTTCTCAGGACAGGGAAGTTTGCCTGTATTAGCTGTATTTAGAAAATTATTCAAAAACTTTAAAAGTCAGATCGAGCCAATCTGGATTTTGAACATTTGTGCTGAGTTTAGCATTTCATCTGTTTATTTCTTAATATCTAGCCAAATTAGACTAACGTCTTTTCATCTCAAATGGCATGGCTATGCATTAAAATGAATGAAGGAAACTGACTTGACAATGTCTGTGTGTTTTGTTTAAATCACCAATCAAATCGCTCTTTCCTGATTAATAAAAAAAAAATGCTTATATAGAAAACAACAAAGAAAACAAGAAAGAACACAGTTGTATGAGACCAGTAGCTGGCTCTCTTGGGAGCCGGCTGTCGTGACTTAAGACTCGTAGCGCAGATATGCCAAGCATGAGAGGACTGAGCTAGAAGACCCTCAAAGGTGGCCTTGCTGTATTCACATCTCATTGTTACTTTTGCCCATCATGTTCTCACTGCAGTGCTTTGGCTGACTTCCTGTTAAAGAAGACAGAAGCTCCACAATCATCTATTACGAGTTTTTTCTTCACTAGGGATTTATTTTGGTTTTGTTGTTGTTCAACTTAACATAACAGATGTTCCTGCATTTTTTTCACATAATACCACTGTGAGCCTCATGTTATCCTTAAAATCCTACAAAATTTTAGATAGTCCCTCTGAAATCATTTTCTCCTCCTTTGGAATTTTATCTTTCAGGAGGCCTTTTTCTCACAATTCGTAACAGTATATTAAAACGAAAACTATGTAGAAAGGAACTGTTTACTCATATAACTTTGAGATTAATTGCTGTTGAAAGATAATGACCTCAGTGCTGGAGTCAGACAGTTTACACACCTACTAAAAAGGAATAAAAACAATCCTTTTGATTTTTTTCACTTCTGCCCCCAATTTATAAGTGGGACTCTATAGCGATGGCAGATGCACTTAGGAATATTCTAGAGACAAGTTGCAGGCCTGGTTTTAATTGAATGTGTTTGAACTATAGTCAAATGCCTAAAGCACACCCTGTGGTCTTCTGGGAGAGTGAAGTTAAGAAGCTCTTACTCAAGGATCTTTAATTATTAGACTTACGAGACTCTGGCCTGGGATATTTCCCAGGTTGCTGTCACCTGGTCTGGGATGCACTTTCAAGACTAAGGTTATCCAAAGTCAGCATAGTGGCTGCCTGTCAGGCTTGACATCCCCAAAAGTAGCCTGGGCAGTTACTGACAGGGCGCCTTCATCTTCCTTGGCAGCTCCTGGTACATTCACCTGGCTCTTTGTCCTCAAGGGCAAGGTGAGGGCCCCTTGTTGTGTTTGCTGTCCTGTCACCAAAGAGAACAGCACAATGTAAAGTATCCCCTAATGTGCTAAAAGCCTTTCTGAAGGATAGTCAAACAAACAAAGCATTAAGTTGCCTTTCAAGCTGACCTGGCCCTCTCTCCTAATTGTGTGGAGAGCTGATTGACAAAATTGATGATCCTTAAGGATCAATTTCCTCTTCATCAGGTCATTACTCAGCACAAAAGATCTAAGGGCCACAGGTTAAATTCCAAACTCATTGTTCAGCTGTTCCATGAACTGGTGTTGGCCTACCTCATATTGTTTCCCATCTGTGCCCTCTGAGATGTCCCTTAGCCACACCATTCTGCTCAGGAGCACACCCGACTGAACCCAGGGCATTCTCATTATGCTTCCTCTGTCACTCCATCTATAGCCCACATCAGCAGCTTTCCTGGCCTTTGGCATTTATTGCTAATACCCTTTTTTATAGTGTCTCTATGTCAATTAAGATTCTTTTGGTTGCAAGTGACAGAAAATGCAAACCAAACTGGCTTAGGCCAAAAAGAAAGAGAAAGATGAAAGAAAGAGAGAGAGGGAGAGAGAGAGAGAGGAAGAAGGAAGGAAGGAAGGAAGGAAGGAAGGAAGGAAGGAAGGAAGGAAGGAAGGAAGGAAGGAGAGAGAAGAGAGAGAGAGAGAGAGAGAGAGAGAAGAGAGAGAGAGAGGAGAGAGAGAGAGAAAGAAAGAAGAAAGAAAGAAAGAAAGAAAGAAAGAAAGAGAAAAAGAAAGAGAAAAAGAAAGAAAGAAAGAAGAAAGAAGAAGAAAGAAAGAAAGAAAATGAGAAAAAGAAAAAAATGGTTGATTCTTGTAACTGAATAGAGTCTTGGGGGATTGTTGGTTTCTGGCAAGTCTTGGTCCAGGCTTCAAATGTTATGCCTGAGATCCAGTTTTTCTCCCTCTATTTCTCAGTTCCATATTTTAGTGTTTATTTCATTCTGTGGCTCCACCTGAGCATAAAGTGACTGTCAGTGGCTCCCAGAACTACCTACATAGCTTCCCATGCAGTAGGAGACAAGAAGATCTTGGTGCCACACTCCCAGGGAAAACCTCACTGACCATGCATAGGACAATGTGACCTTGCCACATGTTTCAGTCTTGAGCAGGGGAAGGAGTCAAGTCTACCAGAAGCACATGGACTGAGGGTCGGGGAGGAGTGATTTCATAGGAGAAGAGAGAAGCAATATTGTTAGCAGAGATGCAAATGTGCCCTAGAGGCCGTTCTCCCTACCAAGCGAAAAGCTAACTCGAGAACCAAAATCTCAGCTGCTACTTCCATGCTTTCCCCAGGGCTGAGTGCCCTCCTGTACTTTTAATAGGTGTGTCATGAAGGCATCAATTGATGGATAACAACCCACAGAAACATTTTGACTAAGATCAACCAAAGCCAGAAATAATAATCATTTTAAAAACTGTGGATATTCAAAATTTTGCCATGATGGCTTTTTTCTGTGGCTGGCAAATGTCAGCTAGTTCACAGGGGTTATGACTGTAGACATAGGCTCTGGGTGGTTGCCATGCGTTTTAACAGGTGCTGAAGCTGAACCGCGGCAGGATGCTGGCGGTTTCCTGGATGAAGTTCCCCTTTTACTGCATGAAGTTCTCCATGCCTTTGCAAATGGACTTTCTCTGGCTCTGTATATTGACTTTTGATTGCCTGGCATGGTGGCTCATTCATTATCTCTGATCCTGGTAGAAGGATGCATTTCTCTTGCTATAGTGAAAAGTCAGTGTGAAGGGGGAGGGAAATACAGTAGCATAACTGAGGTTTTAGATTGTAGAATGATATCATTTATTTACTAGGAAAATAGAGGTGAGCAAAGAGAGAAATGGTCCCTGCCCCCTAGACCTCACAGGTGAGTTGCAGGAACACACACTCATCAAGTTACCTGTGGACAAAGCATTCTGTACTTCCCTTTCTCTGCTCTTATTACATTTGCAATGATATACTGGCATGTGATTTAACTGCTGTTTCCTCTTTCATTAAGCTGAGGCGTCTACAAGTCCCTGCTGGTGTAGCCTTGGGTCCCTACTTTGAGCAACAGTGCTTAAGACATAGTTAGAATATTGTTGTTTGAAAGGAAACTGAATGAGCGAGTGTCTTATTCTAGGCAAATCAGGAACCTACCTTATCTACACCCAACATTGCACCCGAGCTAAAATACAACGAAAGTTTTATTTATATGAATAATGATAATAAAAGTGTATTCAACCTCTAAATGCTGATTCTTATATTCAAGATGGTCAGTCCTGAGCGATTAAATTGTGAGAGTCTGTAGGAAAGAACCTATCGTTCTCACCTTCTAAGCTTTTGATTTATTTCAGAAAGAGGCAGGAAGGGCAGCTTTATTCATTCATCTAGCCCAGTGTTGGTTGAGTACTCGCTAAACGCCAGGCACTGCTGTGGGCCTAGAGGTACAGAGGGAACAAGACTCAGGCCTTGCCCTCCTGAAGCTTACGATTTTAGAACATTCTGTGCCTAGGAAGTATATACATACTTGGGGGAGCGTATTAATTTCCTGGGACTACTATAATAAATCACCAAAAACTTGGTGACTTTTTCTCTCACAGTCCTGGAAGTCAAAAGTTCAAAGCCAAGTGTTCAGTAGGGTTATTCTCTCTAGAATCTCAGAGGGAGAGTCTCTTCCATGCCTGTCTTCCAGCTTTCACTGGGTGCCAGCAATCCTCGATGTCCCTCGGCTTGGCCCACTCCAGTCTCCACCTGTCTCCACATGGCCTTCCCTTATGGGTCTCTGTGTCTCTGATTTCCTTCTCCATTCTCTCAACGACACCAGTCGTCAGATTTAGGGCCCACCCAAATCCTCAATGATCTCATCTTGAGATCCTTCACTTATTCACACTCGCAAAGACCCTATCCAAATAAGCTCACATGCACAGGGACCTGGGGTTAAAACTTGGACATATCTTTTGTGGGACACTATTTAATCCACTGTAGGGGATCTTGTTGAGTGTCATACCCTCTCCCAACACTGATACCTTGATCGGTGGCCCTCAGCCTGTCTTTTTACATTCCGCTTTTTCCGGCCTCCTCCTTCCTGTTACTTGCTTCTCAGACCTTCCCGACCTCCTACTTCCCTGCCACCCTGGTCCTGGATCCTGGTGCCCTTGCTAGTCAGGTGCAGATGAAGAGGGACCCTGATGACACAAGGCCAGTGATTACTGAGTGAATGGCTCTTAAAACGAAACTTGCAAAACGGAAGAGTGAAATAAAGTTTCGCTGGCAGAAATGTCCCACCTTGAGACCTTAACAAACTTGGTTAAAGTTCTGTGGTTCGAAAGGAGAGAAATAACTCAAGATGTTTTAGCAGGGAATGCCTCGTTTCCGATGGATCATTTGATATTGTGCTACATTTATAAACTAAAAGAGAACACAAAATCTTGAGAAATTATCTACAATTGAGAAGTAAGAAGAATTTCTGAGGCTAACCAAGCCCTGGTACTGAGATGTCAGATAAATTAGGCGCCCACATCCACTGTGGACCTCTCACCTAATTTAGAGAAGTGATATTCACAAACATTGTCAATATTTCTGAGTTTACAATCACACCTTTGACTGTTGACTTAAAGCATCTAGTTTGGTTCAGGCTACTGGTGATGTTTACACTTTGGAATCTATTATGCATAGAAAAATTAGGGATTATCTTTGACCTGGGTACCACATATTCTTATGCAAAACTAAGTAGGGTTATTTATTCATTTAATCAATTCCATATGTTTGCTATCATCATCACCATGTAGAGCAGGTCTGATTTCTGCTGAGGTCAAACCAACATTGTCCTGTGTGGGGGGCTGGTCGGTCTTATTGTGGACACAGACAGCCTGGTTGGCATTCAGACAGCATTAAGCCTTCCCAACTTTTGCCAAACAATGGCATGGTTTTTTTTCTGAGAGGTCATCTGCCATTCAAAGACACAATCAAGAAAGAGAGTTTTGTTTTGTTTTGGAAAGTAAAATAATATGAGGGAAAGATTTGATTTGAAGCTTTTTAGCTCCGTCTGGGGCATGTAGAGGAAGAACATGGGCACTGGTTAAGAATGACCCATGAGTATTGCCACGGGGAAAACTGTGACCCAGAGAGATTACATTTAATTCTATAAAGTCACACCCGCCTCAGTGCTGGCTGTGTTTCAGGCATCGAACTAGGCTCTAGTGATACAAAGATGAGTTGTTTACCTGTTTATCTCTCAAAGAGGGGGGAGAGAGAGAAAGAGAGAGAGAGAGAGAGAGAACGAGAACGTGTTCTTAATATGTGGCACATATTAAGAGCTATGGGGATTTGGATGAGGAGCCATTGATATGGTGGGTTTGAGGCTGGGATGGAATTGAGGAAGAGAAAACAGAAGCTCAGAGAAGTGTTTGATATTTTTCACAGATTTAATAAAAGTCAATTACTTTAGCAATGCAAAACACACACACACAAAAACATTTCATGCAAATGGAACTGTATGAGCAAAACAAAAAGACAGGAAGCACACAGTGTCCTGAGGCATCACTGAGCTTTTCCTTTGGCTGGAGTGTGGGGTGCATGGGGCAAGGGCTGGGGATGAGGGACGAGGGTGGTGATTTGAGAAGAAACAAGAGAGCGGAAATGAAGATGGGTTGTGAAGGGCCCTTGATGGAAAACTATGGGTTTAGAGCTCTTTCCTGAAGACTATGGAGAAACAGAAAAGAGTTTAGAACAGAAACATAATGGGATCAGAACAGTGCTTGAGAAAGATGACTTAGGAGACAGGAGGGTGGGGATGTCGAGAGAGGCTGGTACAATCATCCAGGACTTTGGGAAGGAGGTAGGAAGAGACTGGGGTGGAGATGGGGCATAATAAGTTTGAACCTGGGGCAAGATGAAGTTCATCTGCCTAAGAGGACACAGCTGCCCATGCCCAGCAAGTGGGGGCACACAGCTCTGGAACTCACAGGGACAGGCTCTGCCAGTTCCACTGGAATCTCCTTGACTTCCATGTATCTCATTCAACAAATATTGGTCCAGCACTGAGCATGGGCCAGGCACTCTACTGCGCACTGGGACTTTGAAATGAAGAGTGAATGAATTCCCATGAAGCCAAATGGAAATCCAGAGAAAGTAAGAAGAAAACAGGGTTTCTCTCTATCAATTACAGAAAAACAATTAATCTTGAGACACCATTTCCTAACTATTACGGTAGCTTTAAAGTTTCCAGAATGCCGTGGCCCAGATGCTGACCGGCCCACCCAGCCCGTGTGCTCTTTCATCCCTGGCTGCTTCGTGCTGACGTAACAGCCGGGTTCCCGCCTGCCTGGGACTCTGGATACGTTCTTGCTGTGTCTGGGAAATTTTCAGTACATGGGACCCACTTCCCCATTCAGCTCCCAGGTGACTCCACCTCCGCTGCAGGTAGTCGAGCCTGGTCCTGGCCTCCTTCAACCCCCAAGACCGAGCAACTGAGGCAGGACGCTCAGCACACACGTTACTGGTGAGTAGGTGGCAGCTATGCCAGGTCGAGTCCCCAGGCGAAGGGGCCCTTCAGGGACAGCAGCAGGCGTAGTGACCCTAGTGCCCATCAAGCCAGTTCCTGATGCCTGAGAAGCTGCGGGATCAGTGGGGTTTGGTTCTCTCTCATTACGTCAAACAAATTAGACAAGCCAAGTGTCCAGTTTGGGCCAACAGCTCGGGAAATGATGGCCCATCAGTATAATGAGATCTCATTCAGATTTTTAATTTTGAAAACCATGTAGAAGTGTGAAAAAGTTGCCTCAATGGTATGTCAAATATGTTAAATATATTAGAACAGCAGATATACTACCCTGTAACATGCAAATGGGTGTCTGTGAAAGATTTTTTCAAACAAGAAAGTAGCTCTCTTAAGATGGAAGAGCTGCGGAGGCTGTATTTTTAATTAAAAACAAACTTCTTTAAAGCCCACCCCTGCGTTGGCAGGGAGCTGCTGCCACAGCTCGCCAGCATGCCGGCCTGGCCACCACTATCTCACCACCCCGGAAACTTTCAGGACTTGTGTCCCAACAACCTTTTTGACCCACTTACTCATTTGCCACAGGATCCCAGATTCCAAGGAATCCCCTCACCCCTAGAACGTCACCCTGGTGGTCTGGTACCTGCCCTGGCTGACATCATCCACCTCATGCCTACCCTCACCCCTCCCAACTGTGTGTTCCCCAGAACTCACAGTCAGCCATCAGCATCTCCCCAGACACCCTCCACTTTCTCGTTCTGACTGGAGCCGGCTCACCTGAAGCATTGCTTTTCCTGCAGCCTCTCAGAGAGAGGCTCTTTCCTCTTCCACAATCTCCAGGCCAGGTGTCGGTCCCCTGAACTGGTAGTCTGGCAGATTAGGTGGTGACTGTGAGTAAAATTATCTTCCGATTGTTTTTAATTTTTTCAGCAGGTGAAGGTGAAGAGGAAGGGGGATGTGTTGGAGGTTTGAGGAGAGGAGTATGTATTGAAAAGTGTGGATCTTCTCCCCAAATAAATGCTGGTTCTGACTCTTATGCCTGCCCAGACATGTGCACACATACAACTGAGTTTTGCATAATTTCAGGAAACCCTTAGAAGCCCTGACATTCAGGGGTCTGAGAACTAAGATTAAGAATCCCTGACCTAGGGGGGAAAAATCAGCTAAAGCAGAGTTCACATAGCAAAAGTCAGAGCAAAAAGAAGCTTCAAGGAAGAAAAAAACAACTGGCTGAGTTAGGTATCGTATTTTGTAACTCAAATAGATAAAAGTGAATGTTCTTGACACCTTTATGACAGATAAAGCATCTGACTGAGTTAAAAAAACGAAATCCAACTCTCTCCTTTCTGACGCATAGACCATGAGTTCTCCTCCCCACTTCGTCCAAAACAAAACAAAAAACTATAGTGTGTTTAAAAATAAAAATAGTAGCAAAACTATAGCAAGCAAATATAAGATAAAATAAATCAAAGATAGAAATTTTAGTCTCAAAGTACAATTCAAACCGAAAAGAGAAAAGTTAAATGAGTCAAAAGAGGTTACTCTATGTTGGCAAAAGTCTCAATCCTTAATATATCTTCTGAATTCTATTTTTTTCCCTTCAGGTAAGCTTTCTTAATTGACACACAAGAAAAATGATTTTTAAAGCCGTCATATTTTGTGAATATCTTCGAGATATTTTTAAAGCTACAATGCAGAATAAAGGCACAGCAGTTGTATGACTTTAAATGTTAAAAACCAAAATGTAGAGAAAGCATCTATTAAAAATATAGTGAAAACTGATAGACTAATTTTTGGATTGGGTGCTTTTAATATACTACTTTTGGTCCTTGTCTGATGAAGTCATTAAAATTCAATAGAGTATTTGAATAATAAACTAAAGTTGAATCTACAGCTATAAACCTAGTGCCTTAAACACAGAACTCAGTATAATAAAATTTAATTAAAATATATATTTTTATGCCTAGAAAAATTGCTGGGAAAATGTTAATATTTACAACTTTTACAATCAGAAATAAAAACGAAATTAAAAACAACATTATTGAGGACATTCTTTAATATCCCTCTTCTTAGTTCAAGAGCCCTCGGTATAAACATTTTTTCTTTCAGCACCAGAAATCATGTGAAACTTGGATGGAAATTTTTGCCAACACACCTGCACTGGAAGGCTTAAGTTGTTTTCCAGTTTATTTTTCTCTTTGTGGCATGTCCAGTCGTATTTGGAAACTTCTTTACTTTCGTCTAATGCAGAAATTAGTAGAAAATGCCCATTTCATGGGACTGCTCTCTCTTTCTATCTCCCGGGAAGGATTTTTCAAAACTGTAAATAACTATATAAAAAAAGAACACTAGTTTTTGAACTGTCAGGTAGTACGCAGGTGGATGCTGAGTTCCAAGTCTAGGAAAAATTCTCGTGGGTGAAGGAGTTCTGCGGGATATCATATGGCATCACCAACAGTGTAAGAACATTCCAGAGACTGAGGAAATGGTAAGCAGGAGAGAGAACTGAGAAGTCTCCTTCTCACACTTGGTTCCTTTGTGGCCAGTCTTTATCGGAAGAAAAGAACAGGTGCAGGGGGTGTGTCCTCTCGGGGTACACTGGTTGTGTTCACCATCTTTTCAACCAGCACCAATTAAAGGAACGGGATGCAGGGCGAATTCAAAAGCGGAAAGAAAATAACACGATAGACTATTTCTCAAAAGACTTAAGAACAAAGGTCCTCCCTTCTCTCTCCTCCCAAGCAGGAACGATAATTTGCAAGGGAACGTTCAGAAGGTAATAACTTCTTAATTCAAATTGATTTTTACCAAGTTGGCCACAAAGATTTAGATGTGTTAGTTATTTAACTACAACTGATTTCCCCGAAAAGTGCAAAGAAATGTTACGTATAGCTTCAGAATCAAGAGTTATAGAGACTTTACTGCATTGCAGTTTCAAAGGCAAGTCTACATTCAGGTAAATCTGGGAAGTCTGGGAGAACTCGATGAATGAATTTATCATGTATAATTTCTCTGATAGCAGCAGTAATTATATGGTAAGCAGGTGGAGCGTATATCTCAATCAATATCTTCCATACTCATGAAACATTTGTCTCAGTATCGTAATACAACCTGAATTATGAAGGAAAGTACCCTAAGAAAGTCATCTGGCTGACTTACTGCACTGAGACAGGTAAATAATTAACTCAGTGGTACCCCAACCTCAAATGCAAGAGAACTTTTTTTTAAACTTCAAAAACCTTCTCCGATATAATTTTAGTTCTAATTTTAATATGTTTTTCAAAAAGAAATACATCAAGAGTAAAAGCTACTATGAGTTTGATAATAACTTGAAATTCAACAGCAAATATATCTGTAGATTCACATAAAATGGTATTTAGACAGTATATTAGTAATTTTGGGTCAGCAGACAGTGTTTTTTAGCCTGTGTTGACTCCCGAATCCCTGGCAGAATTGTCATAAGTCAGTGAGTGGCCTCCGGCAAGCTCTGAACTAAACCCTTGTGCTAGTTATTAGTGCTATTTCTCCCAAATATCTGATTTTCCTTCTCCTGGGTAGAGGGTGGGGTTGGACTCTCCCTACCCTCCTTATGTTATGTAGAGCCATATGACTTGCCTTAGCCAATCCAATGGGAGTGGAAGTGACATGTATAATTTACTGACAGAAGCCTTTTAAGAGCTGGTATATGTGCTCCCTCCCTTTTCATCTGACTTTTAGTAGCAAAGGTCTGGGTGGTAGATGTTTCAACAACCAGTTTCTGACTGAGAATGACATGGCAGAAAGCCCCCCAACCTTTTGGCCAAAGTATAAAACATTAGTGAGAGATAAACCTATGTTTTTAAAAGTCATTGGGGATGGTAAAGCTGCTTGTCTACTGCAGCATAACTTGGCTGATCCTGACTTTCGCAGTCCTTTGGGATGGTTAGTTATTTGCTTTTTAAGAATAGATCCTCTAACCCAGTGCTTAACTACTTAACTACCTATTCCAAAGTAGTATGTATCACTCAGTTAGTCTAAGATCTTGCTTGTAACCTTTTATGGAATCATAAAAGAAGATTCTCATATATATTTCCAGACACAGACTACCATCTTTTGGATCAGGAAAATTTTTGCTCTTTAGAAAGCTTCTACCTTAGCTGGAAAGGTTTTTGACTAAGTAAGTTTTTCTAGCGAAGAGAAAAGGATATGGGGAAGAAATTTAACAACAATACTAAAACATGCCGGACCAAATATGGAGGAAGAAAATATCCAAACAACTCAAATAGGATTCAGGTAGGTTTGAGGAGAGTAGCTTGATCTGGAATCAAGATTTTATCAAGAAGGGTCTGAGCAACACCAGTGCTTCAACATCAGTCAACAGCCCCTGGGCCTCTCATAGAAATTTCTCTAGGCTGCTGCCCTTCACTCTTTACTCCCATCTTCCATTTTGCTAAAATCTCCAGATCTATCTGTGGCAGGTCTGGAATTCTCTCCTCGCTCACTCAGATATGGCATTAGCATTTCTAAAGCCTCCTTTTAGTTAAGACACGTCACCTGCAGAGAACATATTTCAATACTATCCACAATAGACGGAGGAAGGCATTTTCTTCCCACCAAGAAGCTGGTAGCTTGTATCCTAGCACTGCACAGTGGAGTCTCCTGGGCAACTTTGAAAAATTTCAATGCCCATATACCACCCGAAATCAATTGGTGGTGACCCTCCGGGGGTATGAGTTTGTGAAAAAAAAATAGTGAAATCAATGTTTTATTTCGTTATCTGTAGTCTTAAAAAATAACTGATAATATTCTGTTCCTATAAATTCATCGTATTTATAACTAAAGTTGAAGAAAAAATTCTGCCCCAGCTACTCTCTAACATGTTATTCCAAATAATTACCAAAGTACTGAACCAAACCTCTCACCTTTATATTACTTTGGTTGTCCTTTGTATTAGTAGCTATTCAAGCACAACAAATCATCACAAGCTTAGCGGCTTAAAACAGCACGTATATGTTTAGTATCTCACAGTTTCCATGGGTCAAGCATCCGGGTCTTGTGCTCAGGATCCTAAGAGAATACAGTCAAGGGGTTGGCTGGGTTGTTTTCCTTTGTGAAGCTCAGAGTATTCCTCTGAGCCCATGTGTTGATGGCAGAATTCAGTTCCTTGATACAATAGAACTGAGGTCCCCATTTCTTGCTAGCTCTCACCCAGGGGCTGCTCTCAGCTCCTAGAAACCACTACAATACCTTTTTATATGGCGCCCCTCCCAGACCCTCCCACGACATGGCAGCTGACTTCTTCAGGCCAAAGGAGAATCTCTTTTAAAGCTTTCACCTGATAAAGTCAGGCCCACCCAGGATAATCTTCCTTTTCCTTAATTAAAAACCAACTGATTTGGAACTTTAATTACATCTGGTGATTCCCTTCACCTTTACCATATTCTGTGGACTAGAAGTAAATCATGGGTCCCAGCCATGCTCAGTAGGAAAGGAGTCTAGAGGGACTGGCTCACTGGGGGTCATTTTAGTGTGTGTATGTCACATCATTTTTGGAAATTGCTGTACTGTTTGCATATTTTCTTAATATTGTGATGGCTCAAAATAGATACTATCACCATCGTCAACATCATCATCAGTATCACCATCTTCATCTTTATCCAAATCATCCTCTGAATGATGGAGAAAGTACTGTAAAAATAGATCAGTCTCTTCTCCATGGCCCTGCTTTCGTTCTGAGCCTCAGCCTATTGTACTGGGTTTTATGGTCAACAGCTATAATTTGGGGCTCCGATTCAGCCTGTTCCCAATTATGACCGCCACCACCTCTCTGTCTTGCGAAGGTTAATATTTAAGATCCACGTGCGAGAACCAAAGATGTTTCCTCCAACTAAGAAAAACTCACTTGCCCGATGAGCCTCTAACAGACTCCCCCTCCAATTGATGTTAGGAATCAATTGAGGTTAAATAACACAGATCCTAAAATGATCTTATCTCTTAAAATAGCAAAAGGAGATGACAACTACTGGGCAAAGAAGATCCTAGCAATCTGCTGTAAGAGGGCCATGGACGAAGATCAGGAAAGATCTCAGAGGACTGCTTTTAGACACTAAGCAGTAAGAGGGATGTTTTTCCTGCTTTCTTTTCAGTCCAAGTTTTCCAAATGTTTTTCCACAGAGCAAAGGGGGAGGGGATATGGGATACCGATTATGTATTTGACACTTTAGTAGCAATGATAAAAGGGATTACAGCCATTTCTATGTCTAGTAAATGAACAAGAGGAGTGAAAATAAAGATAGAGGAGCATGATAGAGATATTAGACAGTATGCTAAAAGGAATTAACACCCAAGGGAATTTTTTTTTACAAGTTATTCTCCTTTTCTGAGATTCGACATTGATATGTTTTTCTCATTTAGGTTCACTAAGTAATGTTTATTATTAATTCAAATTCTCAATATTGAAGGGGAGATATTTCCCATATGGTTGACATGCTGCTCTGTAGGTTCATAAATTTGGAGGAGTTTTGATTAACACTGACAGAAAACTCTTTGAAAACATATGGCTGTATATACATCATGTCATTTCTAATAAGATGACACATCCTTCTTTGCTTTTCCCTAATAAGATGAGTTCAGTTGTATTTAAGAAATACAATAATACTTTGCTGATTTTTCTTTATGGGAGAGAAAAATTGAGTAAAAATAAACTATTTTGTTGTTTCAGCAGACGCTGAAAGCTTAGCAGAGGGTTTGTCGGAATTAAAAAAAAAAGAGTGCCATCTCTAATTACTTTTTATAGACCCAATTAACATGTAAATGTGGAGTGTTTTTTGACACCCCACATTTCCTTCTTGGTGACTCTGGTCCCGCATTCCATCTAGCTGACTAGGGATCCATCTTTTTCTCACAAGGTTTTAGAACTTTCCTCCGCAGTCCTCGCTGATCACAGCTTTCATACCATTTTGACTTCAAAAACATTCTCATCCTTGGTAGAGTACATTTTCAGATGAGCCGTTATCTTTGTTTCTTGGACTGATTTGTTTCCATTTCTTCTGAAACCCACTGCGATAAATTTATTTTGAGAATTCTGACATGAGCTATTTGAAGTGTACTTTAAAATATAAAAAATATGGAAAGCAAATTGGCAACTTGTACCAAGAATCTTAAAAAAAAAAGTCAGTGCCTTTTGACCCAGAAATTCCCCTTTTAGATCCACCATAAGGAAGTAATTTAATATGTGGAAAAAAATTTATTATTAGGGATGTTCATAGTAGTATTATAAAAAAATCAAGAAAAATTTAAATGGTCATAAAATTAAAAATGGTTCAATACATGTTGAAGATCAATTATGAATCATTTTCGGGTTACAGAATAATAAAAAAATTAAAGCTGAATTGCTAGAGCATATTCAACCCCAGTACCCAGTGAAATATATAAAATTAGTTTTTATAAAAGGGTAACAATTCATCAGCAGCAATTAAACAAGGAAAGGGTATAAATTCATGTCATAAACTACTAAAGGCTAAGGAAGGAAACAAATAATTTTGCTGTGGCCCTACTCAGCACTGAAGAGGGTGAGGCAGTGAACTGCTGAGATGTCTCATTTATACCCTCCAATTTGGAGAGAAGACTTAGAGAGTGAGTAGGTGACCTGGAGAAGACCCTAGGAAAACTCATTTCAAACTGAATCCCATACATACCACACGGATATCAGCAGAAGAGGGGAGGTCGTTCGAGGTCTACCATTCCCACTATGTCAACTGAGAAAACAAGCTGGTGTTTAGGATACTTAACAGGGCCCCAGAAAACAAAAAGCAGATCTAGGTTCCCCCTAACAAGAGTTTCCTGTATCTTCTCATTTCACCCCACACTGAGAAAAACAAAACAAAACAAACAACAAACAAAACAAACAAATGGGAGTTCCATCAAACTCAGAGGAGAACACAAAGGGCCCCCAGAAAAGCTGGGAGGGTTATGAAGGAGAAATCACCCACACCATACAGTAATAAAGCAAAGGTCTAGGTAACCATTAGAAAAAAAAAAGGGTACAAATTTTCAGCTAGAAGATGAATAAGCTCTGAGAATCTGATGTAAAACATGGTGACAATGTTGATAACGCTGTATTATAAAATTAAAATATGCCAAGCGAGTAGCACTGAAATGTTCTCACCAAAAAATAGAAAAAAAAGATAACTATGTGAGGTGATGTGATGATGGATATGTTAATTAACTAGGTGGTGGGAATCCTTTTGCAATGAATGAATGAATTAGAAAAGAGAGCAAATGAAACATCAGAACAGAAAAAAAACCATGTAACAGAAGAAAATCATTCCAGGTGATTGCTTCATGTCATAGAAGAACTCAATAAAAAGACATTAAAATAAAAGCACATGAGAATAATAAAATCACAGAATGGGAAGAAAGAAAAGATTGGAGCAATAATTAAAACATTGAGAACTGTGACATTACAATAAATTACAATCAGCAAGAAAAAGGATAGATGTAAATAAAAATTAAATTGCTGGAATGGAAAAAATCTCAAGATCATCATAGTGAATGCAGAGGAAAAGATCGAGTAAAGCAATCTAAAGGAAGACTTTAGTTTTTATATATCTTATCCAACATGAGAATAATTGGTATCCCTGAAGTGATGGGCTGAGAGGACAGAAAAAGTCTTTTGAGACGTAATAGTAAAACCAAAAACCCTTTGAAAGAAGAACTAGATCCGCATATTGAAAAGGCACACTATATTCCATAAAAAAAAAAAAAAAAAAGCTGACATGACAGACGAGTCCACATGGAGGTGTGTCTTGGTGAAAATAACTAACTCAAGAATAAAGAATTCTTCAAGTTATCAGGGTGGGTAAGCCAGTCCTTGACAAAGGGAAACTATGTGGTTGGTCTCAGACATTTTATAAATTGTCAATGTCAGAACAGGATGATTTCTTACACAAGTCGAAGCAAAAGAAAATTATCTTCTAGAATGTTACACCAAGGCAGTTTATCGTTTGCACAGAACAGTGAAACACAGACATTCTCCAACATGAAAAAAATATGCCCTCCGTAACCAGTTTTTGAAAAGAACTTCCATAGAGGGAAGCAGCCAACAAAGAGATGAATCAAATACAGAATTTAGCATAGAGGGTTGTGTTTAAAACGACTAGTTGACAAACGGTGAATCCAACTAAATATAGTCTAAGCTTCGAAGTGAGAGTTTAATTGTGGAATAGAATGAACTCATTATTAACTGGGAAAAGACTACTCAGCAATGTAACCAATGAAATCGGGAGGCCCGAGGAGAGTGTTAGGAAGGAATAAATCAGAACTGATCTTTTCTTCAGAGCAAATGAACACCATGTGTAATTAAAACACTTGACTCCAACTTCATAATATTTTTCATATTTATTTAAAATTTAGAGTGATCACGTAGAAAACAATATCTTTTATGGCAGAGAAACATTAGTCTGCGGTTTAGCATCACTTTGTATTTATTCGACTCTTTTTATTCTGTTAAAAATAAGCAAATGTATTTATACTATGCTAACTCCAGTATGATATTTGAAATTGGATCATAGAACATAAAAAAAAGAACAGTAGTGGGAAAACTAGTAGAACCCAAAGAAATGCTGGAGTTCAGTTAATAAGAATGTACCAGCGTTGATCTCTTAAATGTGACAAATGTACCACAGTAACATAAAATTAAAAAATAAATAAATAAAATAGTGTTACGTGAATATTAACATGAGAAATGCTTATGATATAATATTTTATTAAAATCAGAAGATGAATAAATACTTTTTTAAAGTATACTTGTGAAAAAAATATGACTGGAAGGAACAACACAGTAAATTATTGCCAGTATTGGGCTCTGGATTAGTAATTTTTATTTTCTTCTTTATACGTTTTCAATTTTTACAATGGTTTAAACAATGAATATGCATTTATAATAACTAAAAAATAAACACGACGGTTTTACCATTATTCAATGAAGTTGAAACTGGCAGTTGGCGAGTCAACTGGAAAAGTTAATTAAAGCAGTGAATCATAAAATGTGATACATACATACCTTAAAGATTTAATTTTAACCTAAAACATATGGATGTTCATTCACTTGCCACTCTTTTGATGTTGAGCCAAGGCCCTTTCTTTGTATTGGGGTCTGCTGATCTAAGTTCCAAGCCGTCTTTCTTTCAAAACCACCCATAATGCATCATCCAGAAGCTCTAGTTTGGGTTTCTTTAAGGCAGAATGAGACCTTTAAGACACTTACGAAGCAATTTTTCTACATTTTAACTCTTCTCCAAGTCTTATGTATGTTTTACATATGCCTTATTTAAAATTTGTCGTAATAACTTGTCATTACCAAATCTTTCATCGGTTTATGTAACGGTTATGTAAGTAAAAAGCATATCATGTTTGCATAAACAAGTGCTGGCACAGCTAGCATAAATGAGATCACAGATGACTAACTCTTGGTCATCACAACTGGTGGGAATAGAAGTTTGAGGGCTTAATAGAGAATAGCCTTAGCTTCACATCACACTTAGTGTGATGTTGTGGGCATCTACTGGGAGGTTTCAGTGAGGAAACGAGAGCTTTACCCCTTCCAACAAGTTGATGACATTGAGGAAGGTTATGAGAGCTTCAAGAGATAAATATAAAAATGACAGACACTAATACAGGTGTCACCACCTTGAGTGTAGCAGGGAAGAAGGAGGAGGCTAGCATCAGATTTCTTCTTGATTTGCTATTCTCTCCACTCTTTATACTGGATAGCTATGATACTTGCTAATGGTTCCTTCAACATAAGGTACAGATAAGTGACAAATAGGTCATTTGCTCTTTTTCTAGTTGGCCCCAATCTGTAGTTGGTAAAGGTACTTCCATTATACAGATGAGGAAAGTGAGGCACTAAAAAGTGTCCAAGACCTTTGGCTATTAATTGACTGATCCAGGATTCACATCCAGATTTACGAGCTGACTCCAAGTGCACTGCTTAACTCTCTAGCACGGGGCCTTCCTCAATGAATGGTATGGGGTTAAGGATTAAATAAGGATGTGAAAGTGCACTAAGAAGACACTTAGAAAACTGTCATTGACATGGGTCAGTGTAGGAAAGCTTGGCTCCCATAATTTCTAACAACATCTTATTTTTGTGCATCAAATCATCAGCTATACAGAAATCGTGAGTGCTGTGCCAAATACCTCTATCCTAGGTATTTAGAATAATTTATTTCCATCTTCCTATTTGTGGCCTGCCCCACAGGAATCCTATTCTTTTTAGGACTATCCACAGCCCAGATGTCCTTAATTTCACAAGCACTGTCTGTGGTTCTAACTTATTTTAATTGCCTGAAGATGTGCAGTGGGATTCCCTGACCCTTCTGTTAAACACTTTATCAGCCAAACGAGGTTTTTTCCCCTGGATTTGCAGTTCTGATCTCTTTTGCATCACAAGTTTCTTAACTTTACGTCTTACCAGCTTTTATTGTTTTTCAAAGATTTTTTTCCTCAATATTATTTCTTTATATTATTCCTGGTTTTTTTTTTTTTTTTACAGCTAAGCTCATCCAAGTAGTTGTCTAAATTTTATCTCCATTCCCATACTTCAACTTTTTTCATTTCCAGCGTTTAGGATGAACAATGGTCATTATTTTTTCAAATTCAATACTTCTCTATTCTCATCTTTCTTAACCTCTCAGGAGTAAGCAGTTGACACATTTGATCTCCTTCCTTCTTGAAACGCTTCCTTCTCTAAAACTCCAAGGCATCATATTTTCCAGGCTTGCCTTCCACGTCACCGAGTCCCCTTCGTCTCTTCCCCCTAGCTTCTCTTTTGCTCAACCTCTGGATGTGGAAGTACCCTAAGGTTCTGTTTCACATCCTAAGTTGACTTCATCCAGTCCACTGCTTTAAATACTATCTCTATGCAGATGACTCCTACATTTATCTCTTCTACTCCTTTTCCTCTGAGCTCCAGGTGGATACATCCATCATCTCTACATCACGTCTCCACTTGAATGTTTAACAGACATCTTAAATGTAACATATAACAAAGTGAACTCTTGATTTCTCTCAGTCAGAATCCACTCATCACCCCACATCTTGCCAGTGGGTAAATGACATCGCAATTCACAAGTTGCTCAAGTAAAATATCTCGATGACATTCTTGTTGTCTCTCTCTTTATCTCACCTCCAGTCACATTAGTTCATCAATGAAATCTTATTAGCTCCGCCTCTAAAATGCCAAGTGAATCCTCTCCTCTCCCCCCATAGCCAGCACTATTTCTTCAGAGATAGTCAAAGTTAATATCACTCTTTCCTGGCCTAGTGTGTTGTAAAGCCAAAAGTAAGGCCCAATATTTTGGGCTACCTTGACAGCTGGTGAGACCAGGAGGACCTCAGATGGCTTCACAGCAAGTTTCCTTCCCAGCTCTGCTCCCGTGGTTAAGATCCTTCCAAACAACCCTTCTTAGGAAGGATCTCAGCAGTTCCTGCTTACGTCTGAGTAGCAGGGTTTCATTTCCTGCCTGCCAAAGAATTACCCAAACAAGCCAGCATCCAACATCACATCTTCCTGCAGAAACCAGGGGTCACCACACCTTCTTGATACTACAAAGTCTACTACAGCCCCTGGTTGTTCGCTCCGTTCCCAAGTGCACGTTCTGTGTGGCCCTGGATGGCATGTGGTGCCCTGCGCTTCCAGGCTCTGAGTAGTGTGGCTAACAAATTTCTGTCTCATCTGTCCAGTGTTCAGTGTCATGTGTCTGGCTATCTTCATAACTCTAAGGTGGGAATCCCTCCCTAGCCAATAGTGTAAAGAGGAGGTGATTAAAACACCTGGCCAAAATCTCAGTTCAAATATTTTATTTGCTGAGAGGTCTCTCTTGACCACACTCTATCCCATTATTCTCTCTCATATTTTATGTGGCGCTTGTCACTGTCTGAATTATTTTTTAATTAATTGATTGATTGATTAATTGATTTGGCACATGTTTAGTCTCTGGCACATTTCACTAGGATGTAAGCTCTACATCTAACATTAACAAATCCATCAGATCCACTTTTCAATGTATCTTGTGGGCAGGTATGTCTTGCCACCAACCCAGTCTTTATCTGAGCCCAATACGGCACCAGCTCTGACCTGGACTATTGCATTCACATGGCCATTACTCCCTCTGCTTCTACTCTCGCCCACTATTCTCCTCCTAGTATCCAGAATGACCTTTTACAAGTGTGAGTTAGCTCACGTCACTTCCCTGCCCTCCAGCTTCTCCTAGCGCCTCATGGCTTCCCACCTCACTCAGTGGCAACACCTGAGTCCTTATAATCACTCAGGAGGTCTGCTCGTCCCGCGCCCTCATGTCTCACACCTCCCCTTTATCTCTGTGCTCCCAGCACCCTGCTCTGCTTGCTGTTCAGAGCTTTGTCCTTTGCTTGTCCTGTTCCCCTCACCTAGAAAACTCCTCCAGAGATACCCACATAGCAGACCCCCCACTTCCTTTTGCTTACACGTTACCACATCAGAGAAGCCTATGATTCCTACGCCCTTCACTTTGATTTTTTATTTCTTCTGATTGTTTATCTCTCTGTCTACTCTGCTGGATTGCAGCGGGGACTAAGAGCTCTCTCTGGCCCCAAGAGTCTAGGACACTGTTCTCAGCTCTCAACATGTACTGTTATTTAGTCCTCACAACAACTCTACAGGACAGGTGTGGTAATCATTCCTTTTCGCAGACTGGGAAAGTAAAGCATAGAGAGGCTAAGTAACTGCTCCAAGTTAACACGTGGAGCCATCAGGATTCAAAACAAGGTGGTCTAACCTCTGAGTGTGTGCTATTAACTGAAATAAATGAACGATTTACAAAGTAGTCATCAATAATCTTTCCTTGTGATATATCCTCAGGCACATCAGTGCATGAGGATAAGATACTCTTGCCTTTTGTAGTAACTCTATTTGCTAGCACCGTAGAAAAAAGCATTAACCAATATGATATTGTATAAAAATACTACCTAAAACATCCATAAATATCACACTAGGACTTGAGAAAAAATCTTAAATAAAGCTTATATATTTTCGTTGCTTACTTAATCCTCAGAAGGGTTAAAAGCTACCGATTTTCAAAAAGGAAACTTCTGTATCCTAATTTATGCATATCTATCTATCAACTGTCAGTAGGAATGCGAAAGGTCAACTCAGACTGCACCAATAGGTGTTTCATAAGCTAAATGGTGATAAAGAATTAGATCAGCCAAAAAGCCAACCTAGAAATGGAAATGAATATGCACTTTCAGCAAGCCATTCCTCACAGGATATAAATTATAACCACTTCAAGATATAGTAGGTGTTCACTCAAGTTTCTCTGTGGGTTTTCATAGCCCTTCGACTATTGTGTTTGAAGTAAAAGTTAATAAAAGTCCAGAAACAAATTTAAAAAGGTATTGGTACCAAGAGATTAATTCAAGAGTTTTTAGGGAAAATACCCTCCACCTTGAATGACTTTGGAATACAGAGGAGCGTCATTCCACATATGGTCTTCAGGAATGTTCTAATTCAGAGTCAGAGCCACAGCACGTTAGCCCTACCACCTTCTCCCACAGGAGAAAGAAAGCTGCACTCTGTTATTGGCTCCTAGCTGCAGGTAAAACACAGCTTAAGTGTCCCTTACGCCACCGAGGGGCTCTGCGGCCCGCAGGCCATCTGGAAAATCCATTGTTCGAACACAGTCAGGCCCACAAAGGTAAAAGGCAGAAAGCAACTCCTTTGACCTTAAAGGCCTTGAGCACATCAGCAGATTTTGTCAACAGAGACCAAATGCAGTGAGGAGCTGAGACAATTGCCAAGATCATTCCAGACAAAAGCATAAGTGACACCATGCTCATTGGTTGACTTCACCAGAAACTGGGGGGGACGGCCTCAGGGGTTCCTGGTCTGGGGACCTCCAGGTATGTCCAACGGAAGTGGCTGGGGCCCCACAGAGACCTTCACCACGAGTAAAGTTGACATTAGAATTGAACCAGGGTGGGAGAGTCACGTTGTACCTCGGAGCCAGGCGGGTGACCCCACCTAACAAATGCAGCTTCGATGAGAAGCACGACCCAGGAGTTTTCACTTCATTCTTTTCCAATATATAACAAATGTTCCAACCTGACATGACATTTAAACCTTACAATACAATATTCTGGGAACGCGAAGGCAGCACAGCAAGGATTTTCCAAGGGGGCTCCTGAGGGGTCAGCTTTGGAGTTTTAGAGTCACATTAGTTTACAGTTATCTAGTTACAGAAAGAAAGCGCCACTGTTTCCTGAGACCGAAACATGGCTCGATTCAGCTTGGGGGGAATTCGCCATTGGAACTCTCAGTGCAGATAGCGGACAATCGGTAAGGTCTATGGAATTTTGCCCACATGTCAAAATAGAGTACAATAAATCCAGAAGTTAGTTTCTGGGGTGATTCTAAATTTAAACTCCGGGTGATGTTCTAAAATGATTGCATAGAGCTCAGAATTAGATTCTACTCCAGGGAACTCTGTGAACACCAGCAAGAGGGGGATTGGCTGAGCTGGCCTTCCCACTGACCCTGACATGCCTGTCCCCTCCAGGAATGGTGTGACGGGAGCTGCCGCACTGCCACATGGGCTCTAAGACGAGCCAGTAGCGAGGGCAGGCCACCTCCATAGATGCTCACATTGCGTCATGCCACATCTCCTCAGCCCACCTGTTTTCAGGGCAACACCTGCAGTGGACGCTCACACGCCTGCCTGCGGTGTTCCAAGGGTGCCCCAGAAGGCCACCCAGGCGCAAGCAAGCAATCCAGAAGTATGAGGAATACCGCCCCCTACCCCCCGAGCAACCCTCAATCAGTGGAAGATGAGGATTTGTGGATAAACGTCTTAGCCTCCCCTGTCCTCCACTCTGGAAAATTCTGTAGGAATTCTGAATTCTACATGGTTTTTCTGAGGGACCCCAGCCGGATTGTGCCCCACTTGCCCACAGCAGTGTTCAGCTCATCACATGTGGGCTTTTCCCCCTCCTCTGTCTCATTCCCCCTCTCCCTTACTTCTTCCCGCTTTCTGGGGTCACCTCACAAACTGCTTATACCTCAGTTCTTGTCTTGGGCTCTGTTCAAGGGAATCCAAATGGGATAGCATCTGAAAGAAGGAAAGCGGGAACACAGACACACACACACACACACACACACACACACACACACGCACACGCCCCCGACAAAGACCCAGCATCTAACTCAACATTTTTGTCAACAAATCCCCTTACCTTTTCCCATTGTACTTAAGGCAGTTAGCACTGGGGTTTTCATCACTTGCAGCTTATTCATCACTCGCATAAGATAAGCCTTTGGACATCTTAAACAAATAGTGACAGTGACCCTTGTTCCTTAACATCTTTGTGTGGTAGCACTTAGCGTGATGCCTGGCACATAGTAGGCTCAAATAACACCCATTAAGTAGATGAATCTCTATCGTGTGTTTTCACTTCCCTTCTGAGAAGAGTCAAGAGGAGGGCTTGCTACTTTTATACATCTAATGGCGAGGGCTCACATGTAGCCAGTAAACACTAGTATGGCCAGGCTGGAAATAGCCCCCAAATTGTCCTCAGCACCTCCAGCCAGCCCAGCGTCCCCTAAAACCCCCCACACCCCTCCATGATACAGCAAGTAAGAGGTTAACACCTGGCACAGTGGGGCTCCCTGTCACGACAGCATCTCTCCTGATCGGTCAGTTCTGCCCATGCCGATTGTGCAATATTTGGAATATCACCCTTGCATGCGGCCTCATATTTTCACTCCCCGCGCTCTTTTAAAACGAATCCTCGTAAAGCTCGAGAGTCACGCGGCATAAACTCTTTAACACAAAAGAAATAGTTTCCCTTCAGACCTACCATACTGCTAAAAATTCAGGGGAAACAGCTTTCGAGATGGTCCCTGCATGAATATTAATACTAGCGCAATGCGCCTGCAGATGCGGTCTTAGCTCTTCATCTGGCCACCTGATTCACTGAGAAGTCAACTGATCTGCAGAGCGCGTCCCTCCCTCCCTCCTTACTGCAGCTCCTCCTGTGAACTGCAATGTGCAATGCTTTCAGATTTTCTTTACCCCACAGCTGGTGCTGTTCAATGGACTTTTTTTTTTTTTTTTTTTTTTTTTGGCACAAAAGGAACTCCCATCTGTGTCCCAAGTCCAAGATGATCGAGAAGTTTTAGAGTTTATTTTTCTCATGCCTTTTCCTTCCGTGGTCTTCTTTCATTTTCAGAGATGAGGTGGCTCTTTCATTTCAGAGCCCAGGCTAATGGTTGCCTCTTTGGAAGCAACGTAGTATATTTCTTCGGTACGGTATAGAGAAATGTCATGTTTGGGTTCAAAGTCGAGACAAGATTCCAAGGGATCACGCACAGCGACGCTCCTGGTGGAATTCCACAGCAGGTGTGCCCAGGGAGGAGCACAGAGGACGTGTTCCCAGTGTGCTGGTAGAAAGCCCCCGGAGACCCTGGGAAAAGAGAACTCTTATATCTAACCATCCATGGACAAGATGCCGTAAAATGCAAAATAAAGAACGCGTTTTAGACATTTCGGCTGAGGGAAGAACTGGGTCCAGCCATCGAGTGCAGGGGAACCTGCTGAGAGGAAGAGGGAGTGATGTGGAAATGGGTTTCAGTTCAGTTTCAGATGAGATTGCTCCTGGCTTTGTTTCTTCCCTGTCTACCATTAGCCTTTTTCCTTGAAAGAACCTTCCTTCCTAGGACCCGCCGTTAGGTTCCTGTAGCTGCTGGAGCAAACTACCGCAAACTAAGTGGTTTCAAACAACAGAAATCTATTCTCTCCCGAGTCTGGAGCTCAGAAGTCCAAAAGCAGTATCGCTGGGCCAAAATCAAGGTGCCAACAGGGTCTTACTCCCTTCAGAGGCCCGAACGCAGAATCCATTCCTTGCCCCTTCTGGCTTCTGGCGGCTGCCAGCCTTCCTTGCCTAGTGACCACATAACTCCCAGCTCTGCCTCTGAGGGCACGCTGCCTTCTCCTCTTCTGTCTGATATCCCTCTTATGAGGATGCTTCAAATTGCATTTAGGTCTCACTCGAATAACCCAGGATATCCCCATTTAAAGAGTCTTCATTTAATCACACCTGCAGAGATTTTGCCATCTAGGGTAACATGCACAAATTCCAGAGATTATGGGAGAAGCCCTGGGCCTCCTCCTGTAACCTCAGCATGCACTCTTCTGGTACATGCCAATGACATTTGTCCGTAAGTGCTTAAGACTCTGCCTCTGAGGGGTCTCTCTCAGCTGGCACTGGGGCCAGGATGGAAGAACCAGGGGTTTAATGCCCCAGAAAGTAATCATCAGACAAATCCAGACAGAGTTTAGAGAATACGTACCCCAACTTCCTCACTCCTCAGGTGAGTCAACTCAGAAATACTCTCAACTCTGATGGTTCTTAGTGAGACTGAAAGCTAAGGCCCCCCTGGGGGTCACCTGCTTGGGAATACACCCTGCACAGGGCTTCCTCCCTCCCTGTGTCACTTCCTCTCCCCTGGTCAGGCTTCCTAGGATGGCCTCCCACGTACACTGCTGGCAGTCAAATCAGGGTCCCCTTCTGGAGGAAACTCGCTGAAGACAGAGCTCATCTCCTTCCCTAGTGATTCACCACCAGTTCCAGGCTCTGGGAAGGTGAGGAAGAGGGAAAACCATCTCATGAATCATCACACTGAGAACTATTTGGTCTAGGGCTCCAGAGTCACGTGACCAGCCTAGAAGGCGGTGGTTTAGAGGGTGGGGGGCGGAGGTGGTGGCGATCAAACTTTTTTTGCCAGCAATATCCTAAAAGAGAAATTGTCCTATTAAAAATTCAGGGGGCTCTCCCTCGATTCCTTTCTTGTTGGAGGATTTCACCGTTCCTTCCGAATGCAGACCATGATAGCGTTAATCTCATCTAAATAGAAAACAGCCCCAAAATGTATAATAATTACATACCCCACTCCCTTTGTCAACTTTTTGATTTAATGCAACGTGCCGCAGAGCCGGGTTTTATTGTATTATGATACGACAGTAATCTTTTCCGAGGCGTTCACTTTATTTTGTTACATTTATCTAGCATGCCAGATTCACACTCCCACAGCAACCATATGGGGAAAAGCCACAAAAGCTGTTAAGTATATTTAATTACTGTTTTGATGAGCTCATATTTTAATTATGTTTATTGATTCTGTGTATATTGAAATAGTTTTAGCATTTCCAGAAAAGGGAAAAAAAATGGAATCAATATGCAGCAATTACTGGGCATTTTATGATTGTGTGTGTAATTAAAACTTTCATTAACTATTTTCGAAGAACATTTTCCCCCCTAATCCTATAGTGGTGATTAACCAGGTTTCTTACCATGCTTAGGTAAGCTGTGGTTTTTCTTCTATGAAAGAGGAAAATAGCGTTTAGTGCAAAATATGTTTACAGTCAAATATTTCTGACTTAACATGTCTCCCTTCCAAAACAGCAGAATGCGCATATTGTACCTTACACGATTTGCTAAAACACCGCTAACAATGATAAAACACAAATTTAAACTTCCTAACAATTCCATGTTGCCAACTCAAAGATTACTCCAACTGTCAGCCATACATATGTTGTTGCTAAGTGACAGATTTCAAAAAAAAAAAAAGGAAAAAACAACCTTGTAGTGTCTGCCTTCATCCTACTCTCGTGTCATTTGACATTTTTACAGTTCTTGGGGAAAGTTTTACTTGAAAAAAGAAAGCGGCAGAAGCCCCACATTTGTTCAGAGAATGAAATTAGTACCGTTTTCATTTTATACATTTTTATTCCTCTCAGTCTGCCTATGAGAAAATGAAGCAAAAGGTAGGGAGTTGTCTCTTTAAAAGCGATGCCAGCTCCTCAGTCTAGAAACAAATATTTCCAGCTAAAACAATTCACCTGAGTCCAAAACATCAGGCGCCCTGCCTACCTGTTCTCTCATCCCCTGGAGCCTTTGAGAAGGCACAGATGTGGGGGGCCCTCCCCAAGCCTCTGAATCTGTCTCTAGAGAAAGGAATCTGAATGTTAAACCCCATTTCCAGGTTCTTCTCATGCACACTCACATTTATGAATCAATGACCTAAGAGGCTTCTCTCATCCTAATTTTCTCATTTCAAAGTGGCTCCTTTAAGAGTCTGCTCCAAGAACAATCCTGGCATTGAACTTCTTGCAGACAGATCACCCACCAAGACAGTCAGGTAGGGCACCTTCATTCCTCCTGCCGGGCTTGACCTACCTCTGCCCCCTTTCTCACTCAGCATCTGTCCTCCAGGAACCCGCCTTAGAGAAGAATTGTTTGTGGTCCAGCCTTACTGAAATCCTGACCGAGGCAAGCCTAGTCATTCCCGACTGCTGCTCTAACAAATTACTCAAACCGTGTGGCTTAAAACAACAGACATGTCTTCTCTCACAGTGCTGGGGGGTTGAAGTCTGAAATCGAGGTATTGGCAAGGTTGGTTTCTCTAGAACTTCTGTGGGAGAGTCTGTTTCATGCCTCTCTCCCAGCTGCTGGTGGCTGTTGGCAGTCCTTGGCTTGTAGACACATCACTCCAGTCTCTGTCTCTGTCATCGTACACATTCTCCCTGTGTGTATCTCTGTGTCCGATTTCCCTCTTCTTATCAGGACACCAGTGACTGGTCGGGTCACACTCTAATTCAGTACAGCAGGTCCTTGATTAATGTCATTTAATTCAATGTTGTTTTGTTTATGAGACGCTGTAGGAACTTAACTCTTGTTTATATCAATTATACCCTGTGGCAAAATTGGTTTCATTATAGGTCCTTTCGATTAGAGCCATAAAGCCCATCAAGTAGGTTAAGTGAGGACTTACTATATAACCTCATCCTGACTTGATTACATCTGCAAGGACCTTATTGCCAAATAACATCACATTCACAGGCACCAGGGGTAGAATTTGAACATATCTTTTTATTGGGGGGGAGGGGCACCATTCACCTCATAATAACGAGTGATGCTTTCACAGGGTCGTTTGATGAATGTGCCTTCTATTCCTTCTTCTTCACTCTCTCATATTCCGCGTTTTGTCTATAGACCCAGCCAGCCCATCAAAAACCGCCTGCCCAGATCCCATTGCTTTTGGCCCACTCAAACGTGCTTTCCCCAGAAGCGTCATGGTCAGTTCCTACTGGTCCTTGCTGAGGGGTGCTGAAGGAGAGGAGTGCTACTGCAGGGGTGGTCCGTAGATGGGTGCCAGTCCTCACATGGTGTCCGTAGGTGGGTGCCAGTCCTCACCTGGTGTCCACACCCGTCCCCAAAGATGGGGGCGGGGTCTGGTCCCTCCCTCTACTGCTTTAACAGATGCTTTGCGTGCATCACTCTGGTTCCCTGTGGGGCTCCACAGAAGGCATTTCTCTTCATGTTAAGTGCCTGTCAAGTCCTTCCCAGCTGAGAAAATGATAGGTTGATTCCTCTTCAAGCACTGCCATGCTTCCTTTTTCTACCTAACTCTAAGGAATCTTTGTTAGTGCAATAAGGTAAACTGGGCAAGTAATCAGATGAAGAGAGGCCAAGTCTGTGGTAATGGGGACAGAGGGTAGGGAGGGCAGGTGCCTGGAGACTATCAAACTAGAAAGCGCATAACCCATGCCAAGACAGTCATAGTCTAAATTAAAAACAAAAACAAAAAACAACATTATGGAACTTTTCGAACATAAACAAAAAAGAGGTATGATGATTTCTCATACACCCATCATTCAGATTTAAAAATTATCATCATTTTGCGAATCTTATTTACCTGTCTCACTTTGTTTTTTATTTTTGCTTGAGTATTTTAAAGTAAATCTCAAACAGTTTGTGGTTTTACTGGTATCTATACCATTGCTATTCCTAAAAAATTAATAATAATTCCTTGATATTCTCTAATACTTCATCCTACTCAAAATTTCCAAATCTCAAATGAAAGTTGATGTTACCGTTGGGCTAAACAAAGTCTACACATCATGTTTAGTAGTTACAGCTCTTAAACCCCTTTTTCTCTCTCTTCCCGCTGATTTGCGAAACAGACTAAAATTCCTTTAAACACTATGTGAACCAAACAAAATGCAGGTTCGGTTGGATTGGTTCCAAAGGCTGCCATTTTGCAATCTCTGACATGGTCTCTTGGGACCCAAATGTTTGCATTTAATTTTTCTTCTGGGTTTGATTTCCTATTTTAATTTTCTACTTTCTCTTTTTCATTTTTAAATTTGACTTTTAGGTTATCAGTGTATTATATATGTTTTTGCCATAAGCCCTCAAATCCGTGATAGGTTGATTTGGGATGTAAATACGTTAAGTTACTTTAATAAATAATATAAACTTGATGTTTTCTTCTGAAGTGTGTTTTAGATAACAAAATTCCCAGTTAGTTTAATCTCAGTTTTTAAGATTTAGAGATAGTAACCAGATTTTGGAATTTAGCACTTACACACGAATTCAGCACTCTGTTTGGTATAAAATTTTACTGAAAGCAACAGAGTTGGAGTAAGGAGACAAAATATCACTGGATTTTTATGGCCTTTATTGAAGATCTTCATATAATATGAAACAGAAAAAATAGAACAATGAAATAAAAGCAGACATAAATGCAAAACAAGACTTTTCAGCAAAGCTTCTCTTTTGTTCCTTATTTTGAGGACTGAACATTTCCAAGCTAACTTAGAACGTATTTGCTAAAAAGGTTAACCACTGTGGGTGCACAGAGGGAAATTTTTATTTATAAAAAGATGTAGCACCTTCCTTCTCTCAGGATTTATATGTAGCATGTGTATGAATGACAGCGGCTTACGATCTGCTCATAAGGGAAGAAAACTAACACGTGCGTTACTTTAATTACAAGTTTTGCTGGGCTCTTGCTGTGTCCTCAGCGTTATCCTAAGTTTTGTGTGGGGGATTTGAAAAGGTATGAGGCAATTTCTGTGGTCAAAAAATGGACAGTCCAGGTGAGGGTGTAAAGCAGCATGTGAGAGAGGACTCTGGCTGCCGGGTGAGTGGTTAGATAACAAGTAGCACCTACGAAACATCGGCAACAAGATCCCTCCTTCCTCACGAGGCTTCGGGACTTTCTCCTACACAGGCATCTCTTTCAGAATGAAATTCAAACTCTTCCACTTGACATCAAAAGTCTTCCTCAGTTTCACCCTTACTTATCTTTCCAGCTTCATCTCCTATTTCCTCTTTTCTGTCCCTGAAACACATCGGTGCTTGTGTACACAGACACAGGCACATGCAGAGGCGTGTGCATGCACACACACACACACACACACACGCACACCCCGTAAATTTCCTGAAATTCCTCCTCCACAGATGCTCGTGCTTTCCCCTTTCTGAATGGGGGATGAGTGTAGTATAAGAAACAAGACAAGCTTTTGACTAGAAAGTCCTGAGTTTGAATGTCCACCACTTATGGGCTGTGTGACTCTGGTAATTTATTTAGATTCTCTCAGCCTCAGCTTATTTATGTATAAAGTGAGGATAAAAATAATCACCGCTCTCAGAGCTGATGATACAGGACAGCTGTAATATGCTTACTGTGTGGCCCACTTATGTAGCCAATTTGATACTTGCAGACGAAATTTATTGACTCTACCTACCTCTCTGGGTGAAAGTTCAGGAGATAGCTTGAAAAAGAATGAGGGAGGGTCCCAGTCCTAAGAGGACAGAGAAAATGATCGAGTCAGGGAGCTGGGGACAAGGTGGAAGCCAAGACCTCAGCCTGGGCACCAAGTCAGAATCAGGATCTTAAGATCGGTGACGTAGGGTCCCAGCCTAGGGGCTGGTTTCTCACGTTCCTGGCCTCCTGGCTCCTTCCTCTTCCCTCATCCATCTCCCTCAATCCCAGATGGGGCCACTTACGACTCCTCAGAGCAAACTCGGCCAGTAAACCAAGCTCACTTGGGTCTCGACTTAGGCTGTTGACAGCCACTGACTTTGCCACTTGACTCCAGCTCTTTAAAAGTCCAATTTCATAATAGAATGTTGTGATCCCAGTGGCAGCTGTGAGGCTCAGCTGCCTGTGTGTAATCAGGCACAGACCAGTTCAGCGAGCACCTCAGGGATCCTGTTCCAAATTTTATAGAAGTTTCCTGAATGCCATCAGTCTGAAGAGTAAAAGGAAACAACACTGAAAGCCTTGAGGGTCGAGACAGAGATGGGAGATGACAGGGAACTCCACCAAGAAATTGAATATGTGCTGAACAACTATTCTGTGCTCAGAGGTTACCACCTCCTCCCCCAAATATACCTTTGGTTCCTGCGTATCATTGTGTAGACACACTGCAAACACAGTATAGACAGCTAACCATGCTAGGTAACTCTCCTTCTGTGACCTGGCTCGAAGAATCCTCTCTCTGGTAATGGCTAACATGCTTATGCTCGAACACATAGGGCCTCCTTCAGAAATGACGGAAGCCATGAGAAACAGAGCCCAGGGAGTGGTGGTGGCACGTGACTCTGGTAGAATGATGGTGCCCGAATTTGGGCATGTACCAGAATCAGTATTTGAGACAGAAAAGAGCCACGGGTCTCTGTGTGGCTTGGCTTTCTTGCTCTCTTTCTAAAGTCATTTTTATCTTCCAAGGGTCCGGGGACAAACTTGGTCAAAGAGCCTGCCAAATTTCTCCCAACACACAAATGGCCACCATTCTTCCTACAAATCTATTCTGCTCATCAGAAAGGGACCCAAGGATCAGGGACTGTGTTCCTCACATTAGTGAGTATTTTTTCCATAATAAATGCAGTGGTTACCATTTATTGAGCACATAATATGCACCAAGCTCAGTACTAAGAGCCTTACATCATTGTATTTAAGTTTAATGACAAGAGTATTATATATATTAGATTAGATTAGATTTTAGATTACATTACATTATATCATATCATATCAATATTATATTCAAACAAGAACTATTGTTATTAACATATCACAGATGAGAAAGCCAAGTTCACCGAGGTTAAGTAAATGATACACAGTTAGGAAAGGCGGAGATGAGGATTCGAACGCTGTTAGGTCTCTTGGAAGAGTTGGCCCAAGGACATTCCTTCTCTTGCAACTTACAGGAGCCTTGGCTTCACCAGCTTAGAGCTTCCAAAAGTGAGCGTATGTATGTCCATTAAAATGACATATTATGAAGATGTCAAGACCACTAGGCCATGGAAGAGCTCAGTCCCCGAGTAGTTCCACCAGCTCTATGTTTTTTCCAAGGCGGCTTCCTGAAGTTTACCTGCTTGGGCCTCATGGCCCAGCACCTTTCCGCTCCTTCTGCTACTCATGACATCATCGCCACTCACTGGGCATTCCTTGCTTCTGCCAGGGACTACCCTGAACACAAGCACCACGGTTCTCGGGAAGATGTCCTACCTTCCCCTTCACAGCTCTGCCTCAAGTGCGAACCCGGCTGTCTTAGTTTCTGAGAGCTTCTGAAACAAAGGGCTGGAGACTGAGTGGGAGGCTTAAATAACAGAAATCCACCGCCTCACAGTTCCAGAGGCTGGCAGTCTGAGATCAGGGCATCGACTGGGCCGGGTCCTCCGAGGCCTCTCTCGTTGGCTGGTGGATGCCTTGCCTTCTCCCCGTATCATCACATCTTTCTTCTGCTCGTGTCTGTCCCAACCGCCTCTTCTTGTAATGACATCAGTCCTAGTTGATTAGGGATCACCCCACTGACCGCGTTTTAATTTAAATTACCTCTTTCGAGAGTCTATTTCCAAATAAGGTCACATTCTGAGAAACTGGGGATGAGGACTCCAATGTAAAATTTTGGAGGAGCACAATTTAACCCAAACGCAGGCCCTTCCTTTAATACACACACAGAGCTGCTACCATTTTCCAACATTTAATATGACTTTACTAACAGGAGAAAATGGAAAAAAAAAAAAAAAACACTCCTAAAACACTCCTAAAAACACTCCTGCATACTCACAATACTCTCAAAACTCAAAACTCACAAGTAGAGACCAAATCCCCTGGCCACTGAAGGACATTAGCTTGCTTTAACTCCCAACCTCTTTACACTTGGCAACAGCCTCTCTCTTCTACCACTGAAATCATAATCACATGTGTACCTCAGCTCAGATCCAAGTAAGAAAGCCCAGAGGGAGAAAGACTTGCCCTGTCTTTTTGGTCTGAGGCCATTTCTCCAATCCTTCCTCCTTCTCCCAGGAGCAGCCTCTTCCTAGGTATCCGCGAGTGTGGATATTCATTACCTGATGGAAAAAACATATTCCACCCAGGAGAGAGTGATTTTTTTCTTGCATCTCCTAGCTGGACAGTTTAATTAGAAGATAATAGTCCAACATCAGTACATTTCCTAGAGTCTCGACTATCAACTCTTGAAAATGCATAGTGTGCTGAACACTGTGGCAGAGACTATGACTGCTCCCCCCCCCACCAGGCTTCTGTTCCCCCTTCCTTAGTGCAGAGACATGTCCCAATCGCCCTTGTACCTAGGTAAGACAATATAACTGATTGTCACCAGTGGAATGTGAGTGAAGATAGCGTATCCCTCTGGGGCCATGATGGTTAAGGTTAAGGAGCATGTGTGCCTTCTGTACCATCATTCCCCATTGACTGGTCAGACCTGGAGGACTCCAAGGCCCTATGGAAGGGGAGAGTCACAAGATGGAAGGAGTCTGGGTTCCTGAATCACCATGTAGAATGTCAACTACAAAACCGATAGTTGTTAATTGACAAGATTTTATATAAGAAATCAACTTGGGTTGAGTTAAGCTGCTGAAATTCGCGGTTGTGTTAGTTACACTAGTTATTGTTTGTTTTAATAAACATAACCATTAGGTTGGATTCGGTTTCTTTTCTTGATCTGCCCCTCACTGTGATGACACTCTTCGTGTAGTCTTGCATGTCTTCAGCCATGATAGCCTGTGCTTAAACAACATGAATTATCATCTTACTGTTGTAGATGTCAGAGTCCCACAAGGATCTGCCTGAGATAAACCAAGGCGTTGGCAGAGCTGTTTCTTCTGGAGGCCTGGAGAGAACTTGTTCCCTCTCCTCCTCTACCTGCTACAGGCCTCCTGGGCTTGTGGCCCTTCTTCCATCCTCAAAGCCAGCAATATTGGGCCAGGTCCTGGGGTGCATCTCTCTGGTCCTCTGCAGCTAAGAAGGGTTCTCTGATTTAAGAGCTCATGGAGTTAGATTGGGCCCAACTGAATAATCCACCATAATCTCCTCATCTCACGGTCCTTAACTTTAATCACATCTGCAAAGTCCCTTTTGCCCTGTGAGGTAACATATTGTGAACATTCCCAGGGAGTAGGACACAGACGTCTCTGAGATATAGCTATTATTTTGCCTAATCCCGTGAAATTCTACACCTTCACACACACCTTCCTAAGCCAGTTTGTAAAATAAGACAAAAATCTCCTGCATCTGTCTCAATAGGTATCTTCTTCCTCCGAATCATTGCCTGTGCCTCAATGTCACACAGAACATTTAGTGACAGGAAGTATGGCCTAGTGACAGGAAAACAGGTCCTAGGAAGTGAGCTGAATTTTGGCTGAATTTGGGCTAAATTTCAGAAACAATAGTTGGTGTCCTCATTTGTAAGACTAGTAGGCAGGCAAGGGCACCCCCTACCTCCATGGCTTCTTCCAGGGTTTGTGATGTGCTCATTTCTGTTCTGCTCTCCCTACTTTTCCCCTCCTAGTTGGCAGCTGCCATGGAAACATATCCTCAGGGTCCTGCTTCCATCATTCTCCTCTCATCTTTCATTCCTCAATTCTTTCTTAAACTCACCTCCTGCCATATAGACTTCAATATTGTCCTCTGAAGTCATTCCGTGCATTCTTGTTTTCAGAATCACCCCTGGGATTCAGATATTTGCTCATTTCAGGTGCCTGGCTCATTTGAGACGTGATCCCTCTATAATTGTAATATGCCTGGGCTTGTGCTTTCTGTATGATTAATCAAGTTATGACCTCGGCAATGCAGGCCTGTTCCAAACTTTTATAAGATGCCTGGGAGTTCCAAAGCTATTTGGGGGAAGATATAAATAGGAATTGTTCATTTAAAAGTCCTCCCAGGTGTTGAAAAGCAATCACCCGGTAACACCAAGGTACAGAATTAATATTTTTTCCAGAAAGACTCTATTTCTACTTGCAGATTTGCAGATTTAGTACTGTGCAAAGCTGGATGGAAGTCTTCATAGGCACATCCATCAACACTTATCTTTCAAACAGCCTTCTGGACCTGGGTCAGTGGAAAATTAATTTCATAATAGAAACACAGCTTTCTTCTTGGGAATTTGAGATGTTTGTTCATTGCCAAGAGCACAGGGCTATAAAAGATAGCCCTCATGTAACAGATCCTGCTTTGTAAACGTGAGATCGGCGTAATCCTTGAGAGTTTTGGGAGACACTCCCAAAGCAGTGGGGCTAAAGGCCACTATGGCATCTCCTTCTTTGGGCGATTGCCCCCAGGCAACAGCATAGCAACTTGGCAATGACTCTGCTTCAATATCCATACTTAACTTCTCCCTCCATCATGAGTTTCCCATGTGAGAGTCTTTCTTTCAATATTTATTAAAAGCCTACCATGTGTTCAATATGGTCAATGCCTTGAGCATTTGGTAACAAATCCTGTGGCTTTTATCCGGAAGGTCCCCATGTCTCCACCTCTAGCATCTTACCTGGTCTCCTTGACTAGCAGCTTCATTTGTCCCAGTAAATTAAACCAACTAGCTGCCATCTGCCGCCAGAGTGACCTTACCCCAAACACTCATGGGATAAAATCTGCTTGAAATCTGATGTTTCCCCATAGGCTGCCTGACAATATTAAAGCTCCCGAACATGGGCCCTCTCCACCCCCACCCATCTGGTCTCACCGGCTCGCAACACCCATCTGAAGCTCCCTGCTAGAACTCTAGGCTTAAGCAGTAAGGAAAACTTGCCGTTCCTTCATGTGCCCTGCACTTTAACACCTACCTGGCTTTTGTGCCCATGCTAGTTACCCTACCTGAGATGCTTTGCTTTTTTCCTGCCTTCTATATTCTGACCATCCTTCAAGACTAAGTTCAAATATCGCTTCCTCTGCCACGTGGAAGAGGAGAAAGAGCAGTGGACCAAAAGCCAGAAGCCCTAGCTTCAAGGCCAGCTCTGCTAGCCACTGGGTGTATCTGGGCCTATTTCAATATTTGCCCATTTGGAAAGCTGAGTTCGGTGGTTTGGCTCCTTTGCAGGATAGCGTCTACGCCTCTGACTATTTTCCAAGGCCCCTCAATCCACCTTCCTCAACTCTCTCCAACCCAATTCCTGGGAATCTCTCCTTAAAATAAAAGCTTCAGTATTCTTTCATGACAGTCTTTGCACACACACACGAACACATGCACACACACAGGAACAAAATGAGTGCTGATCAAAGGCAGAATGGTTGAATGAATAGAACCGTGGAATATTATACAATCATGAAAAAGAGTGATTAGATCTATTACAAGGTGATTTACAGGACTTTCTGGTTTATATTGTTAAGGGGGAATAAAATCTGCACATTCACAGAGAAATGTAAAAAGCAATATATGACTAAATTTAGGAAAGGAATGAGCATCCCGACCCCTGCTCCAGAGGTTTGTATTGGTTCTAGGGACATTGAGAAAGATGTAGAAGGTTGCATATCAGTGTTCCCTCAGCAACACAGGGGCAGGGTGGCTAGGAGGCTAGGAAGAGAGAGAGAAGTACGCC
The DNA here is from genome assembly GCA_003508835.1 of Eonycteris spelaea. Lineage (NCBI taxonomy): Eukaryota > Metazoa > Chordata > Mammalia > Chiroptera > Pteropodidae > Eonycteris > Eonycteris spelaea. The sequence goes on along the minus strand of PUFA01000004.1, from coordinate 7,850,899 downwards.
AAAAATAAAGGTTTAAAGAAAGGGTACTATTTTTTTAACATATAATATCAATTTACATAAAATTAGATTTCTGAGCATGTTTCTCTTCAATAAGGATGAGTGAAAGTATGGCCACCATAATAGAACTGGTGGTTACCTCAGGGTGGCGGAAGCGCCGGCAATCTCTGCATTTTACCCTCGTCCTTTTCTGAACTGTCCCCTTTGATTTCAATGAGCGCGCACTGGTTATGAGGAGAGTAGTCACGGTGACCAAAGCATAAGGAGCAGGTCCTCTGCGTTCTAGGGGCTTTACATCGGATAACATATTTGAGCCTCACAGCTGGCACGATGACATCAGTAGATTCTTGCCCCTAGTTTTACAATGAGGGACAGAGGCACCAAAAATGACCATTAACTTGCCCAAGTCACAGCGTGTACATGGCAATGCCAATCTGGATCCAGACTCAATCACTAGGCTAAACTGCCTTGCTAATGAGAAAAAGCCACTAATGTCACTTCACGCTGAGAAAACAAAGCCCCCCCCGCCCCCCGCCCGCTTTTTCGATGCTTTCCCTGGCTCATGCCTTTCGTGACCTGCCACCCCTGGGTAGTTTCGTTGGCTTCTTCATCCCCCGATCCTGGCCCTGGGCACCGAGCCGGCTCTCAATGAAAGTTTATTTAAGTAGGATTGCTAATCCTCACTCTCTCTTTCCAACAACATGATGAAGCTGGGGCAAGAGTTTGAAACCGAATATCTTTTGGTTTATGAGAGTTCATGTGCATATGGAGTAAAAAAAATTAAAGCTCATTTCTAATATGTACCTTATTAAAGTTATTACTGGGTTTTAAATTGCATTGTGAAGACTGAGTCCAAGGACTAGAAAAATCTATTAAGCCTTGAGAGAGAGAGAGAGAGAGAGAGAGAGAGAGAGAGTTGCTATTTTTGAAATTCATCTTTTGTATAATATCCACTCCAAATTAGACCTGACAGAGAAATAGACTATTTTATACTTATCATTCATGCCGACTTCAAGGGCAAGCTGACTTCCCGCAGTTCTTGCTTGCTCAGCATCGCCAACTTTTAGCCATGTCTTTAAAGTCATAATAAACATTAAAACGAGCCTAAAATTATCACATTTATAGAGTGGTGAATTAGCAGGGACACCCTTAAAGTAGCTTCACCACAAACATTAGGTGGAACCATATTCCGTATGAGTCACTGAATAACGTGCCCATTAGAAAGACGCTGAGGAGAAATTGGAATTTATTGTGTCCTCGTCATTTCCTGACTTGCAGTGAATCAAAACAGTCACGGCAGCTTGCAGGTCAAGCCGTTCGGGCAGTCCTTTTAGCACCTTCCACGATGGCTTCTCCTGACTGCTCGTTTTCAATTGACGGTGTTCGTGAAAAGCTTTCTCGAGCGGCAGTGATTGAGAAACCTCAATCGTGGTTTCTGGTTCGGTCAATTTTGTGTGTTTTCTTCTCATTCTTGAGCCAAACTATGAACATAGTGGGAAATGCAAGGAATTCTTAGGAAAAGTGAGAAAAATACACAAAATTGACCAAAATAAGTGTGAGAGAATACATTTCTGGTGTCGAAAGCCATGGAGTTTGAGGTGATTAGTTCGAGCAGCCACGTTAAACTAACGGTGTACAGGGCCCTTGAGCGATTCCTAGAATATCACGTAGTCCGCAAAAATATTCGACATGACTTCGTAACCACATGAAACAGTGTTCATGCTACAATGTCTTCTAAAAAGAAAAGTTGTTGGTATTGTAAGAGCAGCTGTATAAAAAGACAGAGAAAAAGATGAGAACACAGGAAGTGCTAGAGCTAATAGTGTTCTCCTTTCTACATTTTTGTTTTTAAAAATCTAGTGAAAAGTATTACTTTTTTAAATTTTTCAATTTTTTTATCCGGTTTTATTAAGATATAAAAAAGCACCATGTTACGTATTCGAAAATTGCTAAGAGAGTAGATCTTAAAAGTTCTTATCATGAGGAAAAAAAATTGTAACTGTGTGTGAGGTGATGGAAGTTAATTAACTAAGTTTATTGTGGTAACCATTTTACAAGATAGACAAAAATCGAATCCTTGTGTTGTGCATCCTGAACAGTACTACTTTCTACAGGGAAACTTTTAAATTTTTTTAAGAGAAGCTGCTTCGGGCAGATTTTGAAGTGTTGCCTTGGTTATTGTACTGGGTAATTTCAAAGATGTCAAGGGCTGGGACTTTTAACTGTGAGTTCGACTGTGATGAAGACTATCTCGTTCATTGCCACATACTCTGCCTGAGACAGTGCCCACACATCCTAGGTGCTCGGTCAGTGCACGTTTGTTGGCCGACGATGAGCAGTGGGACAAGAGTTCAGGCCTGAGCATAGTGCTCACTCCCTCTGAACAGCAGAGCTGAGCAGAATGCCGTGAACTGAGCTAGCTTGCACACAGAAGGTACTCGACGCTGGCTAAATTAAACTCAACGGCAGGAATTTATCCTGGTCAGAAAGTGAGTGCGTGTGCAAACCTATGATGCCAAATAACTGGGATCCTGGCCCTATCTTCCCAGATGAGGGAATTCAGTGTGTCAGTCCATTTGGGCTACTGTAATGCCACAGACTGGGTGGTTTACAAACAACAGAAATTTATTCCTCACGGTTCCGGAGGCTGGAAGTCCAAAATCGAGGCGTGGGCGGATGTGTGTGGTTCATAGAGGGTCTTCTCTCTGTGCCCTCACGTGGCAGAAGGGGTGAGGGACCTTTCTGGAATCCTTTTCATAAGGGCACTAATCCCATTCATAGGGCTCCACCCTCGTGATCTGATCACCCCTCAAAGGCACTGTCTCCTAATACCATCATCACACAGGGGCTTAGGGTTCAACATGCCAATTTGGGGGAAGCATAAACATTTAGTCCATAACAGCCAGGGAAAATGATTTTGGTGGAGGGCAGAGAAGATTTTTCCCTGACAGTAAAAATGTATCCCAGCACTAGCAGGACTAGGTGTGTGAAAACATAAACATCCAGCCATCTTTGAAAATGAAAGGTTTGGTGCTCACCGAGTGATTGGGGTGTAAATTAAAGGGCTAGAATTAATGAAAGAATAAATGACCAAAATTCTGAGAGGAGTTTTATAGCACACCCAAGGATAATGAACATGTCTGTCTATTCTGAAAATATTTATTAAACGGATGGATGAACCAAAGCTCAGAAAGTCTTTCAAGCAGTGATAGGAAAAAGTATACTTTTTCAGCCACTTCCTAAGAAGAGGGAGGGCAGGGGAGATCAGAACACAGCAGTAGAGGGCTAAGCCCTCCCTTCCCCCCACCTCCCCTCCTCCCCGGGGGAGGAAAGTGCTGTCTTGAGAGCTCCCGAGCCCAGGGACCCGGCCCCTCTGATCCCAGGAAACCACTGAAACTTTTGGCTTCTTGGCTTCCTTGTTCAAGGAGTCAAATGGGAAAATTAATAGTGACCTCCAGTCCCAGAGATTATGGGGATTAACTAAACAAGACTTGCAAAGTGCTTTTAAAATGTAATTTTCAGGGCAGAAAGCAGGCTGCTGCAGTGGAGGGAGCAGCCTCACTGCTGGTGGGCAGCGGGGTCACACCAGTGAGGAAAGTCCTTCAATTTCTTTCTTTACATTCATTCATTCATTCATTCATTCATTTATACTTTTTAGGTGAGGCAACCCTTGGTTGACCTCACAGATTGCAAGGACCTTGTCAGTTTACAATGCCTTATTTTTTATGCTTACAGCACCTCGTCTTCCTAGGTGGTCTCCCATCCACAAGTACTAACCAGGTCTGTCCCTGCTTAGCTTCTGAGATCAGACAGGAATCAGGGTAGCATGGCCGTAGACAAAAGTCCTTCAATTTTAAGATAGAGATCAGGAAAGGTCAGATTAAGGACATCGCACATCAAGGCAAAGGAAGGAAGCAGGAGTCAAGATGTCTAGAGGACAGCAAGCACCTTGTTCTGGATGGTCCCCCAACAACGGTGAGGCAAGATGCCCACATCTTAGTCCAGTCAGCGGCCTCGAACCTCAGCTTCACATCTCTGGGAAAAGTGGTGGCTAAATTAGGTATGGATAAAGGCTGTTTCGGATTTTTCAATGTATGGCATTTCCAGCTTCTCGAGTTCATTCTTGGGTAGTGCCATGCAGTGGGAAGGACATGGCTTTGGAGCTGCGTGCATGGGCGTCAATAAGCTGTGTCACCCGAGCAGGTCACCAAACTTTTCTGACTCATTCCCTTCACTTCTGACATATTAAACAATCACATGGGTTAGGGTTAACTTAGGTAAAGTGCCTAGCTCTGTATTGGTTCAGAGAAGTACTCGGTCCATTAATATTATTATTTTGGTATTATAATTAACAATTAAACATTTGAAGCATGTGATTCTCAAAGTATTACGGATGTAAAAGATAGAAATTCGATTGTGGATACTTCCAAACCCTAACTCCCCTAACTATTCAGAAGACAAAGGCATTAATACACAACAAAACAAAAACCCTGGATGTCCATACAGGGTTCTGGGTTCTGAGCATCCAAAGAATACCCGTTGCAAAAAAAAAAAAAAGGAAAAAAAATCATTTTTTCCCCCAACTTTAGTAGAGTTTAGCTCGAAGCATGGCAGCATCTTCAGAAAACTCACAGCAGGGTACAAGAGGGCTAAGGGGCAGCAAATGTCTAGATGCACCCCCCCCCCGCCCCCCGCCAAAGTGCCAAAATCTGTGATACCAACCACGACGTGTTGGCACAAAAGGGCTAAATGCTTATGGTTGTTACTGGGATGTGGTGTGTGTGTGTGTGTGTGTGTGTGTGTGTGCGCGCGCGCCTTTCGCCACCAGTAAACATGTTATCAACAGAGCTGAATAACTATTCGTATTACCTGGAAGTCATCATTTCTCCTCCCAAGAAACTTGGAGCAGGTCACTGAAGGGAAAGAGAAATCGGAGTGTTCAGGAGGATGGAGAGAAATCAGAGAGGATGCCGAGTTTCTCTCCGCCTGGCCCACGGAGGGGTCTCTGCTAGGAAGGGCAACCTGAGCGTGAAGCTAGAATCTCCGTCTGTTGATGTACTGAATTGATGACAATGAAAAGAATCCTCCCCAGACACAAAAGTACACTTGTTTTCAGATTAATGTATCCTGAATGTAAGCTTTTCAGCCCCTTCTCCGAAGGAGTTAACATGTGCTTGCTTCAGGCACAGGCAGGGCCTGGCTGGGATTATTTTTTAAAGTATTTGCTTGCAGAGGTGACCTGACCACTTGCTCATTAATACACTGAAGACTGTTCTTTCCTGACATCTCATGATACAAATTCACAAGGACACTAAAGAGTTTGTTTAAATTGATGGCGACAGAGAGGCAAGCTAGAATGCACGCTGGACGGACATGTCATGTTTCCCCCAGCAAAGTCTGAAGTCGTATTTACAGGGCCCTCATTGCTTTTTCCTGCCTGCTTCAGAGCCTCTCAGTTACCTGCTGTTAAGCATCTTAGCCTTATCTTTGTGTAACCAATGCTCGTTTCTCTTTTCAAAAATGACTAACAGGAATTCAGGGTATTGTATTGAATTTTAATGGGTTATTTTGTTTCTCATGTGTTGGTTTCTGAAAAGTCCCATAGTGGTTTTCTCTGTCCTGCTCCCTTAAAAATAAGATTGGGGATTCTCATCTCTGATGATGTTAAGAGTCGGCATCTTTCTAACAGCTAGGGAGGCTCAGTGGGATAAGATTTTGAGGGGAAAATCATAGGAATATATTAGGAATATATTAGGTTCTTTGAAATTAAGACATGGAATTTGCTTAAAGTCATGAAGTGAGCAAAACAGGAAATGGTGAGCAATGCTAGATTGACTTCCTACAAGCAATAAGATGAATAATTACATACTTTTTATTAAAGCCATCTCTAAGAGTTTGAACACTGGTGGAGTACAGAGGTAATTTATGGGGACATATGAGCCTAAGGGTTTTTCTTTTCCTTCCTTTCTTCCTTCTTTCTTATCTCCCTCTCACTCCCTCTCTCCCTCCCCCTCCTCTTCCTTCTTCCTCTCTTTTCTCTTCTCCTTCTTCTTCTTCATCCTCTTTCTCTTTCCCTTCCCCATCCCTTCCTCCTCCTCTTCTTCCTCCTTCTCCTCCTTTTTTCTCTCTCTTCTCTCTCTCTTCCCTTTCTTTCTCTCTCTCTTCCTCTCTTCTTCTTGTTCTTCTTTTTTTTTTTTGAGAAACTATATTCAGAATTCTGTCTTTAGATTTCAACAATCTCCTAGATTTCATGTCATGAAAAAGATTCTGTAGCCAATGACCTTAGCTGAACTTGGTGTGAGTCATGCCAAAGTTCCCATGGACAGCGATCACCTTTGCCAAGATCCCCAGGAGGGAGTAGGCTCTTCACAGTACATGTGCAGCATACCTTTCATATAAACAGAATTTGGTCCTATTCCAGGTATAAACTCCTTCCATTTTTAGAGAAACCATCTTGTCCTGGTTTTGAAAGTGGCAGGTGGGAGGCAGTAGAATTAGCTTTTCCGCATGCACAGCTGGGGTACACTATACAATCACGGTCCTAAATGGTAAGCCAACCTCTTTTTGCATTTATTGCTTGTCATTTGTTTTGTCATTGTTGTTTGGGGTTCTTTTGCTACGTAGGCTATAACCTCATTTTAACACACCATAATTTTTCATGTTGCTCAAAATCTTGTTTCAATAACTGATATTTTGGACAAAGTCAATGTTGTCTTTCCAGCCCCAAAAACTTTGCATTAAGCACTGTCTGTTGCAATGAACTGAAAGAATATTGGTGTCACCTTTGAACTCAGATCCTAGATTCTTAGATATTAGCATATGAAAAGACCATAAGCTAGTACAATGCTTGATGCTCAAACTGTATCGGAATCTTTGGAGACTTTGTGACCTGGGGTTGGATAAAATTTGCTTGGACACGATTTCTTAGATATGATATAAAAAAAAATGATTCATAAAAGAAAAAAATAGATAAGTGGACTTAACCAATATTAAGAACTTTTCTTCTTCAAAATGTCCTCTTGAGAAGATAAAATGATAAGTCTCAGATAGGGATAAAATATTTGCATATCACATATCTGACAAAGGACTTGTATCCCCAATATAGAAAGAGCACTCTAAATTCAACAGTAGGAAAACAAACAACCCAATTGAAAAATAGGCAAGACTTGAACAGACATTTCACCAAAGAGGGTACGTAGATGGCAAATGAATACACAAAAGATGTCCAACACCATTAGCCATTAAGGTCATGCAAATTAAATGTATACGGAGGTGCCACTACATACCTATCAGAATTGCTAAAATAAAAACCAACAACAACACTAAGTGCTGATGAAAATGTAGAGAACTAGATCTCTCATACATCATCAGTGGGACTGTAACACCGTACAGCCACACTAGAAACCAGTTTGGCATTTTCTCATAGTCATACACTTACTTTACAACTTTGAATCTCACTTCTGAGTATTTATTCAAGAGAAATGAAACTGTATAATTCACATAAAGACTTGTACACAAATGTTGAAAGAAGTTTTAGGTGTGATAACCCCAAACTGGAAACAACCCAAATGTTCTTGAACAAGTGAACAAATAAGCAAATTATGGACCATCTACACCAAGGGATACTGCTAGGTAGTAAGAGGGATCAAATTATTGCAAGCACACAACTTGGATGGATTATTCTATTTTCAGAGTTCCATGCTGTATGATTCCACTTATATAACATTCCTAATGTAAACTGTAGTGATGGACAGCAGGTCAGTGATTGCAAGAGGTCAGAGCAGGGGAAAGGGATCAGCTATTAAGCCGTAACACAAGGAGTTTCTTCGTGGTGAAGACAACAGCTCTGTAATCTGATTGTGGCAATAGTTACCAGTGTATCTAAAATTTCATGAAACCACACACACACACACACACACACACACACACACACACACACGCATGCACACACTGTTCATGTAAAGGCTGTTGACACCCAAGTAAATTTTTTACCCAAATTAATAGTATTGTACCAATGTCAATGCCTGGTTTTGACAGTGTATCATGTCCAATGCTTTCACCGATGTTGTCACCCGAGAGGCTGGGTGAAGGGTATGCAAGAATTCTCGTAGTAACTTTCCGAATTCTTCAGAGTCTCAACTAATTCAAAATAAAAACTTATAATGGAAATAGCACACCGATACATTTAAAATGGCAATTTTGCTAAGTGCTACAGAGGTGAGATACATGATGTTATAAAAGCCTGCGATAGAGGGATTGACCTGGTTGCGAAGGTTAAGAAAGGCTTGAAAATGAGCCTCGATTTACAGGAAGGGTGGAGGTTAATGGGTGAAAGGGCTGGGAGGCCGAATCCAACTCCCTTGATTTAGGAAAAGTTCACTAAGGTAGAAAAATAGTTCTTTCCATGAACCTCCAAAGTTAAAACACATGAAAATACAGAAAAGCAGTGATTGCCTTATCTAAGGTGGGTTGGGAAAGAAACGAAGGGAAGAGAAGAGAGACAGCTAAGAGAGGGGGTGGGAGTCTGTCCCAACAGCTTGAGTTCAAGACTCCCTGGAGCCTGAGTTCCAGAATTCTTGGAACCCAGAATCACAGGGCTACTGGGGTCTGTGCTAACCCCTAGGTCCCCAACCATTGCTGGTGACAAGATTTCCCACTGATAGGTGTCTATGGCAGGTAGAGGGGAAGTGAGCAAGCTGTGTGTGACTGTGAGCTTCTTCGGACTTTGTAGAGTGTTTGGGAGGCAAGAGAGCAAAATTTAGATTCCTTCCTGTTTCATGCACCTGCGTTTCTCACTCAACCCAGGGAGCTGAATGAGACCAGACTGAATGAGTCAAATGAGACCCAGCCTCCAGCTGTCCCATCCAGCATGTCGCTTTACCTTTTTGGACTATAGCCTTCTGCTCCAGAAAATGAACGTCAACCAAATGACCTCTTAGCAGACTCAGCCCTTGCATTTGGTGATCCTGGTCTCTGAGCTTTTAACAGCTGTGTTCAAATTATACTCTCGTTTTTGCTGAATAGCTCACCTTTATGAGAACCTAGTTCAAAACTGAGGGAAACTATTGTGTGGATATGAAGGAAAGATGCTTTCTTTTAAAGTGATCCTTGTGCTTGAGAGGGTTCAGTGTGATGCGGACGCTCAGATACAAGGCACAGACTGTGTTTATCGATTTCTGGAAATGATCACTATCACGTTCGGTCAAATACACAGAACTGTTTCACTAAGTTCCAATGAAAACGAGAAATTGGATGTGCTATTTATATAGCCTTCCAACTAAGGGCAAATTTAAATTTTTTCTTGATAGTTATTTGACTGAGCTAATATTTATACATTTAATAAAAGTTTCAACATTTTAGTTAAGATGCTATTTTTATGGTAGTTCCCTGATCAGGAAGATTTAAATTATATTCATTAGTGATGTCATGTTCAGTGTCTGAAGTTATAACATTAAGGTGAACCCAACTGAAGGGTAGAAATATATTTGCTTAACAAAACAGAGAGAGAGAGAGAGAGAGAGAGACAAAAGCAAGCGGGAAGAGATTTTTTTTTTTTTTTTTGGAAGGCTGACATTTTTCTACTGTCTTCCTTCAAAGCAAATTATGACTTTCATTTCCACCCAATTTGATTAAATAATCACAAATATTTTGAATGACTGCATTGAAAGGTGGATTTAGAACATTCTGTGCTTACAATGGTCAGGTCTAGGGATGCTGAGTGGTTATGTATGGTTTCATTTTAACTCTCAACCAACCAAAACATAGGTGTTTATCTTTAAGCCTGTGGAACAGAAGCATCTAATTGATCCCACTTGGGAGACAGACGGTGAATAATGGGCCATTATATTTTGACGAGACACACAATTGCCTTGAACTTGTCCGGAGTTCAGGTGTGGGGATCCAGCTACCTGGGGCCGTGGCTGGAATGTGATGGTTCGCAAGCTCCTGCTCACGCATCTGCCCGCTGCAGCCCTTGTAGGTCCCGGCTCCATTTCAGGGGAATAACTCACCTATTCATGAACAATGGGGTTCAAATTGTACTTTTCTTTAACACAACATTAACTCTCAAAGAGCTGGAAATTCAGTCCTCGGTTCCGTGAGCTTAGATTGCAAATCAGTCACTGAGAACATTATATGAGCAGTAATCCCATTAAATATATCATCTTGCAAATATCTAAATCCAGTTAATTAACTTGTATTGCAAAAGAGCTCGGAGATATAGTTTTCAGAGAGCAACCATACATTTTAGGGCCCTAATTATGCTTAAAGCAAATTCCAGGCTCTACTTTTTATACAAAATAGGTGAAAACCTGCCTTCTAAGGAAAAAATGGATTGATGGAGGGCTACGTTTATAAGATTTGAACAGAAAAGATATTCAAACATCTCAAAAATTAACTGCTTTCTTACATAAACTTTTTACTTGCATTGTAGGGAGCTTTTTTAATAAAAGGATTAAACAAAGTCTGCCATTTTAATTAAAATTCATAGCAATACAATGTCATCTTTACAATGATAGTAGAAATTAACTAGCTCATGGATTTAGCTATCCTTCAGAGTTCATAATAATTTGACGTTATCATGATATCAGAACGCACAAGATGTATAAGTTTTAAAATAATTACAGAAAGGATTTGAAAACAAATAATAATAATAATTTCACCTAGTGAAATTCCATTACTGAGTTAAAAATATGACAATAATTGCTTAATATTTTTCCAGTGGTCAACAATGACCTGAGATGCATATGTAGTTATAACATACCTGAGATGTGCACATGTGTGTCCTGCATAAAATTTGCATAGTGCATGTGTGTGTGTGTGTGTGTGTGTGTGTGTGTGTGTGTGTCCTCTGATAACACCCAGTCCCCTTCATGCTTCCTTCATACTAGCCGCATACCACTCACCACAGCGGATCTCCAGTGGTATTTGTCAGTAAAATAAATCCTCCCAGTATACGCTTTTCATTACGCTTCATGAAAAATCCAAACCATCTAAGTGTGAAATTCAACACTGATTTATTTTGAAATAGTTTAAATTGTGGTTTCTCTAGACTATTGTTCAATGCAGATGTATATATGTTGGCTATTCTAAAAAGAATAGCAATAAAGTATAAGAATACTTTCAATATGTATAGTGCTTTCCCCCCAAATAGTTCTAATTCTCATCCTATGTGTAAATCCATTTATGTGTATAAAATACAAATTTTTTTTAAATCTAAATGCCAATTGAAGGCTGAGGGCAGACACAGTTTTTAAAAGATGTCAACAGGATTGAATTTATTCGTGCTACAATCCATGACCCCATTTGGGTCTTGTGGTTTATTATTCTGCAGAGTAAAGTCTTGAAAATATTCAGGGATTCTTCCTAACAATATCAGTTCCCCTGTCCAAATGTCACCAACATAAAACACACTATTTTGTTGTGTTTTATTGGGCATTCATTCCAAAACAGTTTTGAGGAGCTTGTTGTATTCAAAGCAGACTTAGAAAATAAAGAATTTAGCTCACCAACAAGCCTTCTTTAAGGCACTTTGCAACGGAAGCGACAGAAAGTGACTTATATCTAACTTCAGAAATAAGGACCCAATCGGCGAGTTTCTTCATTATAAGAGAGACAGGCACTTCCAATAGACTGGTCATTTCAGAAAAACGTAGACTCACTTTAAGAAAACTTTTAGAAACTGCCACTTCACAAAACCATATTCTCAGTGTTTGCTACATGTTTTCGTGGTACTGCTTAGCGATGGATGCGAATTGTCATTTATTCCTTCTCACAGCTCTGGGAGGCAGGCACTGCTACTTATCCCCATTTGACAGATGAGGAAATCTGGGTTTAGAAACTGTTCATCTCCTCAGGGCCAAAAATCTAGCAAGATATGAGGCTGAGATTCAAATTCAAGCCCATTAAACTTCAAAGCCCATTTTTTCCTCTAAGCTACACAGGTAAGACATACTGTCCTATACCTTTAATTCTGCAGTACCCAATTTTGCTTTTGTAAACACACGCTGCAATTAAGAATACAAAAGCACCTTCGTTTGGTCATGTGTTATTCAGTGGTGTGGAGGTAGTTAGACTGATACATTCCACAGGAAAACTCATGACCCTTGGCTGAACTTGAGTGGAACTTTGAACGTGAAATCATGGAAATACCAACTATGACCAAGAACCCTCACGGATACATTCTTCCATGGCAACATATGCATTGCTTGTTTTGGTGCCTTTACCTGCAAGGTGGGAAGAGTGGTGCAAGGCGAGTCAAAAACTCTTGAGTTTGACATTGAGGACTTCAGTCGTGTTGCATCTAGAGAAAGGGTTAATGCCTCCGGGGGCCCCCAAGCTTTCACTGTCTCCTGGATCACGTTGTCTAAAGGCAAGGCTCCCTGCACCACTGCAAACCCAAGACGTATCCTAATGACAGTATAATTAGAAGTATCATTGTGGTAATGATGCTTCTCGTCTGGAGCACGGGCCGCACAGAAAAGGCCTCTCATTCAGCTCGTTTCACCTGCCTATCCTCTTGCTTCTCCCTAGGTCAGTAGCACAGGGTTAATACCAGGTGTTTGACAAGTCCTCATACTTGGGGGCTCATCAAACTAATGAAAGAGAAACACATCCCACTTCTCGTGAATTATTTTACTTTAAAAAATGCCTCCCATTCATCTGGCTTGGTGGGTTTGATTAATGAAGACGACAAAGACGCTCTTGTTCCTGCAACCCACAACCACTTGGTTCGGGTTCAGTGGGCCCAGGGAGAGCCATCCGGGCCTAAATCTGGTCTTTCTTTCCTACTTAAAAATCCAAAGGGTTGAGAAGTTTCTGATTTTATCAGACCCGCCAAGGCAGGAAAGGAAAGACAAAAACATCTTGATCCACTAACTTGACGTAGCCAGAATTTATTTGTTTAACTTAAATACCCCTTAGAAGACTTTTTCATTGTTTATCTGTCACACATTGAATAATCCAAGACATTAGGAAAGCATTAGATTAATCAGTCCATTTTAATATCCCTAAAACTAATAAACCCTAGAAGGATGCCCTTCAGAGAAACCCTCACAATCACCATCCCCAACCCCCACTAGGACTCTCTGCGGTGTCCCCAGCCCCCTGAGCAAAGCCTCACTGGTGGTATATATGATGAACGAGGACCTATTAGGGTCTGAATTTGAAAGAGAAAAACAGAGTTTTTGATTCTTAATGGAAGTGATTTGTTTTAATCAAAGGATTTTTAATTCTCGTGGATAATTAAGTGTCCAAAGTACACCTTGGATAGGGTTGTTTGCTGCATTAGCAAGATATGTCTGCATAATTAACTAAGTAAAGCATTTGAAGATAAATTTGAGCATTTAGATTAAATTTAGATTAAAATGCACATGCTCCTGCCAGGTTAGAAATAAAATCCAACAGACAACTCTACTAATAAATTTAACGTATTAAACAAAGCATAGATATTTAAGATGTAGCTTTTAATAACGTTAACCAAATTCATCATGAGATGATGGCTTTAAAACCCATAAGCCATAAATACCTTCTCCAAGTCTCCGAACCCTAAAATGCCAAGTTATCCAAATCAATATCGACCCACTTGGTATTGAGACATTAAATGACATTTTAAGATTATCTTTAAAATAATTATTTAGGTATTTGAACATTTTTAATTCCATCATTTATTTGAACCTGAAATATAAAGTATTTCCTTTCATCAAGTTTCTCTTAAAATTTTGAATTTATTTTTTGGGAGAACTTAAATATACTGCTGATTAAAACTATTTAATGAAAACATCTTTTCCCTTCTACTTTAAGGCTGAATGCAAATCTAGTCTTTTCAATGTCATCTTCCCAGCTTTGATTAGCAATGAAAATTATTTTGTATTGGAGAAATGAATTCACAACTGTGATGTTCAATAGTTTTTAAATGTAAAGCTTTTATATTTGACCAGTAGATCCAGGTGATTCTCTTATTTATTTGAAAAGCAGTGAAACTCAACAAATAGATTAAATGGAGCCACTTAGCAAAGTATGTTTTATGGGGATTTAAGAAATGCTAACCACAAGATGTTAAGAGGTATTATGCAAAAAAAAAAAAAAAAACAGTAAAATTGTTTTTGCTTTAATTCACCATTACAAACATTCAGAAATATACAGACAAATTAAAAGACTAAAAATCTTTTAAAAAATCCTCTGCGTAAACAAAATTAAGCAGCTTCCTTCATACAGGACTTCTCAGAGCCTTTAATATTCCAACATGCACAAGAAGGGAACAGAAAACACATCACATTCCAAATTTATTTGCAGCATCTTGCACATTTGGTTTCCCCTCTAAAATACTGAAGAAATATTGGTTTATGACAAGTTTAGAGGCTCTATGGTTTCCATATAGGACTCTTCTCCAAAAACAGGGAACCTGGTGCCAAACAAGTTCATAAAAAGAAAGATGCTTTGGGAAATCATAGTTTTAAAAAAGTCAACATTGGAAAGATTCACAGTGTGAAGTTTGCAAAAGACTTTGGAAGCAGATTATCTTGCAGTTTGTTCAAATATACTACCTCATTCTAATTTGCTAAAATCTCCTTTTTCAAATGAACTCAGGTTGTTCTAAAAAACCAGGCAAGGATTGGAAACTGGCAGGAAAATAATCCAAATGAATAAAGGTCTTGTTTCTCTTTTATCCTACCATTACCTTATAAAGTCCTTTAAAAAAAAAAGTGAAATGTGGCAAGTTAAATTTTTTAAATTTAATACGAACACTGAAAGTAGGACTGTTGATGGTAAGTCAGCTAGAGGCTTTAGCAAAAATTATTCTGAAATTCCCCTTTGCTTCTCGCTCCACAGTATAGAATCCAATCAATGCAAAATGTCAAGTCCTGTCGCATTTCCCTGCTTCCTTTTAATGTGAAGAATTGGATTTTGGAACTCATGGTTTTTCACATGTTAATGTTGAAATAGAATTCATTTGTGAGCATGTTGTAAGACACAATAAGAAAACAATTATCTAAAGGCAGTTGTAAAAGTTAAAAAAAAATTTTTTTCATTCTTACTTTGTTTCACTTCTTGCTATAATCCTAACAAGCTCAAACTCAACCCCCTTAACCAGCCTCGTATAAGAAATTACTAATATCTAAAAAATAAATAAATAAATAAATAAATAAATAAATAAAAATAAAATTTAAAAAAATCTTATCTTTCACTCTTATTTCCATACCAAAATTCTTCTTCTCCTCCTCCTCCTCCTTTTTTTTTTTTTTTTCTAGAGTCTTCTTTTACCACTTAGGGAACAAAATCCTAACTATGGATTCAAAATGACAGATTTTGTGGGTTTTACTTTTCAGAGATGATGTCATTTGTGGGGAATTGTTGGGTAAACCATACACTCTTTTCAGAAACCTGCAATTACCTCTCTGAATAAAGAGATCAATGTCATGTTTCTAGAAATAATGGCTAATGATATGTCTCCCGAAAGGAAGTGGCGTTATTAATTACCTCACTGTGAACACACAGTTTATAGACAGCTCTGAGGGCCACTCGCCCAATTAAGTATAATGACTAAAGCTTCAGTTAGTCCATCTGTACAGCCTTCCAAATTAACAAGCCTCCAGCTCTGCAAGACTTGTAAGGCTGATGTGCAGTAAGGGGAGAGCAGAGGCTACACCTGGGCTGCCTGGGCGAGCTGGTATTATTGCACAGCAGGACGGGGAAACCCCCAACTCTTAGTTTTTAATCACCCAGCTTTGTTTCCCTGTGAGCCGTGCTG
Source organism: Eonycteris spelaea (assembly GCA_003508835.1). Classification (NCBI taxonomy): domain Eukaryota; kingdom Metazoa; phylum Chordata; class Mammalia; order Chiroptera; family Pteropodidae; genus Eonycteris; species Eonycteris spelaea. Next base: position 7,835,154 of record PUFA01000004.1, on the reverse strand, counting down.
ATATTGATCGACCCTCCCTCCAATTTCCATGCCGAGGTGCATTAATTCACATTATGCACTAAATATATATTTAAATCTGAATAAATACATTTAAAATTGTAATGGTATATTTATATACTTATATATAAATTACGTAAGGATAAATATATAAAATTTTAAATGTTATATTTATATACTTATATGTAGCTATTAAAGTACATATAATATAGAGCAATTTATATATAATTATATCATAAATTTATATATAAATTATAAAGGTAATTACATAGCTATATATTTATATTCTTAGAGTAAAATATAGTACATAAAAATATATTAATACCCATTCACATATAAAGTGACAAGAACAACACTTTATAACCCAAGGCAGCTAAGGTTAGAAGCTAAAATTTACTTCAGGTGAGAATAAAGGCCTGAAAAACTTTAAATAACATACTACAAATATATATACACATGTATTTTTATTATTAAATGCTCTTATTCTTTCAAGTAGTGATGCAGGCTGAATACAGAGCCCTTGCCTTAAATCCATGTTTTAAAATTAATTTAAGTCTTTCAAAGGACATATTCTCTCTTTCCATGATAGCATCAATATAGTTTATTACAACAGTCCTAGTTTGTTTGTTTCCTTGTTTTTTCCCAATTGGTTGTGTGTTGAGCTCTGAGGAATGACATGCAACCCTGAGGGATCGGTTTTCAGGTACCAAAAGGGTGAGGACACCTGGGCCCGGGACCTGGGCCTCATTCCCAGGTTCAAATGACCGTAGGTGAGTCCCAGAATCATGCTCTGACAAGGGCTGCAGCTGGACCAACCGGCATTTTAACTCTCAAGTTCTGAGGATGCCTCAGCTGCCTTGGGCTACCCAGCGCCCTGATTTATGACTTCCACAGTGAATCAGCCCTTTCCCACCCCAACCTGGGGGTAATACCACCTCCTCCCCAGGGCTTGGGTGGATTAGGGATTCTTCTTTATAAGTCTCTTTGAAATCCTGCAGCGGAAGACAGGGGGCTGGCCTAACGTCTGGGGGCTTCCTGAGCAAGCACAGAATGGCCAGTCCCGTGTCCTTACCGACAGAGGAGGACATCTGCCCTGCCAGCTGTCACTTCACTTCAGGTCATTCCGAAGGTCAGAAAACATGATGATTTACCTAAGACAGGTGGCCACGCCGAGTCCCGGCCATTCCCTGCAGCAAAGGTACCTTGGTGGTTTCCAACCTGTTCTTCAGCTCTGCTGCAAAGACAGGTCCAGAGAGCTACCAGCTAATGAAAACTAGACACTTGAACCTGCCAGAATTTTTTTGGTTTGTTTCTAAGCAGTCACCCATTCCATGTCTTTCTTCCTTCATTCATATGCTCACAAATATTTGCAGAGCGCCAACTGTGCCAGGTATTACCTATGAGAGGAAATGATTAGACAAGATTGGGACCCCATCTTCACCATTACTGATGGTGATCGTGAACAAATTTCTCAATCTTTCTGAGCTTTATTTGCTCAGTTGCAAAATGGGGACAATACTCTATGTCAAAGTGTAGCCGTAAAGATTAAATGATTCCTACAAAACACTACATGTAAAATGCCTAGCAAACTGTTTAATACGGTTGAAGTGCTCAGTAAATGTGTGTTACCTTAGTCCTGCTCCCAAAGACTGGTCGAAGCATTGTGCCTCTTTGTCACTAAGTAAGAAGATGTCATGCTCCACAACTTAGAAAATGGACCCTCCATGGTTCTTGTCTGGGCCAAAAGTGACTCTTGTGGGTGGGTTGGCTGCTGGTGCTATAGAGGAGGAATGAGAGATATTGTATGTCTGTGTGTCAAAGGTTGTTCACCCCAACTTGAATGTCAGAGAGCCCCTGAAAATTCTCATTGGCTGTTTTAATTCATTTAATTTAATTAATATAATCCCTATACTTTCATTTTAAACACATGGATTTAAATTATTACATTTGAACATGTATAGAATGAACATGACCCCAAAAACATGACACTTAACAAAGAACTCATACAACTCAATAACAACAAAAATATAAACAATCCAATCAAAGAATGGGCAGAGGACTTGAACAGACACTTCTCCCTAGAGGACATACAAATGGCCAACAAACATATGAAAAGATGCTCATCATCACTAGCTATTAGGGAAATGCAAATCAAAACCACAACGAGATATCATCTCACACCTGTTAGAATAGCTGTTATCAACAGGACAAATAATAACAAATGTTGGAGAGGATGCAGAGAAAAAGGAACCCTCATACACTGCTGGTGGGACTGAAAATTGGTAAAGCCACTATGAACAACAGTATGGAGGTTCCTCAAAAAAACTAAGAATTGATCTACTATATGATCCAGCAATCCCTCTGCTGGGTATCTACCCCAAAGACTTGAAAACTCATATCTGAAAAGATATTTTCACACTGATGTTCATAGCAGCATTATTCATGGTGGCCAGGACATGAAAGCAACTGAAGTGTCTTACAATAGATAACTGGATAAAGAAGCTGTGGTACATATATACAATGGAATATTACTCAGCCATAAGAAGTAATGAAATATTGCCATTTGCGACAACATGGATGGACCTCAAGATGATCATACTAAGTGAAATAAATCAGACAAAAAAAGTTGAAAACTACATGACATCACTTATATGTGGGATATAAACCTAAAAGCAACAAACAGGACAAACAAACAGAGACTCATGGACATGGACAATAGTATAGTGGTTACCAGTGGGTAGGTAGATGGGGTAAAAGGGGTCAAATAGGTGGTGACATGAAAGAATTTAAAAATAATGAAATAATAAAAGAAGAACTTGACACTCACATGTGCGCACCAGGAGACATGACCAAATGTTCACGACAGCGTTGTTTGTGGAGCAAAAGTTAGAAATAATTGAAATCTCAAGAACAGCAAAATTGATAAATAGTGAAATAGTTCTTCAAGGAATACTATGCAACGATAATAATGTCATGTGTCCAGAAGTCCTAGCAACATAAGATTGAGTGAATAAAAAAAAAAAAAGCATGCCACAGAAGAATATGTAGAATATGAGATCATTTATAGACAGGTCAAAACACGCAAAATAGGCACTTATGTATATATTTTAGCGAATGCATATATGAGTGGTTAAACTATAAGGAAACAGATGCCCACAACAGAATTCAGGAGAGCGACTATCTCTGAAGGTAGGGACCAGAACGAGATCAGTAGTCAGGGAGGGGACACAGTCGGTGGGGGGGAGAGGCTCCACCTGAGTGTGTAACATCCCAGTTCCAGTTGGGTAATGGATTTGCAGGTGTTGATTTCCCTAATTGTTCTTTAATCCATAAAATGTATTATATACACACATGTATGTGCTTTATTTTCATAAATATAATAATTTAAATTACGTCTGTTCTTGGGAACCAAGAATTTCCTAGGAGTACAACTATGTATACAAAGACACACACACACACACGAGGATGTTTGTTGTAGTATAATTTATAGGAGCAAAAGTGGCAGCAACTAGAACAGTTCAACATGGAAATTAAATAAATTGTGACACGATCTTTTTTTTTTTTTTTAAGAGTCCTTGGCTATTGGTTTATGAACATGAAAAGACAGAAAACTGGTAAAGCTGCCACATTCCAAATACTACTCAGGAGACAGACTGGGCTAGAAATTAGGAGATGTGGATTCCTTTTGCTGCTTGGGTTATTTATTGACCAGAAATGTTCATGAAATGTTATGTCTGCCTTGATCCCCAGCCACAAGAGCGCAACAGCAAGTAACACTAAGCTCACGTTTTCAAAAATATGAGTAAATGCTGGCAGAGACTTTTTAAAGGGTTTCTTGACAAAATTTATATAAGCAAGAGCACTAGACTTTGAATCGAGTCTTAAGAAATATGATGGCCGCACCTCTTACCAGGTCGGAGGTCGATGGGCGTATAGGAAGCCCTAAGCCAGAGAGCCAATCAGGAAAGGGCGCCGTGCTAGAATTTTCCTTCCTTTTCTTCCACTTACAGTACCTTCCCTAAAAAGTAGAGGGGTCAAGCAGTGATTCTTTGGGGCCCTGTCCCTCCACCTCCTGGGTTTCCTCACAGCTACCCTGCCTTTCAAGTTTCCACTGAGGCTAAGATGGGAACCAGGCTGGGCAGACATTCTCCATTTTGACACCATTGGTTCAAGCGCCTTCATGTCACTCAGCGATGATCACCAAGTCTTTCTTCCAACAGCCAAGTTCACCCTTGCAGCCCCCCACTCTCTTCCCCCTGATTGACAGGGCACCTTCAGATAACTTGGTCCAACCACCAACTGCTGTGCAGCAGGTCTGAGATGAACAGTCCTCAGCCTCTGTAACTCCCTGTCTGAGGTCTCAGGATGGAGCAGCGTCTCCCAGGTGGTTTGATCTGTCTCAGACTCTGAGAACATCAAGTTCAGCCTCGCACCATAGAGGCAGCCAGCTCTGTGTCAAAGTGTGGCAAGGCCTGCCCTTCGAGCTGGGCTCTAATTTAGGAAATGCTATTTGTTCACATCACATCCAGGCACTCGCTCATTCACCCAGCAAGTATTTATTAAGCTCATGCTATGTGCCAAGCGCTGCCCTGGTGGCTAGTAAATAAGGTCAACACACTCCCTGACCTTGGCAAGAATACAATCTAGCAGAGAAGACAGAGAAAAACAGATAAGTAAGCCAGTAAATAAAAATTACACTTTCTATGATCAAAAACGTGGAAAGAAACACACAAGAAGTTGAAAGGGAGAATAATTAAATGGGGGCACTACACACTTTAAGTAAGGGGATGGAGAAGGATGCCTAGGATGGCTCTTTAAGTTAAAAAGGATGAAAAGAAGGAAGCCCTGGAGAAAAGGAGGGGAAAGATTCTCCCCAGAATTAGAAAGGGAAGACCCAAATGCCTTGAGATGACACATATCTTGGCACGTTGGGTAAACTGAGTGAAGCCCAGTGGGGCGGAAGGGAGTGAGCGAGGATCAGAGTGGGCAGGCAGACAGTCCTCCTTCCACGCGAGCAACATCCGCTCGCCCAGCGTGTGGGCCCAAGGGCATGTCAGCCTCTTCCTCCTGTTCTTGCCAGGTGACGCAGGACAACATCAGAGGACCGGTTGGTTACCTGCTCAGACTCAGAGGGGGCTCACTGGCCTGTCCTTTCCAGGGTCTGCTGCAGAAGACACATACCCAGGGGACTTGCTGACTTCCAATCTGATGGAGACAGCCTCCTGAGGGGCCCTGTCAGCACACTCCCCAGCTGAGGGCACACATATCATTCCAGAATGTTATTTGGGGAGCTGGTGTTCAGGGAAGGTGGGTAGATGGCGAATCCCCATGGTCAGCAGTCCCCCAAGCTTCTAATTGCTCTCCATAAAGTCCCCTTTATGGGAGGTGAGTCATCAGAAAGCATTCAATAATCTCAGGCCATTCAAATAGCCTGGCTCTTCATAAAACCTGAAGGGGGCCCAGTTCCACTGTTGATCCATCTGGCCAAGCTGAGGATTAGATAATTCTGAGAATGCAGAGCTGTGAACAGAAGGAAATGAAGGGTCTTCTGGCTCACTGGGCAGATGGAGAAAGCCATGCTTTTCCATAATACCCAGACCCTCCTGCTCTCCGGGCCTGTGGCTAAAATCCAATAGTCGGCTGCAGATGAAGAGAACCTGAAGCTTAAAGTTCTTGATGAGAAGCTAATAAGTACTTAATGGCAGCTTCAACTTTTCTACTCTGTTTTTTCTTTATTATTATTTTTTTAAAAAGCATGCCATGAAGTAAAATGTAGGAGTTTTTAAACTATAATTTCACTACCCCGACATTCATATTTTCTTCTCTATATATAGTTACTTCTAGTCTTTGCTCTTAAATGTTTTTACATAGTTACAGTCATGTATGCACATACTTGTGCTTTTAAATTTTATATATCATAAACACTTTTCCATATTCCTTCCACCTTTATAGCTAACAAAATAATAACTGTGTTATTATATTACCAAATAAATGTCCTGTAATTTACCTAAGCAATACCTTTCTTTTGGACATTGGAACGATTTTAGTATTTTACCATCGTGGATAACCCTGCAATTGATATTTGCATGCATATAACTTTTTTCTCTCAAATTTTGTTGGAAATTTGCTATTACGAACATTTTGAATACATTCATAACCATCTCTCCTTTTCAATTGTCCGTTATTCTTCCTTGAGATACTTCCAAATGCAAGCAGTTTAGTGTGAACTGGCCTCCTGATGGAAACTTGTCTCTCGTGATGACTTGCGTTGTGGCACCCTCAGACCCATCCGGGATGTCCTGTGCTTTTATTTTCGCGTGGAAGAGAATTTGGGGCAGAAGGTCCTTTCTAGTCTCATTTCTCACCACAACTTTTCCCTCTTAGATCCACCTTCTCTCCTTATGCAACTTCACAGAATGAAGAAGGCGACTAACCCTCCCTTGGGAAGGTGGGGGGAGAAGGAGGAGCCCGTCTGGAATAACAGTTCTGCCACCTGGAGAGGAGCGCTACCCCAGAAAAGGGGGACACGTCGTGCGAGTCGAAGTCCTCACAGCCAGCGCAGGCAGCTGTGCTCCTTGGGAAACATCCTGCACTCACACTGTTTTAACCTGCTGAGTTAGAGACATTCACCCTTAGTCGGTTTCAGACAACGGTGAGCACATTTCCTTACTTCTAAGTCTGTGTTTAGCTAATACTCAGCGCTGGAAACAAGGGCACCAAAACCAGACATATTCTTTAATAGGGTTGCTCAGAGAAGAATTTTCCCTCAAGATTTTTTTTTTTTTTTCTTTTAAAGGCAAGTTTTTAAAAGGATGTGGGGAGGAGGTTAAGGGGCAGGAAGTTGTTCCTTCGACATTTCTGTTAGGATTACCTAATCCTGTGGCTAGTTCTCCTGCACAGATGGGGCAAAAAGTTATAGCTGTGGCGACTCTGATAAATCTAAAGAATGACATTTCTGAGAACGACTTTTATCAATCTATCCATAACTACCAATGGCGAATTCATGTTACTGTACACTAAAAGTGCCCAAGAATTCACTTTTTTACTGTCAGATTGAAATTTGATGAGAGAAACAGCCAGGCAATTAATTATATTTAGGAATCACGCATCTTGGCTTTGAAGTTAAATGTATTTCCCTGTGGCTTTATATTGAGAACAGCTTTTATTAAATTCAATTACTTTCCCCTCTGGTCTGCTCCATAAAGGTGCACTCAGAGAGGAGGATGGCTCTTAACAGAATTATTTCCACTGGAAAAGATGAGGATCAAGTGGGTTTGGCCACTAAAGAGGGTTGGGTCCTTTATAAGCAGAATAACAGATGATAGGGTGTGTTTCTGGTGGTCTTCGAGTTTCACCACTTTCTCATCAGCTAGCAAAACAAAGAAAGAAGAAGGAAAAAAATGGGAAGGTCCCCTTGCCTATGTCACCACCAAACATTTTACCCTTCCTCAGAAGAAACCAAATCAATGTACCAAAAGACTCTTCTCAAGACGTTCCCAGAGTTGCCATCGTAAACAACAAAGAACAAAATAGTCGGAAAAGATCATTGGAATGAAAGTCTCCAATTCTATAACCTCTGACTCTAGCCATAGGAGACTTGGTCATTTCTGTCCCAAGAACCTTATTGCTTCAGCTGACCAGCAGGCGCAATGACTCTTGCCCTCCCCATCCCAGACGGCTGTTATGAGGATCAAACGAGATGGCGCGATAATAAACAAGTGATAATTGCGGAGCCTTGGCAGAATTGTTCATAATACTTTACGAACTAGCAGATTTCTGTTTCGATGTCATTTAAAATAAACTGTGGCTTTGCTGAATAACTTTCTTTCTCCAAGTGTGCTCAGTTGCATGTCAGTATTCATAAAGAATGGTTTTCTTTCCCTAAGCCGCACAAGCAAAAAAACGTTTGGAAAACCTAATATGTTATTTGGTTAGAAAATGACTGCAAAAGTTGACTGCACCATTGGCTGATCAGGTGGCAGCTCCCAACGGAGCATTTTGTAACCAAAAGTATAATGTATTTCTGTAATAAAATGGCCAATTTTACAAGTCCCGGGTGTTGCTTAAAAAATGGTTGCATTAGGATCAAAAGCTTCAGTGCCACCTGGGACCAATAAGTGGTCTGTTTCCTTCAGAAACATCACCTACTTTAGCCCCACTCCTACAGTTCTGGCTTAAGAAATTAAGAAGCATGAAAAACACAAGGCGAGTCCAAAGGGCTTGTAGAAGAATTATGTAGGTAAAATTCAATATTATGAGTAGGTAATTTTCCTCCCAGTTTGCCACAGCAAGGAGTCAAGGTTACAGCTACAATTAGCCGGCCTTCTACCAGCAACACAGTCTACAAGAAGTGGCCTGCCTCTGTGGCCTAGCCAAATGCCACTGAGTTTGGATGTTCAGAGTAATGGTGTCCTGCCTCATTTTTTTCCTCGTCGATACTGTTGAGGACGTGAGACCCAGCAATGTCAGTTTCGTCAGACAGGTCGCTACCACTGCTTGGGGAACACCTCCTTCGTGACAGAAGATCATTAAACTGCCACCTCAGGACTTTGAGTGGATGGAACATATCTTCTGGCACTTTCTTTGGGTACCCTGGACTCGGCTATTCAGTTGGCCTTACAAGAAATGAAAAATGTAGACATCCAGGTGTGTTGACACCGCAGCACAGCAATGAAATTCCTGAAAGGTTCTATGTGTGGTTTAGACAATGGGCTCAAGACGGGGCGCAGGAGATGGCTCTGAGTTTAATGAAATGTAGCCTGACCAACTCAGGAGGAAAAGCAGCCACACAGGTGGAGTGTCATCGTTCTCAAACGATTATGTTGATTATCTACCACACACAATGAGTTTCTCTGGGAGGCTGGGGAGAGACAGTAGAATTCTGCTGGCTGTGGGCTGCATTAGGCAACGGCCCTATCTGTCCTGTTCACTTATTTATCTATAGGCCCAGTACATACTAATCATTCACTAAATGCTTCATAATAAAAGCATGAACAAACTACTGATGTTAAGATGTTTGGGGCAGGTCTCCACTCGGATGATGGAGTAAGTTCAGGTGTCCGACCACTCCCTCCCAATTCCAATCATCAAACAATACTAACGAAGGCAAACTTGCTTCTGGAAACTATGAAGTGTGCTGTTCCTCTACCACTCATTTCAAAGTCTCTTTTGCGTGGAGACTCCTATTAAGACCAGAAGGAGAAAGAAAAGCCTAAACTCCAACTCCATTTGCTGTGAGGAAATAGCCGAACAAGGAAGGAATTTGATGAGCCTTAATATGTTCCCATTGATATTCCTCAGTGTGAAGGTCCAGGGCTCATCTTGGGTCAAAATCAGGAGAGGCTGGCCCAGCAGGGTTCCTCCAAGGGTCCTGGCCCCAACAGAAAGGCTGAAGGCTGAGGCCACTCCCTGAGGCCACTCCCTGAAGGGTTGGAGGACATCAACCCCAGCAGAATCTGAGGAAATTCCTCTCTCTAATTTGGATTCACTGCAAGGAAACTTAAAATTTTTTTCGTATTAATAAAGATTCAAGAGGACACCAAATCTATAAAACTAAAACACCAATCATTAGTAACGAGCCAAGATCAGGAAGGAGTATAGAAACGTTTAAAACATTATTGCTACGTGACAAAACTTTGATAGAATCATTAACAATAAACTCAGCATTTCAGAATTTGAATTAGCAGCAAGTTTCAATAAAAACTTGAAAAGTTCTACCAGAAGCCAGAGGAAAATCCTAAGCTCGCTGTATTTAGTTTCTGCTATTTCGAACAAGGGATTCACAGCAAAGTCACCTACAAAAGAGAAAAACCGTATAAACTTGATTCTCTTTCCCTCTGCATGACTACATATGCCATCCTCTGGAGGTCAGATTATTCCAGAGAGCTGAGTCTTTTCCTTCTGGATCTCAAGGTAAATTTCACATTTCATCATTTTAGTATTTTAGAGAAAGAAAAGAATGAGGAAAACCGGACCACCAGCATTCGAAACTCTCCTGAGTGCCTTGGCCTTGGGGAACAGGCCCAGCTGTGTTTGGGGCACCGGCCCAACCTCACCTTACTCCAGCGTGGTCTCCATTCCTCCTGCCGCTCAGCGACTGTGACCCTTGCATGCCAGCAGCTGACACTGACAAAGGCTCCCTTACCCTGCTCTCGTCTAGGTGTTTCACATGTTAATTCATTTAAGTCTTACGGCCAAGACTTCATTTTAAAGACGAAAAACCGAGGCTCTGAGACACTCAGCGACTGCCCGGCATGATCTGGCCTCTGCCCTTGTCCCCAACCCACCAGGGATCCCGTCCCCAGTCCATTCCTCAGATGTGCCCAGCTCTCACTCTTGTGGTCTTCAACTCAGTTCCCTCTTCTCGGCTCTCTATTCACCCTTCATTGCTCAGCTTAGATGTCACCTCTTCAGGGAAGCCTTCTCTGACTACTCGGCTGCCAGATGAAATACAGGACATCTAGTGAAAGTTGAATTTCAGGTAAATGACAAGTACCTTTAGTATAAGTCAGTCCCAAATATTGCATGGCACATACTTATGCCAAAAATGTATTTATCGTTTATCTGAGATTTAAATTTAACTGAGCATCCTGTATTTTTATTTGCTAAATCTGACAACTCTATCAACTACCCAAGTAGTTCCCTGGTTGTACTCAGCCATAGCATCTTATTTTTGCCTCCATTCACTAACCACAATTTAAAAATATATATTGTATGCCAACCTGTTAATATCTGTGTTTCCACCTAGACTCTAAGTTCCTTAACGGCAGGGCCTACGTTTATTTTATTCATTAGTTTATACTCAACAATTAACACAGTGCCTGGCATATAACAGAAGCCCAATAAATATTCACCAAGTGAATAAATGCATATTATTTTAGCTGAAGTGTTAGCATTTTTTTTTTTACCTTCCTCCCAGGTAATGTGGCAAGTTTTCACCTTACTGAAAATACACTTCACAGACCAAAGCAGCAGAGTATGTAATCGTAATCCATTTAGCTCAGTCATTAGACCTTAATGTGACTAAATTCAGCTGACAGTGCCCTGAAGAGATGAGGTGTTGAGTCACGCTCACTACTTTGACACCTTTCCAAAGGATGAAACCACTGGGAAAAGTAAAATAGGAGGAACCTGAGGATAAAGCGAGGAATAAAGGAGAAACCCAGAAGATCAGCAATTTCAAGTCAGGAGTTCGGGAGGGAAAAAAGAGACCGATGCCAGTCAAATAGAAAACACAGAGTAGTCCCTGGGAAGGCGGTCTCAGGAAGAAGTCTAAAATGCTGGGGCCGAAGCAAAAATGACAGAGAAACTTTTGAAAAGAAGCAAAAGTCAAATAAATAATAAAAGCTGCCCTGGGGTCCAGAGAAATGTAACTTGTCACATCCAAAGAAAGGAAAGGTCGGCAAATGAGGATGCTGAGAAATAGGATAATCTAGGCGAAGAGTTTTTTTTCAGAATTTGATTTGCTTGCTTATTTTTAAAAGGAAGGTGAGCACAGACGTTCAGTGACATCAATTTCCCAGGAGTGCCTGCTGCTTATTTGCATACCCTCAAATAAAAATAAAGAAAACTTGCTAAATTCTGGCCTATTTAACTATAGCGTTCAAGAGAGGCAAAAGACATGCTCTCACGGAGTGGGGATGCATAGAATTTACACATCACATAAATACTTTGAGATTCATTTTGAAAATGTCTTATCATCCCCTGATGGACATGGGTTGTTGAATTGTTTCTGTGGTCTAGAGTGATTCCTGGAAACTCACCAGAGTCTGGCTGATGTGTGTTACATCTAGCTGATGTGTGTTAGCTCTAGGAAGGAATTTGCCCCAGGTCACCTGGAAGGAAGGTTCATTGTAAAACCGCTGCAGAAAAAGATCCAGCAAACTCTCTTCCAGCTGGAGCGTATGTGCTATTCCACCTGCTCTCCCACCACGCTGAGCCTTCCCAGCCTCAGGACACACACGGCAGTCACCACGGTCAGTGAGGCCCTTCCTGACTCCTCAAAATCCCCGTAACAACTCACAGACCCCCCTTCTCTGTCAGACTGGTGATCACACCACGTGTCTGATTGTGCACAAACACAGCCCCCCTCATCTTCTCCACACCCCAACAGCAGATGCCACACACTGGGCTGGGAGGCATTTGCCACAAAATAACTGCAAAATCCTAGACATGTCTTACTCTCAGACGCGTGGGTGACTCCATGAGGCATGAATAAGGCCGACAAAGCAGTAGCTTTCGATGGAGAAAATCTTAAGGTTAAAAACCTAACAAATTTAATTACGAGTGCACTCTGAAAACGAATTCATCGAGGACTTACTGCCAGGGATCCGTGGCGACATCTTGGGCAGCCATTTTGAACTTGTTTGTGATATCCTGTCGTCGTGCTACAGGATGTTCTTCAAGTGAAATATGTGTACTGTGTGGGCCAAACAACACGTAACATTTAACGAACTGATTTGGCCCATGTGTCACCACATCGCAATCTTGTGTGTGTGTGTGTGTGTGTGTGTGTGTATGTGTGTGTGTGTGTGTTTGGGGGAGGGATGGTACTTGAAACGCAGAGACTTGAGTTCCTCATATTCAGTTCATAATGCACTGTTACTCTACATACTATCGTTCCGTATGGCCCCATTTTTGTATTTTTTAAATTACATTGTTTATTCCTCATTCTCTATTCCTACCACCCACCCCAACCATATGCAACCACTCCAGCTGACTGTTATCTTTTGTTTGTATGTATTCTTGTAAAATGCATAGTGCTGTATTGCATTCATTGATCATTTACACCAATGGTGCTGTCATATAGATCTTTTTCTGTTTCTTTGTGTTTTTTTGTTGTTTTTTGTTTTGTTTTTGTTTTGGTCAGGACTATGTTTTTTCAAGTAAATCCATCTTGCTGTGTAGATATCTATTCTGTTACTTCCAGCTGGTGCATAGTATCTATGGTATGCCCTCATCATGTTTTACCTGCTAACACTTCCCCGTTGCTTCCAGGACCAACTATGAAAAACGATACTGCAGTGACTGTCCTTGGACCAGTCCTTTGGGAGCCTGTAAGAGCATCTGAAAGGCAGAGTTTTGAGTCATAAGGAACACGTGCTTGTGTGCATAGATAGCACTGCTCTTCAGTCTCGCCAGCAGTGTAGGAGACCTATAACCCCACCAACACTCGGCATCGTCCAACTTTCTTCCTCCTAGTCTAATAGAAAGTGATACTCCAGTGCTCTACGATATCCAATAAGTACGTCCAGAATTTACACAATCATTTTTCTTGGAAACTTCAAACACTTTTTAAAAACTCTACGTTCATCCTTGGACCAAGAAGGCAGGTGATTCTCCCCATTCTATAGTTGACTCATTACACACCAGGAGACAAGACCAAAATCTTTGAGACTTCTACCTCCTAAATTCTGACTCCCACCTATTGGCCAGGAGGGATGAGGATTGCCTTTCTTGCCATTGTATGACTCCATTTACTCAGCCCAATAATCTAATTGCTAAAATATACTTCTTAGATGGGAGTAAGACATACCTTCTACTGTGAGTTTTATCAACTTCAAAAAAAAAAAAAAGTTACACAGATATCCAAAGCATAGTTTTTGAAGTGAACCTTTTTGAATGGCTTTTTTAAAAGAAAAGTCACAGTCCCAATTTGAAATGAAATATATTCTGGACACAGAGAAGCTGCTCTGCTTTAGTAAGAGAATAAGATGATCACCTGGTCCAGTCTCAACTGATGTTAGCTTGTCATCGTAGATGTTATTTTCTTCCTTTTTAGTGTGGCATAATATAATCTCCCAATACTTAGGTATTTAAATTATTTTTCCCCTAAAGAAGCAGGAGTGATTATCATGAATGATAAGCAAATTTGTCAGCATTAGTGCACCAAAGTCACTTCCATCAACCTGCAGGGGGACTTGCCCGCGGGCTGGAAGGGCACAGTTGACGTGGAGGCCGCCGGCTCTGGAGAGGGGCTGTTGGGTGTGTGGGGTGTTTTGTTTTCCATTCTGACATCACAAGATTATTACGGGTAATGTAATATTTGCTAAAATATCGAAAATCCCTTTAATTGAATAAATTTACGGAAAAGCTTCATAGATTTAAATGGTCTTATGAGTCATTTACTAGAAAAGATTGATTTCTTTAAGAGGATCCAGCTGTAACTTGCCTTGAGCATTGTACAAATTCTTTAGGGGAAGTGATGACTTTTTTTTCTTGTCAGTCTAGTTGAAAATGATACCCAGTAGTTCTATTTATCAGCGGAGAAAACTTGTTTAAACACATTCAGAATGCTGCTCTTGTTTTTATTGAATCTAATCCTTCTGTTTCCCTTGTTGAGAAGGTTTTAATATAAACACAACCAAATTTGTTCTATGCGAGCTGTTAAAACCCGACAGTAATACAAAGAGAACCCAAATAGCTTTGCCGTCATTCATATTAGAAACGCAATGCTGTTTGTTTATAGGACAGAATGATAAAACCTAAAGAGATCAAAAGAAGAGCGAGGGAGAATTTGGTTCACAATTAAAACTAATAAAATTGAATTTCATAAGCCTAGACTGGAGGTGGTTCAGGACAGGGCCCAACTTAACCTTCTGTGTCAACGTGGTTCCTGAGAATGAGCCTGGCTCCCTACGGGTAAGTGCTGATTGACTTATTGGAATTGTTTAGCCGTGGTAAATTAGACCCTTTTCTTTACAACCTGAGACACACAGAGGAGTCAGACAACTGGAGACAAAAATATCAGCTTTATTAAAGATAAAACTAAATTAGAGGGCATGGCTGCATCGTGCATCTAGAGTGACTTCTTCCTCCTTTATTCTGAATTAGATGAAGTTGGTCCCTCAGGCAGGGGCAACTCTGGCCAACTAGAAGATCCCCCACCCCCTAGGGGTGGGACCTGCCCATGGGCTCACTGCATGACTGAGGGTCATGGTCACGGTGGGAATCAGTGCCTCTCTATGGAAACCTACAGCCCTAGAAGTGGATGTTTACTAAAAGGGGAGAAATGTGGTTTTAAAATGGTATGTGTTATCATCTATATGTCTACACTAGGGCTGGAATTCTCAACTCTGTTCTTCTGGTGGTAGCTAGAGTATAATTGCTGGTGAATACCCTTCCAACTAACTTTAAAACTCATGTCATTGCTTAGACCCGTGTTTTCAACCTGCCTTCTATTTATATTATGTTATTGTCAAAGGAATTACTTGATCGTATTTTTATTTATACGTTTGCATTTTTCTTCTGTTCGCGGACATAATTTAGTGTACTCTTTTTGTAACCTGTTGCTGGGGCAACTCAGTAATTCTAAGCTTAGGCAACTCTGAATTGGGACACTGTTCTTTTTAACGACCTTAATTGGCCAGAAGGAGAAGTCCTTATTAGCGCGCTTTCTGTGCTGTTTTGGGTTTCAGAATTTCCGGATGTGTGACAAATATTCAACAAACGATCACTTTGATTTGAGATTTCGGGCTCAGATCAAAGTCACCATCATCAAACACGGAGGGAGAGGTGATGAAACCATGGCTCTGTGGTGGGGAACACAAACGCACAGGCGTGGGCGTCCAAGGGTGTTTGCAGGGTGGCCCCTCTGAGAATCGGATCAATGAGGAGGACACCGTGGCGTTGACACTCTGCAGGTGTCTTCCCCCATGCCCTGGTCTCCGATTTCATACGATTTATTTACATGACCTGAGCCCTGGGCTCAGATCAGGGTTGATTGCTCTAAACTGAGCTACTAAAATTATGAAAGACACCAAGACCTCCTCTCGAGGTTTAAAAGGCATTTTCTTAAAAATAGAGAGGGAGAAGGTAAAACCTGAGACCACTGTATTTCATAGTCATGGAGTTTTAGGGCTACGGGCGGCTTTGGAAATCATCAAATCAACCAGCCCCCTAAACCACTTCCTCATTTTAAAAAATAGGGAAACAAAGGCAAACGAGCTCAGGTACTTGAACGAAATTACAAAGCTCATCAATAACTAGGTCAGAGCTAGAACGCAAAATTTTTCAGATTCTCCATTGATCTTTATTCATCTCTGCTTCTCAAATGCTGGAAACACTGAAAATACCCAAGAGTCAGGAGGAGAAGGTAGTGTGAATGCTACTTGGTTACCTACATTCTGTGTACACTGGAGCATTTAACTAAGATGAGCAAGACGTGGCAAATAACACGTTCTAATCCAAAGCATGCCTGTCTCTTGGGTTTTGCAATTTTCCACTTTCATTTCTTGTCTCATTACATTGCATACTACTGTGACTGTACAAATAGTCCAACCTCACTGGACAGATTAAGGCTCAAATCTGGTAAATCCAGGTAAGAACCGATCTATGAATTGCTTCCTTGCTTGTGTGGACGCAGAACGTAAATCATTAAAGTGGCCTCCACTGTTTAAGATTTATTTGTTGTAGGTGTTGTTTTGAGGGTCCTGGGGGTTCCGGTAGAATGGTAGGAAAGGTTTGGGCATTAAATTTCAAAGCGTGAAAGTGAAAAGGTCATAACAAGGGTGAGAAGGGGCGGGAGGGCCCCCAGGAAGGAAGAGACAAGACACGCTTCTTGCCACAGGGACTACTGAGAACTGGCGAACGGGAACCTCTGCCTGCCCTAGCTAGAGCAAACAGGTGCGGGTGACTGAAGACACACCTGGGCACCCAGAACGGCACGGGGCAGTCTCAACTGAGCCTTCCTGGTTTCCCAAAAGGCCATCGGCAAAGCATTTACATCACAACCATGAACCGGACACCTGGGGAGGCCACCGACCCAGCTCAGGGGAAAGGAGGGCAGGAAAGGCCAAAGATGCCGACAAGAAATGCATGACAGCCCCAGAGGGGAAAAAGGGAAAAAAAAAAAAACCCACCCAGAGAGGCCCAGGAAGAAAGACTTTGCCAGGTGGCACCACTTCAGTTTAATTAGACAAAGGCTTGGGGGCGGGGTGGGGGGGCAGGGGGGCGCAGTGAAGTCTGAAAGCAGACACCTGGGGAGTGAGGAAGCCGGGGTAGGGGGCAAAGGTTGAGAAAAACAAGCCACCTGGGACTCCGATTGAAACACTGGCAGCCAGAACAAGGTGTAAAGGAGGCCGGTCAAGGAGGCTGGCAGAAACCAGCGTGCGGGAACGGAGGCCGCGGAGGGGGCGAGCACAGGTGGGCAGGGCGGCCCGTCCTCCTGCCCGCCTTAGCTGAAGAAGGCCAGCTGAACTGGGAATGACAGGGACATTACAAAAAGAGTGTCCGGAATAATAGGGAGAACTGTTCAACCAGGGAGGGATGGAAGAAAGTAAAGGAGAATACCCTAAAAAGTCTGTTTTCTTCATACAAATTTTTTTTTTTATTTGCTGCTTGCAAACAGTATGATTTTATGAGTCAAATCGGATTTTTCCCCTCATTTTTGCTTTTGAAAATTCAAACTGATAGAAGAGTTGAAAGAACAATACATTCCATACCCACGTCTCCTTCACTTTACTTTACAAATAAACGTTTCGCTACATTTGCTTTATCTTTCTAGCTATGTACTTTTCCTGAGCCATTTTAAAATAAGTCGCAAACACCGAAATGCTTCATTATTAAATACTTCAACATGCACTTCCTAATAATGTGGCCATTCTATTACATACCCAGGAAAACTAACATTAATTTTATTTAATATATAGTTCATATTTGATGTTTTCAATGTTTCCCAAATATCTTTTTTCGGCCTTTTTTTTTTTTTTTTTTTTTTTTTTTTACAAATCCAGAATCTAAAATTTGTGCAATACATCTGTTATGTCTCATTAGACTATTTAATTTGGAGCAAATGGTTTTTTGTTTATTTTTCTCATGACAGTGGAGTTTTTTAAGATAATTGATTAGAACGCACTACACTCTGGATTTGTCTGTTTTCTCATGATTAGATTCAAATGAAACATCTCTGGCAAGAATACTACATAAGAAATATTGTCTTTTCTAGGACAGCATACCTTAAAGGTCTCCATTTTACTTATGTGACAGAAAAAGTCCTCATCAGCATGGCACTAAACTGGTTCATTTCTTAACAATTTATGTGGATGTCATGGTTTCTACCAAAAGAAAAAAAAAATCTTTCGATAAATATGTTGATCACACAACCAGATCAATAACGTGGTTATTAAATGCCCAGTTATGAACTGAACGCTACATTTTATGCTAAGATCCCAGGCAACTAAAGCAATGTGGTAAAGAAACTGAATTCTAGAGCTTGGACTGTCCGACTCACAGAGAAAAGCAAAACAGCGACTCCTGAACTGAATTCTGTAGGAAATTTATCACGAGGAGCATGATGGGCAGCACCCTCCCCGGACGTTCTCCAGCAGACGCAGCATCAATCCTCGTGGAGAGCCTGGGTCACGGGGATTCTGTGCGCAGACGGGAAGGACCCCGCGCGTTCTGGACGCCAGATGTGTGAGTGGGAAAAATGACAGTTTTGAAAATGGAGGAGCCTGATTCCTATTCTTAGCCAGATGGTGAACCCCTCCTTCACCATCTCGGTGGGCAGCAGTTTTCTTGAGGCTCTCTACATCTTTTTTTTTCCAAATGCAGACCCCAAATTATATAAAGGGTGGCTAGTCAAAAACCAGATAATAGTCAAATTTTCCCGAAACTGGTCAAAAGATGTACCTTATTTAATTCTGCAAATGGCTCGTGCGTACGATGAAAAATTGAAAGACCATAAGGGATTTATGAAAAGTTAATCTGTCTCCTAAGCAAATATCCACTCCTTCAGAAATAACCACCCTCTCCTATATTCTTCCAGGAATGTTCCTGCAAATACACACACACCTTTCTGCCCCTTCCCCATTAACAATGTACCTTGGATATTTTGGCCTATCAGCTGAGATACAGATCGTGCTTTTTATGTGCTGCATGGTATTCCATTCAGGTATCAAGAATTGTTTGACTTGTCATTGATTTCCAGTTTTCTGTTATTATCAACAGTGCTATAGTCATCGTTCTGGTAAGTGCATGTTTATATATGTTCCAAAATATTTGTAAGATAAAATTGCTGGATCAGAATGGGTACACATTTAAGATATTAACAGATATTATGCAACTGCCTTCCGAAGAGTCTTTCTTGAGTTACACCCGCAATGACCCATGAGAGTTCCTTTGTCCCCTTTATCCCAGAAAGCCTGTGCCTAACGCCACTGAGCATTCCGATAGTAAAACATATATCTCTAATTTGCATAAGTTTAAAGGCTTTTTGGATTCCTTCTTCTGCCTATTAGTCTTCTGATATTTTCCTGATGGCTCATCACTTTCTAATGGGTATATGAAGTCTCTTTATATAATAAAACGTTAGGCATGGTCTGTCATATGTGTTGCAATCTTTTCCCTATTTTGTTTGCTTTTTGACTGTTGATAGTATTTTATTGTTGTTCTAATGTTTTAAAAGTTTTATGTAGTCAAATATGTCTTTTCCTTTTAGCATTTAGGTTTTGTGACGAGTAGAGAAGACTTTCTCTGCTCTGAAATAATTATTAAGAAACAAACAAAAAATCCCACATTTTTTGGTACTTCTCACATTTTATGTTAAAATTTTTAATCCTTATAGAATTCGTTTTGGTATAAGAGTGAGGTGTGGTTTGGAATTTGTATTTTTTCCAGATGGCATCCAGTTGCCTTAAGTCCATTTATTGATTTGACCCATCTTTTTCCTATTGCTTTGATGTTTGTTTTTCATCTTGAGAAGGTAATTATTCTCAATAAAAAGGCTAAATCAGACATCATTAGATCCTGGGTATGAAAACTTTTTCAGTTAGTTTATTCAACTTAGAAGCTACTGAAAAAAAAAATCCTCTTATATACAACTCTTCAGAGCTTTGGTACTTTTTTTCTCCAAACCAAAGAACTCATGTGTCATTACTGTTGATGAGAGTGTATCTTAAATAAAGTTACTTTCATTTTAAATGATATAGTTGTAGTTCCAACTGGAAAATGACAGTGATTCTCTGCGAGGCAAAAGGATAACATTAGTCCATTGGTATAGCTACCTTTAATTATTCAAAATTGTTTCTATACTAGAGAAAACCTTTTTTCCCAATCTGCTTGGGAACATCTCCTCAGCCACATTTTTTCAAAATTAAATTCATGAGTTCACTAAAGAGAACCATGGAAAATCGCAATATGAACATATCATTAATTCTTTATGCTACCCAAATATACCATTGTCATTGTCAGATGACTCAAGTTCTACCCTCACAAGAAGATAATACTTAAGTGCTATCAGTTTGTGCCGCTCTGATTAACTCAAGAGTACTTAACTGCTTAAACTTCAGTAGGCCTCAAAAGAGTCAAAACTGTTTTTAAAAAATGGGGCAGGGGGCACGTCATGGACTTCATAAGCCCTTGGTTGACATCATTCATTGATCACGACACTGTTTCTATTGGTCCATTTCGTTCAACTCAGTATCACTAGTATTTAGAACAGAGTGCTTTGCACATAGTAGGTGTTGTTTATTAGAGTGGAAGGATGATGGAAGTTGGATTGGATCAATGGATGGATGGGAGATCTCAGAGTCTTCACCAACTTCTGCAACACAGCACCGCAACTGTTAATTGATCAATTTACACTCAAGATGAAATCTGTTTACCATGCTGCACTGAGGCTTTATACTGGACTCATTTTTCCTGACTTTGCAATGACAGACATATATGTTGAACACTTTGGTCAGAAAATCCTATCTTGCTTAGTGTCCTCATCAAAATGATTCATTTGTTTTTATATCATGATATAATAAGAAAACTGTTTTTATATATCTAGACTTTCCATAAGACTCCTAAACAGAAGAGGATTGATGTACTCCCTGTTTCACTTAGGGACCACTCAAAGTTTCTTCCTTTCTCATTAGTTACAAATACAAGTCAAATTAGAATGAGAGCGCCTCCCTTCATTGAGAGTGGAAAAAAGTGTTTTTATAATAAATGGTCGCAATAGTTTAAAGTGCAGGTAATGAAAATCTCAGCATGCTGCCATCCAAATCGCATGCAACAAAGTCAAACCTTCTTGAATAGTGTCTCAAAGAACCAGCCACTGCGTCCTCCCTCCTCCTCATTCTCTAACGTGCATTTACTGAGGACCTGGAATGTGCCATGGTGTAAGTAGGAAAGCAAAGGCGAGCAGCTGTTTTATTCTGTTCAGTGGGCATACAGGTGAGCGGGGCATGTAGGCAAGTAAACGAGTAATAGGTGTATGGTCCTCACTAAACTAAAGAATGGACGAGGACATTGATTAAACATGCTCATCAGATTTTGATAGACTACCATTCGAGGTGAAGGCTTATTCGCCTGTTCCCAGTTTACCCTGGCAAGGTTTTTGTAGCAATCATTGCTCCTCTAGGTCCACACCCACTGCTGTTAAAACCCTTATTTCATTCATTTTAAAGGGGGCTCCCTGACAAGATAACATCACTATTTATGATAGATGTTAGTAACAACCATACGGATCTTAATGAAAACAATCCGCTCATTGATTCATTTGCTGAGCACCAACTACATGCCAGGCATGGTTTGGTGTCAGCGTCAGGGCTACAATGACAAGAGGCTCAAACTCTTTGCCAGGAACTCATCGTGTATTTTTAAAATAAATATTAGACCCCCAAAACAAAGACAAATAAATGTACAAGATGGACATCTGCTGGAGGTCAGCGAAGATCACATGGGGGTCTCTTCATGGAACGGAATGAGCAGGATTGGAAGAAATGCCAGAGGAAAAAATTTATTCCTACGATGCCTCAGCCCTCAAAAGATGGAGAGGTATTTACAAAAATACACACGATTCAAAATGATTAACTAAATGAGTCAGGACAAGAAGTATGGATATAAAAATAATAAAGGTAAGAGTAAATTTACCATTTAGAAAGGCATACTTAAGTTAATTTAATTACTAGATGCCAAATACTAGAGGTTGTCAAACTGAAGAGTAACTTAGGTGAAGGCTGTTAAACACATCAGTGCATCAGTTCACTCCACAGACAGGAAGACCTTAGTGCAAAGACAACCGAAAGGCATTCATAAAACTACTGGCAATCTGAGGGAGTCAACAGAAGAGAGAGTCCCAAATTATTTTAGGTGAACGATAATAAATACTTAGAGAATCTGTAATAATGTTGAAAGGTAAGGCTCATAGAAAAGGTGGAAATAATATGTTGATATCCTAAAATATTGATATGTATGCAGTGCCAATCAGAAATAAGACGTGGTAACAGTGCTGCGGTCTTGGTATGGCTTTTGACAGGAGACATGCTTTGCATGTGTGAGGGACACCCACAAATGGGGTCACTTCTGCTATTGTGAGACCAACAAGCAACAAGCACTAAAGAAGTAGGAGGTTTAATTCCAAGGAAGTCTGGTTTAGGCATCAAAACACAAAAGGTGAAAGCAGTTAGATAGAGAAGGCACCGCTGAAGAGTGAGTGCCAGGATTAAGACTTAACAATCCGTCCGACATCCCCTCGGTCCAGTGGAAACTAAATTTTGTCCCATGTATATAGCATTCTGGGACATTCTTAGAGGAGGCACCAGATGATAGATACCTAGGCTACAGCTCATCCAGTGACCCCCAGTCACAACAAACCTCCGTGGAGGTAGCGCGGCTCCTTAGAATCACTCCAGGCCCGAAGGTGGGTGGTCTGAGCATCCAGGTGTCTACCTGCAGCTGAGTGTCTTCGCTGTCAATCTTTCACAAGGTCCTTGCTCTAGGGGACTCACTCACACGTGGTGCCAGCCTCCCTCATCCTCCACCAATTCCAAAGGAAAAAAAATACATAAATAAACAACACAGCCTCGAGCTCCAACAGGATTAAAGCATCTTTCAAAGCCAAGGATTCTGCAGTTACTGCACCCAGCTCAGTGTTTTCTCAAGACTCCCAAATTAAACCTGAAGCTCTCCCCAAACCCTTCCTCCAGGGGTGACCCCAAGGCACCCGAGTTGTCCTAGTCACAGCCTCCTCTGGCCTGCCTTACAAAACATTACGCTTTTCACTGCTGTAGTAACTTCTCACTTACTGAAGAGCTCTTTATAAGCACAATTCAAATTAGTATTAATTCCAATATTTTTATTTAAAAGCTATTCACTTAAAGTCAAAATGACATCTTAATGCCATCTCAGCACAGCAATTTGCCCAGAATACAAAGAGAGCTTCATTTTTGGAAAGACTTACTGCTAGATTTCAGACATTTTTTTTTTTAATTAAAATACATGGATTGTCTTCACAAAGTCTTCCTGAATATTTCATGTGTTTTTGTGCTTTATTTGCTGTACATATCTTCAACACGTGTGCATATTATTCAAATAGTATTCCTAACAGATGGTCCTCAAGTGCTACTTCTCATAATAGCTAGCATTGAAAGTGAATAGCTTGGTAAACAAATTGAGTCAAGGATTAAAATGATTTTTTCAGCTTATAAAATCATGAAAGATGTTCAATAACAGCACATTAATGAAAAAAAAAACCCTTTAAATGTAAACAAAAAAACATTAAATGCCTGCTATTTCGCATCAGTCAATTTGGCTTGTGACAATGAATTCCTCCTTAAAAACGAACTGCTCATCCCATATACGGTCTCATAGAGACTGTGACCTAAATTAATTTGAGGTTGACTGAGGTTGACAACTAGTCTACCAGGAAGCCTGCCCTACTGAGAGGTTTGACAACTAGTCTACCAGGAAAGCCTGCCCTACTGCAGTCTTTTCCATCAACTCCAGGGGCTTCCTCTGCCATTTTAACCCTTCATTAACTCTCCTTTGTAACTAGCAAAAGAAAAGGAAATTCATAAGCCAAATTCCTTACTCTTTTTAGACTACCTTTAGCAAAATTTTGCTGAAAGAGGTTGAAATTACAGATGCAAATTGAGGATTCTAAAGCAGCTGTGATTTTAATGATCTGTTCCCTTTCCATGACCCGCTAATGTTGGATGTAGATGTTTCTATTGGGGGGTTTGCATGATGATAAAAAACAAACAAAAATTAAAAGAACCCAAACCAACAACTTTGGTGGTGTTCAGATGGCTTCGAATCCATTTTACACTGTCAGTGTTCCAGCCATGACTCTCCACTGAGGAATAAAAACCAACAAAATGCTCTCCTGTTGGATGTTCTCTCTCATGCCACCCTTATTTGGAATTATGTTACTTAACCGGACGTGCGATGGCCTTTCCTAACATCTGGTGGTTTCTAATATTTGATGTAATCTAACAAGACTTTTAAATTTCAATCTAGAACTCGACCCAGTTTTGATTGTGAGAATGTAAGCTTTTTAATGAATATTTGACAAAATGATTCTAACTAGCAAAGTTACAAAGCGCCTGTTAAGTAAAACCTCTCACCTAAAGTCACAAGTTGGCTTCATTTGTTATATTAAGGTTCATTACCCAATTTCACACATATATCAAAACTTTATTCTCCCACGTTCCATATGTGGCTACACTCTACTTCCTCCCTCTACAGCAGTATCTGTTACCTCGGGTACAGGCCTCTGTGAGGCTGAGAAAGATGCCCTCCTTAACCAACGTGGCACAGTCGAGTCAGGACAAAATGAAGACAGTCTGCAAGTTTTACATTAAGGCTCCTCCACGTTTTTGTCTCTCAATCAGATCTTACTGCACAAGCAAAGTATACCATATCAATGAATCAACAGTTACTCATTTATCTGCTCTGTATAACGTACTGTGCGTACCTTATGAACAAACATTCTACCTATGTGAAATTTCATCCTGGAGATTTTCTCTAAAAAACAAATATTCATCAAAAAAACTAAAACAAACAAACAAAAAACCAGGTTCATAAATAAATTCAAGACTGGTAAGGAATGTTACATTAAGTCCAAAAAAGGATTCTCTAAACTACATTAAACTAAGACAAAAAAGATGGGGGAGGGGTCTCTATTTCAATGATCCTCCAATTTACATATGCATTTGAAACACCAGAGGGCTGGTTAAACAGGCTCTCTGGGTCCCACCCAGAGTTTCTGATTCACTAGGTCTGGACCAAGGCCTGAGAATCTGCATTCTAACACGTTCCCAGCAATGCCGATACCGCTGTCCTGTCCCCACACCTGGAGAACCAGTGACCTAAACCACCCCCTGCCCTGATCTGTAGCGTCACGAAGCGTGTAGAATTTTAAATGGCTGACGTACAAAACCAAACTATGGAATCAACGGCCACTATATTTTAATTGAAATATATATTTTATACCCTAAAAAACACACACACACACACACACACATGAAAACACACTGAATTTATATTACCGGAAACTGTCATGCACCACATGTGATTTGGGACACTAATGATTTTTGTGTGATTTTTACCAAAAGGCAAGACCATCATAAATATTAAAAAAATCTTAATTACCACACAAAAAGATATGTAATAGCTCCTTAATTCACACAAAAAGATATGTAATAACACTATAAAATACTCTAAACACTACAACAGTGGCCCTCAGATGTGACCACATGTGATTAGTGTCCCAAATCGCATGTGGTTTATGACAATTTCCTCCCTTGCCCCCACTCCAAAGAAGTCTTGAGCTGTGGTTCTGTCTTACACATCACACACATCCCATATGGCACTTGGCCAACCCAGTTTTTGAATAAACACAGTATCGTTTGTGGGGGAAGTAAACACCAACCATACCCTGACTTGTTCTTACCATGACGATGAGAAGGAAGAGGATGACAGATGCCACATCAGAAACAGTGACTCGCTAAAGAGATTGTGAACCAGTGGCCCTCAGTTTTATTGTTTTTTAAAAAAAAATGAATTAGGTGCTAACATTTGGAAATCATATTTCACATAAATATCTGTATTTTCAGTTTCTCTAGAAAGATCACGTTTAGCAACCCTGGCCTTGCATTGATTTCCACATGGCCACGATGACCCGGAGCTGAGCAGCTGTTGCCCACTTTCGCGGGAGGGGGAGGGGCTCTCCGGATCGCCACTGTTCCCAGTAATGCCTACTTTACTCTCCCACACCTGGCCTGCCTTATTGTCATCCACTGCACGTACCTGGCTCTGTAAACATTCAAGTTTGCAATCCCCGCACTAACGTGCCGCACAAGTAAGAAAGTTTACTGGGAAGTGCAAATAACCTCTAGTCTCATATACTTTTATGTCATTCATCAAAGAATAACGGAACATGAACGACATTATCATAGTGATAATCTTACTGAGTTCGAATTTATTAAAAATAAAGAAATCCTTTGCAAACTTTGGTACTAGTATTGAAACAAACTGGGCCATAAATTAAAATCCTCTGACAGAGAAATTTGCTTTTGTGCTTCCCAGCATAAATTCTGACTTTTGAGTATACCTAAGAATGATAAAACCATCGAACATTTCGGAATCAAATTTTAGAGCATGAGCAGTATAAGGGTATAAAATGAATCAAGTTTTTAGTTCATGTAATTATAGGTACGTAAAAATGCCGCTGTAAATATTAACTGCCAATCATAAAAATGTGAAAGTATGATATTTGTGTTATCATGCAAAATTATTTGGGGAAAAATGAAGAATTCTGGGCTTCCAGGTCACGGGCCCATTACTCTGAAAACCTGAACAGAAACATTTCTGAGACAGGCTCTGCATTAAAACAAAATCTATCTGAAAAATGGCCCCTTAATAGAATAACAACTCTCTGCTCCCAAATTACCCCAAATATCCTTGTCTCAGTAAACTAAGGAAGAATAAATGTGTGTGCTGAGGATAGGCTGGAAGGAGAACGATCTAGAAATACACTGCAAGAAGTGAAGGGATTGGCTGAATGCCCCCCCGCCCCCGTATTGAGAGCAATTAGAGATGAGGGTGGTGTTCCGGCCTGCAGAGAAACCCCATGTCCCAATGTGCATGATCAATGTCGGAGGAGAACGTATGGATCACATCTCACAATCTAGAATACAACTGCCTAATACACTGCCACACACACCCCCATCCCGGGTCCTCAGATTCCTGTTTCCCTCAGATAGACAGGTGTGTACTTGAACGCTGTGGTGAGAAAGCACTGGGCACAGACAGACCTTAGCCTGGTATAAGCACTCGAATGTTACTTTCTACCAAACCACAGCTCCACATTTGCTGACGACTGTCCCTTCTAAGGTACTTAGAAACTCTCCTCTGAATGAATTTTCTGAACGATTTCATTGTGAAACGGGTTTGTAGGTCTTACAGAATACTTGCTGCAATACACCAAACAGGAGGCACTCTAAGTATTTTTGAAAGTCGGGGACTCACGTACAAATGCGTCTGCCGCGCTGTTTCATCTGCAGTAAGAAATTACGACAATTGAATTAAGATTAAACACTTTAATCAACTATAATAAATCATATATTGTATAAAAATTCTGATTCATGCATCAGATTACATAAATTATACAACTGTTACATTATGCAATGTTTTACATACTTTTGAGTTTGTACCTGTAAAAATGTACACAAGTTAACAGAGCATTTTACTTAATAAGTATAATACTCTTCAGTTATAAATAATGTTGATATCTTTCAAATACCTGCTAAATATATATATTTCTAGATCTGCAGCATTTTTTGTACCTTAAAATACAAACCACCTGGAAGCTTCAAAGATTAATAGGCCCAATACATCATTTGTTACAGACTTCAATTCCATAGTGAGTGGATTTTTTTTTTGACATAAGAAATAAATGAAATAAAATGCCAACTCTAGTTTAATGCTTGAAGAGCTTCCCACACTACTTATTAAATACATCAGAAAGCCCTTCATATGCAGATTAATGAGTTAAGGTGCTACCTACTGCATATTAAATACTTCCAATAATCGCACCTGGATTATTAAAGTTACAAGTCTGTGAAAACGGGGGCTTTCCAATGTGTGCTGACAGACCCTTGCGTATGCCATCTTGAACCGGCAGCACTGTGATCCTTTCCCTCGCACTTCAAAGAGATCAAGTGAATAAGCATGCTTTACACTTCACTTACACACACGCACACAAGTGACACGTACCATTTCTATGAGACACATGAGTACACGGACATCAAAAACTTTCAGCTTGACTTACAAATCCAAGGTAGGTTGCTTTTCCTAAAAAGCTACAAGGGAAATAAAAGCCCTAGTGTAACAATTACTAGACACATTAAAGAGAGTCCTTTTCCCCCTCACCTAGGAGTCTCCTTACTAAAGAATAAGCCTTATGGGGATGGCAGGCAGGGGGGCTGTGAGGGCAGAGGAGTTGGTGACGGAAGGATGTGAGGGAAGCAAGTCTGTCACTAATGAGCTGAGTTTTACTTAGGTTTCCATTCATGAAACCCTTTTAAATACGAGGCGACATTTTCACAACTGGAAAATTACAACTAAATCTTCATTTACTGCCAAAAGCAATAGATACAGTTATGTATAATCTATGGATAATACCACCTTTGTGGGAGAATGGCAAAACTAGGCTCAACGCAGCATGTAGCAGCCAAAAGCAATACTTAAACATTTTTCATGAATGGGGGACACGTCATTGTATATACAATTCTAAGATGGGACCCTGGTATTCGATAAATGAAACTTGACTCAAAAGTGGTAGGACAGTACGTTCAGTAGTTTCAAAATTGAACTTTAAAACCGGGAGGGAAACTGATTAAATATACTATTTTAAAAATAATAGAATTTAATTACATAACAGAAATATGTTAAGATAGGTTTGAGATAAATACCAATGCTGCAATTTTTAAAAAATCCTCATTGATGGAAAAAGTTTTCAGCATCTATTTTTAAAGCATATAAGTAAAATCTGTAAGTCTATAGTGTCGCACGTTATTTAATGAATATATATATTTTATTTCCATTTCTAAGCTACTAACGAAATATACTGATAGAATATGTTGAAAAGTTACATTTTAGAAAAACAAACTTAAGGTGATCTTTTTTGGCCTTTCTTCCACGATGCTAGAAAATAAAAACTCTGTTTGCACTTCTGCCCACACGGAAACACTGATATGTTCACTTGGGAACTCATTTTTACTTTTTGTTTTTAGGTTATTATACTGACCGATTATGAAGATATATGTTTTGCTCTGGGTCATGAGTAAAAATTCATAAACAACGGAACAGAACATTTTCAGGCAGTGATAAATGCAAATTGAGTTTTCAATAGAATTCTTGTCTCAGATTTAAAGATAAAACTATTAATTGGGTTATAACCAAATCAATCATGTATGGATAAGTCTAATTCTTAACAGTTTTCATACAAGAATTTCTCCTTAAAACTGAATTTCTTCATAAAAAAGAATAGCAGCACTCGAGCCATACTTTTTAATGAGCTGTAGTCACATGAAACGTCCTCAATACAGAACCAACATCTTGGTTCATTCTGTAAAGGGCAAATGTGGCCACAGCACATTAAAAATATCTGCAGATAATCTGTTATAATACTAAAAACACATGGATTTGGGTATTTTTAAAAAGGTAAAAGCTTCAATTATAATAACAGAAAAAATGAATGCTAAGAATTTTGTAATATTTCACAAATGTTAATTAAAAATGACACCATGTTAAAAGGTAATAATTACTAAGACCTCAAACAAGAAAATAAAACTCAACATCAGATTTTGAGGTTAATTACAGAAATATATAAGTGAAGGAAAAAGTTGGTAACAGCTATTTTGCTTATCCATGTCTTCCTTTCAGAAATTATTTAATTTTTGGATTTGAGGAAAATTGTCAAGAATTTAAAATGTATACTTATAGGAAAACTCAAGAAACACAGAAAATACAAGAGATTTTAATTTATGAATTGAATATAAGCTTGGCCAAGTAAAATCTGATTACAAATACTAAAATGAGCAAAACCATTATACCTGCTTTGTATTTAACTTCCAATGGAATCTTAACAGAGATCAATATTAGACAAAAATGCAGTTCATTAAAAGATGGGGGATTATATGTCTCTGTATACAGGTGTATTCTGCATAAAATTCAGAAGACACATATTCAGTGTTTTATATTAAGTATTTTAGAAATTCATAAGGTAAAAAATAGCAGTAGATGATCGGTAAGATTTTTATAACCATTGTTTTACATTTTAAATTTTAGACTAATTTTGCACAAATATACAAAGATAATTCACGGAAGTAATCAACATTTTTGGGAAGCAGACTTATAAAAAAAGCTGTCATAATTTTGTGATAAATCGATTCTTAAAGGATAGATGTAGAATAGTGTACCATGTCATGCTAGTAAAGATCTGTTCCAAAAATTCACTCCTCTAGTAACTGTTATTTTGGTTCAAGACCCAAATGCAACCATCTGCTCTATTATTTATGTAACTTGAAACCAAGCCTAATTCCTTATTCCTAGAATTTGCTCACTGCTTTGGGTTATGAGGCATCAGACAATCACCTTTGTCCCCCTGCAAAAAAAAAAAAAAAAAAAAAACCTTCAGATTTAACTTCTTAGTATTTTCTTTGCTAGTGATTTAAAGGCATTCAGAATCTCAACAAATTATATTAGCTTATCTTCTGTTTATAGCTTAAACAAAACTCAAATGTGAAGATAAAAAATGAACTCAAGAAATTCATGCTATTGTGAAATTAATGAAGTTTCCTAAAATATGTCATTCTCTAAAAAATGACTTTGGAGTATTACTTTTGGAAAAAGAGAAAAAAAAATTGATGCTGGAATAATACAGAGTAGCAGCTTGTTCTGAAACTAAGGTTCAGATAGTCAAGAGTGATCTGAAGCAGCTTTTCCATAACAAACCATAATACTGTAGTAGCAATGACGATTTGTTTTGCATCAATAGAGCACACATTTTCAAATTAAGAAAATGGTATCCTAATTTTAGAGGCAACCAGTTGTTTTTAAATGTTCTAAAAACATGTATATGAGGTATACGCATGTATTTTATATACAGATACATGAACATATATCTATGTATGTAGCTACGTATATAAAACATGAACTTTTTGTTAAGTAGTGTTTATAATGAGCAGTATTCTTGCAGTTATATATGTCTACAAATTGAATGCTGAGAAACCAACCACGGTATCAATTCTGCTTATGAGAAATCTATTCCTGAGGAACAAGTCACATATTTCTGAAGACACGTCTAAGGCCCAGAGCACATCAGTGGGCTGGCTCCAGCACCTAAGTGAATCCTAAGGAACTGCTTCTTTATTGAGAATCTGGCCCATTTTCACTTTAAAAATTTAAGTTATTAGCTCACTTCAAAGGTCACTCTTGACAGTCCCTGCCAACAGTCACAGGTAAAAACAATTTTTGACCATGGAGTATGTAAAGAAATCTGAAAGTGCAGTCTCTTTTAATAACAACTTTTTCTTCTTTCTCTCTCTTTCTTCCTTTCTTTTTTCCCCCAATCAGAAATGCGGTGCAGTTGGCTATTAACTATTGGAGAACTTGCCAGCTTTCCTGGACGGTTCGTATGGCACTCTGAGGAACTGGGCGTTTCTTCCATGACCCTCACAAGCAGGTTGTCGATGTAGTCCTCGAGTTCCCGGATGTGGGTGTCTTTTCTCCTGAGCAGCTCTTTGTGCTTCACTAGCTCTTGCAGCACTCCTCATAGGTCAGACTACGATAGCCTGCGGTGGCATCGAAAGGGTTGCTGTCCTAGAACAGGATAAAGCCTGTCACTTCAGTAGATAGGAAATCAGGGATAAAGTCAGAATTATTTTGAACTTCAACGTTCAGTTGATCAAACCCTGATCAAGATTTTCTGTCCTTGGCTAGCACCAACCTGACAGTTCATAGCATGACCAGTCAGTTCTGAGACCAGTACTAGGTCAGAAGCACCAAGGCCTTGATTATAATTCTAGATTCTTCCACAATTCCTTTTTGCATGGTGGAAAACGTCCTAATATAAAATTGACCTATAATTTAAGAGATAAAATGTTCTATAATAAATATAAACAGATGAAAACGAAAGATTATTAAGAATTAACTTGGACGAACTCTAAGAAGCTGTTGAAAACTACATGTTTAGATATTACTCCTCTCAGAATTGCATCCATTGAACCACAGTTTAACTTTGTGCCTCTGCCTTTTTACTGGAGACAGTTACAAGAAGCGACAGTATTGAATCTGCTTCTTGCTATGAAACGTTGATGGCATTCAGAATTAAATCCATGAGTCCTTATAAAAAACCCCATGGGAGCAACTTTTGTTTTAATTTATAGTAACTAGTTTATTTCCTTCTGATAGTACTAAAACATATGTATCTTATTTCTCTTTTTGCCTTGGTTATCAGGAAACTCAGAGTTCAACTGTGATCACGTTACTATTTAAAATTAGTAGATCTACATTCTCTTCCATTTCACTTTTTATTTCTTTTGTTAACTTTATCTAGTGATTAAAATTCTTTCTACATAAATATATAAATTTTTAAAGGCACTGATTTATTTTTATTACAAAGCATTCTAATGTAAAAAAAATTTCATAGGAATTTAATCAAAAAGGCACTATAATGTCATCTATTTATAGTGTAGTAATTAGGTTTTCATTCTGTAAAATATAATGTCCAAATATAAAGTAGCATTTTTATGCCTTTTTATACAAAGTTCTTTCACTAACCTCAACAAGTTAAAATGGTTTTCACCATTTTCTTTCAAAAAGTGTCCATTTGGCTTTGAAGAAAATAAAACAAAAATATCGAGGCAATTGGTCTCGCTCTCTCAGACTAAGTATCAAATCTATTCGGTGGAGTGTTTGAGCATGGGGACTGACAAATGCAGAAAGCCCCCCCCCCTTTTATTTCCATAGGAATTCGTCTTTACTCATTTTCAGGATCTGCTTTAATTTGCTATGTGTCTAGAATTTTTCACTCGTAAAGCCAAAGTGTAACTTTTTACCCTCTCCTCCTCTAGGCACCAAGACTTTGTTTGCCAGCACCAGAAAAATTAAGCTTGAGTATTACTGAAGCACATTTCTTTCTCTAGGATAAAGGGGGAAATTCAAGATAGAAAAACCTCTCTAAACCCATAGAATCACCCATGTTTTGTGGAGAAGATGACAGAACTTGCACTGGGCCTTCAAAGGTAAAACCTGCACTAGGCAGAAATTCATAATGGGCATCTCAAGCACTGGGTCTGCTCGTTCAAAGGGGGAAACGAGGTTCCAGGCCCAGCGGCCAAACAGGTAATCAGTGGAGCCCAGCTGGAAAAGAAGGGTCAGGACAGGAAGCAGAGAGAGGCTGAAATGGTAGGTTCCAAACAGGCCATCAAGGATGCTGAATCTATTACCAAGGACTTTTAGACTCACTGCTGTGGGAAATAGGAAGCCATTGAAGGTTTCTAAGAGAAGATACGATTAAAGCTAAGTTCTAGGAAAATTAAAATGGCAGCAGTGGGTAAAATCACTTGGAAGGGCTGAGATTAGTTGTAACGCTACTCAAATATTAAAGATGAGGGCTAATAAGACCCTCCACTAGATTAACAGAATGAGTAAAGAATGCTAAAGGGAATTTAAATTCTGTAAGACATTTAAAACAACTTACTTCATTTTAGCATTAGAAAATGGGACAGATAAAACTTTATTACCTTTGTCCCTAAATATATTTCAGAATATTGCTCTGTAACAAGTAAAGTACAATTCTGGAGACCAGTGTTGATTTACTTTTTATTCTCTTTTCTCTCAGATCATTAATCTTTCTTAAGATTAAGTCTGAACATACACTCTCTCTCATGTATTTACTAGTTTATTTAATTGGTCATGAGTAGTTTAAAGATATAAAACTTATAATTAAACAATTATAGAAAGCAGATTTCTATAGAAAAGGCAATACTACAGAGGTAAGTATATATAAATATTTTTTTAATTTATTAAAAATGAGCTAAAGTTTCTTACTTTAACCTAAGTAGCTCAGTACAGAGTTGAGACAGAAATCAACCCAGGTCTCAATTTCCTTATCTGATAAATGACATGTTTGCCAAGGTCTCTTTTAACTCTAAAATTTCCTGGTGTACAAAGTGATTTTTCTGAAATGCATTGTAAAATAGTACTAATGTCCAACTACTGTGATTTCCTTTTTCTAATAAAACATTTACAGAAAACAGTGGGAGAATTGCAGAGAGTAATGAAATTAAGCTAAATGAGATTCTTTACTGAGTGGTCGACTTGGTTTTTTTCCCCCACTTTAACATAATAGCATCGCTTTGAGTCTCTCTAATCTTAATCAAATTACATATATAAACTGATTTCTCCAAACTGATTAAGTGATGATATAAACTTATATTGTTATATTTAGTACTACACCAGTACTACCAAATAATGTAGTTAAACATATTTTTAACGTTTTTCTAAAGACAACAAGGATAGTCATGTCAAAAATTCTTATTTTGATATGAATAGTTTAAATTAATTAAATGACATAAATTGATTTAACAATTTAATCTGTAAAGAATCAATTATTATCTTGGAATATTGTCCAATACTTTGTAGCCATTTTTAGAATGTACAGACCTTTCCCCCTACAATCATCTAATACTTATGTATAGACAGAGTTTCTGAAAATACATTTCTGACCTTTTCAATAAATTTTCCACTTGTCCTTTTATGTGAAAATTTTACCCTAAATTTCTGCATCAAGTTTCCAGGCAGGGAAACATCTTAGAAACACATGTACTATAAACTATATTCTGAAAAGAAAATAATTAAAAACAGTTTTATGCTTAGTTCCAGATTTTATCCCATATTTGAAAATCATTTAAACTTTTTAATTTTAGGCATAAGATTCTTAAATTTATACTCAATAAATAAGTATATACGTGTTCTTCTGTTTGTTAATATAATTCTGTTTGTTAATAAAATAATAAAGATTAATATTAATATATACACCAGAAAATTAAAATGTTTTCTGGTAACAAAAATTATTTTGCTTAAAGAGGAAAACTCTCAAACAAATATGAAAATTAATTATTTTTTTAACAGATACTTTTAATGCTATTCTTGGAAAAACTTCTAAAATTGAGAAATATCCAAACTGGTAAAGACTCAAATAACCTAGAGTGGGATTCCTAAGTACTCAGTATTTTTTCCTCCAGCACTCCACATAGATGGCACATATGTTTTTAAGATGTCTTCTTATATTGAAATGTAATGTAAATTTTTTTTCTCTCTTCCCCTTCCACAACCAATTCTTTTTCATTCCTACCCAACCTCTGTTAAAAATCTCCATCTGCAGATACAAGAAAATTGGGGTTGGGTGAGAGAATAACAGAGTTACTACGTGAAGTTTTCTAATCAGAATTTTAAATAACATAGTTGTGCAAAAGGCTGAGAATTATTAGTGATTTATTACAATTAGATTTCGATTTTACACGCAGTCTAGCCTTTTAAACTAGGAAATGTGTATAAATATATATTTTTTACAATATTTAAATTTAGACAAAAGCAAATTATCGGGACTCAAAATAACTGGAGATTTAAAGGCAGGTTGTCCTGGTAACCAAATATTGGTGGGGCATAACTGACACCCAGGCGACGAGAGGGGAGGGAGAGAGACGAGATGAAGACTTGGCATTCTCTGATCATCTCATTATTGTTCTAATGAGGAACTTTGCTCTGGGAATATCATCTCAGCTACTTTCACATCTTTTGTCCTACTCCCTTCATCTCCCTTTCAGTTCTTAATTAGGCCTTAAAGAGCTCACACTGCCCTTTCAACTGGCTACTGCTCCTGTTTAAACACTGCTTTCACAGACAGGTGTTGGCACTAGCATATAAGACATACAAACTTAATTACAAAATACTATGTCCAGAAGGGGAAAAAATAACTTGGTGGATGGCTATTATTGGAGAGCTTAATGTAAATTACTTCAAACATCTTATAATCTTCGCCATAAAAATTGTTCAAATACTTTCCCTCAAAAACGATCAGTATTGAGGATGAGCTTTCTCCTC
This sequence comes from Eonycteris spelaea, assembly GCA_003508835.1. Classification (NCBI taxonomy): domain Eukaryota; kingdom Metazoa; phylum Chordata; class Mammalia; order Chiroptera; family Pteropodidae; genus Eonycteris; species Eonycteris spelaea. The sequence goes on along the minus strand of PUFA01000004.1, from coordinate 7,799,274 downwards.
TTAATTGTATCTTGCAGTAAATTAACGACACCTAGTAATCCCTTAACTGTCACTTAGAATAGTTAGTATTCCAGAGAAAAATAATCACACATCAAGGATTCTTTTATCACCTTTAAATCCTTTAACTAAAACAATTTTCACATTTTATTTCTTTAAAGAATTCTAAGGATGCTTTTACAGCAATAAATTACAAGATTTGGAAAAGTACATTTACAAGCTCATAGAAATTGTAATTAAGGTTACTTAATAAACAATAGCTGCACATTAAATCAGTTTTTTGATGTTGCATTTTGTTTGAGATTAAGTAACCGCCTGATAGAATTCATTTTACTATCTGATCAAAGGCTGACTTCATATATTCTGACATTTCTCGCCAGACTGCCATATTATAGAGACTTGAGTATTTATAAACATAAAAACTTACAAATCATTTACATAAAACAGCAAAAACACAGTACAAAGTCCTCTGCCTCTATAACATTTTCTACAATTTTAAAGAAATAACTACATTTAGAATGGTTTACACTCTATCATGGTTTCTTCCAGGCATATCACATCATAGAAAATTGTGATATGTTATTGCTTTAAAAAATTCTTATTACACATCTGGATCACACACATTAAGGACAGATGGTTCAAACAGCAACCCAGCATCTTGGAATAAAGGCTCTATTTCTGTTATTCAGTAAGAATTTAGTTTTCTACCATGAACATGTGCCCATATTTCTATAAAGCAGCTCATTCCCTAGGTTTAAAGATATTTTGAATTGACTGAAGATGCAATGAAGCTCTAAACAGATCCAAAACTGGACTCCAAATAACAATAATATGAAGTTAAGATATCCAAACAACGCTTGCCAAATATGTGAGTTAATTTAGCTGGTCGTTACCAAGCCTGTTAATACACTGGGTTTTTGTTCTGACGAGGAAGGTAGGTGTCCTGAAGCTTCTCTCAAATACCTTCCTGGTTAATTGGATCTCTTGCCAGAATGCTTTCCCTATCGCTGAATATCAACACGCAGTTTTATACTTTCTTCAATCTTTGTCCCGGCAACAAAAAAACGTTAGTTTTCTCCACGTGCTCTTATTTCATAGCTAAAATGCTGACTCTGACATAGAGCTTTCATATTAATTTTAAACAGTCTGCAAACAAAGTATGTAAATTCTAAGTCGGCTTCCATTACAATGTTTACCTGAACTTCCGAAGATCGTACAGGAGTCACACCCTACTATATATTAAAAATGAAGTTTGAATTTTCCTTTACTTCTTTCTCCCCAAATTATCACGCTAATCTATAATCTGTAGGTAACTAAGGGATTTAAGGGGATGGAGGACTTTTCAGAAATGTGTGCCAGACAGAAGGCCTGCTTGTGGCTTCTTTTTTGGTAATTCTTGCACCCCCTCTATAACTTACCGGGATTTTCCTGAGGTCTTCATTGCTTGTCGGATTCATATGAAAACTGAGCAATAAAAGACAAACATAAATGTTAAAAGTGTATGGTAGCCCAAGCAGGAGGAAACATAAAAACAGAATATTTTTAACCAACACTTCAATAACAATTTCTAAAGTCCTCAATCACGCAGATGAAATTTAATCCAGAATGTAGAAGAAAACCAGTATTTACTCAACATTATAAAGCATTGACAATTTTCAGCTTTGGAGGAAAACCCTTCAATTTTTATCAGAACTGAAGAACTATACTTCTAAATATGTAGTTTCTAAACATTTTAAACATAAGCATTTTACACAGCAAGATATTTCATAAAACTAAATTTTATAACATATTATTCATTTTATATACAAACACACTCACCTTAGGCCTTCTGATATAAAACTATAGAGGATTAAATAAATTGAAGTTGGAAAGATTGTAGAATAGAAGAGTTAAAGCAGTCTTTAAAAAAAATTCTATAGGTATTAGAAAAATTATCTTTAAACATTATCCTATCATTGAGAATAAATTCAGAATTGTATGAACCATTTCTGCCATTAATGTGATTTCTAAGTAGCTGGCCTTCAAAATTTAAATACCAACTGGATCAAGACAAAATGGATATCTTCCATGCAGAGAGTAAGAAAACAAAACAGCTGAATGCTATAATCATTTTCTTCTTTGAAACATGTCCATTAGGAAGGGACTGCAACCCAAAAGCAGCTAAACTTCAAAGCCATCTGATGAGCAAATATTTCATCGCGGCTATTCAAGTTTAATTTTACCCAGCACTTAAGAGTATTAGCCATTATAACTCCTACAAAGCATTACTGTCCTAGGAACCTTTTTATTCCTCCCCCTAAGACTTAACTGGAAAATATATATTTTACAGTATCTGTGCTTTATCAGCCAAATGTTAGAATCCTTTGAAGAAATTCACTTTTTAAACTTTTGATTGTGTGCATGAAAAGTCTCGACACTAGATATAATGTCTGAAAAATATCTATTATTATAGGTACACATCCCAGGCTGTAAATCTAAAGAGCATACATGCATGTACAACAACCTGAAAAGAATTTCTCACATGTCGAAGGTTTCAATTGTTATGACGAAGCCTGGTAGTACTGGCTTCCAGAACTGGTGGTTGACCCTTTCTGGCTAGAGCTCCTGTGAATAAATTTAGTATTTCAGTAGAGCTGGGTGACACGGTAGAAAAGACTGAAATGTTTTAAGTACCTACCATGCACCATTCACAGGCCGAGGCGGCTGACACACTTTCTCATTTCCTGTACCTCACCGTCTTTATGGTGTTCTGTATGGTGCCAGACTAATGTCACTACACTAGCAATGTTTCAAGAGCCCGACAAAAGAGTGACTTAAAAGAAAAACAAAAATGAAATCCTAAAAGACATTATCATATAGTAAACCCAGGCCTGGGGTGCCACTGCAGCAGCCACTAACGCATGTGGGTCCCACCCTCTCGGACTTTCAGTCCGAGGTGGCCGACCTCAGGGGCCACAGGACGTTCTCTCCTGGTGCCATCGTCTCACAGCACGCTGTTTTCTGATAGGTCAAGAAACACATTCTGCTGCATCTCTCTCCAGCTGGTGGTGATAATCTCAAGGGCAAAATGACTGACATTCAGGTTTGACAGAGGGATGCTTGAGGGCCCTGGAGCTGGAAGGTAGGAATTCAAATCCTGATTCTGCCCTATCCTTGCCTTGTGACCATGAACAAGTTACTGACTTTCATTGTCCTTGGGTTCCCTCATCTGTAAAATGGGGATGGCAAGTGTCTACCATGAAAGACAACTGTGAAGGTTAAATACATTAACGTGCAAAACACTTTACACAGTGACCAGCACATACATGTTCAACAAATTATTTAATGAACATTTACATAGCACTCAGACTGTGCCAGTTTCAATTCTAAGCACTGTACCCAAATTCATTCATTTCATGTATACAACCTTTAAAATAGGTATGATCTTCATTTTCAAAAAAAAAACAAGAGCCACTGAGAGGGGAGGTAACTTGTGTTGTGGCCCTACAGTTGGTCATGGTGGCGGTGTCTGCCACTAGAATCTGTCCCAACTGTGACACACGGCCCCAGCCCTGGTCTCTGCACATGGTGAGCGTGGCCTGCACTGCCGAAGCCCTGAACGTACAGGACACATGGAGTGATCGGAAAGTGCACATCACCACAGGCCAAGCAAGCACATGGTACAGCAGCACTTGGGGGAGCGAAGGACAGCACTCGTGACAGTTAAATGTTCAGACCACATGGAGGAAAGATATATGCTCTGTCACAGCAATTAGCCAAGGCAAGCCTGACTCAAGGGAAAAGCAGAATCTTACACTATGAAGGATGGGTTTGCCAGGCCAGAGGGAGGCCTCTGAAGACACACAGCCTGGCCTGGGCTGCTACACAGCAGTGCCCCGGCCGGACACCGAAGAGACTGGACACAAGGCACCAGGGTGGGGCGGGGCCCCTGAAGGGTTTCGACTGAAAGATGAGGCTCTAAGGCTGAGTGCGTGGAACAAGAGGCAATTTTTTCACACTTTCTATCTTCTTTCATAAATGTTAAACATTTCATGTTTGGTAGCGTAATCCATCACATCACATCCTTGAATAATAAACAATATTCTGACTGTATAAATTTCATTATATATCTCAGGAAGAAATGATTAAACTAAGAAATCGAAACGCTGGTATCATATTCACTGTGATGAGAGTTTTTAAGAAACACACGTTTAAGATGAAGACTTTATCAAAATCATAAAACAATACGTAACATCCAATGACTTTAGCCCATGGATCTAAGTGAAACTCAGTGTGACAACCTGAAACACGTCTGAGAATTCTTAAGAATGATTAAGTTGAAAAGGTCGCAACTCTGAGAGAAAAGGGTGCGGGGCGCAGCAAGCCCCAGCTCTTTCCCATTATACCTGAATGTAATCTGAGTGTTCTGACACTCTCTCCAGCAATCCGGTGCAGATCTGAGGACAGGGCTCTTGTATGGGGCATTGTCTAAAATCTAAAGGCAGAGCCCCTCCCTTGTGGTCCGCTTTATATTCACACGCTGACCTGTCAAACACATGACAACTCAGTCATCCATGGCTGCCTTTTTTGATCTGTCCTTAAGAGGGAAAAAAGAGTTAACTGAACTGGATTGAATTAGCTTGGTGAAAAATAAAATGTCTCCATTTATCGAAGTGTGGCACCAATTTGTGATATCTTTCTCTTTGGACTGCTGTCCTCATGTCAGACAAGATACTGAATAATGCGGTCTGACTGCTCAGCTGAGCTGTTGACAGGTCAAGGAAAATGGTGCTTTTAATCAGGTAGAAAATGAACACAGACATGCTCACACTGAAGAAGGTTTATATAAACTGAAAATTTAGAATTAAAAAATTTTTATTTTAGAAATCAGAACTGATGAAGTTTGAGCGTGGCAGAGGATTTTAAAGTAGCTTTTCAACTGATGAAAAAGTATTTTAAATTTATATTTTAAAAAGATTTTAAACTAATAAAATGCTTTAACATTCTAAAGTTGTTAAGTAAAAGCTTACTTTTACCTTGGGATTGTAAATTTCCTAATTTAAAGAATTTTTCGAAGTAATCTCTAATTGTAAATTGTGATAACAGTACTCAAAATATTTTAAGGAATCGTTAGTATTTCTTCTGTAATATTGCTTATTGGTTTATTTTGTAGAAGAAATATTGAGTAAATCAGTAAATTGGTGAGAACTTGAAACTGTCCTTCAGTTTCTGCGATGGACTAGTCTTCTACAGATAGGTCAGAAAAGCAAACCACTCTTATCAAGCAATAAAAATGACCACTGCGGAAATCACTAAGGCATATGGCAGTGATCGGGGTTTTTTCTTTGTCCTTCCTTTTCTCTTTTTAAAAACATAAATACATTCCTTTGAACAAGAATACCTATGACAGGGAAGAGACTATTAAAGTGAAAAAGTATGTGTTTGTCACAAACAAAACAAAACAGAACCCAACCCATGGAAGAACAAAGATCTATTAAAACTGATTAACTGTCTGTTAGCATACGACAATGCAAATTGCATAAATATCCGCCTCTAGGATTTTAAGTCTTTCAACGAGAAGTCACGTAACAACACTGGAAGCTCTGAAGGCATTTAAAAACAAGTATTATTATGTCTTCCACAATATCGCTTTCTAAGCCCCATTAATGCTAAAATTATAAAGCTAAGTCCATTTTGGCCTACAACCTGATCCATTTTGCATTTAATAAGTGAATTCAAGTTATTTGAAAAATCCAGGCGCTGTCCCACCTGGCTGGGACGGGGCTGGGAGGGGAAGGAGTGGGTAGTAGAGGAGAAACTTTCTCAAGCACCACCATTCATTCCTTACTGTGCACAAGAAAAAAAAAAGCATAACTTTAAACTATCACAGAACTTCTGACATTAATTACGTTCAAAAGGGAGTAGCCTATTGATCTTCTTGTTTAACTGAGGGAGTGGGCCCTAGGGACCTGGGGCTTCACTTTGGTGACAAATGTAGTTGGGGGGAGGAGTATAAGAACTGTAAACATAAAACGTTTAATGAGTCTGAAAAGGAAAAGAAAAATACTCAATTACAGTGAAGCAAGGGCAAGGAAAATGACACTAGGCCTGATAATGACTGATGTTTATCTTACTTTAACCATGGTGCCAGGCGCCCTTCTGAGCCCTTTGCGCGTTAACTCACTCCCTGTTAACGATCCTATGAGGTGAGTGCTTTTTTTACTTTCATTTACAGAAGAAGAAACGGGCACAGAGAAGTTAGGAAGCTTACTCCAGGTAACACAGTTATTAAGTCGCAGAATGAGGCGTCGAAGAGAGGCAACCAAACTCCACAGTCCACGCTCATTAGCCATTCACTGTAGTTCCACACACACAGGGGCTCTAATCTGTTCAGCTGTACTGTGAGCTCAGAGATGGTTGGTTTCAACGAGTCCAATACAATTTCCTAAGAAATGACTAAGTCCAAGACTTAGGTAAAAGAGAACAAAGGCTGCAAAGCAATAGGTTTTGAAATAACTGTGCCCATTATTTTCTGCCGGCCCCTCCTGCTGCATCTGCCCTTCGCTGTACCCCAGGAGGCCGACCTCCAGTGCAGCACCTGGGCCCGCTTCCCATTGGCTTCCAGTTATGCTCTGCGCACTGGGAGGCACCTGCAAGAGACGGGAGGAGAGAAAGAAGGGGAGGCAGGGTATTTATTCCCCACCCCACCCCATTCCACGGCGGAGGCTGCAGTCCCTCCCTGCCATGGTGACATTTCACCAGGAGCTTCTCCACGAACAGTGCAGTCACGGCTGCAGCTACAGCTACTCCTTCACACCCAAGCATGGCTGCTGGCCCCCAGGGTTACACCAGTCCTCCTTGGTGTCCTTAACCCTGGCCACCCCTCTGTGAATACTCTCCTCACTAAACTGTCTTCGATCATCCATTGTGCATGTGCCATCTGTTTGCTGCTGGGACTCTCACTCATACAGGAATATACAATAAATGCTATGAACTAGTCATCTAATTTAAAATGGTTAAGGACAAAGATTTATCTAATAAAAAGAACCAAAGAAAAACACTATATCATGATTTTTCACATGATTATCTACACTTCCCTTTTCCCTTCAATTTCTGGTTTATGCTCCATAACTACTTATTTTAACACTATTTTTTTCTTCCCAAAATACACTTGGTGGCATACTTTACAAGTGATAATTCACTGTTAGCCACAAAAAAGTTCCTAGCCTTCATTTAATACTTTTCACATTCACAGAGATAGAATAATTCACATGCAAAATTATTTTCAATTTAGGATTACATTATTAAAGACTGAGGGCTCCTGTGCTTTTGAAATGGTGTGATTACTTCAGGTGACTTGGACTTGAATAATACGATCTCCTGTTTATATTTGGCCTTACTATTGATAACATATTTTCACAAACAGGATTTTTCTAGACATGTTTCCAAAGGAACAGTAATCAGTAAGATGGGATATGGTTACTCATGCTAAGATCTCACATAATCGAAATCCCATCTGATCAATCACACCTTCTGATTCTCCCAACCCTTACGCCCAGCAGACCTACCTGCCTGTGGCCACACACCACCATCTCGACTGTTCCCTAATCCATCTGTGTGTACCCACCTGTCTCACCAGACACATTACAGCTCATGACCCCTCAGAGGTTCCACCATTTTCATGTGACCAGTCTCTAATCCCTCCAAGTAACCCCGCTGACTTTGTCACTTCTCACTCATCTTCTATAATCTGGACACAGCCCCCACCACCAGTGCCCATTGCTTTTATGAAGGTCACCAACAAACCAGCAGCCTCAATGTCTTTGACCTCGCAGCTCCGTTTGACACCAATGACTGTTCTTCCTTTTTAGACTCTTCTGTACTATATGGAAGCCGAAAATTTCTCCCATGTTTCCAACTAGTCCTGTTCCTTGTCATCTTCCTCCTCTGACGCTGAGGCAGGAAACACGGGATATGTCTTAAGGTTCTGTTGTCGGACCTCTTGTTCTCCTCCACCGTGGTCATTTCATAGTCTCCCACTACTTCACCTACCACCACCACATGGACTGATAAATGCTAAATTTTTTATCTTCAACCACAATCGCTTTATACTTTGCAATATCACCTTTACAAATGTCTGTTTAAAGTATCAGATTAAATATCCCACCTGTACCTCGAAGTCAACATGTCCAAAACCAATCATAATCTTGGCTTTTATATCAGTTCTGTCGAGTTTCCTCCTAATCCAACCAGTCTCAGAGACACCCTTGACCCCTGCCTTCATTCCCCAGCTTTCAATCTCATCAATAAGCTTCCAGACTCTCTGCATTCAGCTTCTGGACATAGGTCTCTGTTTCCTAGCTACTTACCTTCAGTTACCCTTCTGACCACAAGGCCACATTATCCCCAGCCTAAACTTCTGTAATGGCCTCTCCAGGCTCTGCTAATCCTTCCTTGTCCTAAAATATGGCTGAGCAGCATGTGCTAAAGCTCAAGTCTATCCTCATTACTTACCTGTCCCGAAAATTCTGGCCTCCAACTTCCTCCTGAATAAGAACAAAATTTCTTAGCTTGGCTTTCAAAGCCTTCTGGATATGACCCAACATATTTTAGCAAATTTATTACCCACCATCTAGTTCTCAGGTACAACCTATTTACTACTCTAAATTTCGCATTTTATTTTTAATTAAGAAATAAAAATGCCACCACCTATTTCAAAGAATTAGGATTAGAAGAGTGTTAACTAAACATGAAATGTATTATATGACAAAGTACTATTCAAAGATGAGGTATATGAACTGAGACACAGACCTTGCATTCTTCATAAAAATTAACTCAAAACTGATCACAGACCTAAATGTAAAATATGAAACTATAAAACTTCTAGAAGATAACAGAGGAGAAAAATCTACATGAACTTGGGTATGGTAATAACTTTAACTACAACACCAAGGCATAATCCACAAAAGAACTGATAAGCTGGACTTCATTAAAATTAAAATTTTCTGCTCTGTAAAAGACACTATTAAGAGAATGAGAAGATAAGCTAGAGACTGGGAGAAAATATATGCAAAAGACATATCGGATAAAGAACTGTTATCCAAAATACACGAAGAACTCTTTAAACAATAAGGAAACAAACAACCCGATTAAAAAATGGGCCAAAGATCTCAACAGACACCTCACCATAGAAGATACACAGACGGCAAATAAGCATATGAAAGATACTGCACATCATGTCATCAGGGAAATGCAAATTAAAGCAACAATGCGATACCACTATACCCAGACAGAATGGTCCAAATCCAGAACACTGACACCACCAAGTGCTGGCAAGGAGGTGGAGCATCGGGAACGCACATCCATCACTGGTGGGAATGATAAATGGTACGGACACTTTGGAAGACAGTTTAGCAGTTTCTTACAAAACTAAACAACTTTTACAAATACGATCCCCAGCAATTGTTCCATGGTATTTACCAAAAGGAGTTGAAAATAATGTTCCCACAAAAACCTGCACACTAATGTTTATAGAAGCTTTATTCCTAACTGCCAAAAATTGGAAGCGATCAAGATGTTCTTCAGTAGAGGGGCGGATAAACAAACTGTGGTACATACAACAATGGAATATCATTCGGTACTAAAAAAGAAATGAGCTGTCAAGCCATGAAAAGACATGGAGGAGCCTTAAATGCATATTACTAAGGGAAAAAAGCCATCTGTACAGTACCAACTATATGACATTCTGGAGAAGGCAAAAACTAGAGACAGTACAAAGATAAGTAGTTTACAGGCATTGGGAGGTGCGGGGGAGGGGAGTAATCAACAGGTGGAGCACAGAGGAAATCTGGGGCAGTGAAAAATACTTCAATACTACAAAGGTGGACACATGTCACTATATACTTGTCAAAACCCATAAAATATGCATGAACCCTAATATAAAGTGTGGATTTCAGGTGATGGTGATGTGTCAATGCAGGTTCATCGGTTGTTAACAAATACACCACCCTAGTGGGGGATGCTGATAATGGGGGAGGCTGTACACATGTGGGGGGTAGGAGGTATGTGGGAAATCTCTGTACGTTCCACTCAATTTTGCTGTGAACCTAAAACTACTCTAAAAAAAAAATGTACGTATATATATTTTTTAAGTTTGCCTTTTGCGTATCTTTCCTAATCCATGGGTTTTCCACCCCTTTCTACTATAAACTACTTGCAGGAATTATATCTCATTAACCTTTTCAGTTGTAGCATCTGACAGTACTTAGCACATGACATACATATGTCTAATAAAAAATTTTAAAACCTGAGCTAATAGCTGAATGAGTAAATCCATGGTAGTTTGGTACAAATTTCAACAAGATATAAAGTCCTCAAAGAGCAGAGAATATCTTTTTTTCTGAATAACCAAGATTACTTATATCTAAACCTGACAGTATATTAATATAACGTTTTTCACTTCGTTTTTAAGAAATGAAGACATATTGCGATACAACTGCCAATATGAACTGAAATAAGTTTCAAATTGGTGACTTCCTATAACATCAATTCAATTCGCCAGTTTACCCATTTTGCCAACCAGGTCTACCAGTGTAGGTATTTGACCACGATACAGATTCATTTGAGATTTTTATGACAAATACTGAAAAAATTTATTCCGTAACAGTTCAATGGGGTTTAAAGTTGTTAAAGAAATTTAAAGAAATGTTCTCTAATGATCCTCTTTATAAAAACCCTAATAAATGAAGTGTCCAAAGAGAAATGCCACTAGTAAACACACCTTTAGCATATTTCAATCATGTTTCTTAAACCACGCAAATAGGGCATAAGAGGCAAGGCAATTCACTATTTTTTTTTTCCTTTTCTATTAGGACAAAAAAAAGTCAGTACCCAATCAAATTAATGATATCACAGATTAAGGTACTACATTATCTCTCCTGGGACTGGGCAAGCACACTAAATATATGAATGGCAAAAACACAACCTAATACATAAATGTCTGTGGGGACTAACAGTAATTTACTTATTAATATTCTCACAGGATATCTTTTATGAGATCTCATAGGCAAGACAATTAAAACCTGTGGTCAGTGACACCGAAGACCATGGACAGCAAATTCAGACCCAGATACTTTTCTATCATGAATAGTAATAAATATATTGCTGAAAAGTCCTAAAACTTGGAGATTTAAAGATATTGATGATATTAAGGCATGTTTTATCAAGAATATCATATTCAATCAAATTTAACTTACCACTTTCTCCTAGTGAAGAAATAATTATTTTAAATATAGTTGATCAAACAATTCAAACATTGTCCAACACAAGCCCTATGGATTCCAACAGTTCTCCATCTCTTTAAAAATAAACTTCTCATTTTTTCTAGCACCCCTAATACATGAGAATACAACTAGCAATAAGCATAAAAATCCCTTAACTTCTAAATCTAACTTAAAAAAATTCAGGATTTTGTATTTTGCTCCATACCACAATCATATTTCTCTTGATAGAAGAAGAACCTTTTCTCCCTAAATCCTTAGGAAAGATTTGGGAAGTTGTGTTGTGTTCACCCCGGTGCTCCGAGCAGATCCTGGCCCATGGCCTACCATGAATCCACTGGTCATCTGGGGTTGGGGGCAGGGACTGGGAATCAAGTTGTTTATTTTAAAAGCAAAACAGTACAACTGGAGGAGTGAGGAGAACAAGCCACCGGGCACCCTGACAGGGCTGGACCCAGCACGGACCCAGGCTCCGTCTACGTGACCAAGGCCAACCTAACGCCCCTACTCAGCTTTTTCCTGGGAGGAGAGAATGCCTTTACCTGGGCAGAGGTGCCTTCCATGAGGGTGGAGGAGATGCGAGTTGACCCTGAGTCCCTCTGGACCAGGCACGAAAGGAACAGAGGGCCCACAATGGCTTTGGCCAAGAATGCCCCTAGCTGGCCCTGTACCTGGGACAAAGCTAAGCTCTGATGAGGAAGCTATGGTGCCCACTCTTCAACAATTTAATTGGAGCTCAGCCATGTGAATTTATGAAATATTCCCTGTGCTTTAAGGTTAAGCCAAAGCTTAGAAATCTACCCTGCTGTCCTTACTTGGGCCATGCGAGACTCTGACACAGGATTTTATAGCGATATTGATTATAATACCTTTGACCTGCATAGTAATAAAATAAATTTTCTACTTAATACAGGGAATACTTTTGACTCAATTTCAATGTGGTTTAGCTTATTTCATCAAGATTATTATTGAACGTATATCTTAAAAGAAATTAGAAAATCTATCAAGTTTGCTGTTTTCCTCCAAATGTATGCCTTTATTGGTCAGTATAAAACCTGAGCTCCTAAATTCCACTTAAGATTTTTAAAGTTGAGAATATGTGATTACTTTGAAATAACTTCATTTCACTTACTTGGAGCCAGCCTGTGGATGCTGTGGATTAAGGTCACAGAGGCCGCCACCACTGCCTGCCCCCCGCTCCCTGGCAAACGCCGCCCTCCGCATGTGACGGGTGGCGCACTACGTACCGCCCTTCTGCGACGCCAAGGTGGTTATCCCAGTGGATGGGTGGGGAAAAGTTAGGCTTAGAAAGGTTAAGTAAGGTCATGCAGCTAATCGACAGCCTGAAATCCAGACCTGAGTCCTAAACCCAAACTCTTAATACCTATCCTCCATCCCTGCAGAACATTCCGCTATTTCTATACTTATGTCTTCATGTTACACCATAAATTACTTAGATGGAAGAAGTTAAATAGATCTTCTGAATCAAATACTAAATTACGTTCAGCATGAGTTCTATTTTTAATTTACTTGGAGCATTTTATTTCTTTGAAAATGAAAAATAAGTACATGAAACAAAATATATTGTACACTGCAAGTAAACAAAATACCGATTAACCTGAACACCCCCATTCCCACACCAGGCTTCATAACAGAGAAGTCATCACACTCAATGCAGAGCTGCCCCAGGCTCTCACTAACCGGCTCCTTGGGAAGCTACCAGGTGGAGAATGACAGAGAGCATAGCTCCAAGTCTCCAACTGGAAAAGAAAGGGTGCCATTACTAAGTAGTTAGCAAAGAGCTAATGATACAAGAGTATATGGTGGCTATAAAATCCTCCTTCAAAACATATCTCACGATTTTAATAAGCTTTCTTGCTATTTACTAAAACGACGATCTCTCAGCTCATTCCCCAACTTATAAAATCATGTTCAATGGTCAAGAGCAAGTTCAAAGGCCTTAAAGAAGCGTTTCCCAATTTCTAGCAAGCTGTCCACCTTTCCACAGCAAGCACCGAGTTCCACACAGTTCATTGTGCCTGGAGGACAGGTCATTGCCCACATATCCTTCTCAAGCTTGCGTGGCTACCAGTCCTCTACGAATCATACCTTCGAGCAACCCACTCGGCCCTAGTAGAGTTTTACATACACGTTTGTTAAAACGACTTTACAAAACCTGCAATTTGAATTAAGGTTTACTCTAGGCCAAGCTGATTCATGTAAACTGCTTTTTAAGTGGTATTAGCACTTTTGTCAGAAAGTGTTCTGAGCTTAAAATATTTAAAATGCATAAAATTATTTTATTTGATATATATTTAACATATAATATGTAATCATGTTAATATTTTCACACTTATATTATAATTCTACCATAATATAATACTACATTTAACACGCCAAATCAGAGAGCAATAATTTACCTTTAAAATAGAAGTTCAAGAAAACAAATATCAAATGTCTGGATCCTAACATTCTTAGAAACTACATAAATGCATGCAAGGAAAATCATTTCACAATCAAATTAATTGCTTTCTTTTTCTATCACCCACAGCTATTTAAAACACCCTGGCCACAGGTAACACTGTCACCATATATTACAAATAGAGAAATAGCACTTGTTTTTCAAAAGTTAAAGTTTTATTGTTACGAAAAAAAGTGATGTGGTCACAGAAGCTATTCTCTTAGTGAAAACTAACAACAGGGACACGATTTGGTAAAGCCAAACCACAGTAAAGAAACACACGTAGTAATCACAATGCTAGGGCGAACACACTTCAAATGCATCAAGTTCATAAACAGCTACAGAAGTTTGCACTGTGTTCAAAGAAGCCAAAGCATGTTCCAGTGCTCAAAACCAAATTCTCAAGAGCGGTGACTATGTTGGTACTAACCTGATTGTCGCCATCAACTCAAAACACATAATTCCTATTCTCGGAAACAAAACCCAAATAAATAAGACAGCATCTCGTTAAAAACAAAAACACCAAGCTCAAACCTCTCCATCAAGACTAAAATGGCAAGTCTGACTCAAAAACTACAGACCTGACACTGCTGTAATATGGTTTTTACAATGCTGTGTTTCATCAGATTTAGAACATGGACTGAAGCACATCACTGGAATACTCTTTCTTGTTTCTTCGCCTTTACCAAGCCCTCCTCCACACATGCACCAAAGCAGAATGGGTAAGTCCAATCTATTTTAGCCCAGAAATAAACCTGAGAGATGTTCTCTTCTTTTCCATCTCCACTGCCAAGTGGCGCCATCAGGTCTCACCCCACCAGCCGTACTTACTTCCTAACTAGTTTTCCTGCCCCAAGTCCTTCTCCTCTTCCCTTTCCAGCCCTGTCCCCAGCAGATACCTCAGGCTACAGGGCTATGTGTGTAAGATATTACTCTGATCATATTACAATCCAGTTTAAAAACCTTTCATGGTTCCCCATGAAATGCCTATACAATGTCCAGTCTTTAGCATAGAATTCAGATCTAATATTTACATGCTTGTTTCTCTGAGCTCTAAGGGCAGAATTTACATCTTCATGACCTCTGATTCCCATGTATACAGTAAATATTCCAAAAATAATGAAAATGAAAACATCATTTGATCATCAGATCTGAAATATGGGAAAAAATCATCTTGATGGTTAGGAGGAGCCACGCTGAGGCAGCAAGGAGATGAGTCAGGAGACCTGCTAGGGCTTTCTTCACGCTTTTAGATTATAGACATGTTTGTGCTAAAAGGTTTGCTGACTGTAGGAAGTTTTCTGAACCCAACTGGGTCATACTCCGATAATATTCAAATTTACACAGAAATAACTAGATCAAATACCTGAAATTGGGAATATCCAGTTTCAGATGTGAAGGTACACAGGAGCATCACTAGAGAGGGAGCCGTGCACATTATGTAAAATCCAAACTAGGGAAGGACAGTCTCCTGTCTGGCCCAGACCCTGACAGTTTTAAAGTGGATAAGGAGAGTAAGGTCAATTTGGAATACACAATTTTAGCCAACAGACAAGAGATGAAAAAATAAACAGAAAAATACATTTCTAAAACAATTTAGAAACAATAGTTTGTCTTTCCAATGCACTGGTCTCAAAATATACATTTTCGTTAATGACAATTAACAAAGATTATGAACCTACATGCAACAACCTTCCTTGCTTGTTGGTTTTACAAAGAAATAATCCTCTCAAATTCTATCTTAAAAGTTAAACCAAAAAATGTACATGTTGATTTACAAAAATTAGTGCACTGGGGTCGATGGAATATAATCTTAATACTTTCCTATCAGAAACCTCAAGAGGACTTACATATTATATCTTGTATCTGATCATATCATAACAACCTGTTCTCTTTAACTACTGGACTCGCTATGTGTTATCCTGTGTCCGGTGCCTAAGAGCTCGTTAATTACCTAAACTATATCTCCATAGGTCTTGTTAATTACCCGTCTCCTGTCTCAGAGGACCTTGTTAATAACTTGTACAGTCTCTCTAAAGAGGTCCTAACAACACATTAAAATTAAAGATGCTTTTCTTTTAGCACCTGTCAAGTGCTGTAAATTGAGAAATTTTCACATCAGTTTATTAGCCTACAGTAGTTTTTGTGGATTTCTTTTTTTTTTTTGGCTTGTTTTCTTCCCTCACAGAATCTCTCTGTATCTCAATCTCTCAGCTCAAAATAATAATAATAAATAAACTTAGCAAAGTTTAAGTTTGTCTTTTTTCATTACAGAGCTTTTTTTGTTTTCAATTTTGAAGTCTATAAATATCAATTTGTATTAGTGAGTTAGCAAAAGGATGGCATGGTTGGTATCTGCAAATTAACCCATTGGGAGATGTACCAATTAATGAGAGCTATTTAATGAGTATTAGGATGACAAAGGGTAAAAAAGTTTCAAGTGGTATCTGGGGAGTTGAGCATAAAGTTCTAGTTAGTGTTAAGGGAACTAATCACGTCGCATATTTCATGTTCCCAGTCACTGTTCCATCGGATACATTCTGTAAATCCCTGGGCACTAATGGATTAACGCATCTAAAAACCGCCTCGAAAGTTTTTGTTTTCTACCTCATAAATGAGGCTACACACTTTCAGCCTTGTAAAAGATTTACGGCCTGCCATGAATACCAAATTATCTTTAATATTAGACAAATATAAACAAAAATAAATATTGCTATGTAATATTTGTTATGCCAAAGACAGAGCTTTAAATTTATGCAAGCAAAAAAATGTCCATAAGGAGTATTATAAAAGTAAAGGTTTTAAAGAATAGGATCTTTTGTTTATTATACTTTTTAAAATTAAAATGTAAGCCTACAGTAAATAATCTATTATTTTTTATGAACATGTTATATAAATTCGTAATAATGGTTACATGCTTATAGGCCGATGGTGATTTCTGATTTGTGAAAATTAGAAACACATTTAAATATACATTCCAGGTAACGCATTTTTATAGCTTCTAAGAAAGCTATGATAACAACCATAGACAGGAATCAAACAGTGAAGGAAAGAAGGAAAGGAGAAAAAGAGGGAAGTGGGTGAACCTGATCCCAAAAGTAAACGGCATACTGCCATTTAAAATGATAAAACATTAGTGAGAAATATGAGGTCTACATCTTAGACACCATTTCTGCACCGCCCTAAAAAATAACTGTTTGGCCCAAGTTCGTCAGCTAAGAAGTAGACAGGTTCTTTCACAGCAAACACTGCAAATGAAAATATATGCATATATACTCTAATAAGATCAGTAATACCTATAAAACATACTATTAAGTTATCATAGAGCAATTAAGAGTTTGCTACATGGTACTCAATACAATGAGGCAGAAAATAATGATGCCTAGGTTTCACCTGAATCCTGAGAAACAATTCATCCACAGATGTCATAAATATTTAGTAGACACTTCTGTGTGGTCTTCGATGCCTACTCTAATTTAGATGTTTCTTAGCTATTCGGCCAAATCTTATGCTGCTCTCCACATCCCAGTTTCAGTCAAGCTGATCTTACCATGCCCTCTGCCTTAGTTAGGGTCCTGTAAGCAAAGCAAACATGACTAAGTTGTGGATTCAATTATGAGTTTACAAACCCAATTCCTCAACCCTAATTGTCCATAAGAACTTACTGAACTCTTATGAAACAGAGTTCAATATTTAGATCAGCAATTTTTAAACCCGTCTGAGGATCAGCAGGAAGTTTTTTAAATGCTGATTTTTATCTCAGGCCCATTGGCTAAAGATTCAAATTCCGTCTGAGGTAGGACCCAACATACCGCAGTTTAAAAAAAAATCACCAGGAGCCCTTGATGCTCAGCAATGGGGACACATGCCAACCTAGGTGCTGTGGGGCCCGCGGCAGAAAAGTCGGCCCAACTATGAAGACACTCACCTAGCTCTGTAAGGAGGACTGAGACCTGGGCACAATAAACACCATCAGCAATTACGTTCTTTTGTATCAGCAGAATTCAAAGACGGGAAACGCCATGTTAGTAATCAAGAAAGAATGAAAGGGCTTTCAGCACCAAGGAGAGATGAGCTTAGGGCACTCAGGAGAGTGAAGAGTGCGTTCTACCACTAAGCCAAAGAATGGGATGGCAAGGCTTAAAAGGGCCTTGGGTAAAGAAGTGCAGTAAGGAAATTAACTTGCATAGAACAAAGAGATGAGGAATAGTAAAAGAAAAGCTATATTGCTAAGAAAAACCTAAAATACAATTAAGTCTTGGAAAAGAAAAAGAAGAGTTTGGATCTGGTGTTACAAATCAGTAGTTCTTAAACTCTTTTTGAACTAGGCCTTTCTTAAACAGAACAACAGGTGCTATGGCCCCTATGCCCTAAGTACTAAATAACATGTGCTGGAATAAATGCAATAAATGCAAAACTGCAGTAACTCAATACTCTGAGAATGTGTCATGCAGACAAGGTTCAGTTAGTTATTCTTAGTTAGGTGGCCTTCCACATGCATCCAGGGACCCGGGCTGTTCCTATCTTATGGCCCTGCCCTTCTCAAAGATCTCTATTCGGCTAGAGCAGGGTTCAGAAAACTGTTTTTGTAAAAGGCCAAACAATAAATATTTTGGGCTTAGCAGGCCATGGTCTCTACTACTCAACTAGCACGGAAATAGCCACGAGCAAATGGGCGAGCTGTGCTCAATAAAATGTTATTTACAAAATCAGGCAGTAAGCCAGACCTGGCCTCTCGATCTGGTCTGGGGTAGGAAGGAAGATGGAGGCCGATACAGGTTTTCATGGACCGGAACTGGAGTGGTTTACATCTCCTCCACTGACTCAGCAAGCCAGAACTTGGTCACATGTCCCTACCTAACCAGGGGTCTAGCTATGTCTCTGTTAAAAAAAAAAAAAAAGAAACGAGACCTGTTTGATGAACACACCCACATTTCCACTTCCCAGTGGAAAACCGGCCCAGTGTTAAAGAAGAGCTGGCTGTGGATGAGTTATTGAAAATGGCAGACAAACATCTGGGTATCTGTGTTTTTGGAAAACTATATACTACTCATACAAAGGCACTACTTTACAAATTGTGAAGTTAACTGCACAACAGATTAGTCAATACAGATGGCGCTCGACTGCCTCTGATTTAATCAAAAAGCAAGAGTTGAAGCAATTTGAAAACACAAACTCAATACCAAAAATAAACTGATAAAACATCTTCTGATAACTACAAGATGCCAAGTGCACGCTCATGTACCTGCGTGGTAGGGGTTCTACATCATGCCAAGTGTTGGACCAGACGTATTGGAACCGGCATCTATGGAAACACAGCACCAGTACGTACACACTAATTCATTTTCCTTGGGGTCCACAGCTAAACTGTTTTTCTTAACCAGCTGCACTGAAGTTGGGATATGACTGAGCTCTGGCCAATGGGACAGACGTGGAAGGACTGTGCCCCACTGCCAGCCGGCAGATAAAGGTGGGCTCCTCCGCTCTTTCCCTGCTGCACGCGCTGAGGAAGGAGCCTGGCCCTGAATAACTGTGCTGCACAAAGCGCCCACTCTCTCGTCCCCATCTCTCCATAAATTACTTTGTGACAAATGAACAATAAACGTCCACTGCAATAAGCCACTGAGATCTGGGGTTGCTTATTACAGGGGATTTGACCTATCCTGATCGTTAATATGGGGTTCTTAATAAACTCCAGAAATGTGCTATTTTAGGGCATGAAAATGAAAATTTAGTAGTTCTCAGAACTCACTTGGGTTTTTAATAATGTTTAGCTCTACATAAAAATGCACACATTTGCCTGTATGGATCTGTTTGCAGTCTATCAGAAAGACCTTCGCAGCCCACAACACCGAGCTGGAAGCAGGTGGAATAAGGGAAAAAAAAGCATTTTTGGAAAATCGACCTACGCCACTGTGTTCATTAATCAAAATGTTTTCCTAACACCTACTACCTACCAGCATCACGCTGGAGGTTAAGGGCCGAAGGCTGAATGAAATGGAGGCGCTGCCCTTGAGCTGCGCACGGAGGGAGCAGAGGGACTGGTCTATCGGTGAACAATGGGATGCCACAGAAAGGAAGACGCATGTGAGAGAAGGCTGTCGCGCAGGAAGAGCCGCCTCCCCTACAGAGCAGGAAAGGCTCCACAGTGCAGGGGCCTGGACGAGGAAAGACGCTGAGAGTCGGCAGTGCTGGGAGAGGCGTTTCAGGGTCCTGTTCTCTGCTGAAGCAGCCCGACCAAGAGCCTAACTCATTTCCTCTCCAGTGTGATGCAAGACTATAGGACCTGGTCCAAGAAAAGAAGGAAAATGCGGCCTTTTTGGGATCTACAAGGTGATTTCTTCAGGTGGACTTTACTGACACTAAGAAATCAAAACTCTAACTTTTAAGAAAGTTTTCCTTAGTACGAAAATTTCCTGGCATAAAGCACATTCTCCAGTTGAATCATGCGCATTACTCAGAGGGTAATAATTCGGTTCGCATACACTGCACTCACAGGTGACAGGTTCACTCACCAGAACGAAACTCGTCCACAGCTACATGTACTTCCTTAACTCTGTCGACCATTCTCACAAACGTGGGGCACGAGACCAGGAAACTCTGTAACTACTTCTTTAGCGCTACTGGAAAAAAATAATTCACAGGCCGTGTCCTAGTGATGAGAGTCTCCAGCCTCCAAAAGTGCATTTGGTTCAGATGCTGGTGTTAGAAACTGAAAGCTCCCAACCAACGGAAGGGTGCTACGGGAGGAAAGAGAACGTGCTGTTATGGAAAGACCAAACTGACTCCACTGCATCCTCCCGAGTGCCAGGCAAGATAAATGTGACCTGCACTCTCCCCACTAGCTTAGTCAGAGTCAAGCATTTTTAGATACACTGTCATGAAAGCCAGCCTTTACTGCAAATGTTTTCAATTTACCACAGAGATGGTTTGTGATACAAAAAGGAAGAGTGACTTCCCGGGAGTCTACAAATGTTTCTGTCCTCATCTCTGGCATCTCATAGAATATGAAGAGGAAAGAACATGGGAAAAAAAAATCTTAAAAATGAAAATCCATTGTGTTTTACATATTTGCAATCATTTTATATATATCACAATACAGCTCTAATTTTGATAGAAAAGGCATTAATATTGAAGTACCCAAAAGAAAACCCAAATCTGGCAAAATGCCACACTTACTTTTAAAATGTGTGGCTGCCCAAGTAAATAGTCCAAGTATAGAACAATCAAAGGTTTGAGGATACCTATTTTTCCACATGCTGCCATATTTTAAAACATTATTTTCCTACCATTTCCCATTTTTCTTGCATTTCTTGACTCTGAAATTATATGTTACCAATCTCCAAGTTATCTGTTATTTTATAATATCTTCTTCAACAAAAGTTCATTAAGGAGGGAAAAAAGCAAATGAATTTCTATTTACCCTGTAATTTAGGACGATGCAATATGTGAGGTACACTATATAAAAATAAAATATTTGAGAAGCATATCAAAACTATGGTTCTTTTAATAAAATATTAATGCACATGATAAAAATGTATTGTTTTGCATATAATCTATAAAGAAACTGACCAATACTTTCTAAAGCTACAGCAAATACTCATTTTTAATAAAGAAACAAAGAAATACACACTTGCCTTTGAAAGGTTTAAATGCATGTTTTATGTGTCATTAGAAGTTTAGAGTTGAGCGAGCACAGCCTAGATGGGTGAGTGTTAATCCTGTATTTTCTGTTTACAATGGGACAAAACACTATTTTTGAATAAAATACGGTAAGACAGTATAAAAAAAATAACAGCAGCCACTGTTTTGGGTTTCCTATTTGGGGCCTGGCTTTGTACATGAACTTTATTTATCGTTTTTGTCACCCAATCCTACCAAGTAAGTATTATTTCCCTTGTTCAAAGATAGAGATGCTGAGTTTTCCAGAGGTCACAGCGCCATTAGGCCAGAATTCCAGTGAGGTCTGTACACTATACATTACAGAAAAAACTGGTACATGGCAAACGTTCTACTATGCTTTTCTATGATAACTGCTTAATTCTAATAAATTTCATCTTACTCTTTGCTTAAGGTTTCCTTAATTGACTATTCCATCATTCATTTCTGTAAAACTCACAATCTGAAATGCACAGAGTTCCAACTTGTACTAAGGAATAAGAAAAATATCATTACATATATAACTGAGAACTCAGATTTCAAAAATGTCATCTTTATCAAAACAGTGGTTATTTTCTATGACTATAAATCATCAATATAGTCTTTGATGTATTTTAGCGCCACAAGGGTCACAGAATTCCGATAAACATTCACAAATAAAACTACTTCTAAAGAGCATTTGAAAACACAACACACCGCCTAACTTTCTGGCTTGAATTAACACCACTGGTGATTCGCTCTCAACGTGTCTCATCCAAAGCTATGTTGTTTTCCCCATAAGTTTCAGTGAGTTTCCAGCTACGTAAGATAAAAAGTTCAAGTGCAAAGACATGCAACATCACTGGCTCCATAATTAATTATAAAAATATTTTCCCAAGAAAATAAGATATTCAAGTATTTAAGGAATATTTGATACTTTCAAATATGGTATTTTCGAATTCGTACAACTTCCCCCCACGTTAGCTTACCTTGAAGCTGGCATTGTATTTGAAGCCCTGAATTTTGTTGTAAACGATTAGTTGACTCATAATTAAATAGTCCTGACGATTTTCACTAAACGCACTAGGCGATTTCAAGTCACAAGGGCTATCGGATGCCCCATTGTTGTTTATCGATCTTCTGCTATCTTTTTTCCAGTCACTCTTTCAAACAGACTCACTCTCCTTTTCTCTCTTTTATTTTCTTTTCTTACTTCAACTGATTTTGAAAATAAATTCATGCTGCTGTCCCATGATTCACTGCTTTTTCAAATGGATTTTTCTTCCTTGGCAGTGTTGCAAATTTTTGGGGTAATGAAGCAGTCACATTTGTAAATGGGTCATTTTGTCTTCCGAAAGTTGATTCACCTTCATCACGCTGCTGTCAGGTTGGTTCATTTTAGAAGTATCAAAGCTTAATGTTTTCTGTGTGGAGATTGAACTTCCTGCAAACATTTTGAAGTTGGTAATAATCAGTGACACATTACATCACACTATGTGACACATTCTGTGTGCACACTGCTGCTTTTAGAAATGAGAGCAATTAGCTATTTAAGATTTAACCTTTAAATAATCAAAGAAAACTAAATGCCGAGGTATAGCAGCTGAAGTATGTAGGCTAATAACAATTAGTGTATTTATTGTGAGACAATCAGTAATTTTTAGCTCAGAAAAAATGTCAAAACTAGAGGGTCTGCTTGGGCCTAACAGTGTTATAAATTCTCAAGTTTTTTTTTCCTCATTAGAATTAAATCTACTTTCTTACTTCTGAACGTAAAAGTTTTTTTCTTTAGGAATTAAATCTACTTTCTAAATTAGATGGAATTTTTTTTTTCAATTAGCTGCAGAGTTTTTTCGAGACAATAAAAATCAGTAGTAAGAAGCCAGGCCATGAAAAGTGACTGGGACTCATTTTTATTACCAGCTAGTAATGTAAATACAATACAGAATGCAGACGCGCTCTGCCCTTAATAAGCTTATTGATTTTGAGTATAGTAGGTATCGATAAATATTTGATCACTAAACTTAGAACATACTACCAGGAATCTAATTTTTCTTTTCTAACTTGAGAAGTTAAACTTTAAAAATTCAAAGGGTATTTCAGGCCATTAAGGACACAATTAGAAAGAATGTGTCACTTACCACTTTCCGGAACCGTTCCAAAGGACTCTAGCTGGCGACCGAGGAGACGCGTTTGCCCGATGGAGCCAGACTTCAGTTTCTCGGAAGATACATGGGCCCCAGTTAAATCAGACATCGAATGCGCTGAAGAGAGTCGCTGAGGACCCAACAAGAAAGGCTTTTTTGGTTTGGATTTCATCGATATTTCACTACTTGAAAATTCAGAACTGACATCAGGCATGTGAGAATTTGGAATGATTGCAGATGATGTATCCGAAAACGTCCCATCATTTTTTCTACCTTTCATCTTATCTTTTAATTTTGCAAAAGGAGATCTTGTTTTGTCCTTCATTGATAAGTCAAACATACTTGCTGTCATATTGTTCCTCATGAATTGAATGTTGACCTTTATCTCACCCCTGTTTTTGGCTCTTTTTCCTTGTTTGGATTCTAATCTAAACCACCTTAAAGAGAAGGAAAAACTGGGTTGTAACATGTAACGAACGAAGAGAGGATATCAAGCTTTGTTATGTACAAATAGCTTTTCAGGTAAAACTACCATACATCAAAGCAATCTTAAGCAATAGATGGGAATCTGTCAGCCAGAACACTTCTGCTTTTTCTCATTAATTTTAAAAAATTCATCACTGTCTCTTGGACATGACAAACAAACAAAAAAACCCAGGTCTTTACTAAGTTTGAAAAAGTTTTTAGATAACCTTTTCTTTCGTGATTTGAAAATCATTCATCATCGAAAATTTTTACCGATGAGAGCTACTAATTACATTTCCATCTGGGATAAGTGCTGCGATGGCCTGAAAACATTTTTTAAAGTTAAAAGACACTGACGTTACAGACTCTGAAAGAATCCATCGATATGAACTATTTTTCAGCACTATAAAATGATAATCACCACATTTTAAATAAAATATTTAGCCACTATCCCCAAGTATTTCTGTAAAAATTATTAAAAGAACTTTGTTAATATTGGAGACCACGATATATAGTTTGCTAATCATTAAAATTTCATATAATTTAGGTTAATGTAAAATGGGTCAAAGCCTTTTCCTGTATAAAAATGCAAAATGAATAAAATGCACAAAGTTACAATAGTAATAAATCTTATAAAGAGTTTTTGAAGGCAAAAAGAAAGCTTAACTGCTTCCTGTTAGAATCTGCTTCATTTACTATCGATACTGTGACAATACGGAATAAAAATTATTTTAATTGGAGCCAAATCTTACACTTTTATTCACTTCATGAATGTACAACGCTGCCCATTGTTAAATGATGTATAAGAAGCAAAGTTTACTTTGCTTTTGTTTACAGCATTTTTATCCATGAGAAAGTCTCCAGTTGTGTCACAAGTGGTCATTCTACATGGCAAACAGCCAAAAAACTGCAAAATCAAGCCTAGAGGAGTTTCTACAATGTTTTCACATTACTTAACAATGAAGCATAATATCCATTCCTGCAGACAGGTTATTATTTAAATACAGCTCTAATCAGTGTAACATATTTTCTTAGCTACAAAGGAACTCTGATCTAATTTTACATTAGCTCTTTCTTTCATTGTTACCAACAGGATATGCCAGAAGGCGGCACATTTACTATACATCACGTGGAAGACCCGTTCACTGGTCTTTCCAGACAGGAGAAAAGTGGCAATGTAACACATATACCAGCTACATCTTAGCAAGTAACAGCCAAGAGAATTCCTTTCTTGATTCATTTGGAGCAATCTGATCAATTAAGATCTATATGCGTCAAAACGAGCTATTAAAAAATATATATATCTTATAATAGAAAGCATTAACCTGAGACCCTAAACTTAGAAAACTCCTAATCTTAGGCAAACGGTGAAATTCTGAAAGCATGGGGACTAGAAATGATGGCAATAAACTGTGGACATCAGAACCCTGAACAACCAAAAATTGAGCACTTGAAAAGTCTGAAAATGAAACAAGGTTATATACCCAGTTATTAACTTACAGTTTCAGAAGATAGAAAAGTTTTCGATGAGGGAGAAATACTTCTAATAGATGGTACTTCAGAAATACTCTGTAACATCTCAAGCTTTACAGAAAATAGATACTTTTTTTTAAGAAATGTACCAAAAACAAAACACCCAGGCATGCAGGATTTCCATGTGTATAGCAAATCAAAGTAAATCCAAAAAAATAATCCAATAAATGAGGTGAGGGTAATTAAAATTCATAGATTTTTAGAAAAAAAAGACCAAATAAATCATCTACTTTAACATCCGTATTTCAAAAATGAGGAAATTCAGGCACAGAGAATAAGTAACCTCCCAATGTTAAAGTCAGTAAAGAAAATACCCAAAGTTGTTGAACAACATCTGCGTGCAAACAGAAGTTCTTTCATATCTGATGAACCACATATGTTAAAGATTAAATGCATAGCTGGTAATACATGACACTGTATTTAATCAGGGACATGACAGCCAAAGAGGAAGTCAACGTAGGTTTTCTCCTGTTAGAGTGTAAGCTCTATGAAGGCAGTTTGCCTTATACTAAATAAATGTTACTGAATTATTATTTCTAAAACTTATTACTTCTAAAAGAACCAAGCAATGTGTGTGTGTGTTGCATTTTGTTTTTCAGTAGGGAACACTGAAGACACTGAACACTGAACACTGAAGTCAGTGTTTGAACACAATCTGTAAATACAGTATTTTTCATCCTCCTCCCACAAAAAAAAAAAAAAACCTGCAAAAATCAACAAATAAACTAATTTAAAATATAGGCATGACAAACAACTTTAACTGCTTTGTTTTGAAAGTGATATAACAGGGAAGTCTTAATGAGACCTTCAAAAGTCATCCCAGAGATAAAACTTGTTTTCCTAAGCTTCATAAAGATAAAATAAAGACACAGCATTTGGGGCTTAGTGGATTAATGCTAATTTTTTTCACCTCTTGAGTGCGGGATTTAAACTGTAAATGGCCTCTGTTCAATTTTTAGTGGGCATAAGTCCATGTTCAAAAACCACCACACATGTGGGAACTATTCACAAGCAATTGGTGCTGTGTGGTCAGAAACAGGACAAGATTGGCAGTAAGGGTGCCAGAGGCCAGGACGCAGGTGCACTGCAGAGACGCACACGAAAGTCCTAAAATCTGTGTGTTTGAGTCATACTTAACTCTAGGGACTCTGAGTGTTATTACTTTTCATGAGTATAAGAAAAAAAAATCAACATCACCCACTTCTGTTGTAAAAAAAAAAAAAATCAATACATATTACATATCAGCATGAACAATTTTACCGTTCTATTATTAAATGTATTATTCCCTTAAATCTCGTGCCAGAACCAACCCAGGGCACCCATTAAAATGGGAGATACAGAACTTCTCTTTCCTTGCCCCAAAGTGCTCAGGCTCAGAAACCTTTCCCCTTCTCCCCAAAATAATAATAATAATAAAAAGGCATTTAATTTCAAGGTATAAAAATAAGTAAAATAATAGTTTGAGCTGTCACACTTCTTTGCCTAACATGACACAACTGGAAGACAAGCTGTAAATACTTGTCTTCAGTGTCAAGAGTAAAAAGTGTCACACCTAGCAGTTTCAGGGGACTTCTAAATCAGCTGGTAACCTTCATCACTCATATGGGTTTTCTAAAAAGCACTTGGGAATAGGCTGACAAGGTTCGGCAATGTGTAGAATATTAAATATCTTTCTTGCAATACACCAATGGCTCAAGTCTGTCTCTCACTATGCCACATGTACAGCTGTGCTGGAAAAGGAAACTATTAAATATATTAAAAAACTAGAAATATTACCAATAAATATATCTCATCAAATATGTGGTCCCCATTTAGCCACAAAGAAAGAAAATGTTCGGGATTTAATAACAAATGAAAATCACTCTGAATGCAATAACATCACAAGCCCTGTTGATAACATTTTAAAGCATTCCCCCCCACCACACCCCCGCTGCCAAAAGTTCTAACCAATTTCATATAGTAGCCAATAGAGAATTTCTATAGGGAGACTACAATATTAGCATATTGTTTACAGCCAAGTGTACTGTAATTGTGATGCTGCTAAAGATAAGGAGTAAAGCAAGAAGAATCTCTGAAAGCAGCATATTTCATCCTCAGAATCTTTGGGTTCGTAGGTGCGCCTACTTTTACTTGGCAAATTTACATTTCAGAGAAGGCCTGTAACACATCATTCATTAACATTTAAAGTACTATAAACGTGATATGAAATATGAAGTTACAATATACTTAAGTTCATGTTCAAACATGCTGAATATTACATAGTGACATCCAAAATTGGTAATCTGAAACAAGTTATTTGAAAATTATCCATTTTTTCTATTTAAATTTGATGAACTCAGAGGAAAATGAATGACATTTTGTAGGTATCAGTTTTATTAAAATCATTGATAGTCAACTCTAAATTTTTAAAAACCTTTCTGTCCTTTTTCCTAAAATATTTTCATCTCTTTAACTAGTCTAAATATTTACCATTGTTCATCTTGCATTCCTAACATTTATCTCTCTACACTTTTACCCTACACATGTTAACAATTATGTAAAGACCTGATTCAAACTTTTTAAAAAATAAAAATAAAAATTCTAATCAAGAGAAGCTTGCAGGAAGATATGTATAAAAAACAAGGGATGGTTGTTTTAAAATATAAGAAATTAACATAAACTTCAAGAAAGTTATAAAAAAGTTTCTAAAAGGGTAAATAAATTTCAGTTATGGCTGAAAGAAACGCCAAAGCTATTCTGCAAATCTGAATTCCTCTTATAAATCAACTTATATTTTTCTCTCATTAATTCCATTTATAATTCAATAATAATGTTCTCTCAGACTAAAAAGATTGTAAATTTAAGTTAGGGGTGAGTATACCAATCTCTGAAAACATATTATTCTGCAATTTAAAACATAATATCTTAGTGTTAACTGATATTATGGTTTTTTAAATTAGAATATATGCAGCTGAAGTTTGAAAGTCATATTAAAAAGGTCATGTTTTCATTGAAGATGTCATTAAATCATTTCATCACAAGAATTTAATCATTGTTTCCAAACTAACAGTATCTAATACATCTAAACACATTGGCTTTGCACAACTAAATCTGGAGTAATACACCAGCTCCAACATATTGTAAAATCAAGAGCAATGTTAGTATGATCAAGGTTTAGAATGTTTGTACATACTTTTAAAACTTTTTTTCTTTGAACAGCTTTAGACTCCACCAAGATGTACTGACCCTGAAAAATGGATGGACTCAACTAAAGGCCAACTGTTTATAATGTTGAAATGAAATACTGCGTTCTAAACTTGATAATTTATCTTTTGACAGCTTCAGAATTATATGTATATATAAATAAACATTATATGGGCAGATTTAGTTTTCTGCTATTCCATTTCCTGGAAAATTGTAAGATTTAAAGATTGTAACAATTTACATCCACGTTGTTTTGGCTGGTCAACTCGACCCAGACTTGTTATTAGTGAAACAATGTTAACGTTTAAAACCTAGTTCAAAGTATTCAATTATTTAAGATGATTACCTCAAACAAATGCCAGAGTAAGGGATTACTGATGACTCCATTTACGAAATGTTTCTTCACAAGAGCTATTTTTACTTGAGATTCATGCAAATATGGCGCTTAAAACTGGGTCATATTTCAGTCCAAAAACCAACGCCCCAGGTATACAAATAATTTCCAAGAACAGAAAATCCATAAGATATAAACTCCACCAAATTCAAAATAAATTACACGACTTACTCTGTTTTCCTTCTTTGTTTGTCCTCAAAGATGTCATTGAGATTGATTGCCACCTGCCCTAAAAACTTATCCAGACCCACCAGGGACCTGTGCATAACTATGAGGAAAAGAATGTATTTCTCTGGATTCCCCTGCATTAGCAATCCAGGGAGCTCAAAGGAGGCCTCTTCCTTCCAGACTGGCTCAAGGGTTTTCTCAGCTACGGAGGTGGAGTACTTTTCCTTACCCAGCTGAATTATAGTGTATGTGTCATTGGTGCCACTTTTGCCTTTTGGCTTAAGATCTTTGGCTTGGAGCACTGTGACCTGCACGTGGGTTGGAAACCACTTTTGGGCTTGCTCGGACAGCATCATTCTGTCCTTTCTCTGCACCGAGCTCCCAAACACAGGCAAGTGCCCCTCCCGGAGGGAGCGCCTAATGCTTAATCACTGCATCCTAAGGACACTTAACGGGAGACGGACAAAGTCACAACTGTCCAACTTCCCTAGGGCTAATGTTAAACAGCTGCACTGGGCAGCCCGGGGGCACGCTGCTCTGGGGAGGTCCCCTGTCCTCGCGAGACACCTGGGGCTCACCATCACCTGGCCGCGCCGTCCGGCCCCCGCGTCGGCACCTTCACCCTCCGCTCGCCCGGGGGACAAGCCCTCGGCGACGCGGGCGGCTACCCGGCCCACGGGTAGGAGAGGCCTGGCCGCCGCGCCGCGGGCGGAGGGCTGCGGGGGTGGGGGCGCCCTCCGCCCTGCAGACTAGAGCTCGCCAGCCCCAAACACAGCCTCCGGCCCCCGCCCGCCTCCTCGGGGCCCTGCCGCCTTCTTCTTCTCCTGAGCGCCCCCCGCCCTCCCCGCGCTGGCCCGCGGGCCCGGCTCCTCCTCCGACCCCGATAATACGAACCGCCGCCGGCTCGCGCGGCCTCGCGCCCGGTCCCTCCGCCTCCCCTCGCCTCGGCTCCTCCTCTCGGGTGGGGACGGGTCGCCCGGGGGCGGGGGGGATGCGGGGCAGGGGACGCTGCTGCCCGGCGTGTGCGGGCCGCGGGCTGCGGGGCGGCGGGCACGGGGCTCGGGCCCGCGGGGCCGGCGGATCCTAACGCCGTGCGGGCGGCGGCGCCGGCACTTCCGGGTTGCCCTTCTCCATGTTGATCTCGGGAACGCGCGGGGCGGGGCCGGGCGGGGCCGCGGGGTCAGGGGTCAGCACCTCCCTGGTTGCCGTGGCGACCGGGGGCGCGCGACGCGAGCTCCCAGTCCTGGGCTGGGCGCTTGGGTGGGTTTGCGCTGGCGGCTCGGGCCTGGCCGAGCGCTGGACTCTGAGGACGTGGAGGCCTACACCTGCCGGCAGGGGCGGGGAGTCTGGGGGGGAGCGGGGATCCCCTTGTGAGAGGTGGCAGTCAAAGCCCGGGCCTGCCGGGTCTACGAAGAAACCCAATTTCAGTCTTTGAAAGCTGTTTTTGATGTACTCTGGATGTCTAGTGCCTGGCGCAGAGCAGGCTTCCGATAAATAGTGATGGAGTGAATTAGCCCCCTTCACTGACCAAAAACACAGTTGTCCTCACCTCTTCTCCTTTTGAAAAAAAGAGAAGGCTGTTAATTGATTGGAATGCTCCCAACGTCCCCAAGGCAAAGGAAGAGAGGGAAGCAGATAAAAGACTCCAAAAATATACAGGGATTAATAAAGATCGCAGGAGGCACTGGGCTAGAGGCATAAGACGGGTTTCTGACCCCGTGTCTGCCACCATCAGTTTGTGTGACTTTGGTCAAGTCATTTCCCCTCCCTGAGCCGCAATTTCTTCATGAGTAAGAAAACTCTGGTCTGTGACTCATGGTGATTCTATAGACTCAAGGTCAGAAGGATCCCTTGGGGCACTGAGGTCTGGTAGACTATCCAACTTTGGGTTTGTTATAAAGCACCAACTAAAAAACAAAAGGCCTTCTTCACCAATGGCACCCACAATTGCCTTATCCACATCTAAGAGCAAGGCCTGGGGGGTCGCAGGTGCTATTGGAATGAAAAGGGCTTTGTTGAAAGAAAATGGGGCTATGTTAATGCCATGCTTTTTCCATACTAACCTGATCTAGTGGTAAAAATATGGGTGATGGCTGAGTCAGGAGCCTTGCTTAATGTCCTGGCTCTGTACTCAAAATTTAGCTCTGATGGGTACTTAGCCTCCTGACGCCAGGAATTTAAGATTCTGGGAGCCTCCATTCCCTTGTCCATAAATTAGATACTGTAGATGAAATAGCTATTGTATAGTTGGGGAGTATTATGAGAATGTACATTTCCTAGCATAGTATGGCACATAAGTCTCCTTTTGCCCCTCTGTTTCTCAATTTGAGAGACTTTTATATACTACCTTTATTGTTTTTATTTCTGTTCATGTCTTATTTTTTCAAATAAATTCTAAGTTCTTTGGACTGCCTTGTGTACCATGGATCATCACAGAGCCTAGCATGCAGTAGGCACACAATGTACTGAATGACTTAATGCCTCTTTTTTTTTATAAGACTAATTTTGAGAGTAACATAATTTTATAGATGTGCATACACTTTTCCAACTTAAAATGGCCATAAAAGTGTAAGGAATTATGTTTATTATTTTCAGGCAAGGTTTAAACGTTTCCATTTGAGGAGGACATTATGCTCTCAATGAGTGTCCCCACATTTACACGATACTAGCTGAAGCACTTTAAAAACCAAGGGTCTTTTTATTAAATATTTTTTAAACGGAGGTATGTGAAGACCCAGTATATTTGTGTCAGAAAAGCAACCATGCGTTGAAAAATGGCAGATAACATTACACATTATTTAAATTTTGTGGAAGGAAGATACCTCCTTGACTCTAAAGGATACCACCGCAAATCTCAAAGACTACCAAGGTTCCACCACATTCTTTAGGGACCCACTGACACTTGCTAGTGTGTATAGATTTCCTTTCACTAATTGGAAACTCCAATTTTTAGTGCTATTTACACACAGTGGCTGTTGTGAGTTCTGCATGAAGTAGGCACTCCAAAAAGAGACAATGGATTAATTTACCACCAAGATCTTCCATGAACCAAACTACAGGTGAATATTGAATAATCCAGAGCTAGACACTACCTAGAATGAAAAGACCTGGTTTTAGGTCACTCTGATAAAAGTTTACCATAAAATGTTTTAAAAAGAGGCAGAAATTTTCATCACCGAGAGACAATATATGAAAAGGTCATGTGTGGAAAACAACAAAATCATCATACTGTGAATATAGCATCTGGATCCCAGAGTGGGCAGTTGTCAACTTTAAAAAATATTCTTTAAGAATATTTAAAGAGTGCATTGGAGTAGTAAATGGTAGAATTTCAATCAGGATCTCCAGGGAGAAATTGTTTGATACTTGAAACAAAAACAAAATAGACATCACAAAAACAAATTTAGTTGAGAAGTTTTATAAATTGCAGTTTTCAAAAGTCTTTATGTCTCTATTAAAGATTGTGTATAAATAAACAATAGGTAATTAATTATGATAGTGAATGTGTTTCTAAAGAGCTCAAATTGTTTGGTAAGCTTTATTAATGATTATAAACTTGTTTACAAGTATCATTTCACTCATCTCTGAAATATAGCCATCTCTAGGGTGGAAGTTGGCAGAGGTAGTTCACAGCAACGTAAAAACATACACTAACACAATTCAGAAAATACTCTAAAGCAAGAGCTGAGCAACTGGAATTTCTAACATCTTTTCCTGTAGTACCTAAATTTCTTTTGAGTTTCCCCAAAACTTGGCTAGAGCCAAAATGGTTTAGTTTTACTATCTGGCAAGATCAGGAGTTATGGAGTTAATGGCTTGTAAGCAAGAAAAAACAATAGCATGTTTTTTGCCCTGGGGAAGCAAATAAAGAAACAAAAAAAATATGAGCTAAATAGAATTCAGGATTTTATTATAAAAGTGAAGTGATTCCCTATAAAGAAAGCATTTTCTTCTTTTTTGATTATCCATATTAAGAGAGTGAGAACATGTCAATTGGGTCAAATATATGGTTGGCTCATAGCGAAAAAAATGGCAATTACATAAGATCTGGGATCAAAGTGGTTCTGCAAAAATGTTTATTATCATACAGTTTTAAAAATTCTTACTAATTTTAAGATGTACTTGGACAGCAATTTATAAAGAGAAGAAGGATTGCATTCATAAAGATGGCATACCAGAATTGAAGACAGTCACTTTTTAAAAATTCTAAGACTAATGATATATCCAGAAATGTTTGGTATAATTCTAAATTCAAGAGCTTGAAAGAAATAATACATCTTAAAGAGAAAATGCTGAAATTTCTATTTTTAATCTGTTACAATGCCTGATGCAATGAATAAGAATGATTTGACCTCAAGGTAAAAATAGTCAATATTTATTCTCCAGTAGCGTAGAATTTCACCGATGAAAATATTTACTAAGTGCTGCACCTTTCAGTAAAGCCCCATAAGGAGACTTACTCCTAGCATAGTGAAAGAATTTTTCCTTTTGGGCATCTGTATCTCTAAAATCGCCACTTGCAAATCTATTGTAGGACAATTATAAAGCTCTTATAGTGTTTAAATAACCCTGGGTCAAGAGTATTAATGCTCCCATATACAATATGCAACGAATATTATTTTCCAATTGGAGGTTTCAAAGTACCATTACAATCTTCATACTTCAGATACACACACACGCTTTATTATAGTACAACTCAAATATATATAAAATTTATACACATATACGTATGGCAAAACTTCAGAGTTATGTTGGAGATACGTATATAGATAATCTCCACATAACCAAGTAAAAAGTAAAAACCTATTTACAAATGCATTTGAAATTATAATTGCAAAAAGAGTGTTTGGGGGTTTTGGTGATTGTTTTGTTTTCATCACTGGACTGATCAGTTTGTCTTTGGGATGGGCAGTGTGTGGACACAGCTTGTAATGCATGTGCAGTGTGGTGCATAGTGCTATAAAGAGCTTCAGTTGGCAGCCTGGGACTTAATCCCAAGTCTGCCATTACTAGCCACACATCTTTAGGGAAGTAATTTTCCTTCTTTGGACCTCTGTTTCTTCATCTGTATAATAAGAATCTATCATAGGAACCACGAAAGCATTCTCTAACATTTAATAATTCTAAGTAGTATATCCACAACACAAAGAAGCAAACTTGAATTTTAATTACCTAAGTGAATTTTGTCAGTATATTAAAGCAGATTCTTTTTTTTTATGTAACTTGTCAATGAAGCCCCCTCTAATTCAGAAATAAAAATCCTCAAGAGGTCCTGAAAGCTCTTTTTTCCCAAATGAAAATGATCATCACAGAAAGGAAGTAAATATATCTTCTATTAATGGACCCTTTTATTAATAGGAAATTGACACTAACAGCTCAAGATTAGGAAGAAATTACAAATAAGTGCAAGTGATTTTGAAAAACCTTAAACTTTTCACTTGTAGTAATAAGCATAACTGCTATTCATGTTATCTGTAGATTTTTCAGTCTATGAAGCTGCATTCCAGAGGGTAAGAATTTATGGAGCAGAATACATTTTGCACACAATAATATTTTGGGTGAATGTCTTTTATTCTTTCCCCTCAACGAAATCAATGCATGTTGATACATAGAACGTGAATTGATTCACTTTAACTGTTATATAGAATTGGGTCAGATGAATAAGCCCCATTCGATCTTTACTCTTTCCAAAGGATGTTTAAGTTGTTTCCAGTTGTTCACTATCATAGCAGTTCTTCACATATGTCTCCTATGCACACATGCAGAGAAATTTATTTTTGTGATCATGCCTCTTTTTGATAACTGACAGTGAATTTATTAGGAGTTGGTGTAGAAAGCCCATGGACCTGAGCATCAGAAAACCTGATTGCTAATCCTGCTTCTGCAACAAAGCAGTTGTGGGTCTGGCAAGTCATAATTTTTTTGTGTCCCTGAAGCCCCTTCCACCTCCAGAATTCTCAAAGTCCTTCACAAATATGTATATATAGTATATATTGTGTATAATATATATTCTATATTAATATATAACATAACATACTATACAATAATATTTTATAAATATTATATCTATGAATATAATGTATTATATATTATGTAATATCTAATAACATATTAATTTATGTAGATATGATTTGTTCACATAATACAGTAAATTTACATATATAATTACTGAAAAGCAGGGATTATTGTTATTGAAGAAAGGTTTTGTGAATACTTAGGTATTTATCTTCATGTTTCAATTGTCTCATCATCATGAGTCTTTCTGAAATCTTCCAGAACATTACTACTTGTATGGATTTATGTGGAGGTTAACAAGGACTGGATAATTTTAATTATTGCTGAAAGAAATGTTTCTCAGGGTTACATAAATTTATCATCCTTGTACTGTGTAAACATCTGTTAATATTTTTCATATTCAGTTAAAATCCAAGATGGAGGATTTCTTAAACAAATAATAATGGATTCAAATTATAATATTTCTGGAACTAATGTATATAATCATTTGGAGAGCATTAAACGGTTGGCAGCTGGCAAAAATATTTTTTTGTAGTGTTCTTTCCCCCTACATAAGTTCTAGTGCTCTCTCCCTTTCTACTTATTTAATCAATGCTAAACAAAGTAAAGGACTTTAAAAGTATTCGTTATATTTTGTGTTTGATATAAAGCCCAGGGGTGGGGGGTGGGGAATGGCATTTTGAGGGGTAGATCCAACTCTTCTTGTTCCAAGGTCAGATTTTAAGCCATTTCTGCTAAGCAGTTTCAACTAGCCTGAACACTGTTTTAGTCTATCTGAATATCTGATAATAAAAATATGTTTGGCTTAGAACTGGGTGCTTTTCTTTTACATGGTCTGGATTAGATCACCTTCAGAGCACTTATAGGTTATGATATAGGGTAGGACTGTTGTGAGTCTGTATTATAATCATTTTGTAGTTATTGGAATAACCACTGATGATCTACATAGCCAAAATTAATTATAGAGCTTGGCTTGGCAACGTAGACCTAAGAGAAATACTCACATCCAGGAAGCAGTATTGTAGAAGGAGCATTGAACTGAGAGAATTCATGTGGCTCAACCAACTAATAGCATATATAACCTTGAACAACTTAAATTCTTCTATAGTAAAACAGCAGCTTCTAAATTTCTTCTCTCTCTGAACTTGAATCTCAGATGATCCAGGATCCTTCCTAATAGACTCATACCAATAAGCAACCGTGTTTTATGGAGGTTGTTTATCAGGCTTATACAGGAGAAGAAGTTATGGATTGTGTAATTTGTACCTATAACTGGGCTCTCGTAACCTGAGGTCTTAAGAAAATTAAGGAAGTTTTTCAAAAACTTCTGTCCAAAGTGTGAAGTGCATTGCATGAATTTCTCAATTAAAGTTTCTCCTCAATCACCTTCATAATTTCCTTTTCTATATACCCCGTGACATTGGAAAGGAATGGAGCAAACTAGCTTTGTAAACATGAAGTCCGGTTTATTAGCACCTCAGGAATCAAGGACTTGCAACATTTTCTAAAACAAGATTTTCTACAAAGTGTCTCAGATAGAGAAACTCACTGGACTGCCCACTGAGTGCCTATCACAGGATGGGTTTTGTCCCTTGGGGACTAATTGCCTGTGTGACCTTTGGCAAATTATGTAAACTCTAACTTTAGGCCTGTGAAATGGGTTGTTGGGAGGAATAAATGAGGGGTCAGGCAAAGGTGGGGAGGGCCCAGCACATAGAAGAAAGTCCTCAAAGGTTATTTGTTGCTCTCAGGTTGATGGTGCAATTCCACTTCTCTCTGCAGCTGTTTTTCTCATATCTGAAGGCAAAGGCTGGACAACATGGTCGTTCTGGGCTGTTCTTCGGCAAGTAATTAAAGATCTGGGTCTGCAGTGGATGCCTCTCTGGCCCAGCAGGTGAGAGCCAGCAGACTGAGACCCTGAATTATTTTTGTTTCAAGCCAAACCCAACATGATTAGATGCTTTCCCTAAACAAAAATGAAAATGAAAATATCTCCTTAATATTATTTCAATCCTTCCTTCAAAATTTAATAATGACTTTTTAAAGTATCGATTTAACAATGTCATAAGCATTCATCGGCTTCCTGAGTTGCAGAATAATAATGAGAACTCCCTAAATTATAAACTATCTTTACAAGTAACTGAATTAGAAACAAGTAAATAGGCCATCTACCAGACAATATTTTAACATACTAGAGTTCCACTTGGAAGAGAATTGTGATAAATTTAAAAACAGAAATATGACACCCCTTGGTACATAGCAACATCAACATTTCATGACTAATCACGGTTTTCTAACTCCCATGTACCACTCTAATTTTAAACATATTATCTCCATTTTAAATATGATTATACAATAGTTAACGTTTTCTGATTGCTCACCTTATGCTAATTTCTTTAACATCATAATTTCACTTAGTCTGAAAGAGATAAAGCTATAGCCAACACAAACATTGTCACAGTTTTTTTTTTCCTATCCCATCACAAAGCATGAAAGAAAATTGTGTGGTGGACTCTCCTCTTTAGATATTGCTCACATCAGGTTGAGGCAGGAAACCTGGAAACCAAATCCTTCATATCCTTTGAACAACTCTCATACTTCAATTGGCTTTAAGCATTATCATCGCATCCTTGACACAATCCCAGAGCCTTACACTGCTTTAGTAAAAGTGCAGAGACAAGCAAAGGACAATTGATCTGTTTGGCAACTCATGACACACTCAGTGAAACAGCACCCTGAGCTGTTTGGCATCCACGAACTGCAGAGATTCAAATGTATTAATGAATCCTATATTGGGGGGGGGGGGAGTCACCTCCGACATCACTGGAGTCTTCTGCTTTCATAACCGAAGGACAACATGCTAATTGTCTCTTGTGCAACATCTTCAGTTTTCATTCAGGAGACCAAGCCTCACACACCACCTCAACCTACCAACTGTGTTTATTAGAAATTTACTGGAGAGTAAAACACAATGTATGCAAAGGCATTCTGTAAACTGTAAAGAATTTTACAAATATGAAAGTTTATCATGGTTTTTAGGCTTGCATCTTTTAAACATGTATCTCTTAGCATTACTAATCTTTCCTCTAGCATCAATGGTTGCTTAAAATGGTGACTTGAACAGGTTTAAAAGCAAGAAAATTCTAGTTTATCATCAGTCAAACTATATGTTAAGTCCAATTCAGTTTGAGAAAATGATGAACATGTAAAAGATAAATAAGAACCTGATAAATAAGTAGATATATATCTGTGATGGGTCAAAACTGATTGACCATTGCAGAATAGTCAATACCTATTAAGACAGACTATGTCTAAGTTTATTGTGGAATGAAAAACCCAGTGCCTTCTTGGAAAAACGTGCCTTAGGAAGCCATGTGGTTATGATTTATATGTTTCTTGTTCCTAGTAATGCCCAGTACCTTTATAACCTTCCTCCTAGTTTCAGGCAGGAACCAGGAGAGCCAGACTGACTGTCCAACATCTATTCTTAGCTTCGCCATTTTCAAGACAGACAGGGAAAGAGGTAACAAAAACCAAAGTTTATGCAATGAAGAAAGAATTTTGGAAGAATGCAATTGTTGAAAGAGCTAGACTTGACAAAGATTTCACTGGCCAGGGAAAAGGAAAAAAACAAAAGGAGATTGGTGGAGAAGATCAATCTTGTTGAATATTTTTGAATGTCTCCTTGCCCCTTTGTTGAGCATGGAAATTGGGCAAATTGTCCACAGAGCCTCCAGCTCGAGTTGGGCATCCAAAAGCAGTTATCACTTCTACCTTGTTTCCTAAGAGGGACCTTGAAAGTAAGCAAGGACCTAGAGCTCTCCAGTGCCATGCGCCACATGCTGGCTTGGAGCACCAAAGTAGCAGTAGACTAGCAGGTCAGGGATACGCTAGGCAGAGAAGGTTTGAGGCAACCCCCAAGCTTTCTCTCAGACAACGTCTAAGAATTTCACCTTCTCCTGAAAGGTATGAAAATGACTCAGAAACTGGTGGTAGACCTCAATGATCCTTAGCGTTCAGACTGGGACAATTTGGTGTGCATGGATCAGGGACCAGGGACCGACCATCGCATGGTTCAAATTTCAGGGTCAAGCTTCATTTAGAAACAAAAATGCGTTTTACTTCTCAGCTTTAATGAAATAGAGTGTTCAAAATCACTAAATGTAAGCGCTTGTAACATAGATGTTCTATGATAAAAGTCCATATTACTCCAAGTATTTCTTTATATTCTATTAATGTTTATAGATGTTTTTCTTTCAGTTGCTGAACTAATAATGACTGCAAATTATAATTGCTAATATTCTCTAGAGAAGTCTTTTTAAAAACCTTCCAGCATTAATACCTATTAAAAAAAAACTGAGTTACATTTGGAATTTCCTGGATTCTTCTGTTTGTCATGCAAATATTCAGTTCTGCTCTTTTTATGATAATATGAAATAAAGTAGTTTCTCATAGTAACATTGTAAATCATTTGCTTTCTATTACATGCAGCTGGTTTTGTTACTGTAATGATTTTCTGTGAGTGCATATTGCAGAACACATAAGATGCAATGTGATATTCCTTTATTCAGAATTTATATGCAATTATTGTTTGCCCAGAAATAATGAGACAATTTGGAAATATAGTTATTTATTGTAATACATTTCTTTTTAATATGTACCCACATTGAGAGGGGGGAAAAAATCTAAATTTCTAAAAATGACGTGCCATCTCTTTTTGTTATATAGACTAGAGTTTTCATCTCACTGAAAATTCAGAATCAAAATCAGAAACAGCTGAGGTAGTTACTCGGGTGCCTTCCTTCAGCTTATTCAAAAGAATACAGGATGAACGGTAAGAATTAAGTAAACCACAAATTATTTTGGAGTGTCTGGTTTATATTATAAATAAATTTTTCACTGCTGGTTGTTTTTTCAAAAATATTGCCTGTATTTTTGATATTCATTCCTGTGATCTAATGTAAACTACGTCCTACCAGTTTAATGTATTGTTTGTTCATAATTACATTTTTTATTACACTCATATGCTATAAATATTTCTCACTCTGCTCTTTTGGATCCCCTCCAAATAGCAATAGTCTCTAAGACATGTCATGGAAAATGTTATTAAGAGAAATATCCCCCTTTCGTGTTGGCACATACTAATTTCACACCTTAAATAGAGTCTAGCCACATCAACAATGAAGTATCTCTTTTTAAGACACCGAATCAAAGAGTATTTATGAGGAAGTAACAACAAAAAAGTTAAAGCAGAGTGTCACTCCGGTATCAAAATTTTCTTCTTTATTGGTCTGGACAAGCATTTAAAATACTTGATGGTAAATTTACATCAGTTTGTCATTTGATGAAATCAAAGGAGGTTAGTTTTTGGTTTTGAAGTACAAATGTTTGTAAACCTTTCCTTATATACTTAAAAATGGTAAATGTATACAGTATCTTCATATTTCATTCTTAATTGCGAAGGCAGTATCACCAACATGATGTATTACATGTAACAGGGAACAAAGACAAGTACTAATCATTGTCCGTGGGCCACATGTTTTAGAAGTGTGTTTAATTCTCACTTCCTAGGTTCTGTTCTGTTCTTGTTTCCTCAGTGGTTCCTTTGGCTTCATAGAAGGAGTGCGAAGTTTATAAGAGGGAGCCGAATAGGGCAACACTGCACCAAGAACATTTTTTGGCAGCAGGAACTGATGGAGAAAATTATCCTCTTCGAGTGGGACATCAGCACTGCAAGGGGGGGTGTGGGGCAGCATAATGCTGACTGTTCCAAGAGAAAGCCATCCACATAGGGAACACTATACTGGCAGATACAGGGACATATAGAACCAGCCAGAGTAGAAAAGTAAGAAAGAACCTCTCCCCACCGCTGGCTAGTGACAAGACCCAAGAAAGTCCCTTCTTCTCTCTTAGGTTCAAAAGGGGTTAGGGGTCATTTCAAAGCACACATCCCCTCCCATCCCTGCCACACTACCATTGAATGAGGAGGCCAGCCTTCCTCTCCATCCCAAGTCCCTTGAGTCACATATCTGGCCTGAGGTAAGGCTGGGTGAGTACTTCGAAGAAGACGCGAGCTGAGCCCTGTAAACCAGGCCAGATAGGTTTGTGTTTCATCTCCCGAGTGGCCAGACCATTCTGAAACCTGCTGAAGATATTCTTATGGACTCTGTCGACCATTAGTATCTTTAAAAAATGACCAGGGAAACCCATTGGTCAAGGTTATTAGATCTACTTCAATAAGGGAGAACACCGCGTTCCCAGTCTCGTCGGTGCCTCAAAGTGGGGAAAATGGGATAGGGTATTAGGGCCTGGGCTGGTGATGCTGAAGGGGTGATGCAAGGCAGGAGTAGGAGTCCTTTGGGTGAGACTAAGCAGTTTGTGACGCAATAGTTTTGGGTAAGTGCAAAGCAAGGCTAAGGTCTTGGAGTGAATCTTGTCGAGCAAGTTGCTGGTCTTAATCAGTGAGCTATTTAGTTTAGTCTTATCTTTCAGAGTGACTGTTTTCTCAATCAAACAGTCAAGTTTTTTTTTCGTTTGTTTGTTTGTTTGTTTTGCTGGATCTCTATATTGTCTAATATAGGGGCAGGACTCTGTTCGTGGTCTCAGTACTGTTTATCACAGGGATAAGAAATTATAAGGGTTCAGTTCTCTAGTGAGAAAGGTAGACTTTTCCAGAACAATGTTAAAAGCAGTCATTGGACAAAACTAAAACCGTTTCACGTTTACACCCCATTTCACTGAAATTTTAAAATAAATTACACTACGTTATTCTCCTTGTTTGAAATCAGAAACTCAAAGAGGTTAAACACTTGTCCAAGATCACAAAACTAATAAGTACAGGAGTCGGAATTCAAACCTAGCTCTGTGTAGGGACCATCTGGCTAAGATATTTGCCACCCCACTCATAACCTGGATTGGAACTGCCTGACTTTAACATCTTTTCACTGTGCTGGACTGTCTCCGAGGAAGCTAGAGCTTAGCCGTTTTTCTTACTAGAGCTTCAGTACAATTATTTTTCCCTTTAGAGCTTAAAACAAGACCATGTCCTTGGCATGACACATGTTGGTAGTTAATTACATGCTTCTTGCACAGTTCGTTATTTCTGTCTTTTCTCTTTGCTAACCCCAGAAAAAGCTTAACCTGCTTCTTATGTTTCTTTTGTAACTTTCAACAGTTAGAGAGTGCTAAGCACAGAGTAGGAACTCAATATTACATTGAATTGAACTTAAACGTTTACCACTCCTCCAGTAATAATATCTCTATTACAGAGTTGCAGCTACTATTTAAGACACAGTTGCTCTGCCAATTATTTGTTATGAGGAAGAAGCAAATAGTTTCCAAACTGTTTAGGCAAGAACATTACCACTGCAAACAGATCCCCGCCCCCCGCCCCCTGGGAAGCTTTTCTCTTATGTTAAAATCTTTTTAAAAGTAATGGTGTCTCAACTGTATCTGAAATAAAGATAAAACTAGAGAAACATTTGTAAAACAGAGACTAACTGGCATTTCAGCTCCAAAACAGGGTAGATTTTGTTCTTCGTGTGCTAGTCAAAGATGGTTATTTCAGCCACCTACCTTGTGGGACTAAGATAGTGACCCATGTGATGGTGGAGGTGTTTTCCCCTGTATACTAAAAACAAACAAACAAAAAAATAAAACCAAAGTGCATCTCTGTTATCACAGGAAGTGGAGTCGGGGTGGAAAAGGAAGGGGGCATTCATTTTCCTGAGAACATTATTTGTAAATTATGGCCTTTCCGTATTTCCTTGCCTGGCCCTCCTCACCTTCATAGGCCACCCACAGGCTGACCTGCTTTAATTCTTTAGAGTGGCCACAAAGACTTAAGAAACTTGATTTTTCACCTGGATTAAAATGTTGGCAATTGGGGACCTGATGCCAAGTTATTTCCTGAGGGCCCCAGCTTCATCTAGGGACAGCCAGAGTTACAACCATTTTGATAAATATCACTTGCTTTCCATAAGATTTTGAACTGTTGACAGACGAAAGGAACAAGCGTCAGGTGGCCAGTGGTCACTGAGAGCTGTTAGTGGTTTATTCGGAAGCTTAGTGAAACAGGCAGATTCTTCGGTCAGCATTTTGATGGTGATCATGGGCTGCTTTTCCTCTGAGGAGGCAGGGAGATGGATAGAGGTGGTTCTTAACCACAAGTAATGTAGGGGCACATCTGCCCCAAATTTCAATGCAAATGGGAGGGGTGTACATTTGAGACTAAAAGAAATCATTTGTTCTTTCTCCATTGAAAAGCAACTAGCAGAACAAAATGGAAAACTAGGTAATTATTTTAGATACAAATGCTTTGATTTGCAATTACCTAGATAAGGTATGCACTGCCTTTGTGTGGTGGTGTTGCAACTGAAGCAATTCTTCGAATTCATTAGCAAATAGCTTTCGTTATCCTTTTTACTAAGTGAATTGACTCCATGTCAAATATC
Organism: Eonycteris spelaea; assembly: GCA_003508835.1. NCBI lineage: Eukaryota > Metazoa > Chordata > Mammalia > Chiroptera > Pteropodidae > Eonycteris > Eonycteris spelaea. The sequence continues at coordinate 7,755,562 of PUFA01000004.1, read as the reverse complement.
CAGGGAATTCAGAAAATATCCAGTTTTACATGATGATGATTTTCAAACCCTTGATGTTATAGCAGGATGGCTCTTTTTATGACAGGTGAAGCCGGCTCCCCTGCTACCAAAATGAGATGCTTTAACCTTCCGTCTGGCCTCCTCTTATTTCTTCTCTCTTCTTTGGTGTTTACTTTTCTCTGCCTACTCTCTACTTTCTATACAAAGTCATTGTTTTCCTGTTTGGAGTATGGAATGCTTTGAGTTGTGTAGACAAAACATTTCATTGTTTGATAAAGAAATTTCCATTTTTATACAAGGACACGTTAGAGTTACCGCCTACCTACAGTGTTATTATCATTTCTTCCTTATATATTTACCTTCGTTCGAGCTTCTCTTTCTAAACTGTACACTTAAAAAAATTAACTAAAGTTACTTGTTCCAGGTGAGCTTTGAGTAAGGGCTTTTTACTGCAAGACCCTCCAGAAGGCCACCTGAATGTCACAACCCCTTTTCAGGTGAGATGTCTGAATTGTCTAAATACAGAAGCTCTGCAGAGAAATTGTTCTCTAAGCATTTGGTGGCTAAGAGGAACAAATAGCTCATTTCTGAAGAATGTCACCTATTCTTCAGTTTTTATCTCTGTTTGGTTTTCTGGGAGTTGGCCTCCAGCTTGATAACAATTCTTGCCCTTGTCTTGTGACCAAACCTTCTGGTACCAGGTCCTTGCTTTTTGCCTTCTCAGTGCCCACTCTCTCCTTTCGTCTTCTTGTTTTGACCTTGGTTTCTTAACCTTGTCAACTGGGGCTACACAAACCTCTAGCTGAGGCCAGCAGTAACCCTTAGGCACTGGGCTGCCCCCTCCTGATACCACTGCTGCTAGCCCAGGCCCAGCTAACAGAGAGCAGACACTTTCACCGGTTAGCATCTTCCCTCGGGGAGCCAGAGTCAAGTTCAAGTAGGTTAAAGCATTACATTTGTAAATTTGTAAAGGATCAAGTTGTGAAAAGAAGGGCAATCTTGTTCTTTGAGACTTTATTAGCCAGTAAATGCAATATGATATATTTATAGGAGCGAAGACCCAGATTTTCTGAACTTCACTGAGCCAGAAAGATGTGTTTATTTCATAGAGTTTATGGAATGACTGTAGCATAGGTACATTTTATAAGGCACTACATCGACTAGAGGTAATCATAAAGTAAAAATGGGCAATGAGTAACTTCAGGTCCGTGTATAATTTATATACATATTTACCCAATTAAATGCAAAGACCCAAAGCCATATGTTTTTAATTTCTGGTTTAATTTTTAAGCTTTAGTTGCTTTTTTGTTTGTAAAAGAAGTTGAATTAACTTTCTAAAAATAATGTTGCTCACAAGCTGGTATCATAATAGAATGCACTGACTATGGCAACAGATACTCCTATCAGCGAAAAGTGACATGAGGTCGCATTCAAAAGTTCTTCACTGTGACAAAATAAATCAGAATTATATGGCAACCCCCTTACAGCTTGTTATCATTTTGCTAAGAAAACAGAGCTACTGAACCTTTTACATGTGGAAGCTAAACATAGGCAAGAAAGGTTTTTCAGAAGATGCCAAAATCCCAAAGCTGTATTTTGACAAAGGTCTTCTACTAATTTTGTTATTTTTGTTATTGTATTCTTGTTCTTCCATTCTATTCTTGCCATTTCATGGCTTTTGACAAATAAACCTTCTGAGAGGGAAAGGTATAAATTTTAGAACCGGCATGAAAGGCACTACAAGCTATTTAGGAAAGGCAGAGAGTATAAATAGTAGGAATAGAAAATTGTTAGGTAGGTAGATGATAGATAGATTATAGATAAATAGATAGATAGATAGATAGATAGATAGATAGATAACAGGTAGATATTAGAGCTTTCCTCTTAATTTTGAATCTTTTGTTTACATCGATCCTGCACCAGAAATTAGCTGACTCAGCAAAAAGTTTGCAAGGAAGGATGTAAATTTAGGTGGTTGGTTTTAAAAACATTTATTATTTTTAAATTATTGAAGTGCGTTTTTCTATTTAGAATGGCAAAGAAACAGGTGGTGCCACTTAAATTATTTGTAATCTTATTGTGCATTCTCAGCGCACATGAACCAAACAAGCCAATGCACATGACAGTCTATCTTCCTACTCCTGCGTCCCATTTGAAGGTGTGGGTGGGCAAGCGTTGGGTGTACATTCTTTCAGTCCCCTTTCTAAGTGTTTCACACATGTTTGTGCATATCTATACATATCTTATTGTTTGCATACCCAACATCGCAATTTATATGTTGTTTTTTAGTTTTTTCCCCCACGATATATCACGGAGCTCCTTTTAGGGAACTGCACATAAGTCAACTTCTTTCTTTTTATTGGCTATATAGAATTTCATAGCGTGACTCTATCATAATTCAGTTCTCTACTATAGTACCTTAAAGCTTTTTCCAGTGTTTTACTGTTATAAAATTCTACAATAAGTACCTTTGTGTACTACTTTTTAAAAAGTAGGAGTATTTCTTTAGGATAGTTTCCCGGAAATGAAATTGCTGGATCAAATAGTAATCTTTTTAACCTTTTTATACATTTTGCTAAATTGTCTTCCAAAAAGCTTATCTTTTCACTAGATGTATGAGTGCCCATTTCTCACATCCTTGAAAGTTTTTGAGATAACAAATCATTTTTTGTTTCATCTTTCCAATCGTGTGAGTGAACACTTATATTTCATTATTATTTTGATCACGTATTTACTTAATTATGAGTAATTGAGCATTTATCTCTTTATTTACTATATATGTTCTTTGTGAATTGCCTATTCATAGTTTGCCCATTTTTCCTTTTTTAAAAATGATTTGTTGAAGCTTTTTACATATTTTAGGTATTAATTATCTCTCTATAAAATGTTGCAAATATTTTTCCCCCAGTCTGTTGCCTTTTTTTGCCTTTATTTCCAAATCCTGTTTGAGCATGTAAAATTCTTACTAGCATTTAAACATTTCAAGAAATCAGCTAACATATTTCTTCAAGTTTTGCATTATTAAACAATTTTAAAAATATAAACTTGAATTATATTTATTATATTCTGAAAGAGTTTACTGAAAATGGCTTGTGACATTTTGTTCCCTTCAACTGTTTTTCTATCAAAACAGTCCCACATTATCACTTTCACCTTTTAAGTTGTGTCTATTTTTGACATGTAAAAAGATGCCTTAAATATGAAGTTTTTTTAGCTCCTGTGCAGACAGACCCCCAACGAACTCTGCTTCCTGGCATTCGCTCCCTTGTATAATCCCCACCCTTTGAGTGTGGACATGTGACTTGCTTCTATTAGAATATGGCGAAGGTGATGGGATGTCCCTCCCATGATTACATCATGTTATGTAAGACTGTCTTTCTAGATCTCATGCCACTGGGAGGGATAAGCTGCCATGCTATGAACTGTCTATGGAGGGTATAACGCTTAATGATATGGAAAACGGTTGTGTTTCTCTAGCCCTTATGACAGTTTCAAGATTGCACTATTATATTATTAATGCAACAGAGCAGGCCTTAGAAATGGGGGAAAACTGACAGACTATGCTTCAACATTCCTAGAAATATATTAGTAAAAATGCCCAGTAAAATTAATGATGAGTCTGATTATTGGTATTTTACCTGTACAGACATTAAATATAGCCACCACGCTGGAGATTTCAGACTCACAGCTGTTTATGTTTCATGAGCAAAGTGACAGTAAGAAGTGAGAACACAACACCTTCTGTTCCATGGAGGAATTTCTCATGCACTTCTATCACCTGGCTTTCTCTGCTTTCTCCCCCTAGTTCTTATAATAGTCACTTCTGCGATTTGTATTTCCTTTCACATTCTCCTTTCTTTTCTTGCTTTCCTTTCTCCTTTGCTCATCATTTATATAAATCCCTATATTGAGATGCTGCTTAAAGAAATTACTAGCTTTAAGAATTCAGCTTAAAAATCTAATATCAAATAATTCTGTGGCCAGACTCAATATTTTTTTTCAGATTCGGCATGTAAAAAAGTGTCATGGTTAAACTGCTTAAGGGTACAGAGATAAATGAATTCATTTCCTTTGTGCTATGAGGACTCTCTGGAGACACATGTTCTGGTTCATGTCTTGAGGCCCTTTAAACTTGCCCAGTACAGTGCGTGTTTATTTCAAGCTTAACAGTCTTCACCTTTCTCCAGGCTTCACTCTTGTCAATCTTGATGTGAGGCTTCCTTCCTATCGAAGGTCCAGCCGATGAATTTCATGCCACTGACATGCAGTGCTCACTTTACCAGCTTTGCTTGTGATTATAGGTGCCAATAAATTTCATTCTCATTCTCCAAACTTTGCACAACACTTTTCACTCTTACCGTGCATTGTTGTTGTTTCTGCATCTGTTGTATCTTTAACTTATGGAGGGCAGAATCCCAGAATACTTAGGACTGTGCTTTGCAAATAATAGGCCCTGAATAAATGATTCCGTGAATGAGCAGTTATTAGAATTTAAAGATACTTCACAGATATTTAATCCAGTGGTTCGTGGATGGCAGATTGCACAGATTGGTGAAATTAGAAGTCAAAAAATGGGAAGGGTGAATTAGAATTGCCAGTTTTGTATTTTGCCAGGAAGCTTAAACAATTATCTACTATCATCATTATTTCATAAAACACCGTATAAAACCAAAATAAGGTTTATAAATAAAGTTTAACATACACTAACAAAATTTAAAAGACGTACTGTCAGGATAAAAGATTGGTCCTATCTCAACAGAGCTATATCAACTTTAAAATGACTTATGTACTTTATCCTCCTCGCTTTTCCCATTTAGCAGCAGACAGCTGAACTCTTCGTGTTGTACTAGCGTGGTCAGAATATTTTAGAAATCACTGAGCTAATCTAACCTTCTGCTCAATGAAAGCATCCTCTTGAAAGCCACCGTGGGTGAGGTCTGCTTATCGCACACCGGGCTTCAGAAAGCTTTCTGACTCTTGCCTGTGATTCGTGACAGGTGGGAAGGGGATTGGAGCAGGGGTGCCCCCGAAATCTGTCGTTTACCTTTCTGGCTCTTAGAGAAGGGCAGATGTGTAAAATAAAGCAGGACCGTTTATTCTGCACTGGAATATATGTTAAACCAAGGTGGTACGGAAAACTGAGACCTTTCTACCTGTCTTGTTTTTCATTTTCCATTTTTGGGGGGAAGGGTAGCGGCATCAGTAAAGGCAGGGTCTCAAAGATGGTTTCTACCCGCTTCGCCACCTGACCCCTGAACTTGGAAAGATTGGTCAGGTGAGGTTGGAAATAACTCATCATATTTTCAACTTTGAATTTTGAAATGATTTAAGAATCACAAGACGTCGCAAAAATAGTTCTTCCCCTAGCTTTCCCCATTAATATCCATTATGAAACTGGCCTTGGTACAATGCAATTAACTAAACTACAGGCCCAACTCAGATGTCATCATGCTTTACATGCTCTCTTTTAAATTTTTTAAATTAAAAAAAATTTTTTTTTTTTTTTGGTGTTTAGTATGTGAAATTTTCTCACACGCATAGATTTTTGTAACTATAGATAATGGAACTGCTCCAGCACCACAAATAAACTCCCACAGCTGCCCCTTTACGGTACCCATTTTTAATCATTTATTTTACTAGCACAGAATGACCCCAAATCTATTCGTTTAAACTCAAGAGGGGAAGGATGGAATTTTCTGAGAGTTGGGGGTGAACTGAACGTGATGAGCCATAGAAAGCTGGTATACTATTTGGAGTTTCTGGTGACAGCCTCTATTGCCCTGCCCACTCTGAGACTTGCCCAAGGCAAGCCGGGTGAATCAGAGATCTTGAGGAACTGCTGAGAGGGAACCAAGCTGATCCCAGAGGGGAAGCCATCGGCAGAAGATTGTGTCAAAACCTACCTTTCTTTTTCTTTCTTTCTTTCCTTCTTTGCTTTTTTAAATGCCTGAGGCACCTGTCTTCCTAGATGGTCTCCCATCCAAGTACTAACCAGGCCTGACCCTGCTTAGCTTCTGAGATCAGATGAGGTTGCCAAAACCTTTTAGATAGAACTTATTTATGGGTTGTTTCAAGTTTGGTGAGGCTCAAACCATAAATAATTGGGGTAAATATTTATTTAAAAGGGAGACCAGGCAAATAAAGGACCCTGGAGGTTAAGTTCCATTAATTCACAGTAAATCTGCCTCTGGATTAGTCTTAAACAAAGAATTCTTGACTAAACAGATTCATTCATTTGTATCCTTGAAAATTATTAGTTCCTACTCGGAAGGACTTAAGCAGACACCTACAGTTTCATCAGCTTCTCTGGATGATTTACTAGATTGGGTGGGGCCAGGGTGGATAAGAGGTCACTTTCAAGCACCAGTTATGAAGTCCTTGTGCAGGTCACAGGGGATTGTGGGGCACAAACACTGCAGTCTTTTCAACGGGAATGGGAGGGAGGGACCAAAATATAGAAATGACAGAGATCTTCACCTGTTTCACAGTTTTGACTGTAGTTGGCCTTATTTTTAAGGAAGCATATGCTTCCTTAAAATGCTAAACGTTTGCCTCTTGCACACACTAGAAACACTTGTAGGATGTTTTTGTCTACGGTGAAGATATTCAGCAGCATGTTTCTTGGCTAAGAATCTGATATTACAAAGCCTGAAGAAGTCAAACTACTCATGTCAGTTTGGAAAAGAGAACCAATGTCATGTGATGAATAGGATGATTACAAATGCATTGTATCCTTTTCGAAATGGAATTAAAGATAATGTGTATGAAACAAAGTATCATATAGTAAGTCATCAATAAGTGCCATTATTTCACTTATTTTATCTCCTTTAATCTACATGAAAACATTGGGGAGTCTCCATTATTAGTTCCATTTTTACAGAGGTGGAAACAAGGGAAGAAAAAAACAAACATTTTCCATTAGATCACAGAGAGAAGTGAGATTCTTGTTTGAAATCCCAGATTTATTTAGGTCTCACCTCCTTGTTTTATAGTTACAATTTCCTTATTAATTTCCCCCACGTGTAAATATCTTTTGTCAGATAATATATATTCTTTTCTGTGCTATTATTTAGTAGCCTCTTAAGAAAATGGTGAAACATATGACAAGGGTAACTTGGTTTCTATCCAAGACTTCTCCTTAACTCTGGACCTACAAGGAAGAAAGGTTTACTGACCCGTGTCTCAGACTCATAATCCATCTCACATCACCTCCCCCCCTTTCAATTCCCTTTCCCCAGCTTCTTTAGTCAATAAACCTTTACTGAGCACTATTATATCCCTCTAGACTCAGATGCTAGGAATGAAAAGAAGCAAGACAAGGTCCCGCGCTGCCACGATTTCCAATTTAGTAACAAGACAGTCACCTACACAATTACCCATAACCCAGGGAAAGGGATCCAATGACATGGAAGCGTTGAGATAGCGGTGGATGCTGACAGGACAATTGTTAGAGCTGTGACAGGACACGTGAAGTGGCATTTGAGCTGGTCCTTGAAAGAAAAGGAAGGGTCAGAAGAAAGGGTGTTCAGGCAGCAGAAACAACAAAGGGTACCACGACCGAGAGCCATGAACAAGTCACACAGGCATGGCCAGTGCTCCCGCACAGCCCAGTGGAGAGGTCCGGGAGGGAGTGAGCCCCGAGAGATCACTGAGGACAAGGTAACAAAGGGTGTCCGCCTTGCTCAGGAGTTGAGCAAAGCAGTTAGAGCCTGTCAAAGGGTTTTAAGCAGAGATGTGATAGAATCACATCCCCACCCCTCACTCCCAGCCTAAAAATAAAGACCATTCTGGTGCTAGTGTGGAGAATGGATTAGAAGGGTAAGAGATTGGAAACTGGAAGATCACTTTAGGGGCCGACTTTTACAATGGCCTCTTCCCTCTAGGAAATAAACTCATCTACCTCCTGGTGAGGTTCAAATTAGGAATAAAAGGGCGAGTCCTTTTTTCTTATGAAAAAACTAAAGATGAAAGTGGAGATGCCTCACCACTTGAGTGCTTTAATTGAAATTTCTTATGGAAAGGACAGCTCTAAAACCTGCAAGTAGCTTAAATTTGATTTTTTAGTCAGATAACTTTTCCTGGGTCCTCTTATATTCAGTGGGCTCTTGGGGGCGGGTAATGGACAATAAACGCTATGAGAGAATCTAATGAAATTAGTCAATTTTTTTTTTTGCAGTATAAATAGCACTTCACTAAAGTGCTGAAAGAATGATTATTTTAAAGAGAAAAAAATTTTAGAAGTTGTTCTTTAGTCATTCAACAGTTAGAAAGCCTGACCGTTGCTTTTCTACTATTCAATGGCATTGAGTTTTCTTGTTTTATATGCATCTGCCTCTCTGGTTAAAAAGCACCTACCTCACATACCTAGTACTAACAGCTTGATTTGACAATTTGTAGATGGTATTCTTATATTGCCCTTTAGGACCCTGATAATTAGTTTTTCTTTAGTGCAGTATTAAAGCATTAAAGGTCATAAATTCCACAGTCACCTGTATCCATTTATTGCTAATTTATTATGGAACATATCATAAAACTTTCCTTGACATATAGGCCTCTTCATAACTATAAATCTTTTTTCAACTGTTTAGATAACTTATGCTTAAGTTCAAGAAGAGACCTCTAGGAGCAAATATTTAAAACATCTATTTATTACACATTAACGGTACAGAGTGGATAACCATGTGAAGTCACTGTGAAGGATTCATTTACATTCAGTATATTTATCACTTCAAACCTTTATAAAGATAAATTTGTTTCCAAGAGGGAAAAATGTTAACTGTCAAGTAGCTGTTTTACAAAGTGCTTTAAAATGTCCAGCTGAATAAAGCTATCTTTCTAGTTAGTATATAATGCAAAAAAAAAAAAATGTTTCCAGTGAGATTAAATTTGTCACTAGTAACCTCAGTTAAGCTTAAAAACTTTTTCAACTTGAAGGTCGTCTCTTCAGATGGCAAATGTATCATGTTCTTTGACTGATAGGTTGTTTCCTTCTGTTTCAACTCTGTCGAGATGATACTCAGTAAAAAAAGTTCACAGTTATTAAACGCATTTACCTTCCTGCTTAAACGTCTATGCGGGTGCATATTTGTGGCGCACACATTCAGAAAGGGAGAGGAAAAAATCAATCGCTGGAAAACCAATTTGTCGAATGAGCAATTTGCTGAAAATCAAAGTTTCCATTTACTTTGTCTAATACTCTCAGTAACTATGATACATGAGATGGTGGCAACGCTCTTAGGGGATATTTTTTCTTTCAAAGCTTTCATTTAGCCTTAGTTTTTCTGCAGCTGCAGTAGGTAACCGAACCAGAATGTCACAGGTTTTATCATACCTTGAATAAAAATGTTCTGTATATTTCAGTGTACATATGTAAGTGTATTGACCGTCTTATGATTTATAAACAATAGGGTGGTTTTTTTTTAACATATTATCAATATAGCCTTCTGTGCTTTTCTTAATTTGCCATTTAATCAACTCAATACAATATGAACATTTTGCTGTGTTTTAAGCTTTTGAGAAGTGCTCGATGTCTCAAATCTTAAACACACAGGAACTTGATGTATAACTGAACTGCACTGAAGAGTCCACTCCAAATAGCTGGGGCGAAAGGACTACAGAAAATCTAAAACTGAACTAAAACCAAAACTTTGAAAAACTCCAAAACACTTTGGCCACAGGGTTTGCTGAAATCTTCCTTTTTAATAAGAACCACGGGGTTATGTGTGTCTGTGTGCAGAAGTGACATGAAGATGCTGAGAGGGGATTCCTATACTTACAGTGAGCAGAACCTCAAATTTAAAATATATTAGCCATAAATAATGAATCATGCAAGAAAGAGTAAACTGATAACGAACCATTTAAAAATGCTAAAGATGAAAAAGTAAAACAAAAACAAACATAAAAGTAACCAGGAAGATACAGGGGCCACCACATTATATATTAAATTTTGACCCCTGGTTAATAAATAGAACAAGTTGAAGTTTCTGTGTGACTTGGGAAACTGGTGAAATAAACCTCAAAAAGTCTAAAAGTTCTGTCAAATTAAATAAAGCAGCGAAATAATTTTTTTTTTCTCTCAAATTGGCAATGTATTAGTCTTCTTGGACTACCCGAACAGAATACCCCAGACCGGGTGGCTTAAACAACAGAAATTGGTTTTCTCATGGTTTTGGTGGCTGGAAGTCTGGGATAAAGGCGATGGCAGACCTGGTTCTGGTGACAGCTCCCTTCCTAGCTTGCAAACAGCTCCCTCCTCGCTGGGTCCCCATGTGGCCTATCCTCTGTGTGTGAACCTTCCTGGTATCTCTTCCTCTTCTTATAAGGACACTAGTCTAAAAGTCCTTCTAGTCTAGTGACCTTTCCTTACGACCTTACTTAACTTGAATGACCCTGTCTTCAAACACATTGGGGATTAAGGCTTTTACCCTATGAATTTGGTGGGATTCCGTCCATACCAGTAGGAACTACGAAATTTCTGTATGAATTAAAAATCATAAATCCCATAGTCATTTATATCTATTTCTTGCTTTATTAGGAGTTACTACAAATTTTGATTCGTGTTTTGAATATTATACTTATTTATAAGAGTAAATCGCCCTATGATCTCTGGCTTTTGACAAGCCTAACATTCCCGTTCAAGCTCTAGGAATCATCCCGTCCATTACTGATACATGTACACTTCATGAGAAGCAAACTAACCAAATTTCAAGTAATTTTGGTAAATTTTATAAGTGTGGCAAATTTGTGATTCAGAGAATTATTATTTTTTTAAATTATCTTTTAGCCACAGAAAAGCACATTAGGAATGGCTGTGGTCTCATCATTATCGCAGTTGGCAGTGGGTTTTGTGCGTGATGCTGGCAAGCTAGATGAGGTCTCCAAAACTCTTGGGAAATCATTTGAAATATCCCTAAGAGTCATATGTCCCTAAGAACAGAAAATAATTCAAGATTCCATCAGGTTGGACGGAAAATACATTCGTGTACCTAACACTCTCATCAGATCCAAAGGTCTTTGGTATTTTCGAACCTGTGTATATATAAATCATGAGTCAAAGAAATGCGAAATCTAATCAAGGGCTCAGCCTGGACAGGAGTTTCAGATTTCTGAGTAAATGAAGAACTAGGCAATACCAGCCACGAAACCAACCACCTTCACATTTTAAAAATGATTTTTCACAGCCTTATTGATATGCAATTCCCTTACAATACAATTCACTCATTTAAAAGGTACACTTCAGCGGTTGTCAGCATATTCACAGATAGATGCAACTGTCACCACAGTCGATTTTAGAACATATCTATCACCTCAAAAAGGAACCTTGTGCCTTTCAGCTATTGGTCCCTGTCTCCCATCACTCCCCACCCCACTCCTCCAAGCTCTAAGCAACCCCTAATCTACTTTCTGACTGTAAAGTTTTCCTGTTCTGGACTTGCATATGACTAGAACCTTATGATATATGGTCTTTTGTGACTCACTTCCTCCGCCTTGCATAACGTCGTAGCATGGATCAGTAAGCACTACATTCCTTTTTCACCTTTCGAGATTTTTTTTTCTTTATCTTTGATTTTTAGCAGTTAATATAGTCATGCCTAGATGTGGTGTTTTTTGTTGTTATCCTGTTGGGTGTTCTCTGCGCTTCCTGGATCTGTGCTTTGGTGAGTGAAAATTAATTTGAGGAAATTCAGTCATTACTGCTTCAACCATTACTTCTGTTCTATTCTCTTGTCTCTGCCATTCTCATTATAGATATATGATGTCTTTGTAGTTGTCTACGTCCTTGAATATTCTGTTCCATCTTTATCAGTCTTTTTGCTCTTTTCTTTTTCAGTTTTGGAAGTTTCTATTGGCATTTCCACATGTGAAATCTACGTTTAACTATTTGAGGACTGTCAGACTGTTTTCCAACGTGACTGCGACATTTCTTCCCACCAGCAGCGTATGAGGGTTCTTATTTGTACACATCTTCATCAATGCTTGTCATTATCAAACATTTTAATCCTTATCATATTTAAAAACAAATTTTAATTGTGACAAAAACCACACAACATAAAATTGACCATAGTAACCATTTTCAGTAAACTTAAGTACATTTACATTGTTTTGCAACCAGTCTCCAGAACTCTTAGCAAACTAAAATTCTCTACCCATTAAATAATAACTCCCCGTTTCCTTATGCTCCTATCCCCTGGAAAACGCCATTCTACTTTCTGTCTCTATAAATTTGATTATTGTAGGTACCTCACGTAAGTGGAATCATTCAGTATTTGTCTTTCTGTGACTGGCTTTCTTCACCTAGCATAGTGTCCTCAGGGTTCATCCATGTTGTTGTAGCGTGTGTCGAATTCCTTTCTTTTTGAGACTAAATAATATTCCGTTGTATGTATCTGCCACATTTTGTTTATTCATTCACTCACTGATACACACTTGGGTTACTTCCACCTTTATTGATTATGAATAATGTTGCCATGAACATAGGTGTTCAATATATCTTGAAGACCTTGCTTTTAATTCTTTTGAGTGTATACCCAGAAGTGAAATTGATGGATCGTACAGTAATCCTATTAATAATTTTTTGAGAAACCACCATACTGTTTTCCATAGTGGCTGCACCATTTCACATTCTTACCAAGAGAGCATGGGATTCCAGATTCTCCACATCCTTGCCAACATTTGCTATTTTCTGTTTGTTTGTCTGTGTTTGATAGTCATCATCCTAATGGATATGAAGCAATATCTCATTGTGACTTTTATATGTATTTCCCTAATAATTAGTGATGTTGAGCTCACCTTTATGATTTGAAATCCATGACATTTCAACCATAAAACAAGATTCAGAAAGACTCATCAGTGTCTTTAACAAAAATTCAGTCCCTATGCAGGCCAAAATTTTTGTTCACATGTGATATAAATTAACTGAGATTGTAATAGGCTTCCTCCGGTGTGTAAGAATCTTTTAACCCTGGGAAGATTTAGAATTAGGTTTAGAAAAGATTACAATGATTAAAATTGAAGTATTAATATTTGGAGTTTAAGAAGGAAGCCATCTGTATTTGTTATTTTACATACTTGTTCTATGTGGATTGACAGTCTTGTAACTTCAGTTTAAAATTTGTAATTGTGAGATTTTTACTTGTTCTGATTTGCTCAGGACTGTCTTTGTTTTGAAATTGAAAATCCCACATCCTGGATACTCATTAGTTAAGAATGATTGGTCATTTTATTTAGATTTGAGTTTTTAAAATGAAATCCTACTGAACTCAGATACAATATTGGACGATTTAAGAGAATTTTAGTGCCATTGTGTGTTTAAGTTTAATGTACTAGGTATGTAAAAGTTCTGTAAGTATATACAGAGGCTGCTATCATTCAGATAATTGAAGTACCTAAAATGGACAGCACAGTGTCTTCCTCTGCAACCTGTAACACCACACTTTTCCTGTTGCAATGTTACAGAGTAGCCTTGCAAAACCCTCAGCTGGCAACAAACTGCCACTCACTCTGAGGAAACTGACAGTCTAGAAGACAAAATCTCATTTGTTTTCAAAACCCGATTTTAAGTATAAATACATCTAAGAAATACTACATTTTAAAAAGAGCGGCTTATTTTATTATAAGGGGTGTGCTATTACATTAAAGACAACTGTAGCCTTCAAATTCATTCTTAGATAATTTAAACATATCAGGCTAAAGGGGAAAAGGCTAACTTAATAATGTGAAGACATTTTTATCAACAGGAGTCTGAAATGTCTTTGAAAAACTTGCTATATACCTTATTATAAAGGACAGATTTTCCAGAAAGTTAATATTTATTTTTACAAAGAAAGATTTCTTAAATTATAGTTTTAAAACATTAATAATTGCCAGTGGTTTCAAACTGACTTCCTTTTATCGAGGAGCTGGAATCTTTTGATTCACTAGACCTCCTTGATCTTAGTCTGTATAAATTGTTTAGTTTTATTTGGTGCCACAGGGACTCTTCCAAACTTATCAGAAGCCTCAGTTTAATATAGAAAAAGAGAGACTCTGAACATGTCAATATAACACTGTTAATGTTTTCCACGTTTATGATTCCAAGGTCAAAGTCAAACCTCTTATTGTATTAATAACAGCAAAGCAAAAATAGTCTTTGTAGTTGTGAATTCATGGTTTTAAAGAATAATTTCCCTATGTTTTTATTAATTCAAGCCATCCATTGAACCACTCAAGGATTCCATTATGTATTCCAATGATATATCTCATATTGTACCTTTAGTTTTGGAAAACTGTGAGAACGGATGTGTGTGTGATCCTTTACAGTCATCAACACAAGATGTTTCCTTTGTTCAAAAGTTATGTCAACTTACAACACTACAAGTGAGATGTAGTAAAATAAACTTTAGACCTTAGTAGTGAAATAATTAAAAAGCAGTTTACCTCTACTCATTATTTAAAAGATGGTTTACAGTATAGTTCACATGTTACTCATTACAGAGCATGGTCATGTATTCTGGATTCTGATACTGTCTGATTTGTAGACCAGCAGCAATCAGAATTTTAATAAAATGAGCTCAAAAAAAAAAAAAAAAACTCAGACAGCCTAGGCTCACCAAGTCCTCTCCGTTTGAGAGAACATTGAATTCACGTTCCATTCAGCCGTAAGTAGTGGAAAAACTAAACCAAAGCTGTCAGCGTGTCGCAAGAGGCCTTTGCTTGACCAAACTGTATATTTAGGACAAAGCTGGCATGGATGTCCACCTCAGGCAGCTGGGCGGGAAGATGGAGAGACCTGGCAGCTTGTTTTTGACCTGTGGGCCTTGCTCTTCCACCTTTCTCACCTGTCACCCTTCCCCTCTTAAGCCTGATCTTGGTAGATGGGAGAAAGAATTCAAAACGCAGCTAAAGATGCTCAGAGCTCCATGTTCTGAGCGGCAGACCTTGATCGCATGCCTCTCAGAAGGGCAGTTCACCTTCCTGAGTAAGACATTGTCACCTAGCCGGACCTGCTTCCCGTACTTACTGTCACGTGCAGGCACGAGCAACTCAGCAGTGCTCCACCTTAGACTCGCCCCGAGGTCCATTCAGGTCTTGTTGGTGGCGCAGGAAGGACTGTGGCAGCTGGAACGGCTCATGGGTGCATGGTAAAGCCAGGTTCCAATTATGGAGGAGAACTGAACATTTCTTAGCATTTTTTTCTCATGAATTTCATGATATCGTTTGTCAGGTTTTGCTGGCAATGCACTTTTTGAATATTTCTATTTGGTTTGTATCTTGCAAATATCAAAAAAAATTTTTTTTTTTTGTTTGAAATGGCAAAAAATATCTTGCCTCCTTTCCTTATTTGGTAGGTGAGTTACATGGCATTATAGTGAGGATGAGAATTCAAACGAATCCACGTTAACTTTCTAAAGAAATGAGATCATTTTTGATTGTAAATCATTTTCCTGTTACAACATTTTGACTTGCAGGAAACCAAAGAAATATTTGCTGCTGTTTACAGAATTATGTTCTAGACATATGGATTGGTACATTGTGGTCAAATATGATTAGGAATACTGGGTTATAGAACGAAGATGCTTCGTTGCTAAGTCTCAGAGGTAGTGGACCCGTGTGGGGAGCAGCAGGGACTCTGGAGCTCCTGCTTGGTTTGACTCCTGTCTCTACCACTGACTAAATGTCAAGCCACTTAATCTCTCTGTACCTCAGTTTCCCGATCCACAAAGTAGAGCTAAAAATGGAGCATATCTTTCAGGGTAGTTATGAGAATTGTTTGAGCTGATATGTAAAGCCTTTAGAACAAAGCCTGACACAAAATGAGTTCCTCATATATGTTAACTTACAGTAATAATTAGTACTAATTGCTACTTCAATTATTAATTTCCAAATAGGAGATAAAAATAGTTTGCCTTGCCAACCTTATTCATTCATTCATTCATTCATTCATTCATTTTCTTCTGTCCAGTATAAATAGCCTTAATTGAGAGGGAATTTGAGAGTTAACTGGTAAAGACAAGAAAAAAATTAATGGTGATCTCATTTATTTGGGCTATCTACTTATTGTTGCTGCCTAGATTTACGGGGTATTTGCTAATTCACTTTTTGATGGTTGTAAAGATAGAATCAGAGCACAATTTGAGGGGTATCCCATAGAAAAACTAAAAAGATTGCATTGTTTATCAGTTAATCTCTTTAGGTTTCCCCAAAGTCCTCCCACCCTCAACTTGACATTTTGAGAACACAAATGTGCAAATATATCTATTCCCTTTATTTATTAATTTACTCACCAATTTTGGGTGAGTGTCTACTGTGTGCCATGGTCTATTCTAGGCACCAAGAATATAGCAGCAAGTAAAAGAGACAAATGTCCTAGCTTTCATGGTGGATTCTGGGGATCACTGATCTGCAGATATTCAGAAAGCAATAATAAAGCCACAATTAAGTCATCCACATTTCTCTAGGCTTCTGAATACATTTTTAAAAAATGAAGAAATGAAGCCTTCCAGCCAAGAAGTATCATAGATAGATGCTATGTTCGCCTCCTCAAGTGACCACTTCAAAATTACAACTAAACTACAGAACAGCCATCACTGGGGGCTGCCTGAGGTCTGGCTGAACAGAAGTCCCACAACTGGGGACATACAGAAAAGGCCACCTCGAGACTGGTACAAAAGGTGGAAGGGTGGAGATGCAAAATGGGCTGGTCCCACACCTGCACGTGGCTGTGAAAACAAGCAGAAACTGTGGCCGAGTGAGATGGAGGCCTGTGGGAGGTGCAGACTTACTTGGTGATGGACTCGCTCGCTCTGAGCTGGTCCTGGGGCAACAGCTCCAAAGGTACCAGATTCACACAGGGAGAAACTGAGTTGTCTGCTTCAGTGAGGGCTGGAGGGGCAGGTTTTTCCCAGAGAGAAGTACTGGAAGAAGCCATTGTTTCTTTGTTGAGCCTTCCCACTCCGGGTGTGCAGATGCAGGCGCCGCCATACCTGAGCCTCCATCAACCTGGCTAATACACGTTGCCCCACCCAGGTGATTCCCTGAGACTCTACTCCTCTCAACTTGCAGGCCCGCCTAAGCCTCATCCACTGGTTTATTCCATATATATGGCCTGTCTTGGCTCTGACTGCCAACTTTCCTAACATCTCTCAAAGGCTTACAAAACCCAAAGAAACAGCATCTGGCCTTGGTGTGCCCTGCACCTCTTGCTGAGCAGACTTGAGCACAGCACTAGTGGCAGCTGGCCTTGGTTCCTGGCTTGGCCTCTCAAGGCACCTCTAAGCTCAGCACAGGTGGCAGCCATCTGCAGATTGCTTGTTGTCTCTGACAGGCTACAACTGAACTTGGACAGGGCCTTCCCAGCAGGCTCTTGGGCCAGCACACTCAGTGGCTAGCTTTAACTCAAGCTGGAATCAGAGCACACCCAAAGAGCAGACTGGGCAGTCACCAGAGCCCTGATAAAGTGAATCCTGCTTCATAGGGTCAGCCCCTCACCTGCCAATCTTCACAACTAATCAGCTCAAGGGTCAATCCCTCCCATTGACACACAATAGCAACCAAGGCTCCACTACAACAGGAGGGCACACATAACCCATACAAGGGACATACCTTGGGCACCCAGCTCAGGTGACCAGGGAAGACTGTGCCACTGGGTCCCACAGGACACCTACTAAAAAGCCACTCTACTAAGACTGGGAGACTTAGGAGCCCTACTTA
Source organism: Eonycteris spelaea (assembly GCA_003508835.1). Taxonomy (NCBI): domain Eukaryota; kingdom Metazoa; phylum Chordata; class Mammalia; order Chiroptera; family Pteropodidae; genus Eonycteris; species Eonycteris spelaea. The sequence continues at coordinate 7,737,874 of PUFA01000004.1, read as the reverse complement.
ATACATATAAATAAACACAGGGAGGCAGCCAAAGTGGGGACATAAAGAAACATGTCCCAAATGAAAGTACAGAACAAAACTCCAGAAAAAGAACTATACAAAATGGAGAGAAGCAATTATCAGATGCAGAATTCAAAACACTGGTTACAAGGATGCTCAATGAACTTAGGGGGAGAGTAGATAAACTCAGTGAAAACTTTAACCAAGAGATAGAAAACATAAAAATGGAATTAGAAAACACACCAAAAAAGTCAGAAATGAAGAAAACAATAACTGAGATGAAGACTACATTAGAGGGAATCAACAGATCAGATGAAACAAAGAATCAAATCAATGATTTAGAAAATAAGGTAGCAGAAGAGATATGTTACATGTAAACATATAAATATTATGTATTATATATATTTACTTATAGTATATAAAAACATAAATATAAAATATACATGTGAGTAGCACATCCATATATGGTAGTAAAGAAACCTCCCCTTAACAAAATTAAATTATTTGTTTTCTTTTTAAAAAGAGAGTCAAATTTGCTAACAAGGATTAAGTAGCTAACAGGAAAATGATACTTGAATGTGTAAAAATTCTGAAGAGCATATGCGAATGACACATTTAGGAAATAAATCTTTGCAAAGAACTTCCATTTATGTGTCTATCTTTCAGCCTTTCAAAGCTTAACGGTATAGGGGAGTGAGTCTAAGAGTATGGGTGTGTGTTCTTAACAGAACTGACTTTTTCAAAGGGCAGGTGTTCCGCCCCATACTTCCTACCCTCAAGCATTCTGACAACTTCCTGTTCCCTCCCCTTGTCCCTCTGTGAATAGGGTGGAGATGGAGCAATGAATGAATGAATTCTGTTTTATTCAGGCCCAGGGACAAGGGGCAAAATACTAACCTCAACGAAGCCCCCACCCCACCCTGCACCCCTGCCAACACACACACACACACACACACACACACACACACACACACTTTCCTTATCTGTTATCTTGCAGGCCATTCAGTATAAAGTAAGAAAGAATATTTTGAGACAAAACCACTTGCAAATACATTTTTGATCAGTTGACTAATTCTGTACTTTCACAGTTTTTGAACAGGGGAGTCCAAGGTATAGCTCATAACATATTTTAGTCTAGTAACATTTCAAGAAAGTAATGATATTTTAAGAAGTGTCTTCAGAGTGAAGCAGTTTCATTTTTTAGAGGAACAAAACCCTCCTGGGCATTTTTGAATGTTCTAGTCAAGACCGAGATGAATCCAAAAGAGGCTCGGCAGATGTGAGTGTCACACTGTGCTGGGACCGAATTCCTCTGAGTACTGAGAACCGAAAGCTAAAATAAAATTTGAAAGCTCTTTCTTTCCATGCTGTACCCTTCTCCAAATCTCCAAAGCATTTGTTTTGTAAAATCCTAAGTGGAAACACATTTTGGTGCCATAATTTCAAACAAACCATCTCTTTTTGAACTCTGCAGCCTTGATGCATTAACACAATAGCATATCAAGTTCACAAAATTTCAGATAAACCACGTTCAAGCTAAAAAAAATGACCAAAAAAAAAATTAATTTCCCCCACATCTCACTTCCTTTTCCCACACTGAAAGGAAGCCCAGCTTGGCTCTTCGGTAGGAGGAATTGCTGCACAATCATATACTGTCGTGTGCTGTGCAGGTTGAATCTATTCACAACTTAGTGTGACTTACCTTCCAGGCACCCTGTCAAGCAAGAGTTACTCATCTTGACCACCTTTACCATTTCATGAGGCAAGTGGTAGGCAGTAGTGGGTAACTGAACACTCCAAGAAATGAATGACCGGGCTAAAATCGGGCGAACTATCATTCATATAAGAACTCTGTCAGACCAAATAGTGTTTTTTTCAACTCTCTTCTGGGATAAAAAGAAAAATATAAGATAGCATTGTTCTAAACCTTGCATTTGCCTAAACTAAAATGCTTAAAGCAGTTCAAAGCTATCACGTTGCTTTCTAACGTCAACTTAAAATATTTCAGTTCAATAAAGTTTATCTATTGAAAATTCAGGATGATGATTTGGATACATTTGACCGTCTTTGTGTTGTTTAATTTATTTGTTGAAAATAGCATCGGAATACAATAACCTGAATAAATGAACAACCTGAAAACAGCCCAGAATAATTGCAAAGAACAATGAGAGAACCCGGGATAATGCCTCTTCAATCAGGTACCAAAATGTTTTATTATGGTGCAAATGCTCTACAAAACATATTACAGAAGCTTAATTTTTTTTAAGTATGAATATCCTTTAGGGCAAAAGGTGCAAATCTCTAAGAGATAGAGAAGAAAAAAATGATTTATTCTGTTTTTCTAGCATTGCTAGTTTCCAGGTGTTCACCTTTTGATCTGGCTACAGGCAATGATTTTCTGAAGTGGTTTCTGATGGTGTCTGACATCATTTATAGCACTCTTGAACAATCTTGTAATGTGCTAAACTACATCAAATTAAGTGAGTTAGTAGCCAAAAAGGAGCCCAATAGGCCCAGGGGTATCATGAGTGTTTTGCTACTTGGTGCCTCTTATAATCACTGCTCACAAGAAATGAGTTTTGTGGTTCTCTAAGACCTCAAGTGCAGGATTTGGTGAAGAGCTGTAGCATATCTAGGACAAGTATGACAGGATTCAGTCTTAAGCATGTGGAAGTTGACGAGTTGCCAGATTTTGTCCTTTTTAGTCAGTTATGTACTCATTCATTCATTCAATCAGTCATTCAGTCAGTCACCAAATATCTATTGAAATACCACTGTCTGTAATGTATGACACAATGTATTCTGTAGGAAATAAAGATGGGAGAGATCTAATGCTAATCTTTAGGAGTTTATAGTCAATAAGAGAGATGCCATATATAAATGCATTGACTTAAAGATAGAATAATGTGTTGACTTACAGAGTGATGTTATTTATGAGTTCTGAAGCAGGAGAGATTTCTTCCTTGAGTAATGAAGAAAACATTCATTTATACATCCATTGATTTAACCATAGTCAAGGACTAGTGTGAGCAAGATACAGGTAAAGAAGCAATTAAAAAAATTCATTTATCTGATTATTCACCCCATATATATCAAGGGGCTGCTGCTGTATGCCAAGCACTGTTCTAGATTCTGGGAGTTGTTTAAGGAACAGGCAAAGCCATTTTCCTCATGTAGTTTATATTCTGCTAGGGGACACTCAAACAGGTTAAGTATATAGCAATGTAATGTTAGAGAATCATCGCTGTGAAGGAAGAGAATCAGTTCTGCAGAGTAGACGACAAATAGACATGGATGGTCATTTTGGAGAGGATGTCCAGGGAAAGTTCTGGAGGAGAGAGGTCGAAACGGCGAGAGAAGCAGCCCAGGGAAGAAGCTTGGAGAAGAAATTCCCAGCAGATGAAGTGGCAAGTGCCAGGCCCCGTGAGAGAGAGGAGTTTGGTGATTTTTTTTTTTTTTTTTTGGTCCATGTCAACTGTTTTGGCCAGTACGGTCCTAGCAGACGAATACAAACAAAGGTTGAAGCATTTGTGTGTAGTTGGACACAGAGAGTAGCGGAGGATGAAATTGGGCAGTAACAAGGCCAGATCATGTGGGGCCCATGATCCCATGTCCGTACCACAATTAGCCTCAGGACTTGAGAAGCCACTGGAAGGTTTCAATCAGAAAGAGATGGCCTCTGACTTTAACAGTGCCCCATAGTGGTCCAAGAATGGAAGAAGCAGGGAACCTATTTAGACAGTGAAAGCAAAGGGTCTATAGGAAAAATGACGGCAGCTTGAACTTACTTATGTAATAAGAGTTGTTTAATGAGAAGTGATTAGGGTTTGGGTAACATTTTTAAATAGAGAAAATAAAGTTTCTGGATATGAGGTGAGAGGAACAAAGAATAACGCCTAGAGTTTTAGACCCGAAGAATTATGCGGCTTTTAGCACATTTGACCAATGTGAGGAAGACTGAGGAGAAAAAGGTTTGAGAAAGGAAATCAAGAATTCTGTTTAGGCATTATATTAGTTCCCTTAGGCTGCCATAAAAAAAATTACCATAAACTTGGTAGCTTAGAACAACAAAAATGTATTCTCTTTCAGTTCCGGTGGCCAGAAGTCAGAAATCAAGCTGTCGGCGGGGCCATGCTCACTCCCAAGGCTCTAGGGCAGAATTTGTTCCTTGCCTTCTCCAGTTGCTAATGGCCTTGGACATCCCTAGGCTTGTGGCTGCATCATTCCAAATTCTGCACCCATCTTCACACAGCCTCTCCTCTGTTTATATCTTCTCTTCTTCTATCTAAGGACACTTGCAATAGGGTCTAGGACTCGCTCAGACAGCCCAGGATGATCACATCCCAAGATCCTTAGCTTAATTACATCTACAAAGACCCCCCCCCACTATGGTCCCCCAAATAAGGTCATGTTTATAGCTTCTGAGGGTTAGGATGTGAACATATCTTTTGGGGGACTATTATTCAACCTACTACAGGCGTGTTCAGTCAAAAATGCCTATTAGACATCTAAATGGAAATGTCAATTGGCAGTTGGGTAGAGGTCCGGTCTAGAGATAGACATTTTGGAGTCATTAGGATACAAATGTATTTAAAGTCATTGGGGTTAGGTGTCATTGTCTGGGGCGGGCGGGGATGAACACAGTGAAGAAATGGCTGAGGATTCTGACATTTACAGGTCCAGTAGAGCAGCTAAAGATGTTGAGAAGAATCTGACAGTGATTTGTTTATGTAGTCATGAATATCAAGAGAGTGTCCTGGGTGAGTGAAGCCCCATAAGCGAGGGCCGGAAGGCAAGAATGTTCAGAATATGCTTAAGGAACAATGAGTACTTTCATTTAGAATAATTTGATTTACAAAACTACTTCTTATACAAAACTTCCAGTAAACTTGATTTTATAACAGCAATGGTTTCAAAGAAAAGAAGGTAAATAAAACGTGGAAATTACAGCTTGGCACACACCAAAACTGTTGTTCCGCTGCAAACAGCAGAGATGACAAGGCTTCCAAAATAACTCTCACCAATTTCTGCCTGAAAATATGATGTAATTAGGTGACTAAATTGGACAAAATACCCTACTATTAAAGGAAACATATCCTTTGCCTGTATCACCCAGGTTGTATAATATCATTTCTCCAAACACACTATATTTATTTCACTATATTGCTTGTGCTAATGATTCCTTAAGGCATTAATTATTGAACTGTAAGAAGGATAATCGAAAGAAAATCTTTACGTTTTAAACATTAAAAATAGAAGAGAAAATCCAAGCTTCTGTAACTTCTTAACGGTTTTCCGGAAGCCCCTAATAGATGTGACAAGCCATAGTAAATTCTGTCTATCAAATAGTCTACTGCTTGGGAACAAATTTGTTTTGTATTTATTTTCACTCAGGGATGATCTCTTCCTTGGCGTTGTTCATAAGTACAAAGGCAGCTGGTATGCCTTGCAGGGCTACAATTCCATTATCAATCAAACACGTCGGTTTAAGATCCATTACCTGGTAAGAGGCAAACTCTACACACTGCTAGGTTGGGTGGTATTCCTTGAGTTTGAGAACTTTTTGGTCATCTTGGAGGAGGGCATGATCACCTGCCACAGTGATGCCTCTGATGGAGGCTGTGCTTCTCAGCTGCCCCCTCTCTCCTCTTTTTTTCTTCTCCCTATCCAACATTTCCCTGTTTAACTCAGCAAATCAGTTAATCCCTAGGGCTCTCGGGTAGCTTTACCACATCTCCCCTTCCACTTGCCTTCTCTCAAGGCAGAAAATACAAATGAATGTTGAGTCGCATTTATTAACCCTGGGGTTAATTCTTGATGTGACTCTGGCATCTTCCAATAGAAAATAAAAGTGGAAGCTTCTGAGGTCTTTAGCAGCCTCGTTGGGTCAGAAGTTATGGAAAACAGGAAAGATCAAGAATGATGGGTAAACTTTTAACATTTTTGCAATAGTAAGAAGCACGTCTCATCATTTTTAGGGCATTGAGTAGAAATTATTGCAGCAGTAGCATATCTGTGTATACCACACAAGTTCTTATGTACATTTATGTAAAGGAAAATTTATTGCACTTTGTTGTGCTTACTGGCTGGTATGGTTCTCCTTTTTTTTTCTAAGGCCCTAAAGAACAAAGGGTCTTCCTTATGCATTAAGGAATTGAGTCAGTGCATCATTCAGTTTGAAATACCAATCCGAGTAACTCAGGCACCCAACACTTCTGCTCTTCCGGCCCCTGTATCTGGGAACATACCTCCATTACCCATGTAATTTCTTTCGGCAGCTAGAGCACTTCTGTATCTTTTCACTTGGTTATATAAACTACTTTTGAGCTATAAAAGTAATTTTTCAAGGCAAACTGTCCACTATTGTTTCAAAGGACCCTCCGGGGAAAGCACATACAGCTCTTGCTTCTTCCTGCCAGAACTTTCTGTACAGACAGCTCCAAGATCTCCATCATTTACGTCAAAATAATTTTATTTATGAGTTTGGTCTGACTGGGAGATGGATACTTAGATTTTTTTCTGCCGCTCCATTCCTATACCTCATAGACTGGAGGCGTTTTCTGAAACAACAAATATCTGCACAGGGTTTTGTTTATCATTCAATTGGACAAATTGAAAAGTGTTATTCATTACTTGCCTCCTTATTGTTAATCAGTTTTATTGTTAGTCATGGAGGAAAGGCCTTTACCTGGAATTTCTGTAAAGAAGAAAAAAAATTCTTAAGCCTAACACCAGAGGTGATCTTAGGGATTATTTAGCCCAACCCATTTATTCTGCAAAGGGGAAAACTAAATCCAACATAATTAAAATTATATTTCCAATACTATAGAACTAATTAGTCATAAAGTCAGAATTAGGACCCAGGCCTCCTAACTCTGTTCCTGATATGCTTTTTTCCTTGCTATACAGTCTCCAATCATTGGGTGGTGGAAATAGAAATCATGACCTCAGATGACCTACTTCTTTGATTAGCCTTCTTCTACAAGGAAGTTACTGGATTAGTAAAAATATAGGCATTCATTCCCACAACTGCCCCTCCCCTCATTCATCTCTGCTTTTGCATGTATCTAAGCCAATGCCTTCTGCATCCATCAAATTGAGGCTCTTGCTTCTTAGGTAATAGTGATAGTAATATGCAAGGTTTAGATTTTAAGGATATCTTTAGATCTGGGAAGACTTCTCTTTGTGTAAAAAAAAATGAATAATGATTTTTGATATGATTTTGATATGATTTTGGCTCAGTTTTCAAACATGATGACACTAGGATAATTTCTACTTAGCCCTATCATCCAAGGAGTCAATTTTCTTTGCAGAAACTGGGCACATTTGCATCCATTTGGGCCATATCAAAAACACATCAATAATTCTGGATGTAACCATGCTCGATTTTCCTCGGTCAGAGCTGACAGGTGTTAAAAGGCTGGAGAGTAATAGAGGAAAAGAAGTGGAAAAGGTGCTCTCACAGCTCACCTATCGATGGAAGAGGTTAAGATAGGTCCAGAAAGCTAAAGGAGAATGCCTGTGTGCATGCTTAGAAATGGTCGCCCATGAGCAATCATCAGATTGGATTTACTTATCAAAAGGAGAAGAGAAGGGTCATTTTACTTCAAGTAATATTCTACTATTAGTAACATTACTTCAAGTAATAGAATGTATGGTGACTCTGAATTTATAAAGATCTTGGTAGCTATGGTCTCGGATGGTGTTAGTTTTGTTCATGCTAGGTTGTCTTTGTGATTGCTGGGAACTTTCCAGAAAATTGTGGTACTTAGGAATTTCAGTAGGTCTTATCTGTATTCTCATGAAAGAACAGATTATAGTTATTTCTTCAGGCACGTATGTTACATCCTTCTAAAAATAAACTAGTGGATTTCCTGTTATGTAAAACATATATATTAAAAAAGGAGGAAAATCCTGTCTCCAGCTAATGTTTTCCATTCATACTTCTCATAGTTGTTTTCTAGGCATTGGTTTCATTACTTAGATATGAATAATTGCAAAAAAAAAGGCAGTTTACCATAAAACTATGCTCTTCCTTAGAAATAATTAAATCTATACTTTATGAAAAACAGAACTTGCATAATCAAACAAAAATATAAGCAAACAATAAAGGCTGATATGGAGTTAGATTTTCGAACTAGTCTTGGAGATAGCTATATCAGAAAATCAATAATGCATTTCAACGCAAGACTTCTTTTCCAATTTTGTGAATGAAGAGGCACTCCAAATATCATTAACTTTTCTGAAAGACATTTATTACCCTAATATGTTTTTAGGACCTTTCCACTTTTCCTTATAGGTCAAAGATACTGACTCATTCATAGTGTGGGGCCCAGAAATCTGCATTTCTAAGTAAGTACTCTGGACATTTCTGACAGAGGCTGAAGTTGGAGAGGCACTACCCAAGGGAAGTATTCCCCTAACTCTTATTCTCAAAAGAGAAGTAAAATAAAAATAAATTCTGCAATGCCACTGAGTTTTAAATATTTTTCTTCTAAAAGGACAAAAGGCCTATATTTAAACATAAGACGTGTGTCCACATGATAAGGAATTCTGTTTATACGAGGACAAAACAACTAGTTAAAAATCAACACTTCATAACTTTTGTCTACCTAGAACAAAAATGCCACTTTGTTTTCTGATGTTTTCAATGATTTGATTTTTTTTTTCCCTTCAACATTTACTGAATTAACAAAGCAGACACAGATTCAGTCCTTTATAACATGGTGTGAAGAATCTCCACCAGAGTGGGACACTTATAGTTAGAGAACCAGAAGGCGCATCTCACCTGCAGAGGTCTTGCTTGTCTGTAACCTTGGCCACTTAGGTTACTGCAGCCTGTCTCCAGAAAGGCCAGTTAGAACGCAATCCTAACACAAACGACAACAACAAAGATAACGACAATAGCATTCTCAACAACAATAGACGTGGAAATAACTTTAGAGCATGCTTGCTCAGACACTAACTACCTACATCTACTAACTCATTTAATTCTTACAACAACCTGACAAGGCAGATCCTAGTATTACCCCATTTTACAGATGATGAAAGCGAAGCACAGGCAGGTTAAGAAACTTGCCCGAGATTAAATGAGCAGTGAGAAGCAGAGCTAGGTTTTAAACCCAGAAAGTATTGCCCTGGAGTCCATGCTGTTACCCGCTTCTTTCTGCTGTCATAGACTAACATTAAATTGAGTAACAATAAATAGACTTTATGTTTGTATAGCTGTAAATATTAATTTATGTGATCTTCACAAGAGCCATGAAATCGCTATGATTATCCCATTTTTAAATAAAACGATAACACCACAAAATGCAGTAATTATTTTATGCAGCCCTATAAATATTTAATTACTTATGTTGCTATTCTTCCAAGATCCGAGGAACTTTTTCTATTTAGCTCTGAGGCATTAATAGAGGCAAAGATTTTTCCCTTTGTCTCCTTGACTTTGTTTGATTATAGTTTTAAAATTATTTTTTGAAAGCCCCCTAAGGTGACCCGGTAGAAAGAGCAAGCCTATTCACATAGGAAAACTGAGTGCCATTCAGTTCCTGCAAAGAAATTTGGGACAGATGTGGTTTTTCTTCTTCTTCAACGAATCCAGAAGACGAAATGTATTTTATTCCTTGTGAGATACATTTTCCTGTTGATCTCAGTATGTGGGACTGTCAGAGTTTATAAGTTTGGCAGTGTTCTAACATGGCCATTCTGTTCTCCTTTAGAAACTTATTAAATCTATATTTTTTATGAAAAACAGAACGTGGGAGATTTTTTTCATCTTTTGACATTTACTTGTTGGTTAGTGTTTTAAAGTCATGCTAGATCTCAAACCAGAATGACAAAACATCCAAGACTTAAGTGTTTCCAAAGCTTCTTTGAAAAGGGGGGAGGCACCGGACGATGACGCCCGTCACGTCTGCACAGTGTTTTATCTGGGAACCAGCAACGGCTTTAGAGCCATTAGCTGACTCCTTTAGGCTGATGGAGGGAAAAGAAATAGATTCCCTCCCACCCCCCACCCCTCCGCCCTCGAGGTTTCTGATACTACAATGCTACTACACTGCAGTGCCTACGGGCCAAGGGATTTTTAAAAGTTTTAGTGTGGTCTAGCTTAGAGGCAGGTGGGCAAACTGGATGACATTTCCAGTCCCCTTCTGGGCCAGGGGTCCTAAGAGGTTTTCCCAAGTCATTTCCTGGAACTCAGGAAGCTCGGCGGGCCTACCAACGCCGTTCACCCTGAAGCCACAAGGGTCTCCTTGCCAGGGTTCCAATCTCTTTTGATTTATCAGGCCCTTTCAAACTCTCGTTTTAATATCCCAGCTTTGTCTGATACACTCGAGGTTTTAAAGAGCTTCAGCGCCGATGTTAGTTATGTCCTACTCAGTTAAGTCCTGCTTTGGCGAAGTTATTATATTACCTGCAAATTATTATACTGGATGATCAGGTTTGAAAATCTTTAAGAGGGTTTATTAAGGTTTGAGTTTTATTCTCCTCTGATCATCAATGGTATTTTTTTTCATTTGCTAAGAAGCTTTCTGCAGTGGACAAAATGGCTAATCATGTAATTTCTAGCTTTGGCTCATTTTAACTTTCTTCTTGTTAAATATCCATCTTTAAATACCGATTTAAGAATCATAATTATTTATATGCAATATGTTAACCAAATCATAACAGGAGTGGTAGATAAGATTTAACATGCATTGCACATCATAACGTGAAATTCAGCATTAGTTATGGTTCCCATCTTGTAGCCCACCTCTTACACCTGCTAGGCTGACACGGCACAATCTTGGGGGAAGAATGGAAGGAGAGAAGAGAAAGAATTCCTCATAGACGTGCATGAACATTCACATGATGAAAAAAGAAAGAGTTCTATAACCACTTTTCTATACTCCCTGTGCTTTAATAGGCTGAATTTTCTCATTCCCTATTATTTTCCTGTTGGGTGCAAGAGAAAATAACTATTCTACAGATGGCTCACAATAGAGTGGCCAACAACTACAGTTACATAGAATGCATTTATACAAATTTTTCCAGAACCCATAACTTGAATAAAAAGCTCTCCCCCCAACTCCCCGCCCTTCACTCCACTGTGATGAGAACGGTTTGTTTGACTCATACCAAACCAAATCAAGCATTTCTGTGGGCACAAAGAGAAATGTGGAGCAAAGGAAGATTTTCTTCCTAAAAAAGAATACGTGCATGGAAAACAAAATTGCTTCAAATTTCACAACATCCTTACCATCACACACGGAAGGCAGATTCAGGTCAGTCCAATTCCCTTTGCAGATACTTCACTTTAAAAATCACACATTCGACTTTTAAAAACGGATTTGTGTGAAATGATATATAAAAAAGTCCTGTGGTCTCTAAGTCATGATGAGTTTCAGCTTATGTTTAACCTCTGCCTCTTCATCTTTAAGAGATGCAAATTGCCTGTGGGCCCTAGTGGAACCGTCTTGTCCCAGCTCCTCCAAATCAGCCCCCAAACACGTTTACATTAGAAACTCAGAGTGACACCGAAATAAATGAGTTTCTTCAAAAGGCTGGCCGCCCCCTATCTAGGAAATTAGAAGTCATTGGGGAGAAATGTTTTAAAAGCCATAACAGATAAGTACATAGTTCTTGGTTTCTCAGAATCTCAAATGACTGATCCTGATAACTATGTGACTAATTTTAAGAGGGAGAGCAAAATTTTTTCTAAGTGATCCAAGTGTCATACTCTTTCAGTTGTTCCAAGATCTCAGCTCTGTGACTGTACTTATTCAAAGAGTGTCATATATTTGCTTTCCTCTTCAAGAATGTAACATTACCAATGTATTTTAGATGTGATTTGATTTAAAGCTATAACAATTCTTTGCATGCATTCGAGGACTACAGATTCTGGCATTAGAGTCAGGAGGGAGTCTGTTAAAACAAGGAAAACATCTTGCCTATCTTCTCACAAGGCTGCTGTGAACACTAAGATTGTGTAAAATCAGATAACTAAGGCATAGATTTAGTTCCTGATGGTTGCCAGGGCCCCAGAGACCTGCTCGACCTTGCCACAACCCTTGTGATGTAAGGAGGGCAAGTCACCATTATTATTCTTGATTTATAGATAAGGAAACCAACACTTAGCAAGGAATGATTTGCCCAATATCACAGAGTTCATAAGTACAAGACCCAAGTTCCAGGCTCGACACTTTTGACTCTAATTTCCATGCTCTTTCAATAAGATGCCACGACATTTCTTTATAAAATTGAAAGTGCCTTATGAACGTGAGGTGTTACATTATGAAGCCCCCCTGTATCTTACTTCTGACCTTCTGAGGCCAAAGCTAGGAAAAGTAGGGGGAATACTAGAAAACTAGACTACTGGACTTTTCATAGAACAGTTCCAGAGAGAGGCCAAGCAGAAAACTCTGCTGCGGGACAGAAACTGGTCATTAGTTTAGAAAAGAAGCAGTGGATTGGCAGCAAGAAGAACGAGGACACAAGGAGGAAAGGTGGCCGGAGCTCTCTCACTCCTCAGGAGTGTCAATAAGCACTCACTCCACCTTGGGTTTTGTGGGAATTAAGTCCAGTCATTCACTGTGGTAACTTGCTGACAGTGTTCCTTTTTTTGGTAGAATATTTCCTCTTCTCCCCCTTCTCTACCCATGTTCTGTTTACCTCCCAAATAAACTACTTGCATGCGAATCCTTGTTTTAGAGTCAGTGTCTGGAGAACCCAAACAAATCACATCTTGCTGAGGGAGATGATTGCCATCTTGGGGAATAGCAACAACCAGTAGGAACAGGACCAAGGACCAGGAAACTAAGGAAAGGACCAAGAGGACAAAGAGGTTAGACCCATGATGTCTCACCATAGCTAAGAAATTCACTGGAAACAGTAGGTCAGAGCCTGCTGATCGATACAGACTGGGCCCTGAAGACATTGACAACAGAAGGCAGTTGAGGATCTATTGTCTAGACAAAGATTCAGAGGCCACCAGGCAGGCAAGGTAAGGGGGTGGGAGCTCTGAAGCTCTGAGGTGGATGGGGTAGGGTCCTCAGGGGCAGTTTATTCCTTTCTTAATACAAAGAGCTTAGTTTCCAAGGAGAGGTGGCTCAAGGTCTACAGGCAATGTTCCTGGCCACAGTGGCTAATGCCAGGAGTATGGGGGCAGAGAGAAATTCAGTGCTTATTAGACCCAAACGTGATCTTGAGTGGGATTTAATCCCACTTCTCATTCTGCAGACAAGGAACCAAGAATCAGAAAGGGTGAATGTCATACCCTAGGTCAACAACGTTTAGTTAAAGACCAGGACTAGAATCACCACCAGTACTTTTCCACCACTCCATGCTATGATCAGGTCAGAATTCTGATCCTCAGACTTTACAGTTTTTTTTTTTTTAAATGAGTACCTAGTTCTCTAGAAATAGAACAATCAGAATGGTCTCAATTTCCTCTGAGGGCTGACACCCACATTGAAGGGTAGACTACATGGTCTAAAGACTATCTATTTTAGAAAGTATGTGTAATAACCTTCTGTCACCTAATAGGAATGCTGCTGTGAGTTTTAATTACTATTCATTAAGGGCACAGATGTGGTCTGTTAAACGAAAAGCTCTAAGTGAATTTTATGATAGACTTACCAGGTTATAAAGAACTCACAAATTATCAGGAACCCAACTATTTTCATCAATGCTAATGTTATATTATTATTATTAACACTATATTAATAAAACTATATTATATATAATATGTAACATGGGTTATAATATAATATTAAATGTAGTCTTAATAAATAATTATGCTGCATTGTATTATCTGGCTTCTCTTTAAATCCAGGTCAAAAAATATTTACTGTTGAAGAAAAAAATATTTCCTGATGAGTTCTCAAGTTGATGTCAAACGTAAAAGCTGAACAACATTACCTCCTTGGATAACTCCAGAGGTAAAAATGCAAATAGTCTTATCAATTTTCCTCTTTCTCATAAATGGCATCAAATATTGTTGGAGATATTGTAACTCTGAAATACTTTATTCTAATTAGCTCAAAGTCCCTATTCTATGCTCTTTTAAACTATCTTACAAAGGCTAGCTCTAGGGAAACAATGATAGTCTTAGTAGAGTTAGCTTAGAGTGACCAACCAGGGATGAATATGTACATGCACACGCACATGCACACACAAACACACACGGCCTGATATGATTTTTTGAAGAATTTAATATACTCTTAATAAGATTAATTATTATACTATTAATTAATATACTCTTAATAATAGAATACTATTATTATACTATTATTATTACTATTAAGAATACTATTAATAGTATCAATATTATTAATTATTAATAATACTATTAATACTACTAATAATAATGCTATTATTATACTAATATTACATTAGTATAATATTAATTATTATACTATTAATTAATATACTCTTAATAATATTAAGAGTATATGGCTTCTCTCTCTAGGGGAATACTTGTCATAAATAGGATAAGCAAGCACAAAACTGGATTCTCAGAAACACAAGACTGACTTATTGCACAACATTAAATGCCGAAGATGGAAGTGACTGTGGAGACCATTTAGTTGAATGCTCTATAACTAAGAAGACTCAGGCCAGAAGGAAAGGACTGGCCCAAAGCCACCCAGCTCCTCAGTGGGAAGCCAGGTCTTTGAAATTCTAGTTTAGGGCCCATTCTCCGAGATCAAGGGGATGGCCCCCTGGTCCTCAGGGAAGTCAGTATGCACTGGCTTCTTCATGGCTACTCCTCCTTGGTCCATGACCTCTCCTAGACTAAACAAGACAAAACATCACCTACATGAAAGTCCTCTTGGGAAAAAGCATGCATTTTGAGAAGAGGTACAAGTTCTGCCCTCCTCAGTTGATTCTACTCCGTGGAGATCTTCCAGATCAAAAAGAAACTTTCCCATATGGAATGCCTAAACATTTGTAAAATTGTCATGATGAAATGCAAGTGAAAGCATTTTGCAAATTATCCTTTACCCTTGTCATGAGCTCAGCTGAGTCGTACCTGAATGTCATGTTGCATCTTTTCAACCAAGGAAAGGATGGTGCTGAATCCATGCCCAAGGGCAGTTCACCAATTTTATCTCCTCATTTCATAGAGGATTTTCTATGTGCAGACAGGCAGATCAAAGAACACCGTGGGCTGGTCGGGGATGTTCAGCAAAATAATGTGATGGATAAACATCTTTCTTTTTCCACAGGAGTGTCTGACAGTCAGGCTACCTTCAACACACAGGCAGAGAAAGAAGCCCCCAGAATAGTATAATTTCAGTGCCCTGAGAAGACCCCCTCCTATACCCCTATATCCACAAGCCTCTTGGCCGGCTTCTAAAAGAACACTATTCATATGCCTTTCATGCTAGGTTTAGATTGCTATTAATGTACAAGTGCCCCTGCTAAGAATAAACTTTATCTGTCATTTTCTTCCTTAAGCTAAGTCTTAGAGTATGGGTTTTGAAAGAGAAGGGAAAAAAGAGCACATATCAGAGGACCCAGGGTGCTTCCATCAGAGAAAGGGAAGGGCATTCCACTTAAGGAGGGGTGATGATCATGGAGACACAATGCCAAGGATGACTAATGAAAGCTGTACTTTCGGAGTCTCTTTGCCACGCCATGACCTGTTTCCAGTGTTCTCCAAGCTTAATTCACGTTATCCTCCATCTTATGAGGTCGATCATACTAAAGCCACCCCCATTAGCAAAGAGGACCTAGAGACAGAGAGATTAAGCAACTTGCCCAAGGTTACACAGCAGATAAATAGACTGCAAATCCAAGCATTATGGTTGCTGAGTCTGAGCCCTGAACCACCATCGTTACTGTAAATTTACATTACCAATTTGTCATTGTAATGACCTGGTTGCTTCATCTTGTTTTTCTCACCACTGAAATGGCTCCAATAATTCTCTCCCCTGCTCTCATCTGGTTGAGCCAATGAGTTTGACACTTTGCAAATGAATTTCGCAACACAGACCTGATAGGAGGTGAAAGATAGGCAGGGTGCTGGGCAGAAATGAAAGGCTAGCTACTTAGAATAGATGCTGGGGAAGGCTTGACCATTTCTACTGATGTGTACTCAGTCTCGGAATCGTAACAAGGCTTTTGTCTCTATAGATGAATAAGCACCACCCTGGTTCTGAGGCTGGACGAGGGAAATGAGGTAATGGCCTTGGTGTGAAGCACATGAATAATAGAGTCTCCAGGACGGGCAGTGCCACCACCCTGGTGTCCTTCTCCACACACAAATTGAAGACTGGGGTTTCTGGGCCATCCAAGGTAGCACTTTTCACAAATATCAAACATAAATAATTTAAGAGGCAATGTTTAAAAATGGGAAAGACAAACTCCCAGGTGAATTTGCCACTTACCTCTCTCTCTGTGTCTTGTCTGCTTAGGTACTTTGTGGGCACTATGAAGCCCACTCTGTCATTGAAATGCTCTGTCATTCTGACACTTTGTTTAAATTCTTTTGCTTACTTGTGTTTCTTTTTCACCGTTTTAAGAGGGTTAAAAAATAGAATAGTGTCTTTGAAAAGTTTTTCTACTTTAATGAAAAGATGAAAATCAGTGGTAAACACAATAGAATATACAGATGTCAAATTATAATGTACACCTGAAAATTACATAATTGTATTAATCAATGTTACCCTATAAACTTAATTTAAAAATAAGATGAAAATCAAATGTCATGCCCATGAATTTAGGAAGAAAAGCCACCACATGCCTTGCATGGAATTTATGATAGCTTTACTGGAGCCTCACCAAAGTAGAGAAAAGTCTAGTACAATATAGAGTAGAATTGACTAATTGTCACAAGAATCATTTATTTTTATAGTGGTGATATTTAGTAAGCCTCTGGAACATAGCCTCACACACAAAATCTCTTTTCGCATTTAGATGTAACATATAAAATTGAGAGACCTTTCACTCTTTCTAACAATCTTAAGTTTAAGATTAGTGATAACTTTCCTTAGCCTCAGTTACAGCAGAGACATGCAGTTAGTTAATAAAATTAGAAGTATGAGTCTGACTTCGCATGTCAGTTCATAAAGTTAGATGTGCCCAATACCTCTGGTGGTCAGGCCACATCACAGTTACTTGGTGAACCACTTAAACCCAACACGTTATACACGTGTTTATACTATTAATGGGTGATTCAGTGTTTAAAGTAAGAAGGCTGAAGATGTGTAAATTATGCCACGCTTGCTAAATTACTTCGTGTAACAGAGGCTTTCCTGCATGAAAATACTATGCACAACAAAATCATTTTTCATTAGCACAAAATGTAGCAAGAAAAGAAACAATATTAGTGAGACCAAAACAGTGTGTCCGATCAGATTTACCAGAACAAATGGAGTAAACTTTCTGGTCATCTTACATCCCATGTGATTCAGAAAGAGGATCTACCCCAGAGCCTGAAATGATGAGACGAGAAAGGAAATATGGTCACGTCACGAAATTAATCAGACGCCTCCCTTTGCCAAGTAAATAAAAACACAAAAAGAACAGCAACCCCCGACAGCATGGGAAGACGGGGAAAGACAAGATGGCAGAGCGGTTTGTTTTATTTTTTATTTTTTATTTTATTATTTTTTTTAACGCCACAATGTCAAGGGAAAACAAGCTGTGGACTGTCAAAGCAAAATCTGACGCTGCCGCTGCCGAGCACCGCGCTTGGCGGGGCGTGGCGGCCGCCGCGCTGTTCTGTTTGGGCCGCCATGGGTTCTATTAGACCTTTGAAGAGCAACCTCACGGTGGGTCACGGGGCGGTCAGCTGCTCATCTCTACTGTTGTTGCAAGTGGCCTACCCCGGCCACTCTGGGAAGAAGAGAATGATTTCTTTAAGGAATTGGGCTATTTATAAAATAAATATAACGTCTAATATCTATTATGCACAAATGACAGTGCAGGGGCGCTCCTGCGGCTGTCCCTTCGCGGAACATCAGCCTCCTGTGCGTATAAATTGCCCCGTACTGGGGAGAAACACAATACAATTCACCAGAGACCGGGCTGCAAGGTAGAGCTGCTTGTCTGTGGGCAAGTAATGACTTGCGTTTTCAGCTGCTTCTTGGTAAGAGCTTTGGTAATTGGAATCAGTTATTCAAAACATCGCTAAATGTGATTTAAATGGCAAGGATTTAATAACAGAGAAAGAAGCCATTAAAGGGGTTCAAGCAGGGGAGAAGGGAATTCCGTTTTTTAGAGCAGAGGAGAAAAATAAAGCAATTACTTGATGTAAAGGCCAGAAACAGGACTCCTGCTGTCAGGAGAGAAATCAAATCTGTCAGCAATTAGTGGGATCTTAGGAGGTAAAGAACTCTCCAGTGTTGAGCAGTGAATAAGGGGTGAGCAATTATATGAACTGATAAAAGTGTCCTGGTTCCCAAACAGCAGGTTAACAAGCCTCACGTTTTTCATAACTTGATGCAGATGTGATGAATCACACTTTATGATATTTTTCAGTTTAAGGCAAAGTTCCTTAATCAGCGTATTGTGCGGCCTCTTTCCAACTCAAACTGTGTTCCTGCTACCTGGCTTTAACGATGTGCAAGAGAGCGTTTTGATAGCAAGGTCCTTCTTTAATTTAAAAAACAAAGGAAAAGAGAAAGGAGAGAGAGAGAGAGAAAAGAAAGAGAGAGAGAGAGAGAGAGAGAGAGAGAGAGAGAGAGAGAGAAAGAGAGAAAGAAAGAAAGAAAGAAAGAAAGAAAGAAAGAAAGAAAGAAAGAAAGAAAGAAAGAAAGAAAAGAAAGAAAGAAAAGAAAAGAAAGAAACTCCATTATTATATTCTCAATTTAAAAAATCAAATGGGAAACCCATGTCCTGGTCTACTTTTTCCAAGGGGCTGACAGATACTGGTATTTTCAGCATGGAAAGAACATTGCATGATATAAAATAGGAAAACTTTTCATCAAATAACTAAGTTAACTTTCTCATGATATGCTTAATCCTTATTATTTTTTTCATTTTAGGAATAAAAAGGTCTATTACATGTATTTATACACACATGAGGCCCACAAATGACTCCTATCTGAGCTCTTTAAAAATCGTTTTGTACTGATGTTTATGCGTTGTGAAACTCAGTATGATACGCAGTCATATCAGAAAGGAAAATCAATTATTCTGTCAAAAAAAAAAATAGGTACAACCTTTCAATTCAAGGAAGTACTCTCTGCTGAGAAAATGCTTAGATGTCAATAAAAGGTGCATATTTGAAGTAAGGTCATTTGAAAAGATGTCCCTAAATCCTCTTTAACTAGCTATGATGGTGACCTTTCCATGTTTTCACTGATGTGTATTGTTTTAAAGACATAATCAATGATACCTGAACAATGACATTGCAAAAAGAAATCTATCATCTAGCATATGCCACTGATTTGTCAATTGACAGGAGACATAAAAACAAGAATTCTCTTTTCTTTCTTTCCCACCCCCGCCCCCTAAGAAATTCAGTCAGTATATCTGGGCATTGAGGAGCTTCCTGCTTCCACTTGAAGCACTGTATAAGCTAATTATTAGATAATTTTAAAATATCCGACCACTGTACCTCCAGGAGTTTTCCATTTTTAACAAAACTCCTCTGACCTGAAAAACCTTACCCCTCCCTTCTGGCGAATCGTAGAGCCCTGCGTCTTTGTTCTGCGGGGTTCCTATAGCCAAAATAACCCAACGCCCTTAAAGGCCAGTAACCGGGAGATACTTGCGAAACCCCACGCTAACGTGGAACGTAGACTCTCCGCACTGTGCCTTAAGAGCAGCTTTTAACCCGGTGTAAGTTTTGTTATTTTTCTCTTTGGCAACATGGCAATCAGTTTTATATTATTATACCTTCTATGTAATTGTGTATATTACTACATATTATTGCTGGGTTTGCTTAAATGATACATCGTTTTATGCACATTTCCAAACAACATCTAGCGGACTTCGTTGGAAAGGTTCGAGGCGCGAGTGTGGTATAAAATTGGGAGCAAGGAGACATGAGCCAGAGCAGCTGGGGTTCCCTGCAGAGGGCTAGAACTGCGCTCTCTACATCACTGTCAGCTACACACACCGTGTGGGCTTACAAAGATCCCGTACCCAACTGCACCCAAATGTTGCCAGATACAGTGCTAAGTGTATTCATTTGTGCTTGTGTTTTAATTGCTAATAAACTAGAAGATTTTTCCAATAGACAAGCCAGTGACATCCCCATCACTGACTTATTAATTCATATAGACATACACACATATACATATATATTTTCTAATTTAGAGGACAGGAATTTTTGGATTTCCTTAAGTCCTGACTTATCTTTTAACCATCTCCCACTGTCTAATGACAAAAGTCATTTAATTCCAAAAGACACTGAAAGCAAATGAGTCAAGAAAGGAGTAAAGATGAAAAAAAAAACACACACACCAGTTAAAATAAAATATCCAGCACAGGGCAATGTTTCCGTGGAAAAGATTGCCTTATGACTGTGGTTTTTCTATGATGATTGTACTGAAATTCTTACCATTCGATCACACCTTCCCTTTGGGAGCCCAGTTGAGGGGGTGCTGGGCTCTGGTCTCACCACGGTGAAGAGGAACTTACATTTAACTGGCTTTTAATGTGTGGATGGCTGGATTTTCACGAGACCTTCCTCCAGCTCTGCCGACAGGCTGTGCTCCCTTTAGCGAGAAAGGTCCTCAGTTTCGTCACTGGGAGGCAGTAATAATGACGTTTAATGGAATGTCCTTGGAGTTTTCTACTTTCCCTGGAAATTATAAAATTATAATATAACCTTGCCTAAAAAAAACAATCGGAGTAAATGACCTCTTAAAGATAAGAAAGACGAATCCGATGCTCTTTACCGGCTGAGGGTTTATCTGGTCATTCCTCTTAGGCTTTCAGTAGTTAAGTTTTAAGATCAGCTCTGGTTTCTCACTTAAAACACCTGCAAAGGGACAGGAGCAAATAAGCGTCTTTGTTATAGCCCAGTAGAATGGAGTTGTGAGACACAAACATTTTTAAACACGTACTTCATGTGACATCACTGAGAAAGCCAAAGGTATTTAAGTGATGCAAACGAGGGACTCAATACTGTTCAGAGCAGCGTGGAGAAAGCCCTAGGAACTAGTTGACATGACTCATCAAGTCAAGTTCAGAATTGTTGCAATACCGTCTCTGCTAGAGTTGTGAAAGCATCTTCACTGGCCAAAGATCCGCCGGGGAAGTTTCCAAACCCAGCTCCCATGCTCTTGCAGCTGCCTGGGGACCGAGCAGTTGCCTAAACTGTTTCCCCGCATTCTGGACCGAAAGAAGATGCACCTTCTTCCAGAGTGTGACACACAGAGACCTCTGCCAGAGCCGCGGCCACCCAATGGGTGACGATGACACACTAGAGCTACGGACCTCGGATGTGCCCTCTGCTCCAGGATCAGGTGTCAGAGCCGTCTCCGTGACTATGCAGCGTGGCTGCCATGAAACCTCAGACAGACTTGATGGGAGACTGTCTGAATATTGTCACTCTTCGCTTTCACCCAGGGGTACCATTCGCAGGACGGTGCCGCTTCCATGAAGCGGCCTCGCTGAGTGCCAAGTGTGACCCGAGACTATTGTCAAATTAGAAATCTGAGTGTGTAAGTTTTGATATGTCTGCCCTGAAATTCTCAGGAAAGTAAATCTTCACAGTCTGCTGGCATGGCAGCCTTCTTGGCAGCAAGAAAGAAACTTGGTGAACAGTGTTTTTGCCTCCAAAAACACTGGGGTAGGGAACCTGTCGGGCTGTGGGGTAAAAGAACTTGCTACATCACTTCCACCTGGTGAGTGGAGTAGTGGCCTCTTTGCCTTTCACACTCTCTTCACATCCTGTGCCGGGTACTGTGGAGATTAGGACATTCCTTCTCTGAAGAGATATGATTGAACTCTGTCTTAATTTTGTGATTTTGATCTACTTAAGTTACTGATTAATCGGCCATCCAAGTAGGCACTCACGCACCTGCTCAGGGACAAAGAGTAAAGAATGCTGCTGTTGCCAGGCCAGATGCCATCGTTCTTGTTCTTCTGGTTGGTACTGGGGATAGGAAAGCAAAGCGAAGTGACCTGAGCCACTTCCTTGCCAAGTGAGCTATTTCTTACCTCTCAGTAACCATGTTGCTTCCTTGATGTGACCTTAACTTTCACAGGTTGATGTGGATGGACCGACAGCCTAGTAAGGTGTGTTGAAGGTGGCTACCCATGCTGTAAGGGGTATTCTTTCTTTGTACTGTCAAACTTTGAGACAACCTACAAATGAGTATTTAAAAGCCATCTAGACCATGAACTTTCCCTGTTTTAAGAAAAACAGACTATGGTTAGCACAGGAATTTGATTTGTAGTATTATTCATTGATCTTGTGAAAAAAAATCTTCCTGTGGAACAAGTTTTAACTAGAGTGTTGGATGGTCATGTATAATTTTACTGTTTTTGCAAAAAAATGGCAAAATCTGAGAGTAAACAAAGAGAATTAAATGTCATTGGTTTCAGCCATCCTTTCAACATGAAACTCAGATTCTTAGTCTTTTTCCCTTTAGATTGAATTCCTCTTAGTGACTCTGACTATCTTTTAAATAGTAACAAATTCAAGCACAGCCTAGTGATTGACCCCCCGCCCCCAGTATCTAAGAAATGACTACGAAAAAACAAATCATCAGAGCTACTTCTTTTCCCTGTAATCATCGGTGGAACCTCTGAAAAATAAATGAGAAAACTTTGATGCAGGGCATTATTTATTCAATATTATCACACAATCTTTTTGATATAGTATCAAGTAGTAGTCAAGTATCTCATTTAGGACTAAAGACTATAGAGGCTAACATGCTCACTGTTTCTAACTAGTTCTGTGATCCAAGAAGAGGCAGAACATTTTAAGAACGAGCTCTCAGGCTTCCTGTACGTTATGTTCCAATTGTGACCCATCATTGGGGTTTTCTTCTAGAAGAAGGATAGTCTGTAATCCCATCCAATTCTCACATCCAGAGTTTGTCACGGTTTCAGCCATCTCCACTTTTCTCTCTCCCTCTGATTGAGTCCTTTATCGTACGAACCCGAGCAGGTAAAAATGCATGTTGCTCTGAACTATGTTCATGTTCGAAGCACCAACAAAACAAAACCCAACGAAACAAAGCTCGCATGATGGAAGTTGGGTATGGTTTTCGAATAGTCTTTTAAAAAATGTGTTCAGAAAAACACGTTATCTTACATTTGAAGAGGTAAAAATGGGGATGCTTCTCTCTCTTTCATTAACTGGTTTCTGAAACGTTCCTATTTAGTAAGCATGTTTTTTTAAAGAGCATTTCAAAAGGGGAAAATACAAATTAGAGGCATTAGTCATGACACAGAAAATTAAGTCACTGTCAAAAAAAAAAGATCTAACGAAATGCCAATGGCACTGTGGACTAGATATTGATAGAAACTCACTATGACATCATCAGTGGAATTGGGTCATGGGTCCTTGTAATTGTTGGAACTGAGGCGAAAGTTCTAAGCTGCCTTGAATGGTAACAAAGTAATCCTGCCTTATCTGAACTCCAACCTTAGGGTTGTGATAGTGCAAAGCACCATGGTTGCTGTAGTTTGGAGGATGTGTTACTTGTACACGTCTGGGTGGTGACAGGCGGCAGTGACTATGCTATTGATGTGGTATTCCGTTTCCCATATGGGCAGAAAGATTCGAAATTAGTTATACTCTTGCAACCTTATGATAATGTAATATCTGTTATTATGAAAATTCATCTTTGACTTATTAAGTAATTCAAAATTATTTTGATTTCTTTTTCTTTCCTTATTTATGACAAGAAATTTCTGCTGGTCTATCTGCCCTCTTGCTTTATGTCAAATACGTTTGATCACAGGTCTGTCTCCACGAAGTAACTGCATAAAGTTAGGGATGTGGTTTGTGGCCGTGATATGAAGCACAATTAGTTGTTGCTTTTTACCGTTCAGCCTGCAGTCATCATTGCCTTTGACCTATTAGCATGATGTTCCAACCAGATGACCCAACGACGCCATAAGTACATTTAGAGACTTTTAAAGTCCTTGAGAGATTCTCTGTTCGACATTAAATCTGCTACCGCATAATGATCAATGAAACAGAAATCAGGAGGCCTCGGTTCTAGCATGGATTCTGTCACCATCCTTTGCACACGGCGCCATCAATTACACTACAGTTTCCCATTGGCAGAACGCAGATAATAAGACCTGCCCTATCTACTTTGCGGGGTTGTCATAATCCGCAGTAATTGAGATAAGAGGCATTCCGCACCTAAATAAATCGTGAGACGATATTTTGCATGTAACTAACAATTTATTCAACATAAGGATACTCTCATGTCTAATGAGAGGCATTTTATTTAACGAAGTCTTGGAATATACTATTCTCCTTCTTAGGTGATGCTGATGTAAAGTATCTACCGAGCATTCTTGCGTTGTTCATCGAGCTTCCCCAAAGCGACGTGAACTTAATGACCATCAATTCCTGGGGTGTTTTTTCCCCCCTACATTTAAGCGATATCAAATTTTAACGATTGTCCCAAGCAGAGTGCTTCTGGGTCCTGTCGGCCCTGCGCGTCTGGCCCATCTCCATCATCCGCGAGCACCGCGCTGTAGCGGTGGTCTCTGTGCTTCTCTCGTTGTTATTCTCGGGTGCCAGCAGTCACTTGAATGCTTGAGCAGGGGAAGCAAGGGTCCCCAGCGTCAAGTCACTTTCAGCTCTTGAGAGCTGAAAGGCAGCCACTTGGAGCTCATTACACATTTCCACTCAACACTCCTGCCGTAACATTGTATTGCACAAGAATTCGAAATTCATTTTGGCTGTGTTACAAGGCCTGTTTTCTGCCTGGATGCCCAGGTCTCTCTTTCTTTCTATTGTCTCTGGTTGGTGTCCAGGAATAAAGGATACTTAACATTTAAAAAGGCAGAATTGTTTGCAATGAAAATACTTCCCGCTAACTGGCACTCTCCGAGAACTTTAAAAACTCAAATGAGGACAGTCACCTCTTTTGAAAGCCTATTTATTTTTATGCCTCTTTTCTGGAAAAAAAAATGATCTTTTTCTGTATCCCGCTCCTTATAATTTTTGTTTGCAGTCCATGTGACCGTTACGAAAAAGTGAGAATTTCTTGATGCGAAAGATCCTTCCGTGCCTGGGAGGTGGAAGGTTCGTATACCTGGCCCAATCCCTTTTATGTTCTAAAGTAAAACCCTTTTTCTCAAGCTTCTTGTGAGCCACTAGGTCTTCACACTGGGATGTGAGTTGAACTGTGCTGAAACACAAATATTTTTATCCATGTCTTGGCATTTTTTGTTGATAAAGGTAATTGACTAGGAATTAAGTCACTTGCATCCTGTTTATTGGGCACAGCAAGAAACAGTGCTGTGAGGTTTAATGACCCTGGAGTGCCTCAGCTTTTCTGTTTTAAGTGCAGCATATCCAGAGAGTAAGCTGTGCAGCAGTGTGCGATTTGGAGACATATGTCTGTCAGCCTGAGGAAAAAATAAAAGCCATTTAACGTGTCTTTTGAGAGGCTGAACAGCAGCGGTGAGCTACGGAGGTGGGAGGGAAGGAGGCCTGCCTGCATTTGTGTGTGTGTGAGTGTGTGAGTGTGTGAGTGGGTGAGAGTGTGTGTGTGTGTGTGTGTGTGTGTGTGTGTGTGTGTGTTTTCTGCAGGGAGAAACTAATCTCTTGGCTTAGATCCACCTTAGTATTAGCCTCAGCGCTTTCTCTCCCTCCTTTACTCTAAATCATTATTAAGTTTATTACTTCTTTTTTCCTTTGCTAGAGAAGATTAATGGCGTTCCCTGGGCGGAGGGAGCTCTGCAGAGCTCAGTGGCTCTATAAATAGCACCTGCTGCTAATTCTCCGGTGCCCGGTATCTCCACAACACATCTTGGTCTTTCAACAATTTGTTCGGAAGAAGAAAGCTAAGGGTCACTGTGCTCTTTGGTGTTACTCATAGTGTGTTTTATGGATAGTGGGTTTTTCTCCGGGAAGTTTGGCCTGGCGGGTCCTTTAGAGAAACTGGACGTTCTAGCTCCTCCCCAGGGAGGCACGCCTCGCTAACCAAGCTCCTAAGGATATGGCAGAACCTGTTGGATCTGTGGGGGTGGTGCCTGCTAATCGCTTTTGCCATTAACTTCCCCCGCCACCCCTTTCTGCAATGTCTTCTTTCTCAGTAGATTTCGGGCTCAGCTGAACTGTTCCAATAGCCCCGGGAGATGTGACTTCATGGAGTTATAAAACACAAAAAGGGGAAATGCTGGGAAAATTGCAATGCTAAGGTTCAGTAACTTGTGGCTTCAGAAAATGGAATTCTTCTGGACAATGCAGATCATGGGAAGGGCGGGTGGTCGTCATTGGAAAACCACCATCATCTTTAGAGTGGTGGTAGGAACAAAAGAGCACTTAACCTCGATGGCACGGGGCAGGTGTTCAAGGAATCTTCGCTGGATGAATGAGAAAATGAGGGGAGTAATATTGTTGTCAGAAACACGCTCATCCGATGAGCCGGGGTCAGCGCAGTGGCAAGCAAAGTTGAGCGACTTAAGACGGTTATGTACCCTCTTAAGGTAAAGGAAAGGGGGACAGAAGTTCCCCTTTCCAGCTGTTTGGTTCTTGCTCCTCCAAAACTTCTCCTGGGTGGGCCAGATCACCATCAGAAAGCGGCCAGTTGCATTGAGTATCTGGCATTTTGCTAGATACCTAATGAAACCACTGAGCTGTACATTTTGTATGTTAAATGGAGAGTTCTCTCACGAGTATCTTCCAATGCTATTTCATATTCACATGTCACCTTGAGAGCAATAAATTCTTTCTCATTTCCATGTTCAGTGAGACCAGTGAAAGATCCAAGGATATTTCTCAGATCTTGAACTTGGTACATTGGGGAACTTGACTTTTTGTATGCCAACTTACTACACAGACTTAAATTTGAAGTTTCCATCTTTGTAGAACAGGATGCTCATGACATCCCCAACTAACCTTTTAGGTTAAGGATTTTTTTTTTACCCTTGTCATATGTGCAATGCAAACACTTCCTCTGCCTGTTTATTTCATCAGTATTATCATGTAGTTATACAATGGTCTCTTATAGTTGAGAGCTACCTCAGAGATAATTTAGAATAATCATTGCCTTTTGCAGATGAAGAAACTGAAGCCTGGGAGATGAAGCTCCTTACCCAGGATCACTCAGCTTGTGAAGAACAGAGCTGAACTAGAAGCTGAACTTCCTGTCTGTCTGTATAAAATCCTCCCATCCTACCGCGCTGCTCTTTAAAAGCTCATGTCAGTGGTATTTCTTGGTTTCCACTGTGGCAGTGTGAATTTCTAAACCAATGATATTTAAACTTTAAAAAAGGGATCCCTTAATGTACTCCATTTTATGTACAAAAGTAGGAAACAGAACTGCTTTGTTGAAGTGGGGCAGAGGTGAGGATAGTAGAACCTCAAGCCCGACATAATAATATACCCCAATTTCCTGCCCCCACCCTGGGCAGCCTCTGAGGCAAAGCCAAGTAACCCAAAAGATCAGAAAATCAATCTGAAATATCACGGCTTGTGCACAGGGAAAACCACCTTACATCTATCTACATAGAAGAAGAGTTTTTAATCAAATGAGTTTTCAAAAGAATGACTTCACCCACCATTAAAATCATCAATGAAGGACTCACAGGACAATATTATCTCCAGAGAGCACAAAGCTTGGGACATCTTGGCTGCTTCATACGTTTTGTTGGATGAATATTACAAAGGGTAACAGTTCAGTCCCTGGAAACACTTAACTTCCATCAATTCGTCTTCCTCCTATGTTGTCAAAAGACATCACATATAGCTTTATGAACACACTTTCTTTGTTGTATTTGGCTCCATTTTACCTGTTTCCCCTTTGAACCATAAGGCCTTCAAGAGCAGAACTCTGAACTCATGGTCATAGGATGCACTGGGCACACAGTAAGCTTTAGTAAGAGCATATTGTTAATGAAGAGTGCTTGGAAGCACGTCAAACCATTAATGCTGAGACAGTTTCTCAATCTTGGGGATGGATAATTTTTTGTGTGGGGTTTGCCCTGTGCCTTGTAGGATGCCTAGCAGCATCCTTGGCCCCTACCCACTAGATGCTAGGTAACATACCACCACCCAAAGTAGTGACAACCCAAAATATCTCCAGACATTGCCAAATGTCCCCTGGTGGACAAAATTGCACCTTGCTGAGAACTGCAGAGCTAAGGGAAGTTTTATTTCCTTCCCTCTGAGCTCCTGTTTCAGATGGACTCCATCTGAAAGGGTGCTATTCTAAAATGCAAACTGTTCTGATAAGTAAAAAGAGGCCATTGTTTTGCTCAAATCTAGGAATTTGATAATTACTGTCAGCCATTAATTCATTTCGCTTTTCATTTTATTTTATTTTATTGAGGGAATTTTAGTGGAGAACAAAATGTTGGCTAGTTTGGGGAAATTACGTTAATTTCATCAGGGACGTAATGCCATTATTCTCTTGAGCCTAAGGTTGGATAGAGAACAGCTCTAAGATAGAGAACAAAACATGGCAGCTTCATTTTCTATCACCATCGAGAAGTTGGACTGACAAATCAACTGTTTTTTTCATATTCTTCCCCCTTGGATGGTTAAGTAAAATTCTCTTATGATTTTAAACCAGATGCCCTTCCAAGGCTATAAGATTTTCTAGCTCCTACCTATTCTATCCTAGGTATCACATGATACCTTTTTTTTTTCCCGCCCAAGACATCTTTTGTTAGAAACCAATGAAATGTCACTGAATACTTGTTCTCACTAATGGAACTGGACGCTTCACTTCAAATATAATAAAGAGTTTTAAAGAAACATCTAAGAAAGATTTCCCATATCTTCCTCCCAGAAGCAAGATGCAGAAATACAAAACACATCTCTCTAGAATTGAAATCCTCAACTTCTCATCCTTCTCATCCTCAAACTTTAAGCATCCTCAGTTTCATATTGATCATTTCTCAATATCTAGGTCTTACCCATTTGTAGCCTGGCTGTTCTCAACACTTCCAAGCTTATGATAGCATTCTTTTCATTAATCTCCAAGTAAAATGACTCAACACACCCCTAATACCGCATTCCTGTCCCAATATTCATATGTACTCATTCGACAAATATTTATTGAGCATCTAGGTAACACAACAATGCACTAGATTTCCACTCCAGATTTCTACCTTATTAAATTTCCACCTTGCCTCCTGTTGCTGTCCTCTCTCCTTCTACTTCACACTGTGTATGGTCACTACCTCTTCTCCTTTATTCTCCAAAGCACCACATATTCAAAGCTGCCACATGAGGAATTCACTCACAGAAGACTGACTGTAGTAGAGAAGATGACAAAAAACCACTTAACATTAAGTAGCGGTCATCACTTTTTCTTCAAAAACTCTTTGCCATCTCCATCACTAGAGGTGTCTCACTGACCATTTTCCTCCTCAAGATCTGCTGAACAGGCTGCCATGTTGCCAGGTCTTGCTCCCTCTCTTCCCAATCAGAGAAATCACCTCTCTGAAGTTTCCTTCCCATCTACTGCTGAGGAACACCTCCCAGTATGGTTGTTGCTGCTTTGAACTTTATTATCTAATATAATTTGAGCCTTCTGTATCAACCATCTCCTTCCAAACCTTTAATGTTAAAGAAAGCGTTTTCTGTGCAAAACATTTATACCTGTAGCAAGGCAAAACATCAACAGAAGCTTTGCCATTTTATTTTCCCCTTTAATTTGCTCCAGTTCATATTCTTAGGCAGAGTTCTTGGCCAGTCCATCAACCTTTGAGAGAAATGAAGATAGTCAGTAATTTATTTTTCCCTTACCCAGAGCAAAGGCCTTGGGGTAACTAAAAAAAAAAAAATTCCCATTTCATTATTACCCAAGTGTATTCATTAATCTCTTTAGCTCTGCCCCCAAATACAAACTAACTAATTCTTATTAGTACCAATTATGAAAAGGGAATAGATGGGACCAAACCTCAGGTCCGCTGTGTTTTTCCTTTGGAATAACTTCAGCATTGTTATATTTAGCGTTGTCATCAGTTTTCACGAAAGGAGTAGTTATAATAAATGGGTCAAATTAGATGTTGAGTTATCCATTCTATTTCTGTCCAAGGACCATGGGAAAGTATGGATTAGCTCACACTTGGGAATGTGAGCTCTATCAGAAAAAATAGCTGAAGCCATTGTATTCAATCTTTGGGCCGTCCTCCATAAAATTCAAGCTATGGGGGGGGGGGAAGAACAAGTTTTAATCTAAGAAAAGTCTGAACTTCTTGCCAAGGTTTACAGTGAATAACAATGCAAGCTGGTTTCTTTTGGGGTGCAAAAGAGAAGGGCAGAAGAGGAGAGCAAGAGCTGGGCGTCACCTAACATTTAGATGAGTATGATTTCCAGTACGAAGAGCTAAGAGGGAACTCCACTGTCCTGCGTGCAACAGTTTGAGTGTGGGTGTATGCCTCTGTGTGTGGATGAAAGGAATATATAAGTGACACAAATGAACAATGAAACAAGCTCACCTGGTTGTCAACCATATACAGTGCCTAATACAAATAAAATAGGAACACAAATGACAGGATAGCTGTTACTATTTTTTAGACGTGACTATTTGATACTTGATCCAACCTTGCTATGGATTTTTTTTTCACAGATGGGCGGCATTTATTGAGTACTTACTGGTACCAAATACTCACTGAGCCCAATTCTCAGCACTGCTTTATCCTTCATAGCAATCCTATGAAAAAGTCCTTGAGTTCCCCTTTTACTGATGAGGAAATTGAGGCTCAGGAAAGAGAAGTAAGTCGCCTTCAGTCTCATCGATGAGGAACAGAGTCAGGACTCAGACCCAGCTGTGTGTGATTTCAAAGCTGTGCTCTCTGCTAAGTCATATTGCCTTTTTTGAATGAATTCAATTATTTCCAACTTTTTTCTGTTGTGACTTTTACACCTTATTTTGAAAATCATACCGTATTTATTTTTTACTATGTTCAATTACAGTGGTCTTTAGCCTAGTATTCTAAACTGATCTGGTGGCTATTTTATTAAATTTAGCAGTTCTTTGCTTTATCCTATTACAGGCAAAAGCAGAAATGATGAATTCCATGGAAGTCATGTGCTCCACTGTTTTGTTAAAATTGTTACATCCTTAAATGTCTAGGTACATTTAGAATCCTCACTTATTTGGTCAAATAGCTCTTTGCCTTTGATATAACTTTAAAATTGGCACTTGTAAATCCCAGTATAATTCTTTGCACATGCTAAGCATTCAGTGAAGTTTTGTTGACATCAATAAGCATATTGCATTTTTGAAGACTAAAATATGGCCCAAGAGTACTTAAAACCTGCAAAGTCTGAAAATAATTTCAGTTTCAAAAGTAGCCAGCCAAATTTTTATTTGGTGCCTTATGGATTTTTTCTATTTGAGTCTCGCAATCCATTGTGGTGGGTATTTTCTCTATCTGCCAATGATGTTAATCCCTCTATTGGAGCTTCGCCATTGAAATGGAAGAACCAGGGAGAAAGTAGAGGTTGGTCATGGCTAAAAGGGTACCAACTATTATAAAAGTTTTATAATCCAACCTCTAAGCTGTACTTGAATTTCCTTCCATAACAGCCATGTTATTACTCAACCTCTAAGAACCTCTAACATCATTCATTCATTCACTCATCCGCTCAGCATTTGAGTGCCTTCTATATACCAGCTCACAGTAATGGGTAAGACTAGGGGTTGACAGTCCTTTGTAAGAAATCTAATGAGGAGGTGGATGTTCTAGTGGAGAACACAGTGCACTGGGGCAGTGAAGCTGGAATGATGGCCTCTGCCTGGAGGACTCAGGGCTGGCATCTTAAGAAGTGGTAGTTGAGCTGAGTCTTAGAAGTGAATAAACACTTGCCCCTGAGGCAGCTCATTTCCTCTTTGAAAAGTCCTTCCTTGTATCGAACCAAACTGTGCGCTTCATTAATTTTTACCTAAACTCCGAATGGCCATTATAACCCAAGCCAATGACTACAGAGGACTTTGATCTCAATGGGTGGAAAGACACGAGGAATGTATGACGTTTGCTTTCAGTAAGTCTCTGCCTTATGGAAGGACCTTTGAAAGGAAAGTACAGAATATTCTCATTTCTTGGACAATAAATTCTTGAATAAGAACAATTTTAAGGCTCACCAGAGGAAACTATTTAGATAGTTAATATTACAGCAAATGTGAATTTTTAGTCCAATAACCCATCTCCTGCTCCACATTTCTGAATGCACCTCTCCCACATGCCACAGGAAGGTGAGGAGATAATGTAGGCAGTGAGATGTGTGAAGTGTGAAAACCCATCTGCTGGAGTCAGAAGCCTGGGAGGCAGTAAGGTGCCCTCTCTTATGGATCTGTCATCACTTCCTGTTGATGCTGACCTTTCCTGGAAACTAACCATTTCTTCCTGTCCCCCTGACCCCCAACACCTCTCCCTTGAATGACTACAACAGCCTCCTATCTGATCTCTGTGCCTCTATTCATACCTTTCTCCAGCCCGTTCTTCATTCATAGCTGGTGATGCTCAAAAATGCAAATTTGATCATGTCGTCCCAGCTAAAGTCCTTCAGTACCTTCTTGTTACCTAAGAATCAAGTTCCACCCCTTCCATGTGGTTTAAAGGCCTGTAGGTGCCAAAGTCACCGACCTGTTCAGTTGCCTTCAAACCACTCTCTTCTTTGCGCTCTACACTGCCACAACATTTCACTTTCCTTAGTTCCTTAAAAACACTAGGCTCTACATCACACCCAGGCCTTTGCATAGACTTCCCCTAGCTTGAAACAGCCTCATTCTTTTTCCTTCCTACATCTTTTAGTGCCCATGCCTCCAAACAGCACTCTCTCTGTTTCTCTCTGTCTCTTCTCTGTCTCTGTCTCTGTCTCTCTCTCTCTCTCTCTCTATTACACACACACACACACACACACACACACACACACACACACACACACTTACCTCTTTAGCCTTTATAACTCATACTTCTCCTCCACATTTTGTTTAAATGGCGTGTCCTTCAGGAAGCCAGTTACCCCCAAACTTCCTTGGCCCTGCCCTCAGTGCCCTTGTATTTCTCCTTCTAGACTACTCTTCACTCTTTAATTCCTTGGTTGATGCTTGTATTCCCAGCTAGACGAGAAACTCTCCAAGAGCAGAAACTATATCTCTCTGGTTTCGTTTTGTGTTTCTACTATTGAGCATGATATCTGACACATAGTAGGCCTTCAGTAAATATTTGTTGAATAAATAAATGACTCCAATCATTGACACAAACTTATAAATTACTTGAAAAAAAAAAACTTAGGTAAACACTGAGGGCGATTCCAGTATTTCATAAGAGAAGGATAGGAGAATTTCCTCCTCTTTCAAGAAATTGGCTCTGGAAAAACAGATTGTTAGAAGTTGGGGAAGAGCCTGCGCAGGGCACTGCAGTGAAATGTTTCAGAAGCCTGGAGGGGCCGCCTCACTAAAAAAAAAAGCTATTGTTATTAGTGCAGAGTAAATTTCTTGCTCTTTTCCCTCTATAGAGAGGTAAAGAGTGATCTCTAGAGTGGATGACTGAATGGCAAAGCTGGGCCCGAAAGGCAGCCTTTCATCCAACTTCAGCTTTGGAATGTTTGAGGCTCCTTGTTTCCTAAATCCCTCAGCTTTGTCTTCAGAGCCCTCCAGAATCTGGGACCCTTCATCTCCCCTTTTCTTTCCCTTTGCATTGCTTTCCATCAAACACCCTTTGCTTCAGTGACTCAGAAATCAACAGATGAAAAAGCACTAGGCACTTCTTTTATATAAGACCCCGTGTTAAGAGCTTTTAAAAAATGCAAAGAACCCCTCTACATGTGAGCTTCCAAGGCCACTGGAATTTGATGGTTTGGATTCAGGTTTCTGCTTTGTATTTTTTTTTTAAATTATCAGAACAGGTTACTAAATTCTTTAAAACTATTTTATGTGTTTCCTCATATAATTGTGACATTTGAATGAGATAACACATGTAAAGTGCTTGGCTGGGTCCCTGGGTCATAGTAAGAGCCCAAAAAGAGTTACTGTCACCATCGTCATCATCATCTTCTTCATCATTGTCAAGTATAATTTCTCCCCTCAGTTGGAGATTCAAGTCACAGGCACATAAAAAAATAGCTAACAGCACAGAGAATATGTACTAGGCACCAAAAGTCATGTTGTTTCTTCAACCTTCCTTTTCACTTTTTACTTTCCTCTCTTTCCTCTCTTCCCTTCCCTTCCCTTTCTCCTCTCTCCTTCTTTCAAAGCCGAGCTTTGATCAATTTGCTCCTTTTCCAGGAAGACTTCCGGGTCTTTGCATCCACAACATACTTACTCTCTCCTCTCTCTGAACTCATGGCCTGAATCATCCATTTGATTATTGGTCATTTAGTGCCTTCTATATCTCCCATAAGTTTGTTTTCCAATATTAACTCCTTGCTGGTAGATGAGTCTTGGTTTTTTGTCCTCCACTGATCACAAGCA
Organism: Eonycteris spelaea; assembly: GCA_003508835.1. Classification (NCBI taxonomy): domain Eukaryota; kingdom Metazoa; phylum Chordata; class Mammalia; order Chiroptera; family Pteropodidae; genus Eonycteris; species Eonycteris spelaea. The sequence goes on along the minus strand of PUFA01000004.1, from coordinate 7,703,357 downwards.
AATATTTCTTGAGTGCCTGCTATGTGTAAGAGAAGCTAGTGTGAGCTGTGGGTAAACCAAGTGTCAGGACAGAGCTTAACTGGATAGGTTCTCAATGAGTTGTTGGTAACAGGTCTATCTAGTATTGTTTGATAGGAGGATATAATGCTCATGCCCACTTTTACAAGGAACTGACTTATTTAAGCACCATGACTGTATGTAGCTTACAGCAAGTAGTCAATTAGGTTACTTAAAATAATTTTGGTAGCAGCTAATTGTAGCCTTGAATCTTTTGTCTTTAAAGAGCTAATTCGAAACAACAAAATAAAATCATGAAGTATTTCTTAAACACTATTATTCAAAACTTAAAATATAGGATTTAATTAAATGTGAGTCTTTAATCTTTTCAGAGAAATTAATTTCAAGTTCATTCAGGAAAAAAGGGGCCACATATGTCAGGATTCTATGAACATTCATCACTCAGGCCACCAGTTTTTGTGATATCTGGAGGTGGCGTAGAGGATGTCCTTGGTACTTCTGCGATTTGGGATTCAGCCTTCTAACTTAGTCACATTTTCATTTTCAGATATTTCAATGTTTCAGACATAAATAAAGCCCAGTCTCTTTCTCAGGGAGGCTAAGTGGGTCAAAAATTTGCACATAAGACAATAGCTAAAATGTGGAAGCAACTCAAGTGTCCACCAACAAATGAATGGATGAGCAAAATATGGTTTATATGTACAGTGAAATATTATTCAGCCTTAAAAAGGGAGGAAATTATGATACATGGCTCAACATGGATGAAACTTGAAGACATTATGTTAAGTGAGATAAGCCAGTCACAAAAAGACAGATACTGCATGCTTCAACATATATTAGAGTAATCAACATCACAGAGACCAAAAGTAGAATGGCAGTTGCCAGAGGCTGAAGGAAGAGAAGAATGAGAAGTTATTGTTTAATGGGTATAGAGTTTCAATTTTACAAGATGAAAAGAGTTTGGAAATGGTGGTGATGGTCACAAAATGATTTGAATGTGTTTAACACCATTGAACTGTACACTTAAAAATGATTAAGATGTAAATTTTGTATTATGTGCATTTCACAATAAAAAAATTAATAACAAATGTAAATTAAAATCCTTATAAAATCTTGGAAATAAAAAGCCCTAGGTTAATAATTCATGAAAGATACAGAAAATCAAATATTTTAAATTTCAGCAATATATTAAAAAATAATCAAGTGCAATTTATCCCAGGAATACAAAAAATAAAATATTGGAATATATATTTGAATATATATTAATGTAATACAAAACATCAACTGATCAAAGGATTAAAATTAAGTGATCATCTCATTAGGTGCAAAAAAAAGAGTATTTAGTAAAATTCACTAGCTATACTGAATAACTATTTCCAAGACAGTGAACATTCGATCAAACGGTGTCATGGTTGAGGTATTTCCTTTGAAATAGGGGAGGAAACAAAGATAGTGACTGGATGTTTTTAAAAAATAAGGAAATGAGAAGAAAGAGAGAGGGTGTGGGAGGAAGAAAGGAGGTGACACTATTTCCATTATTTATAAATGATATTATTATAAATCTGAAAACCCCAAGAAAATAGTTCAAAAAATCTGTTACAATTAATAGAAAGTTCAGTAAGGGATATATGGTCACAAAACAAATATGAAATATAACTTTATTCAGCAATATTCAATGAAAAAGGATAATGAAAACACTTTATATTTCATATTTATATAAATGAATAAATGTTTACTGTGCGAGATCTATATGATAGAAAAAAAAGACAAATATTAGTTGAGGCCTAAAGCAGCCCTGAATAAATGAAGAGTAATGCCATGCTCCTGGATGACATGGTACAAAATTGTACAAATAAAGATACTTCCAAGATTATCAATAAGTGAAATGTAATTCTGTTAAATCCTGCCAGATGTTTTCTGGGATTTAACATCTTCATTTTAAATTCATTAGAAGAATAAAGGCACAAAAACAAATAAAAACTATTGAAAGAAAAAAAGGGAGAAGTCGATCTGCCAGCTATGAAAATATACTGTGAAGCTAATATAATCAAAAGTGTGGTAACAAAATAGACAAGACAGATGATAAAACAATAGCTAACTCAGAAACAGATTGTACATGAAAGAGCATATGCAAAAAAAATTAGGAATTTTAAAAGTTGGTATTTAAAATGAATGATACCAAGTTAACTGATCATTGAGAGAAAAAAAATGAAGATAGAATCTAATCACACCTATCAAATTAAAATTTTATCCAGATTTACATTCAATAATAAACATTTATTGAGTATTCTCATGCCCCCAGATACTTAAATTTTAAAATAAAGCCATAAAAATTTAGATGAGGATTTAGATGACTATTTAAACCTTTATAGAAGTCGATAAATACCATAAATAAAATTAAGGGCAAATAATAAACTGAATACATAAAATAGTGGCAATCTGTATGACAGGCAAAGGGTTGCCCTCTTTGAAGTGCAAAAAAATATAGTTAAAATAGTTAAAAAACCTACAATAGAAAACAGACTGGGGATATTCACAAGCAATTCTAGCAGAAGTAGAAATGGCTGGTAGCATATTTAAAAAACATTTTAACTTTCCTAACAGTCAGAGAATATTCCATAGCACATGTTTTAGGCCTTATCAATGTATAATTATCAAGATGTTAAAAACATATTTCTCATCTAATAGATCGCTAAGTTACTCATCCATCTTCAAAGTCTAAAATATCACCCCTTTTCTTCTATGTTCTCTATTACTGTCTTAACTTAGGCCATTTAAAAATTTTTTACTTGGACTATTGCAGTATCCTCTGAATTGGTCCACATTTACAACACATACTTCTAATCCACCTACCATACTGTTGGCTAGTTATCCTAAAGAGCAGCTCTGATCATATAATATTTATGCCTAAAACTTTTCATGCCTAGTCTCCTTCATTATCTAAAATAAACTTCATACTCTTTCATATGCTATTCAGGCCTCTTCATAATCTGACCCAAAATTTTTTCAAATTTCACTACTATAACTCTCCCGTGTCTACTCCCAAGAACCAACCACAACAGCCTTCTTGTGATCCTTTATACATGGCATAGTTTCCTGTCCCCTTCAATGTAGTCCTTTTCACTCATTACACTCTTTCATTTTGGAATGTGCATCCCCTGCCCTCCATCCTTCAAACCCTGGGTGGGACAACTTCTCCTTAATTCCCTCTTCCACACTTAGAGTTAACCTCTCCTTGAGCCACACTCTCTCTTATTTTCTATGTGGCCTTATCAAGGCACTTACTACATAGTGCCATGATTAGATGAATTATTTACCTCTTTGCCTCCCTTAGTAAATTATAAGCTCCTTGCTGACTTAAACTATGTCTTATTCACACTCCACTGTAGTAACTAGCCCAGTCCTTGTACCCAGTGGGTGACTGTGCATGTCGATTTCATGTTATTGCCTCTAGAAAAGTAAAGCAAACACTCAAAGAGGCACAAAAGAAGAAAACGTAACTTTGTGAAAATCTGAACTGTCTCCTTTCCCCATTCTGTTGTCAAGAAAGAGAACAGTTTTATGGACATGAAGAGTGATGTCTCCTGAGAACCTGACCATACAGCTCTGGGAATAATATGGTGTGATAGGACAGAGTTGTCAATTTGTATTTTTAAAAGTGATTTATATATTTAATGTATTGAGACTTTTAAAACTTCTCAAACTCAAAGGATGGTCAAGCTAAAATGATGCTGAGTAAAAAAAAAAATCTCAACATAGTACAGGAGGTATTTTAACCAGTGAAATGAAAAACAGATGTCTTAAATTAAAACACATAAATTATTTGAGCTTAAAAATTTCATATATCTTTGTGATGAAAATCTATCACTAAAGACTTAATAAGATAGATTTTGAAAGCTTACATATTTGTATGTTTAGTTAATTGATGACATTCAATAAAATGCCGCTTTAAAAAAGCTGCTTAAAATTACAGATAACAATGATTATGTTGTTATTACATTATTTCCACTTTAGTATTACTATTAATACTTGCTAAACTTTGGGAAATTTGGAATATATAAAATGGTACACACAAGAAAATAACACTCACTTAAATTTCTGGTACCTAGAATTAATTATTAATTTATTTACTCCTCACTTGTTAAGAAAAATTACTGCTTTTTATAAAAGTGATACATGTTTATTATAAAGAATTTGCATCATTTAGAAAAGTACAAGGATAAAATAAAGAGTTTTTTTCTAAAAATGTTAATTACTTTACAAAATTCATTTGTTGTCTTTAGCAAAGCCCAAGCGACTCTTCCAGGTGTAAATTTCAGGTAAGTTTCTCCTGAGAAATATTAATTTCTCTTTGAAACTTAATAGTTACTGTAAAGTAGACTTTCAAAACTTTGACCAGTTTCATTTGGAAAGAACGATGTCTTCTTTCATGAGTGGAAATTGAATAAACAAATTAGGCGATAAGACGTGAAAAAAGTCTTTAAGAATGCCACCAGCTTAAAACTTCAGTGACGAATATTCTCATTTGGGAAGACCAGCTTTGGAATAGGTACAGCTGATTCCAAAATCCTTGAGAATATCTGAAACTTAGGCCTGTTTACTGCTCCTAAACATATTTCCCTAAGAGCTGAAATTTACACGAAGCTTTTGCAACAACTCGAAGCCAGTCTCTCCCCAGTGCCTGCTGCTCTGCCTCTGCCTGGAATGATGAAGCCAGTAGATCATTTCTTAGAAAGACAGCTCTTCTCATGTTGGTCTCTTCCCCTGGATGGAAAGATTTCTAAGAAGGTGTCTGAAGACATTTTACACCTGCACCAAACTCTTTGGCAACCAAGGCATTTTCTCTCAGGTGTCACTTAGGAGAAGACAAACGCCGTGATGGAATGAAAACACTTCCCATTTCCTCTTCAGTGAATGGGGTAGAGGATGAGAGCCCCTCTCTCTGCTGACTCCAGATCCCAGACGGTAATGAATTACACTTTGTCTTTATTAACAATGGACTTCATACTTTGACACTAAATGTTTTCCCTTCAAAGGCAGGAAGGGAGCCACACTCCAATAAAAAATGTTTATCCAGCTTGATGAAAGAGGTTGCTCAATGGGGAATACTTGATGGGAAAATGCATCAGGCTGAAGTTGCATATGTGGCTGGGCATGTCTGTCTAGGTAGAACTAGAGCTGGGGTTCCTTTGGATGACACAATCCACAGAAACTGGCATGAGAGACTTGTGCTGTGCCAACCCGTGGCGAGCATAGAAAACCACGCTCAACAGTCCTCTGCAAGAAACACCAGGACATCATTTTTTCTGCCTTAATAAAAAGTCCTTTCTATTTCCTTGAATGACTCATTTCTATAGTTCTCATAAACTAGTTCATCTATCTTCTACATCTGGTCTATTTTCTGTATGTAGCAGAGCTATAATCTGTGCCTGAGTACTTTCTTAGCCCCCTCGCACTGTCCCTGATAAAAACCAAACGATATATAACAATTACTCCTCCAATGCTGCAACAGCCACATTCTGCGTGTGAAGAGCTGGCATTACTCACTTCATCTACCAGATGAAGGTTCGTGGCTTGTCCCAGATCACATGGCTTAGAAATGACAGGAGTAAAAACTTAAACCCTTTTTCTCTTCACTGTTTTCCCTGATACCACCAGGCCCGGCCAATTTCGACAATACATTGTTATTCACCTGACAGAAAGAGATAGTATTTTGGTGATATTCTAAAAATCAATCTCATGGGAAACATTTTGGAGGAAGGAATTTCATCAACCAGATTGCGAAGGCCCAGTTCTGGTAATTCAGTGATCTGAGCCAACATGATACTTCTTCCTGCTATAATCCCCTGGAGATTCAGGATGATAAGCAAAGGCACCAACCCAGCTAACAAACAACAAACAAAATGTATAGCTTCAGCTTGAATGAAAGAAAGGAAAACCCTCAGTTGCAAGAAAAAAATGCAAAGTCAGTGCAGAAAGGTTGCCAGTTGCCGAGGGGCCACTGGAGCATTGTAGGTTTGAAGGGCTAAGCAGGGTCAGAAGCTAGAACCTGAGACCCTGAGAAGGGACTGTGGAAGGGAAAGATCCAGATCTCAGAAGGGAAGCAATGCGAGGCGTCTCTTTGCCTAGCCCTCTCCATGGGCGTTGGAAGGAGTCCCCCATGAGAAATCCAAAGGAAGTCACACACAGATGCAGAGGCTGAATATAAACTGCTCATGTGGTGAAGACATTTCCAAACCAGGAAATGAATATAAAAACCAGTCCCCAGCCTGCAAAGCTCAGCAGATGCAAGACTAAGATGGTTCTGTAGCAGAAATTCTAAAACCTAGGACTCATGGAAAATAGTAGCCTTGTTGCTGAACCTCTTTTTTTCCCCTTTAATATGGCATTAGGACTGGTGGCCACTACAAAAATGTCATTAATAAATTATTTTCTTGGGAGACCAATCCAAGTCAAGCCACTAACTGTTTTGGGAGGTGAGAAGGTCTTTCCCCTTACTGAAGGCACTGCAGATTGGTCAATTTAATTACTGTCCTCATTATTAATTCTCTCTACTACTAACTCATAATTTCAAATTAAAAAAAAAAAGAACAAAACCAAACCAAAGAAAACTTAATTCACTCAAATATGTCCAATATAATTTTTTAATTAACTAGGAAACCAGCAAACGTTATTCAGTAGAAATGACGTGAACTTGATTGTTGAGTTGCTTTGTAGGACTGGAGATACTTTTTTTTCTTTAACTCTTTTAGTATTCATTTTAGAGCAATATTCTTCTAATTTGGGTGGCTTTTTAGTTGTCATTGTCTTCATATAAAACTTTCAATATTGATTGATGAGAAGGATTTGTCAGCTTTGCATTTATTTCCAAGAGCTTAGAAGTATTTCCATGATTTTGAAAATAAATGTGAGCACACCCCCCTTTCTCAGCCTTGTTCGGGGGAGGGAGCCCGAAGCCAAGAGGGCGGCTTGTTTACTTTCACTGCAGCCCCACCCCTTGCAATCCCACTGAACCTGCCGTGACCTCCTTTGACCAAGCCTCTTCATCCACAGTCAGCCAGAGAGCATCTTGTGGCCAGATGTGCGCCCCACACCCAGCGTTCCTGGGCTCACATTCATAAACCCCCTGTTCCTGCACTGACTGCTTTCTTGCTGTTAACAAATGCCTCTTTAGACCGCTGCTCCCTGACCCAATGCCAAGGCATGGAGTTGATTGGCCATTTTCTGAAATGACACAAGATCAATGAGGTGTCATCATCGCCAACCCAAGAAGATGACAGTTAGGCGTCTTGCTCAAATGTTCCTTTCCTTCCCTAGCAAACACCAGACTGATGAAGCTATCCCACATCACCACTGGGTCCAAGAAGTTTCTTGACCCCAGGAACGTGGGATGAATTTTTGTATCCTGTCCACATAGGCCAAACACACCGTTGTGGGTGTCCAGTCCCCTTACTTATCAGCCAGGATCTACGTTTTTCTGTCTGGCTTTTCTTATCAGTTGATGCATTAAAAATTAATATTTCAAATTTTCTTTACTAGGGAAAAGTCATTTATATATTTCACTGCACATTTTCTACTTCATTATTCTTTTCCCTTTCCTTCTGGGCCCATAAACAGGTTCGCATTGGTACAGCACTTAACTAAGAATTTCTTTCTTGTTTCTCTCATTTAATTGTCTCTACAACCCTGTGAGATAGGTATTATTACTGTGTTTTACAGATGAGAAAAGCAAGGCTCAGAGAGGTCAAAGTGACTTGTATAGTATCCCATAACCTATAAATGATAGGGCTGGTTCTCCAAACCCAGACCTTACACTGCCTAATCGTGTAAACTTTCTGCTGCGTCATTACCAAGTCTTTGTTGGGCATCTCGTTCAGCCTTTTTCTTGTTTTGATGAGTGAACCGAGCCTCTGAGACTTACTACTAGTTATATATTTGTAAACAGGGAGGGTATAGCTAGGATAGGTGAGGGCCTTCATGCCTTTCATCCATACTTCCTTCTGCTCCCCCAACTCCTCTCCACTGCCCTCCTTTACATTCTCCCGTCCCACGCACCCATACAACGTCATGCGTGGTTGTCTGTGTCTCCTGGCACGGGTCTCAGAGAAAGCTGCTATGCTAAGCCCAGGGTCCTGTGTATCCCAAACTTGGTGGCACTGAACCATCCAGTAAAATTCCTCCTTCTCTCACATTTAGCTCCATGGTGTCATGGACTTCTCTCTTTCTGACTCCCAGATGCTTTCGTTGGATAAACAAGTAAATTCCAAACAATGAGTTACTGAGATATAATGGATATGAACCCTGGTCAGTAGGCAAACAAAACACTACTCAGGACAGTAATCTTTTTTTGTTTTTTTCCACTTCTTCTCATGAGCCATGATCTCTACTAGTGCGCTATACAGTATCATCTTTCATTTTTAGCCTGATGAGGAAACTGGGCTACTGAGGTGTCCTGCACAGGTCAGGTCATGCCTCCTAATAGGACTGGGAGAGCCACAGCATCACCCAGTGGTCTTCATAACTCTAGTTCCCTAGACAAGACCAAGGGTTTCAGATACTGTTGCTTGCCACCACCTGCCTTGTTCTCCTCTCTATCTGGGTTGGATCTTGGCAGGACGAGACTACTTGGGTGGTGCTTGGGTATCTCTGATCAGCCACTGTGGTGGACCACACCTCCCTATACTTTGCTTAATTGTCTGTGAGTTCCACAAGGACAAGGACCATGTCTGCCTGACTTAGCAGTGTAACCCCAGGACCTGGCACTGCTCCTGGCATGCAACGACTTTTATTCTCAATAAATAAAAAATAAATTACAATTTCCATCACTCTCAGGACCTCTGTTTCATAGATCCATACCATGAATTTGCCCAGACTCCCATCAATGGTCACACACACTTGCCCCAAGGTGATGGGCTTCTTGTTTTAGAAGTTAAGTGTTTCTGTGACCGATTTGATCCTCCAGACGAAAGAGGCAAAGGAGTAATATTCATGCTTGAACCTTCCTTTTCTTGTTCCTGGGAGATCATTGTCAAATTTTTCAACTAGAAAAAGTCGGGAGGGGAATATTAAATGCAAATGGACTTTGGCAGGTTGAGTGATTGTCAGGCAGCTACAAGCGCAAACTTCTGCGTCCACTCTCGAGGACGGAAGGAGGCAAGGTTTCAGCTCTAAGTGGGAGATTTATTTTTTTAGGTCAGGTGTTTTTTGAAGTTTGCAGATGGCAATTTCATTTGCATTTAATGTCCTTCAGATTATTTCCTTTCTGTTGTGCTAAACACCTCTCTCAGTTGGGTCTAATTTGATGAGGTCATGCTGTGACCCTTGACCCTTTGGATCTTAAATGAAACCATCTGACCAGAAAGGAGAGAGAGCGTTCTCAGCCTAGTTCGTAGACATTTGATATTTGCAGATGTGCAGCCAACTTTTCTAACTACCCACTTGCCAGTTTAGTTCTTGATTAGAAGTGGAACTAGTAAATTCCCCGAGTCCAACATTGGAAGAATAAATGGGTCCAATTAATCCTTTGTCACATTCTTGTCAAAATAAAAGCACTATGCCAAATGAAGAAAAACAACCACGTGCACCTACAGAAGGTAATTTGGGATATTAGCAAACAATTAATTCTAGAAAATACCTAAACATTGCAGTGTACAAACTGTTTGCAGTGTGCTCTGCCGGGGAATTGAGATTTACTATGTAAAAGTTGACAAAGACACTCTCCTATGTTATAGAAAATGCTGCCTACTTTATGAGGCCCTGTTGTTACAGGTTGGGGAAAAGGGACTAATCTAACTCCTTAATTAAAACTCAAAACAAAAGTCGAGAAAGCAGGTGCCTAAGTAGAGGGTGAGATTTTCCCAGAAGAATAATGTCATTATGTTTGGTTAGGCATTTGAATTGCAGCCTTGTAAACATTTTTTGCAAGAATGTTTATTTTTCCCCCCTGGAATGTTAGCATGCGTCTGTTTTTTCAGATATACAGGGTTCCCCCATATCCTATCTTGCTCATATGTTACATGATAGAACCTACAAAGTGTCATTCTGAGGAACTATATTGATACCCCAAATTTCTATTCAGAAAAATATCTGCTTCTGCAGTAGAGATTAAATTATTGCCTGGGCTGTGTCAGCCATTTTTACATCAGATTAATTTTAAAGTTCTGATTAAATCATGCCTTTGGGAATACAGGGGAAGTATTATTATGAAAAGTTGTTTTAAGTTAGTTTCCGGTTTTTGGTGTGTCAAATATAAGCGATTTGATCAAAAGTCATTGCAACTTTCTGTAGATTCGGACGTCGGAGGCTACTTGGCATAGCTGGGATCTAAGGAAACTGGACCAGGATTCACTCAGATGACAGAATTCACTCAGATGACAGAAACTTTGCTGTTGGGAGCAGGATATGGTATATAACGGATATTTCAAATTGGCTTCTCGTATCCTGCATGGTGCTACATTTACACAGAGAGATTTAACATTAATGAACTGAATTTCTGACTTCTTTTGGAAAAAAAAAAAAACCCAAAGACCTGGCAACACTGGGCCAGCCTTCTCCCCTGGCAAAAATGAGCAGGCGGAGAGGAATGGCTGCCCCAGTCTGGGGTAGAAAGTGGCCTCTAGGGCCCCAGAGTCCCTACCATTTCCTGGTACTGGCCCCTTACCCTCTTGGCTCATTGACCTTACCTGACGGTCCTGTATCTTCTGAGTTTGTTACCCCTGATGTAGTAAAATAAATGTAGCTTCAGTGTCTGATGGCTTTAATTTAAATCTTCGTTTCTTCTACTATAATATAATTTTTTCTAATATAATTTCTTCTATATAAATTATTATATTGGAAAATAACAGTATTTCTTAGACTCATTTTCTCCACCTGTAAAATACTGTCTAGTAAGATATTTTTGGAATTAACTGAATTTGCTTCTATTAATTTCTACACACATAACAGGCATTTAATAAGCATTGCTGTTCTTTATTTCCTTGGGATTAAGCATAGGGACAACTTGCACATCTTTGCCTTTTCTCTAGTTGATAAAACAATGTTGAATGACAGCCCCTTAGGAATTCTGTCTAATCACGGCAGGCATTTATTGGTTTTCACTCTGTGTTAGGCACTGTGCATCTTCTCAGTTTTGACATTCACAACAAGCATGAGATAGACATTATTATCCTTGGCCTTCAAGTGAGGAGACCAAAGTGGAGTGATGTCTAGCCACTTGCCTAGAATGAAAGAGCCACAACTCAAGTTGAGCCATCTCACCATGGAGTCTACACTCTTAACCAGCAGATCACACTGTCCGGCCAGGGCCCTTGCTGGGCGCTCAGGGCCTCGGGGACTGCCAGATCTCCAACCACTCTATCTAATGCTGTGATCTGATGAGGATCACAGCCCAGTGCTGGGCCACAGAGTCCTCCTTGGCAAAAACGAAAGAATGAGTAGATGATCGTAACGTCCTATCCACAGGGACATAGGTAACTTTTCAGACAGGTGTGCTTGTGCACTTTCATCTGCATGAAGACTCACATCTATACACACACTGAGTATCAAACGTTCACATCCACCTTGAGGAGAGCCAACCCTGGTAAGCTATATTTTTAGGTTGTTTTCCTTCTTAGTCTTCTAAAACAAAACAACAACAACAACGAATACACACACATGCATACACACGTACTTATACCACAATTACACTGTACTTATTGTGTGTCAGGCACTGTTCTAAAAGTATTATTTGATGAATTTATTTAGTCTTCACAGCGATCCTGTGAGGTAGCTCTAGTCATCCCCATTTCCCAGAAGAGAAAGCTGAGATGCAGAGGTGCTGGGTGCCGGCTACAAGCACCTACTCTTACCCACTCACTTCTACCACCTCTTATGGATAGAAATAAGTTCGTAAAAATTAAAAGTAATCACTAAGGCTTGAGAAAATACATGGCTTATAATTTTTTACACTATTAACATTAACAGAAGCCTAATTAAATAAAGGGTAAGGTCATGAGCACTTGTCATGACTTAAAATGCCTATGGCCTTTCAGTTGCTGTTCCTATGAACCTGTAATTTGAGTACACACTGTAATCACAGCACGAGCTTAATTTTGAATTTTGCTTTATTCCATTAATATCATATCATAAGCATTTCTGTGCTGCTACCTAGTCATCACAAACATATTTTGAAATTATGGAATCACATTTTATCATGTGATTACTCTATAATTTACTTACTCATTATTATTAGTACCATAATTTCTAATTTTCTTCACAGTTTTAAGTAACACTGCAATAAACACATTTATTCATGTAGCATGTTATTTTTATTAGGATTATTTTTTTTTTAATTAATTGAAACCAAAATAATTACTTCTTTCCAGGGAATCCTAAACTCACTCCAGAGCCTCAAAGGCATCACGGCACTAAAATCAGGACTTGAGATCTGAGCCCTACGTTTGGACGGCTGATCCCATCACTTCTAAGCTGGGTAACTGTGAATAAATTATTTTTATTTTCTAAGGCAGTGAAGGGCCCTTTTGCAGGCCCAATGAAGCCATAGTCTATTATTTCTCTTCACATTGACTTAGCAAGCTCAGTTAGCCAGGAAGGTTATCTGCTATATCACAATGACACAGGAATAATTTATGTGAATTCTCCTTCAGCCATTTTACTAATATTTCTCTCTTCTGATGAAAGCACTCCTCAAAAGCATTGAACATGTCAGAACTATGAGGTGCCAAAACTTGGGATAATTTTTTATCATTTCTTTTCATGAATCCCTGACTAGTTCTCAAACCCATTGGCCATTTGGCCCAAAGGAGAGAAAGTTGGGTGTGCAATGAGGCACAAGAGAGGGGGAGAATTCTAAAAGAGAGGCCTCTGGGGAGGGGCCTTGACCAGCCACTGGCCCTTCTAATTGGTGTTTCGAAGCCACCCAGGTCATTCCTTTTATAGGGGAGAGTCCCAGTGCTGCTCAGTTTCTAAGGACCACGTCTCAGTGACTCCATATGGAAAATCAAACTCCATCCTCTGTCGACTGTCATGTCACTCTGTGTCTTAGGCCTCAGTGAAAGTGGAGAGACACGTCGCAACATGGAATATCCAAACACTAAAATCAGAGACAAAGAGTAATGGAACGTTCTAAGACTGGACTTCTTTCTAAGACTGGAACAAATTTAACTTAGAAATCTTCTTTATATGATTGTTAGATGTTTTGAATAGGGAGAAAGTAAATACTGTTTGTCGAGCTCTTTTCCCAAATGGTTACTCAAACCATCTCACTTAATCTTTCCAGCAAGCTTCCAATGTAGGAGTTCCGTGTAATTTTTCCATAAAGAAGGCAAGGTTCAGAGAGGTTGGCTAATTATCTAAGATGTACAACTAACTGTAAAACTTGAATTCAAACTTGTGTTTCAAATTCTGTTTTTCTGCTACTAAAAATCATTGGATAAATTCACATGCGTTAACATTTTATCTTTCTAAAAAAAATAAATAAAGGCAGAAAGGAACACAGTGCTCTGTTCCACAGAAACACACTATTGTAGGATTTTGATGTGTTTTCAAAGTATTCACAGCGAGCATGTCTTTCTTTAAGCAGTCATCAAACATAAATAGACACTGTCTATATTAGGGGTTCTTTCTGGAGTCTTTGATTGCTCTAAGGAAATGCTATAAACAATGGATTCTGGTCCAGAGAGTATACACATGCACAGAAACACCTATGTGGTTTCTGGGCTCAAAGATGCGCTGAAGCCAATGGTTAGGAAGTTTAAAAGACTGGAGTTGTTCTTACTGCCCCGACCTTCCTAGAGGCCAGTTTCAAAGGAGACGAACATTTATTCATCAAATATTTATCAACTCTCTTTCAGGAACTGGACTGGGCATTGAGAACACAAGAGTGAAGGGACTTAGCTGTTGCTCTCTGGGAATTTACAGGTGAGTGAGGAGATAAACAGGTAAGCAGCCTATTACAATCCACCAGGACAGTTGACCTTTGAACCATGTGGGGTTAGGGGCAATGACCCCACGTAGCTGAAAATCCATGTATAACTTTTGACTACCCCAAAACTTAACAACTTAACTACTAACAGCCCATTGTTGATCAGAAGTCTTAGCAATAACAGACAGTTGATGAACACATATTTTGTATGTTATGTGTATCACATACTGTATTCTTACAATAAAGTAAACTAGAAAAAATAAAAATGTTATTAAGAAAATCATAAGGAAGAGAAAATACATATACAGTATTTATTGGAAAATACCCACATATAAGTGGACCACAAAGTTCAAACCCACATTGTTCACGGGTCAACTCTCTAGTAGAAGGTAATCAGTATCTTAGAGGGACAGATAGAGGAGAACAAATGGAGAACCAGGCCTGCAGAGAACTCCAGACTTGGAGAAATGGTGACTGTAGTGGACACTCATCATTATTTTTGTGTGCCCAGCATTTGATCCCCTTCCTATAGTCGGGGAACACCAATCCCTAACACAGGCATACCCATTAAGGTACACAGCCCTACGGAAGCCAAAAGCTCCAGATTCTTGTTCACTGACTTCCCCTGTACTGAGGGCACAACGTGTGGCTAAATCTCCACCGATCACCTGAGGGGGAGCCCCCAGACTCGAATTAAAAGCCAGTGCAGCAAAGAAACAGGTTCTACCCAGGGGCTAGGATTTTGCATCTCACCTCCAGGGGCAGCCGTCACAGTGGTTCATGGGGCAGCACCTGCTGTCCAGCACTGGTGGGGGGAGCACATGTATCCTGTGCCCACCGTATTGGTATCCACCAGACTGGTTCTGCAGCATCACTGGACCTCATTCTTGGCTGCCTGCCCCTGCCATGTTTTCTGTGACTCACAGAGCAGAGCAGTGATGCTGATACATGCATTTGAACTCCCACGGGGTTACTTAGTTATTCCACAGAAATGATGATGTTTCTAGTAGCTAACACCCACAGCGTATCAGCCGGAAAAGAACTAAAGCTGACTTACAAGGTTGCTTGTTCATTTTTTGATAGTTATTTTGCTCAACACTCACTTTCTTGAATATTTGGTCTCTAGGTTTTTATATTTGTAAATTATCTGCTTGTGATCTTGTTACTCTCATTTTAAACCTGACTAGAGAGCTCAGTGGACATGCATTTAGCGAGTGCTTAATATGAGTCACGCAATCAGGGCAGTGGGGGTATATGGAAATATGAGAGTCAGTTTTTGCTCCAAAGCCCCTTAAGATATGAATATGAAGACACGTACATGTATCAAGATAAAAACCCTGAACGCAACAAAACAACTAATTTTATTATGTAACTAGAGGAATGGAATTTGTAGATTCTTAAACATTCTACAATATCTTCATATTGGAATCCAGTTCAGGACTTAATAGCTAGACTTAAGATGGACACACTTTGACAATTTGTTTTGACAATGAAGTTATAGGTCATTGTCAACCTATTGTCTTTCACATAGTAAGAGTTTTATATCATTCCTTACTCATGATTGTAGCTCAACTAAATTGCCATTGACGATAGCCACAAAATGGCCAAAAGGAGGATGATTTGGGGTTTTCGTTTTGATGTAAAATGTCTCAGAGGTCTTACTTTAGAACAAACCCTAGTACAGTTATTATCTGACTAAATAGCCTTGTTCCTCTGAAACACTCCCTTCATTGGTTCCCAGAAAAACTTAAGAACAGGAAGAGAACCAGAGGCTGGATTTAAAGTGCTTTAATCAAGGTCTTAAAGAGAAGCTCCTACAAGTTTGTCTCTGGATAGTGCCATTAACACACTTTTTTTTTCTTCTTAGCATCAAATTTAAAATAAAAGTTTACAACAAACATGAGTGGAAATAGATTATATGAGCCTTGCATTTAGAGGTGCCATCTGTTCGATTTTTCACCCTCACAGTCAGAGTGTTAATATCTCCTGTGCGAAGATCCCATTTGTCAGCGTTTTCTGTCATTCGGAGTTACTAGGCAGTTCATTTTTTTTATTCTTCAGCCTAAGTCAGCTGAAATTCTCTGAGTGCAAAATGTCTTGAGTTTTGTGTGTATTTTTCAATCACCTTCTTGTTTGAGGAAATTTCCTTCCAAAAGTCTATTTGGAGAAGAGACAGAATTTGGAACTGACCTGCTTATTTCTTATCAGAAATTGGGGAGGGGGGAGGGGGAGAAAGGGAAAGGTGCAGAGGATTAGATTCCCCTGCAGAGTAATTGGTATCTATCTTTAAGATTAACTTCAGCAAGACTTAAATGAGTTTTAAAGGCCCTCATAAAAGCATGAGGAAAATTCATTGGGGAAAGAAAGAATACAATATTTCTATCACAACTGCCAAGTGAGCTTTATAAACCGTAATTAAGCCCTGGTGGGGTATATAAATATCCCAACTTTTATAAATGACTCTGTCAACTAGACAATATGCAACGCTTAAATTCCCACAAGATTCATATTCATTTTCAATAGCATTTTAGTGAAGGGAAGAATATAAATATTCAGTCTGAATAGTATTTCCCTGGAAGAAGAAAATAATCTATGACTTATTTCCGTACCAAGGCAAATAGCTCTGGTTTCTCGGAGTCTGGCTCTTCCTCTTGGATTTGCAAAGAAAAACCACTTGCTTAGCAGTTGATGGTGTCCCTGTCATTACCGCTTTGAAACTAGCTGCTCTTCCCTCTGCTTCTTTCTACCATCAAGCAGGTGTGTAGGTTTAAAAATTAATAAAATTATTGTATTTTTCTTGGCCAGTGCACTAGTTTTTAAAAAGATTTTGGAATGTTTTTACAAACACTGTTGACTGGGGCTTGAAAAATAATAACACTGCCTATTTTCAATGGGAAAATTAAAGAATATGAAACAACCTGCAGAAAGGAAGAAAGAAAGAAAGAAAGAAAGAAAGAAAGAAAGAAAGAAGAAAGAAAGAAAGAAAGAAAGAAAGAAAGAAAGAAAGAAAGGAAGGAAGGAAGGAAGGAAGGAAGGAAGGAAGGAAGGAAGGAAGGAAGGAAGGAAGGAAGGAAGGAAGAAGAAAGAAAGAAAACAAAAAGCACATAGATACCATCCAGGGCTAAAGTGGTCACAAAAACTGGACAAAAATGTTTATCCATTAACATAAAATGAATTATATCAGTAAATATCAACACACTATTTTAAATGACCTCCCTTTCTAAGATGACTTGCATATATGAGGAAATGCCACAACACTCTTATCTGTGAACATGACCAGAGAAAACTTATGGAGCTCACAGGCCTGAACCTCTATCCCCCACAAAAAGAGGAAATCTGTGTAATGAACGGGAACAATGGTAGAGGAACAGGCAACCTTTCCATTGGGGGCTGTGCTGTCTATGTCTATTCTTAACTTCCAGCCGTAAAGAGATGCAGATAGAACCAAAGCAGATGGACTGTATGTGCTGCAGGACACTCCATGAGCCTCGTGCTCTGACTAGAAGCTCCAAGCCCAGGAATGGGGCAGTTGGTCAAGCCAGGTAAGCTGGGGGGGGGGGGGGGGGGTGCTTTGTTAAGATATTTTGCTTCTCTTGGTTCTGAATCCATCCTCACTCTCTGACTGTGATTATGACTTGGCTTCCAATCGGAGTTCTTATCACGACCTCCGCGCCTACACATCATCATGGCTTCCATTCGCTAAGTACATTCTCTCTGCTCTTTCCTCTATTCCCTGTATGAATACCTACATGCATCATCTCCCCACAGTCCTTAGAGGTAGGTATTTAGTTATCCCCATTTTACAGATACAGAAAAGTGAAGTAATTTGCACAAAGTCACACATCAAATAGTAGCAGAGCTGGGTCTTGAACCCTGACTCAAGCCAAATACGATGCTCCCATCTACTATTCAATCCTGATTGTCTTGCTGCTAGTTGGAATATCTCACAAAGTTAGCAACTGTTGGGATTATTAGCGACCAATGTTGGCCTCTTGTGAATGTGGCTAACTTGAGACAGTCTCCAAGAGACTAATGAACTCTAGCCTATTTTTTTTATAAAACAACCATTTTGTTTCTTGCAAGTGTATTTGATAAAATAGGCATTCTAAAACCATTAGTGGTTATTATCATGATTATTAGCATCTTTAGCATTACAGGTCTTACAGAATTTGGTTAGCTTGAGATGGTCTTTAAGAGAATAATCATCTCTTATTTATTGTTCTAGAAAGCATCCAGTTCCTAGGACAACCAGGTTGAGGACCAGACTTGGTCTGAGTTTCTATCACAGAGCCATCCTGAGAGGTCTCTACCTGAACGTGACTACGACACTTTTTATCTCTGTGTTTTTGAATTACAGCAATCTTTAATGAGGAAAGCTAAATTTAAGTCAAGCAAGATCAGAAATTATATAAAAATGAAATAATTATACCAGAGACAGTAAAGAGATGCGTATTTTAGACACTAAATCTACTTCTGAGCTTCCTGATGGCCAAGGTGAAAAGAAAAATCCAACGACATAAATATCTTTCTTCAGGAGGGGTAAATTTCTTAGTACTGAATCTTAGAGTTCATTCATTGTATGTATCCTCACCAAATAATACTTACTAGGATAATTCATTAAGCTCCTCAAAAAGCAGTTTTCTGCAAGATCCAGACATGTTATTTATGCTGATGCTTCTAATTCCAACCTATAATAGAAAGGTAGACACGATGTTGAATTGGAGGCCTGTTTAGCAGAAGCTGTGTCTATATTACAGTCTGGTATTCTGATGAGCATCAGGGACTAAGAAGAACATGTCTTAGGCATCGCTGTCAAGCATCTTTAGTCTCAGTCACGGCTTTGATGGGCACTGCTGAACAGTCCATTCAAAAATGAGGTGTCTGGTGAGAGTTGATGGAAACCAACTCTGTGCTGATTGAAAAGAGATCTCTGCCTGTGGCTGCCAAGCTGGGATCAGAGCAAGACTGATTTTTGTTATGTTTATTAAGAAACCCAACATTCATTTTTTGTCCCTATAGAGGACAATTGTAATTATACTTGTAATGAATATCCGTGGGGCAAAGACATGGTGAGACACTTTCTCAATATTTCATATGGCTATCAACACGTTAGGAGGGATTCAGCTACAGTTTCTCCCTCTGACTTTCAATAATTTTTCCTGCTTATCAAAGTAAAGAAATATGTATTTAATAATAAATGCCTATTTATATCTATAGTTCTCTATATCCGTCTTCATATATATGTACATACATGTATATATATATGTGTGTGTATGTGTGCGTGTGTATATGTATTTGGATTCCATGTAAGTTTTTTTCAGTGTCCTTGCTAAAGAAGTTTGAAAATTATAGTTCCATAACTTATTGTTTCTGCCTGAAGTTTTATTGTCTAGTTCAAGAAATTTAATTTAACCATATTTGAATTGTTGCCAAGATAATATATTTATTATGCTAAATTGGAAGGGTTTTTTTTATGTTAAAATGGACTTCTTCATCCATAATTCTCTGTGTATGTCACGACTGTTCCGTCCAGGTAAATGCAGAAAAGTGGAATGGCTGATTCAAGGATGAAAACCGTTTTAGAACTTTTGGTATAGATTTTCCAGAAAAACTATATACCAATGCCTCCCTCCAGCAGTGGGCCTGCCTGACTTTGTGACTTATGAGTATTAACCGTCATGCTGGCTTCCATTTTCTGGGTACCTGCGCTGTGCCCCATAGTTTATGGACCTCTCTTATATAGTCCTCCCAACAACCTTGCAAGGTTGGTCATCTTTTCCCCATAAGAAAGAGGGACCTGAGGCTCAAAGAGGACGCACTTGCCCAGAGTTACAAAGAAAGGAAGTCGCGCTGAAATTGGAAGTCCTTGCCTGGGTCTCCCCCGCCTGTCGGCCAGGCTGCTTCCCACACTCCAACTGCTGCCTGCTACTTATGCAGGAGATGGAATAGCCTGCCCTCTCGCTCTGTTTTCTTTGGATGCCAAGTTTTGGTCCATTTCCAGGTTGCTACCCAAGCCTCCAGCAAGCCCCTGTTTCACTCCCCTAAATTTAAAGTAGGATTTTGAACCTACCCATGACAAGGCCCTTCTGGCTTTGATGGACAGCTAATATCATTTTAATGTGAAAAGTACTGCCTTGGGCCTTCCTTCAGATTGAGAATTTAAGAGCAGGGGTCTCCATCCTGGTGGGACACACGCCAGCAGAGGTCCTATGAGTTATCTCAGCATCTGGTGTTAGAGGACCCGGCCACAGAGAGGGCAGAGAGCATAGGCGAAGCGGCAGCAGTTATGTTCATGAAATAAAATACTAACTTTCTTTTGGCCTTATATTCAGCAATAATTCACTTAGTGGATTTAGTTCTTTTTTACTTACAGCAATACCCCTGACTCATGGATGTCTCTGCGAGCCAAATTTCATGGTCTGTGTCAGAAATCTTCCTAAATCCTTTTAAGTTGTGTTTCGTTCTGTACGATGCATTTTTGAATGCTCATGGGGCTTATCCATAAAACTCCCTTACATGGCTGATGTTTCTTTCTCTTCCCACCCCCGAGTTTGGAGAACACGGATCACTTTAAATGCTGGGTTACATCCAACCCCGTAGACCCAGAGCACAGAACTCAGACTAACAGGAGCTGTCTTGGCAGAGAGTCACCATGACCACCAGCTCCACCTTCTTCCTGGTCGGGTTTATAGTCACCCTTATAACACTCACCTTCTACCTGATGTTGATCTTTACCATCGTGGCCCTTTAGGGACCAGCCTTGCTGTCATTGATGCTCCCTCTCCCCTCACTGTCTTCCAGCCTACAAATGGAATAATTCTTATTCCTTAAAACTCGCCATTCATCAAGCCAGATTTTCCACCTTCCCTGACTTCTCTATCTCCACCTTTTTACCCCCTTGCCAAAGGAAGCTTACCTGTCTACTGGCAATTGGACTCGGCCCAACTCACACCTTCCTTGATGATGCTGATCAAGATAAGGCTTCTGATTGGTGACGCTCTGGAACCAGCCGGCCCTTTCAGAGAGAGAATGTCTCCTGCGCATGAGAATTCTCACTCTGATGTTGCCACTTCCATGTCTGCTGTCCTCACGCATTTGCATTTTATAAGTTGTACATTCTAGCAAGTTCCTAAAAAAGATCACAAACCAGGAAATGGCAACTTTAAAATTAACTTAAAATATTTTTCCCCCTCACACTATATACAAAAATAAACTCAATGGGATATAGGTAAAGAAAACAAAAAACTCAAGGAATTCAACTTGACTCAATAGATTTGCTGTTTGGTAGTGGTATTGATGGAAAGATTCTAAAATACTGAATTGTAGGATTAAGAAAATAAGTAAATATACTGATGTTGTTAGAAGCTAGGGTTCTGCCCGTGGATAAAGGAAAATAAAGAATATGGAATGGGGAGAAATAATCATATGTGATTTTATATTAATTTGGAGGCATCAGATGTGTATGTGTGTGCGTGTGTGTGCATGTCCTGTTCACACACCTCTGTATATAGTGTGTAGGAGGAGGGCAGTGTAAGGTTCAGCTTGCCTTCTGGGGAATGGGATTCAAACTAGGTTTTGAAGAAAACAGGATGAGAGACCAAATTATTCCCTCTCCTGAGTAAAGAGCAAGTTATAATTTGTGAAAATTAAAAATGGAGAGACACAAATTCACAGGAAATGAGACCCTATTTTCAGCACATAATACAGGGTAGCTGGCCAAGTAGAAAGCACATATGCTCTAGAGACCCTGCTAAATGACTTCCAATTCCAGCACATCTTGTTCCTTGTTTCGTGACTCTGGACAACTGAGTGTCTTTGAGCTTCAGGTCCCTTGTTTGCATGGGGAAAATGATGATCAATTTTGCAAGGTTTTTGGAAGGACTATATGAGGGATGTCCATAAATTGCGGGGCTCAGTGTAAGCGCCAGAAAATGGAAATCAACACAATTGTTAACTGTTCATAAGTCACAAACATTGTGTTTCAGGAAAATTATACCAAAAGTTCTAAAACTGTTTGCCTCCTTTGAATCACCCATTCCATTTCTCAACATTTATCTAGAGGAAAAGTAAAAATCTATACAGAGAGTTATGCATGAGAATAGTCATTTCAACATTAACACATAATTTAAAATTGGCAACAATTAAGATGTGGTTAAAATTAAATTTCTTAAACTTAATGAAATCTAGGTAGACATATAAATAAGATATGTAAAAATAAGTTGTATAATAATAGTGTTCCAACTTATTTTAGCAGGGGAACCTAAAGATTCTTATATGAAATAAAAAAATATATACATAAATGGATAAACATATACATAACAAGATCAACTGATTTTTTTTGTTTAAAAAAATATATTGCTTTGGTGATTTGGAGAAATTAAATTAAAATCATGCAAAGTATAGAGATTACCTCTATCATTCTTTCTATATTTATTAGTTAGCATTCTTTGGTAAAGAAAGTTTTCATTTCTCTCTCTCTCCCTAGCCCCCGAAAAGTTTTTGTTCATTTTGTTTTGAGTATCACTATGGACATATGGATTCTTCGTGCTGTGATTCATAACTGTCATTATTCCTTCTGGTGCTCAAATTGTTCTAAATTTTACAATGGGAACTCATTTAGCTGGCTCCTATGTCTTTTTGACATGTCTCCATCCACCTTTCCCTGCTTTCTGGCTCAAAACGTTCCAGGCCCATTTCTCTAAAGAGTCCTGGATTTCATTATTGGAGATCTGGGTATTTAGAAACCAAGATCTGGCACTCGCAGTGCTCATTGTTCCTGGAGTGTTACAGCTTCTGGATTCTTTGATAGATAGACTTTCAAATGTGTTATTTTCTAACTTCTCATTTGGTTCTTAAGGCAAGGGCAAGAAGGACCAGGATTCTTTGGATTATAATTGTGAAGGTAGCATTTCATGTAAAGAGTTAACTACCTCCAATTTTGGTGGTCCTCCAGAAGGTTATTTGATTCTTTAGAGGTCTATACATTTCAATGTTCATGAGCTATATTATAACTCTATACATTGAGGAAACTTATAGTGATGCAAATGATTCTTGTTCATACAGATGTAAATAAACTTTATCCCTATGGAGATGCAAGTGATTATCTCCATATAGATATCGATTAATGTTGCATCTATTAACGAATTTTTGTCGGGATTCTGGATTATTTTTATATGCATCTGTTCAAAGGCTTTTCCTTATACCTATTGCATCCTACTGGTTCTCTCATTAACTAATGAGATAAATTAAACATTTGACACAGGTATATTTTCATGAAAGCCATGACTTATCAACTTAAAAAATTATGCTTTAGTTCTCCTCTCTGCAAAAGAAAAAAAGAAAATGGCCCCTCAAGATTACAACTGGATTACATAGGTCCAAGTGTGTGACGCACACCATTGCATTTTGTAGTGTTCGGGCACTGTCTCTTTTCCATTCCCCTTCTCAGGAAAACTGTGAAATAGGCTGTTCATCTTTGATAGCCCAGGTCTCTCTTTTATGATCCTTTACCCTTCCACCACGAATTTTCTCTTTCCTCTTTTAAAGACTCCCATAAATGTCAGGTCTCTGCACTTAATATTTTCAAAGAAAATCTAATAGCAATCACTTACAACTTAGAGTAAATTTAATTTCATATGTCACCTTTTCCAGGCAACCTCACGAGGGGAAGTGAGATATTAACACACCCTTTTTGTAAAAAGAGGGGTTTTCTGATAACCCAGGTATTGGGCCATAAAGAAATCACTGAACTTATCTTTGAGCCAACATGAGGCCTTAGTTTTCTCTCATAACCATTGAGATCAGCAAGGGATGATGACAAATAATGTATCTGAATATAAAAGATCTGTGAGCCTAAATTAAAAGGGTTTAGCAAGCAAAGAATGCACATTAAATTTTTAAAGATCACATGCAATGACAGGATAGTTAAAGATAAATGGGATGGGAAAGAATTTAGCTCTCAGGAATTTTGTGGCCTTTTGAAAACATTTGAAAATGCAATATTTTCTGAAGGATTTCTTAATCGTGCTTGTCTTGTCCATCATGAAAAATATATATATAATGTTTGCATTTTTCTGGATTTCTGAATCTCTGCCATTTGGACTTATTTAGCAAACACTCTCCTGAGATGTAATACAATGTGAATAAAACACAGCCCGATCCATAGCAAATACAAATCGTATTCATTTATCCTTTGGAGTACAAACTTCAACCGTAACTAAATACAATATGCTGGCTTTTTTGTGTGCATTTTATGAACTTTTGAAGCAGGTTTGTGATGAATAGATTTTATAGGATTATGCAGTTATAGTTTGCTTTTAAATATTTCAGAAAGAAATCATAAACATGACCTCATATGTTAATAAATCAATTATGGAATGCTGTTTTATACATATGTTCAAAACATGACCCTATCCAAAACTGCTTAAACGTGTACAAAGAAATAACTTTAAACTCTTATTTAGGAGTCTCTGGTTTTCAAAACACTGTGTGTGGAATTCTGCTGCTCCATATAAAGAAAGAAAGAAAAAAACCAGTTTCTCCAATCTAAATTTATACTGTTTCTCTTATATTAAATATTAAAGCCATGTTGAGGGTGTGACATTTGCTCCCCATTTGTCCCTTTCTCTCTTTATTTTCTCATTCCAAGTTGAAGTCAAGAAGTAAAGGGCAAGAACAAACACAAACCTACCAAGTGAATTGAGTCATCAACACGGAGCTCTTAGGGATCCACGTTCCCAGTTCTGTTATTTTTTTTTTTTACCTTCCTATTATTCTTCAATGCAAAAGGTCAAGAACCATGGCTAGAAGTTCAGTAATTGTGGCCTTATAGAAATAAATCCTAATCATTTAGGCAAATCACAATTACTGAACTTGTCACCATGGACTTATAAATCTTTGATCAGAATGGGAAGATTGAATGTCATAAATTGAAAGATGTCAGTTTTTTCCAAATTAAATGACCTTGGATATGAAGCCAATAAAAAATCTTGAATAAAATGTTCTAAAGTTTAAGTGATACACCAGGTGTGAATAGCAAATAAAAATCTGAGGAAAGGTTAATGAAGAATTAGCCCAGTGGTGTGCTGGTGAACAGACTTTTGAAAGATTTTTAAAAAGAAAAAAAAAAAGAGCTCTGATATAGAGTATTTGCCAATTACTATACTGTAAATATTCCATCATGAGTCAATTTCAAGCTGCCAACATGCATCTCTGAACACGGCATTGGGAAGAGATGCACAGAATTGGCTCTTGTAAGCTTGTAAAAGCCAGCTCTAGTACCTTACTGAAGCACACAAAAATATTTAAAATACTGTAAAACAACTATTTTAAAAGTACGCTATTATAAAAAAGAAAGAAAAAAAGAAAGGGAGAGAGGAAAAGAAAGGTCAATGTAACATTATGAATATTCCCCCAAATGAATTATATTCTCCACAAAAATATAACGGCAAAGAATTTATTCCAAATTACTGAAAGAAGAAAGCATTATCATAAATGATGTTAGGACAATCAGCTGGCTGTTTGGATGAGAGAAGAGACACGTGAGAAATAATTCGGAGCTTCATCTCATACGGTACACTAAAATCTGGATAAATGCATGAACGAATGAAAATCAGAAGAAAGAAAATGTATGTGATTCAGCCTTTTGGAGGAGAGTAGACTTTTTATGGTTAAAAAGGCATAAAAATGTAAATAAATAAATCTATAGATTTAACTACACAAAATTAAAAAGCACTTGTGTTAAAAAAGAAAAAACTCCACAAATTAAAAATCAAACAAAAGTACTTCTGCTTCTGGACAAGATAGAGGAATGCAGATCAAATTTGCCCTCTCACTTAAAAGAACCAAAGGTAAAGAGATAAAAATATATGTAAAAACAACTTTCAAGACCCTTTACATTAAGCAAAACAGTGATCTTTGAGAAACATGAGACAAATGAGATGAGCCCTGTGATTTCCCCAGCTTACTGCCTTGAGTGAGTTGTAAAGCAGTAACTAGAGGGAATTTGTAGTACAAATACTTAGATTGGAAAAAGAATAAAGGTCTCAAATCAATGCCTCACTTTTAAGAAACTTAAAAAAAAATAAAAGAGCAAATTAAACTCATGGTAAGAAAAAAGTAAATAATAAGGATCAGAGCAGAAATCAATGGAATAAAAAACAACACAATAGAGAAAATCAATGGACTCACATACATAAAGTATTCTTAAACCTCTATAAGGAAAAAACAAACTACCCCAAAAAAGGGAGGCAAAAAAAGTGGACATTTTACCAAAAAAAAAAAAAAAAAAAAGATATTGAATGACAAATAAGAGCATGAAAAGATGCAATAGCTATTAAGGAAATACAAATTAAAATCACAGTAAGATGCTATATACACCTATTAGAATGGCTAATGCTGACCATACACTGCTGGTAGGAATATCAAATAGTTCAACTAATGTGGAAAATTTTCCAGTTTCTGAAAACATTAGGTAGACTCTTACCATATGATCCAGTCATTCCCTTCCTACATATTTACCCAAGAGAAATGAAAGCAAATGTCCGCAGAATATCAAGTAAACATGAATGCTCATGGAAGCATTATTTGTAATAGTCAAACTGGAAACAATCTAAATGTCTGTCAGCAGGTGAGTGGGTAAACAAACCATGGTATATTCACATAAAGGAATACTACTAATCATCAATAAAAAGGAGTAAACTATTAAAACACTCAATTATATAATTTTGAAATATGCTGAGTGAAAAAGAACTAGACAAATAAAAAGAAATACTATGTGATTAAATTTATATAACATTTTAGAAAATGCAACCTAATTTATTGTGTCAGAAAACAGATCAGTGGGGGAGAGTTTAGGGTAGGCACACTACAAGAGAATATAAAGAAACTTTCAGGAGTCCCTCTTTATCTTAATCATGGTGATGGTTTCACAGTTGTATATACATACGTCCAACTATCAAATTGTACACTTCAAATATGTGCGGTGTATTGTATGTCATTTATACCTCAACAAAGCTGATAATAAAAAAAGAAAAATTTAAATTAAAAACAAAACCAACTCACCGGATGTAACATCACTGACCAGGAGTTTTGTCTAAGTCCAAGCCACAGCACTGCTTTGTTTAGAAGACTTGATGCCCTCACTTGTGCACCAAACTACCCCTCCAGTACTGATTGCTGCTTTTAATGTCATTGTCACCACCATGATGGGGACCTGCATCATGCCTCCACTTCCACCTCCTCTCTGTGATCCCTGCTTGTCTGAGTCATTAGCCAAAGACCCGATGGGGCCTCGGTGAGTGTCTGGCATTTCCCCCTTTCACCCTGACAGGTAGACTGTCTTCCACCAAGACTCTTATGCTGTTTGCCTAACGTCTTATTGCTGAGTGTCTTCCCCACTCTTCTGGATTGCAAAAGCTATGTCTCCGTCATCTTTGCAACCTCCATTCTGCTAGGAATCAATTAAGGCCTCAGTCACTCCTTATGGAATTGAATCGAATCGAATTCAATTGGATTCGATTGAATGGATTAAATTGAATTAACTTGTAGATAACTAGGTCTCTCCCTCCTCTACGGTTTAGAAGTGCTGAAGGCCTTTCGAAATCCTCTTTCAGGCTGCAAGACCTTGCCTCTGTCTGACTCCATGCTCGTGTTGCATAATGACCAAGTCTTATTGATCAGAGCTGAGATACAGAAAGAGATTCGAAGAACTTGAAAACTTTCCTACTTACAGACCTCTTAAGTTTGCAAAGTCGCCAGAATGTAAGAAACTCAACAGGCAATTCTTTCAACTCTTTTTGGACAAAAGGGCAGCCTACGATTAGGACCATCAACTGAATTAGTCAGGCCAGATATACTGAGAAAACAAGGATTGTGGAAATATCCAGACCAGGTATCATCTCCTACTCCACCCTTATCACCTACATGACCTTGAACAACCTGGTCCAGACTCAGGGGGCATCTGTTATTCCTGCTGCCAAACTTCCATTCACCATTGTTCTGATGACCACAACTCACCTTCCCTCTGAGTAACCAGCCAGTCGTCACTCTCGGCTCATGTACTTCCAGTGTCTCTGTCCCTGGCTCAGTGTGAAACATGTGACCTAGGCCTAAGCCACTTGGCACCTCACATGACATTCCCCCGGATGCGGTGATTGCTCCTGGTGGGCATGTATAATAAAGCCCCTGACTCCACTGCTGATGTTTGGCTGCTGACAGCCACCCCAGATACCCTCCTCGCTCAGAGCCCCTCCCACCCATCACCTGAGTGATCACACCTGAGCAAAACACTTTACCTCTGTGCCAGTGGAAATTTCCCATTCTGGGGAATTCCCAACCCAGCTGCACCCTCAGAGCCCCCACCTGGCTTCACTCTTTACTCCAGACCGAACCTGAGTCTTTCTCCTTGGAGAATTCTTCAGTTGTTTACTGTGTAATAAAATATGATAAAATAAAATACTGTGTAATAAACTTTATTTCCTATCCGTAGGTGCATGCATCATTTACCCCACTTATATGAGTCACTGGACAGAGGGCCGCTCTACATCTAAATTCTAGCACAGAACTTCATCCAGGTTGGCTTCAAATAATTGATTGATTGATTGATTGATTGAGTCTCCATTTTCATTTTCGCCTTCACATCCGGGCACCAGGCCTCACCTAGTGCTCATTGCTACAGAAAACAAGCAATCTCCAGCCCGAATGCTTCAATCGAGCCATTCGCAGAGGCAAAACAAATTAAACCAGACCTTCAGAGGCCAAACGTTTACTCTTCTCTTTGTTCTAAATCACATCGAGTGCTTTAATCCCCCCCAATTAGTTTTGACGCCTAGTGAGAAGAAAAACAGATGAATCTAAAATAAGGGGTTTCAGCCCCGTCACTGAGAATAACCCTTATGAAATATGCTGTTATTTGATTATCCGTTGACCAAAATTACAGCCTTGTGCACATGGTCTGAAGGAGCCCGCGGAAAAGGTTTTAGCTAAACTATTTGCTCTAGGCGACACACGGCAGAATTTGATTTGCAATGATAGGAATGTCAGTCTGATAGTGCAACTGCAATTTCTCTAGCTATTTACCGTTAAATCTCAGTATTACACTTGCTACAGATGATGTATGAAAGTAAAATATTTGCACAGTGTGTGATTCAGTCGGGAACAGACAGTGCTGCACCCAGGCGAGTGGAGGATGCTCGCTGGCCACTCCGAGGCCAACGTTTGTACAGGAGGGAAGCAAACTCAGCGTGGCGTGCGCTCTGCAGACGTGTCCTGGGTTTGGGTCACTGCCCCAGTGACGGTTATTGACAAATGCTACTGGGCTGTGACATACTCAAAATCTCAGTTTCAGTTTGTTGGGAAGGTCAGGAGGCATATTTGTAATTCATTGTGGTTGCTCTGTGGGGTTCGTATTGTCATCGGCACCAACTTAAGAAGTAGTTTTCCCAAATCGCTGGAATTCTTGTTTTTGTTTTGTGTTTAATGTCCCAGTTCCGCCTCTTTGCAAACTTGACTAATGCCCCTTTGGAGTTCAATCCTTCCTTTCTTTCCCACTCTCCTGGACTTAGGGACACACGGTTCCAAAGGAAGCATGTGCAATGCCATGTGTGTATGGAAGAGAACCCTGCCTATCAGATTATGATAGTTTAAAACAGCTTGTGAAAGAAAATACACTTTAATTTACCCCAAGAAAAGCTCATTTTGTTGCTAATTTAATTTTAGTGAATGGCCTTATGTAGAATGTGCCCCAGGAATTTCTATAAGATCTATTTATTCAACCCAGGAGGATTATCTGACTCTTATAAACTAATCCTCTTGAAAAGTATGTCTCAGTTCCATCAGGAAGCATGTGATATTTTTTACATTATGAGTGTTTGAGTTTGATCTGGAATAAATGAGGCAGGTTGGCACTCTTGGTCATCTATGCCTCAGTCACTGCAGACACGTGAACTGTTCCAGGGAGGTTTGTAGTTACCGAGATTTCTTTGTTGTTAGAAAATCAGACGGTAAATTGAACGGCACTGCCAAGTTGACATATAGAAAGTGGCTGTAACAAATTCAATCAATAAAGAACTTATCGAGCTGCTACCGTGTGTCAGACACTGTTGCAGACGCTGAGGCGAGGATGAGGAAGCCTGATGACAGAGAACTTTCCCCTCCAGAGCTCACATTCAGGGGGAAGAGCCAGACAGGAAGCAGGCAAACAAAACGATATGTAACATGTATGATCAGTGCTGTGAACGGACTTCAAGTGGGGAAGAAAAACAGAGAGGTTGGAGGGAGGTTGGTATTTTAAGTCTTGTGATCAAGGGTGGCCTCTCTGCAGAAATGATATTTGATTAGAGAATAGAATAAAGTGATAGGTCATCATACGGGTGGAGGAGAGCTTTCCAGGAAAAACAAAAAAAACAAAAACAGGCAGAGGCAGAAACAATGAGGAAGCCAGAGCAGGAAATGAGATTGGAGAGGGAGCTCGTGCAGGGTCTTTTCCGTACTGGTAAGGACTAGGGGGGTGGGAGGGGTGGAGAGGGATTCATTTTAAGTGGTGTGAAGAGCCAGTGGATGGCTCAGCACAGGGAGAAATTTGTTCCAATTTACATTCTAGGTCTTGTCATCTTTCTTCCATTCTCAGTTTTGTATCAGTTACTCCTTGAGTCCCTATTTTCAGGTCTTGGCAAGCATCTGTCAACAGTTATTCACATTCCTGGGTCAAAAGACAAAAGAAAAATTCTATTCTCTTCAAACTCATGATGAAGATTGAAAATCTGGCACCAGAGACACAGGGCACTCAGTCCTCAGGTATGTTTGGAGAGTTGGCCAGTTGTTTTTTTTTCTTTTTTTTTTTTTCTTTTTTCCTGGTTCTTGGGGGAAGAATTTGAGGGGAGGTAGGTCTCAAGGAAATTTTCGATTTTTAAATAAATTTTATTTGAACAGTTAAATGGGCAGGCTTCTTATTTTAACGAGGCTTTGTTAATAACTTTATTTTTAGAGAGTTTTAGAGCACAGTAAAATTGAGCAAAAAATACATAGAGTTTCCTCATAATCCTATCTCCAGACATGCACGGCTCCCGGGTTATCATACCCCCCACCATAGAGGGCCCTGAAGGATTGGTACCCAGGATATATAAGTTTTGATAAGGAGAGGGAAGCAGAGAGGGACGTGTTATGTTACCCTGCTTTGTTGCAGGCAACTATTGTGAGGATTTGGGACACGTGTCATGTTGAAGAGGGAGTAGAGGGTGTTAAGATAGATGTCCCACTTCACACTTTTTGCCATCCTGGGTCCCAGCCAGAATGCGCTCTGGATGGATTTGTCCCTGCAGAAGTTCTGACCCTACTGGCTGAAATGGAACTTATAACTAGGATAGAAAGAGAAGGTCTGAAGAAAATGTCAATGGCAACGTGAGTTGGTTCACAACAAAACAAATCCCCCTGGTCCCAGTGTGTAGGGCAGGCAGGGCTCTACAAGAGGAGCCTAATGGTGGGGGTCTCAGGGGGGTTGGCGAGGACAGAGAGGACAGACTGAGGTGGGCAGGCCTGACAGGGAGGCCACACTCAATTGCCAAAGGCAGTCATAAAACTACTCTGTCTGAGTCCCAGGAGATGGGGGTGTGAACGGGTCCTGTATTCACGGTCCCCCCCTTCCCCATTTCCAGTGTAGGGGCCAGAGGAGGGAGCAGAGGTCAGGATTGCCCCTGGGGCAGGACTGAAGTAAAAAGAAGCCAAACCACACCTCTTGGTCCTTCTCGGGGGTCCTCAAAATTCCGTGTGGTAAGAACACAGACTCTGGAGGTGGGTCCCCAAAGTCTGATTCAGTAGGTCAGGGCGAGGATGGGGGTGCTTAGCAGGGATCTGTGTCTTCAACACTTGCTCCTGATACTGTTGGCGTGGGGGACCACAGCCCACACGTGGAAAACAGAATCGAAGTTTCGATCAGAGAAGGACACTGGGAAGGCCTTGGGCCAGTTGAGAGGATTGATGGTGAACAGATGTACCTACCCCATGGCTCACACACAAAACTAGACCACCGCCCTGGCCTAGAACGTACCCTTGGAATGAATTGTCACTTCGGAGATTCGGACAGTCCTGCCTGGAGTGGAAACTCTCCGTGTGCCAGGGCTCTGGCCAGGGCCAAGAGAAGGGGTGACCCCTCTGCGTCCTTTCAGCTGAGTGAGCTTCCTCCTCCCCCACCCCGTTCCAGGTGCATTTAATGTCGCGGTCCCTGGCACTCGCCATACTTGTGCAACCAGGGACCTTAGCACAGGGCGTGGTTCGCTCTTATTCTTTGCTTTTCTTGGCAAAGCCCCTTCCAACAGCTTCAGAGGAAAACAGTCAGGATGAACATTTCGGAAGCACTGACACAATAATCCTGTCCCTCGTGGACTTAGAAAACGGATCAGCTTTTCCTGAGGATGAGACGAGCCAGAGTGTGACCTATTAACTGTTGTCAAACCCTTCACAGGAGCCTGGAGGGTCCTCCAACTCGAGCCAAGCCCCTTTCAAACCAGCCCTCAAAACCCTTGTCTCAAAAGTGGCCACTACTGCCCCCTACAACCCCGCATGACAATTTTCTATCTACGGTGTGCTTGTCAGAAGACATCACCAAACAGCGCCCTGTAATGGATCTTACTTGTGAATCAATGAACACAATTTCAATCAGTTTCTGCAGATGAAAATGTTAATAACTTTGCACTTTCTCCCTACATGGAAACACGCTTATACACACACTCCCTTCCTGCAAACCCAATGCGTATTAGATAATGAAAACAAACAGAAAATTCCTAGCAATATATTTTTTGATACATTCTACATCTTCGCCGAAACTGTCATCGCAAGTTGGTACTTGTCTACATACGTCTAATAATTTTCTTTTTGAATTGCACAAAGAACCATCATCAAGTGATACTTCTTACTTATAGAAGAAAGTCAAAACAGATTCTCTTTTTAAGACTTAAATCAGAAGCATGACATTGATCTGGGCTAAAGGAGGCTAGCACATTCTTTTCCCAATGAGTGTCTGAAGCGGTTGGCTTCCTTTGGAATCATCGACACTAAAAAGTCAGGATGGAAATGACAGGCAGGATGTCTAGAGGTAGGGAGGATGTAATGTAGGGTCAAAGTGTTTGGTGGAGTAACATAATCTTCCTGTGAGACCCATTCAGAACTAGCCTCCCAAGTTATAATAAAACTTGCAGTCTTTGGGACCAATTAAACTTGGTTATGAGCACGTTATGAGCTCATGGCGTCCAGAGAGGACCCCTCCACACAGATAGCACCATCATTTTGCCTTTTCCTCTTCCTAAATGATTGCCGTTCCCCCCAGCCCCAACCCCATGGAGTGCCCTGTGTTCTTGCTCCTCTCTGAACTGATGATGGGCATTACCTGGGCTCTGAGAAATGGTACACTTCCTTTTCGTCTGATCTTTTAAATTTTTCTCTGTACTTATTTGTCCTTGTGGCTTAGAGATGGGTATGGCACACCCCGGGCATAAATGTGCACTTATTATGCACTGTTGATCTTGTGGGCTGTTCTCACTCTTTCAGTGAGAGAGACCACAGCGACCTTTTTCACGCTAAGGCCAGCCCCACACCGAGGCTGGCCCGTGGAAACCCAGTTCTCAGAAATCTCGGAGGCCTGCTCTTCACATGAGCACCAGAGGGGGAATCTGGGACTCTGAGAACTTTCTAGGGTCTCCAGCTCCCCTCCCCCAACCTTTAAGGCCTTCCCCAGAGCAGGCACTCCTCCAATTCTCTCGGTGAAAAGAAACCGAAAAGAAACCGAGACTTAAACAAACAAACAAACAAACAGAAACCTGCCACACAGATTGTTGGTGGTAAAAATAGGGACAGACTAGTGTTTTTTTCCAAATATTTTGTGAGTGGAAACACCCTATGCTTAGAGGCTTCCAAATAACTAGGAATAAGTAGAACCTAAACTTTTATTCACAAACTGTAAAATCTGTAAATAACTGGTCAGACTTCCTGCTTCTATATTTTTTTAAAAAGTGTCTTTTCCCTTGACAAAAGTATAATGCAGACTCTAAATTTAAACTAAACTAAACTAAACTAAACTAAACTAAACTAAACTAAAATAAAATAAAATAAAATAATAACACTGGAAACATTCAAAATTCAGAAAGAAGGAAAGAACATCAACTGTGAAATGCAAAACCCCAAAGAAATCCATTGTCAATGCCTTGATGTATTCAGACACAATCTACCTCAACACATCTTTTTCTTATAAAAAAAAATACTTTTTAAAAACATCGTTTTAATCATACTGTAATTTTTTTTTGTTTTTGTTTTAATCTTTTTTATCTCCCCCCTCCCCCAGTTACTATAATCTCTTTATAAATAGAATTTTTCAAGAAATTGGTGTAAGAACAAAACGAAAAATCCCCATGATTCAGTTTTAGGTTGTTTTAGATTGTTTCCAAGATGTCCTTATTATAAATATTATTGCTATAAATATCTTTGGGAAAAAGGGGATTTTCGTTTTTGGAATTTTTTCTCTTAGGATAGATTCCCAGTAGTAGAATTACTGGATCAATACCAAGTTCATTTTTAAGGCTCGGGTTGCTTGTTATTTTGTAATGCATGTTGCCAAATTGTTGTCCAAAAGAATAATATAAATTTACATGGTCACTAGTGATATATGAGGAACTATTTCATTATACCTTGAAAAATGTTGGGGATTTTGGGATCATTGAAAAATATTTCCCAAAGTAAAAATTGATATCTTTGAGTTGTTTTCATTTCTATTTAATTTTCAGTGAAGCTGAATTTGTTCTCATTTAAAACAGTGGTTGTATTTTTATTATTTTAAAAAATTCCTTTGTATATAGCCTTTGCCCATTTATCTCTTGGACTATTAGTGTTTTTCATATCAATGTATATGAGCTTCATATCTATTATGGATATAATATGATTATTATATAGCTGCAATTCTACTTCCCAGTTTTGGATTGTTTGTTAAAAGCTCTATTGACATACAATAAATTGCACATACTCAAAGTGCACAATTCGATAAATTTTGAGCTATACCATCAACGAGGTCAAGATAATGAACTTATCCATCACCCCCAAATTTCCTCCAACCCTTTCATCTCCCATCTCCAGGTGACTACTGATCTGCTTTCTGAAACTGTATATTAGATTGGATATTTTTAGAATTTTATATTGATGGAATCATACAGCATGTACTCTTGTTTTGTTTGTCTTCATTCATTCAGCATTATTATTTTGAGAGTCATCCATATGACATCTATTAATAGTTCTTTCCTTTTTTTTTTATCACTAAGAGGTATTTCATTATATAAATATGCAACAGTTTTTTAATGCATTCACTTATTGATGGACATCATGGCTGTTTCTGGACCTTGGCTATTAATAATAATAGATCTACTACTAGCATAAACACATCGTCCTATGAAGATGTATGCTTTCATTTCCATAGAGTAATACCACTAGATATTTACCCCACGAGATCATTTGGGAAGTGAATGGTTTATATTTTCAGGAACTGCCAAACTGTGTTACACTGATGTACAATTTGCATCCCCACCAGTACACTAGAAGTCCAAATCCTTCACATCCGCATGAACACTTGGTATAGTCACCCTTTTAATTTTCGTTGTTCCTGTGTGTGTGTTGGTAGAGCATCCTCGCTTTAATATGCGCTTTCTAATGTCTAACACCATTCGGCATCTTTTCATGTGCTTATTTGCTGTCCCATTACTTCTTTGATAAAATATTTTCCAAATCTCTTGCTCATTTTAAATATTCATTGTTTCCTTATTATTGAATTTTGAGAGTTCTTTATATATTCTGTACGCAGGGACATTATCAGATATATATGATTTGCAAAAGTTTTCTTCCAGGCTGTGGCTTTTTTTCATTTCTTTGCAATGTCTTTAGAATGGCAGTTTTTTTTTACTTTTGATGGAGTCCAATTTATAGTCCAATTTATCAGTTCGTTCCTTTATGGATTGTGCTTTTGGTGTTGTATCTAAGTTTTTTTTTTTTTTCCTAATATTTTCTCCTCAAAGTTTCATAGTTCTGGTGTTACATTTCCTTGCAAATAGATACCC
Source organism: Eonycteris spelaea (assembly GCA_003508835.1). Classification (NCBI taxonomy): domain Eukaryota; kingdom Metazoa; phylum Chordata; class Mammalia; order Chiroptera; family Pteropodidae; genus Eonycteris; species Eonycteris spelaea. The sequence goes on along the minus strand of PUFA01000004.1, from coordinate 7,667,333 downwards.
ATTTGTTCTGGTCCATTTGTCAAAGAGATTTATCTTTTTGCCACTGAATTGCCTTTGTGCTTTTGTTGAAAATCAGTTGTCAGTATATGTATAGGTCTTTGTCTGGACTCTATTGCATTCCATTGATCACTTTGCTGATCTTTATGCCAATACACAGTGTCTTGACTGTTATCATTTTGTAATGTATCTTAAAGTCTGTCAGTGTTTGTCTTCCAAAGTTGTTCATTGTCATAGTTGTTTTGGCATTCCAGGTTCTTTGTATTTTCATATGAACTTTTAGAATAAATTGATCAATTTCTACAAAAAGCCTCTGGGATTTGGATTAGGATTGCATTGGAATTATAGATCAATTAAGGAAACAACTTACCATATAATTTAAATTATTGGCAACTTTTTCACTAATGGACAAAAGATATCCATTAATTTAAGTCTTTAATATATTTCAGCCATTTTTTATGGTTTTCGGGATTTTATAGTTTATGAATATTTCATATCTTTAACCAGATCGATCTCTAAATATTTCATGTTATATAATGCTATTATAAATGGTATTATATTTATAATTTTAATTCTGTATAATATATGTACATATGTATGTGTAAATTTAATTTTGCATATTGATTTTGCTTGTTAAACTCACTAGTTCTTATAAAGTTTTGATAGCATTTTTTGTGACCCAGAATATGATCTTTGGCAAATAGCCTTTAAAATAATATATTTGCTGCTGTTGTTCAGTGGGGGTTCCAAAGGTGTCAATAAGATCACGTTGGCCAATAGCGTTACTTAATCTTTTATATCCTTAGTGATTTCCTGTCTATTTCTTTGAACAGTTATTAACAGAGCAGTATTTAAATCTCTATCATTGTGGATTTTTCGATTTCTCCTTATAGTTTCAGCAGTTTTGCTTATGTAATTTGAAGCTATATTATCAGGTACCTAAATATTTATGATCATTAGGTGCTTAAATGAAGTGAACTCTTTTTCGTTATGAAATGATCTTCTTTGTTTGTCATAATATTCTTTTATTCTGAAATCTATTTTGTCTGATATTGATACCATCACCCCACTTCCTTTCAATTAGTGTTAGCATAGCATAGCTTTTCTATCCTTTTAGTCTAAGCCACTTTCTGTGTGTGTGTGTGTGTCTTTCTCTGTCTCTCTGTCCTTCTGTGTCTGTTTCTGTCCCTTCCTCTGTCTCTCTCTCACCCTCCTCTCCCCTTGCCATGTAAGCGTTTCTGTTGGCAGGGCATCCAATCCACAATTTCTGCTGTTCAGTGGAGTGTTTATATCATTCACTTTCAATGTGCTTCATGACATGGTTAAATTCAAGTCTATCATCTCGCCACTTGTTTTCTATTTATCCCTTCTGTTCCTTGCTTCATTTTTGCCTCGTTTTTGTCTGCCTTCTTTTAGGTTAATTTAATATGTTTTGTTATTTCATTTTATGCTCCTAGTTGACTTATTAGCCATAACTCTTTGATGCTGTTTTAATGCAATTTTTCTTGAAGGACTATTACATGACTTCACTTATGTTACAAGGTCTTTTCAATAGTTTGCTTTCATTTTTTCCTTCCCAGACTTTACTATTGTCACACATTTCACTTTTACATATGTCACAACCCTCATGCTATGTTGTTATTAGTTTTGCTTAGTTAATTATTATTTAAGGAGATTTAAATAGCAGGAAAAATTTATTTAATCATCTAATCATGTAGTTACTATTTACTATGCTCTTCATTCCTTGGTGAAGAACTGTACTTCCAGCTGGTATTATTCCTTTCTGCCTGAAGAAAGAAAATGGAGATTTTTTTTATAGTGAATGTTTGCTGCTGATGAATTCTTCCCACATTTGTATATCTGACAAAGGCACTTCACTTTTGTGAAAGAATTTTTTATGGCATAGAACTCTAGGTTGACAGATGTTTTTCTTTCAGCTCTATAAAGATGTCTTCTCACATTGTTTCTGACAGGAAATCTGCAATAATTCATATCTTTATTCCTCTGTATGAAATGTGATTTTTTAAAAACTCTAGCTACTTTTAAGAGTTTTTACTTTTTTAAGCTTTTTGAAAACTTTTGAGCGATGTGATTACAATGCATCGCAGTGTAGTTTTCTTTATGTTTTGTGCACTTGGGTTTTATTGAACCTCTTGGAATTTATAGTTTTCATTAAATTGGGAAATTTTTCAGACATTATTTCTTCATTATTTTTTTGTTCCTCACCTTTCTCCTCCTTTGGGAATCTCCGTTTCAGTTATAGGAGGCCTCTAAATGTTTTCTTAATTAAAAAAAAAAACTTGCTTGTACAATTTGTATATAAAGCTTGATTAAAACCTATTTTGTAAAAAATGAAACGTTTTTCTTTTTTGTGCTTAGTCTTGAAAATATCTATTACTATGTCTTCAAGTTCACCAATCATTTCTTCTGCAAGGTATAATCTGCTGTTGATCCTATCTAAAGTATTTCGCCTCATATATGGTAGTGTTTTTCCTCTTTAGAATTTTAATATGAGTCTTTTTTATAATTTCCATGTACATTTTGGCTTAATTTTTTAAAGATATGGAATACATATAATAACTGTTTTGATATTCATGTCTGCTAATTTTAACAATTATGTCAATCCTGAGTTGGTTTCATTTCAGGCCACATTTTCATGCTTCTTTGCATGCTTGATTATTTTTACTTGAATGCCAGACACTATATATTTCACCTTAATAGGTGCTTGATATATTTGTACTCCTGTAAATATTCTTGAACTTTGTTCTGTGGTACAGTTAAGTTACTTACAGATAGGTTGGCCCCTTTGGATCTTGCTTTTAAGATTAGTTAAGTGAGACTGGAGATGTACACATCACAGATATTTATTTCCTACGACTGATGCAAGACCCTTTTGTGCACTCTATCCAATAGCCTGTAAATCAAGAGATTTTCCAGTCTTACTGTTGCAGTGGCATGTCTCCTAATCCTAATCCTGAATGTATGCTGATCACTGTCAACTTCAATCCTTTCAGCTGTTTTTTCTCTGGATTTTGATAGTTTTTTCATACATATAAGATCACTAATCAGCTAAATATTTGCAAGAGACCTTCTAAGACTCCTGGAATTCTCCTTGCATGCTGCTCTCTCTTCTTTTTGCTTATGAACTTCAGTTCTTTCGGGCTCCCCAGGTTCTCACCTCATCCTTTCAACTCAGGAGTCCACTGGGTTCTGCCAGGTTGCCTTGCCCTGCACCACGGCCTGGAAACTCTCTCCAGACAGTAAGTTGGGGCAATCACAGGGCTCATCTTGTCAATAAACCTGCCTTACAAGGGATCACTATTCTTCACTGACTGATAATCAGCGTTTTGAAAACTGTCATTTAATATATTTTGTTGGATTTTTGGTTGATTCAGGAGAGTGAATTCAGTCCCTCTTATTCCATCTTGATTATAAGAGAAAGTCTCTACTCAGTACCCTTGTAAATAAATATCTTTTGTTCATACATTCTCTAGAGTCAAGGCCTACTGCTTGCAACTAAGAGTCTAACACATTTTGTTTGAATCCATCAATCTCTCCAAAGGGCAGAATTAGATTTCCCATCTTTTCCTGCTTCAAATGTTCCCCTACCTCTCTTTTTTAGATGTCCATTAAGATCCTGTTACCTGTGGCAGATGCCTCTACCTCTCAGGTGATTTATAGACTAGGATAAATAACTTTCACCTTCTGCCCTCCGACCATACCTCCCTTTAACTCACTAAATACTCTTCATCCTTCAGGGCTCTGCTCAAATGCCAACTTCTCAGGGAGCACTAATACTTAAAGTGGATTGGGCCTCCTTCAATAAATATTCCCACAGCTTCCTATACCTCCTTATCATTTGTATTCCTTCTACTTAATTGTAATGACTTATTTTTTTAAAGTCTACATCCTCCATTCAGTTGTAAGCTCCAGGAAAACAAGAACTGCCTGTCCTGTTATTTACTTTGTCCCCTTTCTAGTGGCAGACACACAGTGAGTACTTAAATATTTGTTAAATAAATGAATCGATGGATGAATGAATCTTTCACTTATAAGGTGATGAAATGGGATCTTTTGGACTGATTGGTCACTCAGATGGTTCTTGGTAAATATTCTTTTTATCTTGATAGCTTTATAATGCAAAAATACTATCAACTTAGATTGAAAGGGAGTTGTGATTCCTTCAGCAGGGTGTGAGGGCAACTTACTCAGAGTGATTCCTGAGCCCACCACCCATGGGAAATAAGCCTTGTTTACAATGTCCTAAGTCGCATGTGGAAGGGAATTTTAGAAATCAAGGAGCTCACTCCTTTTTTCTACAAAGTTAGAGCAAAGACAAAACTTGCTGAGGTCACTGGCTATTTGGTGGCAGAAGCTGGACTAGAAACTAAACCTCCTGATTCTCTATCCCATGCTCTTTCCAGCTCCCAATCCCACAACTGCCCTCATCCCCACACCAAGTTAAAATGTAGCCTGGAGAAATGGAACTCCACAGACAATTTCTGGCTGTAATGGTGCCACTTATTTGACTGACTTGCTTTTCTGCAAAGGGAGAATACAGTAGCAATGCACATAGGAGAGAATTTCCCTATAAATCCATGCAACTGGAACTCTAAAACATCCCAAATGTTGTACATTAATAATAGTAATGGCCATGAGCAAATATTTATACATACAACAATCTGCAGGTGTAAGCTGAAGCTAAACTATTTTACAAGTAACAGTGTGTTTTACTACATATATAAATATATAAAATATTTCATATATATAAATTAAAAAGCTTACTGCTACTTTTAATATTATATGTATATATCTTAAACTCATTTCAATTGAGTCATCCAAATCACTACCCACATCTACAAGGAAAGTGTTTTAACCAAGCATGCTGTCCCCAACCAACATAATTTTCAGCTTTTAACCTATCCTAAGATTGCTTTTGCAATCTATTCTTCAACTAAAGTTTTATCCTTCTCTTTTAAGAATAGCCTAAGCAACTGTTCTCTTCTTAATGTAAAGTGCTAGAGTCAACGAGCTGATTAAATGATAAAGACTTCCCTTTTGCTTCTTCCTGTGCCTCTGCCTTCTTCTAGGTCTTTTTGCTCTTCCACTTCTAAGTAAGTGTATTATCTAGAACGCCAGCCCAAAAAAGGTCATCACAAAACAAGAAAAAAAGATAAGCTTATTTTTCTCTGTACTCTTGGTCTCTGAACACAGTGAGAATATTTAGAACCTTCCTGCTGAAGAAGGGTCATGTGGTGCAAGCCACACACTGACCATGAACTTGTTCCTGACAAATGAGTCCATGGCACTGGGAGCAGTCATCTATCTGGGCAGACATCCACCTGTCTACTACCTCATCACCAGTAAAGCTCTGAGACTAACAATGGTGCATGGCCAGGGGCTTCCACACTGTGGACCATGTACAGCCTACATAAACAAAGGTGGAAATGAGCCTTAGCATTTAGACATATCTCTAGAAATGTCTTTTTTGCTCCCTGCCACCAATTATTAGTAGCAAGTGATAGATTTTTCTTTCTTAGCTTTACATCCCAACTTTTTGTTCACATTTTTATTCCTGGATCATTACAGAAAAGGAAGGAACAAATGTACAGATCTTCTGTGTTATAGGCTGAATATTTGTGACTGCTCAAAATTCATATGTTGACATTGTAATCCCAATGTGATGGTTTTAGGAGATGGGGTCTTTGGAAGATGATTCAGTCATGCGGTTGGAACCCTCATGAATGGGATTAGTGCCTTATAAAGGTGACCACAGAGAGCTCTCTTGCCCCTACTGCCATGTGGGGACACAAAGAGAAGACAGACTTCTATGAACCAGAAAGCGGGCCCCCACCAGACACTTAATATGTTGGCATCTTGATATTAAACTTCCCACCCTCGAGAACTGTGAGAAATAAATGTTTGTTGTTTAAGCCATCCAGTCTGTGGACTTTTTGTTCTAGCATCCTGGTCAGACTAGCACACACTACAAACAGCTTCCTGGAGGGTAAAAGCTTATGCCCAGAGTATTGGATAGAAGCTCAGTGCTGGCAGCATTCCTACAGGTGGGGCGCTCACTTCATCTTTTACTAAGCTGTTTGAAACGGGGTAAGTCATGTGATTCCTCTGAGCCTCAGCCTACTCATTTGTAAACAGAGATACAAATATTGGCCCTCAGGGCAGGAGTAAATTAAACGTGATGAAGTATGTAAGATTCTTGCACCAAGTCTGGCACCAGGTAAGTGCTCAAACAATGAGAGCCATCATTAACCAAGAACGAATGTCTTGTGTGAGGTAGGTACTCAGTGTGTGTTTTTGATGCAGCTGAGTTCAGTCACTGTGAACATAAAACAAGTTTCTTGGGAATATCATATTTATATTTTCCACTTAGTGAACTGTACTTTAAGATATCATTTAACATAATCTCCAATCTTTTCATGTAATTTTTAGGTTGTTAAACCTCCCTCGAGGTGGTTCTTTGTCATACTATCACACTAGAGATTGGTTACTGTTTTTACAGCATGTTCAGGTTTTGGAGGGTAGTAAAAATTTTTTAAAAAAAGGAAAAGGAAAACCACAACCTTTTTCCTAAGCATTTATGGAGTCAACCTGGAAAATCAATGAGATGACAGATGTTGGAGACAGATGCCCAAATATCTACTCAATAGACAGGCTTAATGAGCTAACACAGGAAGAACAATTAGAGAATTCATTAATTATACTCTAGGTTCAATTTCATTGTTAACACTAATCCATGATTTGGGCTAATGACTTCAGCTTTTCTTATAGTAATTTGTGCCTATCAGTGAATAATGTCTTCAAATTTCCATGATTGTGTAAAATTCACACTATACCTATAACTTCTTATTTCCCAAAAGGACCCAAAGAATTTCTAAAATATATAAAATACTTCAAGATAACATAAATCAGGAAAAAAAAGAAAGTAAGAATATAACATGGATAAGCTAATACAAAAATGTATAAGACTACAAAGTCTTAAACACTCATCTTAGGTCCTATTTTATAAGCAGGGATATAGCATAAAGAGCTCAGCCAAAATTTTCACCGATGAACACTTCAATGCACAGACTTCTGTTTAGTTAAATATCCACCAGAGTAAATCTGCTCGAATTCCAGTAATTTGCTACTTGTTTGTCTTTGTTATTCTTAAATAATAATATATTTCAGGCCATCCTGCATTTCTTGATAGTCTATTACAGAAACCAAAACAGAAATTCCGTCAGTTAATGAAACATAATGAAAAATGCGTTTTTGATCACTTTCTGTGCTCCAGCCAGCTTCTGAGAGGAAGGTAACAAGATTCCGTACCCCTAACCTTTAACGCACTCAGTCTTGCTCTTGAACTAATACATATGTGCTCATTTGCATAGTCTCTTTCTCTCCCTCTTGAGCAAGCCACACTCTGACACAAGGAGCCTCCTTGCTAGGCACAGAAACTGTTTCAAGATGTTTCAAACTCAGAAATGGCCACCTGCATGCATTCTGGTTAAGACTTTATGTTATCCTACTGCTCAAGTTTTCTTGAAGAAAGTTCAAAAGGTGTTCATCTGAGTCCTTCATGCTTTCGTTACCCTTGACCTAAAGCAATCTGGTGGATATTTTTTGAGGGGGATAGGGGCGGTCAAACTTTTTATTTGAAAATGTTTTAACAATTCTATGTTGCAATATTTTTGCAATTGTACGAATTTGCTTTTTATTGTATTATAAGTGTATTTTATATTGCTTATAAATTCTAACATGAAATATTAGAAAATAAATGATTTATGAAAAACCTACTGTCATTTGATCAAAAATTAAATTTATATATGAAACTACTATTTCACATAAATGCATAATTTTATCTTGTGCACATATACAATTTCATTTGCTTACATAAGCTAAGGTAGCAAAAATACATCTTAATTTTACTTCTCACCTTGTTAAATATGCCTAAGCTAGAAAACAATTATAATAGCAGAATTTTACTTACCTTTATTAGCAGTGGAAAACTTTTTTGTGATTTCAGGACCAGAATATGCATGACGCATGAAAAGATGCGCCTTCATCTGTTTGGTGAGAAACGTGCAAATCAACGTCAACCAGAATTGCTGAAGAAAAAGAAAGCTATAGAGTGTGGGTTATTTCACCTTTGCAAGCTGGGAGCCATTAAGTAATGGCTCCCTCCACTCCCACCCCCTCCTGTGAGACACACATCCTGAGCGCTGGGCCCACGTTTTCAGGAAGAATGTGCCCCACTGCCCCTTGGAGACTCCGTTTCGTTTTCTCGGTTCACTTAGTTAATGACAGTCCATTTTGGCTCAAACATCCAATTCCCTTTCATCAATCATGTCTTTCTAGACTGCTAGTTTCAGAGCAATGATTGCCGAGCCTTTCCACACAGACATCCACAGACGTTCTCGGAGAAAGATCCAGATCCACTCCTCCATTTAACATTTCCCAGGGCCCCATTTCTTCCACTTCCTTCCAAATGAAAAGAATGAGTTATGTGAGAGGGGAGAACCCCACTGGAAAATGGATGTTGGTGACTCAATGTTAATCTAGAAATTCATATTATTTAGTATCGGAAAAGGACATTGTAATAAGATGGTTATTTTATACAGTGCGGACATGGGAAATACAAAACACTGTCTACCATGAAAAAGATTTAATTTGGAATCACAACACACAGGGTTCCCCACCCCCTGCTTTAAATTCTTCTTATTCAATCATATTTATTGTAAATATTCAATAGAAATGAAGTTTTCCAGGACTGAAATCGTCTTTAATGAAGCAAGTCATGTGTGGCTTTTCAGTCACGCATTTTCATGCCTAGTTAACTGTCAGGATACTTGCACTCCTTTCCCCAAAAAAGGAATCTTGTCACTCTGCTTAGGTCTCTGAAAAGCAACTTATTCTCTGGAGACTTTGGAATCATCTACACATCACGAGTCCATAAACAGCAAACGCATAAAGCATTTGGATGCACTTTAAGGCGGAGGCAGACCTTCCATTTGGACATGGCCACCCGTCCAAGTGTCATTATAGTTAATTCAACCCAGTGTAAGCACTTGCCTGGGAGCTGGAAGGGCTGGTTTCAGCTGCAGCTCTGCCACTTGTATAACCTGCTGTTTAACTCTGAGTAAGTTCTCTCCCACATGAGGCCGATAGTGTCAGATCTTTAAAATATGAAAGTTGGGCTCCATAAGGGATCATCAGAATACTACCGGTAGGCAATATCCAGTCTTCTGCCAGCTTTTGTAAATAAAGTTTTATTGAAATGCAATCATGCCCATTCATTTACTATCCTCTGTGGCTACAAGGACAGAGTTGAGTAGTTGTGACAGAGACCATCTGGCTCATAAAGCCTAAAATATTTACTATTTTCCCTTTAACAGAAGAAGTTTGCCAGCCCTAGTCAATTTTGGGATCTTTTCCAATTTTAGAATTCTTTACGTATTCTATACAACATCTAATTTTTTATATTAATCCTTTAAATCTCCAGATCTTTACTGAGTTTTTCCTGTGAAGTATACTTTGTACTGCTTCAAAAGATATATATGATTCCTTAACCAAACTTTGTAATAGTTTCTTTTTCTTTTACTTATAGGATTTAAATTATATTAACAGCTCTTAGAAAGATCCAAGGCAGTATTTTGGGGCAAACGTCATATGATTTGATTATCATGGGTAAATAGAGCATATCTTTTTCTCTACTAAAAATGTTTAAGAAGTTAAAAAAAAAACCTATATGGCACAGGAGACTTATTGCATTAAAACATCATTTTAACAGATTGTTTAGTTTTGGTAATATAATTTGACATCTAAACATAAGCTGAGAGGGATCTCTCTCAAAACCTTTGATAATATGATTCATTGTCAAATGTTTGTTTTGTCTCTCTGGCACTCATTAATTAATTCTTTTTAATATAGCTTGGATTTACTGATTTTGAAAAAGAGAATTATTCTTATTGATGTTGCTAAAATATCCAGGTGGCTTGAATTTCACCAACTAGATAGTTTAATCTAGCACATTTGTGTAGCCCTAATCAAATCTTTACTAACAGATGTGAGAAGCACAGTGTTGGAGCTAATGTTTGTGTCTCTATAATAATTAAATTAGCTCAATAAGGAAAATAAATGAACAATAATGACCATTTTCCCCTAAACTTGTATTATAGTCTTTAAAATATTTTAAAGATTTCCTATGGAATCTTTTAGTAATGAAATACAGGTTGAGAATTTTTTAATTTAAAGTGATACACTTATTTTTAAAGAAATAGCCATGCACTAAATTGATTAGAATCAAGTAATCAAGTATCACGTCTTTTACCGAATAAAAGCAAAACTTATCATGTCTTTTACCGAATAAAAGCAAAACCAATATTCGAATTTAAGTTTTCTCAACAAATTCATTCTAAAGAATGGAATAATACTTTCATCTGGCCAATAGTATAGAAGGCTTTTTTTGTTGTTGTTTTAAGGATTATTTCTTCATAATATTTTGTAACATATAGGAAACAATTTTTCTCAGGTTGAATGATTATTCCCAAATATAATTCGTTCCTGTTTGTGACACTGCTGTTCTAGTGTCCCGGCTCAATGCATTGACTTTATAATTCATTAATCATAGCTTTCATTGAGCTTTCGGCTCCAGGTGACAGTGCCTACCACAGGCCCAATAACGTCTCATCCAAAGGCAACTTGCACAAATAAGAAAGATTAGAATTCTCAGATTCACCAAAAAAAAAATTGAAAAGTGTTTTAAAATCCAAGATAAGGCAACTTATGGAAGGCAAGTTCATGGGGAAAGGTGGCTAACGGGCGACGGCAGATGGCTTTCTCGGCCGGCCCTGGTGTAGCCATGGGGGAGGCCATGTTGCAGCTGCAGATCAGAGCACGTTAGACGGAGCTCTGTGTGAACACGGACACAATGCTGCTTCTGTTCCTGCTGCACTGCGCTCTGACCTTGCTGGAGGCGAAGTGGTGTCACAGCTGCACTTGCAGGATGGTCAGTGGTGGTGGAAAGAGGGCCAGCGGGGTCCTCCCAGGACCAAGCTCCTGACGCCCAACCCGGTGCCCGCAGGTGGCGACCTTTATTTGTGTATTCTACTGTATTTATTTATTTGCCTAGCTAATCAGCTTGGGGTCACATTCCCAAGCTAGATGTGTCCCTTCTTTGTCCCTATAACAGGAAGAAAGAGAAAAGAAGAAAGAAAGAAAGAAAGAAAGAAAGAAAGAAAGAAAGAAAGAAAGAAAGAAAGAAAGAAAGATGCCTTTTAATTTTTCCTTAGCTTCTCCAATAAATTATCTTACTTTAAGACCTCTTAGACAAGGAATAGAAATATGATTTTACAATCAGAAAGTATAAAGGGGTATTGTTTAATGCACCATAGGCAAAGTATCCATTGCAGTATACAAATAAAATAGTCCTGCCCCTGTTCTGTGCTCTTTGTTTAATATAATCTTTTAACTTAAAAAGTTCCAAGAAGGCTGTGATTATTTTCTCTTTCATGAGGCCTAGATTTCCTTTCACTTGATTAGAAAAGCTATAGAAAATGAATGCATTAATTACTTGAAATTAAATTTGAAATACATTTCTTTTTTCCTGTTTCATGCGAAATGAAGTGTATTTGCCTGTTAGCTCATTCAAATAATAAAATCAATTATGTGTCAGTGGTTGGGCACCTAATGAGCCAGCCCCTCCTAACACTTTGCTTATCTCATGTCATTCATATAATGAAGATGGAAGGAAGGTCACATGTGTTTCATCGACCAGAGGAGGAAATTGGGGCCCCAGACAGAACCTGCCCCAGAGCACGCAGCCTCCATGAAGAAGTTGCCTTCAGGAGGGCTTCTGGGAAAGTTTCTCCAGGGCCCTCAGCTGCTGGGCGTGTTTATGGAACCCATCCCAGCAAAGCATAAGGCCTCAGGCAAGTTCACCTGTTAAGCATTAAATACACTTTTGAGGTGAGATTATGTGATTCCCTTCAGATCACTGGAATGGGCTCTAATAGGCCTGGTATACAAATTTATAAATGAGTATTTCTTCAATCTGAACAATTTATTATGACTAATCTATTTAAAGGAGATAAATGAAATTCTTTGGGAAGAGAAGGTTCTGGTTTACAGAATTGCCTACATGTGGGGTAGACAGACTATTCTGAAGATGGCTGAAATATCGAAAGTATTGCAGACCAAATTGGTGGAAAAGTTGGAGAAATTTGAATAAGGTCTCTAGATTAGATAATAGAACTATATTAATGCTAAGTTCTTGGTTTTGATTATTGTAGCATGACTATGTAAAAGAATGTTCTTATATAGGGCAAAGAAACATAGAGGTATTTAGCGGTAAAGGGACTTCATGCTTACAATTTATTCTCAAATGGTTCAGGAAAAAATAAATCTCTATTATCTATCTATCTAGCTATCATCTATCCATTTTAATAATATGTGGTAAAATGTAAACATCTTGGCAATCAGATGAAGGATATAAGTAACTATTTGTCCTATTTTTACAACCTTTCCATACATCTGAAGTTATTTCAAAATTTAAAATGTAATAAAGAAAGAGACTTTGAAATAAGTGAGCCTCTAGATTGGACACCCAATTCTGGAGGGCACACTGCCAGGAGTGTAAGTAAAATGCTGGAGTTTTCTGAGACTGATCCCTGAAGGAAATGTTTCTCTCCACATGGTTGGAGCTAGATTTCTAAAAACCAAAATGACCACTGACTCCTGTAGGCTAAAATGGGATCATTTTCCAGCAATTTATTTGGCCACCAGAAAACATGTTTCAGCAAATAATGGGGACCAACATTTAGAAAGCACACCACCTTCAGGTTAAATGCTTTAGTGTAATAATACGCATCAACAATTACACGATTGTCTCCCTTGTAGACAAATGTTTCTGTGTGTTGAAATTTCAATGATCAATACCAAATGTTAAAATATTCCAATAAGTGGGGGGAGGCACACAAACACTGCGGTTAAGATTAAGAAGCTCTTTTGCGAAAGTGTGTTTCATACCCAAGGAGAGGTAGAGCAAACGTGGAAAGTAACTTCAGAACTAAACTAAGAATATAAAAGAACAATAAAATTTAAGAGCAGGTGAGAGCATGAGTAAGTCAACCTATATTTCAGGTCTTAATGGATTGAGTGCTTAATGTGTTTTCAGGTCGCCCTCTGTGTTTGACATAACATTTTCAGTAGCATCTATAAATAATAATAAAAAAATGAATGGAGATTTAAATGTCAAAGTGCTACCAATAATGTTGGCCTTCTCCACTGTCCCTCCTGACATAGCTGAGACATTAAGAACTTGACATTTGGGAAGTAGGAAAAGACTTGAACTTAGTCAATAGACCCAAAGCCCTTTCTAGTCCTAGAACTGGGACATATGCAAAGTCACCAGATTGCTGCCCTTCTCTGGTCCTCAGTTTCTCCATCTGTAAAATGAAGCATACATAACATTTATGATAGCACGTGACTATCACCGTGACCTGTAATACCTTATGAGCTTACCTTCTTACGCAGAAGACATGAATTCCAAGGGGAACATTCAGATTATGCTGGAAGAGAATTTTATTGCATTTAATATTGCTTTAAAATGTTGAGCTACCAGCTGGAACTCAGAAAGTCTTTCAGGTTACCTAAATGTTGTTGTTTTTAAAGAGAATTTTCTTTTTAATAAGAGAAATTGACGTGCAAACAAATGTTTTTCTTCTTAGGCTGAGTGTTTGAATTAACTAGAAAAGAAGGCACTTTTCTACATTTTCCCTACATTTTGAAAGAAATGCTCTCATACTGGAAACATCATTAGGGAGTTTGGTATCTCCATCTCTTTTCCCTGCCTCCCAAGAAGAATTTAACTAAACCTTGAGAAGTCACCCAAATGCCAGTCTTTCACGAGCCGCCTTCAATATTTTTCCACCTGTACTATTATTTGCTTAACATTTTTCTTTAAATTGAATCATTTTTTTTTTGAAGTTAAATGCTTACAACATCAACCTCGTACATACCAGTGGTATGCATATCAGCCATCAGGATAATTATGCCCTAAGGTTAGTAATGATAATTAGTATTTATAGTTTACCAAATGTTTCCAGTTACATTAGCTTATTTAAGCCCTACAACAACCCCCAGTTTTGCAGGTGAGAACATGGAGGCTTAAAGAGGTTTAAAATTTGCTATAATTACACGATTAATTAGAAATTAACTAAATTCGAGTTCAAATCTAACTTCACATCTCATGTTCTCCTTGCTACACCAACATTATAGATTCTAAAGCTTAGTTTCCGTTCCTAAAAGCATTTTCCATTTTGTCTGCATTTTTCTTTCTGTAGGGCTGAGGGAGTGCAGAATATGCTAATTTAGAAGAAAATATCCAGGGTTATATATGTTTATTATATATTATACTCTAAATTATACTTTGTACTCTATGCTAAGTAGTATATACCATATATATTTTGTATTATGTATTTGATTTTTTTATAAACAGATAATTCTGATATCTCGGCTTGATTTTTATTTCCAAACCCTCATGAACAGAAAGACCTGCTTTTAGCTCCTATAAATTGGCTTATTTCCTCATGAATGCAAGCAAAATTGAAATCCTCTCCTCTTAGTTAAAGAAATCAGATAAGTTGCTGATTGGAGCGAGATATTCTGATTTTCATTTATTTATTTTCAGTGTTAATCATCTCAGTTGGTGAGTGCATGTTGGTTGAAAAGGAGTTAAAAATACAGTCAAAAAGATTTCCTTTCCTCCTTTCTTCCTGTGGATCATGACCTTTGCTTTTTTCAACTTCCTCAATTTAGATTCAGTAAATTGTCACAGAGTGCCACAACACCTGCTTCGGTACTTGAGAAATTGACTTTTCCTGCAAATTACCCTGATCAGTGACCTTGTCTTGGCTACCAAAGGGTTTGGAGAAGGAGAGAGGCTGTCCGTGTGGCCATGCCCCAGCCCACAACTGGCATTTTGGCTCTTTGAAGTTCACAGTTATCTATTTAATGTACAGACATATTCTGAAACAATGCCACATTATAATCATCAACCAGAAAATCCAACTGTCACCTCTCAGGGAAATAACATTTGATCTTACAAGGGATAGACTGCAGCAGAATTTAAGAAGTCTCCATTTAATTTAAAGAAGGGGTCATTTGGTAGATTTGCCTTTTTGTTGTGAGTAACTATCTCAGTCAGACCCCTGTGTGAGTAATCATGTAAGAGTGACATGACAAAGGATAGAAACATGCAGTCAGCTCTCAGAATTTGTGTCTTTCAAAGGTGCTTCTTTCGGACAAAAATTTAAGAGCCGTGCCTCCGCCACACAGACATTAGACGAGATCAAAGGTCACCGTTGGAAGCTCAAGGGGTAAAATTATATTTTTATCCTTTAGCTTTGATTTTTGGTGGCTTACTGCATTAAAAAAAAAAATTAATTGCTCTCTCCAGCCAACAGGTGTTAGCCCTCAAGTGTGGGCCCAACGGCTGGCTGCTGGGCAGGCAGCTTAAAGACCCATAACTCACTGCAACCTTGAGCTCCCTCAAATTGGTCCAGGAGAAAGTTCTAAAAGTACGTCAAGGCCAGATGACATGGGAACCTGTGTCCCTGTCAAATATCAAAGAAAAACAGTTAGACTGTAAAAATGTAAACTTATAAAGCGTGCACTTAATTTTGACAAGCTTTTAGTATCAAGTTGCAGATTTTAGGCAATAAGGCAGCTCGGGCTGAAATCGGCCGTAGGAAGCGGAACCTGAAAGCTCATTTCGAATTATATGGGGAGCCCCTGACTCATTTTTCTCCACATCTGTTCAATTTAATTTAGACAAGGAGTTTGATGCATAATTTAGGGAATCAAAGTCACTTTTTACCTGTGATTCTTATAACTCCCAAGAGCCAAAAAAGAGTATTTTTGTTTTTCGTAAACTTTCAGACAGGTTGACTTGCATTTTCAATTGATTAAAACACTTTTAAAATATTGTTTCAAACACTGTCATGCTGTAAATGAAAACACAAGGTTTTTTGTTTTTTTTCTGAAACAACTGAGAGAACAGAGCTTAATAAAATATTTGACCTCATACTGAGTCGGCTTAGAATGTCTCTAGAAAGCTTCATTTCATCAGAGCCATCTGTGCCATATATATGGCAGGAAGGGAGATTATGAAAACCATGATACAAAGAACATCCAACAACCATTTTCTCAATGAATGAATGGCAGCGAAGGATCATTACAGCTTTGGTCTATCTCTGGGTGTGCAGATGCATTGTGGTATGTCAGTTCACTGTCCTGATGAGGTTGGAATTGGGAGTATGCCATGGAGTTCCCTTTTATCTATTTCACCAGTAACTGCCATCCCCTTATCCATCAGCCATGGAGGACCAAGTGAGTCCTCAGGGGCCTGGGGGGGCTATTATAACCTAAGTTAGTACTGTGGACTCATACATCTCACCGGTGATGGAGAAGGAGAGAGGGTTGCCCTTGTACATAAAATGGCAAATTGAAAAAAAAAAATTGATAGGACACCAGTGCAACATGTTCGCACAGGTGGTCTTTCAAGTTCTCTTCTGCCCCGAAGCTCTGGAAGTCAATGAACATCACCACGGGAAGTGCCCAGGTGAGCTCAGGCCAGTCCATATGCTGAAGAGAAAACTGTGTTTAAGGTTCTCCAGGCTTTAAAAAATATTCTGGCTGGAAGGATAGTTGTATTTCCTGCTTCTTCATTCTTCCCACCCCCACCACTTCAAAAAAAAAACATTGGCTCTGTGACCACGCTGCTGATATCACAATATGTTTTCTCACATTGAGAGGAGGCAAAACTTCAGCATGTGAATTGTATTCTCCACAACATATGGTGGAGAAAACAGGCAGTGGGAAGGGACGTGATTTGTGACTGTTCACCCCAATGTGCGTTCTATTGTGTTGCCAAAAATGATAGACTTACATAAATTGCTCTTTTTGGAATTTCTACTCGTGCCTTATTCTCATTTTTTTAAAAAAATGAAAACGAAAATCCTCATGTCCATGTAGAAAGTCCCATTTATTTATGTGGTTCCCTGGCCCGCCCCCTCCTCCTCCGGACTCTCTCACCCCAGAAGAGCCCAAGGCATTTTGGATGTGGAAACGGGGCTGTCCCTTTGCAGTCCGGAGAAAAGGAGATGAGGTAAAAGGGGAGGGAAAGCAATTAGTGTGGAATCCTAAACTCCAGATTCCTCTCAGAAATTTTTATGGCTTTTCGTAGGCAGCTGAGGAGAGACTGGCTTGACTCAGAGAAACTATTAATCCTGGTGCAAATTAATTTTTGTTGGCCTACGTTTTCTGTTTTAATTTTGTCAATTGCAGCTCCAATGGTTGAGAAAAAAAAAAATCAGTACCTTAATGCTGCCGACACATAAATCTCATCTTCAATCTGTTAACATTCAGCTGTGGTAAGAATAATTAGATGAAGTGTTTTTTAAGTATTATTTACAAATATGCTTGCAAAAGGATGATTTAAACAGGCATTTTCTTTAATGGATTTAAGGACAGGCAAATGAAATTAATCAAGAGAGTCTTGCCGTTGTTAATTTTATGGTTTGTGGCTGTGGGGAGAGCAGCCTGTCACAGTCCTGATACAGAGCGGCACCATGTGAGCACATTACTGTGCCCCACAAAGAAGGAAAAAGCAAATTAGGCCAGGGTAAGATTTAGAACGCCTGCAGATCCTGGAGACAGGCTGGAAATGATCCAAGGGGTCACAGTGGACCAGACACAGAGTCACGTATATAACCCTGCATATAGATTAAAAAAAAAAAAAAAAAAAGGCAAGGGAGTGGAGGGATGTAAGATACAGGGCTGTAAAACTAGGAGTTTGGAACAAAACATCTGAAGTAGGGTAAAACCCTAACGGTGGGCAGTTCTGGTTCTACCAAAGAGGAGAGATGAGGAAAGGTTTAAGGTACATCAAAGCAGAGCGACAAAATTTACAACGGGATTGCAAACCAGCAGCCATGAGGAGGAACAGCAGTGGGAATACAGAGATACAGGGCATAGGCTGATGCAGGCTCCTGCAGACCAAAGAATGCCCTCAACCTGGCTCTCTCTAGGGACCAGTGCCAATGCAGGCGTCAGCACATGACGCAGTGACCACTCGTGCCAGCCGGATCAGCCTCTTTGCCTAGCCTACCTTTCCCATCGGTCCTACACAGCCCCCCTCTTATTTTCTGTGCTCCAGCCAACCTGAACTGGTCCCTGTTCCCCCAAATCCCTGTGCTTTCCTGACCGGGTGGATCGAGCATCTTCCCACTCATCTCCACAAGTACAAATCCTTCTAACGGCCATCCCTTCCACGAAACCTTTCCTGAACTCTCAGCCAGCCTTCGTGGCTCCTTTGAAATCCCTTCCTGCCCCAGAACACTGCAGCTTCCTTTACTTTTTGCCTTCAAATCCTTATGCAACCAACATCTCCATGGCTAACTTTCACTGAGAACTTACCTATGTCAAGTGCTTTATGTGCATTATTTAATATATTCTCCCAACAGCCATTAATTCCATTTTAGATATGAAGAAATTGTAATTTGCCCCAAATCACATTGCTGAAATCAGCCAGGATTCAAATCCCGGTGGTCAGACCCTAGAACTCAAGCTCTTAATCATAAAAAACTTAACCTTGTAGGGAATTGCAATGGCAGATTTTCAACCTGTCTTCCAACAAAGTGTGGAAGACCCTACAGCAGATATCAGGATATCAGCCTTACCCTTCGTTTTACTTGGCAAGCTCTTTCCCCTCTCCCGTTGCTGACTGTCTCTCTTGCTTACTACAGTGGGCTGAATGGCGTTCCCCCCAAATTCATGTCCACCTGGAACCTCAGAGAGTGACCTTATTGAGGAATAAGGCTCTACGCAGATGAAATTAGTTAAATTAAGATGAGGTCATATGAGATCAGCCTGAGGGAGGTGCTAATCCAATGACTGGTATCATTGTAAGAAAAAGAGAGGGCACACAGTGAGACCCAGGGTGCACTCCATGTGACAATGGAGATAAAGATGAGAGCGTTTTGGTTACAATCCAACGAAGCCATGGATCGCCAGAAGCCACCAGGAGCTAGGAAGAGGCAAGGAGAATTCTTCCCTACAGCCTCTGGGAGCACATGGCTCTCTGATTTGATCTCTGATTTCTGGCCTCCATAATCATGAGAGAATAAACTTCTGTAGTTTATGGCATTTTGTTATGGCAGTCCTGGGAAACTAATACATTCCTTTTTTCACATTGTTATTTCCTTGGATCATGATTGAATTTCTTAATCTCTGGGATTTTTTCCCCCCAAAAAAGAAGTTGGATAAAATTTATATGAATACAATAAAATTACTGCAAAAGAATGAAAAGAAAATATCTAAAGTGATCTTTCACTCAAGTTAGCAAGGTCTGATTTAAGATATGGAGTGTATGACCTTTGTGAAAATTACTCCAGAGGAGCCTATGGTGGGCGTGGCAAATAGATGACGATGATTCCTCAGAGTTACCAGAACTGGGTGCGCAAGAAGCCAGTGTGACTGCTGATGGGGAGACGCGTGACATGTATATACCTTCAGAGCACACAGAGAGCGGTTTCAAATAGCGCGAACCTGAACGTGACAGGCATAGATGCCCCTGATTCGGGCTGATTTGGCAATTAGTTGTGTTTCAGAAGGCCAAGTCCACCTGGGCTCTCGTGTGTGTGTTATCGGCCAGCCCACGTTGACTCCGAAACCTGGGATGTTAATAACTCTGCACCTGTCTCCGCCCTTTCTGGGTGGTGAGCTTTCTCTGGGCAGCTGGGCCTTTCCCACTTACCTCTTCAGCACTTAGCATGATTCTGCCTACAGCGTATTCTCTCAGGGAACTTCATTGATTCAATTTTCTGGGAGTAAAGAAGAAAGACATTCCTCTCTGTACCGAGAAATACGTAACTCATTTGAGATGGAAGCCACTTAGAATAATGATCATTTTCTTCTAACACGCTGTAGGCCGGTGTAAGTCTGAAGTATGAATAATAACACTTAACCAAGTACCTTAAAAACCAGCTATTACCCAACGACTGGTATCAAACCCATCTGTGATTGATTGGAGGATAAATCAGTTAATATGGAAATATTTGTATTATGAATCACTGTTCTCAAAAAACGTTCACATTCACAATCACCCCAGCTCTTAACCCAAACTCTGTAAAGTAGAGAGCAGGTATTAGTCCATTTTAAAGAAGAGGCTGAGTGCTAGAGAGGTCAAATAAACTTGTGATAGATTTTGAAAATAGAGTTGTCATGGGACTTTACTCTGAAAGACACCTTAGAGACTGTCCACCTGGACCCCATACTGGGGAACCGATGCTCAAACCTATTGTCCAATGGGCCCAGCAAGAGGCAGGACAACCACAGGTGTGAGCACATATCTTAGAGAATGTCAGAATGTGGAGCTCTGGGGTGGGTCCTGCACAACCAGACAGGTGGCTGGCCTTGAAATCCCTGTGGCTTTGCAGCCTCCCCTCTAACATGAAAGGTTCGTAACATCTTGTCACAAAGGACATTCCTAGTTCTAAATGATGAGCCCAACCCAACCACCTATCTAGTAGTATATAAACTTCGCAGGTCAGCATTTTTTAACCATTTGGTTTCTTTAATTTTGCCCCTCAAGGATGGGCAGGGGATGCACAAAACATAAACGTGAAGCAAAATTTTATAATATTGAGTAAATTTAGCACTCAAAATTCTGAGATATTTATTTTTTTGTGAGTAAAAAAAAAATGGTAGCTTCAGTTCTGCATCATAAATTGGATGTATTTTTGGATGGATAGTTCAGTTCAGGGAGACTCAGAAGATGCTTAGAGGATGTTGAGTAATGGCTTTGTCATTAAATTAGGGAAGCGCCAGAGCTGACAAACATTGAACTTGGCTGAATTTGGATTTTGGACACTTATTTGACCATATTAATTATAAACAGATCAAGAGGATGCAAATTAAGTATTTCCTTGTGGATGTTTATTATTTAAACAAAAAAGAACGTTTTCTAAATAGATGATCTGTCACCACTTTCTGTAGTCCTCGTTTTTGCAGTCCGTCTTATACTCCACTGCTGGATTCATCTTCTTAACGCGTTTGCTGTGGTGTGTCACTCTTCTACCCATTCACCTTAAGACTTTTCCTTCCTCGCCAAAGAAAGTCCTGGTTTCACTTGTCATTCTGCTTCTTGGCCCCCTTTTTCCACACTGTCCCTCTCTAAACTCTTCCTTTGGCAGCGGTCCATTTATTGTCAGGGCAGAGACCTACCCTTGTCCCTTTCCTCCCTTCCCCTCTTTGGCTGAAATCACTTCCCCCTTCTACATCCCAGGCCAACTTCCATGGGCCAGCCCGGCCCAAAATAACGAAGCAGTGACATGTTTGTACCATTTAGTGAGCACCTCCTCATCTTCTTGCCTCTGGTCTCCTCAGCCAGACTGGAAGCTCCTTGAGGGCAGAGACTGAGTCTTTTTGCCCTCCACCCCCGGCAATGGCCTATGACAGATGTACTGAGCAACAGATGATTCCCAACAATAAACAGGAGAGTCAAGCCCCGGGATCACCTGGGAAATGCTTTCTCCATGTTGTAATGCCTCGCATCTGTTGGTGAGCCATGATCGACTACTGCAATAAAGTCAGTATTTCCTCTGTCAGCTCTTAATTCCTTACTCTCAATAATTCTTTTCTTATCATGATTGTATGAGATATATTTTAATGTATTGTTTGATGTCACTTTTCTCTTCCACGGATTCTATATTTGAATCTCCTAAATCTGCACATAGCAACCAAACCAAGAGAAATTCTCCATGCCGAATCCCCAAGAGAAAGTCCATGACCACTTCCTCTATGCTCCCTGACTCTAGCAGAGTTACGAAGGCAGTGGAGACACAGACCCAAGGAATCCTTCCATCATGTCAGATTCTTTGGTCCCAAGAAAAATGCACCTGGAGTGTACATTGCCTATAATTTAGGGTCAAAATGGGTGCCATCTCATTTCATCATTACATGTTTCAGTCTGCTGTACACGCAGAGGCAGGTGGAGGGAACACTCCAGGGTTTGGCCTCCATTGCACAGAAGGAATCTGAAATTCAAAGAAGATGCCATTTCTCCATCTTGGGTCCAGATGAGGATGCAGAATATAACTCAAGACTTTCAAAAGATGATTCATGAGTTGGAGGAGTTATGGTGTGGAATTTTCAAAGGGGGTGGAAAAGTAGTAAATTCCCATTTTCTCATTGTTTCTAAACAAGTCTTTCTATGGTTGGAACCTGGAAGCATTAGAGCAGGTAAAATATTCCCTTTTTAGATGATAGGAAAGGAAACCTGCTGAAAAAATTAGTCTTCATGATTTTCTATAAAAGAGAATTATTTCTTTCACAGTAGGAAAAAAATGTATACTAATTGTTTAGTATAAATCTTTGGTAGAGCCTATGTTTTGTTCTGATTTTCATAGTGCCATTTCCCTTTCTATAAAACTGGGATAATAATATTTGCCTTACCTCCTTTTCATGGTTCCCAGCAGGGGCAAATTGGATAAAAGATAAGAAAGCACTTAAGAGAGTATAAATATAGGGAGCATTGTTTTTATTCAGTGAAGGTTTTGAATAGTCTTAATGATTGCAAATTTCTGTAAAAGAACATGTTGAGTACTTATCTCTAGGTTCACATGTAAGTTTGCTTTATATTTGCTGTATTTGTTTTCCTACTCTGTGAATTCATTATTTTTAAACAAAAATCTTTATATTCTTTAAAAATAAAGATAAGAGAGAACTTCAGCTTCTGGAAGATGAAGTAGATGTATTTCCCCTCCCTTTCCTCAAATATAACTAAGAACCCTGGACGTTTTAGATATAAAACAGGCACAGGAAGATTCTAAAAGGTGGAGAGAAGATGGCGGATGGGCTGCGACCACGGGACCCGAAGACCAACACGGTGATGAACTCCCTGAATTTTCTTGTTGCTGCATAAATCCCACACTGAGTGCTGGGGAACCTAGCAAACTGGAACCCAAAGAGATGAGAAAAAAAAAAAATTAAAAGCCTGTTCTCTCTGACCCAGAAGAGGGACAGCTTAGCAAGAAGGAAAACATTTAGGAAATAACCACTCTGCCGTAGCTAAACATCATAAACACTGTGGCTTCACCTAGACCCCTAACAGCAAAGGCCAAGTAGGAACCTAGACATTCACCCTCATCAGGGTGTAAGGAGCCCCAAAGCCCACCTCACCGCCCTGCTGGGGTAGTGTTAGGGATGACCATGGAGCCAGGACTTTCATCCCCCTCTAGGCTGGGAACGGGGAAAGGAGCTTCCCACCCCCTAAACCCCTATGCCTCTGCAGTATCAGGGAAGGTCATGTGGGAAGCCTGAACTTCAACCCCACCCCCACTCCACTGGGGTGGTGTCACAGGGGACCTACTTATAATGACATGATTGTTTAGAAAATTCCAAAAAATCTAAGAAAAAAAAAAGTTTCTTACGTAAAAAAAAAAAAAGGCAAAAAAACAAAAAAACAAAAACAAAACAAAACAAAAAACCCTTCCTAAAACTAATAAGCTGGTTTGACAAGGGACAGGATATATGATAAACATGCAAAAAACCAATTATATTTCTATAAATAGCCATGAACATAACATTGAAATTTCAAATGCAATACCACTTACTTATTTGTTACCATTTCAACAAATAAAATACTAAATATAAATGTAACAAAACATGTACAAGACTTGTATGCTAAAATTATATAACATTGATGAAAAGAAATCAAAGAAGATATAAATAAATGGAAAACGTACTTTATTCATAGATTGAAAGACTCGGAATAGCAAAAATGCCAATTTTAACCAAATTTACAGGCAGGTTTAATATAATTCATATCAAAAGTTCAGCAAAGCTTTTGTAGAAAAAGGCAAGATTATTTTTAAATTTATATCAAAAGGCAAAAAAGACTAAAATAGCTAAAACAAGTTTAAAAAGGAAAAAAGAAGTGAAAAGAATCAGTCTAGTTGATTTCAAGATGTATTAAAGTAATCAAGAGTGTGGCACTGGCAGAATAGACTCCTAGATCAATGGAACAGAATAGAGAACCCAGAAATATATACACATAAATATACCTACTGATTTTCCACACAGTTGCAAAAGCAATTTGACGGATGAAAGATTGTCATCCGTTTCAACGAATAGTGCTGAAATGAGTGGACACTCATAGAGGGGGAAAAAAATAATCTTGACCTAAATCTCACTTTATCCTACAGTTCATTCAAAACAGACCACTAACTTAATGTAGCTTAATAGATCACTAACTTAAATGTAAAAGGTAAAACCAAAAATGTTAGAAAAAAAAAAAACAGAGAAAATCTTCAGAATCTAAGACTAGGTAGAGTTAGATTTGACACCAAAATCACATATCACTAAAGGAAAATTTGATAAATTACACTTCATATAAAATTTTAAAACTTTGGTTCTGTAAAAGACCCATTCAGAGGATAAAAGGACAAGCTACAGAGGGGGAAAAATATTCGCAAACCATATATCCAACAAAAGACTAGTATCTAGAATATACAAAGTACATACTCTCAAAACTCAACAGTAGTAAAGCAAACAATCCAATTAGAAAATGGGCAAAAAGCAGAAACAGACATTTCACTGAAGAAAATATACGGAATGCAAGTAAGTATATTAAAAGGTGGTGAACATCATTAACCATTAGGGAAATGCAAACTAAACCACAAGATATCACTAGACAAAAATTAGAATGATTAAAAATAAAATAGTGACAACACCCAATGCTGGAGATGATGTGGAGAAACTATATCATACATATATTGCCGACAGTAATGTAAAATAGTATAAGCCACCCTGAGAAATTGTTTGATAATTTCTTGAAAAGCTTAACATGCAACTGCCATTTAGCCCAACAATTACACTCCTGGGAATTTATGCCAGAGAAATGTTTATAGTAGCTTTATGTGTAATAGCCCCAAACCAGAAATAACCCAGTGTTCTTCAACAGGTGAATGATTAAACTGTGGCCCACCTGTACGATAGAATATTACTCAGAAATCAAAAGGAATACATTCTTAACATACATGACTATCTGAGTGGTTCTTCAGAGGATTATGCTGGGTGAAAAAGTTAGTCACAACAAGGCGCGTGCATACATCTTTCCATTTACATTACAGTCTTGAATGACAAAATTATAGAAATGGAAGACAGGTTTGTGGGTACCATGCGTGAAGGACGAATCAGGATGGGAAGGAAGCGGGCTTTTTAAGGAGAAGGGTGACATGCTCAGATTTTCATTGTTAGTTGATTGCTCTGACTGCAGGAATAACAATCCCGGGGACAGAGAGGATTGGGAAAGGAGAGACCAGTCGGGAAACCATTGCAGCAGATACAGAATACGGTCGTATGGCGACAATGGAGATTTGTGTCGAGACATATTTATGAAGTAAAATGGACAAGTTAGATAATGTAGTGGAAGTAGAGACAGAGAGTAGCCTGGAAGATAATCCTGGGTTTTTGGTTTACATCACAAGGTGGTAAATTGTACTTTTAACTAAGATAATACCCTGGAAGACGACTCTCTTTGGTGAAAAGAGTATGGGTATTGTCTTGTACCTGTTGAGTTTGAGGTACCTGTGAGAAATTCAAGTGCAGAGGTCAAGGGGCAGCAGGCTCTATGAGCTTGGAGGTCAGAGGGAACTCCTGGGCTCAAGATGTACGTGTTCAAATATGTCACCTGTAGTAGTGGCTCGTGTGGAGAAGAGGATTTAGGTAAAGCAAGTAAAGGGAGGGGCCAAGGCTGAGGCTTATGAAATGTCATATTTAATATTCTTGGAGAGGAGGCGAGTAGTTGAAGAGATAGGAAGAAAACTCAGGGAGTACAACCCCCAGAAGACAAAGACACAGTGGGCAGGAAGTATATCTGCCTCAGCACCCATTTTCAAAACAGGAAGTGCTACTGAGTAATTCTATAAAAAGAGCACTGGGGAAAAACAATGTCCATTTGATTACAAAGGGAACCCTCAGTGGTGGCTTTAACAAAGCAGTCCGGTGGGACCAGAAATCCGACTGAAGTACATCGAGGGATGAGTAAAAATGGAGGAAATGGAGACAGGGAATTAGAGAATTCTTCGAGAAGTTCGGTAATGAAGAGAACGAGAAAGAGAGAGGTGTGGTCGCTGGTGGGGGACTGGGAATCAAGGCAAGATTCATTTCATTCTGTGAGTTTTGAGCAGATGTAAACGCCAGGCGGAAGAGCCCATTTCAGAAAATGTTGAGTATACAAGAGGAAATGGATAATTGACTAATAGTGCAGGTTTCCTAAGAGGACAGAGCGGGGGTGGAATTGAAAACACGCGTGTAGGATTTGGTCTTAAACAGGAAAGATGGCTTTGATTATTGCAGAACAGGAGTGAGTACGTTTGCATGTTTGGAGGGTGAGAAATGGGGAATCCTCAGCTGAAGGGGTCCGTTTTTTTTTTTTTTTTTTTTTTTCCAGTGAAGTAGGAGGAAGCATCATGCTGAGGGTTTGGAGGGGGATTTGCTGTTGGAGATTTGCAATCTCACCCAAATGACTTTCCCGTCAGGAAATGTGTATCAGTCAATGTACAGTCAGGACACAGAAGCCGTCCCAGCTGTGTAAATGGAGATAATTTAATAGAAAGAATTGTTTAAAAGCTTTAAAATATTAATAACTAAAAGTCTTAAAAAGACAACTTTAAGGCATCCCAGAGGTAGCTACTACGGAAGGCAAGCACCGTCCCTAGGGCTGGAGGAACAAAGGGAAGAGGTTAGATTATAACAGAGTAGAGCTTTACAAGAGAGAACGGCGGGGTGGGGTGGGACCCAGACTTTTAAGGAGGAAGCCCTGGGCCGGGGGGCGCCACGAAGCTAGCTCTGCACATGTTTACAACTGGATTCAGCCACTGCCTGGGAAAGGAACGGCAGCTGCTGAGGTGAAGCAGTGAGGCCTGGGGGGAGATGCTCAGAGGAGAGGGAAGCCCAGAGGGAGGGCCAAGTCTCTGCTGCCTCCGCCAGCGCCCTCCCAAGGACGAGCTGGGAAAGCGATCATAGGGTTTGCAGAGTGCCCGGCACAGCGTCCCACGATGAGAGGAGCAGGGCCAGAGCTGAGAGATAACCATTGGTTCTGGAGTTCGGAACATGTTTCTAAGTGGGCCTTCGTTCCCATGCCTCGTCTGCCTTTCTCAGTGAGATAACACTGGATGTATGATACATGCTCCATCGATACCCGCAAAATTGACAGCAGGACCACATTCCTGAACACAGGTCGTCTGGGGTGACATTTAGACCCTGCCATGCTTACTCAGGAGGGACCGTTAGCTGCTGGAGAGCCCAGGGAGGATGCGGAACGTGTCCCCCACCAGCTGATATGGGCTGCAGTTTCTCCTATATGGAGATGAGGGTGGGGCTGGGTTGTTGTTTTTTTTTTTTTATGCATTTTTTTTTTATTTTTTAAGAGCTGCTCTCATTTGACGAAATTTGATATATTTAGAAAATTAAAAAGAAACACACTTTTTAAATCACCCAATATTCTGCTCCCTAAAGACAAATATTAATAATGCTTATTTATATATCCTTTCTGACCCTGTATGCATATTTTCTGCTTTATTTTACAGCATTATAATCATTTAAATATAAAGTTCTGTATTTTGATTCCTTTAAATATAAAGTTCTGTATTTCTCCACTAAATCTTAGGTGACAAACGTTTTCCTTGTTACCACAAAGCTCTGTGAACATAATTTTTGATGGCTGTGCACTATTCCTTCGAGAAGGTTGTTCCATAATTTAATCCAACTCGTTTTTAATGATTGAACATTTCGGTGATTTCCAGCTTCTCACTCTTCTAAATGATGCTTCAATAAACATCTTCACGCATAACAACTTTTCTGCACTCAGAATGATTTCCCTAGAAAAAGTGACTCAGAAGGAATGACTGTGTCGAAGGGCACAGCTTAAGGAAAAGAATGATGTTTTTCAGAGTCGGGAAAGGCCTGCAGAACTGCCGCTGAATTCCAGCTTGCCTGGGCGGGGCCTAGGGAGCCTCACGCAGCAAGGAATTTTGTTCTTACTCTGTCATGGGGGAAGACACTGGGCAAGATTTTATCTGTCCCGGGTGTTAATTCCTTGGCCAAGCCGAATGAATGACGACAGAGACACAGAGAGAGGGGTCTTCCCACATTTCGGCAGGATTCGAACCCGCGTCCTCAGCAGAAGATCGTGAGAAACGCAGCCTGGCCGCCGCCTCCAGCTCAGCCTCCTGAGAAGCACTTGGACCCAGCGCTCTTATCAGAGGATCTGCTTGGTCACTTTGGGTCCTGGCAGCAGGGATGATGGCAAATTGCTCTTTCTGTGTGACTTCCTGGGGAGGGGAGCTAGGGCGGGCTGATCACCTGTGACTGTCGGGAGGGGACCGTCGAGAACCTTCCAGAGGACCGCTGGAGAGAGCTCTGTGTTGAGGGGCCCTGCGTGCGACATGGTGTGACCAGTGTCAGTCACTTACCCCCTCAAGCTAGGGAAGTCTGAGGAAACCAAGGCTGAAGCTTTTCTTTGATTACATTATGGTTACGAAATATTTATTGTATAAGTACATGAAATGTTGAAACCATTTAACATGTTCCCCCGAGACTGGGAGATGAAGGGAGAAGAGAAGAGTCAAAACCAGTTGAAAGTCTCTCTTGCCTTTTTTGAGGGTGGCGCAAGCCCCAGGGCGAGCAAAGGCGGCAAAAATGCAGACCGGGAGGCCAGAGTCATTTCAAACTCACATCGAAGTGATTGAAAACAGGATGGAGGTAGACTCTGCTCAGAAGACCTCAGGGAGAAACTCCATCAACCAGCTCGAGAGGCCAGTCGATGGAACTTTCTAGCAAGAGAAAACATGGAGGAGATTTGCTACGTCCCTTTCTCCTGGAGCTGCAGAATTCTTCGGGAGACCTCAGGGACCTTTCCTACGCCCCGCGAGGCAAATGGGGATTCAGCTCGGCTGGAAAGAGTTGAGCCCTCAAGGCCTTCGGCACATGCTATACGGGTTGCTGAGTGGGCCTCCCCATCGGAGCTTTTGCCGGACAAAATGTCTTGAAAATGATCCAGTCAATGACAAAGCACTCTGGCAACGGAGCCCTCGCAAGTCAGTTGAAAACGGACTCTGCCTCCTCTCGAGACAAACTCTTGGCCACCTGGGTCAATAATTATGGAGTTGTTTGGACTGGAAGGAACTTTGCTGGGTCATTTAGTCCATTCCCATGCGTTCGGTGGGATCGAGTTCATTACTCTAAACAACCTGTAATAAAGAGGTCCCTCCTCTCGCTCAGAATCGCTCCAGGGATGGAAATTCCACTTTCCTTGGCAGTTCGTTCCCTTGTTTTGCTTGTTCTCTTGTTCTGCACAATCCCTGTGTTTCTTTTTTTTTTTAAACTTCTTCAAGCTCCAGAGCCGTGTTTTCCCTCCTGTAACTTAAGCCATTGAAAGTGATGCCTCTGATAACATCTTCTCACCTATTGTGAAACTGCTAGGGGCCTCTGTCTCTCCTTGTCTTGGGTTCAGCCTCTTAACTGGTCTGTCTTCCGAATCCTGAGTGGCTTTCTTTTGTTTGTTTGGGGTTTTTCTCCATCTCTTAGCCAAACTCGAAAGCAATGCATCTTTAAAAAGACAGACAGAGAGAGAGAGAGAGAGAGAGAGAGAGAGAGAGAGAGAGAGAGAGAGAACTCACAAAAGCATTTGCTGGGACTGACGGGGGTGCCCCAGGTTCTTCACCTTCTGGGTCCCGGGACATTGAGTGACAGTCCTTACAGTGTGAGTGCAGGAAAAGCAGAGTGGCTGTGAATATTCAAGGGATTGTCAGGGTTATTTGACAGTTCAGTGTTGATTAACACATACATGGAAGACATTTCCAAGTATGGCCACGTCCTTCATAAATAAAATAAGGCCCAAACCCAAGGCTTTTCATTTCTCTCTGTCTCTGTCTCTGTCTGTCTCTCTGTCTCTGTCTCTGTCTCTGTTCTCTAGCTCTTTTCTCAGCTCCCCTGGGCACCCCACCCACCCACACATCCACAGCTGCCCTTGGGTAAACCCCAGGCTTCTTTTGAAGTTCAGCTGTTCCATTCAGGCAGCTGGAGGACAGGCTGAGCGAGGCGCCCCTCAGCCTCCTCTTGGCTGGTCAGAGCCCTGAACTGCACTCTGGGGACCTCGGAGCTAATCTGAGCCTTGTTTCATCTTCCCAAGCACCAGCTTCCAAGGCAGGATGCATGACTTCATCTTGTCTCTGCTTCCCCTTCCGGCACCCAGTCCGGAGGAACTGCAGTCTGCTTTCTGGAAAGTGTGAGGCCCCCCTTGCAATCGATTGCAACCCGATTATTAATCGGGTGGAGAACTGAGCTCGGTGATTAATCTCAGGATCTGCTCGAAGCCTCCCTGCCTCCTCCGGGAAGCCCCAGCCCTGCCCTAGTCTGCTCTGATCTGTCTCTTCTCCATCTTTGTTTCTCAGCCTGAGGCCCATGGGCCCTCAGCCTCGGGATCACCTGATGGTAAAAACGAACATCCCCTGACCCTCTCCAGACTCTGCAGACCAGCGTCCCAGGGGATGCGGACCAGGTGTCTGCACCTCCAACCACCTCCTCAGGTGTCCCTTGGGCTGGAAACACTGCTTAGAGCTGAGGGTGTGGGAGGCGGATGCCTAAGGCATTAATTACCTTGTGTTTTCCTTCCTTAGACTTTTCTGTCACCTCTTCTCATCATCCTCAGGTGAGGCTCCCCAGGGCAAGGGGTAGCTCATCCGTATCACAGAATCCTCTATAAACTGAGTCAGCAAACATTTGTGTGCCCCGTGTACCGTGCCAGGTGTGGTGAGAGAGCCAGCAGCCTAGCATTTTCCACAAGGACACCGCGTAGATGATCAGTGAACTAGGGGTGGAAGATCATCATTCTGTGACACTCCTGTCGTCTTTCAAAAGACGGTGCCCACGCAATGCTCCCCACATCATGCCAGCCGTGACTGCCTTCCCCGAGCTTTCGTTACGGACCAAGTACTATTCTGACCAGGACCGGGGACAAACATGGCATCTAAGCCTCAGAGGTGGCCGAGAGGTTTAAAGGGCTTGTTGTACGTGAAGTACTTGGACCCGCACCTTGAACGCGGTAAACTCTCTCTACGCCCTCTGGTCCTGCAGGATCTTGGAGGGACCAGGACGAGGTGGGCGGGGCCACGGGCACACACATGTCTACCTTCAGTTCTTTCCTGGGAGCACAAGCGTCCCCACACCCCTTCCCATTATTTCTGTCTCATGTCCTCACCCAGTCCGGATAAGCTTGGCTTCTGGTCGGCTTCCAACAAACACCCCGCCAGTCTGAGCTCCTGGGCCCCCACCCCGCAACTGGCCAGTAGCTATTGAAAATATAAGGTGTTCACTTCCTCAGGAATGTTTTTTTTTTCCTAGAGGAATAGGAAGACCATCATATCTCCAGGGTGCCTCTGTAAAGGTAGGATTTCAGTAGATATTATTAGTCTATTTGTATACATAAATGTTAAATGTATACCCTTATATTCTACTTCCTTTCCAAGGACCGAATGAGGTCTACTATGGACACGTTCAACAGAACTTTAAAAATTAAAGAGAAAAGACTGAAGTTTTTTAGTTTCAGCAGAAGCATGTGGGCATCACTGTTCCCTGAACCAGACCAAAGCGATTGGGGTAGCCAAGCATCCCACTGAACCTCAACGTTCCCAGTAAACGAAACAAGTTCTTTAGGAGGGACACCCAGCCCCTCAGTTCCTGAACACGTAGCCCGTGTCTTCTGGTAAAGATGGCTCTGAGAGGTCTAAGGAGGCATGAGGCAGAATGGACCCGAGAGCTTGCCCTCCGACCTCAGGTTTTAGCGATGCTCGGTGTCAGCCGATGATGCTGGAGACACGAGATTCTGCAATAATTGCTCCGTTTTCAGAGCAGTGCTGTCGGCCGTGAGGCCAGACATGGAAGTGCTGTGGACTCACACAGGGACAGCTGAGAGGGATGGGCGTGGGGTCTCACCTGAAATAGAATAAGGGCCACAAATTCCTCCCGGAGAACGTCTGTGTGTGTGTGTGTGTGTGTGTGTGTGTGTGTGCACGCACCACCCTCATCTTTGGGGCACTTTTTCTGTTATTAAAGCAAGAACTGACTTCAGTGCTGAAAGTACCCCTTCTGCCCGCTCCTGGGGGCAAGCCACAGTCACCACACCAGGGCTGTCCTCCCCCTTTGCAGACATCCAGGACGAAGAAGACACAACTTAGGAAGCTGAGATGCCTTTTAAAAATAAGACAAAACCTTCGAGGGTGTATTTTCCTTATCTCTAGACCTACATCCATTAACCCACAATCAGTGCCACTGTTCAGGAAAACAGCCCAAATGGGTCGGAACTGCCACTGAATATCCAGGAAAGACAGAGACACGAGACAGATTTTTTTTTTTTAACGCCCATTTCCAGGGAACCAGCTCCTGCCGAATAGAAAGTCAAGATAAAACTCTCATGGATTCTGCTAAACCATAAAGTGCCACTTAGCAGACAATTTGCACAGTCTGTGAACTGCCCCCAGTCGCTAAACTTCTTTTTTAGCTGTTCTAAACTCTATCTCATCAAACGCTTATCTTTTAACCATACAGAGCAGCATTTAAAATGATAAATTTCAGGAAGAAGGGAGGAGGAAGGCGTTTCATGAATAACTGGGACCAGACAAGGGCTGAGGAGATGTCTGTCTTACTTATGAAGAATTCAAACCCTGAACCGTGACTTATTTGGGGCTTGTCTGATCCTCTTTGCTCTCATAGGACCTCTAGCTGCCATGAGGCCGACGAGGGCTGAGGCGATGCCTAGTTCTTTGCTAGGCCCCATTGAACGTCCGGTTCTATCAGCAGAGGCCATCTCTTTAAACTGTTGCAGTACACACGGATTTTACTTTCTGGTTCTTCCTGCATGTTGCTGTCCATCAAAAAAAAAATTATCTTTCCGAGGTTGTTTTTTTTATCTTGTGTTGCTTAAACAATCATCTTCTGTATTGTTGAGAAAAAGCCAAAGCTGTCAGCTTTCCTGGACTCAGGTCTCTAGCAAACTCTCCTCCACCGCCCCCCACCCCACTCTCACCCCCATCTGCTTATAATTTAATGCCCTGTATGTTTTAATCATTTCATTAGGCATGTCTTTATTTTGAAATGCAACTAATTCTTCAGTTCAAACAAACAGCCAGTAATTCTAAAAATGAGACCATTCTTTTCTTTTGGTTAGAGGCTGGCTTGAAAGAAATATCACACCTATTTTGAGAAGGGTGAAAGAATTCAAATGCTCTTAATTTTTTTAAACCACTCATTCTTAAAAGTAGATAGGATCTTAGAAATTTCTTGATTCTCTCCACAGGTGTGGAACTAACTCTTGCAGAAATCTTCTCACGTCCTTCTGAACACTTTTTGACAAAGTCATTATTATTACTTAGGCTTATCAGCAACTAGACTGAAAAAAACTATGTCATGAAATACTTCATTCCCATACTTGGTGACAAAGGATATAAAAGAGAGGACGGACCCCACTATGGAACTTGTATATTTTACTAGTTTATTGTCTTTGTAGGAGTTTACATTTATTGAGGCAAGGGGGGGGTCTTATTTTGCTATCACAGGAAAGAGAATTTACAAAACGCTTCGTGTAATTTGGTTGTTGTTGTCCCTGACATTCAGATTTATTCTACATTAAAAAAAAAAATGATGCTGCTGTAATTTCAGGAGCTTATTTAGTTTTAACATTATATTGATGGCCCATCTTACAACATGGGATTGATGTCTTTATTTTCCTAATACTTATATTAATTTCTGGCAATAAAATGTTCTTTCAACATTTTGGAAGCACAAGGAACATGTCGCACACAGTGGACACTTAGTGTCTGTCGAAGCGTCGGTAGATAAAGGGGTAGGATAAACACTGGCTTTTACCATTCGTGTCTCAACGCAGCTTTAAGTGCCAATGTTTATTGACACGTTAGATGGCAAAACGCTACAGTGTACTTTCTAGTATAGGCTCTTCCAGAGAAGAGTCCCCTTACTTCCCGAATGTAAATCAGAACCATTTAAATTTCCGTATAAACACTGAAATGCTCATAATAATGTAACCGTGACGTCGTCTTGAAGGAATTGTTTTAGAACACATTTGGAAAGTTATTGACAGATGGGAAGCAAGCGTGGCTGACACAAATGGTTGTCATACGCCATCTAGTGGCTATATGTGAAACTGCGCTTATTCCGTGGGAAAGGCTTTTGGAACAAGCTTGCTTGCTCGGAATGTCAGTGCCTGTCGGGCAGCCAATGTACGTTTGCCCATCTTTAAGGCTTTAAACTGAGAGGAACCACTGAGGAATGCAAAACACTATCTTCCATAGTCTCTGTGTCCTAAGAAACAACTGAGAAGTTAAC
This sequence comes from Eonycteris spelaea, assembly GCA_003508835.1. Classification (NCBI taxonomy): domain Eukaryota; kingdom Metazoa; phylum Chordata; class Mammalia; order Chiroptera; family Pteropodidae; genus Eonycteris; species Eonycteris spelaea. The sequence continues at coordinate 7,632,872 of PUFA01000004.1, read as the reverse complement.
TAGTTAGAGAAACTGTTTCTTACTGAATTCAAAGAAGCGAAACTGAGAAGCAATCGGAATCGGAGAAATCTTTGCCTGCAACAGTTGTGGTATAAAGCAAGGTAAGTAGCATGACATTGCCTGCTACATTCTCCCCAGAAACCGTCTTGGTGGGCAGAAATCCATGACCTGGCCATGACTTCCACAACCCGAAGGACTTGCCTAGCGTTGCCGAATTTGCACAGAGGGAAGATTCTGAGGCAGGCGTCTCATTTGAACCAGCATTTAGGGCTAATTCATAAAACATCTTAATTCTTACACGTCTGCGTAATTATGATGTTTTGCAATGGATGACAATATCATAATTTACAATTATCAACAATCTGATTTTTAACTTTCTAGTTTGGGGGCTAGTATAGTAAAAATAATTGATCATCCAAAATTAGCAGTGAAAAATAAATAACTCCAGGTTTCTTTCTGCACTGTCAAATAGTCCAAAACCGACTGAGCACTTTTAGTTCTTCTTGCATTATATCAGCTTTGTGGATCTTCAAGACAATTCAGAGTGAGATAGTAAGTCATTTCGGTATAAGTTTCACACACACACACACACACACACACACACACACACACATCACTGAATAAGCCGTATATGATAATGGTGGAAGTATGGAAAGAGAATTTTATATCTGAAAGTAAATAACAAAAAGTAAGACAAATTGCGTGAGAACCTCACAAACAGGACAGTTTTGCTTCTCTCTAGTTTATGTCGCTTGAAAAAATGCTGCTTTCAAGCCAACTGCTTTTTAAGACCTTCGCATAAGAAACGATTTAGCATATTAGTTCCAAAACAGGAAATCCTACAAGGCCATTTCGCCTTTGTGTTAAGGTCAATTTCCATTATAAATATATGTTTCAGTATAAAATGCTCAGCCTAAAAGATATTTGCACCTGCCTTTGGAACTACAATCCTGATCCTACATTGTGATACAGCTTCAACTGCATCTCAGACGTTTATTATTCAATTTTTTTTTTTATCAACGGGCTATTATTTTCAGGAAAACATTGAACAATTTAAAGTGTCTTTATCATTCATTTTTTAGAAAAGGCTGTAAACAAGTAGCAGCATGAAGAATCTAATTATTATACAGGTAAAGTCACCTACTAAAAATCCTGAACTATTTCATCACTTCAGTGCACTATTCTCAATGAAAAATCCATGTCTGAAAGCTAGAAGTATAAAAAATATAAACGAATCAGATTTGTGGGCTTAAGTCTCTGTTGTTGCCTGTATATTTAGATGTCTACAAAGAATATTTTTTTCCCCAAATCTTTAGGCTTTCCTTAATCTTACTGTTCAAAGTGATTGAATGTTCCAGGATATTTACTTATTAACAACGTTATCATTGAAAAAGAAATCAGAGTAATTTTGGGCTGCGCTGTGCCTCACGACAAATCCCAACTGTTAGCACCGTGAGAGAGGAGAAAAATTAAGTTTGCAAAATTTCAGTCTCTGGCCCTTGGCGTTTTGCTCTTTCCTTTTTCTATCAAGTCCTCTGTGCTTCTGTGGCAGCTCAGCTAAGGGCTGACACAATCGCTTTTCCTCATGTGCCAACACTATACCTTTAAGTATATCTAAAAATAAAAATAAATTTTAAAAGTTCTGTCCTTGGCCAAGTAGGAGTGAGTGGTGAAAGCCATTTGCTGTTGCCATGATATCCTGTACAATCCAGCGGGAATCACACCATTCTTTAAAATATCTGACTCTCTCCTCTGTCCACTTTCCAGAGATGGTGCTGGGCTAAATGGGGACAATTTCAGGAAGGGTGGGGGTGGGGGCAGGAGGACATCAATGCAATGCATTGTTTTCCATGGTCTGGTTGGAGGGTGTAGCACAAAGTAAAATTAAGACCTCTTTTATTGTGAAGCTGTTTGGGCTGTTTGATCTCTAAGTCCTCTGGTAATTGGAGTCTACACAGCATGTGGAATCGGAGCCTGAGAAGCTCAGCCGTGTGCCCAAAGCCTGCCACAGACCTGCCTGGGGCACCCTCTACTCCCTGCCGGATCCAGCTTGTGTTCACTGCCTGGACACAGACATTTTTTTTTTTCCGAGCCGAAAAAAATGACAGTGTAGAGATTCCAAATGAAAGACATGCTGTGTGTTATAAGGCCCACGAAGGCCACAGAAATTATCCTGCATTTGGGGGCATTCCCCATCACATTCTGCAACCTTCCCCGCCCCCCTCAATAATGGGAATTTTTAAAATCTAACTTCACCACCAAAGGCTTGTTTTTCACACTGGATTTCCGTGAAAACTACCTGCCCACCCAAGATCACTCCCCACTCTTCCTCCTCCAGCTCATAAGATACAATGAATGAATGTTTAGTTTACACACCGCTCACTCAGCAAATACTTACTGGGCACCTACTAGGCGTCAGGCACTCAGCTAGCTCCCCACTCCCCCACCCTCGCCCCATTTCTGTCCTCTGCAAGTAAGGCAACCAACTGTTCCGGTTTGCCCAGGACTGAGGCGATTCCGGGCCGGGGTGCTTTAAAACGGGGACAGTCCCAGGCAACCTGGGACTGTCGGTCAGGCCATAATGAGTCTAGCAACCACTGTCTTTCATGGCTCCTTGTCTCCTAAGTTTGTGGCCCTGTCCACAAAGGCGGGTCCTTCACACGTGTTTTCATGTCTAACCCAGACGCTTCACGTTTCTGAGCTCAGCAGGACCATAGTAGTTATCCGAATCAAATGCTTCCTTTTCTAGATAATCACAGGGCGGATCCAGGATTTGAGCGGCTAGCAATTCAACAAACTCTCTTGGTAACCAGCCAAATGGTGTGGGCTCCCGAGAGATCCTGGGCAGCGAGAAGCCCGGAAGAACACTCGAGAGCATCCGTGGAGCTCAGCGAATGGGTTTACCTGGTAATATCACCCGGTTCTCTAGATGGGGGTGAGCATTCGGGTGCCTCGGTATGCAATATGGTGGTACTGGAGGTCTGCCCTGCCCTGCTTACAAAAGGCGCGAATTCTCCCAAGCCGATTGGCAAGCCTGTGAGAGACTGCTTTCGTGACTGAATGTTTTAGCACAACCCTTTTTCCACTTCTTTATCTCTTTCCTTCATGCCCAGCCTGTTCCAGACACCCTGTGGGTTCCCCTTGGTCTGTAGTCCTGTTAGGCACCCACTGGGCAGGGGCTGAGAACAGGAGTTAAAGAGCAGGCATGTTGCCACCAAACTGCCTGGCTTGGACTCTTAGCTCTGTGACCTTGGATGAGTCACTTAACGCCTCTGTGCCTCAGTTTCCTCATCTGTAAAATGGGGATAATATCAAGTGTCTATCTCACTGGGTTGTTGTGAGGAGGAAATGAGTAAATATACATACAATGCGTAAAGCAGAGCCTGGTGCATAGGAATACTATAAATGTTTACTATTATCATCATCATCATCATCATCATCATTATTATTATGATGACTGGCAAGTGGGTACTCTACACAGCGATCCCAGCGAGGAGGAAGGGCATTCTGCCAGGGACGAGATTGCAGTGTGAGCACTTGAACAGCCATTTCCACTCAGAATCAGCAGTGAGTTGCTTAGAAAATCTCCCTTCCAATTGTCACATTCATTTGGAGCAGGCTCGGGGGTTTGGGTCTGTCTGTGGGACACACGCTTAGCCTAGAAATGGTGCATTAAATAGCACCTCTTAGGCGGCACATCAATTGCTAATTAAAGTGGCATTAACCTTAATGGGTTCGGAAGCAGGACTCTCATTTACCCGCTGTGGGTTTGCCCAGGCTGAGCAGGCATCTCCCCGTCCTGGGACATGCACCTCGGGTGACTCGGGCCCTAGAGACCGGGGAAGTGGGGTGTAGGGCCAGGAGTTCCACAACTTCAGGATCCGCGTATTGTTCCTGACAAATAATCATATAATAAAGCCAGAAACGTGCTTGCACCAATCAGTCACAGGTGCTGATAATAGTTCACCTAATTACTTCATTATTTTTTGCCACTCCACTGAGCAGTTTGTATTTACAGTCCTGTATATGGTTCTATTACTACCACTTCTTGTGACGATTCCAGCAATTCTGAGGAGTCTCTGAGGGCCTGAACAAGTAGGATCTTGTTTTTCTTGATTTCCCCTGGGGATGGGAGGTAGGGGGAGGGGTGGAGAGAGGAGGAGAGAGGAGGAAAAATACCCAGCCAGCATCGACCCACAATTGCTCATCTAAGATGAGTGATAAATGATGGGCGATTTTTGAAACGCTAGAATTTTAAAACAAAACAAACATATCCTATCTTATGAGTTACGAGGCCAGCCGTGGTGAGAAAGGGAAAAAGGCGAGATTGAACCTCCCTGGGCCTGCACCCAAGAGGAAAAAGACTCGGACCCCAGGCCCGTATCTTTAGGTTGGAAGCAGAGCTGGAAACAGTCCCTGGGGACCTGTCGTCTTAATGAATACCAGGCCACAAATTAACCAAGTGGTTTGAAAAACATTGTGAGTTTTAGTCACTCAGGCATCAGTAAATCTGCTAGAAGTCAGGGCTGGTTGTTTATAGCTTGTTAAGATGTTGATTGTTTACAAATTACATTTTCCCTTTGAAAAAGTGGGCACCTCTCAGCAGCTTCTTGTCACTCCGCGCTTGCTGGGGTGCTTCCTGCCAGGGATAAAGGCTTCCTGTTGTTAGCTCATCTAATTGGTGCAGCTCTTTGGTTTGGGACGTCTTCCTCTCCTCTCCCTATTCCTGTATTTAAAAATCATTCTTACACCCAGTCCCGCTGGAATCAGTGTTTCAGACAGGCCCCGGGCTCTGCACAACCTTCTATGCTCTCATTACATGTAGATACCTGGGGGAGTGAGTGCCGAGCACTGCCTGGTCTCCCCGGCTCCTTTCAAAGAGGCTTCAAGAGCCTGATTTACACACCTTGGCTCATTTGCAAGCTCAGGAGCCAAAAGCAAGCAAGAGAGAAAAAGAGCATGCATGCTCCGGCTACTTTCATTGATGGTAAAGAAAAGTGACCACATCACAGAATTTTCAGGCTCATGCATCCTAATTCCTTCCTTGAATGAGACCCAGAGGGGAGGCGGTGGGTCCAAAGCCCCCACCCACAGTGCCTGGACACAGCCAGGAGCAGAACTCAGGGCTGCTGACTGCTCATGAGCAAAGTGCCTCACCAAAGCTGCTTTCCTGTGTCTTCACTTCCCTTCCCATCCATCCATCCATCCATCCATCCATCCATCCTTTCTTTCTTTCAACAGGTAACCTGGCCCCTTGTTCTGGAGCTACAGAGATGTATTTTAGAGAGTCAGAAGCCACAAGCATGGCCTTCGGCTTCTTAAACAAGCCACAGGAGAGAGTCGACTGCCCAGGGTTCACATGGTCTCTGTCGCTTGCAGCTGCAGCACCTACATTGACATTTTCCTCCACGTGGCGTATGTGGGCCCACCTCCCCTCGTCTGTAGCTTCCATGACCAGAAATCTGCCTGTGTTGTCCGAAGCCAGTCACTGGACTCTGTTCCAGGAGGTGGGGAGGAGGGCACAGCGATTTCCTTTCGTAAACCAACATGCTGAATGATGTGGATTTATACGCTGACCTGTCACTTCACAAGGGTGCCAGGCTTACAAGCCTTCTTGGCCTGCCTGGCCTGAGCACTTCTGCCCATGCTTGGGCCTTGGTCACAGCCGTCACTGCTTGCAAAGAGGTTTAAGCTGGATGCTGAGAACCATAAATAAGCAGCATACCTCCCTTAAAAGTACCTGGGTCCCAAGGTGAGCGCAGAGTTTCTGAGGGGTGGTTTGCAGCCAGTACTGTGCTCAGAGGACCACTCCCCAGTGAGGAGTGAGAGGAGGCGCTCTCCTCACCATAACCCTACTCTAGCCCTGCTCTTCCCATCCCGGCCTGGCCTTCCCCAAGTTCCCCTATGGAAAGTGTGTGGAGTGTGGCAGTGTTAGCAACCGCAGCAACAGGTCAGAAGTCCAATCCTGGGGCTCTCCCGTGCCCTGTGCTGTGGCCTGCGGGGACAGCACAAGCTTGGTTTGAGTGCATGAGCTTTCGCTGCATCTAGACATTTAAGTTATGTTGTAGACACTCAGAGGAAAAGCATGACAGTTCTACAGTTGGTCCTCGAATAACATTTTGTTATAACATTGACGAATGCCCTAAGAACTTAACTCTCGTTTATATCAATTAGCCTGTGGTAAAATTGGTTTCCTTATACATTGTTTTGCTGCGGTTCCAAGAACCTGTGGACAACGTTAAGTGAGGACTTACTGTATTAGTTTCCTGGGGCTCCGGTAACAAATTATCACAAACCAGGGAGCTTAAAACAACAGAAACTTATTCTCTCACAGTTTAAGAGGCTAGAAGTCCAAAATCAAGGTGTCAGCAGGGCCACGTTCCCTGTGAAGGCTCTGAGGAAGAATCCTTTCTTGCCTCTTCCAGTTCCTGGTGTTTGCCAGCAATCCTTAGAGTCCCTTGACTTGTACACATATCACTCCATATGACAATCTCTGTCTCCATTGTCACGTGGTATTATGGGCCGAACTGTGTCCACCCTTCCCAAGTCATACGTTGAAGCCTTAACCCTCCCTCCCCTCCGCCCGTCGCCCTCCCAACAATACTTCAGAAAGTGATTATGTTTGGAGATAAAGTATAATTAAGTTAAAATGAGGGCATTAGGGTGGGCCCTAATTCAATATGACTGGTGTCTTTGTAAGAAGATTAGGACACAGATAACGGGCTAAGGGATGACCATGTGAGGACACAGTGAGAAGGCAGGCAGCTGCAAGTCATGGAAAGAGGCCCCAGGAGAAACTAAATCTGCCTTGATCTTGAACATAATCTTGATCTTGAACTCCTAATTTTCAGAACTGTGAGAAAACAAATTTCTATTATGATATTTTGTTATGGCAGCCCAGGCAAACTAATACACATGACGTCATCCCTATGTGCCTCTCTGACTTCTTATAAGGACACTAGTCACGCTGGATTAAGGGCCCACCCTACACCAGTGTGACCTCATCATAAAGTACCTCTCTAAGATGACTCCATTTCCAAATAAGGTCACATGCTGAGGTCCTGGGAAGCGTGTGGCTTTGGGGTAGGGCACAATTCAACTAAAAAAGTAGTTCATCTTAACCCGCTTTTCATGTTGACTTTTTTATGGTCTCAGTTTTCTCTCCCTCCTGGAGGAGAGGTCAAGAGACAATGTACACAGTAATAGTTGCTTTGCAAAGGAAAAAAGGTTGGTAAAAACCTGCCCATGCTTCAATCGAGGCTGGGAGGGCCAGTCTAAGAAGCAAAGAGATGGCAGCTCTAAGTCCTCCAAACAGCCCATGCCTTACACACCAGGCGGGGAAGGCCCTCGCTGTTTTCTCCAGCCTTGTCCAAGGAAGCAACAGGCCTTTATAATTGATTGTTACCTACACCTCTGATCTGTCACTGATTCCATTTTTGCCTGAGCTCTTTGCCTAGAAATGGAGTATGTGATGGAGCAACTAGTTCAATCCCTTGCATCAAAAAAAGTGTCAGCTCTTCTCAAAGACAAGGGTGGAGTTTGGTATCTCTAGTTCTATTTATTAGAATGAATGAGTTTGGTGATCCTTATTAGTCTTGGTCACACATTGCAATCACCTGGGAAACTTTTAAAAATACTGATTCCTGGGTTACTAATTTCCCCCAGAGGTCTTGATTGAGTTGCTCTGGGATGGGACTGGGCATTAGGATAACTAGAAGGTCCCTAGGTGATTCTAATGTGTGGCCCTGACTGAGAAGCACCTGCCTAAGGTGTCTGGAGTCCTGAGTTATCAAGCAGATGGAATCCAGGTGAACTTTAGAGCACTCACTGCCCCTCCCTTACAAAAGAGACAAGGAAACTGGTACCCAGAGCCCCCAAGGGGCTCATTGATCTGCCTTTTAATGAGGTCTGCAGGCTTTTGGTGACCTAGTATTTCCTGACCTACGTACCTGACTGCATCTTACACTTGGAAATGTGCTTGCTGCCACCTCCCTTTTGTTTTGAAACCCAACTAATTGGCTTCACGTGAAGGAAAACCGTGTCCCACAGCCATACAAACTAAGCCCCAGCCAGTTTTCAGTGTGGGCCGTCACTCGTCCCCGGGAGGCCCAGGTGAGAACATGGACCCGCTTTCAGCAAGCGATCCCACTCCACAGACACCTGTGAAAAGCCCACAGGTTCCCATGACCTCCAGGGACAATCTATTGAGAAGCTAAGGGCTCAGCTTGCGAACGGTGACAGCTCTAAGCGACTTCGTTTTTCCCATCGAGGCTTTTCAATCAACTTGTCTACTTAATTTTACAGACTGGAGCGCTGCGATTTGCGTTCATCAAGCTCATAACCGGTGGCTTCGTGTCCTTTGTGTCGGATTCATCCCGGAGAGCAGGAAAATGGGAAGAATAACGAACAGCGTGATGTTCAGTTCACTGGGGGCGAGAGTCAAGGGTCGGCTTTGTTGGAACTTGGAAATAAAAAAGGCCTTCGCGTCCCTTAAAGATATCAGCTCAAGGAAGTTCTTCATCATAAAATAATTTCGCGGACTATTTTTTCTTATATTTATTATAGCTTCTTTATTTTCTTTACTCTCTTCTTAGACCAGGGCCATCATCTTCTCTTTCTCCTCCTCCTCCTCCTTCTCTCTCTCGCTCCCTCTCCCCTTTCCCTCTCTCCACCCTCCTTCTCCTCTCTCCAAGAAGCACACGTATTCCTTGAAGAATCCTGACTCTTACGAGGTATGTGTTTTCCTATGAATGACTTTCACATAATTTATTACCATGTCCTTAAGGATAATAAAAAACTATGCTTTTACTTTAGTGCTCAGAGCCGTTTCATGGAAATCCACGGTTGCAAATCACCCACTTAAAATAATGAAAGCGCAATCTAAGTGTTCACTCGCTGGGGGGTGCCTCTGCTTGCTGGAAGGCCTGGGGCCCCCAGGGTGCTGGGACCCGCCTGCTGGGAGAGGAGGGGTTAATTAAATTACCTTACATTTAGTGTTAATTTCATCTGGAGCCTGTCGGATAATAGACAGCAAGTCTGGACTTGACTGGGAGCATTGGTCTGGGCATGAGAGGGGTCTCCTGGGTTGTCTTATTGTCAGACTAGTGCAGGTGACATCTTGGTTGTGGTTTGTTACCAATACTGGTTCCAGTATTATTTCAACAGGTGTCAGTTTGGGGGTCGTGGTCAGAATCACGCAGCCTGTTCCCTGGGGATGGCTGTGCTCAGTTCAGCCTCTCAGGGACGGATGTAACTGTGTCTGGTCCGGCGGGCGAGCTTTCTGAAGAACCATCACTTGCAAGGGAATTGAAGACTAAACTAAGGGAAGACATCAGTTTGGCTCGTACTCTCGCTGGGTCCAGCAAGAACGTCTTTTGGTGATCTAAGAACGTACTAAGGATTCTTCCCACATTGGAGCAAATGCTTTTGATTACTGGTTAAAATTTGCCTCACTGATGCAAACCGGAACCTCTCAGGAAATGGGGTGTGAAAAGTCCTAATTAGCACGAAATTGTATTTCCCTGTAACTATGGCCTGCAGGAGTGCAAGCTCCTAGGTAAGGACAGTATTCAGCCGTCCAGGCATGTGAACTTGCATGGACGTGAACTCATGTTATTCCCCTTCCTCGCTCCCAAACCCTGAGAAGCACTTTCACTCAAACGAAAAAGCATCATCACGCAAATAAAAAAGACTTTCAAGGATTTTCTCCCTTCGTTTAAGAAAACTGAACACGAGGCACAACTTAATGAAAGTACTTTATCGAATTAGTTCCTGCGGGCCTGGGCCCCTGTCCCCACAATGAGGCAGGAGCACACGTCAGAGGGTCCCCACGCTCTGGGAGAATGTCTGTCGTTGAAAGCCGTCACTGAACCTAACGACACAGACTTCTCGCTCTGTGAGAAAAGGAAGAGGTAGGCCTCCGCCTTTTGGAAATTCAGCGTGAACTTACCCTTTTCACACACAGTTTGGCATAGTGTCCACATGTGAATTGTCCATAAGTAACACAACTGGATGAAGACCTTTTTCCCTCCAACTATCCAAAGCTAGTGTCAGGTCTCTGCATAAGAGCAAATCAAAGCATGTTTTTATTCCCTGATAAGCCTAGGACAAAATTAACATAAAATATAATGAGGTTGTTTAACCCTTCTTATCTCACAGACGAAACAAATCCGTGACGGCAATAGGGCTGTCACAGAATGCCCTGGTGGAGGAAGATCTGAAATCATGGACCAGAGGTCCACGAGACAGCTGTTCACAGTGACCTCGAAGCCAAGCTGCTCTCTCTGTCCATCCTCAAAGGAAAAGCGCTGAGGCCATGCAGCCGACCAACTAGGAGAAAAGATCTGAAGCTGGTGTTCTGGCTAAGGCCCTGAGCAAGGTCCCGGAAGCCCCAATCCACCTGACCACAGGCCGCACGAGCTACCCACTGGCCCCGGGTCTCTGCAACAGCCTGATGTGGCCACCACAGCCCAGAGCAGCTGGGAACAGGCGCACCATCCAACCCCGCCCCCACCCACGACAGACGCCTCAGCAGTCATGTCTGCTGATGAGCAAACAATGGTGGTGGAACAGTGGTGGTGGCTTTGGTGTGGCTTGACATACCTGCCACAGACGCTGTGGACACACAGCATCACGTGCTGGGCGGAGGGTGGGTATAACCAGATGAGAATGTACCTATTCATCACAGCAAGACAGGAAGAGTCAGGACATGGTCCCTAACATTTGGAAGAGCTGAACTCAAACCAATGTCTTCAGAAACAAAATGCCATTACATACAAAGACGGAAGGGTGACAGGTGGCCCGATTAGAAAAGAATTCCACGAAGCTACATTTCTGATAATTCCTTGGACACTGAAATACAATGATCCCATTTAGTCCATCAGGGGGAGTTGTCACAGTCTACTCAAAAAAAGAAGGAACCTCCACCCATTGGAAATTCAACACAACTCACCCTTTTCACACACTGTTTGGCAAAGTGTCCACATGTTAATTGTCTGTAAGTAACTTTCGGGACAAAAATTCTCTTCCCTCCAAAGCGTCGAAGCTGGTGTCAGGTATCTGCCTAAGTGCAAATCAAAGCGTGTTGTGTATTCCCTGATAAGCTTAGGATGAAATTAACACAAGACATAATGAAGTTGTTTAATTCCTCCTACTTTACAGATCAAATAAATCTAAGATTGAAATAAGATCATCGCAGAATGCCTGATAGAAAAAAATCTTGAAGTAATTGTGTTTTCTGGCTAATGAGTACATATCTTTGGTATTAACATCATCCCATATATAACGCGTATTATTTATATATGTATATACAGTCATGCATTTGTGTTATAAAAATTATATCTATATATTTGCTTTCTACATATATAATAAAATATTAGAATTATTATATTCTTAAATATCCTAAAGTCAGATTTTTATAATTAATTTTTTTCTGGCTTGTTATCATTTTCAAAATGTATTTGGGTAAAATTTTAATTCCTGCAATTTAATATTCCATCGGACACCATCGAATCTCTAGCCCCATTGGAATTAATGAGAAGACAAATGAGTATGATGAGTGAGTGAACACTACGTGCTTCCTACTGCCGATTTTTTTTTCTTAGTAGTGGGCAGTCTCTATTTTGAGGAGCTTCTTGTAGAAAGTTGGGTTCCCACCCCACTTCCTTCCACCCTGACTTTCTAGACTGATCTGTGGACATTTTCCAAGAGTATAATAAGGCTTAGAGAAAGCACTATTTGAAAAATATTTAATGAAATTCCCTGAAGTTACTTGGTCAAATATGACTGAATCTTTATAACGCAGAAAGAAAACAAAATTATTTACTCATCCAGTATTTATTAGTTTGGAACGGGGACACAGTACCTAGCGTATGACGAAGGATCGATGTTTGCTTTAACAAGGTACCTGCCTCCCACTCCCTCAGAAGACAGGAAGAAGAGGCTTAACAGTTCCCAAGCTAATGTTGACTCTTTGTTGCACAATTCCTTACGTTTTAGGGAACAATTAATTCTGATCATTGACATCAGGACAGCATGGGTCTTAAATGATTGATGAAAGTTTTATGCCTCAGTACAGGTGTCTCTAAGAGTATCCTCACCCATTGCTGTCATATCCTGTGGAACAACAGATCCAGGGGAGACCAGAAGGCAGGCAAAAGAGGGAGCAGGCGTGTCCTGTCTGAGCTTTGTGCCTGGGGTGGCTCAGGCTTGGGGACAGCCCATGCTCAGCCTGGGTCATACCACCCTGAGTCATAAACCAGAGCTGTATGTCAGACACTGGACAAGCCCAGATGAGTTTCAGGTACAGGCTGAGAATAAGACCATGGCATCTGAAATGGGGTCTCTGGGCTGTGGCCGTGGGGTTCTGGGCTGTCCGTGTGAAGGGGGTGTCCATCTGCCTAAACGCCAACCCCACCGGCCATCGTTCACTGCTCCTTGGGATTTTAATGCTTTAGGATTTTCCTTTTGAAAGGCAAAGACCCTTAGCGCAGGTAGGGTGTTAGCCGTTATACTTTATGAAGTAAGACCTAACTCAGAGTTAAATAATCAATTATGAGGATTACTAATGGGGCATGGAGTGGGGGAGGAGAGGAGGACGATGAAAGGGGCAGCCGATAAGGAAGGACAAGGGGACGAGTATTTATTAAACACCTACTGTGTGCCAGGACTATGCTACGCCCTTTATATATGTGCCTCACAAGAACATTGAAAGATAGATATAATTATCCCTGTTTACAGACGAGGAAACTGAGGCTTAAAGTCGGTCCCCTCACTGGAAGTGGCAGTGGTGGCATTCCCACGTGGCATCACTTGACACAGTGCATGCTTCTCCCAGGAGGATGCTCCAAAGATACACCTTGCATTCCTACCTGTGGTCCAGTCTGGGGTCCCCCGCCCCATCCTCAGTCTCCCTTGGAGGAGCCAGGTCTTTGTGGTCCCGTGGTGGGAAGGCTATTGACTGGATCCAAGGAAGGCGTCCAGTGGTGGCCTCTAGGGAGGGGTTGGGGGCTTCCTTCCTTCCCACAAGTGTCCACCCACCACTACAAAGCAACTCCACAGAGGTACAGGGTCAATAAAAATAGCGTGAGCTCACTCACCAAGCAAGCACAGCCCCAGAGCAAGACCTCGAGTCACCTTCTAACCAGATCGCCAACTCCAAGCCCCTTGTATGGGACATGTGCAGCCTCCCCGGTTTTACAACGTTGCATGCTCACGTCTCTTAGATGAGTGCCCCGCACCCCCCACCCTCCCCGAGCTGGAACTGTGTCTGCTCAACTTTGTGCTACATCTCACATCCCCAGTACCTGACTTAGAATAATTGCCCAGTAAATACTGGAAAAACGAATGAATGAAAACAAATCTGTGCCTTCTTCAGCCTTGAAGGGAGAAAGCTGAAGGAGAAAGAACTCACTGCTGGGTTCTGGGCTCCTCCACTAGACTTCCCGTCCCCAAAGAGAGAGATGTCCCTGCAGCTCTCAGATTGCTTCTAGAGCATTCTGTGCCCACCTGAGCCAAGCAAGGCCTGTGACATTCTCAGGACACCAGTGAGCTGTCAGGGCACGCCAAGTTTAATGCTCTCCCAGCAATAAAGGAGACAAGGACAGGCCCTAAGACAGCTGATGTCCAATGCACCGGTGAAAACTGAACAGCTGTTTCCTGGGACGTGGTGAGAGAGTTTCTCTCCCTCTCAGGGAAGGTCTGGGTAAAGGAACTCAGAGAAGCCCCAGAGGCCTGAGACGGCAAAGGGGGCGGGCTGCCCATAATTCATCGCTTATCTGACTCAGAGCTGCGTTGGACAGACCGAAGTCATTAGCTGGGCAGGTCAGGCGGGAGGAACCTCTAAGGTACCTGGCACAGCGAGCCCGGAAGGGGCAGGCACCAGCATGGTCAGCTCTAAATCTCTAGACGAAAACTGCTGGGGCAGGAAACCTCAGCACATCAGCACTGTCTTCCCCTCCCACCTCCCAGAAGCAACATGTGCCCTTTAAAAAAAAAAAAAAATGGTACAGATAAAAATCACATCCACTTACTGCAGTGTCTTTTCCATACTTGTAAAAAAAAAAAAAAAAAAAAAAAGGACGCCTTTATCATCCCCTGAATTAGATCTGTGATTTTTTGAATGACATATATAATAATTAGACTGTGAAGATGTGTCGTTAATCCATTTAAAGGTGTAAAGAAGTCCATTTAATGAACATTATAGTCACATTAGACTTAGAAACATTCAACTCTTTTGTTGAATAAAAAGAAGTTCAATGAGATTAACTTCTCATAGTTGGTTTTAAAGAATAATCAAACACGTCTTCCTCTGATAGTGTACTGTGCCTTCTCGCATGGCTTCAGCATACCAATGTCTGCCAGCCCAGAACTGTAAGAATAAGGCCTCCGGACCTCGCATTTCAGTTAAATAATTACAAATTAAAGAGGATCATTCCTACTCTCTATCCTCACTATGAAGTGATAAGGGGCCGCACTCCTTGAACTTATAATTATGTAACAGTAATGCTAATCTTCTGGTCTGGTAGTCTCTCCTGCTGCATTAAATGTATTCTTACAATGATCAAGTTTACTACTTGACGTATAGATATTTCTACTGGGAGACCTACTACTCGATCCTATCAGATTTGACCACACATAAGGTAACAGATTCTGCTTTCAAATCTCATGCTCTTCCACGTCTCCGGGTGCGGCCGCCCGTGATGCCTGATTGACCAGAGCAAGTGTCCAGCCCAGGCACTCTCTGCTCCAACATAGAGTGGGTCAGAGTCTGGATGTCCTCGCTAACTCCTGGAGCTATTTAAAAGAGCAAGATTTTAAAGCAGAAATGGACAAATTCAAAAGAAATTCCAGATTTAATTTGTCAAAAGACGCTAAATCTCAGTTGCTACCCTGGCTGCACCGCTCCTGGGAATTCCCACGGTGGACATAGAGTTTATTCAAGTCAAACCCAGAAGATGGGATTGATCAGATTTGATCTACTCCTTAGCCTCTTGTCCCTCAGGCGTCTGACTTACTACTCTCGTTTTTAACTCAGAAAAGCATATTCTACTTTATGTTGCCTCCCTCTCATCATCTATAGTTGCCAAGAATTTGAAAACAAGCAAATGGCCGAGATTTGCAACATCCCGCATAAGATTCCAGAAGGCAACAAACAGGTAGAGATTTCTTTTCACCACGGAAAAGAAAGCTTCAGTCATAAGGAAGGACAAGCATAAAGAGAGCTGGTTTAAACGTGAACTTAGAGAATTGGCTTGGGAAGAGCATGTCAGCACAGCACCCCATCTCCCCGCTTTGTGCCCAAAGCCTCCTGCTAACCAGTGACAGTGATGGATGGCTGTGGAGATTGTCTAAGCCAAACTATTCACCAGCAGTGTGTTAGATCTTTCTGTAGTTTAGGAAACAAAGCTGATAAGATCAAGAGGCAACATAATCCTAGCTAATGTAGTGTGATCTGTCTTGTATATCATAATGGGGCATTATACAGCCATCATACCTTAAACCAGCCATAATATTTGTAGGAATATAAAGGAAAATTTAGTGCTGTTTAAAAGAAGTTGGGTTTTTTGGTGGGGTTTTTTTTTCTTGCTTTGTTTTAAATAATAATACGATGGGCGTTTCCAGAGGCTGTGGCAATGTCTATGCCTGATCAGTTGAGACTAACTCAGGTATTAAGCCTGGACACCCAGCACCATCAAGTTTCACTTTTCATTTCTGTTTTGTTCTGGCTCATCGATGGTCTTCAGAGATGAACGTCCAAGAGGACGAAACAGGGAGAACTTGTTCCTAAGGGTCACAATTAGATCTTTGATTTTTACCAGCCTTCAAACAGGACCAAGGGGAATAATAACGCCTTGAGCCTTCAAACGCCCTCGGAAATGAGGCAGAAGAACATTATGTTTCGTTATTTGTTGGTATCACTTTA
Source organism: Eonycteris spelaea (assembly GCA_003508835.1). Classification (NCBI taxonomy): domain Eukaryota; kingdom Metazoa; phylum Chordata; class Mammalia; order Chiroptera; family Pteropodidae; genus Eonycteris; species Eonycteris spelaea. Next base: position 7,616,950 of record PUFA01000004.1, on the reverse strand, counting down.
TTTGCCCGGAGGTTATTTTCATTATATGTTCATAGCACATCAGAGATGCACTAGTTAAGACAAAGGACAATGTGTTCAGTCCACAAATAAGCTAAAATGACAAAAAACAGAGGAACACTTGGCACATGCAACTCTACAACTGATGACAGTCCAAGTGTAAAAGATGTCGGTCGTCTTTTTGGTATCTGTCTGGTTTTTTTGGATGTAAAAAATGATTTAGAGGTCTAGGTGGTCCTGGGACATTCACCATGGGTAACGGTTGCTAATGTCACCCAAGTTCGAAGCTATTCTGTAACTGCTTTAATCAGCCTGAAATTTAAAATTACACTTCAGTGAAGAATATCTACGAGATCTTAAGGGGAAAAAAAGGCACACACGGTAGTGTCTGTTCATCTGCAGAAGAAGTCAAATTGGTTTCATCTCAGATAGCTCTTAAGCAACGTGTCCTTGTCCCCTTTTCCCTGTAAGGATCATTTAAATGCGAATACATTTTTTTTTTTGGTTAGGTTATTAGATTTTCTTCAGATTGCACATGTAATTATAATACTTAGGTCAGATTAGAAATTGCTCTGGATGTTCCTCTATGGGATAAAAATCTAGCGAAAATTTAACAGATGCAAAGGAGAGTAAAAATAGTCAATATGTTGCTCCAAACTCACCTAAAGATAATTATCATTGCTTATAAATAAATGTTTGAGGTTGGCTTGAATAAGTTTTTGTAAAAAAAAAAAAAAAGTTATTATCTTGAAAGGAACTAAGTAGCGCCTAGAAATCGCTATCATGGTCTGGAGCGAACTAATCACTTTATCCTCATCCCTGAACACATTTATCCACCTCCTAATTCTTCACCTAATTAGAGGGAAAAGCAGAGCTGTCCTGGTCAGGGAGGTAGGGATTAGGGTTAAGAAAACACTTGTATTTGCAACCCCCTACCTCCCCTGGTCAGTGTGAAAGATTCTCAAAGAATCTCCCAGCCTCGCTAATCCATGACCCTCAGCAGGGAGGAAGTGTTAACAATTTAGTTTAAAACTCACACTCTCAGACAAATGCATCAAAAACGGCTTTTCTCCTTTGATTTGTAGGTATTAGTTGTTTTTCCAGGCCCCATTAAGGACTCTTCATCCTGGAAGGCAAGGGGGCATTAAGCCCTAGCAAGTTAAGGCTGTTCCCAGCCCTGCGTTTTTCAAAGGCAATTTACACTAATTATTCGAGTCCACAGCGTCACCCATATTAGCGGAATGAACCATCTCAGCAGGTAAAAGTACTTTTGAAATGTTAATTTATTACTAAGGTATAAAAATGGCCTTGAGTTAAAATAGCATTTTAAAAATACAGCCGGTTTGAGGGCTGGGACTCGGACGCTCCGTGCCCCCTTTTTATTTGCGCCAACTATTTCCTAATCACTTGTCTTTTAAAAACACGAGTTGTCAGGGCAAATGGCGACCCATTCTCCGACGTTATGGTTAATAAAAAGATTGGTGCATCTTTCTACCTAGTTTGCCAAGGGAAGCCAGATGAATCCCCCAGCCCAGCTGCAGTTCACAAGCAGCCATGAGATTTTACGCCTCACAAAACTGCTCATGCGTTTGGTTGCCGTTTCTCGGTCTTTGGCATGTTCAAAAGCCTCTTTCATATTCCACTGCTTGTTCCAGACAGCTTCCCTGGTCTAGAAGAAGCAGCAAGGCAGCATCAACAATTTCCCCAGCAGTATTTGGCAGCACATCCAACAAGGATGGACTCACATGCCCAGAGCCCCAAGTCTGCATTTTTAAGCGTGTTCCAGGAACACACAAAAAATTGCGTTATGAAGTTGGAGGCTCTGGTTTCCCTTCTGGCTCAGCCTCTCTCCCCTTCCCAGGTGGGTGGATGGGATTAGGGGTAGGAGAAGGAGGTCGCGGAAATTAGACTGTGCCGTATTGGGAGAGAACCCACTGCCCAGAAAAGATCCAACAGCTAGGCTCTCCTCATTACAGGAAGTGCCAACGGCGACCCCTTCTGGTGACCTAAATGAGTCACAGGGTCCTAATAGTGTGGCTAGTTGTCAATGAAAACTGATACTCACTTTATTCTTTCATTCATTCGTTCCGCAAGCATTAATACACAAAGGCATAAGAAGCAACCTCTGCCCTCAAGCTGCTCAGAAGCCCCTAAGGGTGATAAACTTATAAAGCTGTAACAGAGATACAAAGGGCAGGTGGTAGGGCCCACAGATAGGGAGCGATCCACCTTGTCCAACGAATACAGGAAACTGTTCACAAAAGTAAAACAAAGGTTCACTAAGCCAGGACCAGGGTTTTCAAGGGCACAATAGCATGGCATATTCAGAGACCTGGAGCTGGGTGGGTGACCCAGACTGTCCAGAGCTACTGGGAGCGAATGGGAAGGAGTGAGAGACCCAGCTGGCCATCCTGGAAAATGTGGCGCATCTTCCCATAGATTGGAGACCTCCGAACTTCCTTGATCATGTATCCCCATCTCCAAAAAAGGGTTTGATCACCCCCAGTGATATGTATATTTATTATTAAATCACATACATGTACTGATTTCAAGCCATTATAACAAGGACTAGTAATGCTTATCGTATTTCCTGGCTTTTTGATGGAAACATGTTAATAGAAGTTCCCGTATTTTCTTTCATCACCCTGATGGGTTGCGGACAGTGTCAAATGCCCCAAAGGTAATGGGCCCATGGGAAGCCAGGTCTGCCCCAGACTCTTGCTGTCCTTCTCAGTAAGGCATATGAGCTTCCACTTCCTACTGCAACCTGAAGCTTGATCATTTGCCGGGCGTTCTGACCGAATTCAGTCAGAAACAGGTGAAATGCGGTCACAGCAGGCGCCATAAGAGTCCTCACCAGTGGATCAGCAGATGCCCCCTCAACATCCCACAAAGGGCGAACTGGCCCTACCCCTCGCAACACCTTTTCCCTCCTGTCTGAAATAAATGCACCATGACCCATAAATCAGCACACCTAAGAGCACAAACTACAGAGTCTAGAGTCTAGAATATAGTCCAAAACACAGTAAGAGCACCCATAGGTCAAGTCTATTAAAAATAAGAAGAGACGACTAAGTTGTAGCATAAATGAAAGAATATTTAGGCCACCATGGAACTAGAAGTTAATTTGTGTTTTCCAATTGTCTATAAAGTATAGTTTTCTATAGATTCCTAATGAATTTCCCTAACGCGCACGCACGCGCGCGCACACACACACACACACACACACACACACACACACACGGACACATCTAACTTTAATTACTACCCAAGCAATTCTAGAGTGCTTACAATCTATATTAGATTGACTACAAGATAGAGCAGCTACTGCTAGAAGCCATGAATTATAGTGACACGTTTCTCTGCAAAACTTTGCCCAAGGACTAGAATTTTCTACTCAGGTCACTAAAAATAGTGGGCTTCTTCAGATTCTAGAAAAGGCTAACAGAATCAGGGTGTGTCATGCTGCCCAATCCTTCCATCCATTCATCCTACAAATATTTGTTGTCGTTGAATATCTATGGTGTGTCAAAGAGTCACACACAATATTTATGGTCACAATTGGAAGCTAGACATTTTCACCTGGTATTTAAATGTTACATGCCAGACAGTAGGAGGAGGTGGAACATCTAAAATGAGCGCACGAGACGGCTGTACTTCAGATCAAAACCTAATTCCTGATCATTGCTCTTTTCACATTGGGTGTTCAAATGTCTTTTTAATCGAATCGTCACAATATATTCATTTCTACTTAGAGAATATGGCAAAAATCGTATTTATTTGAAAATGGTAATAAATCAGATTTTTCTGAACTAGTTCTCCCTTTTTCTCCTTTTTAGAAATGCTTTTTTTATCGTGACATGAATAGTGTATAAATAAGGAGGAAGGAAAGACAAAGAACAAATTGCTTCCAATGGTTTCGTAATAGACCTTTGCTTGCAAAAAATGAATATGAAATCACAAATCAATTGATCGAATCATCATGTATCCCAAAGACCTGTAGAGTTACAGCCCAGTTTTAATTATGGAATGTCCGTGGAAGTAAGAATAGTAGATTCCCATAAAAATTTCTGTGGTTCAAAGTGTTCACTAGTTAAGCTGGCTGCCCCTTCCCCACCACCACCATTTAGCTCGAATTAATGAAGATGGATTCACTAATGAAAGCCAAGAATTTTCTTCATTCTGATGAGACAAACAGTCATGGGAAGCAGCTCTATAAAATAATTTCCATGGCATATGCTGAGAAGCTGGAAATACTAAAGGTGATGGCTTATGATCAGAAGGAGAAGAAATTAAGTTAGAACTGAGAGGGTTTTTGACTTGAAAAAGCATAAAGATGCAGCACTTTTTTCATATGAAAGAAGTATTGAAAAATGTACTGTGAAATTAAAGTCCCGAAAATCTTTAAGGAATCTTTTTATCTTCGGACCAATACAAAAATAGAAGCTCTGCATATGCAAGAATCAAAACACATGTATACAAAATCCGTTTGTCGATAAAGCTTGTATTTATAGTGCGTATTTTATATACATTATGCATATATGGATACTTTTTAAATGACCTCAATCGGTAAACACATAGAATTTCTATGAAACTATATAAAATGGGGTTACTGGCTGTCGTGTCTTGAAAGTTTACTAATCTAGGGGAGCAGCACAATTCAGTTGAAAAAGCACGAAGTTTGGAATCCAGCGTCTCAGACCCCCAGAGCCAGCTTCACTCCTGACCACTAAGGTGACCGCAAACAAGTTGCTTAGCCCCGCTGAGCCAGGTCAGCACTAAAATTGGCAGACTTTATAGGAAACATTTGATATAACCATCAGAGAGGAAAGTCATGTGTGCGGAAGCAAGTGTCTTCAAAAATAGACATACAAAGGATTTTTTAAAATTAGGGTTAGAGAGAGGAAAACATAGTTTTGTTTAAAGCACATGGATACACACACACACACACACACACACATACACACCTCTATGTACATTTTGTAAAACCCAGGAGTGTTTTCCCCAGTTGAATAAAATGTGACTTTGCAGGCATTCAGATCACATTGCATTTGTGCATTCTGCCAAGGCTATTGACTCTAGACCGTCCTTAATTCTAATTAATACAAGTCCAGCTGAATCAGTGAATGGAGGAAGAAAGACTAGAAATGAACACATGCCTATCACATTGTGAATATCTATTCATCTGCATAATATTAATGATATCAAATACGCAAACAGATGTTTCTCTCATTAAATTGTATATGCAAATACTACTGTGAGGAGTGGTAAAGTCTTGGGGTTGAGAGATCGTTGAGGGTAATTAAAGGTTAATCCAGTTTTCAGTTCACAGAGTATACCACAAGAGTGGTTGTAAGAAAAATTGTCACTTAACCTTCAATTCATTACCAACGGCATATGGATTTTCTACGTAAATAACATAAACTTATATGTGCTAATCATGACTCTCCATTTCCTGGCTGATCACTATTGGCAAAGACTTGTGAGTTGAGCAAAGTTGTGTATTTATATGCAGAGCACTACTAAGAAAAATTGTATTTCCTCAGAAAGTGTTTAGAATCCATCTAATTTTTAATAGAAAAATCTGAAGTACTTACATCATACTCCTCGAATATAACTAAAAGTGTCACTTAAAGATACTGAATGTGACATATTAGAGGCTGTAATGACTTGACCAACATTGCAATATAGCACTGTTTTCCTTTCTGGGTGAATTGGAACATTTTTTGATGGAAAAATTTAACTCGCCAGCTGGGGTATTTTTGCTTCCTGTCTTGAGGAGGCGGGGGCGGGGCCGAGGGGGGAATCAGCAATTAAGGTCAGAAAAGTTCCAAATTGGCAGGTCTGGGAGAAGACATGCAAGGTTAGTCTAAATTCTGTATTTTTAGGAAGAGTTGAAGAAAAGCAGAGGAAGAAGAGGTTTTCCTACATCCCTGAAATAATCAAGAGGATTTATTTCCTGGTCAATAGTTACAAAGAGCTTACTTTTGGTGTAGTGGGAATTGGGTTCTGAAAGGGTAATCTCTCCTGCCCCCCTTCCTTCTTTAGTTCTTGATTCTGCAAGAAGTGCACAGCCATTCCGTCAGCGTAAAGACCCAGGCAAAGCGTGCAAGCAGAGTACCTGAAGTCTCCGTGCTCCTGTAAATTAGAAGCTTGACTTCTGCTCTGAATATTCAGAGATGCTAACCACAACAAAATCGAAAGTTCCGAAGGGCAGACAGATCCCTAACATGTAATCCTCATTATGTACTGAGGATGCTTAGTTAAATTTAAATTTAATTTTAGTTCGCACGCCGCCAGAAAAACCAAAGCCCCTTTCAAGGTTGCCATTCCACATGAAATCTAGAGGAAATCTTGGATATAAACCTAAAGGTCTTTTTTCCTCCTACTTTGTCAAAGGAACTAGTGCTTCAGATGCTAAAAATTGCCTTGGGAAAGAGTGTATTTCTCAAAAAAAAAAAAAAAAGGCTATGTTTAACTCACCCGAAATTTCTTTTTCATAGAGTTTTATAGTAATACTCGCAGATTCGCAAACTGCAAACAGAAGGTCACTGCATTTCCAGAGGGAAGAGGTAGATGTCTTACAACCCAGTTTATTTTTCTGTCTACACAATATAGAACAATTTAATTTGTCCTCCCCCACCCCACCTCCCCAACTGCTTCATTTATTGATTTTTTTCCCCCTTCTCACTTACTTCTTTTCATTTTTGACAAACTGCTCTTCAGTTTCCAACCAGAGGTGGGTTTGAGAGAAAGGCAGCCCATCTGCCACCGGTGCTAGGAACAGAAGGGACCTGATTCAATTCTCTTCCTAGTTGCCTCGCCCTCTCTTAGCAAGGAAGGAAGGACCAGGGTGTCTTCCAGGTCCGACTTAAAGTGAAAAGGCAAGGAATAGTTATGGCACTTGCCTGAGTTCTTCGTACATAATATATGCATTTCCCCCTGGGTGCGCATTAAAGGATCTGATCGCCTGCCCTCTCCCAGCTAATTCTGGGCAACACTTGGAGCTCTCCAGCCCTCGTCTCAAGAGGCTCTTTTGAAATAACATGGCCCTGTGCTTCTCTATTTGTTGAGTAATTGAGAAGGTAATAGCAATTATTACATATTAAGAAGAAGCCAAACTCCCTTAACGCCAATCAGCCCCCGTCAGTGGTGTGCTGTGCAGGGTAGCAGATAGAGGATGTTGAGGTTGAATCTGGGAACTACACCTTGGTTAGAAAACTTTAGACAGAGCCAGATGATTTATTGTGCTAAACGCAACAGAATCACAGAGTGAAGACGCTTGATTTTGAATGATTCCCGGCCCCTCATCTCCAGCGTCCTAAAACACAGGGCTGCTTGTGGTTAATTTAGGCCGTGTCAGTGACCTGAATCTCCTTCTGACTCATTCTCATTGACCATCTTTGGCCCTGGTCTGATAGGGTCTGATGAATCCGATACAACTGGAGCTCAGCTGAGCAGCATCATGTAGACAAGCAATGATGCTAGAACTGTCCATAAGGCAGGGCCAGCTGGGATACGCCAGCAGTGGGGTGAGAATCAGCACGCGGTAGGGCCACTGAGCCTTCAGGGAACCACTCGGCTGCTCTCGCTTCAATATCTTCTTCTGCAAGACAGGAAGATTGATAGCACCGACCCCAGAAGAGAGTTGAGACGATTCGAAACCACTATATCATGAGTGTGATACCCAATACCCAGTAGTAAGCCTAAAACGATGATTGGCTAATTAAAATAAACATCATCGACCTGAAACAGTGGGCTTCTAGCCCCCGGGGGCAAATCCACTCATGAGGACATTCCTGATGTGGCTACTGCTTCTCTCCGTGGAACAGGGTTTGGATTCCATCCACAGAGAAACATCAGGTTTTAGGAACAGCTCCCAAACATCTCTTTCAGCAGCGCCCAGGTAAGAGGTCCTTATCATTGCCTCCTCTGAGTGACTGAGTTGCAAGCAGAGATGGGCCTACACAGATAAGTCAGGGCTGTAAGTGAAGCCATGGGGCATCACCTTCAAGCCAGTAGTGAGGTGGGCTCCGGCTATTGTAGCGGCGATCCTTTGTTTATTAAAGATTGGATCCAAAAAGTGTCGTCATGCATGCCCCAAACCCAAACAAGAATGTAACGTCATCAGCAAAACTGGTGCCCTCCGGGGTGAGACAGGGGCCCTGGGGTGCCCACCCCACGTCTGAATGCCCCCCACGAGCTCGGAATTGACACACCACTTCACTTGTCTGGTCCTCAGTGTCCTCACCTGTAAAATGGCAGTTTTAGCCCCCACGTCAAAGGAGTGAATAACAATGCAGAGGAAACGCTTTGTCATGTGTCAAATAGCATCAGAAAGAGAGGGGCTCGTAGTGTTCAGTACACCCCCTCATCCTGGTGTCCAGCACGGAGTCGAAACACTGTGTGCCCACATCACACCACTATTCTTAACTGTGAGGGTTTGTTAATTTAACCTATCATGGGCTTGAACGGGTATTTAAAAACACAAACCAACGACTAGTTTTAGGAGGGGACCAAGGAATAAATGCAAGCATAATGTATCTCTTTTCCTGGCTCAACAAACATCGTTTTGATGTGCTAATGACTCCCAGCGAAGGCAGTAATTTTCAGTTAAATAAAGCAAGCCACCAGTCCAACTGCAAACTCTCCACCAAGATGCTGCTCTTCCCATGAGTCAGCCAGAAATAAATACGAATCCAATATCATTTGTAAATGAAGAACATAAAATAAAGTAATATGTGTAATATAAAATCTACTGTCAAAAATGGGTGTAATGGAAAATGGAAAAAGTTCAAAAACCAAACAAAAAACACACCGGTTCCGGAGCCAGAAGACAAGGATTTGATTCCAGCCTCCAACAGCCATTAGCTCTGTGAAATCAGGAAAAAATGTCATTGCTGGAAAACAGCCAATGTGGCAACCACAGCCGATGCTGCCTTCACTGATCCTCAAGTTTCGCAGCTGTAAAATGGGGCAATGTTCCTTACTGACACCTCGCAGTGCAGTGAGACATGAGGTTTCATGTGAGTAAATCATAAAGTGCTATTTAAAATGCGAAGCCCTTTGATTTTGACCACTTGATCTTTAGGGTGGCGGCAGAGATCGATCCGGCCTCTATGGCTGTCCAGGTACGTATGTGACCTCAAAAGAGAAGAGCCAATTGGGTGAAGGTAAGTGTAAAGTGAGTCTGCTTCACACTGGTTTTTTTTTTTTTTAATTGCGGCAAAATACACATAACAACAAATTTACCATTTTAACCATTTTAAACTATACAGGTGAGTTGCATTTAGTACACACACGATGTTGTGCAACCAGCATCACTATCTAGTTCCGGAATGTTCTCATCTCCCCAGAAGGAAAGTTTTCATCACTCCTCAAGCCGTTGCCCCCCACTCGCCTCTCTCCAGGCCCTTGGAAGACTTTAACCTACTTTCTGCCTCTGTGGAATCGCCTATTCTGAACATTTCATCCTGATGGAATCATATAATATGTGGCCTTTTGGGTCTGGCTTCTTTAACTCAGCATAATGTTTTCAAGGCTCACCCACGTTGTAGCGTGTATCAGTTCTCTTCACACAATTTAATATTCTTTAAGCTGCATATGCAAAATACACAGCTAATCAAAATGTTTTTGAGCACTCACAATTTGCCAAGCATTGGCATGCATGATCTCATGCAATCCTTATCAGATAAGCAATACTAGTATCTTCATTTTATAGATGAGGAAGCTAAGATTCAGAAAGGTTAAATGCCTTGTCCACAGTCACACAGCAATTAAATGGCTATGACTCAAAACCTGGTTCATCAGATTCCAGAGCTCTTGCTTCTCATCGTCATATTTGGTACTTAGTTGCACAAGAGGACCAGGCCACAAAGAGCTGGAGTATGGCCAGACGGCCAATTATGGGGACTCCAGCGAGCTCTGAGAAGGCCCACATACGGAGACATCAAATAAAAAATATGAATCACCTCACAGCCTTGGAGCTCCATCCTGGCTGGCACCAACAACACTCTGGGAGCCCACCTGTTTGGCACAAATGCCCCCAGGCACAGTCCTGGGATTGCCAGGCCCTCACCCCATATTCCTGTATTTGAATGTCCTCTCTCTTTGAGTTAGGCATGGCAGAGAGCAGACACCAGACCATTTCAATGCTGTGGTACAGTTTCCAGTGGTGCACCTCTGAGGTCCAGGCTCGCCTGAACTAATAACACCTTGGTCCTGGAAAAGTGTTCTGTCCTTGGCTAATTATCCTGTTAGCTTGTCTTTTGTGTTCTCCAGACACAAACACCAAAAACCGCAAGACTATAGAATTAGGCTAATTATGTGACTTGAAGGAGTACATCGAACCTTAACAGTTGTGGGGATCTTAAACGCTGTAAGTGGGGACTCGGTCAATGTTCACCAGGACTCGTGGGGTACGAAGAAAGAACTGATGCTTCACTCCAAAAGAAATTAACACTAAGTATTCAGCATTAGAAAGAATATCTGTGAACACCTTCCTTTTCATGTGTCAGTACTGGATTCAGAGGAAAGAGCCCTCATCTTCAGCCTTCATCTTGTTATTCTTCAACTGGCCCAACTTCGATTACTTTAAATGATATTGATGGAAACATAGGATTAAGTATAAAGAGCATGGAATTAAGAATAAAAAGATCCTGATTTAAATCCAGGTTCCACCATTAAGTAAGTAAATGTCGCAAGACCATGGATAATTCCTTCACCTTCTTGCAGATGTCTGACCTTCCAAACTGGCTTGGGAAAGGGGTTCATGACTGTGCCCAGTGCCTGTCTTCCAAGACCGTCACCGCCAAGCTTTCAGTGAGGGTGTTCTGCTCCAATGCCTCGCCCTGTGAGTGTCATGATCTGCTGTCAGGGAGGACAGTAGGATGCCTGGGAAGGCACAGTGGTCTTCTACACACTTCTACACAACTTCACGTTAGCTTCTCAGCTTCCTGGAGACCCAATTTGTGCATCCAGGAAACGGAAACTGTGATTCCTGTGCCCCACCCCTGCCCCGCCCCGCCCTGCCCGAGCCTTTGGGAAGACAGTGCCGTAACTTAGCAGTGGGCACCAGTTTCTGCTGGCAGAAGAAGGAGGAGGCACTGGTGAACGTGTAGTTGGAAGATTGGGAGAAAGATGCTCCAGTTTCCGGGACATTTCAATAAACGAGTCCACTTCAAGTGGGGGGGAGGGGAAGAATACTTGAGCGGATGGCATGTTTAGCCTGTCTGATTCTGGCTCACCTCTAGGGCTTATTTGTCTCTAAGAGCATAATTGATTGAAGGGTACTGATTTAGGAGAAACTGATGTCTGAATTCTGTGGGCATGAAACACAAACTAAGTGTTCAACGTTAAATCATGACGTCAAGGTAATTATCTTCCATTTTGTATATCTCTCTTTGAGTTGCAAGAGAGACACAGACTTCACTGGGGTTACAAATCAGCTTGAAGTTCGGTCACATGTCTAACTTTCATCCTCATTTCCAGGAAATCTGCAGGAAGTCAGGAGAACCTGGAGGAAAGAGGTGGGGATTTGCAGTGAAACCATCCGGGTGTGAATCCCGGCTCCAATACTCACTTTCCGTGTGACCTGAGTAAATCACTTAACTGCTCTCAGACTTCGTTTCTTTATCTGTAAAATGAGGCAATAATAATGCCTTCCAGGTTTATTTTAGGGCTGAAATGAGGAAAGAAATGTCCCATGTTCTGAGTTTAAAGCAGTGTCCACCTCAAGGAGTGTCTGAGCCCACGCCCCCATTTGGAGTCCAAGACACTCTGCCAGGTGCTACCGGGGGCAGGGAGACTAGCAGGGAAGGGGAGCAAAAAGCAGAACTTGGCACAGGAGTTTTTCCATTGTCCAAAGATATGGTCTCTTCAGAATTGTTCTCCAGATATGGTATGTCCTGTGTGTGTGTATGTGTGTGTGTGTTCTGAAGTGGATGAAATTTGTCAAAAAGTCTTAACTAAAAATGGAACTTTTGCACATCTAATTGCAGAATTTTGCAAAACAAAACAAAAGATATCTTGCCTGCCTGCAGGCAATCCGAGGGGATTAATTTGTCACTCTTCACAAACAGCTCTGTGGAGGGATACCCTCTTTGATTCTCTGTTCTCACATTAATTAGTAGTAAAAGAATGCAGCACACACTTGGTATAGGAGAAATAAATCCGCTGCCCCTCTCAAGAGGGAGAAATGGGGGAGCGGGAGAGGAGGGCACACAGCACAGCTGACCCCTGGGGAGCTCAGGGCAAGCCTCTAGCGACCGGCCTCCCTTCCAACCTCTGCCAGGCCGATCAGCCATCAGCATCTGATAGAGAAGCTCTGTACAGCGTTTAATACACGCATTGCTTTTAGATCTAAACCCCAGTGACAAATGCTTTTGAAGTAAAAGGACACTCAGTGACTTGTTTTTTTTTTGTTGTTGTGTTTTGTTTTGTTTTGTTTTTTAGTGATTATATAGGAAGTTGACTATCTTGGAACCACACCCCAAATCAGGTACCAGAGTTGGAGATTATTGTGGAGGTCAAGCGTGGAACAGTATCTGTACGTTGATAATGGCTGCATCAATTGGTCCGCATCGAAGTGAAGTCTTCATCTGAAAGCATCTTTGTTTCAGATTCATTGTTGATTGCGTGATGACGTTCTTATGGTTTTTTTTTTTCTTTTTGGAATAACGTTTGGATTTGCTCCTATCATTTTATGGTGTTCAATACAATGTTTCTCCTTGAAAACATTTAACTACGTTCATCAATTTTCATCTTTTGAAAAAACCGAAGTAATAGTTAGTAGTTTCACTGACGGTAGAGAGCATTTCTGCCACTAAGTGGGCACAGGCCACCTCGGCAAGGTGGGCGGGTCCCTCCATCAGTCCCAAGTGAGCAGATCTGCGAAGGCTGGGTGCAGACGCCACATCCTGGTGTCACCCGCTTCTCTGGGGACCAGAGGCTCCAGAAGCCGTCAGCCTCCCCTTGTCCACTTATGTAAGTTAATTACAACATGTGTTTCTTCCCCGCTGGCTCTGCTGAGGCAGAAAATACTTCATCCTTTACTTCAGTCATGAGAATAAAGCAAAAAATCTGGAACATAAACACCACTTTTTCTCTGCATTCAAGGCCGGGCTCAGGGCGAGTTTGTGAAGAATAAACCGAAGTTGGCAATCACGCTAATAACTATGAAGTTGCTGGGAAGAGGACTCCCACCGGGGCCTGGAGCGGGAGTGGGGACCGGGGGTTTTTGTCCCCTTGTTGGTAAATAACAGCCCTTTATTGACATAGAGTTGTTTGAGTTTCAAAAGATATGAAAGCCCGGCTAGTTTCTGCGGCCACTTTACAGGAAAGGGATATATCTGTGAATTTTTAAAGAGGTTTCACCCTAATTAAGTCGATGCTGCTGGGAGAGAGTCGGTAGGTTGCAGGGGAGAAGGGAGGCCCACGTGAGCAGCAGGCAGGCCAGGGCCGTCTCATCGGAGATCAGAGTCCCCCCAGTGAGTCTGCACCCGCAGCCTGGGCTCAGAGAAATCCCAGGCCGGATGCCTTTGGGGTTAAGAAGAGAACTTTGAACTCTCCGTTTCAAAAACCGAATTTCTCCTCCTCATGGCTGGGAAACGCATCTGACGTGCGGCATCTCCATTCAAACCCCGCAGACTTTAAACACTTCCCGTTTTGAGCTCGTAGCACGGGAAACCTCTGGTAATGAGTTCCCTACCCCCCTCTCCCCGCCCCAGAAATCCTGCATCCAATTTGTCCGCTGTCCTGGTGAAATGGTTTACAAGTCTGAGAGGGGAAAAATCTAAAGGAATGCTCTGGAGAAGGAATGAAGCGCTATCATTGAAATCTTTATTTATGGGAAGAGAAAGGGCTAAAACATTACCTCAGAATGCTAGATTACAACATCAGTCGGATATAAAGTAAATGTATTCTAGTGGTGAAACATCAGAAACCCATAATCCTTTCTCAAAGCCCTTTTGTTATTTTAATGTCCAACAAATTATGCTTTAAAAAAAAAAAGGAGGAGGAAAACACTTAGATTTGAGAGGATTCTTTTGCTCCAGTAAAAGTAATTTCACTGGTTAAAAAGTTTTAATTTTCTGTAACCCAGTCTTTACTGTGCTGCCCACAAGGCTAAGGTAATTTTTAGCTTCAATAGAATTGGACACAGTGACCACCAAGATCTGCTTCCAGTTGCTATAGCAACAATGGTCCTAAAAAGTACTTGAGTTAAGCAGGGCATGTTTGGTTGCTAATTTGAAACTTTAGCCTTTATAGTTTTGGTTTTTTTAAGTGAATGAGCATGGATGAGTAAATTGCTAGACTTAACTGTATTTTCTCTCTCTTTATGTCAGACTTCTAAATAACTTTTAAAAGAATAGTAAGAAAAACAGAAATAGTGCAGAAAAGTGGGCACATGGTAAAAAACCAAAAACCAAAAACACAACAACAAAAAACCCCAGAAACTTTTCTCTGTAGAAGCTCTTTCATGGGACGTCCTCAAGGAAGTTCACGCGAGGAGGCCGGGCAGGAGAAGGGCTGTGGTGTTTACCTGCCGACCCTGGCTTGGTGCTGGAGGTGAAGGTGAACGAGACTGGGTCCACTCTCCAAGAATGGAAGTGACATGCAGACTGACACGCTATCGCATGACAAATGATGAGGGTGAAAACGCCTATCGAACGCTCTATTTAAAAAAATGTATTAACTACAATTTGAACTTTCCTTAATGACTCAGAGTTGGAGGTCAACCAACATATTTATTGAGTGTCCACTACATGCTCGGGGCCACTGGCTCTATCTGGGGTGGCGGGGGTGGGGAGAGAACACCCTTGCACTCAGGGAACTTATATTCCAGAGGCAGAAGTCAAACGAAAGCCCTAAAAATGATAGATAGATAGATAATAGAGAGATAGATAGCTGACAGGTGATATAGAGAGATGGATAGACAGATGACAAATAGTAAGTCCGAAAGTGATAAGCACTATGGAAAAAAAAAAATAGAGGAAGCGTTGCAAGAGCTGGGACGGGGTATAACTGAGAACAGGGTGGCAGAGTGAGCCTCACTGAGGTTGGGGACATTTGAGAAACCTGAAGCGGCAGAGATCTGGGCAAGAGTGTTCCAGGCAGAAGGAACAGCAAATATAAGGCCCTTGAAGCAGGAGGCCACTATGAATATCGGTTATTCGTCGCTCTATTCTACAGCACCGCAAGCGTCGGGGGTCTATGAAGTTCATGAGGTTACGTGCTCCTCCAGCATGAGGCGCAGGCGAACGCAGGCGAGAGGACTAGAGCGTGAAGTCAAGCTCCGTTCAGAGACTGCAGTACACTGACCAGCTCCGCAGCCGGCTACAGACACCTGCAGAACAAGGGAAGATTTCTGCTGGGATTGCGAACCACCCATTTCCCCACACCGTGAAGGGGAAGCAGGGAAGACAGGGCCTTTAAGTGGCTGCCCTGCACAAAGAGAACCCTTTGTTCCCTATGGCTAAAACCGTAGGGAACCTGTGGATTAAAGGCTGGGAACTGCCAGCGGGCCTTTCATGCTGCGTGTTCTTACCTGGTCATGCTACTTACTCTTCTCCTTCCTCACTGTATGTCCGTATCAAAGAAAAAAGGCAACCGACGTCTGCAAACTGTAACTCACAGGAACTAAAGAACGCTACGTCAACTGAACCCCCTGAACACTGGAGATCCCTCTCCCTGCATTTACTCTCCGTGCCTTGACTCTGTCTCTTCCCTGTCCTCGTCTCTACTGTCCCTGTCCCTCTGAGTCTCCCTTAGGCTCTCTCGCTCTGCCTCTGAGAGGAGACCACGCTCTGTCCAGGGAGTGTTACCCCTTCTCATAGAAACGTTCCTTTTGACTCTAACTTTGGCGTGAGTGTCGGATTCTTTCTACACTCCCCACCCAAGAATGCTCCTCTTCTCTCAGTGCAGGGCTTGGCCTCTGCACCCCACCCCACCCCACCCTGTCGGGGGAATCTGCCCTGTCCTGCATCAAGACTTCAGTGCACAAATTCCCGACTCTTCATTTTCTTATCTCTTTCCTTCAAGTCAGCCCCTCTTCTTAATCAAGTCAACTCTCCCTGGCCCCAGAAAGAGCCTCTGCCTCCTCCTCCTCCTCATCTATTAGTTCTGAAGTCAGGCGATTTTGGAGAACAGACGACCTGTTAGACTTGAGTCTAAAAGGAGACGGCCGATGCCCGGGGCGAACGTCTGTACCATGAAAAATCCCATGACTGTGCATTTATTTGTCTTTTATACTGCGGATCTCTTTAAGCCGGGGGCCACATGGTCTCACATCTGTATCCTTCAGTCTCCGGCTTGCACCTGGCACACTGTGCCGTAAGATTAGTAGATGTCCCACACGTGCATGAGTCAACTTTGAAATATCTGTTGCCTATTCACATGCCTTTTCCCTTCCTTCATGGTTCTCATCGCTCGTGGATGCCAGATAAGGAATGAACGTGAGCACGTATGTTTGGAGCAGCGTTTTCCAGCAGAGCATGTTCAGACCCATTACCTCACTCGATGCTAACAACCCTCCGAAGTACACAGGGAGAGTGCGATCGGCCTCCACTCAGAGATGGCCCGGCAGATGGAAAGCAGCTCAGTGACTCACTCCACAGGGACAGGCAGACCCCATTAGGTCTAGGGGTTTGTCTTCAAGTTCACATGTGTCCAGAATGAACAGTGACAGCTGGGACGGCAGAGCTTTGGAATTACTCCGGACACATGGGAACTGGAGGGCGACCTGAGGAGGCAAAGCCACCATCGAAATGCAAATCACAAGCATTCACCTAGAAGTTAACGTGATAGGTGTGGAATGTGTGAAAATATGCCCAGAAATGGGTGTGGAGGGCCTTGGGGGTCTGGGGGTCTTGGCTCAGCTATCAGGCACAGCGGGTCCCTCTCTGAGCCCGTTTCTTCGGTGCTTAGAGGGAAGGCCTGTCCTAACCCACCTTTCCCAGAGTGTGGGGAGCGGGCAGGCAAGGTGATTTCAGAGCCCCTGAGAGACCACAGCACATTAGAGGCAAGTCCTGTGAGTGTGACTCTCTTTTCTGTTTTCACCCCTCTGCTCCAGGACTTGGATGGGCAGCAGTACCTCGCGAAAATCCAGTGACACCATTTTCACTGAATTTACTTTATATTTTCCTTCTATTTATGGCAAATGACGCTGAGCTTTCATCTGTAGTAGGAATATCAAGATTCATCTTTGAATTAATGTTTAATCAAATCTAGGAAATTACTGAGAAAAATGTTAAGTAAATAACATTAGGGCTGGGACACAGATGTTGCAAAGATTATGAAGGTGGTTTAGCAGTGAGTGACATTTCAGAAGTGCTAGGTCAGATGGCCTCAAGAATCCTCCTGCTCCGAAAAGCAAGAGAGAACGATGGTAATGAACATGGGCTCTGGGGCCAGAGCACCTGGTTCTGCCAGTTACACCTGGATAAACCTGGGCCAGTGAATCTCTGTGTCTCATTTTCCTCGTCTGTATAATGGGAATAAGAGTAAACCTGCCTCAGAAGATTGCTCCACTTAGAACGTCTGGCTCTGTGTAAGTGCTCTAGGAGTATTTCTTGTGACTCTGACCTTCAAGGAGTCCTTGACCGGACCACAAGCCAAGGGCTTTTGGAAGAGGGAGGCGTGCCCAGACGCCATGCTCTCCCTCAGTGGCTAACCAGGGCCTACTGACTCATCCATACTGTGTCCTGTCCCTGAACACATAATCCCAGTGCCCCTTCCTCCCTCCCTCTTCCTATTAGAAAGCGAGTGACGCCCTGAATAAGTAAAGGGGAGGGAGGAGCGAATCCGTCTGCCTCCATCCTCTCTACACAGAGTGGTATAAAGGTGCCCGGGTGTTTTGTCTTCCTATCGTTTTCTGGAATCACTGCAAGAGTCAGCTGTGAGCCACATGTTAATTCCACTCCTGGGCCAAAAATTAAAAAAAGAAAAGGATTATGAGGTTATAGCAGCAAAAAGGGCAGTGTGTCCATTCACTGTCCTCTCCATACCTGCCATCCTGCTCCAAGTCATACTTTATGCTCCTTTGTGACAAACCCTGTTGTTTTCCCCCCTCAAAGGTTGGCGATGCAGCATCTTCTGAGACACGAAAACCTGACTGAGGCCCCAGAAGGAGACGGCCTGACCTCACAAGTGGCCTCCTGCAGAACCTCAACTGCGTCTCAACCTACAACGGGTCAGCCCCGGCCACCTCCATTTTGGGGGCCACAGGGGCAGTCACAAGTTGTTTCTGGGAAATCCAGTTGCTTTCTCCTGGGGTCAAACATACAGGGAAGGATATCCTGAGCAGGTTAGACGTTCATTTATAATTTAATGCCTGACGCTCTTCAAACAGAGGCAAGTGAGATGCTCCCCACTTGCCTGCACTCCTTGGCAGCAGAGAGCAGATAACTCTTAATACGCTGGCTTGGAAAGTTTATTTAAAGGGCAAAGGTAATTATTTGTATTCTTTTCCAGGGAGGTATGGCGATGCTTAGGTAGCTTTGTTGTGGCATCTACACACCATTGGACGGCACCCTGAGAATGTTCCGTGCCGTGACGGGAACAGGGAGCCTGCTGTCATGGCACGATGCGCAGAGAGGCCATCGTGTAGATTGTGATCTTCGCACGATGCGCAGAGAGGGCCATCGTGTAGATTGTGATCTTTCGCACGATGCGCAGAGAGGGCCATCGTGTAGATTGTGATCTTTCCAGCAGAGCAGGAGCTTCTTGGCGCAGTAGCAAACAAGCCCACGCCGCCTTCCTGGCCCCTTCTTATTCTTGATATTTTTTTATCCCACTCCCACAAAACAATTGCAAACCAAGTCGTGGTGGCAGAATGTAGTAAGGGGCCGGATAGTACAGTGCTTACCAGTGTGGCTTCTGAAGTCAGACCGCCTGAGTTGCAATCCTGGGTCTACATACTAAGTGAATGACGTTGGACAGGTTACTTAAACTCTTAGTACCTCAGTTTCCTCCTATGAAATAAGGATAATAGTACTTAAGATCATCGGGTTGTTGGAAAGATTAAATGGGTTAATACATGTACAGCACTTTCAACATGTCTGTAACATAGCAAGGACAGGATAAATGTTGGCAACTATTGCTCACTGGAAAAATTCTTCCGCGAAGCAAGTATCTCATACTCTGACAGCAGTGGCCAGCCTCCGAGATGGACGCCAATGGTTCTCGTCTCCTGGCTTTGGTATTCTTTATAGCTTCTTATACATTGAATAGGGTTGACTGTGCAACCAACAGGACACCGGGGAAATGATGAAGTACGACCTCTGCGGGTAGGTCATAAAAGGCATCGCACCTTCTACCTCAAACTCTCTTCAGAGACTGGAGGGTCCGCCTGCAAGGAGGCTCACTAACACAGCTGGCAAACCAATGCCGGCTCTTTCCAGGAGGTCTCGGTGCCTCCCCACGCGGGTCTCTCCATAGGAATGTTTGAGTCCTCACCAGATGGCAGCTGGCGAGTGACCCAAAGTAAATGATCCAAGAGAGTACTTATTGTTAATACTGCGTCTTGTCTTACACTTGGTTTCTTATTCTTGAAAGTTCATATTTTCTTGATATACTATATATATATATATATATTTTACAGATATTAAGCAGAGACTATCAAAAAGCTTTTTTGTTTCTTTGGGTAAAAGTTTTCCAAAACGATGATCTATTCTGCACCTTAGGCTATGTTCTTCCTGTTTTTAAAGCTATAGACCCATCTTTCTTTCCTTCAGTCACATTCTCTCTCCTTTCCTTCCATCCTTTCTTCCTTTCTTCCCCTTTCCCTCTTTTTTTCCTCCTTCTCTGCCTCTTTTCTAAACCAGGGATAAAGAAGGGTTATATCCACGTTTGCTGTTCGCTTCCAAACACAGCAAGTAGATTTTCCCCGGCTCCTTCATTTAACTATTCTTGCTTTCTGAGAGACATTTTCTTCCAGAGCTTATGGGAGGTTGGTATCAGTTAGCTCTGCTGTGTAACAAACCACCCAAATCTCAGTGGCTTAAAGTCTCAATGATTGATGAATGCTCATGTCTGTGATTCTGCTGAGATTTAGCAGATCTAGGCTGCCCTCCACTGAGGGCCCTGCTGAAGGCATCCCGGCAGCTCTCACTGCAGGTCTGTTGGTTGGGGCAGCTCTACTCCATATGTCTCTCATCCTTCTTTGACTACCATCTTTGATCTCTCATACCTAACATGGGCACGTTTTTCTTTCAGTGATGGTGAATGTACCAAACGACAAGTGGAAACACGTACTTAGGATCACGGCTGGCATACTATCATTTCACCTGCATATCATCAACCAAAACAAGTCACATGGCCAAGCCCACCTTCAAGTAGCTTTCTGCTCATGGAGAAATGGAATAGCTACAAAGCCACTGGGAAAAGATGACCATGAGGAATGGCAAAGAACTGGGGTCAATAACGCAGTCACCCTTTGTGGTTCAAAGATAAACAAGGGATCTCTTGACCTGGAGTCTGCATTTAAGAATTCAAGAGCAAAAAAAAAAGGAAAAAGGAGAAAGGTTGTCAAGGAGAAAAGTTCAAGACCTGAGTGGAAAGCAGCCCGACCTAGCCCCTCCAATCTCTCTACTTGCTCAAGGCTTCACCCAGTTCTCTCGGAAACCGCTCAAGGCCGCTATCATCAGAGCGTTTGTGGAGCCAGCCCGGTTCCAAGGCACCAATTCTCACTTTCTCCTAGTCTTGCAAGGAAAAGCATGCAAGGGTGATGATGTCCAACCACGCCGGACAGACCCCCACCCCCAGTCCGGATATGGATCAGCCCTTACACGACTGTGCACGTGTCAACTGTGACTTCCTGGAAACGTCATCGTTTCGAATTGCAAGCACAAGTACCAACTGATACACATGAGCAGCTCCCCAATGGGCTTCCTCGTGGTAACGAGCAGAACTTATTGTACAGACTAAAAATAGTTTCCTCAAAGGACAGTCTGCATTCTGAACACATTCTGGATCCCAAGTACCTGGTCGGTCTCCATTCCTCACTGCCCCTGAGAATGGCACTCTCTGTCTGGTTGGGACACACAGATTTTTTTTTTTTTTTTTGCTGAGTTCTTCAAAGAAAACCACATTTTGTGAATTGTGTGTTCCACCTGATCAGGAAGTCATGGAGGTTTCATGATAGAAAGAAAATTAGAGGTCATCTACTCAACTTCTGTAAAGGACCAGAAGGTACATGTTTTAGGTTTCATGGGTCATAGAGTCCTGGTTACAACTGCCCCGCTCTGCCATTGTAGCACGAAAGCAGAGACAATGTGACAAGAGTGTGGCTGTGCTTCAATAAAACTTCGTTGACAAAACAGCTGGCAGGCTGTGATTGGCTGAACTGTGCGCAAATCTGATCTCTCGTTTTACCTGTGTGGACGCTGCGCGCGTGGCCCCTTTTCTTGTCACCACCGAGTCCTGCGTCCATCTACGGGTGGCGATGGTCTTTGGTGTTGCACTTCTCTGAAGGGCTGTACTCAGCTGGGATGCCCCAGTGTGAGTATGTTGAGTGGATGGTGCCTCTCTGGCTGTTAAACAATTTGAATGTCACCCTTGCTCATTTTGTTTGTTTGTTTTTTTAAATATTCAAGACTTCCTGTAAGACTAAGAGCACACGAGATTGGAGAGCTTGAGTCATTCGTCTTGTAACACTGGTGACTTCCTAGCTCAGCCCCTGGTGCATCGGAGGGCACAGTTGAAATAAATAAACGAGGCCCAGAGAAGAGATGTGATTTGACCAACATAATGTGTTGTCATTAGCAGCAGTGGGACCAGAATCCAGGTCGTGACGTCACAACCTCTCTGTTAATACTGTGTGATCTGCCACTGGTTAAACAGAAGGCTGGCGAAAGGGTTGGGGAACCACAGGCAGGCTGGTTAACCCATCAACCAGGACCTCCCAAAGCCCCTGCAAGTTGGGAGGCCCTGAGCAAAATGCCGCAGGAGGGCTTACCTTCAAGGAGGCTGTAGTCCACAGGGAGATGGACGTGCAAAGAGCTCTAAGCCTTGAGGCCATCTCTATACCAGATAGATTCAGGAAGAATATGGTTAACTTCTCATTTTTACTTCTCTCTGGCTTGGCTCTCCACTGCATGTATAATTACACACACACACACACACACACACACACACACACACACACACACACACAAACTAGATTGTCATTAGAATCTAGTATCTATTCCAGGGTTCTTGACCTGAATTCCTTAGAACAATTCCTCCCCAAACTCCGAGACTTTCTGGATTGCCCTTAAATTAGATAAACATTTATGTGCCTCTTTCTAAAATGGGGTCCATAACTTTTTTTTTCAGATTATTAAAGGAATCCATGATTCCCGAAAGCTTAACCCTAAGGTGACTTATGGTACAGTCCTTGATTAAGGGTGCTGGTGTGGCTGGGATGTTTTAACCTCACTGTTATAGGCAACAAAATAGTGTATAAATCCCACAAGGGGATCAGGGGAAGCCCTTTCTCTTACGGTGTTTTCTGATCACTGCCAATCGAGCGTGCCTGTTTTACATCAACTCTTGGGTGTTCGGACTCTGACTTGGAGACCTCTCGCCCGCTTCGGTCACACGGATTGAACACATCTGCAATGTGGTGGAGAAAGCATGAACTTGGACTCCAAACAGGCTGAGGGCTGATCCCAGCTCCCCATTCCCAGTGGTTCTGTAACTTACCGAACCTCTCTTGGTCCCTTTCTCCTTAACATCTCAGTTCACCTACTGTAAAAATGGGGGTAAAAATACCTACCCCACAGACTTATTGTGAACATCAAATAAACGATATATTTTTAAGTGTCTAAAGCAGCACATGATAGGTGCTTAGCCAGCTTGGCACATAGTAGGCATCTAGCAAATATGTCTTCTCTTTTCCCCGTCTCTCCCTCCTAGATTTCTCTTATCAACCCCCAATCCCTTCTCCAGCCTCCAAGGGTGCAAAGCAGAGGCTGTTCCCTCTCTTGTTCTGGTTCCCTCCGCCTTGTCAGAGCTGAGCTCCATTCTCATGTCCTCAGGGAAGTCTCTGGTCACCTTATTACAGCCCCTGCTGGAACTAGTAACTCCCTTATACCATTTACCCCAGGTCTGCTTTTTTTCTACCTGGGTGACTCCTGGATAAAGGAAGTCTTTCTCCTGCACTAGCTGTAAGTTACAAGAGGGGAAGTGACTGCAAGAGGGAAAGCTGCATTCTTTTCTCATTTTTTTAAAATAAATATTTTATATTTTTAGAGCAGTTTTAGGTTTACAACAAAACCGAGAGGAAGGTACGGAGAGTCCCCATATACCTCCTACCCCCACGGGTACACAGCCTCCCCGCCAGTTGTAACATGTGTTACGATCAATGAACCTCCGCTGACACATAATCGGCCCGAGTCCGCAGTTTACGTAACGGTTCACTGTTGGAGTTGTACGTCCTATGGATTTGGACAGTATATAATGACATATATCCATCGTTATACTATCATACTATCAATTGTTCTTTCATGGATGATGCCTGGTGTTGTATCCGAAAAGGCTTCGCCATACCCAAGGTCGCCCAGGTTTTATGTCATCTTCCAAGAATTTGTAGTTTGGCATTTTACATTTAGGTCTACGATCCATTTTTAGTTAATTTTTGTGAAGGGTGTAAGGTCTATATCTAGATTTTTTCTTTTTTGCACATGATGTCGTTACTTCAGCACCATTTGTTGACGAGACTACTTCTGCCCCTTTGTCAAAGACCAGATGACTATGTTGATGTGGGTTTATTTCTGGGCTCTCTATTCTGTTCCATTGATCGATTTGTCTCTTTTTTCACCAATACCACACTATCTTGAATACTGTAGCTTTATAGGAAGTCTCAAAGTGGGGTAGCATCAGTCTTCCAACTCTGTTCTTCGACATTGTGTTGGCTGGGTTTCTGCCTCTCCATATAAACCAGTTTATCGATATCCATAAAATGACTTGTCTGGGATTGTACAGTCTCTGGCACATACTGAAACAGTACTAGTATTGGAGGTGGTGGTAATAGCAACAATAAAGTAATGGTAATAATGTTAACCACCATTTACCATCCATTATATTGTTCGATTCTCATAAGAGCCCTGACAAAGTATTCATTCTTACACTCACTTACGGATAATGAGCACAGCAAAGTTGCCCAAGGTTATACAATTAGTGAGCAGGAGAACCAGGCTTGGAACCCAGTTAGGTGCATATTTCATTCTCCCAGGTCATACACCCACTCCCATCCCTTTATCCTGGGGTGTGTGGAAGTGAGAGAGCTAACTTTATATGTGTGGTTTTAAGTGTTTGATTCCCCAGTCCATGGAATTGACCCATCCTTCTTTCCTGAATCTCTTCCTAAACAGGTCCTAAACAGGTCATGCAAAGCTGACCAGAGGCAGAACGCCATTTCCCCACGTCTGACAACCATTCCTTGCTGAGAGAGAAACTTGCTTTAGAACAAAATCTAGCTTGGGGTAGGTCACAGCAGGGCGCTGAGATTATTCGAGCTGGATTGATGTAGAAATCTTGGCCTCAAGTTTTATAATGTCCAGAGGTTATCGTTATGTCTTCAGCATTATTATTTTTGGCATGAGGAAACATGAGGTCAAGTGATGAAATATTTCAGAGACGAGGTTTCAGTCAACTGTCACTATCTTTAACATCCTGCCCAAGAATGATCTAACCTTTGCTAAAGCCTTCGCCCCAAATGCATTTTTATTGTTAGGTCGCAGGGATAATTCTTTGTTGCGTTACCTTTCCTGTTTAAAATATAAATTAAAACAATCTAAGAAGGCAGATAATGTTTAATGGAAAAGGGCAGCGATGGTCTAATGGTTGCCTAGCAACCACTAGACATTGTTTTGCTGCTTCACTCTAGCGAAGCCAAAATGGCGGCTATAATCCTTCTATAGCCCCCTGGACAGTGTATGTGTGAGTGACAGTTCCCTCTGGGTCCAAATCATTTTCTTCTTTGTCTTGGACAGCTGATCATTCTTTTTTTAGCTACCAAATGGGGAAAACCAGTGCCTAATTCTTGAATACTCTAATGCCTACCTACACTTTCATCGTCTCAGAAAACCTATCGCTGAACTTCTCAGGATCTTCCTCTGGGCAGTTCCACTCATGTGCTTCCATACGGTCCCCATTTCTTCCTTTGAGTTCCCCTGTCAATCGGTTACCAACCCTGGTTAAGTATTTTTTGAGGTCAAGCGAAGCACTTGACACAATTTAGTTTTAGGTCTTCTGTTGTCTTATCCTCCTTTCTGCTTCCAGAAAGGTCTTGTCTGCTCAGTTCCCTAGGGACCCAGGAAAGCTTGGTAATACTTTATCCACTGGATTTTCTCACAACTAGAGAACAGAGGGGGAGGAGAAATATGCTTATAGAAAGTGTGTTTTCAGGATCATAAACATGAGTGGTAAGACTGAATGAACCTATTTTTACAAATAACATTTCCACTAGCTTATCTCAAAAATCACAAGTCAAATGTAAGGAACCCAAAATACCTCAATAGTTTTATCTTTTGCTACCCCTAATCACAAGTAGATTGGAAGTAGGTCTTGTGTGGCCTTGGCTAGAGGGACAAATTGCCACTGTGTTGTAAACTGTCCACATAGCTTGCTGATTTGGAACAGATAGGTGTGACATGATTTCCTGGCCTTCATATCTTAGTGGGCTGTGTTCTCTAGAAAGGAAGCATTTAAGCAAGGTTCACTGGATGGGAAGGGTTTAGGGGGTGTGTGAATCGCTGGAATCATGTCAAAACGTGGTGTGTAGGCTCACATGTGTATCCTTTCAGACAGAGGATCTGTCTGTAGCCTTCAGAAGGTTAAAAGCCAGTGTCAGAGAGAGATAAGGAAACAAGGGACTTATCAAGAATCTTTTGGTTTCAGAAAAATATACTGAGGACACAGTAGAGCAGAAATGTCTCTAAAGAATCAATGAAGGAAATAAGAACTAGTTAGTTAGTAGGTACTTTTGTTCATGCAGTCAAAAATTTTTATTAAACACCTACTGTGTACCAGTCATTGTGAAAGGCCCCGGGAGAGTCATGAAAAAGGAATGGTCCATTAAGTCATGGTGTTGCAGCTTAGGGGACTGAATGACATTGGTTGAACTCATTATGCGCTAGAGATTTTATACACATTAATAAAATCTTCACAACCACATAAACTTCAAATTATTATATCATATTAAGCCTCAAGTTACATGTGAACGGAGACCTCTCACTGCCGGTATGAATTGTAGAACCTTGAGCAGATTCCTAAATTTCTCTGTATTTTAGTTCTTCTGAAAAAATAGATCTGATAATAGAGCTGTGAAGATTTTTGTTCAGTGCCGTATCCTCAGCACTTAAACAACAGTGCCTGTCACACAGCAAACCCTCAACACGTATTGAAACAGCGAGGAAGGAAAACGGGGGAAGTCCATTGCCTCCAGACTGTTACCTGCCCTTAACTTTGGAAAGGCTCTAGTGCCACCCTCGAGTGCTCCCTATGACCTCTAGGCTGGAGCTGTGCTACTACAAAGCTTTTGACCTCAAGAATTATTGGAGCTGGAGCCACTTCTGGTAATACATGAATTTCATAAAAATGCCTTCCAAGGTACAGAAAAACATCTGAGGACTTTAATTAAGCCCTCTGCCATGGGGAATGGAACTTTCATGCACATGGACTGGATTTTCTCTTTCTTTTTTCATTTTTGAGCACTGCTGGCAAGGAAGCAAATACTGAGCGAGGATTCCAATTGAGTTCTTTGACACGGAACCTTTCTTTTCTGTTTTTTTTTTTTTTTTTAAATGAAAGTGGTTGACTGAGTAGAGCCGGCCTGTTTGGGGACCTGAGCATTTATATTAATGGAATTAGACTCAGTATTTATTCTACATGGAACAGCTCCCTCCCTATGGCTTGTGATAAGGCGTGCGTGTTTTGTTGGCTTTTCTCCTTCCCATTCCCGTATCCCCAAGTAGAAAGGAGATGCTACTCCAAGACAATGATTCTTCAACATAGGTATGCATCAATCAGAGGACCTTATTAAATCAGAGTCCCAGGCCCCACCCCAGGGGGGAAAACTGAAGTTTACATTTTTAACAAGTGATTCTTCTGTTTGCAGGTAGTGCCTGGATCACACTTTGGGAACTCCAGGAAGAGGGAGAAAGAACAAAGGCCTGGCCTGGGTTCTAATCCTGACCTTTTATGCTAAATATATAGCTTCTGAGTTCTTTCTTTATTCTCCCAGCATCTCAGTTTCTTCATCTACAAAACACGTATTGGTTTAACGTGTATGCCGTGGATTGGTTTCCTGAGAGGATGCTTTCAAGAGCATTGTATGAGAGTGTGATGAAAACATTTAGCTTTTCAACCTGTAAACTCTTCTATGATGTACGTAGAATTAAGGTATCTCTTTAAGGCAAGAGCATATGCAATACTGAAATATCAAAGTGTAATTTTTCAGTAGAATAGTAACAGCTACAAGGTTTATGTTCTCACTCAGTCATGAATACTGAATGAGGACATGAAGACCAAATGGTTTAACTGGAAGGACCAGGTTTATCCACCCACTCATCCATCCCAACCACCCATCCACCCATCATCTATCATCCATCACCCATCATCCATGTAAAATGCTGGCCCGTGATCCTGAGAGGAGAATCACCTGAGAACCTTAGAACAAAAGCATCCCAGACCACGTGTTCTGATATTCAGATGGTCTGGGTTGGACTCAGAAATCACATAATATAAGGGTTCAGAGGATGTGATTTCCATGTCCTGAGGGCAGATGTTAAAGAAAACTAGGAAGTATGAGGATTTAAGATGAGTCTCAAATGAAGAACGGATTCGGATTCGGCTAGACGGGGAGGGTGGGGGCGGGGCCTTCAGCACTAACAGGAAGGGGGTATGCACAGAGGCCCTTCCTACACAGGTTCTGGGAACAAGAGGTGTCAGTCTCCAATGTGGCTCTTCCACAGATGCTGCACAGTTAAATTTGTGTTTCCCAGAGTGTTGTGACTAAGTATGTGGATTGTTAATAAATGGTAGGTTGAAAAAAATAAAAACGATCTTATTGTTAAACAAATTTGAGAAGCATTGTGATTAACATAAACAGGGCTTTGTTTACTGACTTCTCGGACCCCTTGATGTGCTGATGACGTGCAGTCAACGTCACAGGGCGATGCAGTGTTTTTCGACCATGGCAGCCGGCTTTTCTTAAGATGAGGTTCCATGAACTTCTTTTGGCAGCTACTCCTATGTTCATATCTACATTTAAGTATCTATATATGTAGATACATGTAGTTACTTATCTACATACTTGAGCATATCCTGTGGTAATAGGTGGTTTTAATTTTTACCCCTTTTCTAGCATCCAAACCCTTGTTCAGCATCTGCTGTATGCAGCTTTAGGTGCTTGTTGAGTTTTTTTCAAAATCTGTAAACAGCTCATTAGTTTTCATACTGTCTCAGGGAGGGTTATCAAAAGGTTCCATTTATTCTCGGAATCAATTGCCACAAAACTTATGATTTCAAATCCAGCAGGCTTTCATCGAGCACTATCGGTCATATCTATTTCTCATTTCATCATGACATCAGGCAAGGCGTGGATTACTTAAGCCCTTCTGACTTCATGTCCAGTGCCCGACAATGCTCATCCAAGTAACCTCCCCGGATACCTCTAGGCCCAAGAGCTGCACCGTGCCTGCACACATCTCCTCCCTGGCCCGGTCCCCCTCTCCTGGAGGACGGGTTGGCGTGCATCCTCCAGCTGCTGTTTCAGCTGCTAACCGTTCACAGCTGCCCCCTTCCTGGAGCACCGCCCGCCACTGAAGGAGACCACCTTACCCTGGTGTGCCCTTCCGGCCAGGGAGCCCCCAGCCAACAGTCTGACCGAGATGAGGCTCTAAGAGCCTGGCCCCTTTGCTGCAAGGCAGGTCACAGAGCCAAGACTTTTCCTTGCTAGGCTCCTTCGTTGGCTTCACTCCCTCCCTTACAGGGTTTGCCAAAAGCGTACGACTCTATAAATCATTTCACAAGTCATCTGAGACACTGCTTCTAGGAAAACTGACCTAAGACACCATCTATTGTGATCATGACTTGAACCTTCCATTTGGCCAAGATGACCAGGGCCCTCTGATGCTAACTCTTCTCAGCTGTCTTCCCACTGCTCTCCTGCTTGACGGCTCAACAGAATTTGCTGCTGTTGACGTTCCACCTTTAAAACCCCTCTCTTCCACCTGTCTTCTACAACAACCCTCCCTTCCGACCTCCAGATCTCTATTACACTGTCCGGAAGTTATTCCAGAGGTACCTGGACATGGAATGTCTAAGTATGACCCACGTTGCTAATACGACATCACTAAATGTCTGATTTGACACGACCAAAATACGACTAAATTAGCAAACGTGACCCACGTCACGTGCCCTCTACTGTCCTCATTCCACTTTGGCATAGGGCGCTCTCCCCGCACCCTCCCTGGCCCTCGTGTGAACAGTCACCAACTCCTGTCAGACCTCCCACCTGAACGCCTCCGGACGCACGCTCCCCTCTCACAGCCTCGATTTACTTCTCATCGGTCCTTCCCCAGGCGAGATAACCCGACCAGGCTGTCGTGCTTTGCCTTTCCACCCACCCTTCCTCACGTGCCAATGGCCACGTCACTGTCCCCAGTCCAAACTTCCCAGCACGTCTCGTAAAGCTGCGTGCAAGTGGGTTCCAGCCACCCTCTCGTCATCGTCCTGCCGCCCGGAACGCCCCACTGCCACGCTCCCCACTCCCCGCTGTGCCTCCAGGGTCATGCTGCTCCTCTGCCTGGGACAGAAAGTCCCGATGACCCTTTATGACTTACACGAAGCAGCGCCTCTGCCGCGAAGCCTGTCTGACTTTCCACAGGGGACAATCACCTTCTCATTTGGGCCTCACTGAGCATAGAACTCTATTTCAGCACTTATCATACACTGCAGATCCTTGGACCTCTACCGCGCACATTACTTGGCTGTTTTGATCAGCTCTGTCAACACATCCAAGGAAAAATACCTACATCAAATCATGAACAGTGCGCTTTGTGCTATTCAACATCATGCCTCAGTAATACCCAGTTATTAGTTCAAGGTCCCATGAGACTGAGGCAACGTAGCAGGCAATGCTAGCTATTTCCTAAAATTTATTTCCTCTTCTTCCTGGAAACACAGCCAGTATTTCCCAGCCTCCCTCGCAGTCAGGTGCAGTGAAGTAATGAAGTTCTACCCAGTGCACAGCGAGCAGAAGCAATGTCTTCCACTTCCAGGCCAGGCCCACAACTCGCTGAGCACTCGTCCACCGCCTTTCCCTTCCGGCTGACTGGCCGGTGACGCCCAGGGCTACCAGGGAAAGAAGGTGAGAGCTGCTGTCAGCCTGAGTCTCAGCGACTGAAGGGAGCAGAGGCCCCTGCTGCCAGGAACATCGTCCCTCACCCCATGACAAGAAATAAACGTCCGCTGTGTTCGAGTCATTACAGCCGGGGATGGGCGCGGGGCGGGGAGGCCATGTGTCCCACAGTAGTCAACACGACCCTAACATGGGAAGGCACTGTGACACAGTCATTCTAACATAAGAGACATATTGATACAGTCTGAGATCAACTTCAGCTTGAAATTAGCAAGTATTGTACAAAACAGTTGCATTCATTCCCGAGTCTCACCCCCTCGATGACCCTCGTCTCTGCAGTGAGCCTCAGAAATAAGATGGGAGTTCGGGAGTCAGACTGGGTGTCAGTCCCCCTCACTGTGAGGTGAGCACGTGTGGATCAGCCGCAAGGCACTAGCAACTGCACCCAGCCGCCCGCCTAGGAAAAACACATCATGGAGAGAAGGTAAACCCATGCAAGCAAAATGTTTAAGTCCAGGTCACTTCCTTTATTACATGTAGAATTATTACTTTGCTTTTAGCAAAGAAAAAGTCACTGCTTTTCTAACAGCCCACCTACAAAACAAGTTGTCCCAACATGATTCACACTTATTTCCCATCAGACCATGCCCATTCATCACTGCATCCAGTTTCCTTAGTGTCTGACATAGAGTAGGTATTTAGTAAATGTTTCTCAGATATAAGGTAGAAAGTAATTCGAAAACATGCAAGGTTTCATTGTTTCACTATTCCTGTGACATTCATAAATACTTCTCCCAGTATCACCCACATTACAAATGAAAACAGTTTTTATTCTGGGTAGTCATAACTGTGCATTATCCATCAAACAATAAAATATTATTAGCTGAGACACATTCAGCCTGAAGAAGTGACACATTAACTTCTTGATCAAATGCCAGGACTTGCGATGAATGTGAAACAGACATCAATAATTACAGCTTGTACTCCAGCTGCTGGCTTCTAAACCTTTAAGTTCAATGAACAAGTAATAACTGGACAGACACACCCTTTAGAAATTAGAGGTGGGAAAAGATTACCTCATTCCATACCTGTCACACCGCAGGCCCCCTGCAGCGACTCAGCAAGAGGCAGCCCGCGGGCCCCAGGGGAGGGGGCTGGGGCTTCTAGGAGGATGCCACTGAGCCGGGAGCCTGGCACAGCAGGAAACCTGGCGCCGGGGAACCCAGGAGCGGGGCTTCTCGCTCCCTCTCCCTCCCGTTTCAATCCTTTTCTGTGCTTCCTTAAGAAACCTGGTCTGAATATAAGACGCATATACCTAATTTAAAAATCGGAGGCCTTTTCTACTTAAATCTAAAAAGAGGTTACTAATACTAATAAAAAGATAATTATCCCCCAGCTAATTCTTGATTTTACAAGCACATCTAAAAACGCAGCATACTGCACGGCAATTAATGGACCGTCCCACCAAAAGCCTGTAGTTACGTTTCCGGGTATGAAGATCACAAAAGCCAATGTGGTGGGAGGCTAATCTGACGCCACCACCGAATTTGAAGCAATTCTAGCAAAATGAACACACGTCTCCAGAACACTCACCAGTGCACAGGAGGAGGTACTGCTGAAGACGCCACGTACCTCACCTTAACACGAGCGCAACGGTCTGGCTCCTCTCTCAGTCCCCTCGCGCAGTCCTGCCCTGCTACATGCTGCCCGCCGTGATCGCGCATGGAGTCAAGACTCCCTTCCCCAGCCAGTCTCTCTGTAGGTCACAGCTACACCACCAAGAAGGTGTGGCATTTATTTTTCTCATGAGGTGAGTCGTGTGGGGAGGAGAAAATAATAAGGACCAAAGAAGGCAGTTCTGCTCATTTTATCACAATCTACAGAGCACCCCAACCTCGAACATGGAAAATGGGTCTTCCTGTCTCAGCAAGCCACAGAGGTCAAGACTAGATCTATAGGAACCAAATAACCTTCAGACAGTTCACTGAAATGTACTCAAC
Organism: Eonycteris spelaea; assembly: GCA_003508835.1. NCBI lineage: Eukaryota > Metazoa > Chordata > Mammalia > Chiroptera > Pteropodidae > Eonycteris > Eonycteris spelaea. The sequence goes on along the minus strand of PUFA01000004.1, from coordinate 7,584,607 downwards.
ACAGGTTCTACTTTCCAGCAGAAGGTCTCTCACTGATTTAAATCTGAACCTAGAAGGTGCTCTGATTCCTTCACAATACGAAGTCATTCCTTGCGACGCGCTGCCCTGGGTTTACGGCCCGTCAGGCTTTTCAGAGTACTTTTCGATCCGTCACCACGTGAGAAGGCACTGATGCCACAAATACCAATCTACATTTGGTTTTGGAAAAAGATTTTCATGTACATATTTTGTCCAAATATTACTATTTGTTTCATGAAAGTCAGAGCTAAGACTTTAGCAGAGTGTAAATTTTAAGCCAATGAATAAACAGTTGGCTTGAAAAAATATTAAACTGACATGAAAAGCATTTATTGCTCTGCCAGATACTAAAAATAAAAGCAACTTCTGCCAACATGGAAAAACTTGAATTGTTTCCGTTGGTTCTGAATTTGACTAGTAGGTTTCACTGTGTTATTTTTCCAAAAGAGTCTGATATAACATTACCTTGTTTTCCTAAACTTTATTTCTTAAAAATATAATACACAATTGGGATCTTACTTAAGTACTAACCTGATACAATATTTTTTATAGTTTAGCAGGACATACATTGTTTAAAAAGTGGTATCTTTACCCAACACACGGAAATATGGATAGTTTGAAAATTAATCTTCATGTTTTAAGGATTCGAACGTGTCTTAGAGTTAATAATAAGCTAAGTTATTAAAATATTTAAAAGATAACATTCTGAACAAAAAGCATCAGGGAAATAGGGAGATTTTAAATGTGAGGTGCTAAGCTGTTACTCGAAGTTCAGGTAACATTTTACTCCTGTCCTTGGCTCGCCCCTCCCTTAGCTGTCTCTCTAAAAAAAAATAAGAGTGTAAAATATGGAGTTTGAGATTTATGACCAGTTGCAGAAACCTGTTTAACTACTGATTTATAGTTTTGGCCAAGGTATTTAACTCTGTCATCAGAACTAATTATAGCAAACCTGAGATTACATACTCAAACTCTCCTTTTGGTGAAAGAAATAGAATGTTCTGTTGAAAATCAGAAACATCCTGAGGGCTCCCACACAGGAATGCACGGCCAACTCCACTTCCTTGAACCAGTGCCGCGAAGCGCACAATTACCGTTCTTTACTGTTGTTCTAGCCCGAAGTACTTAATAAATCAGTTACATTAATGCCATACTGACGGCCTGAAACATGTTAATCTCAGTTAACAGTAACTGACACTGACGTTCCTATTCTAATTCAGGCATTCTGGGGGTAGCAAACACACACGTTAAAGCTCCAGGAACTGAAGTTATGACTGATCATAATGCTGTGAGCGGATGGAGAGGACAATGACTACACTTTTTAGGCAACACGGACACTCAAAGAATAATGTTCCCATTTTACTGCTTTAACAAGTAAAACGTCTAATTCAAATTAAGGCTGATAAAACCGGTTCCAAATGATATGCCAGCAGAGTGAAACCAAGACAACCAGTCCCTTTCTCTGCTCAAATCCTCTCTGCCGCCACCTTCTCCTGTGCCACATTTCAGAACTTTTCACGGCCCGGGTCCCCAGTGAGTGGGGATCTAATGAGACATGGCTCCCCTTACCGTGAGTCCCCTGCTACACTTCATTCGGCCATAATGCCTTCTCCTCAGTTAAAATGCTCCCACCCACACCAAACAGCAGGGCAACGTGGGCCATCATGGGCACTGGAGCAACTGAATGGCCTCCATGGCTGGACTTTGGGTCAGAGGCTCCCAAAACAGCCAGACCTAAAGCTGGCCGCTCTGCCAAGACCTCAGCATGAGCCAAGCAGTGAGACATGCCTGCAGGGGTCACTAAATGCTCTAAAGTGGATTCTAGAAAGAAAAACAAGGCAGAGGCTTCCTTGCGGGCCTATGTGAGTATTCTGTATTATCTGCCTGCTCAAAGACAATACTTCTAATGTTTCAGATAAAACCACTGAATTGTGTGGTGGATTTTTTAGAAGAAAGGTCCCTATAAGTTTGTATTTGCATATTAGGATTTTAAAATGAGATGTTGCAGGTAAGCAATACATGACTGTATCTACAAAACACAACAGGGGACAGTAAATCACAAAATATAAGATTTTCCAGTATTTAGTCTGCGTACCTTTTCATGATGAATTCTACAGCAGAGAAACAATCTCCTAAATTCTTGCCTTCTCTATATTGGCTTTTCTCACCTAAGTGGAAGCAAGATATAATTTTTGTTCTCTTAAATAGCCACTTAGCTACTCACTTATTCCAGAACATAGATAAAATACAAAATATGCCAACATAAATTAGCAAAGTTTTGCTAGCATTGTAAGTCTGACAGCAACAAAATAAAAGAATTATAATCATGACTCATTTTCTCTGTTCCTGACTTTATATCAATCCACAGAAAATTCATACCAGGGAGCTGGGAAACCTCTGATGAAGGTGGAAGAATGAAGGTAAACTGATGAAAACCATGATAAGCAGTTCTTTACCTCTTTGAGCACCAAGCAGGGAGGTGCCAAAACACCAAGGGCCTGCCGAAAACCGAAAACACACAGCCGTGGTCCTCTGGCTGGCTGGTGATGTGATTTCTCAAAACCTCTCTAGTTAGCTGTGTGACACACACATCCAATGACAACGATGTCCCATGGCACCAATCCTCTCTTTACCCTCATTAATTCATTCAATCTTTTAAGGAGTATGGGAAAGAGGAATAAAAACAATCAGACCATGTTCTTAGAAGATTCAAAGTTAGATTGTCTTGAGTTAACAACATTCTAATATAATATCATTTCTCTTCTAAGAATCATCTCAAAATTTGAAAAAATGATATGGCTGAGAGAAATATTTAGGAAGACAGTTCCAGGCAGAGCTGAATTTAAATCATCCTCCAAACACTACATTCTGTCTTTTTTTAAAATTATAATATTTTATCTGAAGGTAACACAAAATTTAATCAATTGTTTTTATTATGGGACTGTGAAAGTATCGACTCTACTGCTTCCGATAAAGAACCAGTAATTACTTTCATAACATGGAGATAAAGTCATCTGTAAAGACAACAGCAATTGAGACTTTCTTGCACTTATGACTAATCCATTACAAACAAACGCGGATCTTAAAACGCAATTCCAGAAGAAGCGCAGTTACACTAAGTACAGATAAGAAAGTACAAGGAGCTCATTGGCTGCGCGACACCAAACGGATGAAAAGTAAAATTGATTTTATACTGTAGGTCTATAGAAAGAAATAAAGTGCTATTTTTCCCCTCTACATATGGTTAGATTCCTCCTACAAATAAGAGAACACTCAATTCCATTCACTTCAATAGAATGGACTTCTTAGAAAAAGATTGAAAAGATGTGATAATCGACTCCCAAATTTTATGCTTTTTCTACTTCTGTCAATTTCCTAACATATATTATTAACACAAGCAGGAAAATCTTTTCAGTAAATTGAGCAATTGAAGACTCAAGTGGGAACTCAAGTAACGACGCAATGTCTTGAAGAAGTCTGGCAAGTTACATATATCCCATGTTGCTTTTAGTTTCCCATCTTTTCTTTGCTTCAAATCTAAAATAAAGAACATAAAAACCTCAATTTATTTCTAAAATCCTTTACTAAAGTAACATATTTACTAAATGCCAAAGAAAAATTAAAAATTTTTCACATACTCCATTGATCAAAAGATAAACATCAAACAGGATGAAGAAATGCCTCCTTATTTACAATCTGACATTCAGCACAGATACAAGCATAAAAGGAATAGCAATTACACACCAGTTGGATTCATAAACTATCACAGGATTTCTGTAGTTTCTACAAAATTAGAAGAATTACTACCAAAGTCTTAAACTTACCCCCATGCAAGTTTCTTCTTTTTTCGAGCGACCTGTGAATTTTCAGCTTCCTTTTTGGCTTTTACAAAGTTGTGGCAGGCAATTGCTTTGGCAATTTTTACACCAAGCTAAGAATTAGAAAGGAGAAAAGGGGGGAAAAATAAATTCCCGCTAACGAGAACACACACACTTGAGAATCCGTGGGTAAGAAAGCTATGTCTAGAATGAGAAACTCTTATGCTTAGGCCTTGCATGATCGAAGTACAGGAGCTACGCAGACGTGGTCCATGTTCCCCTTACCCCCCAGTTCCCTGAGCCTAGCTGTTCCAGTCTCCCGGATGGAAACCCTTCCCAAACCGAGGACCCTCGAGGGCCCCAAAGGTTGCGATAAAGATCTGCACGTTATTTTCATTTCAGTTGTGCCCAACAGGAATTTCACGCCGATAAGACTGCACGAGACTGACAAGAGACTCAGAGTTTCTTTGCTCTGGGCTAGAATTACAGCAGCTCAGTATGTCAGTCACATCAAGTTATCTCAGGCTGATCAAAGCTCTGATTGGCAGTCGGAGATGTGATTAAATAAACATGGGAAAGCTAATTACGACTTTGTAAACGCACTTTTTGTATGATGGGTGCAACAAGCTTTTCTTAATCACTGACAAAGAAAGAATGCAAGGGGTGCTAAGAGGCGAAAAGGTCGGTGGGCACCAGAGGCCACAGGACCTGCTGTCCCCTCCGCTGGTCCCTCTGTTCACCTGAGCTCTCTCCTCACACCCGTCTGCCAGCCCTACAAAGGTCCAAACCGCTAACTAAGCCTGTCCTCCCTCTCCACTCCCAGTCTCCTCTAACTCACCCCGACAGTCTCCGTGTCTGTCTCTCCAGCTTTCAGCTTCCACGCCGTAACCTGCACTCGCACACCCTGCTGTACCCGCCTCTCTGGCTGCAGAGCTGTTCCTCAGCACCTGCCCCCAGGACAGTGGTGATCGGGTTTTAGCGGGCTCTGAATTTAATAATGCCTGCCTATATGTGTGGCTCAAACACATCTGTTAAGAAACCCAGGTTAAACAACAAAGGCTGAAAATCTCTTTCTAGTGTTGCTTACTTTTTCTGTCCTTGTACTCGACCTAATGCACACTAGTGGATGGCAGGCTTGCAGAAGAGAAGAAAGGACCTGGACGCCACTTAAAGTCAATGTGTCAAAGCCCAGGTTTTAGGAATCTGTTTGCCAAGAGCGCCACACGGCAGGGGGTTAAGAGCCCACGTGTGAGGAGAGGAGCCGGGTTAGGGAAGTGAGGGTGGCTGCCGACATTTCTCCAGCTTATCTTGGAGAACAGAGCCCACGTGTGAGGAGAGGAGCCGGGTTAGGGAAGTGAGGGTGGCTGCCCGACATTTCTCCAGCTTATCTTGGAGAACAGTTTCCTTTCGGATGAAACAAATGAGTAGTAATCAAGCACTGACTGGGATTTCTAAATAAGAGCAAAAGCAGACCCAAGTTTTCAGTCCAGGAAAGAGGACATATAAAGAATGAAAAAGCCTGACAGTCAAACCGAGTTGCTGAGCCGCTCAACAGCAACGGGAAAGCCACTGAAGAAAGGGTGACCAATTGTGACTGGAGAGCCCACTCGAGAAAGCAGACCGATCTCTGTGTCTCAAAACTCAAAACAATATTAGCAGCCCCACTACTGTCATTGTCTTTTGTCACAAGGACAACATTCATTCAACAAATATAGGAGCACAAATACATAATACTGACAGGTGTATTCCAGGCACCAGGGACAGAGCATTGAACAAAAGGGCTCATTTTCAAATTGTGGGGCTGGGAGAAAGGGTTGCCAGTGACATTTTACTGCTTTAAGACTTGTTCTCTTGGTTCTCTTCTCATTTCCAGTTCTTTAGCAGAGAAAAATTCAACTGTCAACTAAAAAAGGTCTAGGACACAAAGGGCTGTAGCATCATCATCCTAAGAGAAAATGATCTCCGGGAGGATGCTGTGATATAATGTGTCAGGAGGATGGATTTCCTAGCCACTGAAAAACTCTCCGTTTGTCATAAGCATAAAAAATCAGGTGAGCACCTGTCAGGATAGGCTAGTCAAAACTGCGGTATCAAACCAATCCCCAGATCTCATTGGATGAACTCTGACTTCTTGTTTCACTTCAAGTCAGCTGTGGACTGGCAGGGGCCTTCTCCACCTCATGGTGACAGCATCTCAACACGTGGCTTCCACGTTCTCTATAGCCGAGGAAGAGACGGCTGCAGGGTCTCACACTGGTTCCTAAAAGCTTTAGGCCCCTGGTCAGAAGTACAAGCACAGTTCCACCTAAATGCCAGGCGGCCGGGGACATGGGGCACCGTGCGACACTAGGGCGTTCAGTGCACCTAATACTGTCATAAAACGCAGCGTGCTGCCTGTGTTTGAGGTGTACGCTAGGTCTCTCCACATTCATGTAGGATATGTAGTCTCTTCCCCGACTTCAATTCCAAAAGGTAAAACAAAAAAAATCTGTATTTTCCTACTTAACGATATTCCTATATATTGTGTATCACAGGCAAATTTTGCCAAGTCAGCTCCCCAACAAAAGTACCACTCCAGCTAGTTTATCTCGTATTTAAATTGAGCCTACACTTCGAGTACGAAACAAAAATGACCTGAAACATGTTTGCCATGTACGATTAACTATGTGGTGCTATTTTCTAAAACTGTTGTAAATGAAGACGTATCTTACGTTTCTAGCTCACTGAAATGTCCCAGCATGGGTTCTCTGGACTTGGGAGAGACAGGTCAAAGAGCATCTCGTGTGCGGACACATGGTCCATTTGATCATTGAAATGGGCTCTTCATCTCAACAAGGTGGCACACTCTACGAATGTAAAAGCTTAGTTTTTTAGTGATGTTAAGGCCAATTCTGGCACAATCCCCCAAACAGTAAAGATTGAGAGCATATCTTCTATAAGATACAGTAAAAATTTATTAAAATAATTCATTATAACATATGAACCATGTATTATTCATGAGAGGGTTCCATCATTTTGCGTACTAAATAACTGGGTGCACAGGCAACACTTTCAAACAGACCTGTCCACATAAAAGGTATATTTTCTATCTGTATTTTGCCTTAGGTTAGGTTAAAAGGCATGTTGTTCAATTAATAAACATTAAAGAAACCTGGTCTATGTATTTTGTAGAAAGAATCTTTTAAGCTTGTAATGATGATGAAAAATCGTTATCAATTTTGTGTCCTTCATATGCTTAAAATAAACCTGTTTCACTTATTCCTGTGGAGAATTAAAAAAGTGGAAATATTTGGAGACGTGAAAGGATAATACTTCTATGGAAGAGCCAGTTGAGAGGAAATACATTTTCCCAGGCAAGATGATTAACCCGAGTTCCAGAAGATAAAAGAATACCGTGCTATGTTTCAGCATTACGAACAAATAATATAGGCCAACGGGAATCCCTCTTCACTTCTCTAAAAAGAAAAATGCATCTTCATGCCCAAGTAAACATCACAAAAGCTTGGTCAATGGTTTTATATTTAAAAACTGTTTTGGGTCATCAGATAACTATAGCAACACAATGTGGGCAGAAAATTTTTTAAATGAATAAAAACATATACAGAATTTCTTGTATGTGTAACCAAAGTATCAGCATTTTCCATATAGAACATCCAATATTTTGCTGCATTTTAATTAAGGTGTCTAAACATTATCACAAAGAACTGCAAATTGGTCAGAGCAAGCGGTAAGGAAAATTAAGCTCTAAAGGCTTTTTATCACCATATTTCAGGAACCAAGGGTGTAAAATGTTCTAATTTGGGATATATTAAAAGCCATAAAAGGTCTTTCAAAAAGATTAATGGTACTTTGCTTGGATTTAAGATAAGGGCTTTAGCTGGTTGGAAAAGCAGGGCCCTGGCTGGACCCTTGAGGCATTCATCTTTACAGCCACTTGGAAGATTTGTAAAAGCGTCTGCATAACCTCAAGCAAATGCTCAGCGACATTTTTTTAATTCCTTTCAATTTTACAGGTTTAGCATGTGTAAATCATACTGGGTTGTAAAATAGATATAATGGCACATCTTGTAACATAGTAGAGATTTTTAAAAGACAAACTTTTAAAATCAAGTTCATTTTTCTTGCTAAACCTTGCCATTCTAAAGTTTGCTGATAATCATTTGATGCATCTGATTCCAAACAGCTTAATCTAGTCCAACTAACTTCTCCATTTCATAAAATATTTTACTCATCTCAAAATTACTAGCTTGTAACAGATTTATGAAGTTTTCCTCCCTTTTGAATACTTTCAAGGCACTTATTTAAAAATACCAATTATCATACTTTAACTTTTTATGGAATAATAGGTCTCTATGAAAAATATTTATGCCATTCTCTTTTGTTCTTTAATTAAATGAAAACAGATGTTTTCTGAAGTAAAGCGGAACCATTACTGGAGTACTTAAAGTGTTAAGGTCTTTAATTTTTATATCAGTTTGGTCGACAATTCCTGTTTGTCTTTACTCAAGCTCAACATTAATGTCAAGCAAGTTACCTAGGAGACGAAAGAGATCAAAGAGACAAAAACCCCTCCAATGTCTGATTAATCAAGCCTGCAAACAGCTTATTTCTTTTAGCCTGCATGCAAGTATGAAAATGAGATTCTGGGAGCCGAACATTGTGCAGATTTGTTCATTCTTATCAGAACAAAGCCAGCGGCAGCTTATTTCATGGATCATTGGCACTGTCATCAGTGCTACACAGAACGGGTGACAGCTCCTCATTTTGAGGCTTGAACAAAATTAGCAAAAAGTCGGCACAAATTAGCCTCTCATCTTTTTGGTAATATGACATTATTCATTTACTTTTTATCCAATTTTTAATTTTTTCCTTGTCAGCTATCCCTTTCCAGTGTCTCTTCCACGGCATCATAAAATGCCTTCTCAAAAACAAGCAAAGAAATAGCCAAAGTTGAAATAACATGCGAAGTTCAAAAAGCAAATACGAAAAAAAAGCATTTCCAATGACTAATGCTTTATTTTTTCTAACTTTGAAAACTTTGCTCAGAACACCATGCGGTAAGAGTTTTATAAAACTGGTAATTTATTTCAATAAAGCATAGGATGTGGCTAATGTGTTTCACTCAAACCACAACTTAATATGGTGTTCGCTTTGGTAAATTCGGGATGTCTACATCTGGACTGCTACCTTTTTCTCCTTGGTCATACCTGCGATGCTCAAGCTCATGACAGCAAATAAGCTATGCCATATCCAGTCATTTATAATGACTTTACATCAAATCATTTTCTATTACAGAAAATAGCCTAAAATGTGCATGCACAGATTTGCATGTTTGTGTACTACATATATCCCTGATGTAAAATTGCACAAACATCTGTTTATTTTTATACCTACAACGTCCTATCAGCTAAACCCAAATGGTTTTTATTTCAAAATATAACCCAATAAATCCTGCTCTAAAACACATCATAAAGATCTACTTATTATACACAAATATATATCGTGTGTACATGTATATATATGATTCACCTTGCAATGTATTTAACAAAATGTATTTGGTCTGAGGTATGAGAAGACATACTTTGATTCATATAATCAATTTTGATTTCATAGAGCAATAGTTTATATAACACCTGTTTTTAATGACTATTAAGGCTTCAAATTATATGCAGATTATAGTACTCCAAAGGAGGGAGAAAAGATGTTATACTGTTGAAATTACTCCTGGATATAGGCATTTATATTCAAATAACTTATTCCATTCATAAGGGGGAAAAAAGCATGAAAAAATTAACCATAAGCTGTTAGATGCTTTACACAGTCCCCATAAGAAAGACAGTTTTTTTAAAAGAACTGTAGTACTGTTTTCAGCAATTTCTTTATCTCTGTTCTTCTAAGTAAGAAAGCTTATTAACAAGCTTTGAACTTAAAATCACATTTACAATAATGTGCCATCAACAGTTTTATAAGCTAATTAGAAAAAGATTAATTAATGACTGGCTGCTAATAAAATGGCAATCATGAAGAAAGAAACCAAGGGTGCTAAGCTTCAACTACCACCAATTAAGAGCTAATTACAAACAAATTATATATGTGTTTTGCTGTGGGCTTTAATTTACTAAAATGGTTTTAATTAAAAGAGAAAACATGCTGATTAACTGAACTGCAGAAAAAATCTACAGTATAAACTGTGCTTTGTCTGTCTCTTTAATTAGACTTGTAACATCTGAAATCTTTTTTTAAGGTTTGTTAAATGCACAGATAAACATAATTAAAAGAAAGCATAAGGAACAGTATTCTAGGTGATCACCCACTCACGCCCCAAAGGTTAAAAGGAAACATGCTCAATGAAATGAGATCTAAGCAAGCACACTGAATGACCTGAGAGAAAAACCCATCACTTGGCACCATTTTTATTTTTCTCATGTTAAAATGCTCCGATTTCAAGGCTGCACATAATTTGTTACAGGAATGAACATTATCCTGAACCTCGCTGTAAAGAAATTTCATGAGGCCATCCCTTACCTGGATAGCATGGCTTATTTTCCATGCAGGCATTGTGCTAATTGTTCGTCTATACGAAATAACTGAATTACTTCTAAGAACTAAAGAGAACAAGGCTTCAAAGAATTAAAATCACCGTTTAAAAGACCCTCGGACTATGCACAAACAACAAAATACACGGAGGAACATTTAAATTAAAAAGGCACTAAGAAGTGACCAACGTTAATGAGAATGAGTCAGCGAGAGATGATCCTTAACCGACCACATACCCCTTAGGTGGCAGAGATGCCCAACTCGTCCAGGTAGAGCTGGTCAAGCAGCTGAGTAGCAAGAGCCTGTTGAGTGAGGGCGTTTCTCTCCCCAGTGTCCTATATTGCTTCCCATTGCTAATCAGTGAAATATACTGCAAAGAAAAGGATCCTAAATGCTACTGTCTAACTGGAAAGAAAAAAAATAATATAATAAAGAAAAAGGAAAGAAGGCAGAGGGCAAAATTTCAAAGAAATTGAAATATTTTGCCAGAGACTTTGCAGGCATTAGAGACTATGTATGCAATAATGTATTCTTCATCTACATCCCTGGCCACTATATTAACAAAGTAATCTCTTTTCTATAAAAATAAAATGTTGAAATGGAAATATTTCATTTTAAATTCTTAATATATAAAAAGAGTAATATTTAATGCATTTTTACTTTGTTTACCCAATCTTCGGTGGCTAGAAAGCACAAAAATTAAGAAAATGAAAAGTACCTGCCATTCTGCATAGGGTCACAGGTTCCGAGGAAAAATTCTTGTAATAGCTAACTGGAATCTATGTACAGCTTCATATCTGAATGAATCATTTTACCTTGAAAACATGGGTAAGGTATTTCTACCCAAAGAAAGTATTCACAAAAATGGAAAAATAATTCTGTTCTCTGGATTACAGGAAAAAGGGTTTAAAACAATAAGGCTTCATTCACTACAAGTCTTTCAATTCAGCCTTTTTCTGCATGTGATGCAAGCACCTTTCCTAAAACATTAGAGCTTTGAAAGCAGCACTGATGAGAAGTCATTTTAAATTTACCAAGTTTGACAGCACCTCTATTTCAAAAATTTAAACAAATGTTTCAGTTATGAACTCTAGTTGCGATAATGCTTCAGAAACTTTGAAAGGAAAACCTGATAAAATTGTATTTTTGGGGAAAGGTTTTGGAGGGGAAGTACTTCAAACTCTTATTCCATTAAGACAACCAGCATGTACATCAACATAAAACTTAAAGTGTAAATTGTAGCCAGAATCCTCTCAAGGAAACTAAAGACTAACAATAAACCATACTGGAAAAATTGTAAAAGGAGAATAAGTGCTGTAACACCAGAAGCATTTCTCAGAAAGGGTGTTCTTAGATGTTAACATAAAATGCAGAAACTATCTCCTCAAATGTATATATACTCCTTTCTGATGAAACGCCTTCAGATGTTCTAGAAAACTGTTCTAAAAACAGTTTATACTACAAATTAATAAGCTGCCCAATTTTAGACAGCACTTTAGTTAGCTAGGAAAGAATATAACTTGACCATTTCAAACACTTAAACAAAAAAAATGCCATTCCTACCTTTGTTTTTAAATATTAACTACTATTTCAAGATTTTTTGTATGTAAATGCAAAAAATTTACATTGTATTTAATAAATTTAATACAATTAAAGTTCTTGATTTAATTCATACTGCCAATGTAATATTTATATTGATAAAAAGATTAATATTAAAATGGGATTCTATTTTATCACTTATACTTGGGATACCTGGATAGTTTCACAATAAATACTATGCTCAGCAGCACTAAAGGTGGAAGTCATTGCCTTCGACCTGCATTCATAAACTCAAACAAAGAGCTTTAAAATATAAAAACATTTTATATCATTACTCCAAACTAAAGGTTTTGGGCTTTAACAAAGATGGCAGCAGATTATAAACTATTAATTACCTTGCAAATTGTAAAAAATACTATGACTACTCTTTCTAGGTTACACAAAATGATTATAATGTTACAACATGAAGTACTGATGTTCTCAAGGAATTAAGTTTAGTTGATATTGCCAAAGATCATCTGAGTCACTTATAAAAAAATTAATCTTTTAGGGCATGAGCTATACAAAGCTCAAATAAAATTCAGAGGCAACTTCTTTTTCCCATTTGTTTCAGCCCTGACACCGCGCAGGCACTGAGATCAACCAGAATGATGTATACAGTTAACGTAGGTGGGACTCACTTACTGGCAGAAATTCACTGTCTGCTGCCAAAGCTGCTGTTTATCTACAGCAGGCTAACATGAAGATGCCTAGAGAAAAACTCTCTTTCCAAAATGTGAGCTTCAATCTAAGTGCTGACTAATTAATTAAATCTAAGCTTTAGCATTTAATTTTAAAATACTAGTTTTTACTAATTTCCATAAATTGGTATAATATGATCTGGATCATAACAAAGATAATGTGTCAGAAAATGCCAGAACCAAGGATGGCATTTTCAAAGGATCACTATCAATGAACGGAATGTACTTCCAGTTCAGGACTGAGGTTACTTAACAAGCCACAAATATGCTCAAGTACTTACTTACGTGTGCATAAATAATATTTTTTTTAAAAAAACACATTTTTTAAAATAGTTTCATCAGTATGACACAAATTCAAGTATATATTTTCACTTCCTCTCTCCTCCAAGATTATTAACAGCCAAGAAGTATCTCTTCAATCAACAGGAGGGACAGTCCCAAAGCAACCACATTACCACATGGCAAAACCAAAGATGAGAGTAAAACCCAGGCTTCAAACATGTGAACAAGAGCCACCCCCGACTCAAACCAGCTTACATACATCTTTAATGCCATTGTTAATTTAAGGGAGTATGACTCTGGAAACACGTACCTGCTGTGTCATGATAGTGTACTGACAGACCTATTTTGGCATACCTCTCTTTTTTTTGAGGAACTGTTTTTAAGGCCCATCCTAGAACATGATTCTACTTCTGGCTTCATTTTTCTCAATGCTGATGCTGCCCTATTGGTTTCACAGGCTTATAAATGCTAAACATCAAAAATTAGTTTCACTTATTATGGTTAGAAAAGGCTTTAAGAACTCTGGGATCTGTGCCTTTGAGCAAAGGCTTTATCAGCTGGTCCCAGTCACTGCTTCTTAAAAAAAAAAAAAAAGTACTGATTAAAAACCAATATACCTGATTTCCAAAAGGACACCTACCGTGCATATGCACACTTAATTCATGAAGAGTTTCTGCCCCAAACTCACAATTAGTTACTTCTCAAAACCCCATCTCTCATTTCCACAGGGACTGGCACCAAAGGGATAAATACGAAAAATTAAATCTTAAACTAAACTATTTATTCAAGAATTCCATCTTGATTAGTTTAGTTAGTCTTCATGGGTGCTTAATTAACATGGCATCAGTATCTTTCCAATGTCTGTCTGAACAGCAAACACTTTCCAGATGTTTTTCCACTTATACAAAGACAAGAATAGAACCCAAATTATTGTTTTCCTTTTAATCAGAATTCTTTAACTCCACACTAAATAAATTTAATTTATTGTACTAGAACAGAACATTACATCTGTATGGAAGTAAAAAGAACACAAGAAAAATGTGTGCTATCCTTACAAGTGCTGAAAATATGTATTTTTAAAGCAATCTCATTTGTCATAAAGTGTGACAGAAAATAAGAACCCTTAAAATGGAAAATACCTAGTCAGTATTATACAATTCCCATTTCTAAAACAGCAGTATGACAGAACAAAATACAAAACAGAAACCTAATCTCCTCAAAGGAAACACACATCTGAGGCCTCAAAGGCACTACATCTGTACATTCTCACAAGCAGCTTCAAAGGGCAGAGAAAGGAAAGCTCACGAGTGAGCACGAGTGAGGCAGACAAGGTGGGAGTTACTATGCAACCACTGGTGAACACAAGAACACTGGCGACTCATCTCTTCCCAGTACATTATTTAAGCTTAAGGAAAATAACATAATTTCGGAATCCCCAAGCTTCACTTCTGGACTTGTTTTTTCTGACATCTGATAATGAAAGAGTGTAACAATATTTCCATAGAAGAATTTATTGAAATAGTAATTTCATCACTAGTCTTAAAAAAACCCTCACCTACAGGCGAGTAGGAAAGAACAGTACACATGGCCAACAGTTTACACAGAGGACTACAGGTATCTTGTATGTAATCAGACACCATGGAGTAGTTATAACTTAGGAATGAAATACAAGTAGAGTGATGCTAAAAATGAAAGCTATAGTAGAGCTTTACCCTAGAGAGAACAAAAAAGAATTAGAAAACAACAATAACAACAAAACATATGCCAACACGAACTCTATGTGCGACTGCCTAGCGACACCTAGCAGTGATTTCCAATTAGAGGAATATTCCCCTCAGAAGGTGCAAATCAGAACCTTCTGGAAGCTTTGTGTACTTGGAAAAAGAATATTTAATATAGCTACTAACTTGATACTACAGACTATAGGTAAAAATTAACAAGACTGGAGATTCTTTAGGACTGAGGGAAATGTGCAGAATAGGAAGAAAGCATTTGGGGGAGAGAAATGTTGAGATGTGACATTAGAATGCACGGAGCCCTCAGGGAGAGTTAAACTGAGTTGAAGATGCGAACAGAAAAAGAAAGCTAGCCTTTTAATCACAACTGCCAAAACGCTCTCTGAAATCTAGGGCTGAATACCAATCATGGATTATTTCTACCACGAGTTTTAAAATAACTTAAAAACATTTAAGACAAAAATAAAACCTAGCATTTCGAAATAAATGGAAGAATAAGAGAGAAGAAAATGGATGGAAAGAAAAATCTTAGGTCGAATTTCTGAATACTGAACTTACACATGATTATAAAAAGAACGTGCATTCATTTTAGAAAATCTGGAAATAGAGAAAATGTGCCATCACTTACCTCTCGGGTAGCTAGCTGGTTGCTGAGTTCCTCAGCCTTCTCAATATTCCACTCATCCACTGCCTGGTCTATGCTCTTTTCAAGGCCCGACTAGGAAGAAACAAAATGTAAAACTTAAAGGCAAGAAAAGAAGACCCACACACATTTGCTAGACACAACTACGGCTCTGGACTATACCACATCCATTATGTACTGAAACCACCTGGTTCTCATGACGACCCCATGTTGGGGCTGGTACCACTCTCATCTACTGACAAGAGAAGGCCACTCGGAGACATTAAATGGCTTATCAAGGTCACATAACTTCTTCAACTAAGAAAAAGGAGATGCAATCCAGATTTTTGTGACTCCAAGGCCCATGTTTTCTCTTAATAACAATAATAAATAACAATGATAATAGTTAGAAATTATGGCATGCTAATTATGTGACAGACCCCTGGCTCGGTACTATGAAAAGCTCATTTCACCTTTACGACAACTCCATAAAATAAATAGTCTCATCTTGTTTTGAAGGTAAGGAAACAGAGGCTTAGACTTAGCTTCTGTTAAGTGGTAGGGTCACGATATGAACCAAGGTTTGCCCGGGGTACTCTGAACCGCGGTTTTCCTCTGCCTCTCTTCTCTACTGCCTGCTCCTGTGGCTTGAGACTTCATTCAACAGCAGCTTCTCCTTTTTGACTATGGTATTAAGTTGGATATTAAACATGGGAAGAAAATTATATATAAGAATGATTTTATTTTCTTATGGACATGTTTGTATTTCCTTGAAGATAATTCAGGAAATCATAACTAACATGTTCATGGGATCACCAAACGTGTAAGACTTATCATATATATTTATGGAAAGATGATTAGGCTTAAATAATTGAGTTTCAGCTTGTGGAAATAGTTACTACAGAAAATACAAAATTTTTTAAATGGTCTAATACATGCTTCTTAAAGATTTTATCCTAACCATGGTTTATCTAGTATATCCTTTAACATTTTCAGTTAACCAACTTCTCCTCCCTGATCTAATTAAAAGAGGTCCTGGGAACACTTCTTCTATCACTGTATTGCTTGAACATACCCATCAACTAAGCGAAGTGTTGTTCTTATGTACTGTTGAAATGAGACTTTAAAAATAGCCACACATTCAAAACAGAAACAAACTCATAGACACAAAATAAACTGATGGTCGCCAGATGGAAGGGGGGTTGTGGAGGAATGGGTAAAAAAGGTGAAGGAATTAAGAAGTACAAATTGCCAGTTACAAAAATAGTCATGAGATGTAAAGTACAGCATATGGAATACAGTCAATGATCCTGTAATAACCGTGTATGGTGTAAGATGGGACTAGACTTAGTGGGCGAACAGTTCAAAAGTCACATAAATGTCTAATCACTATGTTGTACACCTGACACTACTATAATATTGTACATCAACTGTAACTGAAAAACAAATGTTAAATAAAAGTACTATTATTTCAGTCTAAGAGAAGCTGCTCATTTCCAGATCACAAACAACTTTCCCCTAGAATTCAATTTATAATTCTATAACAGGTAAATATGAGGTTTTTTCCCTCAGTTGACTACTTGTGGCAAAAACTAAATAAAGTTTATACTTTTAAATTAAAAAGAACATACCCACACATAATTTGCCTAAAAAAGTTACGGAAACAAAGACCAGATATCCATGTTAAGTGAGGCTGTTCCTTCTCGAAATCTCTCAATCCACCTAAGGACCTGAAAGGAAGACAAACTTCTTTTACGTGTCCCCAGTGAAAGCTTGAAAGCTTCATTCAAGTGCTCCTTAGAGTCTCTGACCCTAGGCCTTGTGGCACTACTGTCCTTTTCACACTCTAGTCCCGCGATCATCCACCAGTGCCCGGAAACTTCCCTTTCTTGAATATCTGCAGAACACCTCTCTAGCTGGTCCTAAATACCCTGGATTCACTTTTCCACATCCCTCATCTTTAGGGACTTCTAACACCAACCTACCTCAGTAGTCTATATCCTAGGACAGTGCCACTCCAAGTGCAGTCTGCGCACCAGTTTTGGTCTGCAAACAGTGCCACGCATGAATGGAACTTGTGCCAGACGCAAACCAACGACATGACTATGCAAGTTTTATTTAGCTGACTTTATTTTAGGGAAGAGAGGTAATGAAGAACAACAAGACTTTCTCAAAGAAGGAAACAGTCCCCCTGAGTTACATTCGGGTATGAGTTCATTATGTCTTGGAAGACCAATAATTTGAGTAGGCTTGCTCTAGGCCGTAACAGAGATCACCTGAAAGTCCCCATCTGGAATTCTCTCAAGTACAAGTTTCTGTCCTCCCACTTATCTCAGGTCTCTGCAGCTAGCAAACCTGTCTGCCTCGTCTTCATTCAGAACCCCGCACGCTGGCACCACCGCAAGTATTCTCACTGCCCTTCAGTCCCTTCCTGGATTCTCTTTCCTGCCTCTCTGGCCTGCAACCCATGATTAACCCTTTCTAACTAGACTCTAAGCCAGCAGCTCTCCAAGTCTGAGTCTGGACCAAAAGCATCATTGGCATTACCTGGGAACTTATTACAAATGCAAATTTTCTGAATTAGAAACTCTGAGAGTGGAGCCCAACAATCTAAGCATGATAAAATCTGAGAACCGCCAACCTAAGCAATACCTTCAACTTCCTCCAACACCTTACCACGTTTTGGCTATTCCCAACCATTTCTTTCTACTACTTTAAGATCTGTGCCTTAGCAATGCCACAGAAAATCACTCAATTCACTGGCTTCACTAAAAGCTGTTTTTCAAACTCAGCTGGGTGGGCTCTCAATTCTGCCTTTGAAAGTTTTCATGTTCCTCTAAGAAACTGTTACGTTTCTTTTCCATTTTTCCAAATACCCTCAATCCTACCGCTTTCCTTTTCAGCAGATTATAACTCCACCCCCTACTTCATGGGGAGGCAGAGGTGGAGAAAGGAGGCAAGAAAAAAACCAAGGACATGTATGTCCTTTCTACAATCTTCCCCTCATCGAAAGGTGTTATCTGCATTTATTCTGTTCCTCCATCCTGTTTCCATTCACCTCCAAGAAAGACTTAGCTCCCTTGCCAAGACTAACCCCACCACCTGTGCTCATCACAGTCCCACCTGCTTACATGCTATCTAGAACTCTGCTCTTTAAATTTCCTCTTTTCGTCATCTTGCTCTCACTCTACAAATGAGCTCGTCCTCCTCGTTCTGGACCAGGGACTAGATGGGATGACTCGGCCCTCTTTCCTCAAACGGATCTATGTTCGTACCTCACCGCTCTTCTCAAACACTCCATCCGTTGCCCTCATGCCCTCTCCTTTTCGATCTTCTATTCCTTTGGTCCTCACCGTTCTGAAACCGCTCCCTCTACATCATGGTGACACCATCCGTCCTCCTCCTACTTGACCTTTTGTTAACTAAACCCAGATTTTTAAAACTATCTCCCCAAACATCTATCTTCAATCTTCTTTGAACCCACTTATCTCCTCTAGCTGCCCCTTAATTACAGCAGTCCTCCAGATTCGGAGGCTGACCCCCATTTCTTCTTACTCTTCAGTCGCCCAGTAACTCAATCCTAGGGCTTCGACTGATTTTTATAAGCTGCTTTGTATCTCTAAATAATTCAAAACATCTGACCTCTCATCTGTACCAAGATCTACATCTCTAACTACTTTCTAGTTATTTTAAGGCTGAAGGCAGGGACTTCGATTTTTATTAAGTCTAAAACCAAGCCCATCACTTCCTGCCCTGCTTCTCCTTCAGCGCTGACCGCCCACTCAGTCACCCCTCACGGACTCCTCAGTTACCATCAATGCCTCTAATCCTGTGCTCTTATTTTAACTCTCTTTTTGTAGTATTTCTCATTTCTCCCTTCTGTGCTTCTTCAGGGCCTCGTTATTTCTTGTTTGAAAGGTTATAACCATCTCCAAACTGGTAGTCTATCTTTCTAAGACAGATACCATGTCATTTACCCAGTCTAAAACAACAATATCACTTCTTTACTCCTTTTCAATAGCATCCAAATCCCTTCCTGAGGGCCCCATCTTGGGCAATGCTGCACTCCCTAATCTCGGGCCACATCTACCATTCTCAATGTTCCCTGTGCCTCTGATGTGTTTCCATTTGAAAAACTCTGATTGTCCTGGTAAGTCGCACGTCAAATGTTACCTTCTCTATCTATGCAGGTGCCCTCATCCCTAAATACCCACTGACCCTGCCACACCCCTCCCGATGCCCAGGACCCAGCTGCTCCTCTGTGCTGTCCCTGTACTTCACATCTCTCCTCAGCACTGCTGACCTGATACGCTGCAGTGAGCTGTGCGTCTGTCTCCCCTCCTGGGTTCTGCACTAAGGACAACACATGTGTTACTGGCTTGGTGTGTCCCAGCTTCTAGCCCACTTTCTCACACAGGAGGCAACTCTGTCTCCCTCCAATTCCCTAGGCTTCCCGAGATTACATAAGATCTGGGAGCTGCATTTCCTTACACTAGGACCTAGAAAAATCCTACATCAGTGAGCAAAAAGGAATCCCCTAGTTTTTCCACCAGAGCCCATGAATAAACCAGTGGTCTGCTTGGCAAGTCCTCTGCTGCAGTAACTTGCTATCTTTCTTCCCTTTGGCTACCGTGAAACCACATGCTGCAAGTTCATGTCCCAAAGAGGAAAACAAGAATATTTTCTAGAAACTTATATGAACTGCTGAGCTTATAAAGCATGATTTTCACTTAAAAATAAATCATCTCTTATAAATTTATCTCTTCATCATCAACCAACTTCCCACTCTCCAGCCATTCAGAGTAGCGTCTGAAAGAGATGGCATAATACAGTAAGTAGAAAGAGCACTGAACTAAAAGTCAGAAAACGTGGTGACAGCTCTGGGTAAATGAGGTACTTAATTCATAAATGTCAGTGTCCTCAAAGAAAATGCGAGTATTGGCTTGGATGACCAAAACTCTCTCCTGAAAATAAAATCCTAGAATTCTACTTGTATGTTCAAATTTGTTTGTAAGTCTTTTTAAAGGCTTTTAAAAATTTTTTTTATTATTTCAACCAAGTTTCACTAGATATAACTTTATTTTTTTACCCTCTCCTTTCTTTCTTTTTTGGCAATTTTCTTAAGTAAAATATAATAGTACCTTTAGGCTCTAAAACATTTCTGGTTCCATGGGTATACCTAATCTTCCTGCTTCTGTTAAGAAGACATTAACATTCCAAATGCCTTCATTAGTACAAAACCAACCTCAGGTAAAACATTTCCATTGCCTTAACACCATAAGTTAATAGCAGTTTATGAAGAGCATGGCTGGTGAGGTCAGACCTGGGTTCCTATTCCAGTTCCTCTACTTACTAACTAAGTGACCCTGAATGAGTGCCTAACCTCTATAGGTTATAATTATGTCACCTGTAAAATGAGAATACCATATTTTTTTTGAGGTTATAAGGATCAAAGAAAATATATGTAAAACAGTTAGCAAAGTTTTTAAAATATGGTAGTCATTCAATAAATAAGTTGTTCATATATTATATCTAAATATTAGGACATCACTGAAACAAAGAGAAGGCTTAGTTAGCTCTATATAGCTACAGACCCCATCATAGTTCTTCAAGGGCTTAGACCCAAGCACAAGACCCAGGAATTCAACTTTGAGTCAGCAAGTGGTCTCATAAATAAGATGTGAGTATTAAGGCTTTGAAAAAGCTTTAAGTTGGACCTAAGAGTAACCTTCACTGGAATTATCCAGCACGTATTTCATACAACAGGAGTGGTAGGAGGCATAGGACACTCCTCAGGGCCCCAGTGTGCTTTTAAGATGCCTTTTGGCAGGTAACAGAAAGAAATCTAACTATTAGGCAGTGAACACACAATGCAATATATATATGACATACTGTTGAACTGTACACTTGAAACTTACTGGATTTTGTTGATTAATGACACCCCAATAATTTTTAATAAAAAAAAGAAGATGACTTTTGGCAGGGATCAGAATTTAGCTTAAGGTATATCTTAATACAAACTTAGGGATGACGATTTGGCCACAGGTGTAAATGATCTATGGCCAGCCTTTAACTTGTTCCCACGAGGGAATAAGTAACCTCTAATTAACAGTTTTGCTGTAGCTGCCAGGAAGGCAATACTATGAATATCTAAGAAAAGTATGTGTTGAACGTTAGGTTCAACATTAGATCAACCATCCACATGTGCACACAGACTACCTTTTGACATGCAATTAAAGCTCTTTATGCCAAACTGCACCATTATATATATATATATAGTTCCACAGAAGTTTGCCACTAAACATTCATTTACTTATATATGTAATACATTCAAATTTTAAAGCTTAATACAAGTGAATTATCCACTAAAGTTTATTGTGCTATGATTAGATCTAAATATCTAGAAAAAAATATTAAGGTAATATCTCCATAAAAAAGCGGGGGGGGGGGGCGGGGGCGGGAGACGTTGCTAAGAATTAATGTTGTTACCTTTACATGTATAAAGAGCCTATCCACTTAAATTATCTGAGTCTGGTAAATAAAAACTAAGTTGTGCTTTACTTCATAAAAATCTAGATTTGGGGCCAAATGACCTGGGTTAAAGTCTCACCTGTTGTTTGTTTTCTTCTTGGACAAATCATGCTGGGCTTGTTTACTCAACTATATGCTGAGAAAAATACTAGCCCTTCCACCCATCCCACGGGAGGCACATAGGGATCAAAAGAGAATGCTTTGTAATCAGTACCACGGAAACATCATGGTACCACTATGACCCTACCCCCACTCCCACACCCTCCACAATCCTACCCTCCTCCCCGACCCTCACAGCAGCCAGACTTTGATCTGATCTGTGTACTGTAGTTCCATTAAGATTTTGGTTGGAAAAGGCATAGTGCTACAAAAATAAGTTTGGAAAAAGCTATACTATATAATAGCAAATTCTTTTCACAGACAAAAAAAGTCATCAAAGACATTGTGCAACTACTCTAAAAATAAAAGTACCTTGGTTTTTCATGCCAAAAAGTATCCATTATGTATACATAAAACTAATTCAGTGACTGCTGAGTAATCAAAGTGATCCAACTAAAGAATACTT
Organism: Eonycteris spelaea; assembly: GCA_003508835.1. Classification (NCBI taxonomy): domain Eukaryota; kingdom Metazoa; phylum Chordata; class Mammalia; order Chiroptera; family Pteropodidae; genus Eonycteris; species Eonycteris spelaea. The sequence goes on along the minus strand of PUFA01000004.1, from coordinate 7,562,219 downwards.
GAGACATTTATAATGAATTTGAGTGAAATTTATTCTACAGAAATTCACACATAAACTCAAAACAACTAATGTCATGATTACAGAATTATTATTGTCTCAGAACTGCTGCCAGAAACACAATTATAGTTATATTTAAGACAACACTTTATAACAGCTTTGGATATCAGAAAGATTACATTTAAAAATATAAGCCTCTCTGCGTTGTTGTGGGAACAGGTGACAGCAGTGTTGTAAATACACATCCTTGATTGAGTTTTAGCTTGGCAGTGTTCCAAAAACAGAAAAGGTTAAAAAAAAAAAAAAAAAGACTGCATGACAGATATAAGATTAAGAGTGTCTTGTTTTACCACTCTTGGGGTCAAGTGAATATAGAATAAAAGGGCCCTCTAAGGATAAGAGATCAGTCTCTGCTCTAGGGAAATACTGAACTAGAAATCTATGCTTGTCTGTCCATTATCTGCTCTAGATTTCCTGGGTGGCAGCTACCATCTGCTGGACTTACATTTATTCTTAGCTTGGCGCCTCCACTATGGATCTTCTTTAATGTCTACTTACTCTGTTGGATTTACAGTAGAGACTAGCATGACAGCAAAAGGGGTGTATGTGAAACTGTGATTCCAAACCAAAGAATGAGTGTGAACCCACTGGCATGCAATTATGCTGAACTACCAAGAGAAAGAGAGATAATTCTACTTCACTGAATACACCCTTTTCTTTTATGCTTACATTTACTTATAGAATATTCAGTGCTGGCAAAATCCTGGGCATATATACGCCTGCCCAGCATCAGCTGCCTTGTTAAAAAGATGGATAACTTTCTTAGTAGTCGATGTCATTCGTACAGAGGAATGTCTACCCTTAAGAAAATCCTAAAATAGATCAATGGGTGATTACAAAAAAATTTATAGTACCAGCAGTCTTCCCTTAAACAGAAATCTCATTTTCAAAAGGATGTTTGACTTTCAAAAGGATTTTTGATTCTTTTCTAGAATACATCTAATGTATAATGTGAAACAGAACACTAATTCCTAAAACTGAGTTGTCTAAAACTTTTGCACAAAGAATCCTAGTATCCTTTATTAAAGTTATTCTATACAAATTACAAATTTTAGACAATGCATAAGTGACCCATATCCAACCAGTATCACGAAGGTACAGTTTCATGTATGTAGGGTAATAATAAAATGCTAATAGACCGTAAAAATACTCTCAAAATTTCTATTTAAGAATAGCTAAAAATTTAATTTCATGGCTTTAACTTCACTGAGAAACAATTTAGACACTCTGAAGTCAACACAATTAGGAAAAAACATAACAAATAGTGTAAAGAACTAAAGATCAAAGACCACCTAATTCACAAGTAAAACTTTAAAAAATATTTCCCTATGAGAACCAACATTTAACCATTTCTCCCCTCAAAAGAACAATCTCGTCAGAGGTTAGGACTCTAAAGCAGGTATGAGAGAGCTGGCCCATGGACACTGCTGTCAGCACCACCTCCCCCTGACGCTTTAGACCAGGTTTGGTCCAGTTAAGAACATGACCCCTCCTCCCAGACCACCGGAGTCAAAAGGGTCAAGTGCATGGCAATGACACCTTCCGATGCTAACCAGCCTCCTCTGCAGTGAAGCTAGGGAACTGAGAATGGTGTAATAAAGCCTCGGTTTTAGTTTCGCCTCTACCAGTGATCTTTCTTAAGAAACTTAGCAGTTCTGCACCTGCTTGAACATTTGTAAAAGAGACTGCTCAGTGGCAGTAATTTAGTCGTGGCAGAAAGTGATCCTGGTTCCAGTTCCCTAGTGTTCTAGACATTAAATGACAGGATACTTGCCAAAGTTGGAATGAAAATGTTCACATGCAAAATTCTGTTGTGTCAGTTCCTTAATGCACATGCCCTACACGACACACCACCACCCAACGATGGCTTCAAAATCAATTTTTCATGAGAAATACTGATTAATCAGAAAATGGCAGTGGGCTCTATGTATACACAGCAGTCTACAGCAATGACCCATGAAGTGGGCATCTGTCCACACAGGCAAGGTACAGTATACTTGGTCTTCAACTAGGCAGGCCCCTGTGCCTCTAGACCTTCCATTCAGGGCTCACTTTCATTCTCCTGGAGTATGTCCACACTCACCTACGTGAATATGTAAGCTGCTCATTCGTTCAAGCCTAGACTCAGAATTACTATCTCTACACATTGATGACTCCTAAACGTCTTTCTCAACCTCAGGCTCTCCTTCAAGCCCCCCGTCGTTTTACCAGCAGTCTGTTCTACCCCTGCTCGCCAACAGCACCCATGATCCAAACTAACTCCAGAAAGGCCCCACTCTAAATCTCCCCTTCCAAGCTTTCCCATCTGTGTAGCCGGCATCACTATTCACATCACTGCTCAAGGTGAAACCTGAATGGCTCTTTCCTCCTCCTGTCCCCAGCGCCCCCACCACCTCACAAGCAATCCAGAGGCAAATGCCATCAGTTCCACGTCTACGGTGTACCTCAAATCCTTCCACTTTTCTCCGTCTTCAGCAGCACCATTCCGGTTCAAGCTGTCATCATCTCACGTCTGGAAGAGTCTCCTAACCGTTCTCTTCCCATCTACAGTCCCCCCAGTCTTGCCCCACAGTCCGTTCTCCACATAATAGTAGCCTTTTAAACTTAATTTAGATCATGTCACTTCCTTAATTTAAAACCCTCGAAGGACTCTCACCTGCACTGTGACTAAAACCCAACTCCTTACTATGCCCCTGAAGTTTGGGCCCTGCCTGCCTGCCTAGCCAATCTTCTCCTGGGCCACCCTCCTCCTCGCTGACTACACTCCAGCCTGGCTGACCTTAGTGACTCAAATGTCCCATGATGACTCTTTCTCTCCCAGGGCCTTTACCCAGGTTATTATCTCACTAGCATTCTTTATATAGATGGTTCCTTCCCATCCTTCCGGTCTTGATGCAATGGCATCTTCTAAGAAAGCCCTTCTCTGACCACACAAGCTAAAGTGGGGCCTCCGTTTGAATTTTCTGACAATACTTTGCTGTTTCCTTAACAGTTTTTCTCAACGACTTGTATTTACTATATGTTTATATAGCATCTTGTTTGGCACATGGTAGGCCAAACTTTTTCACTGAATTAATGAATAACGAGAAATGCCTTAGGCAAGGCTAATTACAAACACTTCCTACTGGGTAATATAATATGCAATAAAAAAAAATCTTACCTTGTCAACTTTTTTCTTTTTAACAGGGGGTTCAAACCTATCATTGACTCCAAAATACTGAGTAAGTTCCTTCCACTGTGTTTGACTTGAGGTCTGTTCACTACAAGCAGACAGACAAAATTTATACAAAATGTACTCATCTTTATTTGTACTGTTTTTAATTGCTTACCATAGTTGTAACAACCAGGTCTTTGGTAGGTTTCAGAGGTGAGTAGTTCAACTATTTGTACAAATTCTACAATACTGTTCAAAATAAAAAAATATTTTAAATTCTACCTACCTATGAGATTCTTCTTCATTCTTTAATTTACCTGGAAAGAATTCACAAAGTTAATACCCAAGTATTTGCTTATTTCAAAATTATGTTTATTAAAAATTATTGAGCTAAGTTAGTCACAGTTTAACATTAGCACTATTGACAATTAAAATGAATTAAAACAAAACACCTTTTTTAGAGCGTTTTCTTTTTTTCCTGAATCTTGAAGATGAGATTTTCTGTTCAGAGTGTTTTTTATGCAATTCTTGAAATTTCTATACAAAAAAAAAAAAAAAAGCAAATATATCCTGAAGCAAAGCATATACTCAACACGTTAATAAAAATATTCTAGCATTTATAATAAACATATAAATTTAATGAAAATAGTTCATTTCTTGAGATGCTCTGTTCTCCAAGACTCTTTCACAACCTGAGGTCTTTATTTCTAAATAAGTCAATTTATTTCTAAATAAATCAATCTAATAATCTGAGAATATAATTCAAGGACTCATACAAATACCAAAGTGATAAAATTAAGATAATAACTTCTCCTGTATCAGGATAAGCAAAGTAGCTAATCTTACTGTTTCCTCTTTTATTAAAAAAAAAAAAGAAAGAAAAGAAAAAAGAAAGCAAGTCTCTGAGTGGCCAATAGATTAACCACAGATCTACAATTAATAAAAGAATTCTGAGTCAATTTTTCCTATCACCTTCCAAGAACATGTACATTCTGACCACAGCGCAGAGGCACACGAGCATGTACAAACACAGGCTTTCGTAGGAACACACGGGAGAAAACCTACGTTCCACATATGTAAGGGAATTCCAGAAGGACACTCTTCATATGCATCTAAAGCTGACTCTGCTTCAGTTTTTGGTCCATCTTTAGGGAAATCTGAGAGCTCTGTTTTTGTAATGGTCCCATCTTCTTTATCTTCCTTTAAGTCAAGTCCAGAGTTCTCCAATATGTCATCTTCAGAATTCAACTCAACATCACTTTCATTTAGGCCAGGAGGTAGCAGCCCACTCCACATTCTTCCTTCTAAAGAAGGATGAATTTACACTTAAAATAGACATGCAAAGAATTTTAAAACCATTACAAGATACCCCAGGAGTCTAATAATTATACCAAATGGTTTGGCAATAGTCCAAATAAACTTTAAAAAATCTATGCTAAAATAATTAAAATCTTTGCCTTTATAAATTAAAAAAGTGTAACATAGTTTAAGCAAGTTTGTTACGAGACCTACAGATGAATGACTTAAACAGGGCCTTGATTCTCTATTATATACATAATTTTGCCTAAGAAGAAAATCCAGTAAAAGCGTTTATTGTTCAAGAATGTTAAGAGGCTAACAGTATACAATGCAGGCAATCTAAGAATTACAATACTATATTTCAAGCTATAATAATTAGAAAAGAAAACAAAATAGGATGTTTCAACTGTGCTTGAATGTATAAAACTTTCAAGAGACTTACTATCTTAGGAGCAGGAAAACAATTATTGAAAAGAAAATTTTAAAGCTGTACAAGAGTTTGAAGAAAGTATGGTGGTAAAAAGGATGCCTCCCCCACCCTAAAAAAAGAAAAGAAAAAGGATGTCTTATTTTACAATTTTATACTGTTTGCTAAAATAATACTCCATGGAATATAATCCTAACATTTTAACAAAAATATACTGCTCTTTTGACTAACAATACTACATTTTGGAAACTAATGTTAAAATTTGGAATAACATTTAGCATTAGCTATACTGCCCACTGATAGAACCATTAACTACTGTTAAACCAAAATTATTTTAAAAAATTAGAGTTGTACTTATTTGCTAAAACTATGATAACTGAGTACATTTTCACTATTAATCTCCATGGCACAGTCTATTTTAGCATACATACTGAGCCCAGACCAGTATGTTCAAAAGATGCCTAAAATAGAAAAGCTGCTTGTTCTGCTCAGGATTTATTATCCATGTAAATGAATAAAATGGAAGGATGGAAATTTTTGCTGAGTTTTCTGCCCCCTGTTGTGACTAGTCCAGTAAGAAAACCACCCCATTGTCTCTGAGACAAAGGCATCATGGGCTTTCCCATAGCTCTCAATAATGGATTCCTGGTATATTTTAGGATCTCCTCTCAGGTCCAAAAGATCAGATCTTTGTACCGATTCCTGCTGCTTTGTACCAGACTCATCAGTTGTTAGCTCTCTGAAACCAAAATATTCTCTTAGCTTTTCAGGAGGAAGGACTCTGACATCTAATTGCTCCAACACAATCCTGACTCTACCACACACTAGTGGCATGTGGGAATCATTTTTAACCTCTGTGACCCTCAGTTTTCCACCTGTAATATGGGGATAATTATAAACGGATGGGGGTTATTCCGATTAAATAAGGCATGAAAACACTCAACACAGAGTTTGGGAGGTTTTAGGGGCTCGATCATTGCTAAGTTCTTTTCACTATTATTATTTTTGTAGCCATGTACTACATTTTTATAATATTATGGCTGGCAGTACTCATAAGGTAGTTTCTAATGTTTGAAATGTATTCACTTAACAATTGACGCAAATTGTTTAGTGAATTTCCATAGTATGACATGAAGTTTCTATAAAAAATGCTGGTGTCTGGTTTTCTGAATAGAGCAACAAATCCCGACGCAAATTACCAGGAAGATAATGGAGCTTAAGCTTCAAGGCTCCTCATTTGTACAGGTCCTTCCAAAACACAATACCTAATTTTCTATTTAGAATCTGTATTTTTTTTTTTAAAGAGAAACCAAAAATTATGAAAACTCCAGGCTCCATAAAACCTGGATCCATTCTTAAACCTGGCCTGAGGATTTTAAAAGTCGGAAAGCAGGTTTAGATACTTTGTTGGCAAAAAGGACATCATGTTAAATATGCCAAACTGAAAAACAGATGAGATACTATTAATAAAAATATTTCTACTATCCTGAGGAGCAAGGGGAGGGGAGCAAACTTAAGCTCCAACATGACTTTGACTCTGGCATATAACATACCTTTAGGCTCATTATCCATTTCAGGACTTAAGGATGGTGACAAATATCAGATTTAGTTTCTTAGCATAACTGGACAGCTTCTTTTCCCTGTCCACGGCATCTTCTGCATGCCCACTGTGCCAGGCACATTTTAAGAAATTAGATCAGCAGTATACAAAACAGGCAAAAATGCCTAACCTCATGGACCCGACCTTCTATACACATATAAGCTTCTGTCCATCAGCAGCCAAGTACCACTCGGCCTACACTTCAGTTGTGGCTGCTCAGAAAGGCACATTCCTCTCAGACAGGTGCAGTGCTTCAGCTGGACCACCATTTCAGCACCTCCACAGGGGGAGGGGAAAGTGTCTGTGCTGTGGGCACCCAAATGTGCCCCTCAGTTGCCCTGGAGATGGCAAGCCGTTCATCAGCCCTCAAGCAGTGATCTATCTGTGAACACTTATTGGACTTTCTCAAAATCATGCTTTTAGCTTTTGCTGATGTGGCATTAAGATCTGGTTTCAATTTCATAAACTATATAAATGTCTAACCAATGTACTGTATACCTGAAACTAATATAAGCTAATTAATTAATTAATTAAGAACAAGAATTGTCTTCAGTGTGGCATTGGCTGGTACAATTTCTTGTGCTTGCCCACAGAAAAAAGAAAAATTAAAATAACTTTTTAAAAGTGGACTCCATGTCCAAATTCATAAAATACAGTAAAATTCAAATAAGGTATATTTCAGAACTCAATTCCAAACATCTTTAAAGTAATGTGCCATTCTCCTGTAACTGTAAAAAAGAAAAAAAAAATACAAATGTAACTCAGTGGCCACTGATAAACACGGATAAGGAACTGAGGAGGCGGCCAAGTGAAGCTGTCCACATGAGCAGCAGCAGCTTGACCGTAATTCAGCTACTATGGACTGGCTGCTTTGTGACATGATTTGGGCTTCATGTTTGAAGACACTGTCTTCCTATCCACAGCATATACATTCTTTCACACATTTCCAATTGTACTATGTTACCAAGTCAAACAATGTTGGGCTACTCTGGAAGTATGGATTTTCTATTTCTTTGAAGTCTCTCTCACCCCACACCTTTCAGAGTATATTCCTTATTTTAAAGCAGATCACTCCAAATTACCCTTTATATGTGAAAATTACTCAGCCATTCTCAAAAGATGTGATATACCAGAGAACTAGAAACCTAAGTTTTTTTAGCATAGTTTCTAGCCAGGTCTACACAAAAGCCCATGTATTAATACTTAACCTTTCATTGTTTACCCTGTAACTCAATTTTAATTTAATCACTTAAGCCCAAAAGGAGATAATGATTCAGTATCCCTTTCTTCTCTATGATTTTGAATATCACCTTCTTCATTTCATAACTCTTTACTTCTAAAGTTAAGATTTTTCCCCCCATTCCACAATTATTCTTTTAAAAAATTCTGTGTATACTACACAGAACACATCTTTAGTCCTGGGCTGACACAATTTACTATGAACTGAAAATGTTTATGTATCATTCTAGTCTGAATGGCTGGATTTTCTTTTGCCCTTGAAAACCAACCAGTCACTATTTATTTAGCACACTCAATCAGATAGCAATGCATGATGAATGACACAGTTCAGCAATTCCTAATCGAAGTGTTTATAAAGTTTTACAAAGATAGTAAATGGAGTTCTCTAAGCTTATTTCAATATTCAAAAAGCCCAACATGTTTTTTCCCCTCAATAAAGTCTACCTTTAGGTAAGGAGACTTAAATTCAATGAAGCATTATTCTTCATCACATATTTGTTGATTGGAGGCTCTGATTGGTAGCTATAGACCTGATTTTTATTTTTAAAAGAACTAATGAATATACTTTAGTAGACACAATATTTCAAAATATGGCACCCATGGAGATATCAAATTATACTTTAAAAAAAAAGGCTTTAGGTTGTGAAAGGATTGGGAATGGCTGGTGTATAGCAGGAAAAAAACATGGTTTTGAAGGTCAGAGGACAGGTTTCTAGACCTGAGCAACATAACTGTGGACAAGCCATTGCATTTTTTTTCTGGGCCTCCATTCTTAAGTTATAAAATGAACGTCTGACCGGACGATCTCAGGGATGTCTTGCAGCTCTAAAATGTTTCCTTATGGACCTTCATATTATATGTGCCTAAATACCCACAGTCACCTCATTCTTTGCTTAACACTCCATTCTCTCCCAATCAGATGCAATAGTGATTAAACCCCAATACCCTAGTAGATAAGGTTCTCTCCCCAACCTAGTTGTTACAGCCAAGATGGCTAGTTTTCAGTTAGACTCTGTTCTTCACACAGGACACCTGAAAGATGCTCTGGAGAAAGGGAAGGAAACCCAGTTATGACAGAAGAAACAGAACCAGAAAAAGGAAACAAAGCAGGTCATTGCTATACATAGTAAACAATGTGACGGCCACTGATTTACCATTAATCTCACAACCAACCTTCCATTAGGAATTACTACCTTTGACAAATAAGGTAACTGACTTGCTTAATGCACTGTAATTCACTTATTTTACAAAAATGGAACTCTATGGCTTCAAATTATAAACTTTGAGGACAGAGTTTTAAGTAGCAATATAATCTTGGATACAAAGATTTGAAAGTGAGTCTGAAGAATGACTGGCCTATAATCCTAGACTTATTAAAATTTAAGAAAAAATTTTCTCACTTTTTAAGCGCAGAAAGCGATGTAAGATGCTATACCAAATGGCATATATGAAAGTCACATTTAGGTAACATTGTCACATTTTCTGGGCAACCAGGCAGCTGCTCATAACTAAAACCCAAAAAATATAATCTGAGCAGTTTAATGAGTACAAGTGTCCTGTCTCTAATATTCCAGAATTTCAATTCCATTTTCACCAACTAAAGCTGTCTTATTTCCCATATTTGGTATCCAATTAGAAATCATCACAGAAATCGGAACCTTTTCTGATATGAATTTAATCTTACTTGTATAATAAACATAAACCACCATCCATCAATCTGAAGATCGTGTTAAATAATTTACACGATAATCAGTTTCTGTGACTTGGAATTAGTTTTAACTCAAATACTTTTAACATGAATCAACATTATTGTAAATATTCGTCTTACTTTCATGAAATAGACGTGTTCCCTCTTCTCAAAAAGGCAAAGTACAACTGAATCACAGACCAATCAATCCGATTACCCAGAAAGACTATTTCACGTATTAGCAGGATTTTGCATGTAACATGTGGTATGTATTAAAAAGAGAGTGTCTGTTTCTGTTTAGTCAAGGCCTGGAAAACACCTTCTCAGGTCCAAGCAAGATTACAGTTAACCAATAAATACCATGTCAGGCTCGTTTTACATCGGAAGCCGCTGTGAGAATACTTACACGACGTTCAAGACTGCAAAAAGGTGTCTCTAGAAACGGACAGCTTTCCCTGCTTGGTTACACAACCCGGACTCCCTGGCGGCAGTGTCACACTCCACTTCCCCAACGGAGGCATCCCGTCCCGGGCAAAGAATTAAGTAAGCGCCGAAGGTTCTGGTGCAGGACGGCTAACCTGCTGACATTCCCATGAACTGCAGCTCTTTCCCGAGACAGGACAATTGTAAACAAATTGTAAAGTTTCCCTGATCGAAAGCCTCTGCGACCCCGCACTTTGGCCTGGGTGGGACGGAGAACCCCTCGCCCACCGGCAAGCTGGGGCAGACGCGGCGACGCCCCTTCCGAACAAACCGGAGGCCAGCCCGGCCGAGGCTCCCGCGGGCCAGGGCCTTTGTTGGCCCGCGGCGGGGCGGTTCGGTTCAAAGGCTGTGAGGCCACCTACAACGGCTCCCCCGATTCCCGCACCGGCCTTCCCCGACCCCTCACGCCGGAGCCCGAGCCTGAGGGAAGCCTGCCCCGCAATCAGCCCTACTCACCGGTTAGAAGCGGGTCGCCCGGCAGCCATCTTATGACCCTGCCAACATCGCGCCTTCTCATTGGCTCTCGCATCTCAGCCAATGGGATGGGTCCGTTCTAGCCGCCGAGTCGTCATGACAACCGGCCCCGCTCGGCTCTGCTTTTAAATTGGTTGAAGAGAAGTAGTTCGTTTCTTCCTACTTGTTTTTTCTCATCGTTTTCGCCTTTCTTCTGGTCGTTTCTGAAGGCTTTGTTGTCTCTCCATTCCCTGCCATACGCCGGTGCTGACCTAGACCTTGACCTAGTTCGTTCCACAGGGAGGGAGAGTCGCTGCAGAAGCTCTCTAGGCCCTTCTGGAAATGTTTCCATTCGTTCACCCTTTTCTCCCTCCCTTCCTTTTTTTCTTTCTGCACATACTTATTAAGCAGGCATCCTGCCAGGTTCTGTTTAGCAGAAAACGGTCCGACTCCTGCTCTCATGGAGCTTACCGTCTGGTTATCGTCCAAGCTGCTTCGCGGGCAAGCTGTGTGGCCTTGGCCAAAAGCTTATTTACTGAACTGCTTTTCCGTGGCAGCCAGTATTTTAGGCCCTGAGGAGGGGCTTGGGGAAAGCATAAAAAATAAACAAGGAAAAAACAACAAAGAAAAAAAAAGTGCTATGAATAAGACAGACTAATGTGATCATAATGAGAGTGGAGCTATCTTAGAAAGGCTTCCATTTTCTGAAATAGTGTTCTGTAATAATCATAATGAGTAAGACTATTTCCTATTTTCTAGTGTCATAACGATTATAAGAAAATACACATAAAGCGCTTAACCTATTACCTGGTACACAGTAATTTTCAGTCTTAGCTATTTGTTATTATTAATGTTATCGATAATGCCTTTCTTTGAAACGTTATAAAAATGTATAAAAATTTTTCATGGCACTCAATACTATATACGATTCAGTATAAACACATCTTTAACCTTAGTACTTAACTATCCATTGCCTCACTCCCAGTGTCTTCCAGAAGGTGTGCCAAGTTTATGGAATAGTTTTCTATAATCCCAGAATCAGTAAAACCTGAATTGACAAGTTTGGGTGACTAAGGTCCTTTTAACATGCTCACATTCCTTGGTTCTAGAATAGAAGCAGAGCTGAGTGACTTAAAGATCAGTATGAAACTCTCCTAGCCAAATGTGCCCAGTTTTTCAATGAAGTTTTCTCTAAATCCAAATCCTTAAAAAGTTAAGCAAAGGGTGTGTATGAAAGTGCTGTTGTAGCTGTGGAATTGGGCCTCTTACTTGCTGTATTAGTCAGCTTGGGCTGCCGTAACAGAATACCACAGACTGGGCTGCTTAAGCAACAGAAATTTCTTATAGTTCTAGAGTGGGAAGTCCAAGATCAAGACACCAGCAAAGCAGGTTTCTTTCTGAGGCCTCTTCTCTTGGCTTATAAGGCAGCAACCATCTTGCTGTGTGCTCACGTGATCTCTTCTTTGTACATGTATGTTTACAAAGGAGAAGGAGGGAGAGAGAAGGGGAGAAAGAAGGAAAGAGGGAGAAAGTGGGAGAGAGGGAGGGAGAGAGCAAGAGAGTCCACTTTCTTAGGAGGAGATTAATGCCAGCAGGGCTCCACGCTTATGATCTCGTGTAACCTTAATTAATTCCTAGAGTCACCATCTCCAAATACAGCCACACTGGGGGATAGGATTTCAACATGAATTTTAGGAATACACAAACATCAGTCCATAAAAATGCTTGTGGTGGAAGTATGACCAGAATGGGGAAAGAGTGCAGAGGGGGTGAAGAACTGAAACATGGAGCAGGAAGGAAGTAATGTTGGCCCATTTAAGAACTATCTAGATTGTTTCTGTGTGTATTCCATCAAAAAACACTCATTTATTCAGTACACACAAATGTACAAAAAAAACTATATAAGTACTCCCAAGACCTACAAACACCAGGTTTCACATCAAAGGTTTTTAGTAAGTCCTACTCCAAAATATGTATTTTAAAAAATTCTCAATGTTGAGAATTCTCAAATATCTGATTATTTACTCTGTGACATTATTGGATTTCTATAATAAATGTAAATAGCTCAGACTTTTCTTTGACTCTGGTTGTAAGACTTTCACTCTCTGAATATTATTGTTTTGCCAGTTTTCTAAGGGAAATGTCAGTCATTTGATTTATTTTAATCAATAAATTTACCTTCCCTTTAGCAAATTCCTGCCCTGGAAATCTGCCAAAACATGCATTCTGTGAATGAAATACTTGTATTTGTGAGATTTTTATGAAACATAGAATTATTGAATACCATTTACTAAATCATAGTGAATGTGATGCAACTAGTGAATTGAGCTTGAATTGTGTTGCATCTGGCACTAATTTCAAACATGTAAGTTTGATTTAAATTATCAAATGTATCACAAAAATCAGAAAGCAGTTTTTCTTTGCCAAGAAATATTATAGTTTATGAATAGTTTTCTCTGATATTTTATAATTTTTTTCTCAGTGTACAGATTACCAGTCACACTCATGTTATAAAAGATTAATTGTGGAGTTCTTTTTGGTGGCTGCTAAATCTCTGATTGATGAAAATTTCCCCAAATGTAATGAATTCCTTTAAGTATTTCTCAGTTGGAAAAAGTGAATATGTCCTTGTTGAACATATAATAAATCTGTTTCTTGCTGAAACTGAGAAATGGAATAATTAATTTCCATCTGTACAAAATCCCTTATTTTCTGCATTGAAGAAAAAGTGGTCTAGTGACTTACATAAAAGAATAGAAACAAAGGAGTTTTGAATTTTAGGAATTGTGTGACAATTTCTCTATCAGGATTTTTTTGAAATTTGCAAACCAACGCATCTATAAATAATTGTTGTCTTCCAGGCGTATGCTGAACAACTAACGCAATGACATCGGCAAGAGTTAACATTTGAGGAAACAATATTTCTGTAATATAGGATGTTGCCAAAGAAACGCAGTTTTTTTAATTGGTCATGTCTAGTGCTTTCAAAATCTTCTGGTCCAATAGGCTGTACATTGGAAGAGAAAGAGAACACGAGAGGAAAGCTTACTGAACTTTCCTGTACGTTGGTATTTTGCATCTAATGTCATATAATCTTATGAAGTAGTTATTATTGTATCCATTTCACAGATAAGGAAATTAAGGCTTCAGGAGTTTAAGAAACTTGCCTAACTTCACACAGCTAGTAACGAGCAGATCTGGGTGGAGAAGTTTCCCTGGACCCTAAAGCTCATGCTCTTTCCACTGTCACTCACTGTCCCTTTTAAGATAAAGTTCCCAGCACAGTACAGTCAATAAAGTATAGACATTATTACTGCCCAGTGGGAGCTCATAGAAAGAGAGGCTTCAGGAGCAAAATGTATTTTCCCTCTCCAACCCGCTCAGGACCTAGTGAGTGATCAAATCCCATCAGAGGAAACCTTTTCAATCATTCCTGCTTTGATACTTGAAGTCTATGTTAGTCTCTCTTTTCCTAATACCTTCATCTTCCAAACAGCCCAAAGCCTGATTAATCTCTTTAAAGGAACACATGTAAAGCTTTTAGCACAGACCCTGGCATTTATTGACTACTGGTCAATAAATATTAATTTCCCTCCTTTACACATTAAAACTAAGTAGAGTGTATGCGTGTGGGGGGGATTGAACACATAGAACACAGAGGGTTTTTTGGGCAGTGGGAATACTCTGCATGGTTACCACAATGATAAGGGTCATGCCATTGCACATTTGTCCAAGCTCATAGAATATACACCCCATAAGGTAAACTATGGACTTCAGGTGACTGTGATATGTCAATGTGAGTTCCAGACTACCTTGATGGGAGATATTGATAAGGGGGACGCTATGCATATGCGGGAGCAGTGAGTGTATAGAAAAATCTCTGCATCTTCCCATCTATTTTGCTATGAACCTAAAACTACTCTAAAGAAAAAGCCTCTTTAAGAAATCTAAAGAACAATAATTTATTACACATGAAAATTATATGAAATCTAAACTTTAGTGTCTCTAAATAAAGTCCTATCAGAGCACATAGACAGTGTGAACTAAGAAGTACATAAACATTGATAGATTATCAGATTAATATGTCAACATTTTCGTGGTCCTTACCATGTGCCCAATTCTCAGCACTTTGTTAAGGTTAATGGAGAATGCACATGACATGTATGAACTGGCTCCTGAAGAAGTTTGTAATCTAAGACATGTGATATGGTTATAAAGGATACATTTATACATTTCTACCATGAGTACTAAAATTTTGAGGCCCATGATGTAAATACAAACTATAGATCCTAAGCATGGAAGAGCAAGCTAGACAGAATTTAGCACATGCTCTTTCTTTCGTTTGCCTGGAATACCTTTCTCTTTTCAACCTTGGAACTACTTTTCATCCTTTAAAACCTAGATCAGATATTATCTCCTGAGTTAAACCCTTCCCGATTCATACAGTTCATGCCTTTCTTCTGCACACCTTCATAATAGTCGACACATAGCTATTGAAGTACAATTAAGTGTCACAGGTCGGTCTATGCTGACCAATACATTGTGAGCTCCTTTGAAGCCACAGATTTTAGATCTCTGATTCGTTTTGAGTTAAGTATGTACCGTGCAAAGTATAAGTCAAGGTTTATTTGGGGGCAATTTGTTGAAACTCCTTCATCCGTTAAATTTCATTTGCACCTTTGTTGAAAATCTGATTAACCATATATGTTAAGTCTACGTTCTCAACCCTTAGTTCTTCTGTTCCTTTGGTCTATATGTATATCCTACCTCAAATAACGCACTGTCTTAATTACAGTGGCTTTATAGTAAGTTTAAATCAGGTAGTATGAGGCTTTCAGCCACCTTTTTTTCCCGCTAAAATTGTTTTGACTGTTCTAGTTTGCTTGCTTTTTCATACAAATTGGAATCACTTTGTCAATTTTGACCAAAAAAAAAATACTGCTGAGATTTTAATTGGCAGTATATTGAATCTATAGATCAATCTGGAGAGAACCAACATTTTAACATGATTGAGTCTTTTAATCCATGAATAGTTTATCTCCCAATTTATTTAGGTCTTTAAAACCTCTCATGAATATTTTAGGGTTTTCAGCATAGGTCAGGCACATATTTAAAATTTTTTCCTAAGTATTCCATGGGTTTTGTGCCATATTGCACATGGTCCTGTTTTTAATATAAATTTCCAACTGTTTAATGCTATTAAATAGAAATACAACTTTTTAAATTTTGATCATCCACTCGAAAAGAATGTGGATTTTGCTGCTGTTGTATGGGTTGTTCTGTAAACATCAATTAGATCAAGTGGTGGATAGTGTTGTTCAGGTTTTCTATTTCTCTCCTGATTTTTCTGTCTACTTGTTCAATTAATTACTGAAGAGGAATGTTGAAATCTCCAGTTTTTATTGTGGATATGTCTACCTCTCCTTTCATTTATATCAGCTTATGGTATTTTAAGCTAGTTTTAGGTGCACATATATTTGAATTTTATGCGTTTTTTGTGAATTGACCTGTTATTATGAAATAGCCCTGATGCTTTGTTATGAAGTCTCCTTTGCTTTAATATTAAGACAGCCACTTTAGTTTTTTAAAATTAGTATTTGCATGACATTTCCCCCCATTTTTTATTCTTAACATAACAATACATACTTTCTTGCTTTTTCATCTTGTCAATCTCTGTTCTTTAATTATTGTTTCAGGAGTATTTACATTTAATATAATTAGTCACATGGTCAGACTTAAATCTACTATCTTTCTAGTTATTTTCCATTTTTCCATATCTTCCTTCTTTCTGTGTTTTCCTCAGGTGAGCCAGTGCTCTCATGTTATCTCTCCCTGATGGAGTCTGTCATTCCTTGGGTTTTTAGCTACTTGTTATCCCTGTGAACTTAGTGTTCTGACGGGTTCAAGGAAAGTTATAATTATGTTTTGTATAGCACTGTCTTATTTTTAGAGTATGAACACTGATATTTTCAGCTTTCTACATCATAGATGGAAGTGGAACTCATTTTCCTTCTTTCTTTTCTAAGGATATTTTTGCTGAATACAGAATTCTAGGTTAATGGTTTTTCTTTTATTATTTTAAAGCTGCTCTTCTACTGTCTTTTAGCCTCTGTTGTTTTTGATAAGATGTTAGAGCTTCCTCAAATATTGTTCGCTAGTATGAAATGTCTCATTTTTTCTCTGGCTGCTAGCAAGATTGTCTCTTTATGTTTGATTTTTGGCAGTTTGACTAATGTTTCTAGATACACAGTTTATATTTTATATATTTTGCTTAGAGCTTGCTGAACTTCTTGAACTAGAAAATTTGTATCTTCAACAACATTTGGAGAATTTTTAGTCATACTTTTTCTAATTCTCTTTGGCCCATTTTCTCATTCCATTCCTCAAAAAGTAGACATTTCGATATTGGTCTGCTGGACCCTGGGGCTCTGATTATTTATTACAATTTTTTCCTCTCTTCTTCAGACTATATCGTTTATAATGGTTCATAATAGTTCTCTGATTCCTTTTTTTCATATCCATGCTATTGTTAAGCCATGCAGTAAGTTATTTTATGTATTTTATATTTCTGTAACATCTATTGAGTTTTTTTATAGTTCCTATATCTTGTCCGAGATTTCCTATGTTTTTATTCATTATATTTCCCTTTTAGTATTTAAGCATAACTATTTTAAAGTCCTTATCTTTCGATTCCAACATCAAAGCATTTCAGGGTTAACCTCCATTGATTTTTTTTTTCTCCTGAAAATAGTTTATGTTTTCCTGTATCTTTTTATGTGACAAGAAACTTTGGCTTTCATCCTGGAAATTATGAATGATATATGTTGTAGAAACTCTAGATTCTATTATATTCCTTCAAAGAACATTCACTTTTTAAAAAAAGAAAAAGCAGGAGTTAATTGCCTGAGCCCAAAGTACTGGGCTAGTGATAAGTGGCAGCTCAAATCCAAGTTCAGCTGTTTTAGTGTTAGCTAGGCTACTTGGAGTCTGTTCTTCACTTGCATCATTCTAGGGTCATCAAGAGATTAGGACGCAGTTTATACGTAGAATTTTAACTCTTGCTTTGTATATGAGTGAACTATCAAAAATAAATAAATAAATAAACTAGAATGAGTTGTCTCATGGACCAGGAAAGGAACCTGGATTTTCCACATGGCATTCAATGATTCTACAACTAAAACATCCCTAACCATTTAGAACTTGGGTCTAAGTCACATAATTTGATGCTCCCTGAGAATGTTCACCTAGTGTCATAGTATTTTTTTACCTAATTTTATCCCAGTCAAAGTGAAGATAATCCTAGGAAGAAAAACACAGGAAGCTCTATTAGCTAACTACACTTCATTGTGACTAAATGAGCAACTGACTTCAGGACACGAGGCTTTAGCAAGGGGAGGGAGAAGTAGGAGGCTACAGAGCACCCAGTAACAAGAGAAAGGGCCAGGTTGGGAGGAGGAAAGGAGAATGGTTGAGGCACAGAAAACCAGCCTCATCTACTTCATGCTTTTCTAGGTTTTGTCTTGCGAGACCAAACTCTCATTTGAAAAATCATAAATTGAGATGAGATAATTAGGTGAACACACTCTGTTCCAAGCAGAAGCTGAATTAAAGTACATTTGGTTTTTATTCACCAAAGAACATGTCAGACTTTCTGTGAGAGTAGATGTTAAGAGCTGTACATCTGTCTCTGCCAAATATTAACTCAGGTTAATTACAGGTGATGATCTCAGATTTTAAAATGATAGATTAAATTGTTCCTCTAAGTTGATGTTTCATCAAAACTATATGTCACACGTCATATGCCATCCTAACTACTTGAGTGTGTAATGCCATCAGCGACCCTGCAGCAAAAAAGCAGCACAAGCAGAGTGGGGAAGGGCTTAGGTTGGGTCCTAATAATACTACATCCAAATGTCATATTGAATTAAGTTAATCTGTGGATATTTTCTTAACTGTAAACTGAAAAATCTCATTTGCAAGAAGTTGTTTTCACTTTTAAGCAGAGGATACTATAAAAGGTAGACTATTATAAACTCTCCTGAAATATTTGCTTTATGTAAATAGCCTTCTCAAGTAATAAATAATTAAAGAACCTCAAAATAAAATAATGTATGAGTTTCTAACCAAAAAAGTTTCCAAAGATTTGCTTTTGAAAATGATCTCTTTTTAAGGAGAAATACCGAAAACACACGAAGTGCCCTAAGTTCCAAAGTCATAGGTGACAATTAAGGGCAAGAATTAAAATGGAGAGCACTTGGTTCTAAGAGTTACAAAGACTTAGGTACAAATTTTTTTCTTCCAGGCAGGTTACTTAACCTTGGACCTTGTATGTTTTCATTACCTGCTCTGCTTTCACAGTGGTCGTGAAGGTCAAGTGCAGAGGCAGTAATGGATGTGAAACAGCACTCATACCAATGAGACACTCGTGTATAGAAGGTACAGAGAAGTCTGGCACAAGGACCCAGCCTTCAGGCTGCGCCTGACACCCTTGTGCCTTGCTGCACTATTTATGACAGGTTATTTTGGAAGGTGGGAATTACAGAGTACATTAGAGCTAAAGCGGGGTGAGAACTTGCTTGAATGTGCTGTTAAGGAAAGAGGAGAGGAAGGAGCAAAGGGCCCAGCACCTGAAACTCTGGGAATCACTCCACTCTAGAGGAAAACAGCAAATAACATTCTTAAAATGGGTTAAGCTGGAGACTTAGGGGCAGATGGGACAGCATCCTAAAAACGGTGGTTGGAATGGGTTAAAGAAGGACGTGATAAGACTAGTGATTTTGTTGACATCTTTAGAGGGTATGTAAGTAGAACACTAGTTTGTAAAAATAGATACTAGACACAAGCAGTGACTATCACTGGGTGGTGGAACTAATTGGTAAGAATATGTATGACTTTTATTCTTTTTGTTTCCATTTTCTAATTTTTCCACAATAAGAATGTATTATTTCCACAATAAAAATGTTAGGTATATAAAAAGTAAATACCGATTTAAAATTTCATATTAAATATAGGAAAGAGAACCTAATTTTTTCTCTCAGTTACTGGACATATTACTTTATAAGTAGCTTCTTTTAAGATGGAAAATGTGCTGCTTGATCATCAGCTGTCGTTTACGGTGACCAGTCCCTCAACTCTCACTTGGTAGTCACAGGGCCCTACTATCTCATATGGGGGCCTGTTCTGCTGAGAAGGGATTGGTTGTGTGAAGGGGTGTGGCACAAATAACCTTTAGGAATATAGGCCACATTGCTAATGAAGTGCCCCGAGAAAAGGAAGTCTTACCTGTGGGCTATGAATTCTCTCCCCCCATGCCAGAGACCTGAGGGCACGTGACCTAGGAATGTGCATCCCAAGATAATACTACTTTCAGAGAACTCTCCTTATAGGTAAGTAACTCTCCTTTATAGGAGGTATCTTTGTGTGGCAGACTGTTTATGGGAGCAATTTGAATTGAACTTTAAATGAAAAAGGCATATCTCTGTAAGTGGTAATAATTTTAGTCATCTCGCTGTGGCTAGGGGTTGTGGAATTCATTAGCACAGATTAACATATAAAGTGGGTGAGATATCTAATAGCAAACGGAGAGGTTTAGGGGCCTTAATTCTTCACTGAATGAACAGCGTGTACAGTATTAGGGACTATGAAATTTTTAATTTACACAAAGTGTCCAAGAATATAGGGAATAAATTTAAACCCAAAACAGATAATGGAGCTATGCCCTGCCTGGCTGGCAAGTTGAATTGTTTTTACACTGAGTGAAGAAAGCTAATTATCCCAAGCACAAGGAGACTGCTAAAAATAATAAGATTATAAGGAATAATTTGCTGATATAATTACAACAAAATTGGGTACACACAATCGTCAGATACATGTATTGCTTGACCTGGGTGAGAAAGTGAAATAAATCCTTCTTCTATAGCCTTCGTAAATTTGTTTTTATCATCTCCAAGTGGTGTTTGCACAGGCAGCACAATTTGCATGTGTAATGTGGCTGTACAAATTGACAACAAGTAAATTATTCAAGGAAATAGGCTGGTCGCGGGTCTGAACTATCTCACAAAGCCTATTCATTTTGAAGAATCACTGAGACGTGAAGCTCATACATCAACCGTTTTCTGACAATCCTCAGACTTATTGTCTCCTAAAATGTCATTATGGCTATTATTTATGAAGCTAATTCATTTATTAATATATATTTAACTCTGACTTGTCATGCACCTTAGCAGACATTCTGTGCACTGCATATTTTTGAATAGATGAAAGACTTTTGCATGCTTTAATGATTACTGTAAGCTGCCATAGATTTATAGAATGCAGCTTTATTATCTACTTGCATTAATACCTTTTTATAACTTTTTTTTGCTTAAGGCCATCAAATATAAATGGCAAATGACATATTCAAAAGATTGTATGGAATAAGATTTTCCAAGAGTTTGTTGAATTTTAGAACAAAATGGGTTATCTGTCAGTTAAGGCCTAATTCACCTAGAAAGATGGGTATATACCAATTATGTGGAATTTTCCTGCAAAATATAGGCTGCAATTTTTCACAAAAAAAGAGAAAAGATGCATGATTCATTGAGCTCTCTTTCTCTGAGAAGATGGCCCATCCTTTCATGTGTTGAGGTTGGATGACAGTCCCCAGGGAAGCTGAATTTTAGGTGTTCATCTTTACTTGGGACCTGTGCCATTTACATTTATCTCTAATCAATAAATAGGTGTTGCATGAATGCTTAAAGAGATGAATGACTTTCAGGTTTTCTGATAATCTATGAAATAAATCAGTATAAATAAACAGTGACCTAGAATACTACTTTATACATTTCTCCTTTCTGCTTCAGCATTTCCAACCACTAGAGAATGTTCTGTGACACCCACTATGATTTAGAATAAACCATACGTATATGCAATCAAAAAATACATGTTATTTTTATAGTGTGCATAAGAATATATCACTACTGGACATGTCCTGCTACTTCTGGTTGTCCCTGTATAAAGACTGCTTACTAGCATCTTCCACCATACGTGACCATGGCTACTGTGTGTGTGTGTGTGCACGTGCACATTCACGTGCATGTGTGTGTGTATGTATGTGTCTTTACGTGTTGGTAAGGCAGAAATAACTGGAAAACAAAAGGGAGAAACAGCACAGTTGCTTGAGATAGTCTGCTCCGAGATTGCTTTATACTAACCATTTAAGTATTCACCATTCTTCTAACTCAACATTTCTGCATTTGTGTAGATGTAGACATAGAACTCTTATAGTACCAACCAAGTAATAATAGGTCAGCACAGGCAAACGTAATATCACTGAAATCTATCAACGGATTTGAAACTATGGCAAACCAGATGCTTGGTTTTTAAAGATAAAAATAAGATAAAGAAAAATGCCATCACCTGAGTATTGTATGAAATGTATTAGCGTTAATAATGTCATTAATCTCAAACATATTTAAATATAATTTGTCTTTAAAAATACTATGTCATGGAGACAAAATATATTAGTCGTTGCCTAGAGTTCGAGGGAGGCAGAGAAGATAGGGGTGACTGCTAATGGGCGTGGGGTTTCTTTGGGGGGTCATGAAATTGTTTTAAACATAGATTGTGGTGATGACCGCACAATTCTGTGAATAGACTAAAAACCATTGAATTGTGCACTTCAAATGGGTGAACTGTGTGGTATGTGAATTCTATCCCAATAAAGCTGTTTAAAAAGTACTGCTCGATATATGCCAAAATTAAATATTTTACTGTAAAGGACCAACATAATGAATTATGAATAATAGCATAAGGAAATAACTACTTAGGAAACTAGCTTATGACTAAAACTAGATTGAAATGTAAAATAGGTAATCTATCCATAAAAAGGAAGGAGACCTACCTTTTGAAAATTCAGTCTTCAACAAGAATGGTGTTTATGTCTCATGATCTGACAAGAGAAAACAAATCCCTGCATTTCAAACACTGACATAAGCCACCAAATGTAGTCAGGAAAAATCTTTAGTAAATGTGTAAGGAGATACTATTTTTTGTTTAGAATACTTGTATAAGATCAACAAAGCATCAGGAATCTATTTTTAAAAGTAATTTTTTATATCAAGCATTCTCTCAAAATGTCCCATTAGATATGGAAAGCAAACCACACACACACACACACACACACACACACACACACACACACAGCATCTTTCTAACTGTATAACCATGGCAGGGAAGGCTGATGACATTTTTATTAGTAATATTAATCACATGCTTACAGGGAAAAATGTCTCACTTTTCCAGGAACCATAATATTTACCTATTTACACCTTTTAAAATTTCAGTAACTCCAAGTTAGAACCCTTAACCCCCATAACCTTCAAAAAAGAAGTAAAATGAAAATTAATAAATGTTCCCTAGTGTGCTATGAGCCATTAATTGTACAGCCTGAAAAGCTTTAGCCTAATAAGAAACATGCCTTCAGCAGAAATGTGAAAGTCATCTGTGATGCTCATGATTTAATGATACAAATGTGCAGTCAATTTTCAATGAAGTTAAGACCTATAACCCAGGAATATTTTAACTCACAAATTTTTGCAGGTACTGGAGCAACTTTGAAAGGTGAACAACTTGAAGAACTGAAATGTTCTCAGCATGAATTAAATGATTCATCTCTAAAGGGTCTTAAGATAGAAGCACTAGAATTTCTAGCAATAGCACCTGATCAGAGATGGGTTTGGCCCACATGCCAAGAAAGTATGGGCATTTCATAAATCTACCAACAAAACAATTTTATTAGTAAATTGTTAAAGAAGAGTTATATTAGGAATAAAGACATGTTAATAACATCAATGACCATAAATATCACATTAGTTTTGAAAATCAGCTCTAGGTTTAACTATAAAAGTCCTAAGCATAATTTATTTGTTCAAATAAATACTCAGTTCTCACTGTGAACCAAGCCTGGGGTAGACATTCTGGAGCTAAAGTGGGGAGATTCCTGAGGGATATAAAGATGAATAAAACACAGTCCCTGTCCCTAAGAAACATCAAATCTTGAGAGGAGTGTGATGTGTTTGCAAAAATATTGCCATTATTGTTTGAGTTATTTACAATGAGCAATGTTTTATTTTTGTAATCAGAACTGAGAGCATTAAGATGGATTTCTTTTAAAGCACTTAAGTGCTGTCGAATGAGGTGCAAAGTTTTATAGGCATTCATTAGCAAGATCCCCGCCAAGAAAAATGTTCAAGGAAGCATTAGCGTGCGAGCTGGGCCTGGAAGGATGGCCAGCAATATGATAGACTGAATTGGAGAAGGCATTCCAGGTGGAAGAGATTGAGTAAGCGAAAGCTAAAGATAAAAGTAATGTAATATGTAATGTACTATACAATATGGCTGCAGATTAGGGTATATGTAGAAGAGAAAATACTAGAACATTATGTTGAGGATTAATCACCAGAGGTCTACACTGTCACACTTGGGAATTTAGATTTAATTCATGAGACCATATCTGTAAGGTACTTAGCACACAGTACCAGGTACATTGTAAGTGTACAATGTACACTTATTATATATGAGCCATTGTTATTATTGTCCAAGGTCTCAGAAAGAGCTGGGACAGAGCAAGGCTAATGGTTGAATTTCGTGTCTTTTCTATCCCATAGGTAGACTGTAGATGAGTGCTCCCCAATAGGTAGGTCTGTATTGAGGTACAACCCACTTTTAGCTGGCCCCTGAACCATCTTCACGTGGCACTCCTCACATCCCTCAGAGGCAGGCAGTAACCAGTAACCATGAAAGTTCCTTCATGCAAAGGCCATGTCCTCTCCCCTATCTTTGTTCCTAGGCTTTAGCACACGTTGGATGTCCCAGAAATGCTTGTTGAACCAACTTCTCTCCTCCATTAGGTGTGAGTACTTGCATATAAATGAATAAGTTGATACTCCAGACTATGCATCAGAGTGTATGGCCTATTAATTGAGTAGTTGAGTTTGTCATCATAGGACATACTAATGATATCTCATTTCTGGACCTGCCAGGTTCCCAAGAGAGGCCCTGGCCTGCAACCCTCCGGATATTGAACCCTATCTCCTCCACCACCCCCAAAATACCACACTTACCCACACAGGGGTATTGTGAGTGAAATAAGGCACATCAGGTGCCTAGCATTGCACCTGATGCATGCTAACATTCACCAAGCGTGCTCTTTCCCTAAACATCAGAATTTCCGACTTATCCACCCATTGGCTCTGATTGAATCACCATTTAGAGTACTGTTTTGGAAGTAAAAGAAATAGGAGATGCTTCATTCACAATTTTCATCTGGATGTCTCCTTTAGACAGATCCAGACACTCATGTGGACAGTGACACACTCTCTTTTTATGCGACTGCCTGCAACTCCTTGTGTCTGAGATCAGTTCTCATAAACCCAATATTACAGATTTCAGAGCTGCAGTGCAAGTCAAGTTTTCCTATTCTCACGAGGAACTAAGGGATTGAGACATAGAGTAGCCACGGACCAAAGGATAAACACTATTTCGAAGTGGGAAAGAGCAAGAGTTTTCAGTTTTGATCTGCATCTATCATCACAAGGCCATGGAGCCAGGCGGAGAAGAGTGGGGATAGGTAAACTGCGGCCCATGTGCAAAATCCTGCCCACCACTTATTTTAATAAAGTTTTATTGGAAGAGAGCCATACCCATCATTTACATGCTGTCTCTGGCTGATTTCACATTACAACAGCACAGTTGAGCAGATGTGGCAGATGCAGAGACCTCGAGGCCCACAAAGCCTGAAATATTTACTGTCTGGATCTTTACAGAAAAAAATTTTGCTGATCCTGGTTCAAAATAATGGCTTTCTCAGTCAAAACTGAGTTTAAATCTTAGTTTCAACTTGGGCAAGTTAACCTCTATACATCTCAGTTTCCTTACCTATAAAATGGGGGTAACGGCAGTATCTACTTTGCAGGGTTATTGTGAGCATTAAATACCCTAGCATACCCAGCACAGTAACTGTAACTTGGTAAGCTTATTAAATGTGAGCAATGATGATGATGATGGTGAACATATAGGTAAAATTACTGTACAGGGAACATCATACCTTAAAAGGGGTTTAAAAATGGTTGTCGAAGGCCCCCAATATAATGTAAACACATACACACACACATGCATGCAAACATACATATATGTATAATGTACACACACATATTTATACACACATAATAAACATGAAAAAGATATAATAGATATTTATGCAAGTAGAATACACACAAACATACACATATTACATAACACATCTATGAAAAAATGTAAAAGGTATTAACAAAACTAGAATGCATATATGTAAACCCACACACATATATGTAAACACACACACACACACAAATTCCTATGGGCCCCCCACCCCCGCCAAAAAAAATTTACTTTCTCAGTTTCTGGGGACAAAACCTCTCCGTGATGAATTTACCTGATTGTGTGATCTTCGCACTAAAAGTAGAAGAGAGGTCACTTGGAGAACTGAGATTAGGCTGAATTTTGCATTAATCGAACAATAGTTTGTCCTTCGCTGTCTAGGCCTTTGCAATTACTCTTTAGCTCCCTTCCTTTCTTTCCCACCCAGTGGCGACATTCAGTCACTGCAGCAACTGCCGCCAAGTGTTTTGTGTTTTCCCTTCAGGACACACTACCTGTTTCTTCGTTCTGGGAACACAACTCAGACAAGTTGGTGAAGTTAAAGGAAATGAAGATGTTGGAATGCTTGTGATTCCAAAGAGCCAAACTGCTGAATGAGAAGGAAGGTGGCCAATTACCACCTCCTAACAGACTGTAAGGCCTATTTATTGTGACTATCGTTCATTGTTTTTGTCCTTCTTCATAATGTTACTTCCCCCAAAGGCAGGGATATTTGACTTCTTTGTTTATCGAGGTATCCAAAAGGCCTAAAACAAAGCCTTGCGCCTTGTAGACACTCAGTAAATATTTTCCGACTTGAATAAACGGCTTCAGGTCTGTAAGACTTATGCTGCTTTGAAGAACACGCTGAAGTGTGGCCTAAGACAAGGTCGTTAATATCCTCATCCCTTGGACTTTATTTGGGCCTTCGTGATTAGAAAGATGAGGTCTCTTGGAACTGTTTCAGGGAGATTCTGAGCACCAGAATAGCTGCCCAGGGGCCCGGGAGGAGAAAAGTGATAAATAATAAAGAAGAAGAAGAAGAAAAAAATGAGATACCAACAACTCGAAAAAGAAATGGAATGGGCTTCAGGTGATCCTCCTACACGTAACAGCTGTAACTTCTGAACATAACATAAAAAGCAGCTGTCCAAAGATACTAAAGAACAACTGGGCAGGCAAATGCAGGAGTGGAGTCTCCATTTGGAAGAAACGAATGGCAATGGGCAAGTTTCCTATTATTAGCGCTCTTTGCTGTAAAGCAGGACCCAATTCATGCCAAATAGGAATGACTTGTATAGAAAACCTGTAGCCTTCTTGGCATGAAGAGCCGGCAGACAGAGTTCACGGTGCTTATGGTAATTAGAAAATAAAAGAGGAATCTTGGAAAGAAGAGAGCTAAAGAGGGGGGTGGGCAATGTGTTAATGCATGTACATTCTGCACATGTCCTTGCTGGCACCCCAACCATGTGAGCAAGCAGCCCAGCACAGGCTAAAGGAACGGGACCAACATTTCTGTTCTGCTCACTGCAAGGGAGACAGTTCAGAGTTTGAGGTCAGTTAAGTTAGCTGCCTGCTTTTAAAAAATCAGTACTCTTCAGAGGAACACAACAGAATCCAGAGGCTCTACAATATATCACTGACAATCTCTTGGATGTCACCAAAAGAAAATGTGAGTCAAAAGGCAATCAATAGAGACTGACACGGAGATGATTCAGTGGCTTGAATTAGCAGACAAGGTTTTTAAATCAGCTTTTGTGACTATGAAAGATAACTGAGAGAAATATGAAGTTTAATTTCTTTTAAAGATATGTAATTGTTATTTTTAATTTATTTTGAAATAGTTTATATATCAAGAAAAACTTGAAATTAATATAGCAAACATTTGTGTACTTTCCTCCTAATTTAAGGAATAAGCCTCACCAAATACTCTTAAACTCTACCATTTAACCATCTCTGAATATATTTCTCTATACACACTCCCAACAGACCACTATATTGAGTTTTATCATTACCTTGACTTTTTAATATAAGTACACTTATTGTTAAGCATACAGTTTAATTTTGCATGCTTTTTAACTCTAAATAAATTGCATTATACTTAATGCTTTCTTCTGCAACTTATATTCTTCACTCAACACTGTGTTTTTTGATATTCGTTGAGGTGCACATAGCTGCTATTCATTCACTTTCACCACCCTACAATATTTTATGAACATATTTCCATTTACTTTTTCATTCTCTCTTCCATGGACATTTGGGTTGTCACAGGTTTTTTTTTTTGTTTTTGCTATTACCCAAAAATGCTGCTATGAACATTCTTGTACAAAAATTCATGTTTACAGGTTTAAGAGTTTCTCCAGAACAGTGGTCCTCAAAGTGTGGTCCTATACCAACAGCATCAGTTTCATCTGGGATCTTGTTAGCAGTGCAAATATTTGGACCCCACCACAGACCTACCAAATTAGAAACTCTGGGGATGGGGACAGCAATCTTTCCAGGAGATTCTGATGCAGAGTCCAGTGTGAAAACCAATGCCGGAGAACTGAATCATAGGGAGGGACATGCAGCCTGATTTGATAACATCAAATGACTGTCTAAAGCAATTTTATCAGCTTACACTCTCACCCATCATTATATGAGTTTATACTGTTTAACATCCTTACTGATACTTCATAGTCTCGGAATTTTTAATTTTTTGACCTATCCATTTGGTACAAAACGGTACTTACTGTGATCTTATTTTAGTCTTCCTTGAATCTAATGAGATTGAATATCTTTTTATTCACTTTTAGACAGTCATACTTCCCTTTCTATGAAATGTCTGTACCTGTCTTTTGCTCATTTTTCTATTGGATTGTTTGCTTTTTTCTTATTAAGTATTACACTCATCCTTGTCAGTCAGATGTTTCACAAATGCCTCTTCCAGTCTTGTGCCTTTTCTTTTCACTTTTAAATGGTCTTTTGATAAGCATAAGTCAAATTGATAATTTTTCTATGTGGTTGGTGTTTTTTGTATCTGATTTAAGAAATGCTGGCATGTGATCATATCAAGGGGAAAAATGCTTCTCTACTATTAGATAATAAATATATACTTTTATTTTCTTCTAAAAGTATTAATAATTTGCTTTCACATTTTATTCTTATATCCACATTGACTTTATTTGGTATGGTGTGAGATAGAAATCCACTTGTTTTCCATATGGATAACCAACTGCCCCAGGTGCATTGAATGTATAGATTCTGAAGAAAAGAACTGACATCTTATGGTACTGAGTCTTCCAATTCATGAGAGTAACAGGCCTGTCCATTGATTTCTTTAATATATTTCTATATAGTTTCATAATTTTTGGTAAATTTTTTCTTAATAGATATCTTATACATGTAAGTTGCCTTGTAAATAGTATCCTTGTAAAATAAAATCATAGTGCTCGCTTTGGCTGCAGATATTCTAAAATTGGAATGATAAAATTGTTTTTCCAAATGGTTGCTCCTGAAGTAGAAAAACACTATTGATTTTTGTATGATGGCCTTCTAGCCAGCAACTTTGTTTAATGGCAAAAAACAGACTATCTTTATATGTCTATATAAAGGCTATCTTTATATGTCTATGTACTATAATAATTATCCCAAGTTGCTGGAGTAACTTCTATAGTGCCCTTGGGAAAGGACTTTGAGAACTTAGAACAATTAGTCAAGTTGTCACCCATATATAAATGCAAAAGAAAGGGTATTCTCAGATCTACAAAGTCTCGGGCTCTTTCTTTTTTGCATCTTGCTCAAGGCCATACTCCAGAATATTAGGAAATGACTTAGAATTTAAAAATACTGACTGGAGATGCTACCTGAGGTAAGCCCTGTACTACAGAAATAATTAAATAAGAGCTCAAACTAAAAGGCTCTGTTGGCTTAAGTGATTTTTTAAAAATAGTAGTACACAAAATAAATAAACATTTTAGAATGAAATAGGGGTGGTGGGGGTCTTAGAACCTTAAATTTACAAATGAAGGATGAGAAAGGTGGGATTCTGTGTGCAAAATCTCGTCTCTTATGCGAAGAAGTAATGAGTCCATTGTTTTCATCAGATATTTGTAATTTTAGAATCTGTGAAATACTGTTATATTTGACCAGTTGAATTAAAAAATATGTGTTTACATTCCAAATTGTTTAAAGCATCAAAGGAGACAATATTGTACACGTGATAAAAGGTATATAGAGAACGTACAACAAAGAGGTACAAAAAAGGGAAAAACTGTGATAATAATGAATTTAGTCATAAATTCCTCATAAGAATAAAGTTTGGGATAGGAGTAGGCTTGTATTGAATTCAAAACAACTTCAATAACATATTACTTCGCATTTTTTAAACGAAAGCTCTACTAACATAGAATGATGGTTATTTCATAAACACAAAGTCTGCCGAAGAGCACAGTTTTATTTGGGAAAATGTTTCTGAAGGTTTTTGCTTTGCATGGGAGGACGCAGAAAGATATGTTTAAATCGACTACAGAAAAAAAGTTTCTAAATCTCATTTATTTTATTTATCTATCAAATACTTATATGGTGCTTCCATGTGCCCGCTATTATTCTAAGTGCTTCACAAAGAGGAACTCATTCTAATAGTTAGGCTTCTGGCAGGAAACAGATGGCACACTCAAATTGGATAAATTGAAGCGAATAGAATAAAAGGAATATTTACAAAGGTGCCAGTGGGATTTACAAAACACAATCAGGGATGGGGCGACACCCTGCTTAAGGCAGCAGGGAGCCTTTACCACCCATAGGACTGCCTGCAGGGGCGAGGGGAGAGAGTCGTCGGAGGTACCCAGAGAGACATCCATGGCAACCTGGCAGGGAGGGGGCAAGGGGAATACACACCCCAACCTGGCTCTCCTGCCTCCGGCTCTCTCCATGGTGCCTCCCATTAGCCAAACAGGACAGAAAGCCGGAAGGCAGAGAGAGAGCTCATTGTTGCCAGTCTCGAGGGCCAAAGTCCCAGGGTGCAGAAGCCCAGAGAGAAAGGTTGGAGGAGCATCTGGAGGAGCAAAGAGAAGATACTCAGAACCCTCATAATAACCCTATTTAGCAGGTTCTATTGGTGCACGACTTTGTACAGCAGGTGACACACAGAGAGGTTAAATAACTTCCCCAAGACTGCACAGCTGGTAAGTGACAGATCTAGGATTTTAACCCAAGCAGCCTGATTCCACTGCACTAGGCCTATATTTTATTATGTTATTATATTATAAGTTTATATATCTTATAGCCATGCTCTGTTTTTTTGTTGATTTTGTTTTTGTTTGGGTTTTTCTTTTCTGATGCTGTCTGGTATACTGGGATTTAAATGGATGAAAAAAGACCATTGTAAGAGTCATTTTTTACTTCTTTCTACCACCTGTTTAAGGGCTGGGAGGTATTTTTATGTTATTGTAGACACTTAACCACCAAGACTCCTATTATGATTCATAGATCATTTTGAAAATTGAGCAATTTTCATGATAGGCATACTTCCCAGCAGCTTCTTAGTGGAGTTGGGAAGATTATAGCCAGAAGAAACACAGGAGGTGAAATTTGGTCTCGTTTATAAGTGTTTGGTTGTAAACGGTGGTTTCATTAAATTCATATACATGAAGTCTTTTAATTTTCCAACAGGATTGTGGAAATCTGGCAATTCTTAATAATCAAGGCCTAAATCCTTTCTAGATTTTTTGTTTGGTAAATATTTTCAAATATTAAAATAACCACGAGTTCAAGAAAAAATAAGTGTTTCAGCAAACAAACTAAAGCATATTTTTAAAGAGAAAAAGGTTTGCTTTTTGATTTCTATCATTAGCCTGGTGTTCTCTTGCATAAACTACCTTTTAGAAGATTTAGAATTGGGCGTAAGTACAAGGCTAAAATGACCGCCAAGTCCAGTACTGTTTTTCTGAGGTTTTTGTATTGTCGAGCACTTTTATTCGTCCCCAGAACTTCACTCTTCTACACCTCCCCTCCTGCCATCTTGTACAGCTGCTCTTTTCACCCTTATTCTATTCTCTGCTTGTCTCCGCATCCATGCCCCAGGCAACAACTACCCATCATCCCACTCTTCCCTGGACTACAGCTTTGCCTTTTCACACCTTCATGCCTTTTTATTTGCTTTTCCCCGTGCTTTGAATGCCCTTCTCTTATGCTCGGTAACTCCTCCTCTTCATCTGGGAGTCCTAGTGCTGCTTTCTGTGAGGCAGCTTTCCTACCTCTCCTAGAAAGAGATTTTCACTACCTTTTATGAGCTTCTAGGGTTTCGTATACGTGCTTCTTCTGCAGACCTTACTATATCGTATTAACACGATTTGTTCATGTAACTCTTTATGTTACCAAACTGTGACATTGTGAAGGCCAGGACCATAATCTGCAAAGAGTTTTCAAAAGTAATTGAATGAACAACCGTTACCAAACCAACGAATGAGAATTAGTTTTATAATTCTTGGCCACCATATAAGGGCCAGAAACCCCTTCAAAGTCTGGGGTTCTGTGTCTGCCACCTGCAGGAAGAGATTCAAGGGATTGCATAACGCGTAAAAAATATCCAACCTGCTTTGCATTCTACTATTAGGATCTATGAGTTAAATGCGCATCTGGTATAGCTCCTTAGTAGGTAGACTTAACATTCCCTATGTGAACCAGAATTCCCAAATTATGAAAAGCCTTAGCATTTTGCTTCTTATAATGATGCCTTCAGTAAATTCATTCAGTTTTAAGGGTACTACAATTATATTCATGCTCCAAACCTTAAAACTGTCTAAACATTATTTCTCATTAGCTTCCTCTGAATAAGCATTAAAATCAGAAAGTGAGATAAGTCCATATTATCAAATATGAGGATGAGATTTTGGCTTAAAAAATACTCCTCAAGACCCTGAGTTTTAGAACAAGAACAACGTCTTTGTTTTTAACTTGTGTGTGAGAGTTGGTTTTTTTAAAGAATGAGAGAGCCTCTTCCTGGATCTCCCTTTGAGTCTCAAAAGATACCTTCATCAGTAGGTGTTATTTCAAACTGCCCCAACCTGAACTTCCCAGTTTCTACCCATGTGGTCTACCTGCCCACGCACCCAGTTTTCCCCAGCAACCATTACCCACACACTTACTTTAAATTCAATTTATGTCGAACCATTTTCTTTTATCTCCTCTACCACTGACTCTTCATTTAGGAGTTGGACAGAGCAAGGCCAAGTCCATGCATCATTTAGCTTCTGCATGTGGTACTGGTGCTGGAGAAATAACAGCAAAGTAACCGCCTTCACTACTCCCATTTTTCCCCAACTGCCCCGAGGTGAATATTAACCTTTCAGTGGCATAGTACAATCTTATTCCACTTTGCGATTCAATTTGGCAAAGATCTTTTACTGAGGTCGCCTTTTCGTTCTCTTTTTCTGTGGCCAGACGAGTCACCAGCGTTAGTTACCAGCTGAGATGCTGAATATGGAGGTGTGATAAACCATGAAGCAGTACCTAGAAGTAAAACATATGCCTAGCTAAACTGTGAGAGCAAGGATGTCTGTAAATGTTTACGAAACTGGAATCAGCTCACCTTAAAGAAACGTATTTCATCAAGAGACCTCAATATACAGTTTGAGGACTTAAAACTCTAAGATTCTTCTTGGTTTCCAGGACTACATTCCTATTTACTGAAAATGTGTGGCTCAAAAAGTGTTACCTAAATCCCTCACTTAAATTGGCTAATGAGTTAGAGTAACTTTTTCAGAGTTATTAGTTTGACTTTCTAGTATTTTCTTTCCCCTGATCTGCCATATGGTATACATTTATTTTTAATATCAATGTAAATTAAAATTAATCTTGTTTAGGGAATTGGGAAATATTTCATAACATCCCTTGAGGTAGTTTGAAATGCCCGAGAGTGAAGCCAACTAGGGTTGGGACACACTAATCTAGATTAATGCTAATAGATACCAGGTCAGGTATCTGTCATAAAATAGAGTGCCACAAGCGGTCGCGTTGCAAATAATAGTGAATCTCAATGTCCTGAAAATAATATTTAGTTCTTTAATATTTGTCTGAAGTTAATTCTTGTGATGCAACCATGACTCATTTTCTTCTTATGATTTATAGCCCCAATTTGGATGTTAATAGTAAACGAATTATAGCTCATTTGGTAGCTTTTTAAATTACAGCGGAAATCTACCTCGTGCTTTACTCAAATGAACAGTCATTAGATTTTAAACAAGTAATTTACAACTAATAATTTATAACAAAATAGGTTCTGCTGTTAAAGAAAAGCGCAATGGATTTAAAAGCATAAGATGAATCATACGTGCTGGGAGCTCTCCTTTGTTCTGGGCATGTTGGCGACTCCTGTCATTAATAACAATACTTGGCCTTAATGTGACAAATTTCATTTGTTTGTTTGTTATTCTTCATGGCATTCCAGGGCCATGAACGCTCTACCTCAGAGGAAGAATAGTTATTACATTAGGTGTTAGAAGTAGGTTTAGGACCTAAGATAAGCCACAGGCCTTTAGGAAGGGAAATAAGGACTATATTAAGTTCCAGGGGATTCTTCCCTATCAGCAGTCAGGGAAATACCACTCCTTGAGCCTAGAGGTGAAAGAAGCAAATCTGACACTTGCAGATGTTGGATGAGATGAATTATTCTACCACAGGCAAGCCCTCAAAGTACTTCTGTCCATGATCCTAGGATCGGTCAGCATGTGAACTATGAGATGATATGTTCAGTGAGTCATATTTTCGAAGTGGTGGTTTCTTCCCCCAGTGCTGATAGCTTGTGTTCTCTAAGCTGTAATTTTCTTCTGGGAAAACTAGGGGCCATCACTTCTACTTGGGTGAAAGCCGCTGGAAGGCTGGGGTTTTACTTTTTCATCTTTGTATAGTCAAGATCTAGAACCTGACACAGTGGAATGTAGTCAGTGTCTCTCTCTCCTCATTCTCTCTCTCTCCTCATTCTCTCTCTCTCCTTCTTCTCTCTCTCTCTCTCTCTCTCTCTCTCTCACACTCTCACACACACACACACACACACACACACACACACAATCATACACACAGTGGTTACCAGCTGACTGACCAAATGCATGAATGTCAGTCCATCATAGTGAAATCTAACCCCCAAGCCCCATAAATAAAATTTAGTATGCTAAGTGGAGCAATACATAAAATCAGAGCTCGTTGCCCTTGCGTTTTACTAATAGCTAAGGAATGACGTTCCTTATCATCTCAAACAGCCCAGCTCTTGCCATTACTTTGGCATTCACCCCCATTTTCTCATGCAGCTGTTGAACCCCCAGCATGATAGCGGTCCCTGTGATTCA
Organism: Eonycteris spelaea; assembly: GCA_003508835.1. Classification (NCBI taxonomy): domain Eukaryota; kingdom Metazoa; phylum Chordata; class Mammalia; order Chiroptera; family Pteropodidae; genus Eonycteris; species Eonycteris spelaea. Next base: position 7,527,341 of record PUFA01000004.1, on the reverse strand, counting down.
AGTCCCAGTCCCAGCGCGAGCCTGTCCTCTAGAGTCTTTAGTTTGGGTTCAGCTAATGAAGATTACAGCTACTTCCTAGTCCCCTCAGATAGTAATCAGGTCTAGCAATTCTCTGGCTTTCCAAGAGCATTGTCAGACACGACAAAATGTTCTAGAAGGACTAGTCTTCTTTCTTCCTTTGCGGCTAAAACGATCTTTTCATTGTTAAGTACAAAGTATACACGTGGGAGTGAAGTGGAGGATAGAGTTGATCCCACAGTTTTTCTCAAGTGGACTAGATACTGAAGTCAGGTGTTCCTAGATTATATTGTACTTTGTAGGCACCGAGCTGGCCAAACAAAACGAGAAGAACCCTGCCTAGGCTCCTGCCTATGTAATTTACTCCTGTTTAGCTAACAGAAACATTGCTCTTCCAAATTTCCAGGTTAATCTTCACCTTTGTAATTACATTAGTGATTAATGTAAATTCATATAATTAATTGAGCGTTATTTAGTCAGGAATTAAAAATATTACAGTGCTCTACGTAAATAAGTTAAAGATGTTGATTGGAGCTGAAGTATCACAAAGTTTAGAAATCATTCACCTTTTATTTTTGATTCCTTTAAGAAGAGACAAAAGGAGGTTATTTCCAGCATTATTTTGTCATTCTACATCTATATTTCTTTTCTAGATTACAAGCTAATTATTAGAGATTAGAATCATAGCTAAAAATATTCCCATTAAAAATATATAGAAATAATAAATATTGTCTTAATTATCTCAGGAAATGAGATTAAAGAGGGCTCTTCTTTACTAGGACATAACTGTGTCAAAATTCGTATCTGGGGCAGAACTCATGTTAAGATTTAGGGTGGAAAAGGAGGGCAGGATATGAATCACATTAATGACAACACAGTAAACTATTTGATCTCCTTCATTCAGGCTCTCTACATGCTCCAAATCAAATATAATTTATTAGGCTTTCTAAATAGACTTTTTTCAGTTTGGCTATGAAAACCATAGTTTATTAACATGATTCCTACCTAAAGAGAGCCTCACAGGTAATGTATGGCACACTCCAGAATTGCATTTAGCCGCCTTGAAACCTATGTAAAGGTCCATTTCCTTTTTTTTTTTTTTTTCCACTTGAAAATGTGGCAGGGATATTGGAGAGGCTGAATGCTAAGACTGGTTTTTATCCAGCTAGGAAAATAAGGAGGTCACTTCCTGATTAATCCAAGAAAAATATGTTAGCATACTGGAGAATAATGTTGGAAACAGAAACCACAGAGGGAAGATAATAAAGAAACCCCAGAGCGGTGAGACCTTGTCATTCACAAAAGACCTGTCAGGTGGGCTAAGAGAACAAGAATGTGGGGAAAGTTCTAGTTGGGGCCTCCTTCTCCCCCCACCCATCCTGTAAATAAGCAATAAATTGGGAGACATTTAAAACTGGGTAAGTTGAAGCAAGCAATGCCAGGATACCCAGACTAGGCTCCTGGGCCCTCCAGACCCACATTCGGCCAGCCACATGCCAAGTCCAAGGAACCAGAAGCCTTAAATCTTATTTTGCAGCATGTCCACCGTAATGGATGGTGAAGGGGGAAGAGTCAAGTGAGATGATGATTCAGGGTTATTATAGTTGCCCCTGATGAGGTAATCACTTGGGTTTGGGGCCTAGATTTCAGGTAGGTTTAAATTCTGGCATTACCACGTACTGGCTGTGTGATTTAATGTCCTTATGTTTGAATATTATCATCTACGAAATAGGCACAATAATAGTACCTAACTCACAGAGTCAGTCTCAGAATAAAAATAATAACTAGTATTTACTGAGCATTTACGGTGTATCGGACATCGTACTAATCTCCTGACATTTTTTATGTCTTTTTTTTTAAACACCCTCATCATTGGATCATTGGTCCAAGTATCTCTGCTTTTATTTAGTTATCATTTTTAATGCAGTAGGCACTCGTGACTCCACTACCCTAAATTAAAACGAGGACTTCAACAATAACATACATCTAACGAGTGGTTCCTCCATCCCCCACAACCCACCTCTGTTATCTTTTATCTGTCTTAATCTTATTATTACTCTTATTTTACAGATGAGAAAACTAAAGCTTGGAAAGATTGACTACCTTTACTGAAGACATTCATCTAGGAGGTGGCAAGGCCTTGATTAAGCGAAAAAAAAAGCCATGTAGTACGTGTTACAGTGCAAGCATCGCTAAACACTTCATAAATGACAACCACCACTATTCTCGTATATCTGTCTAAAAGTGCTGTGACATCAATTACTATGGTGGGAGCAGAGGGAAGCATGGACCCACGGTTAACTCTTAAGGTTAGGTGCGGGCAACCCCAGAGGTGGATAAGGTGACTCTTGAATTGTGTGCTGTGCCGTGGAGAATCAGTTCATTGCCCTTTGGAGCATATATCCCAGGCTTCTGTCTTCTTTTGTAATAAATGAAGCATAGGACTGAGATTGAGGGAAATTGTGTTCTAGCCCCATGGTTGAGTACACCTTGATTGTATCCCCAGGTGTAATTCCTGGGAGATCAACACTCAGGACATGTTGCTCTCTGAGTAATTTTTTCTCAGGCGTAGACATTGCTAGAGGCTAGACGACCTGTCCTCTAGGGCCCCCATGGGGGTGTAGGACAAGAGAGAGGTGTTCTGGTTCTCCCCTTGGCTAAGGAACTGGTACAGACACAAAACCAAGAATATCACTCTTACGTTTACATTCTTTTCATTTTTTAATTAGGTTGAGGTCTTGAAAAACCACTTCAGCAGAAAGACCTGGTAAAAAGATAGCTTTTATAAATCCTTTTACATAAATAAATTATAGGAGGCTACCTTTCCCAGTATATTATTTTGGGCATTATTTTTGCTTCAGTGGCTACCCCAGAAACCAGAATACCAAAAGTTCTTATGAAGGCGTCTTGTCTCATATTTTAAACAAAATTACTGTAACCATTCTCTGAATTGTTCTTCTATCAGTTACCCTTCTGTTCATGACAAAGGAAATTCAGGATCCCAAGATGGTATTTTCTTAGAGACGCTAGCAAGACGATGTGTAAGGCTTTCAGATGCACGGCTCTTATTAAAGTTAACAAGAGCTGTGCTGTTAAAATCCCCTCGTGACACTTTGCATGTATCCCGGGAAGTCTGAAGAAAATGCCGAAGGGGCATCAAAACACCAGCATCACTTTGATAAACTTGTCACCAGGTAAAAGAAAATACTTGTGTGTTTGCTTCTTTTCCTCTGAAATATAAAGTAATTATGACTATATAAAAACCTTTTACCATAACTAATTAACTATGAGCTCCTCATAAACTATGTGTCGACAGCATCGTGTGTCTAATTATCTTTTTTCACTTCAGAATTGAGATGTCGAATAATGAAGAAAACATCACCTGATGAAGTCTTTTATTTTATGATGGTATCTCTGGAGACAGAGGGGACACAAAGGCTTAAATGCCATCTTCAATTACATCTGGGCCTTGGCGAGCTTTCAGCTATTTTTGATTTGCATGGAGGCCACATTGTTTTTAAAAGCTTATGGAAGGTAGGAAGGAAAGAAGGAAGGGGAGCAGGAAGGAGGAAAAGGGAAGAAGGGAGAAAGAGAGGGAGAGAGGGAGGAGGGAGGGAGGGAAGAAGAGGGGGTAGTCATGACGAAATGATCGCTATAGCTTGTTTAAGCACTTTATTCATCCTAGGCACGAGAAACCCTTTTCACGTGTAGGAAGTCAGGCCAGAGCTGTTTACCTCCAGCCTCTTCTGTCAGGCATTGTAGCTTGGGTTTTGCCAATTCCATTAAAATGTCTCTTCACTCCCTGCTCCATAATGAACCACTCTCACTAATTCAAACCAGACAAGCGTGAACTTATATGACAGAAACAGGAAGGTGGGTATTTTTTTTTTTTTTTGGCATGTGGGTGTATAATTTTTTTAACTTTTGAAAGCAATGGCTCGAATCCATACCTGCAGGCACTTACGTGTAGGACCAGCCATGCTAGAGAGAGCGTTTACCAGTCCTTGCTATTCCCAAGCCAATGCCAGCCTTCCAAATAGTCCTCCATGTCCACAGCGTTGGCTATCGAGCGGCACTTTCTGTGCCCGTGAGGCCAACCCTGTCTTTGGATCCTCCATGCAAGGCCCATCGAAGTCTAGGAGAGCTGCCAGATGGAGGAATCTGGGGAGTACCCCTCTACAATTGGAGCACCCCAAGGGCCTGCGTTTCTCTTCCCGGGGGTCTGTTTGTCCGAGGTTTTTATTGTTGCACACAGTTCAGTTGGAGTCTTCTAACAAGGTGCTTCCTAAACTGCGATGTAAATACACATCACCAGGGACCTTGTTAAAATGCAGATTTTTGACTCATTAGCTCCAAGATGGGGCCTAAGGTTCTGCATTTTATCGAGCTCCCTGGTAATGCTGCTGTTTCTGGTCCATGGACCATATACGTTGACTAGCATGGCTTCCACTCCTCCAAGCCAGCTCCAGGACTTCCTTCCTCGATGTAAATCCTTTCTCTTCTTCCTCAGTCCTCTGAAATCTGGGAGCACAGCCACAGAACTTGGTAGTGATCTTGGTACTTAGGCAGCCTTGGTCTCCTCTGATGGACAAATGTTTGCTGTGTGTCAGGCTTAACTTCACGAGTAGATTCTAAGCTCTGCTTCCTCATTCCTTGGCTTCCTGACGGCAGCGACAATGACAACACTGAAAGCACAGAGGCCATGATAACTGCTGGTTGAATCGCAATGAGTGGAACTGGATTGAATTGGCTGTGATCTCTCACGCGCTGTTGAGACTACGTTTCTTTCCAAACAGGGTTCAGAGACGACGTGAAAACGTTACGGGAGATTTCATAGTGCACAATGTCTGGAGCAGCGATTCTCAAACGAGCAATCAAGTTGTAGCGTTGGATCTTAGACCCTGCCCACCGTCCCAGCCCTACCACACTGTCCTCAAATAAACACACCCGAAACAGGAAGGAAAATACGAGCAGCACCTGGATCTTTATTTTTCCGTCACTGAAGAACTCGATTGACTTCTCATCAGGGACTACCCTCTCTCTGACACTCAGAAAGAGTGTCACTCAGAAAGTGTTTTGCTATGCTAAGAAAAATGGAAAAAAATATGGTGTCTTCATTGAAAAAAAAAACCAAAAAAAACCAGACAACCTATTTTATTTTATTATTTTATTGTTTGGTAACGTAAATGTATAATAAAGCCCTATGTATTATTTTTTTCCTGAATCATCTTCCAGCCCAATGGGTTGAATTTATATGCCTCTCCTCCAACTTAAAAGAAAAATAAGTCATTTTTTTCTCTGCCATCATTCCATCTTGGCGTACCCTGCAAGTTCCCATCTCGTCTTTCCTACCCCATTCCTATACACGCATGCGGGGCCAGTGCAAACCCAGCCTCTCAGATTTCCCTCCTCACTGCCCCAGCCTAAGGAACGTCACTCTCCACAGAAATTATAGAGCTGCAATTATATGCTTGACCATTAATTGTGTAGTATCCTATGCCATATTTTTCTTTGTTGTCTCAGCCTGCTATTTAAATACTTTGTTGTTAGTTAACTTTAGACATATTTATACCTTATCAAAAGATACTGGAGTAAAATTTGCTAAAGAAATCTGTAACTTATACCTCCTCTGTCCCCTTTGTGTCTAGCAAGGGGGACAGAGGTACAGGTCATGGATTTCATTTATCCACTTGACAATTAATTTTGAGCACCATACACTGGGGTGATTGAGTAATAACCAAAATGAGGTGAGATATATGTTTATAATTGAGTGTAAAACCTGATGTTTCGCAATCCAAGTGCTTTCACATATAACATCTCGTCCTTGTGACATCTTTCTGAAGCAGATGGGAAAAGGTAATATGTCATGCAAAGCATTTAATTAGTAAACTCACTTTGACAGTGTTTCAAGTCAGGATGTGAAAAAAAAGAGAGAAGATATTAAGTGGAATAATATAAAATTTAACTGTGACATGTCAAACCAACTCTTGGAGCAGATTCATAAAAATACCAGAGGATGAACAATGATTCAAAAGCCAAACAACGGTGGATCGATTTATGGCTTATTTAGCCAAATCAGCAATCTGGAAGAGATACCTCTTAAATTTTGACAGAGAGTAAAACAGCCTGACCTCCATGCTTAATAAATTCCATAAGTAGAGAGCAAACATTAAAAATGCCCCGTAGCTCCATGTCTTCAGCCAAAAAGAACTAATCCAATTGACTGAGACCAAAGAAAGCGACTGGGGAAGTATGGTTCCAGAATGTCTCTGAGGTATTCAAAACCAAGTCAATTTAAGGACTTGTAAGTTAATAACTAGGACTTTACACATAATCCTGTACTTTACAGGTGGCCAGTGAAGGTTCTTTACAACCAGAGTAATGTGATTTTCATGCTCGGTGTCAGTCAGAATATCAGAAACTAAGTTCCAAACCAAGAGAAGTTCCTTAATCAGTCTGCTAGGAGAGTTCCCCAGAACACTGACTTGGGGGTGCAGCACAGAGCCCTGGGAAGACAGGGGTCATAAACATGTATAGGGAGGGAAGAGCAGTGGACAACCACCATGGGGAAGGCTGTTCCTAGGGCTTTTAAAGTGTATTTAGTAAATAATTAAATAGGAAGCATAAAAGATACAACGGTATCAAAGATTAAGTACAAATTCATAATAGAAATCTTGGAAGCTAACAACCTTCAAAGCTACAGTTCTGGGCAATTTACAGATTTGCAGTAATGGTAAGAACCCAGAAGCAATAGAGTTTCTCCTTAGTGTGATCCATCATCCACTTTTAATAGTTAGGCAGAGAATATCCAGAGATTAGGTTCAAAGAGAGAGAATTTCAGTTTCAAAGGGGTGAAGATGACTTTTTTTTTTAAACTACATAGTGTTAGATGAATATTTTAAATACATTGATTGGATTTCTTTTTTAAAAATGGTTCAACCGCTGTGTGTGTGTTAATTTCTAGCAGAAGTATTATAATGTCAGATAATAAGCTCTTTCCAGATTTGATAATGACTTATGTCTAGAAAAATAAAAGAAGAAAAGCAACTAAACCATTGGTTGACCACCTCATGTTCCAATCACAGTACTGGTACTTGACACACATTCTCTTATTCTGTGGTAATATTACAAGGTAGACCGTATTAGCTGCAAATACGAACTCGGAAATGAGAGCTCAGAGAATTGTGGTGTGACGTTTGAGTAAGGAGGGTCTTACTGATGTAAAGAATGACATTGAAATCCTAATGATGAAGTGGACACTGGAGGCCCTGAAAGATGGCCTGTGGGGTGAGCACAGAAAGCAAGGTGCATCTGGTGCAGTGGAGGGATAGGCAACCTTAAAACACCCTACAAAAACACTTAGAAATGCTGGAAACAGTAAAAAATGTCTTCTTAGTTCAGAGAAGAACACATAAGGAAGGGAAACCCTCAGTTGCTGGAATTGAATAAACTCAGTAAACCAGTGAGCTATGCAACGGTCGCCCTTCTAGGAGTTATTGATTTCAGTAACCCACAAGTGTGGCTAAGAGAAGATGGGGCTGTAGTCCACGAGAGGTAACAGTTTGGAGCTGAAAACTCCTCCATGAAGTGGAGACATGCAAAGGGTAGATTAGGAAAACTTACTCACCAGCACAGGGACAGAATGAGGAAGTCGTCTGCCATTTGGGGTTGAGAGAGATTATTGGATTCATTTTAAAAATATTCTAGCTGCAGTTTAGAGGAGGGCAAAGGTTGTATGGGCTGTGAGTTAAGAAACTCAACGTTCATCTCAACATTCACAGGAGACATTCTGCTGGCTTTGACTGGTGGCATAATTAGTTTCGTGTCCAAAATTGTCACCACAAATGAAGAATGGAGCTTAACAAGGAGCTTATGAAATGACTCAGGAAAACAGAACAGATCAATGACAAGGGTTGGGTTTCTAGAACCACAACAGTAGATGCCAGTGGGATCCAGGTTGTATGTGATCTTGGAAAAGTCGGTGCAGGGGTCAACTCGGGCAAGGAGAAGAATCCAACCACAGACAGGAGGGACCTTTCCCACTTTGGAAGATAGTGATTATGGTTATCCCTGCAGAAGATAAAGCTGCAGAGTAGCCCAGAGAAAAGGGGATGGTCTTTTGGGCTCACACCTAGAGCTGAGACTTGGAAGAAAATGGTGGAAGAAACTGAGGATCCCACCGGCACTTCAGTGTCACAGACTCAAAGTTGTTGCAGGCCAGGAAGCCAAGTCATGCAGTCTAGCATCAACTACCTCTTGTAGAATGGGAAGACAAGAGAGGCCTAAAACCTAGTCTGCTACTCTGTGTATGGTGCGTGGACCAGTAGCATCAGCCTCACCTGGAGGCCCCACCTCAGGCCCCCTGAGTGAGAAACTGCATTTTAATATGTTCTGCAGGGATTTCTATACACGTTACAGTTTGAGATACGCTGCTTTGGGAGACTGTCATCTGAGCTATCTGTAACCAAGGATATGTGATATGTGTTCTGAAATGGAGTATGTGAGAGTATTTTTGAAATATTCCTATTCTTCTCAGGCAAACCAAAAATAAAAGAGATTTGGCCACATCTAGGCCAAGATAGCATGAATTGGAACCCTTCAACAAGTTAGATTGGGTAGGTCCAACAAAGCAGATTCTCCCGAAAGTAAAGGGGGAAGACACACAACCTTGAAAAGCAGCTGAGAATCATAATTTCTGACTTCTTTCCATTCCCAATTAAATAAGTAGCCAGTTGACATTAGCCTCTAACTTACTACGCAACCTTAAAATGTGTATCAACATAATTATAATTATTTTAGATTTAAATTCATGGCTACATTGTCTTTGAACTGAAGCCATGTTTTTTCCCCATCGATGCATTAAAATCCTCCTACATTACTCTGATGGCACCATTTAGGATGTCTTTTACCTCTAATACAATTAGAATGGTTATATGGACATCACCATATAAAACCACTAGTGGTATTACCATCCCCCCATTCGGCGAATACATAATGAGCACCTACTATGTGCCCGTGCTGTACACTAGAAATATGACAGTGAACACAACAGATGTGATCATTGCTCTCACAGTGCTTCAAGTCTATGAGATGAAATATAATCATCACATTTCTAGCTATTTTCCTAAGTGTTATGAACATCTAAACTGATTCGTTTTTGTAATAACACCATATGTGATAGACCAATAAACCTTTATATTCGCATGTCTGTTATTTTGCTGTATAACATGCTGAATGGATTAGAAACCTCTTCTGTGCTATATTTTTAGGAATATTTTCTTTCAACTTCAATATGCTCCTTCCTGTAGTGAAAAGCCTTGAGAGTCCTAAGGGATGGCAATCGAGCACATAAATATGTAAAATTCTCATTGAATTAATAGACCTGCTTTGTTTTTTGTTTTTTTTTTTTCTTCTTTTTGGCTTGTTAGAATATAAAAATCTGGCAAGTTCTCTAAAATTCTATCACTTAGGTCTCTCGGGGGGAAATGTGAGAACTGAGGACTACCTCACAAGCATCAGCACTCGTCATGTCTCTAGACAGCTCTGCTGCGTCTCCAAGAGCTAAAAAGATGGTGTGTCAGCTTCATGTCAGGTGCAGCAGCTATGGAAGAAGACCGTGGCTTCTCTTCTACCCATAGATGTGCGGAAATAGCATTTGAAGCCAGAGCCAGGTGGAACTTTAACCCTCTCCCCTCCTCCTTCATCACCACCCTGTCCTGGCCTTGCATACCGTCCTTCTCCAACACTAATCCCACACACTGATAGGTATTCAGCTGTATTTATATTAGAGTCCATATGTAACAACAACAACAACAACAACAAAACCTGGCCCCTTTGCCGAAAGACAGATCAAGCTTTGAACTTTGTGCCTAAAAAGATCAGGCAATAAAATAGGTGTGAAGTATTACCACTCTAATTAACTTGGGTAGAAGACAGAAAATACATATCCTTTGTATCGAACACTTGCTTCTCCCCTTTCCCATTTCTCATTGTGTATATGTTAACTTAGTCAGTGTCTCCATAGAAGGGAGAGAGTCGTAGAAGGATTTTATTCTCAGCCCTGAGTGCCCAGAAGCCAGTATTAATGAGCTCAGTTTTACTGGGAACTCTGGGGGTCATGTGGCTGGGGATAAGAACATGTTCCTGAGTGTATGGGGATAATGAGAGGCCTTCCTCAAATACCTCGTTCCTGCCAACAGCTGCATGCCACTCTGGTCTTCCCAAGGTCGACTTTTGGTCTCCTTCATTGTCATGCCAGGTGTCATCAAGGACTGTCATTTCTTCCCTTGGACTATATTTGGATTCACCCTCTTTCTTTCCATTTTCATAATCACTTCTCTGGTCCAGACTCTAGTTCTCTCTTCATTATATTATAGTGCTGACCTTTCAACTGACCTCCTGGAGTCCACTTAAATCCATGCCTAACCATCCCATGAGGGCGATCTTCTGTAAAGGCCATTTTGTTCTATTTCTTATTGGCTCAAAAATTCTAAGTGAACAATCATTCTGCCAATTTAATCTCGTATGTGTCTAAGAACACATAGACCATAAAATCAGAAAGACTTGCATTTGAATTCCATCTCCACCAGTTACTTATAAGTTCTCCAATTTCCTAATCTTTAGGGTTTTTTTCCCCTTTTTTAAATATTGTAATACATATGTATTCACGTAGAATTTGCCACTTCAACTATTTTTAAGTGCACAGTGCAGTGGTTTTAAGCACAGTCACAATGTTGTTCCATCATCACCACTATTTCCAAAACTTTCCATCATCCTGAACAGAAACTTGATACCCATTAAGTAATAACTCCCCATCACTTCTCCAAGTGCGTCATCCTCCTCCAACGTGTTCATCAACTCCTAAGCTCTCGAAATCTTACTGTTCAGTAGTTTTTATAGAGCTCACTCTCCAGCCACTCTCCCTGCCCCATGGATATGGTCATGGTGAGGAGAAGAGGAGTGGAGAGTGGAGTTCAGTTATGAATAACAAAAGACACTCCTATCGCTCAGGAAATTACAAGGGTTTAGTTGCAATATGCCAGGAACTGGGACAAAGACCAAATCTTTCTAATTATACCATAGCAACCATCACCACTATCTTTTCCCAAAGCTTTTTCATTATCCCAAACAGAAACTGTGTTATTCATTAAGCAATAATTCATTTCCCTCTCCTACCAATCTCTAATCCACTTTCTGTCTCTATAAATTTACCTATTCTATATATTTCATGTATGCAGAATGACATATTTGTCCTCTTCTGTCTGGCTTATTTCACCTGGCATAGTTTTTTCAAGATTCATCTTTGTTGACACTTGTATCAGAACTTCATTTATTTTTATGGCTGAATAATACTCCACTGTATGTGTATACCACATTTTGTTCATTCATCTTGTCAATGTATGAAATGTCCAAACCTATAGAGAATTTTATGAGTTTACTTGAGTCAAACTGACAGCATGTTGGGAAGCAAGATCTCAAATGCTCTAGAGAATGACAGTTTTGCAATTTCTTTTATACATTTGGAATTAAGAACGGAACATAACGAAGGTCACGTGAATGTGGGAGAAAGCAAGATCACAGGATAGTTAACAGCGTGTGCTCGCATGAGGGTGATTATCCTTCCAAGGGGTGTGATAAGGAGGCGATTCAAAGGTGTGTTAACCTAGATGCACAAAAACAATGGATAAGTCTTGCTTAAGGGAGAGATAATCTTAAGGAAAGTGGGAAGCCTGAGGCATGACTATTCGCCATGACCTGCCCAGTTAGGAATTTAAGATGAGGTCACCCTGGGAGGTTACTTTCAGTTGGATTTATCACAGACCCACTTTTTGTCCACAGTCTGTTGATGGATACTTGGATTGTTTTAATCTTTTTGGCTATTATACTGCAATAAATATTGCCATACAACTATCTGTTTGAGTCCTTGTTTTCAATTCTTTTGGGTATAAAACTAGAAGCAGAATTGCCGGTTCATTAGGTAATTTATGTTTAGCTTTTTGAGAAACGGCCAAACTGTTTTTCACAGTGGCTGCACCATTTTACATTCTCCTCACAAAGGTTTAATTTCTCTACATCTTGCCAACACTTACTATTTTCTTTTCTTTCCCTCCCTACCCCCTTCCTTCCTTCCTTCCTTCCTTCTTTGTTTTTTTTTAATGATAGCCATTCTAGTAGGCGAGGAAAGGTACTTTACTGTTGTTTTGATTTATATTTCTCTAATGACTGGGTGAGCATCTTTTCATGCGTTTATTGAGCATTTACATACCTTCTTTGGAGAAATGTTGCATCACATTCTTTGCCCATTTAAAAAAAATTGGATTGTTTGATTTTGTTTGCTGGTTTTGTTTACTATTATTGTTGAGTTTTAGTTCTTTATACCTTCCGGATTTTTTATTGAGCTATAACTGACATATAACAATATATTAGTTTCAGGTGTATAATGTAAGGATTCAATATTTGAATATATTATGAAATGATCACCACATTGTCTAGTTAATATTTACCACCATGTGCAGCCACAGATTTTTTTCTTGTGATGAGGGCTTTTAAAACTTACTCTCTTAGCAACTTTCAACTATGCAATACAGTATTACTAACTATAGTCACCATGCTGTACCTTACAACCCCCATCCCCATGACTTAATTAATTTTATAATTGGAAATTTGTACTATTTGATGCCCTTCACCCGTTTCCTCCATTCCCCACCACCTGACCTCTGACAACCACAAATCTGTTCTCTCTATTTATGAGCTTGCTTTTTTTCAATCCCACATAGAAGTGAGATTATACAGTATTTACCTTTCTTTGCTGACTGTTTTTACTTAGTAAAATGCCTTTAAGTTCTATCCATATTGTCGCAGATGAAAAGATTTTATTTTTATGGCTGAATAATATTCCAGTGTGTGTGTGCGTGTGTGTGTGTGTGTGTGTGAGCGCACGCGCACACATGTGCATGTGTGTAATCACATCTTCTTTTCGTTAATGAACACTCAGATTGTTTCCATCCTCGGCTATTGTCAATAATGCTGCGATGAGCATAGGGGTGCAGATATCTTTTTGAATTAATATTTTTGTTTTCTTTGGATAAATATTGATAAGGGTAATTGCTGGATCAAATGGTAGCTCTTTTTTAAATTTTTTGAGAAATCTCCATACTGTTCTCCATTGTGGCTGCACCAATTTACATTCCCACCAACAGGGCACAGAGAGGTTCCCCTTTCTTCACATCCTCCCCAACACTTGTTATTTTGTGCCTTTATGATAATAGCCATTCTAACAAATATGAAGTGCTATATCATTGTGGTTTTGATTCACATTTGCTTGATGATTACTGATGCTGAGCATCTTTTTCATGTAACTGTTAGCTGTCTATAACTCTTCTTTGGAAAAATGTCTATTCAGATCTCCTGCTCCATTTTTAATCATATAATTTTTTTTGTTATTAAGTTGTATGAGTTCTTTACACATTTTGGATTTTAACCCCTTATCAGATATAAGCTTTACAAATATTTTCTCCCATTCAGTAGGTTGCCTTTTCATTTTGCTGATAATTTCCTTTGCTGTGCAGAAGTTTTTAAATTTGATGTAGCCCTACTTGTTTATTTTTCTTTTGTTGCCTTTGCCTTTGGAGTCAGATCCAAAAAAAATTATCACCAAGATCAATGTCAAGCAGCTAACCACACATGTTTTTTTCTAAGAGTTTTATGGTTTTAGGTCTTACATTCCAGTCTTTAATCCACTTTAAGTTAATTTCTAAGAGTATAGTATAAGATTGTATAGTTTAGCTTCATTCTTTTGCATTGAATCTGTAGATCATTTGGGGGAATATTATTATCTTAACAATATTAAGTCTTCCAGTCAATGAACATGGATATCTTTGTATTTATTTAGATTGTCTTTAATGTCTTTCAACAATGTTTTAGGGTTTTCATTGTACAAGTCTTTCACCTCCTTGATTAAATTTATTGCTAGATATTTTATTATTTTAGATGGAAATGAACTTTTTTTCTTGATTTCCTTTTCAGATTGTTCATTGCAGGTATATAGAAACATGGATAATTTTTGTGTGTTGATCTTATGTACTACAACATTGATGAATTTTTTTTATTAGGTCTAGTAGCTTTCATGTAGTTTTTTTGGGATTTCCTTTATATCACGTCATCTGTGAATGCTCTACTTTTTTCTTTCCAAGGTGGATGCCTTTTATTTCTTTTTCTTTTCTTGTGTTTTTCTGGCTAGAACTTCCGATACAGTGTTGAATAGCCGTGGTGAAAGTGAGCATTCTTGTTTCATTCCTGATAATTTACTTTTAAAATACTTATTAAATTGACAAGATTATTGCCCTCGTAAGAAGAGACAGGAAAGAACCTGTTTCTTCTCTTTCCCTCTCTTCCAGCAGTATAAGGATATAATAAGGCAGCTGTCTACAAGTCAGGAGGAAGGCTCTCATCCAAAGCCAGCCATGCTGGCAGGGTCCTGGGCAGTCCCGCTGTTGGACTTTCCAGCCTCCAGAATTGTGAGAAAAAATTTCTGCTGTTCAAGCCACCCAGTGGATGGTACTTTTGTTACAGCCTAACTCTTAACCAGATTACCATAAATTCTTACACTAAAGGCCTATTATCTCAGTTTCTATTACCCAATACAACATGTCTAGCTTTTAACAAAAAAAAGGCATACTAAAGACAAGAAAAAAAAATCACAGTCTAAGGAGACAAAGCAAGCATCAGAACTAGACTCAGATATGAAACAGATGTTAGAATTATCAGAGAGGGAATTTTAAATAATGTGATTAATATGTCCAATGGTTCTCATGAAAAAGTAGACAACATGTAAGACAGATGGGGAATGTATCAGAGAATATTTTTTTTAAGGTGTTGAAGTTATTTCATATGATACCCATAATGGTGGTACTCAGCACTGTGCTTTTGTTAAAACCCATAGAAGTTAACAGCACAAAAGAGCAAATCTTAATGTATGTACATCAAAAAAAAAAAATTTAGGAGGGCACAATGAAATGCAGACTGTGTCCAAACAAATTACAAATGTATGAAACAACCTCACGATCGCAGTGGAAACTTATACTCAATGGAACGAGACTAGAATGATCTATGTGGTGACAGGTTGGACTTGGAGACATTTATATAAACTCATGTTTAGCTTACTATGGATACAGATGATTACACATAGAAATATTTATAGGTATAGGTATATACATGATTTAGCATACATACATATTTTATTTCTGGCAACTGAGAGGTTCTAGAAGCCATGAAACCCCAAAAGCAATGAGCTCACCAAATGCCCAAATCTTGATTTCATTCTCCAGCGAAAGGAATCAGGGCTCCTTAGAGAAATGGCTGGTTCTAGAACTAGGGCAGGACACATACAAGATGACTCTAGAGTGTCTTGTAGAGCCACAGAGGTCACACAATTCCTCTGCATAGTATCCTGCACACCCAGGATCAGCCGTTTCCTCCAGGATAAAGCTGGAGGGAACACTTGTTCCTAGTTTCCAGAAAAGAACGAGACCCCACAGTCGAGCAGTAAATCCATGGGGCCTTTTCATGCTTTCTGCACTGACTCTTTGACAAGGATTTTCTCTTTACTCCTCTCCTCACAGTGTGACCTAACTTTCCACTCTTCTCTGGCTCCACTTAGAAGCTCTCACTAAGACATCTGTTGAGGACAGCCCGCTGAATGTGTTTCAGATTTTGTAGTTGAACATTTGGATGTCATGCTCTCATTCCTGCCTCTATCCACAACAGAGGTGAGGAACAGGCCTCTCTGCCATAAATGTGAGATGAAGATAAAAAATATGTTGCACAGAGCCTGTGAGAGGCTGTATCAAGAGCCCCCTTGATTGTACATAAGTAAATGCCTATTAGTGTTCCATATTATGGGCATTCTGTCCAAATACAGAATATACTTATGAGGGAGAGAAGATTAATTTCAATTCTGAGGCTCAACGCCCATTGTAAAGTGCCTACACACAAAGTTTCTTTTAATCTTTTTTTTATACCACCTGGGAAAGATTTATAATCATATGAGTTTAGAGTTAGCAGGTGCACATTTTTAAATTCTGCATTTGTAGATGAGAAAACCAAGGTAGGGAACTGCCTTGCCATTGCATATACATTATTCACAGATGTCATTAAAATGCTATTCGTGCAAGATGAAATGCCTTATTGTAGCTTAGAAGAATAACTTAGTCTTTTAAAAGTTTCAATAAACATTGATGTTTAATGAAACTTTATTGCAAAGCCTTCAGATTAGAAGAGGTCTAGTGTGCTCTGTAGTTTATCTCTTTAGCATTAGACAAGAAAACAAGGGCATATTCATTCTTTTGCCATTCCTGTTTAACTATTGATTATAAGGTACCGGGGGGATTTTGAAACTTCACAATATAGTTGGGTCATTCTAGGAAAAAATGGTACATGAAGGTTCAAACATCTAAAACAAGTACATTAAAGGGTAATTCTTTACAGCGCAAATAAATTCTCTGCCTCACAAAATTAGTAATTCCAGGGCTCGTTCATATGACTATCTACTACACATAAAATTATTTGCGTTATAAAATCCTGTGTAGGCTATGTGAGTGAAGTGGAAAGGGACGTACACTAGAACATGGTTATACATGTAAACAGCAAGAAGTTCATTGGCCCTGATATGATGCAGATTCTCTTCTGATTTATTTATGTTTCCTTAAAGATCAATTGTTTTGAAAAAGTCTCGAGGTGTTTTCTCAGCAAGTCATACCTGTAATCTTGTTTGGTCTTAGAAAAGAAAGACGTAAAACTATCGTTTCAACAAAGAGCCACAGAATAAGCTGAAATCTGTATTTTACTGTCAACAGAGTTAAGCATGATCTTTACTGCACAGAAACTCTTGCCCCATATTCTTGTCATCAAACTGTCATGAGAACTGTTTCATGCTATTGTGGGTCAAGACAATTCCTATATGTTTTTTTCTGAACTTTGTAAAACTTACCATGTTGTAAACCTATCAAATGGCACATATATTATCAGGAGCCTTTCTTGAATGTTTTATACTTAAAAGAAACTTCTCGAAGTCCGGAGGTTGATGGCAGAAGTTCAGTACTCTGCTAGGCATCCCATTTCACTACCCTCTCCAATAGAGATTGCAAATGGAGCTCCACCACTATGGACAGACAAAGCAATGGACAGCAGACCTGTTCCACGTGAGGACATTCCTCGGAGACTCTGATACTGAGATGATGAATGGTGGACCATTTGGCTTTAAATAAATGATAAAGAAATATTACAACTGATTAAAGAGTATGTTCAGTTTTGTTATTTGTGTCCACTCTTGACCGTGTAGATATATGGATAAAGGAAATTTAGATATTTCTGACATTTCAAGATAAAAGTCCTGAGGATACTTGCTGAACCGGACTCCCCTCTTCCCACCCCTCTGCCCAGTTTTGGCAGTAGATAGATAGGATATAGTTTTATTAAAATAAGGAAGGCCTGCATGGCACAATCTGAATTCTCTCCTGCCCTCCTTCTGTGTTATAAATAATATGTACAACCAGATTCCAATTAAGTCACTTTGCTTTGCAGTGATTATTTTTTCCTTCTTAGCAGATGATAGGTATTATTTTGGGGGTTTGCTCTTACTCAATTACATTTACAGGTTTGGAGCAGGAAAGAGGACATTGTGAACACATTTAACTAGGCCTTAGGTTTGGGGTCCGAAATGTGCTCAACTGCCTCACCAGTCTGCAAACATCTGGCATCCCAGATGGGAGTCATAACAGCTCTCCTCTTATTTTCATAACTGCATTATGGAAGATGTTCGCTGGTTTCCTCCTCGGTGAGTTTAATTCACACCAATACTTTAAGGAAGATTAGAAAGAAAAATAAGGAATGAAAGAAAACATTTCTGACAGTACAGAGTTGAGTTTTGTAATACAAAATCAAATTCCAAGATAATTATAGCCTATAACAGACCTTTAAGCCTTATTTTCTAAATCAAATCAACTATTTATTATTTTCTGTGCAGAAGCTCAATATGCACCACAAAAATGCTATATTTTTAGCCCAGACATAGGTTTTATGTCTTTTCTCTAAAATGGTTTTCATCAGTGAAATGGTTTTTGTAAAACCAACCGAAAATCAAACAACATAAAAGAGCTGCTTTTTGTGCAATGCCGCCGTTCAGCCTCGCTTGAAGTCTTGACATTAAGAGTTGCACCACCAACTCCTTCTAACAGCTGCGCTAAGGAGGAATCACATGGTTTTACTTCTGAGATGATTTTCTGTAGCATTGTCCAGATTTGCTGTAGTGAAAAGTAAGGGACTCACATGCAGACTGTCATCTCCTGACTGAGAAGGGTCCTCAGAGGGTGAGCCACAAAATCACAGATCCAACACTGGACGAGGCCTAGAGTCACGGGTATAGTTATCCCCATGTAGCGCGGTTGAGCCAGGGGCAGAGTCAGGTCTGAATGCAGGACTGACAACCTAGGATTTCTGAGGAATGCCGTGTGCACAAGGGGTTTTGTCCCTTTACTTAACAGGGTTCCCTAAGCATCCAGAACAGTGTTTGGCTCATAGTGGGCATTCAATATGCTATTGAATGAATGAATGAATGAATGAGTTTATTGCTCTCAGCTTCTTGATCATGATCAGAGGCCAGCTGGGAATCAGACTTGACTTTCTCGTGGGACCCTGCATCACCAGGTTTGGCAGCATGAGTCAGTGGAAAGAGCGCCCAGATTTAGCTCTGAACGGAGTCGCTTATTTATCCCAGCCAAGTAACTTAGTGGCTGTATTTCTAAGAGCAAATAACCCAGAGCCTTAGCTTTCTCATCTGTAAATTGACATAATATTGGACCTACCTATCGTATAGGGTTTAATGCATATCAAAGTAGATAGTGTGTGTCAAAATCCGAAGAGCTGTCAAAAATATTGTTACTATCAGCAAATGGACTCTAAGATGTAACCATCTCATTAACAGAGGTGCTGGCTGCACAAGATTTTCGGCAGGAACTCCGCCCCAGTGTGATGAAAGACCCTGGCCAAGGGCATGCTGGGAGCTGTGACCCGAACTGCTCCTAAGCTAGAGCCAGCCTAGCAGAAGTCGAGGAAACTAATGCAACTCATCGTGAGGTGCAAGGCAGGGTAAAGGAGCTAGAGGAAGCAATGAAGAAGAGGGCAGGACCAAGCGCAAGTCCGAGTCAGTTACGCCAACTAACTTTATAAGAACCAATTCAGGTAGTAGATAAAAATGCAGTGTTGAGATTTCTGGGTGGACACGGACATCTAGGTCTTTGGTAGACAAATCATTCCTAGAACTAGGTGCGAGTATCTGGAAACTAGGGCCGGCTCTAAGGAAAAAGGATGCTGGCAGATCCTAGGAGAGAGGGCTGGAACTAGGGCTCTGTTGGGTGCCAGGGTTACACGGGTGGCAGAGGCTGGTTTAGAAGAGACAGATGGGCATACTTGTCTCACGCTGGAGGAAGGAGACCACACACAGCTCAGGCCTCAAGGAACACCCAGGGCTTTATCCACTCCAGGTGCTCAGACATCTGCGGTTCCTAAGGTACCAGCAAGCTCAGGTGGGTTAAGCCCACAGGGGTTAAGCATTATTGTTGGTAGTTCTGAGCTCTCTGATGGTTAGCACTAGTGCTATCATTAAGAAGGCTATTTTTAAAAAACTCAAAGAACGTTGTTTTTGCTATGAGGTGACAGGGGACAACAGTTAGGGACAAACCACAGATGCTACCTTTGGGACATCTGAAAGCATAATATTGTAATGCAAATTTCTGAATGCATGCCCACAATTTTCCAATGGTTTATTCAGAATAAAAAACATCAGGCAATCAAGGCCTGCAGACCAAGGAACATTGCTCCCCTTGTTCTCCCAGCCCTGCCCTTTTGAGTCACCTTGTCCACAGACCACCCAGCTGATGGCCACAAAGGGAAGCAGGGACAGCCAAGCATGCTTTGTGGCTGATCCCAAGAACTCCGTCTAACCACTCTCACCCATTCCAGTTCTACCAAGATCCTGACGCTTGACTATTTCCCATTTCAGCTCTCTTGTCCTTCAGCCTTGACAAGTGACCAAAGCTTTCCTAGCTTGTCTTTAGCGCATTCCAAGAACTCTGGCCTTCTTGGCCTCTGGTTCCATCCACCCCTGGACATCTCAGGTGGAGCACTTTGCTCAAGCTCTGACCCTAGGACTAGACACTGGCCTCCATCAGCCCGACCACTCAGGCTGCCCGAAGAGGCAAGCATCACAAACAGCCTACTGTACCGAAGCCTCCCCACTCGGCTACCACAGCCACTGCTGTGAGAGACTTGGGGGAAGCTCAGAGCTAATAGGGGCGCCACCTGCTCCGAGTGGAAGAAAACAGCAAGCTCAGCAGAGGCTCTGACCCAGGAACAGCCCACCGGCCCAGGTGCGCTCACCCCGTGTTCCCGGAAGTGGTTCACGGTCATTATTTTTCTTTTCAGAATAATCCCTTTTAAATATGCAAATAATGAATCGAAAGTCAGGTGATTTTCGGTCATTCACATTCTACCGTAAAGTGGTTAGATACAGTTGCTTTCCTCTCCGTATCTAGCACAGAGCTGTCATAAGGGTGAACATGAATTTTGACAGGGCATAGGGAGGAAGCAAAATGAGTAATAAAACCGAAGACCCTTGGAGGCCAAGAGAAACCTTAAAACACAGGGTGCTCCGAGGAGGAGGGAGGCCGGTGGCTGGAGGCAGGTGGACGAAGGTCTGAGGGGAGCTGGGGCAGAGCTCGGGGCCAGCAAGAGGCAGGAGAGAGGCGTACGAAAGAGAAAAAAACGAAGTGTCCTCGCGTTCTCACTGTTCCCCCAAAATTTGCTGTTATGAATCAGGAAGGAAGGTGAAATTCTCTGCCTTCTTTTCATTTCACTTTGCGTCCCTGAGATCAGAGCCCAGACTAATAAAAATTATGATCATTCGTACGTGGGCTTTTTTTTTATTATTAAAAAATTTGGAATAGATAACATTTTTAATGATTCAAAATTCAAAAGGCACCTCCAGGAAGCCATATTTGGGTGACTGAGGAATCCTTCTAGGGCTGAACAGTCCATATACTAATAAGAACGCAGACTCACGCACGCTCTCTTTTTACCTTTGGCTGTCATTTTTAAGGTAATGGTTCAGGAACATGAAGGTAAATCAGCTTTAGGGTCCATCTGGAAAGCTGACAACCATTTATAACATTTTTCCCCCCAAGAGAAACTATGTTCTTAGATCCACGTAATCAACCGAAAGGTGAATTTTTAGAACCAAACACATCAAGCTTCCCGTTTAGATCTATATTAAGCAGTGCTGACTAGGCAGAGATAGGATGAATGAGGAGGTGAAAAGTGAACACTGCCTGTGTGTGTCAGATTAAAGTGCCCTGTGACTTCCCCCCAACCCCCCCCAAAAAAAAAGTACCTCCAGGATGGGCTTTTTAGAAGCCAAAATTTATTGGGTTAAGGGTTGACAAGAAGCGAGAGCAGGGAAGGAGACTTAGGTTATCAAAATTCTCCTTCCTTTGGCTAAACAAGATCTCCGTACACAGGGCTCAAAGGCTGTCTTCAACAGTTGCTGTCCACGAATGGAAATCCATTAATTGCAGGCTCTCAGATGAGAAATACCTCAACAAGATAAGGGGCCACATACATGCATTTTGTTTAATGCCACTTAGCTGGTATCTTCTGGCACAAAGTTTGTGTTGGTTGTTTCTACGTAATACAGTGAAGCAAGCGGGAATGTGTGAACGATGGTTTTTGGAGACATCAAGGACCTCGTTGGGTTTGCAGATAATCTACCACCTGGGTTGAAAGCGTTTCATCTTGGGGAATGTTGTGATAATTTACCACGCTTCACCCACACAAATAACCACAGGTTTATTAAGAAGCCTATGCATGGGCTGCAGTGAACATCCTTGAAAGGATAAATGTTTAGATTTCTTACCAATAAGAGGAAGTAGCTCAGTATCAAAGAGAAAGTGATTAAATTCCCCCTTTGAATTTGATTGGACCTAAAAAATCAACTCTTCATTTCTTGACCAGAACCTATAGTTCAGTTGTTTTTTTCTAGGGGGTGGGGAGGGGGGTGGGGAGAAGAAAATTGATATCATTGATTGATAGCTGTGTGCATGGTTTTCTATCCTAGTATATTTCTAAATTTCTTGAAGGGAGGACTGCTAGATCTCGAAAATGGGGAGAGAAAGGGAAGAAGGAAGAGAGGGAGAGAAGGATGAAGGAAGGGAGGGAAGGGTGGGTAGGAAGGGAAGACAGGGAGAGAGGAAGGAGACAGTTAAATTTTAATTTCATACCATGTCATGTTCATTATTTTATACTCCACAGTGCTTAGAACACAGTTTGTACATGACAGTTTTTCCCAAAGTTGTTTGCTATACTGAATTAGGGATCATTTCTACATGCCAATTTATTAATTTAGCAAACCAGGTCCTAAGCACTCTCCTAAAGGCTTTAGAAATAGTAACTTATTTAATAAGCAGCTGGATCATGAATATAAAAAAAAATCTCAGATAATAGTTTCTCTTTAGAATTTTAGATCTCTATGGTATCTTTATTCATAGGGTTAATACAATCTGAATTTAATTGCTATCAAAGTAAAGTTTTATATGTATAATTTTTCCTTGATAATGTAAGTAGTATACATTCAGGTAAAAACTTAGGAAAATACAGAAAAATATTAAAAAGACAATAAAATCACTCTGCACAAAGATAACCCGTTAGCATTTCTCATGAGACATATATTATGAATATCTCTGAAATGACTAGTCACAATTTCTGCTCATTCTATCAAAATTGCATCCTGAGCTTCTAGTCATTTGCTATCATATCATATATTTTATTGCTATGATTGTATTTATCATTATATCTAAAACTATCTCATTTATTCAATTTTCATTTCTTCTCTGTCTTCTGCTGCTAGAATTGAAGCTCCCTGTATATCTCCAATGATGGGTACATACCTAATGCTCAACAAATGTTTCTTAAATGCATTAATAGTCTTTTTCTGTTGTGTATAGGATCATTGTGATTGATTCAGCATGATACCTTATGACATTGTGTTTTGGTGTAAGCACAACTTTTGAAATTACTTGAGATTTCTTAGGCTCAATATTGAAAAAAAGAATGTTGGCTAAAACTTAATGGCCACCATATCTGAAAAAAATTATGTACAGATTAAAGTAGTTATAATAAAGTTGTAAAAATGCTCTCAAAAACGCCAGCGAGGTCTTGTTCATTTAGGAGTTTAGTGGATTAATTATCTCCCTCCTGAGACTATCATGGGCAGAAACCTGGCAATGCAAATCTTAAATGAGAACTTATTTAACAAGGTCAATATAAAATGTCATTGCCACGTGTCCTACGAAGCCAAAGTTTTGTTTCCCCCAAATGCTTATTTGACAAAACAACACTAGTAGGTATGAAAAATTCAATATGCAAAAGAAATTCAGAGTACTAAAGGAAAGTACAAATCAGGGCATCTATTTAACAATAATTGATTGCTGGAAAGATTCCTTATCATGGCCCTAGGACATATTGGGACACAAAGAAAAGGGCCTGGTTTGGCTTACAGATCTTTTTTTTTCTTTAAAGGAAATTAAATCTCTTCACCTATATTATAACAACACATTCATGAAACAGATAAATAATAAACTTACTGTTCCTATACTAACAACTCAATAGGTATTTGTTAAGCATCTATTGCTTGCACATGCCTAAGAAAAGTTTGGTTTAAAGGAACTTTAGATATAGGATAAGAAGTAAATGAAAAGGTTTCAGGTAATTAGGGGAAAAAAAAAAGAGCAAAACCAAGTGGCACTATTTATTATGGAGCTTGGGGATGGGAGAAGAGGGTACGGGCAACATGGAGAAGTGGCAAGTGCGAAGACAGAGGGAAGCAAGGAAGGTAACGTTAGCAATGACAGTCACAATATCATGGGTCAAATGCTAGCCATCGGTAGGTACGATTCTAAGTGCTTGCATGAACTCACTTCATTCTCACAACAACCCTATGAAGCTGATCCTGTTAGGAACTCATTTTACAGAAGGGGAAAGTGTGAGCTGCAAGCATTGAAAAAAAGTTGCCAAGTCACAAAGCTAGTAGGATTAGGGAGAGAACGACACAAGCTAGTCGTGAACCAGATCTGGAAATCAGAACTGGGGAGACCATAGCCCAGATGGAGCAAAAGATCTTTTGGAGAATCATGAGGATAAAGCTAGAAGGATGAAAACACCCCAGTTACCTGCATAACAAATTTTGAGTCTTAGTTTGGGTTCAGTCGAGGATCCGGGAGTTCTTAAAGTCCTTGGTTCAGGATCCCTTTATACCTTAATAATTATTGAGAACCTCAAAGAACTTTTGTTTATATGGGTTGTATTTATCAATTTTTACCATATAGAAATTAAAACTGAGAAATTTTTAAATATTAACAATAAAATTATTAATATTAAAATAGTAAATGATAATTACATGCCCATTACATTCAAATAACACTTTTACAAAGAATAAGTATAGTTTCCAAAACAAGAGGTATTTAGTGGGAAGAGTGATGTCACTTTACATATTTACACATTTCTTTCATGTCTGGCTTAACAGAGGCAGCTGGATGGATCCTCATATCTGCTTTGATGTGTTATTTTGGTTGAAGCATATAAAGTAAGTCTACTCTAAACCAAATATGTAGTTGGAAAAGCAAGGGGTTTTTTAATAGCCCTTTTAGATAATTGTGGATAATCTTTGATACTATCTCAAAACTCAAAAATGTGTAGTCTCTTTCTCACTATTTTGTTTAAGGTATTATTTATATACAAGAAAACTAATTGGTTTCGTACATGTAGCATGATAAAATTTAGTACTGGTATCAAAGTACTATAGAACACCCTACCCTAAGAGACTCCTTCACACCCCTTTGCACTCTGGTCCCTACCCCAGCCTCAGGCAGCCAGTGATCTGCTGTTTGTCACTGTAGTTTTGTCTTTTCTAGAATTTCATATAAATAGAATTATTTATAGTCATCTATGTTTGCCTTTTTTCCATTTGGCATAATATGTTTGAGATTTAATCCATGTTGCATATATTATTACTTTGTTCTTTTTATTGCTAAGTAGCATTCCATTGTATGGATATACCAAAATTTGTTTTTATATTCACCAAGTGTTAAATATTTGGCCTGCTTCCAGTTTTGGACTATAAACAATAATGCTTCTATGAACATTCACATTCACATATGCATTTTTATGCGGATGTATGTTTTCATTCCTCCTAGCTAAGTACTTGGGTGAAATTGCTGGCTCATATTGTAAATATGTTTAATTTTATAAGGAACAAACATACTATTTTCCAAAGAGACTGCACCATTTAGCATTCCAATCCACAATGCATGAAAACTCCAGTTGACCCACATCCTTGCCAATCCCTGGTATTGTCAATCTTTACTACTTTACATATTCTAATAGATTTATAGTGGTTTCTTATTGTGATTTTAATTGGCATTTCTTTTATGACTAGTGATGTTGAACATAATTACATATGTGTATCAACTATCTTATTTGCCAGTTTGTTTTCCATCCTTTCGCTCACTTTCAGACGGGTTACTTGTTCTATTATTGAGTTGTAAGGGTTTTTTTAGATATTCTAGATACAAAGCATTTCTCAGATGTATATTTTGCGAGCCTTTTTTTCTATGTCTGTGACTTTCCTTTCTGTTTTCTTAGTTACATCTTTCAAAAAGTGGAAATTTTTAATCTTGATGAAACTCATTTCATCAATTTTTTTTCTTTTATGTGTTTCTGGTGCCCAATTTAAGAAATCTTGGCCTAAGCCAATATCACAAAGATTTTCTTCTATATTTTTTTCTAGAGGTTTAATCGTCTTAGCTCTTACATTTAGATTTCTGACCAATTTTGAGTTAACTTTTGTGTATGATGTGAAACAATGGTTTGTTTGTTTGTTTGTTTTTTTAATATACAAATACCCAGTTGTTCCAGCACCATTTGTTGAAAAGATTATTTTTTCTCCATTGAATTACCTTGGTGTCTTTGATGAGAATCCATTGACCATGTAATTATGGGTCTATTTCTGGCCACCCTAGTCTGTTCCTTCATCTTTTTATATTAGTGCCTCACTGTCTTAATTATTATAGCTTTATGATAAGTCACGAAATCAGGTAGTATGAGTCCTCCAGTTCTGGTCTTTTTCTAAATTGTTTTAAGTCCTTTTAGGTCCTTTGCTTTTCCATATAGATTTAAAAATGGACTTATTAATTTCTTCAAAAAGAGCCTGTTAGGATTTTTTGAATCTATAGATCAATTTGGGGAGGATTGCCATCTTTACAACATTGATTCTTCCAACCCAGGAGTCAACGAATTATGGTCTGCAGGCCAAATCTAGCCTATTCTTAATTGAAATAAGAACAATTTTTACATTTTGGAAGAGTCATAAAAAGCAAAAACAAACAAACAAAACATGAAGAATATTCAACAGAGATCTATGTGACCTGAAAAGCTGCCAATATTTACTATCTGGCCCTTAAGAAAAAGTTTGTCAACCTCTTTTCTCATCTTTAAATAAGGCACTTCTCTCCATTTATTTAGCTCTTCAATTTCCTTTAAGTGTCTTATAACTTTCAGTTCACGGCTCTTCCACATCTTTCATTAAATGTACACCTAAGTATTTACTAGCATGGACCACACTTTAAGAACCATTGCTGTAAGTAGTAGTGGACGCTACTAATTAGCTGCCTTTTTCTTTTGAAGGAGTCAGATTACATGGTGAAAGTATTACTTTAATAATACTGTAGAAGAAGGACCCACAGAGGCTAGAAGCACGGAAAACAAGAGGAATCTGCAATATTTAAAATGAGAGGCGCTAGAAACATGGGTTAGAGCAATGGGAGAGAAAAGGGAATAAATTTAAAAAAAAAAAAAACATTTCAAAGGAGGAAAGGAGGATTGGTAATGGACTGGATACAGAGGATGAAAGAGAGGGAAGAGTCAAAGACAACTTCAAGGTTTCTAGCCTGTGATGTTAAATGGCTCGTCCATGGTGATTTTTATTTGGTTTACTTTTATCATCTGAATGCACAAATGGGATTTTCCCACATCTAGCTATTGTGGCTCCCTACATTCAGATTTACCATTGAAATTACCTGCTATCTCTTCACACCCCGTTAGCGAACAGGTAGTATTTTGATGGATGTTATATGATCAGAGAAATCCCGGGTCTTGGTGGCATGTGGAACATAGCTCTCTCTAAATCCTTGTTTTAATTAATTATTCCTTAATATTCGAAACCTTTGTAGCTTATATGGTAACCTAAAAGACCATTATTTGTACCACCTTGTTTGTTCAGAAATCATTAGCCCGTTAAGACATTTATATTATTTATGACATTTAATTTGTTTTTTTTCCTTTTTCCATCCTTTGGCTTTCTTTTGAAGTCACCCTATTAAACCTCCTTAAAAATATTTATGTGTGTTTAGTTAACAAAAGCTCCTGTAAGTTGAATCCATGCTGGGAAAAGGTTCAGGTAAGCTCTCTATATAAGCTTACAGACAATTGTGTAAATCTTCAGCCATTAAAGAGAAAGGAGAAAAAAGCCACCCTCATTACACTGCTGTCATTTACTCTTCATCTCCTGTCCTCTTTAGCAGCATTAAGATGGGATGTAAATTTGCCAGTTAATGCTGTTAGAAAATGGATGGTTCAAGAAGGGCAGGAATTAGAGATCAGTATTAGGTGCAGATAAGCTCCTTTCCCTCCGCAGTGGCGGCTGTTTAACATTCATGGGAAAATCATCATCAAACAGCGTTATCACAGCTCTGTTGATGGCTGAGGAACTTCATCACTATGATAATTTTTTTTATAGCTGTGAGCCAAAAAGCTCTCTTTTATTTCTGCTGTCTAGAGCTGTGATAGAAGCTTGTTTGTATGGGTAGGACACAGCCAACCCGGGCTCCTCAGCCGGTTTGATTTCCTCTTTCCCCCCTGTGCTCTCTCCTTGTGCATGTTGCACTAAACAGTCCTCCTGATAAATTGTGTGTGTGTGTGTGTGTGTGTGTGTGTGTACGTAAATGGAAGTCCTCCAACAATCCTTCAGAGCATAACAGATATTTTTATGATCAGTAATTCAAAGTTTGACAAGTGATGCCATTCTGTAATGAAACTGTCATCCATTTTATTGTGAGCAAAATGCTAACTTGATAAATGGAACATGGAGGGGAGGAGAGCAGAGGGGCGGGAGCAGGCCAGAGGCGGGGGAAATAAATGTCTGCTGAATACCTGGAAAGCAAACTATTCAAAACAGTCCGAGTAGCCCTCAATGGCCCGTTTCTCATCAATAGGCGAAGCCATCAAAGCCCTTGCCTGTAATTACTCCTTTCTGAGTCTCAAGCCAAGCAAACTGAAGATCCGGTCTCCTGTTAGTCCCTTTCTGGCTCGATTCTCTTTGTATTTTTAAAGTGTTTGGGGACAACATTGGCTGTGTTATTCTAAACTTACAGGATTTGCCTTGGACTACAGAATCTTTGCACATGATATTTCCCTGACATGTTTAGACATCTTCAAGTACATGAAAGATAAAAGTCGCGGTTGTCACTTTCAGAGACATGAGGTATTCTTCTGAGGTAGATAAGGGAACTATTCAAGGAAAATTTAAATTTATTAAGGTGCTCAAGCTTGTGCCTCTTTGCAGCTTTGACCTCATTTTCGGAGGCTTAACTGCTCTCAGTGACTCCATCCGCCTCTTAGAACGCAGCTAGAAACCGTGTGCTGAAAAGCAGTTTTTGTCGCCTGGACAGAAAGGTACTAAAACGTAAATGGTTGGGATTTGAATTCAGGATTGATTTAACTACTTCAATAATTTCTTTAGCACTCCAGCTGTTTCCTTTCTTTCCCCGAGAGCAGGCTTCCAGTCCCGCCATGATGGGCGGAATTATGCTTGGAGTTCAGAGATAAGGACTTTTGTCTACCAGTCTCAGCTCAGACAACCAAACTCATTTCCCAGAAGACTAGAGTTAGAATCCAGTTAGGATCCTGGGGGTGAAAGGCTAGCGCCTTATCATTTAAGTATAGCTACTTAAACATAAGTTTAAAAGAGATACTGCAGGATGGAAGGACAGCGTTGTTCCTCTAAGGATAATCTTGGGGAAAGCTGGCCGGCTGTTCCCTAAAGATCAGATAGCCCTCTCCATCCCGAAATAGCTTTGGCCACCTCTGACTTCTCAAGATCACGCGCCGAAGGTTGCTTCCTCACTCCAAGATTTTCTTTACCATGTTTGTTAAAAAAAAAAAAAAAAAAATCTAAAAGGGGGCTTAATTTTTATGAAGCACACTTCTTTGTGAGCTGACTATAGGTTTAAGTCTTAACCTGCGAGCTTCTCTTTGTTGGTGAAAAAAGATCACAGCACCCCCACCCCATAAGAGAGCTGTTGGATATGTTTGATATTCATTCTTCTCACTGGAGCCCTGACATATACAAGCCAGAGCTGGTCTCCACCCTACGGGGCTTGGGGGTCTTACCTTCCAACACCTTCTCAGTGATCCATGCATTAACCCCTTCTCTCCGCCAAGGTTACCACATCCAGTAGGAATTCTTGACCTTTCTTCTCTCAGTTAATGGAAATTCCACAACACTTGACACCATTTTTAACTTGTTTATCGCCTGTCTCTGTCTGCTATAATGTAAGCTCTATGAGGGCAGACATTTGTTTCCATTTTTATTTTGTTTTTCCTGCTATAGCCTGCCGTTTCCTGCTATAGTAGTGCCTAGAACAGAGCCTGACATGTGGCAGGTGCTCAAGAAATATTTGAGGAACAGGGAGCCTGAAAGAGCTTCGTAGTGTGGAAGCACAGTGCTCTTGGGGCTAAACCTGGCTTGTAGAGAAATCCCAAGGGTGGCAGAGAAATGCCAGGACACCAGAAGTAACCAAGAAAGCCCCTCTGCTTCCCAGGTACATGAAAGAACGTTGGAAATTTGTTCACCTCTAAAGCTGGGCCTGAAGAAGATCCAGAGAAAGGTGTGTTTTATGGCCTCCTGCAAATGGGAAGAGGAAACCAAGGGATGGGGCCTGTGAGGGGGACTTCTTTTCACCAACAATTTCAGGAAATAATCTTTATCACCAGTGGCCCATTTTAGCCCTTTCTTTCTGTGGAAATACAGATCAGCAATTCTCCATATTAGTTATAAAGCCTGCATAACTAGATGCCATGATTCGTGAGGGAACTTCATGCAGAGTAGTTGGAAAAAAGGGTGGCAGGGAGGAGCAGTGACACTGGAAAACCCAGGAGAGTCCAGTCCCCAGAAGGGGTCGAAGCCATCGTGTCAACTGGAGAAGGCCTGAGAGCAGAACTTATGACCCACAGAAAGGGGCTGGCTGGCCACATTTAGCAACCACTGGAATCACACGTTCTCCAATTTAGTTCATTTTACGCTAACAACTACAAGAAACAGCTTAGCGTTCACAAGAACAAAAGGCAACGATGATGATTTCCTTTGGCTCTTTCGCCGAGCCATCGGCCATTTTCTGGCTCCCCCCACCCCCGTTTAAATCCACTTATCTATTATCTTGAATTAGCCTTATTTTTTTTCTTGGAAATAAAGAAAAAAATAATTAACCTTTTAGTAACTAGAACCCATTACAGAGATATCTTGTGTTCACAGTATATAGGTTATGACTCAGTTATTATTAATTAACATGGTGGGTTTTTTTTTTTTTTTTACCTAATTTTGACTTTGGAACTAAAAATAGTTCATCTCAGAAGAATTTCATTTTAACTTTAGTGGAAAAATCTGTGTGTGTGTGTGTGTGTGTGTGCGTCTGTGCGTGCACGTACACGCATGTGTGCATGCACATGCATTTGACAGAATTATAGCATGGATCGGTTTTGATGCAAACCCAAGTTTACGTACATCTTCATATGTTCCGATTTCTTGTGGATAGCAGGACATTCTCTGGAAAGTGTAAAGATAATCTTACTACATCTGAGTTGATGCCAATTTAAAAAAAATGAGAATGATGAGCTAGTGGTTTCCATTGATACTGTCTGATACGGCATGGGGGTTCCATCTGAATCTATTTATCAGCCCTTTGAATCAGATAAAACTCAGAAGATGCTTCCTGACACGGAATCCTCTTCTGTCTCAGGGCACGGGGAAACGGCGGATGCTGATAGAGAAGTCCCTACCAGCAAGGATCGTTGGTAGCATTTCGGGCCAATACCTGCTAGAATTCCAGAATGCAATTCTACTTGGCCTAGTTCTTCCCCATTTCCTTTACTATGCATTCTTTAAAAAGAGTATTAGCATGAAGGAATATCAGGAATTCATACTTGGTGTTTACGGTGGGGTCTTGAATTAACCATTTGTTTTGTTCTGCTAGCCAGTCTCAGCAGTATAAACAAAATGAGCCTTGCAATCTCTCTGACCCTGTGTAAGCGCTGCACGGCCCACGTCTCCACAACGCACACAATACAGAATGACGACACTGCTGAGCACCTCACAGGAATCTGTTTTCTCAGTAGAAAGGATGGATTTGTTCTGGTCCATAGATGCTCGCTCACCTCCATTGGTCCGACACACAACTGTGAGCTAGGTGACCAACTCGTGAAGGCAGCTGGAGGCTGTGGTGCCGTGATAAGCCAGTGGACCCATTTAGGGTCAGCCCCTGAATGTTGGCACTGAGTCAACCAGCCACAGACTCCAGGGGCCACACAGTGACACGTGCAGGCACCCAGGGTCTGCTGCATCAAAGTGCTGCTAGCCCCCACACCTGTCACCTGCTGGAGCCAGGCTGAGGTGCTCTGCCAGCGCTTTGCCCTTCGCTCTGTGCCTCATTAGTCATGGACCAACCAGGCCATGGACGACAGCAGAACATATCTGTCACCTCTAACGATTCACGGAACAGATCCTCCATTTCCTTTGTTATGCTATGAATATTCCGCAGCTTCTCCGGTTTTATTAAGGAGCCTTTCCCTGGGTTTCTCTTTGTTCTTCTCATCTAATCTCTTAATGGAAGTTGCTAATTAAATTCCTATAGCCATTTTTTTTACAGTGTTTTGAATAGCAAAGTCTGTCAACTGCAGAAAGTGTATATTCTTATCAACACGCCTGTTGCCTGGAGGAGTGAAGGCCTCGCTGACAGATGGCTGCCGAGGAGGGCCCAGCAGGGCTCACATCTGCAGCACCTGTCAGCGGGAGTGCACACAGCAAGTGCAGGGCTGCAGAGGAGGGCCTGCGCGGGTCCAATAAATAGAAGCCAGGTTGCTAGAGTGTTTCTGTGAATCTCAAGTGGGACTTGGCAGAGTTAAGCCGAGCGTTCTGGGCAGGTGCTTGTTTTTAAGCATCCTTTGATGCTGTCCCATTAACAGTCGTGTATTTCTTTACATTTCGGTGGTATCGAATCTCTAAAGGAAATTTAAAAAGCAGCTGAGCGCCTGACATGTCTGCCAACGCACCCTTTTATCAGACACAAGCCATCAAATTGAGTTCCATTAAATTTACTTGTTGCTGTCTGGTAAGAGGTTTCAAGGCCTTCGTGAGTAAAGCGAGATAGTCTTTAATGCTAAATTTACATGGGAATTAAAGATGCAAATGCTCCCCCTCAAATCAACCTCACTTTTATCCCCCCCCCCCCACCCCCGAGGTAGTCTGCTGCACAATGTCTTATAGTTGTGAATGGTTAATTGAAGGGGAATCCACCAACACAGATATCAGAGCCAGATCAGTCCCTAGAAAGAGATATTTGTCCTTGATCAAATATTGGTGGCACCCACCTAAAGCAAAAATTCATTTCTTCTCTCAACACAGACTTTGTCCATACATAGCAGTTATCAAGTGCTGGGCATGGGATATGGAGCAGTTGTCACCACCTGGCTCAAGAGAGCAGGCTGAGCACACAGGTCCAGCCCCTTCCATGTGTGTGTGTGCGTGTGTGTTCACAACAGTGCTGGAAAATAAAAGAGAATGACCAAGTGCTCTGAGGAATTTCTGAAAGATGGAAAGGAGAGCTCAAACCAAAGGAAAAATAGATCCAGAGTCCAGCAGAGCTATGGCTCAGAAAGGGAGAAAGTCCCTCTGAGACAGGAGCAATTCCGGGAGAGCTCCAGGTGCACGGGCCAAGGGCAGAGGGAGGGAGGGTCCCCTGTGGAAACAGACAGTTTAAAAATTCAACTCAGCAATTATATCCATCCAAAAGGAATACTGACACTGTGCACCAGTACATGTGACTGAGGATGGGCCTCACTGCCTGACTTGGGGCAGTGAACACAACCTAATTGTCCATCTGAGGGTGAGTGGGTGACCATGCAGTTATGTGGATCACTGTCTTGACATGGAAGAGCTTCAGGATGTGGTGTTAATGGGAAAAAACATGTTGTAGAAAAACAGAGTAAAATTAAAGATTAGATAAATGATGATGATGATGATAGATAGATTAGATAGATAAATGATATATAGATAGATAGATGATAGATAGATAGATAGATAGATAGATAGATAGACAGACAGATAGATGATAGATATAGATAGATGATCGATGATTGGAGGGAGAGAGATGATAGATGTTAGATAGATAGATAGATAGATAGATAGATAGATAGATAGATAGATAGATACCTAGATAGATAGATAGATAGATAGATAGATAGATAGATAGATAGATAGATAGATACACAGATACATAGATGATAGATGATAGATAGATGATAGATAGATAGATGATAGTAGGTAGACAAATAGATAAGGTGTACACATGTTTGGGAATGCAAAGACAAGGGTCTGAAGGAGACTTGCCAAAAGATTATCAGAATTTACCTTTGGGACAGAAAGTGAGAGTACGGTTAAGGCAAGAGGTACATTCACTTTTTACTATCATGTTTACATGATGCCTGAAACTCTTCTGAGGCCATCCTAATGCGTCATGTATATAATTGTAAACACATAAAGCAAAAAAATGACGGAACCAGACGCACTGCCCCCCATCAAGAAGATGGCGTGGGAGATGAAGGTGGGCAGGAAGAATATGATTGGTGATTCAGTGAAACAGGTACTCTGATAGAGCATTCTGCAAAGGGCACACAACCCAGGCTAGACC
Organism: Eonycteris spelaea; assembly: GCA_003508835.1. Taxonomy (NCBI): domain Eukaryota; kingdom Metazoa; phylum Chordata; class Mammalia; order Chiroptera; family Pteropodidae; genus Eonycteris; species Eonycteris spelaea. Next base: position 7,493,202 of record PUFA01000004.1, on the reverse strand, counting down.
AGTGAGGGCTTCCCCAAACGCCGAACTCTGTAGGGAGGGTAGCATTGGTCAGACGGATGGAAAGCAGGGGCTGAGAAGCAGGGAGTCGCTCAGCAAAGCTGCAGTGCTAAGTTTGAAGTTGGGTATTTAAAAATGAGCCTGGAGAGGGACCAGCAGGGACCCAATGGGCCATGAGGGTCTCCATAAGCCATGTGGAGGGGCCTTGCCTTCTTCCTGGGTTCAGTGGGCTGTGAGGGAGACAGCTTCTTGCTCAAGGAAGTGGCCTTCCACAGAGATCAGCCAATGGCTCATATGAACCCTTAGCCAGAAAACATCACCTCCTGAGGCCTGAAACCTTTCTGAAAATTGACAAGTGGACCAGTCATGCCTTCGAGCAGCATGAACTTGAAGTCAAGTGCATGGAGGTGCCAAGCTACCATGGGAAGGGAAAGCACACAGAGCGGGGAGAGGCGAAACCTCCTTCTCCTGAGCTAGTGCCTCACATGGGTCCGGCAGCATGGACACTTTCCCGTGTGTCTGACGGTTGCTCTTTCTTGAGTCAAAACTGGCACCTGAAGAGAAGAGATGTGGGGCTCTCTACCTGGCATGGCCCTATGCAGCCTGCGGGCAGCCTGTGCCTGTGACCCTCGAGGGAGCTGAGGCACAGCCATGGGCACTGTTTAGTTTCCTAAGACTACTAATTCCTACACCCTGGTGGCTTCAAAATGACAGAAAGTGATCCTCTCACAGTTCTGGTGGCCAGAAGTCCTAAGTCAAGGTGTCTACTTAGTACTCAGTACTTTCTTTCTTGAGCTTCAACTCGCTCCAATACTAGGGCAGAGTTTTTCCCTAGCGTCTTCCAGCTTCTGGTAGCTCCAGGCATTTCTTGGCTGGTGGCTGCATCGCTCCAACCTCTGCCTCTGTCTTTATCCTGTTTCTCCTCGGGGTTTGTGCCTCTCCTTTCCTGTCTCTTATATGGACATTTGTCACTGGATGTAGGACCCAGTTAGATAATCCAGGAGGGTTTCATCTCAAGATCCTTAACCTGGCTGCAAAGACCCTTTTTCCAAATAAGGTCACAGTCATAGGTTCTGGGGGTTAGGATGTAGACATCTTCGGGGGGGGGGGGCGGTTGGGGGACATAATGCAACCTATGACAGATGCTTAGCCAGCTTCCTTGGGATTCACAGGACCTTTGTTCTTGATTTTTTCCACCAGATTTGGGGACAATCGTAGATTTCACACTTGGTTTACCATCTAGCTGGGATAAGTTTGGTATAAGGAGAGCAGTGGAGATAATAAAATGGTATAGATTTGGAGATGAGATTCAATATCCTCATTATTTAGATGAAAAACCTGTCCAGGAAAAAAAAAAATCTAGTTGCTTGTCCAAGGTCACAGTTAGTGGCAATGCTGGGACTGAAATCTGGGGGTTCTTTCTATCAGCCCATGCCTGGGGTATAAGATTCTGGGTACCTATGTTTAATCTTGGTTATGAGTTGGATATTATTAGGTGTTAGATGGCACTTAGTGTGAAGAGGAAATATTACAACCGGGTATCATTCATCTTGCAACTCTTTATTCTGTAGCAGGACCTTGGAAATGCACTTCTGTTGGCCAAACATGACAGGACTTTCTCCCTCTCTCCCTCCCTCCCTCTATCACTCCCTCCCTTCTTCCTTCCTTCCTTCCTCCCTCCTTCCCTCCCTCCTTCCCTTCAGGGTTATTCAAACTGCTTAGTACTTTCTTGCTTAGGTCTCCTCTTGTCCCACTAAAATAAATCTGTCTCCTTTTTTCAGTTTACTTTTCGTGTACTAGAGTGTGCTCTGCTCCAATTAGAAAAAGAAAGAAAGAAAGAAACTACCCCAGCAGCTAAAAAAACAAAACATTTTAGTTCAGTTAGTTCACCTGAAGAAGTGTTATCAAGGCCTTTAGTTCAATCTAGTAAACCAAGGGGTAGGATTGCACACTTCAAAGACCGGGCAGTATTTTTCTTGGGACCTGAATTAGGAAAGAATGGGGTGTGTGTGTCAAGGGGAGGGGATCCTTTAAACTCACTTACAAGGTTTGGCCTGATAGGAGTGCTGGGTGCCTGTGAGTATCTGTTATGTAATACACACCCCAAGCAGTTGTAAAGTCATTCAGACAATGGCCAAACTTGGGACGTTCCCAGCTCATGAATATTGCAGATAGCCCATTTTCTTCACCTTCAGCTGAATCTGATACTTTTGAATAGGCTGTGAGGTGTTCGGGACCTTATCTGAGCCAGTGCCGCTCAGCTGAAAGGAGACTTGAATGGATGAGGGAGTCATTCAAAAAATGCTTTTATTTGGTTTCAGAAACACTTTCTTTGTTTTGATGTGCTCAGTACATCGTCTATTTGAAGTCTGGCTCCACTAGAGTTTTTATCTCTAAAGCAAGAAAAATATGGTAATTTTAAATAAATAAGCCACCACAACAAAATGTATTTAAAAAAAAAAAAACTGTTTCCAAGAGATGTGTTCATTTTGAACATGGGTAATGCCTATATAAAAGTCTAAACGAATGAATCTCAGCTATAGTCCATCTTTCTCTTTGTTCTTTATGAAAATATTCACATGTATCCAACTAAATTAACATATATTATCACAAACGTGTCATTCTCAAATTTCCTGTGCTCGGCTTATCACTCCCCGTTCTTTTTTTTTTCTTCTTCTTTTTTTTTTTTTGCTCATGACTGTCTTTCTGAAAACAAAACAACGTTATTCACACCAATAAGTGTAACAGGCACAATGGAAGAAAGCCCTAGAAGCAATTGCTTTGTACTTATCAGGGATGACCTCTCGCTCTTGGCTTTTCCTTTCTTCGCCTCTCTGAGAAGAAACTGTGGGACTTTATGTCCCGTTAGTGTACCCTGCACCCATTTGTCCTCTGCCACCGCTTTGTGCTCCAGGAGAAATCAGCATCCAGGCAAAATCTAACTCCTGGCTTTATTCTGCAATCGAGAACAGTATATCTTGTTTAAAGAGAAATACTCAATTCTTCTCGTGATCTTAATTCATATGTGGTTTTTAATGGCTGGGGGTGGGGGGAAGCTTCGGTAGATGGTCTCCTGATACTTAAATAATAAACAAAATAACCTATTTACTTAAAGCTGCATTGGAAGCCAGACCCTTTCGAGAATCTGGCCAGACCCGAAGGGCCCTGTGCAAGATTGGAGATAATTGATATTTGCGTGAACTCCCACATCTGGGAGTGAGTGTGTGTAATAAACACATTGCTACATACCAGTGAGAAATACAAGTGTGGGGGGGGGGGAGTGTCCAGAAGGATAGGGGGAATATCTCGCCCACTCTGAATTCTAATTCAGGCCAGAGAGACAGAGTCTCCTAGAAAGAATCCTGGTATGTCTAAATTTAAGACTCAGAACTAACAACAAAGAGAGATGTTTTAGAATGTTCTAATGTCAGTGGTCTATAAAGAGTATTACTTTTAGATTCATTACTTAGAGCAACTCAGCACTAAAAATATCTCCTGATTTAAATGAAAACTGAGTCTTCTGCCAGGAACGATACAAGAACAGGATACAGTTTTCCAACTTATTAAGATAAATTTTGGGGGGTTACTCGAGTGGCAAATACCATTTACCTAGGTTGCCAGATACTTTTGACTATAATAATGACATGAAATACCTTGAGCTTTGCTGTTTTTGCTATATAAAAATTTAGGTATAAAGCAACTTACTCTTCTTTGCCTGCCATTTATATTTCTTACAAACTTTTCAGAAAGTTTATTTTTTAAATTGATATATTACCAAGCCCAAGAGACTATACAGGTAAAAAAAAAAAAAAGTTAACCATGAGCAGCATAGACACACTAGCGACCAATATTCCATTTTAACCAAGACTATCAGCAAAATTCCATTTTAACCATGACTGTGCTTTGTTCAGAATGACCAGACCAGACACGATCTTTGATATGCCCTGGATTCTTATTTTGGTTTGGGTTTTAACAAACCCTACCTCTTTCTCCAGCATCGTAGCAATATGTACAGAACACTTACTGTTACCCTCACATATTCAATCCTTTCTGAACGTCAAGATTTCATCAACTATTTTGGCGAGGATATCCTAGTTCTGTTCCTATCATTGCCAGAAGTTGGCTTATAATTCATCTGTGATGAGCAGGAAGTATATGCAAACTCCCTAAAGAGAGGGCAGGTAAATTATCTCTAATTCTGCTCAGTCACCACGGATCAACATTTATTACTCTTGCTCAGAATTACAAAGTTGGTTCATGCCTGGATGCTTGTTAAGCCCTGCGGTGACTCAAGAACTCTAAACCCTCCTGGCATTGACAGGCAGAATGTCTGTAAAATTACTCTGAAAACATTAAATCTTCATGGCTTGGAGATTAAGACTCTCCCCCTTAGTGCAGGCATTTTCTAGTACAGAGTGTTCAAATCGACTTGCCTTTGTTAAAGCACCAATGCTCCTACATTTTCCACCCCAGCTCTTAAGGGACAAACAGACATGGAGATGTATTTTTGGTGCTAGAACACTGCAGAGACTGTCCCCATATCAAGGCCAAACACAGAGTTTTTTGGGTTTTTTTTTTTGTTTTTGTTTTTTTTTTTTTAAGTCTTTTGGTGTAAGCCTTCTTCTGAAATAAGGCTTTGGGAAAAACAAGAAGAAGAGGAGGGGAAAAGCTACCTTCTCTGATTAGGCTCACAAAGAGACTACAGTACTCCACGTTATCTTAAGAAAAACAAAAGCCCCAAAGCACAGCCGTCAGCCTTCCCAGTCCAGCAGATAGACATTAAAGTACATTAGCACTATCATTTGTACGTCTGTAAATATCAATAAAGTATGTGATTTGGCTTCACTTTCACACAGAGAAGGAGGACTATCCTTTTCAGGAAATTGCACAGAGACACTCACCAACAAAAAAGTTCAGTAACTTAATCTTTGGAAAGCTCAATAATGCTAAGTTCAAAATTGCAGGTTTTAAACTAATGTTCCTGATAAGTGATGATGGCAGAACTAAAGCGACCCATTATTCCATTATTAGGTAACCCGATCTCCCCAATCCTGGTTATCTGTAACAGAGAAGAGTCTCCCTGAGACAGAACTAATGTGTCCTCATCTACATTCATCTCTGAAGTCAAAAAGAGGCATTCTTCCTGGGTTTTATCTGTCTCCAAATGTCTGCCTCCACAAGAGGCGATTTTGCACTCCTGAGGCAGCTATGCAAATGACTCCCATATCTTTGTCCAATAGGTGCTATTTCTTACGGGCCCACAGGATACTGTCCTGCAGACATTTTCACAGCCATCTGACGTTTACCACACCTTAGAGACCCTGAGCCAAAGGGGGCCTGTGCCTCAGCTGCTTCTCGACCATGGAGGACCTGAAGGCTTGAACTGTGTGTGTGTGTGTGTGTGTGTGTGTGTGTGTGTGTGTGTGTGTGTGTTACGGGTTTTTTCCTCTTATGTGTCACACTGCTTCCAACTTTTTCTCCAGCACAAGTTTCCTCTTGCAAGGTGTCATGATGCTAATAGAGGGGATTTGTAGAGCCTCCGTCTTTCAAATTTATTCGCGCAGGGCCACTTATCACGGCTAGCGGTTTGAAACCTCTATCTTTTTTTCTCCTTCTGAGTTGCAGACCTTATTTCCAGAGCTGAAATAAACATACAACCGTTCATTATTCAGTAACGCGTCAGGAGATAACGTGAGAAAGGTAAAACTTATTCAAGGTGACATGTTTTCCCCTCCTTTCTCCTACGACAACATTTATAGCAGCTCTGGGAAATACATTTTTACTTTGCACAGTTTCATATGTTCTAACTTGGACTTAAATAATGTCCCTTTTTTAATAGCATTTTTAAAAACTGAATTAAGATCACCCCGGTGGGATCCAGCAGGTAGAATGGCGGTGGATAACTTAAGAATGATTATTACTACTTCTTTTCCTCAGCAATCTTCACTGGTTCTTGTCTGGAAATATACACTTCCATGAATGAGTGTATTGACATATGTGAATTTGCATGTTGGATCTTACAAGTCCAACAGAATTAAGTTAATAGGTACAGTTCTTGGCAAATACATTAAAAGCAAGTGTTTAATGTCCCTGCAGGGGGAGTGACAGTAGCCTGCTGAGTAGAACATTAGTTTTCTTTCACCAACCTCTCAACCTGGGACAGTTCCCAAGAGACATCACAGGAGTAAAGAAAAGGATGGAATGAAGACTCTCTCTCGAAAACAGGAGCTATAATCATTTTTTTATGAGCCACTTATAGTCCTACAATTTCTTGAATTCAGAAGTCGTGTCTATGAAACAGGCACTTCCTTTAATAATGACCATCTGAAGGAGGCATTTTGTTTTCTATTAATAATCCGGCCAGCTCCACAGTTGGGGGGGGGGAGGGGAGTAAACAGCAATCTCCTGTTTACTCACAGTGGCTTAAGAATATCTAACTATTCCGAATGAAGAGTTATCATGTATATCAAATATGGATTACCAATTTTTTAAAGAACCTGGATAAACTAAATGACATCAAATTCTAAAACTATCCAGAATAAAATTCCCCGAAATTCAGGAATTTGCAGTCTGCCAAGTTAAGGCTGAATCCATCAGTTAACATTTCATAATCCAATAGATGTGGAAAATGTATGAGACTGAGCTGACCACATGTTGAATTTATTAGGCTATACCAGGGGAGCCTGGCCTTTGAAACAAATCTGTGATTTTAGCTTATTATTGTCAACTGTTTCTTTTCAATAAAAGTGAAGAGAGAATGTGGGGGGGGGGGGAATGAAATTAAAGTACCAGAGACATAATAGATTGGGGTAGACACCGGTAGGTCACAGAGGTTGTATTCAGAGCAAAGGTTCTCAAACAACCACAGACATCGGAATAAATAATCAGGCTTTGTTGAAACACAGAGTGTGGGCTCCACCCTTAGGAATCCTGACTTAGTAGGTTCTGGGTGGAGTCTACGAATTTGCATTTCTCTGTAACCATATCAGCCTAATGGCTGGATCTCCTCTGACCTCAGAAGCTAAGCAGGGTCAGGCCTGGTTAGTACTTGGATGGGAGACCACCTAGGAAGACCTGGTGCTGTAGGCTTAAAAAGAAAAAAAAAATTTTGCATTTCTAACAAATTCCCAGGGGATGCCGAGGCTACTGGTCTAGGAAAAACATTTCCAGGACCATTGCTCTAGAGGCAAGTGAAAGTTTGCTTTTTGCTTCCTTGTTCCTATGTTATTCTACAGTTAACTTGATCAGATTAACATAAACTCAAATAATTCTGTCCATAAAAATCCCTTTGATGCCCTCAGAAATATAGATTGGCCAGACAGAGCAAATTAACAGATTTTATTTCATTTTGATATGGAGTCCTAAAAATTGCACCCTTTGACCACAAAGCATTTGGTCATTTCACTATATCCACACAATATTTAAGCCGAATAGATTTGGATTCATCTATAGCTAAGTCCTTTCTAGCCATATCACTCTGGGCAAATTATTTAGTAGTTCTAAGCCACAGAAGGACAAATACTACATGATTCCACGTACATGAGGTATCAGAAATCGTCAAACTCACAGAAGCGGAGAATAGAATGGTGGTGGCCGGGGGCCAGGGAAGCAGGAAACAGCAAGTCATCGCTCATCAGGTTTAAAGTTTTAGTCATGTAAGATGAATAAGTTCTGCAGAACTGCTGTACAACAGTACGTATATAGTTAAAAATATGGTACCGTGCATCTTGAAATATGTTAGGAAGATAGTTCCCATGTTAAGTGTTCTTATAAAAACAACAACAACAACAACAACAACACATAAGAACACAAGGAAATTATGGAAGTGAGATATGTTCAGTATCTTGATTATGATGATGGTTTCATGGGTATATGTATATGTCCGACACAACAAAATATGTATATCTTAAATATTTGCACTTTCGTCTATTAATTATACCACAATAAAGCTTTACAAAAAGTGTACTAACCAATGGGTTAGAGAGAAACGACGGCGGTGTTGGGGGAAGGCAATGGTGGCTAAAGCAGAGAGGACAGGCTTCTCTGAGGAGGTGACATTGGAACTGAGACTTGATGGCCGCCTCCACCCCCCCGCCCCTGCATCTCCCCTTCCTTGCTGATACAACATCTGAGCTGCACCCTTATCATCTGCCTTCCCCTTCGTCACTCGTCTACGTCCACTCCGTCAGTATGAGGAGGAAACAGCAGAAGAGACTGCTTTTGCATGCATCGTACCACTTGGCAAAATTCACAGAAAACCCTGTAAATACTCGTTCGAGAATGAACCTCCAATACCTCGAGAAGACATTCCAGAAGCGTGTGGAAGTTGTCAGAGCCCAAGCCAATGCCTTATAATCTTCGAAACACGGACGAAAACAGCCCACACTTGCTCTGAATTGTTGTCGTCTTTCAAAGTCTATACAAAATAATGTGCAAGGAGACAAAGCTATTTTACCAGGCAGACAGATATTCTAAATTACTGGCTCTTAACAAGCATAGTAATACATCAGTCAAAAGCAATAAATTTAAACTTAATGAAATCTCAATTTGCCTACAGTGCATTTCACTTTGACATTTTCTATATTGCCACGGTGCTTTGATAAAGTTTTTTAAAATGCAAAGAAAGTGTCTGTAAGGCTAAAGACCAGACTTGGTGCTATTGTGGCCAAGGCAACATTACAGTACTTAAGTTTCATCACTCCATGCCCTGTGGCAGGCAAAGCCCCGGCGTTAACACAGGTTCAGTTTTCATTATCATCGTATGATTATGCATTTTACTGCATTTAACTGATAATACAACTACCAGCTCACCTTAAAAGAATTAGCTTGGAGGTTTCATTGCCTTCCAAATGGAATTCATTTGACAAACAAATGACAATTAGCCTAGTCTCCCTGTTCTTCGTCAGGATGCTTTTTGATTGAACCTAGACCAATTTACAATTTTTAAATGAGTTTAGACATTTACATTTAAAATGTCTAGAGGAAATTAGCCCTGGGACATCCAACAGCCAAAATGCTTTTTGAAGTTGATTATTATTTGATCTGGTACCCTCTACCTGTACATTTGGTTCCGACTTCAAAGTTTGGGAATTTAAATGCCACCTCACCTCAAAGCACAGGGAGAAACTTAAAAGCGATTTTGCTCATTATGTTATGCAAAGGAGCCCATATTTTAATATTCGTTTAATATGGTTAGTTAGCTTTAATGACACCAGTGTGACAGTGTCATAGTTTTGGAATCTGAAAGCACTGATTGAAGTTTCTGGCTGCTGCTTCTATTTTTCTGCATAGAAAGGAAGTGTGCCCTTTGAAGGACAGCTCAGCTTCCGGATGTGTCCATGCCGGTGGGGACAAACAGTGACAGCTTACAGATAAAGAGTTCACCTGACCGGTGAAGAAAGCAAAAATCATGATATTGGGAACCACGGAGACACTTGACCGTCATATCCCAATTCTGTATGCTTTCTAAGAGCAGGCTCTTGCAGCCACTGAGGGAAGCTGCTGGAAATTCCGTTATAAATATGCAGCGCTGATAACCTGGCCACGGAAACTGGCGTTGCTCTGAAATTAAGCCCACCGATATCTAGCCCAGAGCACATTTTACTTATTTATTACTATTAATATTGCCATGTTATCGTCAAAATGAGAAAACGACAGCCCTTTGTCTATTCCATATTGTTCAATGGCAGAGATAAAATGCAGTGAGGGAGAGGCCACAAATGCGTATTATAGTATCCTCACCCTGTTCTGGATGTTACTGCTAAAGGCCCGATAGTATTATCCACAATACACTCAAAAGAACATTCCAGAAAACAGGGCATGTGAGGCAGCATTGCGTTCCAGTCTGTATCCGTATGGAATTATCCTGGCTTTCCCGCCACATCATCCTCAGGAGTTCCCCTCAAAATTTTGAATTCTAGTTTTGCCTCACACTATAGGACACGCACTGTGTGTTTTCAAAATAACGTTGCATTCAAAAGAATTCCCAAACGATAACACTATATACTACTGACACAGAATTGATGGTTTCAAAGACGTTTCTGTGAAAAGTCTTCATTAGATGATGAATGAAGCGATCCAGCCTCTCCTTAGACTTCACAACGGTGTCAGGAGGCAAGAATGTCGGGAAAGAGTGAGTTAGCCCAGGTCACAAACGTAAAAAATGGCGGAGGAGGGCAGAAAACCTGGTCTTCCAGCTCTGGATTCCTGATCTTAGCACCAGGTATTGTGAAAACAGGGATAAACAAACAAACAAACAAAAATATTGTTTATTTTTCATCTAGGATGGCTTAAGTTTGTTGCTGGGGTGATGTAACTTCCTCCAGGTCCCCTCACTTCTAAACGCTGTGATTTCATGCCAGCTCCCTTCCCTCCTTCCACTCTCATTTTCCTTAATGGAAATAGAATCAGAGTGTCCTTGGAGTAAACTCTCTTTTGATTCCAAATTTAACACACTAGCAACAAGTTTTCTCGCATGCACAATGTCCAGACTATGCAAGAGACATGCCTTGAACGTCCTTCTGCCAAGGTTTTACATTTTCTACTTCTTCTTGAACACCCAGGAATTTTTATTCCTATACCAACAGCCTGGCACCAACCAGCTTAACAAAGACAGCATCTCAGAAGGTGGCTCTCAGGGCACCAGAGTTGCCCTAAGTGCAGGCAGCAGGTTTGGAAACCTAGAGACTTTTGTTACGTCGTCCGCCCTCTGCTGGACAGATCGTGAGCTGCTTACACGGGAGCCTGGAAACCACAGGAGGGTTTTGCCTCAAGGCGGGTGGGGTTTTCCCTAAGCCATAGTGAAGCATTTTGGTGCTTTAAGAAATTAAATAGTATTTTTCTGCCAGAGCTTCTTAGAAATGCACTTTTCTCTATCAAGTTATACTGGTACATCGGCTTATTCTGCCTCTTCCATTTTTAAGCATAGCTACATTTTTTTAAAAATGGAGATCATTTTTTAGAGTGAAAGCCATGAAGAATTCTAATCTCTCTCTCTGACACTCAAGTGCAATACAAGCCCCACCCTAGCACCAGTGATCTGGCCATGAGGGAAAACGTAATACGGAAAACAGGGCCATTCGCATAAAATGCTCACGGCATTAAGAAGTGGAATGCCACAGGGGTTAAGACCCTGGGACAGACTGCAAGTCCTCCTCTGACACTTATTAACTGTGTAACACTGAGCAGGGTAAATAACTTCTCCATTTCCTCCTCTGTAGTATGAAGTTATAATTTTCTCCTATGATTATTATAAAGAGTTAACACATATAAAGAGCTTGGCACACAGAAAGCGCCACATAAATGCTGGATAAGATCGTGAGCCTGGCACAATGCAAGGGTCCTAAGTGAAATGCCCATGGTAGAATAGGCAGGAATGGAGTTTTTCCAGATCTTTGTTTTAAGGATTTTTTACATTTACTTGAAAGGAATGAGTGTTACGGCTTCTAAATTGAAAATAGACACATCTCCAAGACAAAGAATAGAACTTTCAGTGAAATCTTACTCAAAGAAGTGACTTCTTTGCCTTCTTTACTAGTGAGATATTGAAGCATGCAATTGGTGACATGCTTTATATTAATTCTTGAGAAAAGGGATGTCTTCTCAAGAACTATTGCTTTTTTTTTTCAGGACTTTGTTAAGGAAGACTAAAAGTTGAAATGACTTTTATTGTATTAAACACCTATTAAGGAATAGACTATCCATCCACTTATTCATTCACCAAATCTTTATCAGGTGCTTACTGGGCTAAGCAGAGAGGACATAGATGTAAATAAGATAGTCACCCTGCAATATGCAGCTTACAGACTGGTGGGAAATACAAACAATAAACAAGTCATTAAATGTGAAGAATGGTCTCAGAGGAGGAGAACCAGCAGCCATGAAATACGAAAGCTCATCTGGAGGTCTCACCTAATTTTACAAGAGATTCCTTTGCATGGAGAGCTCTCTATATGGGTGGGACAACGTCATAATATTCTTGAAAAGAGCTATAAAGTCCTCATTAGCCAGGATGGGAGATTGTATATTTAGGACAACCAACAATTGGAAAGGATATATTTGCCCATGAGAGAAGAACACAGGATTTGCAACACCAATTCAGGAATACACCAGAGCAAAACATTACATCCTTATGCTCACGGTTTCATCTATATGAAGTAGAATTGCATTTTCAGTGCTTGATAAAACTGCATGCCACCGCGGTGTGGGATATTCTTGAAGGGTTCTCAGAATAGAGTATGCCACTAGGCTCGTGCAGGTGCTAACTCGAACACTCTTAAGGGTTGCTGAAGAGTAACTGGGGATATTGCAGATCTGCCAGGAGATATTTTCTCTCCGCTAAGAAGTAGAGCATCTGCAGCTATAAGATACAGGTGTATACAATGTCTACTATTTACAGAGAATCCCCTCGCTCATCAGATTTTCCAAATAACTGAAATGATACAAGGAAAATAATTGCCTATGGTTCATCCGGCCAACATAAATCATAACTGTTTGAAAAGTCAAGTTAAATTTTTATTAGAATCTACCTTCTATTGGATTGGGTTTTTCTTTAATAAATTTCCATGGAAGGAAACAACTTGCAGTTAAGAATCTTGTATCACAGAACCGGCCTGTGATGACAGCATATTTTCATCAGTGTGTGTGAAACTCTTATTTTTCATAACACACCTTCTGCTCTTACTGATTTTTCTCTCTCCCCTCATCTCCTTCCTCAGTAACTCATCATTTTCAGATTAAAGCTATAAACATACAGTCAAGTAGAGATTTAAGAATATTATTGCTCAAGCATCTAAATCATTGTATTAAGTGATCCAGGTGATTTCTCAATACTCTGATTATGTGTGTATACACACACACACGCACACATGCACACATACACACGCACACATAAATATATATGTAAATGCTTGGCCCAATAATTGATGTGCAGAGATCGGAAGGAGGAAGTTGATGCAAATTCAAAGAAAATGTATTTCAGAGACTTATTCTTTCAGAAAAATTTTACAGAACTGGCAAACCTTATAATAGAAAAAAGTGTTAACCGGCTAATACTGACCAAGACGTAGGATATATGGGCTATCTGATGGCTTGAATCTAATGTAATTCAATGAGAAAAATACAAGTTCTTTTTAGGTACATCAGCCATTTGGGTAAATGTTTTGTCAAATTTCCCCAGAAGAGGTTTTAATTAGAACAAAAGCAGATATTTATTTTTATATAAAAGTTATATATACATACATATTATACACAATACATTTGCCTAGCTACACATGCACAAACACACACATTTATCCCATAGAAAGCAAACTTACCCATGTACCAAATGGGTCCATGGGAAATGGCCCTAGACCATTACCTTCAACGTAAACATAGTAAAATAAGGAAATTCCACTTAAACAAGAAACAAGCTCCTTTTTCTCACCTTTAAAAGCCACAATCTGAAAGATCTTAGAGTCTAACATCACAATTAAGGTGTGCCGATTGCTAAGGTAACTTGACATTTGCAGGAAAATATTAAACCTCTGTTGAGGTGTATGCATATTTTGATCCATTGAAAGCTCTCTATTGATTCATTGCAGTTAGGTAGTTTGCTGATCGGTGCCTTTCCCTGGAAAGTAGGTTTCTTCATCCACGTGCATAAATTACTTTGGTGATTTCGTAGTAGAGATTCTCAGAGCTACGGTTTGGTAAAACTAATTCTTAAGCATAGATAAAGAGCCATTCCATTCATTTGGGAAAGGTCCACAATGAAAGTGGCCATTCATGGGCCTGGCACAGACATCAGCCATCTCCTTCTCTGCATGGCCGCAGGTCCCCATCTTAAGGCAGGCTGTAAGTGAGACCTGGGGTCTCTCATTTGACAAACGCTTTTTCATGTGAAATACATGGACTCCTTTTCCCCCTAGACTAAGTTGTTTCAGATCATTGTCTCTTCCGCAGTGCAGGAAGAGAAGCTAATCTATAAAACAATGAGACTTCACTCTGGATGCCAAAATCTGCAATTATATTGTGCAGCGGGGCTTCATGAATAATTCCTGGGGTATGACCTGACATTAATCTGGATAGGTAATACAGAGCTGGGGCATTGCCAGCATAGAGCTGACTGATTTCTTTATAACAGGGCACTTTCAATGCAAGGATACAGCCTTTTCTCTAAGTTATACCCTCTATCCAAACTAAGCACTAAGCTATTATCTTTACGTCTTGTGTTTCTTCCCAAGTTGCATGTCTAGTGTTGGCGACAGGGTACCATCTTAGAAAAAAGGCACTTCGGTTAGGCAAGACAACTGCAGAATTTTAGTTCTTGCTCACATGTTGGTTAGTTTTAAGCGACCTTGTAAGAAAATGTGCCATAAGTATCCATTTGTCATTGTTCCTGGCTAGGTCATAAATCGAGACACCAGTTAGCAGGCCCAGGGAAAATAATTTCAGAAATTATTTTTTTCGGTGTTACTGATAAGACAATTTTGATACTTCCTCTTGAAGGAGCCCAGAATAGGACAAATAAGTGGTCTTAGTTAAAATATTCTAATGATTCAAATGCATATTTACAGGGTGCATATCTTGTGTTCGGTGTTGTGACAGGTATTATGAGAAATTATCAAAAGTAAAAAAAAAAACAATCATCAACCAACAAACCAATGACAATAACATGTTTTCTGCCCTATAGGAATCTTCCTCTCCACTTGGAGAAATATGAGTAGAAACAGATAATAGTGTTCAGAGAAAGAAGAAGTGAGTGAGATAAAATGCAGGGAGGGGGTACCTTGCAGAAGGCAGAGCGAGTGTGGATTGAACTTCGAAGGATGATGATAAGGGTTCGGGTTGGTGAAAAGGACTGGGACATGTTTTTCAATAATGATAACCAAGCAAAAGTGTGGACATGACACCCCTTTTCCTGTGTAATATCTAAAATATGTAACAACAGGTATGGCACAGGTGTCGATCCATCAGAATGAGCACCACCTGCCCTGAACAACCAATGCAACCGTAACGGTGCATACCAATGGGATACCAGCCGGGCTTGGAACCGTTCGAAATTTTCTTGTTCACTTGTCTATTTCCTGTCTTCCTCCTCTAGAATGTAAATGTACCTGAATTAGGGTCTGAGCATGACTGTTTCTCAGTAAGCATTTGTTCAATGGCTGAATGTTTACATAACAACATAATAAAACTTTGAATAGAAAATTCCATAGAAAGTTGAATAATTTTCTGTGAATAGTGGACAACCACTGAAATATACCAACAAGGACACTGCGACCTCACTCTCGACCTCATTATTTCCAAAGTCACTGTTAATTTTCATAACATTAATGAGCTTCTACTCAGTGCCAGGCAGTATCAGTATTTCCTGTTTCATTATTTCCTGCATTATTTCATTCAACTTCCGTAACGACCCTATGAAGTGGATCTTATTATTATCTCCTTTTTACAAATGGGCAAAATGAAGCTTAAAGATTTCTAGTAACCTGTTCGAGGCCACATAATTACTAACCATGACACTATATGCCTGTATACCCTCCACACACACACACATACTGATCACAATGATTTCCCCAACAAAATCAAATAACAGTTTAATAAGGAAAAATTACCCATAATTTCAGCATACCGCTCTTATAATTTCTTCTTACTTTGGGAGAAGGGGACACTGTTGTCATTTTATATAGTTGTAACTACAGCTATTATACAATTTTATGATATGATTTTTCTACTTAGAGTTTTCTACTTAGAGTTAACGACTTTTCTCTATTGTTCCATAATATTTATAATTATAATTTGTAATGGTGATTGTGTAGTTCCTTTCTTTCCTTTGTTGGTTTTTGAGGGGTTTTGCTGTTCTAAACAATGCTTCAGTAGACATTTTTCCACATACCATATTTTGCTTTCTAATTATTTCCTTTGAATTAATTTTCAAGGGTGGTTGTGCTAGGTCAGAGTATGAATATTTTGTAGGCACCGAATCGTATTGCCAAATTGCTTTCCAAGTAGATTGTACTAACTTCTACTAATGCCAATAACTATTATTTGCCAATTTTACTAAAAACTACATAATTATCTGCTATTAGATAATTTAATTTTTACTTAGTAAAAATAAATGATTCTTTTCATTTGCATTGTTGTTACCAGCTAATTTAAACATTTTAAAACAAATTATATGTATTTATTCATACTCAAGTTATCAGGTCAAGCCTCTGGCCAGTCACTTTTTGGAATCATAATATAATTCAGACAAAGTTGAGATCTTCATATACTATATATAGTACTATAATTTGTCATTTTTGATATCACTATATTTTATAACATGTGACATTAATTACTTTTAGTTTCTATATTTTCACTACAGAGGCATTTTGAATTTTCTTTACAATCTATTTGGATTTCCTTCAGTTGCTTCAGTCTTTAGAAAGTTCTCACCCTTCTAATTATATGAGATTCTATTTTATTTTTGGCTGATTTTCACTGATTTGATTTTTCACTTTATCTTTTTGCCATATGGATATTACTTTTGGTCTACAGTAAGCAATTTTCCTCACTCTCAGTATTTATTAAATAATTTTTCATTTCCTTATTACTCATGATACTTCATTACACACTAATTTTTTCTATGTAATTTATGGGCGTCTATCCTGTTCCACTGAGCTATTTTATGCATTAATATTCTAGTCTTCTGTTTACTACTCTTATTTTATAAGATGATTGTATATTTGATAGAACTGGTTTAAAAAAAAAACATTTTTGAGAGCCACACCCATTTACTTTTCCAAATAAATTTCCAAATCAATGAAGTGTGAATTATTTTAGTTTATTTTTTTCTAAAATAATCTGGAATTTCAAGTGAGATGGCTTTAGCTTTTATGTGGACTTAGGACAAATCAACACTATTACATGCCTCATTTATACTAACCTTTTCTAGGTCATTTATTCTAATTTTTATATTTCCCAATAAAGTTTTTTTATGTAAGTCACTCATACTTTTTGTTATGCTGTTTCTTAAGTTATTATATTTTAATGTTATTATCAACAAGACCCTTGTGTAATTTCTAATTACTATTTTCATTGGTATAGAAGAATGTAATTTATTTTGTATTTTAATTTGCATTTAGCTAAATATTATATATAGTTATTGCCAGAAAGAAAGATCATAGGTTAACTATCATAAAACCTAAACCTAAACGGCCATCATCTTAATGGGCATCCCTCCCCTTTAACTTCTTTTTGGCAAAAGTCTCCCATAGCAAGTTATCATACTTAGTCACCTGATTTTGAGAGTAGTTTTTTTTGAAAGGTAAATAGAGGATTCGTTTTTAATTAACCAATGTGGATGTTTAGTTTCTATGCCTTTAAAAATTAACTAAGCTAAAATTATGAGGATTGTGGACTTTGGGACCTAGATTATTTATTTATCTGTATATTGGAGCCGATTCAAAATTATCTGCTGAGAATTTCGTCACTTCGGATAAGATTCGGGTGTGAGTAACAGAGACCCAGAAAACCATGGCTAAATCAGTTAGTCTCCCAGTCACAGGGCTCAAGGCCCAGGCTTCTTCAAGCTGAGTCCTTGTTGGCACAGCTTTCCACTCCAAACTACAAGGATAAAGGCCATCATCTGCATGCCCCAGAATGGTCATCGGAGCACCAGCCATCATAATCTCATTCCGAGCCTCAGGATGAAGGAAGACGAAGAACAACAAGTAAGACTTCCCCGATTTTAACAAGACTTCCCAGAAGTTTCATAGCTCAGTGCCATAAGTCAGGTACTGAGCATGTCCAGCGGCTGCAGCGGAGCCTGGAAGATGTAATCTGTAGACTCAACAGCAACGTGCCAGCTAAAGTTGGGTTTTGTTCGTTTGAGAGGGAACATGACTGGTAGGAAACAGTATCTGCCATAGAATCTTCTCACTGACCAAACATTAATCTTTGGCCTGAGGTGAGCGGCAGCCTTCCATTCAGGCAGGTCCTCTTAATAGGTTTAGCAGACCTTATGAGAAGATCTCAGTCCTACCTGGCAGACCTATTTTTATTTGTTAAACATATTTAACCGATACTATAGACTACCTGACCCTAGGTGCTTTTTAGAGCTTATTATTTGAACACACTTCTCCGCAATGTCTATTGACCTTAGTTACTTACATTTCGAATGGGTTTTCCTTACCAGATTAAGAAAATATCTATTCCAATTAAATTCTTTTAAGTTAGAAATAGATGATACGTTTTTGTCAAATTCTTTTTTTATCATATGTAAGAATAATTATATTTTTTTTCCTTATTTAACCTACAGGTGTGAATGATTTCATTACTTATTTTTCAGTAATTATATTCGTAGTCTGAACTTTTCTTGTTCCAGGGATAAACTTACTTAGTTATGAACTATTTATTATTCGTTTAGAGTATTGCTGAATTATTCTAACTGCATTTTATTTCAAAATTTCACATCTGTATTCATACACCTTTCCACCTCATTTTTTCTGTCATCTTCATCTTGTTTGAAATAAAATTATATAATTATATACTTTATTGTTTTACTTAGCTAATTACTTAATTAATCCAATCACGTGAAAATGTTCATTTGAAAGCCTACTATGGGCCAGGCAGTACTCTAAATGCTTAGGATAGTCATAGTTGCACATGAGTATAATAATTACTGTTAACACTTGATCTGTCTTGTGTTACATTGTGTGGCTCTTGTGAAATACACAGTGAAAGATATTTGGAGTTAAAATCAAAAATATAGTCAAGTGCCACAGCCTCACTGGCCTCAGTTTTCTATGTGTAAAATGGACATACCAATTACACCTAACAAAACAAGCCCCCTACTCTAGTTTGTGTGTCTCTGGTATATATTAGGGTTATTCTATGACTAGAGATTTCACTTTTCCTGTATGGCCTGCAGGTTAAGGTGACATTTGGGGATGGGTAAGGTTATTAATGTAAAACACTTGATAATCATTTTAATGCCATATTTGACAATGTTTGTTGTTAATATCTTTGGATTGCTTTTCATGGCAGACAAAGACTATTCTCGTTTTGGGATTCACTCTTTCTCATTTATCCATTCAATTCTTCATTCATTTTAATCTAAATTTCTGAAACATCTTTATCTTTCTCCTTCAGTTTTATTGACTTGATAATCATTTAGTTTAATCATAGCTCTAATTAGTTATACTCAGCAACAACCCTTTCCTTAATAGCTATTACTTATTTATTTTTTACCAACTATTTGTTCATTGTTGTTTTATCCTCCAGCATTCTTTGATAAAAAATGGTGCGTGGATTATAAACATTCTAAAACAGCTATTCTATAAAATGCCTTTTAGTTGCAGTTTATTCTCTACATGCACCCTGGTCAACTGCATTATTTCTATGACATAATCACCTTCTTCACATGAAGTCACTCAAATCTCCAATCCAAATCTACAGATCCTGCTACTTATCTACAGGATCATTCCCTGGCATGTCATCCAAATTCTCCCCAAGCCTGATTCTTCTTCTGAATTCCCTAGTCTAGTTGCTTCAGCAGAAATAGCAATAACAATTCCAACTTCAAACTCTTCCATTCCTTGCTTATCTTCTACCTGCATCTTAAACATCTCTATACCCATTGCCACCACCATGGTCCAACCTGCCATCGTTTTTTGTCTGAACAACTACAACGATGCCCTTGCTCATCCTTCACTCACTAATCTGTATTCATCTTTGGCTCATTCTTCCCTGTACATCCAGAGAATTTTTTTAAATGCAAAACTGTCATATCATTCTCTTGGTTGAAAAAGTTTAGTCCCTCCCCAATGCCTTCAGGGTAGAGTCATAAGGTCCCTAAGGTACTTTGTCCGTCATGTGCCTCTGCACCTTTCCTTCACCATCCCTTTCCACACTGCTACTCTCTCTTTCCATGGATGATTACTTCCCATCCTTCAGGCCACTAGGTAGCTGCTCTCTACTACCACCACCCAGAAATATTCCAATTTTTTAAAGCTCTGTAAGTAGTAGATAGATAAGTAGATGATGATAGATGATAGATAGATAAATAGATATAGATATAGATATAGATATAGATATAGATATAGATATAGATAGATTGTTTTTGGTTAAATGAATAAATGAACTACTGACTTAGTTGCCTTTGTAAATGAAAAGCATGCTTTAGTGTCATTATTTTCCCTTGAAATTGAATTCCATTGTTCCTGGCTTTGATCATTTTAGTGGGAAAGGGTAAAATGCCTCTCCAATTTGTTTCTCTTTCGAGTAACCTTGAATTTTGACTTCTAAGCTAACAAGATCCTTTTCCTTTTCACTGGGCTATATTTTGTGTTGGTCTCTGTCTATATCCACCGACGTGAGCTTTCTCAATTTCAACTCATGTACATTATTGTCTCTTCTCAAGAATTCCTCTTACTCACTGTGGATCTATCTCTCTCCAATTTGTCTTTGGGGTTTTTTTAAAACTTATATTCAGTTTTACATGACTTGAGTTTATTTCTTTTTTATGATCTAATTTTAGTTTTCATGCTGATTTTTATGACTTCCAATGATGAGTTAGTGTTCCTTCATTTTCTGTTTCTTTCTTTCTTCTTTTCTCCCTCCTCCTTCTCTCCTGCTGCTTTTTTACCCTATTGGGTGCACATGTTTATAACTAGGCATCTTCTACAATCTCTTTGAATATAAATTCCAGCCATTCTCAGAAATATTTGAGTCTTTTAATGAACATTCATTTCAGATGTAGCCTTCTTCCACATTTCAAACCTTTTTTGAAAGCTACTTTTAAATCTATTTATTCACACATTCCTTAACTTCCCACAAACCTTGTAGAAACTTCTGAAGTGACTTATATTTCAGATAATGTTGAAATTTGTTGATGAATTTAAAAGGGGATTCCTGTTGCTCCTTTTGATCATTCCAAATGTACCCCTCTAAAAGAGAGGTGTTTAAAGGACTGGTTAAGAATTAATATGTAGGATGGATGAGGGGAACGGCTAGAGCAATTGATCAATTAGGCTTTGCAATAAACCATGCCCGTAGCAATATGAGTTTAGAGTAGGGTAACAATGGCATTGGTGGGGGAGGCTGGCCAGGAGGTACATTTTAATTGACTTCATCCAGATCAGATGTTCTGAAGCATGAACTAAACGAATGGATCATTCTGTCATTTAGGCCATTCGACATCGAACAATCCAAAAAGCTGACTAAGAGCTATCACTTTCCTGAGCAGCAGTGAAAATCAGTATTGTTTCTGAGCACAAGTAAAAGAGAACACATTTCCCCCAAAAGAAAATCTAAGTGCTGCCTTTTCATCAGCTCTCACTGTGCAAGTGCCCCTGTCATTTGGGCAGCACAGCTCAACATGACAATCTGATTAGGACCTTGAGCTGCAAGAGGGCGAGGCAAGCACACTGTCCAGCCCTGGCGCACATAAGCCCACCGTTCACCCCTCATCCCTATGCAATTCTTAAAAGTAAACCTCAGCAGTAGAATTTATTCCTCCTTTCACATTGTCCCAACATTACTGACATCATTATTGGAGTTGTTGGGTCTCCTGAGATGTGTTCTGGAAAGATCTTGCAAAGAGGAGGTAAAGTGCCTGCACTGAAGAGTGACGAAAATGTAAATTTCAGTAATCTTACTAGCGAAGCAGACATATTTCACCAAGGCCAGATTAATTTAACATCTACATTCCCATTCCTGCACGCTCTTAAGTAAAAACAGACCTATGAAACGGTCAGAAGTGATTCTCTAAATAATGTATAGTGTGCAGAGGCCCCGGCCAGCATAAAGGACCCAACAGAGTCCCTAAAAGGTATGTGATGACACACCATGGCAGAGAAGAAGGCTTTCCATGTTGAAATTATTTATATAAATGTTGTGTAGGAATGCTTAAAAGCAATATATCAGGTCTGTTTCGGGGTCACCAGAAGGAAAAGGCCTCAAGATATCCTACTTTAGATGGAATTGGGTATTATATTTATACCGCTTTCGTTGGCCTCTACCAATTTAACAACTAACTGTAGATTCCAAAGCTGTGACCTCTAATTGTTGCCTAGCAACTGATTTGTACTATAGCCCTAGAAAGCCATGTAATCCTCTCACTTCCTTCAGTTTTTAAACGCCTTGCTTTAAAAAGCACATAGTGTCTCACCCTGAAAATATTTTTGAGGACCTTCATTGTGCCAGGGATGCTGAAGCAGGCCAATATGAAGGACACTGTGCCTGTCCTCAGGTCATCAGAGTAGGTGCCAGACAGGCACCATGATGTATAAGGCAGGTGACGGTTTGGTGGGAATTATATAAACGGAGCCTGTGGGAAAGCATGGATTTGCATAGGGACAGAAAGGAAGTGGCCATGCTAGAGGAGTGACATTTATGTCCCTGG
Organism: Eonycteris spelaea; assembly: GCA_003508835.1. Lineage (NCBI taxonomy): Eukaryota > Metazoa > Chordata > Mammalia > Chiroptera > Pteropodidae > Eonycteris > Eonycteris spelaea. The sequence continues at coordinate 7,470,836 of PUFA01000004.1, read as the reverse complement.
TAAATGCAGAGCGCCTCTTCCTTCTCTGGTCCCTGATGTATTGTCCATTTGTCTATTAGCATTGATAGCCCTTTGCTATAATCATTTCCTTTTAGATCATCTCTGCAACCATTATGGGCTCTTCAAATTCAAGCACCATGTCTTATTTTTTTCCCCATGGTGCCTAGCATAGACTATATGCTCAGTTACTGTCTGTCCAATAACTAAAAGAACTAAACACATTTCATCATCAAAGTGAGGATAAATCTGCCATGTCCATTAACACAGGAGAGATTGGCTTCCCTCACCATGCCTGGGAATGGTTTGGGAGGGCAACACTTGCTGGAGAAGGGCTTGAAGGTGTGCGTATGCGTGCGTGTGCACACACATAGCAAGGGGAGTTTCTAGTGGATCTCGTCCCCAGGAAAGAGCCAAACGTTAAAAATATGGAAGTCGTCTGTCAGGCATCACAATTGGAGGGGCTGAACAAATATGGGAATTTAAGAAAACCAATAAGGGATGGTGAAGATGGGAGAATAAAGTCAAGCAAGCAGATGACTTGGGTGGTTGAGTACAAAGGGCTTTATGAGGGGGCCAGGTACAAACTCTGTGGGCGAGGAGAAAGTCTTAAAGTGCCAGATGAAATAGTCCATGGGACATCTTACATCAAATACTCTTGGGACCTACTTACACTAAAAAATTATCCACCATTTATCTGAAATTCAAATTTAACTGGGCATCTTGCATATTTATTTGCTAAATCTGGCAACCTTATCTAAATGGAACACCCAGGATGGATATAAGGTGAACAGATCTGGTGGAATGACATTACGGAAAGTTAAACGCCATGAGGCTTCACTTGACAATTTTATTCAAACATTATTGTTAGTAATCAAGAAGTCTCTCCAAAGACAAGAATGGATTTAGTGAGTAAAATAATAAGGTGATTCTCAAGTGATGGCAAATGTTGTTGGGTTTCTTTTTCTCCTCCTGAGACTTTCACACCTGTGCCTAGAGTCATCTGAACTTGCAAACATCTCACATGTGGCTTCTGTCTGGTAACCCTCACCAGATATTACCCTCTGGAGGCTCAGGGGAAGAAAACCTTCCCTCTGCTTCTCCTGTGAGAAATGAGAGACTGGATGAATTTTCCACACGATGAGTAGCGGGTGTACGTTAGGGGATAGTTGGCTGCAAAACCCCTACTTAATACATCTTCAACAGCAGTTTATTTTCTTATATAACAAGATATTTGGAGCAAGGAAGCTTTAGTTGTTCAGCAACATCAAGACCACAGGCCTATAATGCTCAGTTTCTGCCTCGTGTTTGCAAGATGGCTGCAGCAGTATCATCACATTTCTCCTCAAGGCAGGAAGAAGGTGAAGAGGACAGAGCCATTCAACTGCTTCTGATCCTATCCTCCTTTTCTTAAAGAAACAAATGGCTTCCTGAACTTCACCCACCTCAGCAGACTCTTGGTTATATCTCAAAAAAAGATTTGAGTTTCTCTAGTGGGAGATAACTAGGAAGAAAGCGGGTGGCTCTTGGGTAGCCTAAAAACAATTGAAAGGAGCCTTAACTGGGCCAGCCTTCTGGAAGGAACAGCTCATGAAGCATTGAGAAGAACCCGGGCTCTGGAATTCAACAAACCTTGATTCAAATGCAGGCTCTACCCTCACTACCCATGTGTCCTTGAGCAAGGCACTTAACCTCTCTGAACAACCATTTCCCATTTAAAGAATGATGGTATAATGGTGACCTCAAAGTACAGGGAAGGTGGAGAAGGAAGATACTGTACATTAGACACCTACATGTGACAGTAGGTATGAAATGAAGAGAGGCTATTATTATATGGGGACACCAACCAGTTCAACACGAGTTTTTTTCTATATGGATAAAGCACATCTTCTATTATGTATATATTTTCAAAGATTAAGTTCCCAATTATGCACATTTTAACACTGTAATTTATTTGCAATTCAACAGAACCATTATCAAAACAATTTAAAAGGTGATGTGGGTTGTCTAGATTAATCATGGTCATTAATCTACACACTTTGTGGATTAACAAAATCAGAAAGAATCACAAAAAGAGACTTCTATAAATGTACAGGTTTGGGGCACTTCTCTGATATTTGTAAGTTGTCATTTCTTTCTTAAAACATAAAAAGAATTTTTGATTTGAAGAATATTTAGTTCTCACATGAAATAAGTGTCATCTTGAAATCCCTTTATTTTAAAACATATTTTATATTCAGGTTCCATTGGAAGAAGATTATAGAACTCAAGATAATCAAATGGTTTCAAAGACCAAACAGTAAGACATATGGACTCACTGTGATGGTCATCTATAAAATAATCCTCAAAGCCTATCAGCATTTACTCTATTTGACAATTGAAGTTCAATAAACTCTTCATAAGGATGAAGAGAATCATATATGTTGTTGCAATATTTGGATATTGAGTCTAAATGTGGGCTATAGAAATTAGGATAAAGTATTACACACACACAGATGTTTAAAATTTACCAGTAATGAACTCACATGCCCAAACGTAAGAAAATGAAAGAAGAAATGGCATTATAATTCCTTCTTATTTGTAAAAACGTCTTCTATACAAGCCAATTTAATACATTCGAGGCAAATAGCAATGACTTGTCCAAGGAAATATTGAAATCCATTAGGATTGCATATGCGTAATCTGATTCAACAAGTCGGTAATTTTTCTCAAAAACATAATATCTTTTCTGCATTGTGTGAGATGAAGGTTAGATTACATTTCTTGCCTGTGCAATAATTCCCACATCATAAATTCTGATGGAATTATATCAATTATAAAGCAAATGGATGTCTGACCTACCATGGTTTTCTAGTTCTCAGAGAGAGAGGCTGACATACAAGCAAATCCCCAGCTGCTTGGAGCGATGCTATTACAGCGTGCCTTTGCCTGGGAACTGTTATTAACTACCTTGACCAGGAGCGGCTGCTCGAGTTTGTGGTTTCTGCTCTGAATATTAAACTTGGGCATACAAGAGTCCTCATTGTGGGAGCACTTGGAAATGGTAATACAAAATTGCTTTATATTTGCGGGATTTGATTGCTTTAGATGATACAGCCCTAGCTGGTGGGCCTCTCTTGCTGCTTGTATTTCCAGATGATAAATCATTCCTTTGACAGGGTATCTGCCACAACCAGGTCTCAGTTTCCGAGGTATCATTTTTTATATTACAACTGGCAACTGCTCTTCTGGGCTGTTCATATAAGTGACACATTTTGCATAATTTATGAGAATGGGGTCAAAATCAAAGCTAATAAAAGCCTCCTCAACTTTTCTTGTACATGTCAAGGCATCTCAGGCTTTGAGTTTTGGGAGGACTAGGTCGTAGGTAGAGGATGTTAGATTTTTGTATGGCATTTGCTGTGCACCGTGTTTACCAATACTGAAATTCAATATTGCAAAAGTCAGCATGAAGCAAAGTGGCATCCTCAATTAGCCAATCAGTCACCGATAGTCAACCTTCAAGAGTGAAATAATAATCTTCTTATGTAAAGAGACAAAAGCATTTAGTGCATCCTCACAAGGGAAAAAAAAATTGCTAGAAGTGAATGCCTCATTTTCTTCTTCTGAAAACAGGGCATTGAACAAGACTTCCCTCCCATTCGAACAATTTGGTGATGCTACAGAATTCACGGGCAGAATTAAAGTACAGTGAACACAGATGATAATGAACCTATGTCATATCCTCATTGCAAGCAATTTGAGATTCAGACTATGATTTAAGAACCTGAAGGCATTTTGTTCCTGGAACCCACACACCAGCTCTGTAGTAGAACCCATTTTCAAAGTTACACGTTTTAATTCGCAGGACACAGTCGACTTCCAATTGTGCCTGAGATGTCCTGGTTTCCCTCTGTCTGAATTTAGGGAGATATTAATGTAGAAGATGATACTTAATGAATATAATGAGATGCAGGTCATAGTGTGAGATGCCTTCCAAATCCTGCTCTTATGAATTTATGAATGAAGGAATCAATCATTTAAAAGGCTGTTTTGAAAGAAGCTTGGCCCAGAAATAAGAAGCTCTCAAGCCCCCCTCCCCAAGAGGCCTGGCTTACTCTGAGTCTCTTTGGTCGTTTTTATTAGATCAACGCTTCTTTGACATTCCATTAGTCATAATACAAAGCAGGGACTGTGAGTGGCTCAAGGCTCACCATCAGCTGAGAGTGGTTTGCAAATCGACCAAGGTCAGTATTTCCTGAGCAATTAGTTGCCCTTCTCCCCGCTCCCCGCCCCCCCCCCCGCCTCCCATCCTACCCACCACCCAAAGGAGGATTTGCATGTACTTTCTAATATAACCAAAATTTCATTATAGTAGAACCAGAGAAATCGGGGACAAAACTTCTGCTGGAAACACGAAGCAATTGTCCATGAGCCAAGCTGGCTTTGTGAAGTAGCTTCCACCCGCCTTTGTTCCTCTACGTGCTCTGTGGGCTGCAGAGCTCTGTGGGGAATCATGTCTTTCCAAATCATGAAAGATTGTCGTTGTCGTTGTCGTTGTTGTTGTTGTTGTTGATGATAATTGTTGAACGCTGAAATTGGTTCCTTTGGGAATTTTACTAAATGATTGGATTTCGGAACTGAGAAGACTTTACAAATAATTCCTTTATTTTTCGGATGAGAAAGTGAGACCCACGAGAGTAAAATTCCTTGCCCAAGGTCAGAGACGCAGCAGCAGAATTGGAACTGGAACCCAAGGACTCCCGACGTGTACGCAAACAGTGACTTCTGAGTTTCTTGGCTATGGGATGCCCTTTGCCACGTGCTTCCCATGGTCATCCAGTCACACTGACATCCAGGCAAACAAAACAAAATTTCAAAACGTGGTTCTTCCCCTTATTCTGTGCGACGTGCTCTGATCCATTCAGTTCTGTTCTATTTCACTTATTGTTTTTTTCAAAAAAAAAAAAAAACACAGGTCACTGTTTAACATGTGAACTATTTATGGTGAGAACCTACAGAGTTTTAGAAACACTATTCTAAATTACATTTACTCGAAAAAGGCTAATTAGGTTTCCTTTAATAAAGATTTTCTACCAAAAAAAGAAAAAGAAAAAGCCTCTATTCTACTTCATTGTCAAGAGACAGAGTATAAAGGGCTGCTTCATCATAGCCAGGATTCTGCAGACCTACTGCGATTGGTAGAAACAAAACTGACTCCTCCAATAAGCTATTAGCTTTTCCTTAATATTAGTGACTAGGAAAGATTAAATGGCAGGAAAAAGAACCCAAATAACACAAGATGCAGGGGAGATCAGAAGCAACAATTCTACTAAAACGGAACTTGTTCAGACAATGGGGCGGGGGAGGGGGGCACCGCTCTGCAGAGATGCTCGCTCGGGCTCTCAGGCGAATTTTAGGACTCTGTGCCTTAGAATAAACGGTTTTTAATAACTGCTCCATAAAACTCAGAGGCCGTGTTTTGGCTTATTTGGGTGACTGCAGAAAACACTCAAATTCATTAATCCCGTTTCGCTAATCGAGGGGAAAGACCGTTTGCTCCAAAGCTGAGCCAGGCTGCTAACCTATCAGAGAATGAGGGGGACCTCAGCTAGATGTGCAGATGCGGCATAAACCTCTGCATCGGGAAAACTAGAAAATATGAGGGGGAGAAATTGCCTCCGGAGTGTTTTTTAGGGATTTGCTTGCAGGTTTTGCAACGACGCTCTCAGGTGATCGGTACCTCCAATCTTTTCTCCAGCAAAGCCCAGGAAATCCTAGTGTTAATATGTCCACTGTTGACTATGTGGCAGGTCTTCTTCTCTCGCCAAGGTGAAGAACAGAACCAACGAATCGGCTGCAGCAGAACCCTGCAAGGGCCCCGGATGCCACGAAGGAAACATGAGAACAGTTCTCAGAAGACAGACACTCAGCGCCGGCTGAGCCCTGGCCGCCGATGATAGGCACACTCCCATCCGAAGTGGCCGCTTGCCAAGCAGCAGCTCCCTTTGTCCACTTCCTCTACGGGACAAGGCACGGACCTGCATCCCATCCGTTCACCAAACGCTTGATACCAACCCTGGGTTCATCCTTACACTCTGGGGATGGAACAGCTTAGTTTCTTTAACTGGAAATTCTCATGCCTCCATCCTATGGTAATACGGAGCCAACCAAACCTGCTCTTCACTCAGGCCTGATGTCTGGCAAAATGCCCACTGCAGGACTCCAGCCCTGACAGAGGTTAATGGGTACCATTTAGCCACTCTCGCAGCATTGGTTTGATCTTCTTGGCTCTGACACTCTTCCTCTTCTTGGCACAAGAAAATTCAGCTTTTGCCCTTTATCTTGTTATCCAAGAGCCTGAGCGCCCCTGACAGCCGCGGATGCACATGCTGCCCCTTCGAAGCCCTTGGCAGAGCAGGAGAATGCGGGCCCATGCAGGCAACGTGCACTAAGCTCTTTCTTTCTCCCTAAACAGCCAGCTGGCCTGTTGCTGAAACCAAGACCAATCAGAAAAGACACACACACATGTGTGGCTGGTACGGCCTTGCTTTCTTCCCCACTAAGAAAAACGGAGGAGCAGAAAGGGGCCGGAGGGATAGTTTCTCACTCGTAGTAAGGAAAGCTGAGGAGAGCCGTCCCGACCCCAAAGAACCCTTGACTTCCCTGAGCGCCTCAGTCCCCAGACTACGTGCCTCAGCCCATGGAGTTACAGAGGAACATGACTTCGGAAGAAAAAGGCCACGGTAAACTTGACGGCCCCTTGGGAAGCAAGTGCACGTCCGTGGCAATTACAGTGGGTCTCTCTGCGCCCACTGAGATCCACCGGAAGACTCCCGGCCCTCAGCCTGAGGTCCCAGGGCAGGAACGAGGGGGACACATGGAGGTTAGAGCCTCTGACCGACGTGGGCCATGACAATAGCGCGAAGCAACATTACTCTCCAAGACGCCTGAAGTCGCCCTGGAAGTGTGACACCGTGCCCCGCCTCCACGGGGGGCGCTCGGGCTGCTGGCGCATTCAGCCCCGGCGTGCCTCCTCGGGCGCGGGAGCAAATCGCCGCTTCCCTGGTTGAGCGCCAGATGAAGTGGTTGGCGAGCCCTTAGGAGCACAAAATGCATGTCTTTTAACCCAAGACTCACACTCGGAGAAGCAAGAAGCTCCGAAGGCGGGACTGGCACCCGCTGAGGACACTGTGTCACTCTGGCCAGGCCCCGGAGTGGAGCAGCACACGGAACGCCCAAGCAGACACACGCACACGCATGACTCAACGTCCCTGGCAGCACCCTCCTGCCCGCCCTCTTCTCCTCTGCCTTTTTCTCTCCAAGCACAGAGCTGAACTTGCCCATGTTTGGGAATCAATGAAACTTCATTCCCAAACACAGCCAGGAAGGGAGCTCGGCTTCCAAGTTAGAATTCCTGCCTGTTGTCCCATCACGAAGGCTCCAGAATTACCCAGAATAATTCCCGTTTCTACCTACATAAACTTCTGACAGTTCTAAAGAGTGCGGATGGGGATATTCAGAAATCAGGATTCCACTCACGAAGCACATAGAGAAGAAGCGAGAGCTAAGGGGGTTCCCGGGGCAGCACGGGCCCCGGTTTGTTCACAGATCTGGAGTGGGCGGAGTGACACCCTCCTCCAGGAGAGGGTGGAGTCGGGTTAATTAATTGGTTTCCTCAGAGCAAAAAATGTGTCATCCTCTTCAAAACCTTAAGATGAAAGGTGTGAAATGGTGTCATTGTTTCATAAATTGCTACATCAAACATGAGACGCCTATAAACCTGTAACATGTAATTATCATAAAAATAGCACACTGTTAAAACCCCCAGAAGAGCATGGCACCTTTGATGGAGAAGGAACACACGTGGTCCTGAGCAAAGAGCCCCACCCCCTCGCCACCCTCCAGGACCTGGCCATTGCACCTGCCCTCGAATTCCTGTCAGTCTCCCACACATTCTCCCCGGCTCCACCTGCACTCTGCAATACTGCAGTTCATAGGAAGGAATATATATTTGGTCTTTGTCCCTGTTTCTGGCATGTAGCATCGCAAACCCTTGGAATTTTCTAAGCAAGAGAGCAGCAAAGGAGACTTTTTTATGTTAATGAGGTGGTCAGAGGACCAACCATAGGATTAGAGGGTTGGAACTTTCAGTCCGCCCCCCCACCCCGACTTCTCAGAGGGGACAGGGGCTGGAGGTTGAATCGATCAATCGCCTATTGCCATTGATTTCATCAATCATGCCTGTATAATGAAGCCTTTATAAAAATCCAAAAGGACGGGGTTCGGAGAGCTTCTGGGTGGGTGGACCCGTGGAGACTGGTGGGGGGGGGGGCCGCCTGGTGAGAGCTCGAAGCTCCGTGCCCTTTCGCCATGCTTTGCCTTGTGCGTCTCTCCCTCCTGGCTGTTCCTGAGTTACAGCCTTTTATAATAAACCAGTAATCTGGTAAGTAAAAAGTTTTCCTAAGTTCTGTGAGCTGCTTTAGCAAATTCACCACACCCTGGTAAAATCGTGGGAAGCATCCCACAGGAGGGAACGTTGGAGCTGGGGGGAGGGACTGAACCCTTAACCTGTGGAATCTGATACTATCACCAGGGAGATAACGTCAGAATGTAGCTGAGCCGTAGGTAGGACCCTCGGCTGTTGTCCGAGACTGGCTTGGAGGTTCGGGAACTCCCGCCCCTGCCACACATGCTGGGCTTGGAATCAGAACCCAACGCTCCTGCCGTCTGCCCTCCACACAGCGGCCAGAGTGAGCATGGCGCTCCTCCACTCCAATCCTCGGATTGCATCCCGCCCTCCTTGGATTAAAAGCCCAAGTCCCTGCAGTGGTCCTTACCTGATCCTTATCGGACCTACACTGTCCCCATCCCATTCTCTACGACTCCTCCCTCTGGTGATTTCACCGTGACCCTCAAGTGTCAGCGGGCTGGGCCTTCGGCTCACTGTCCCCACTTCCGGAACACTCCCCGCCCCCAGACATTTGCGCGGTTTGCTCCTTCTTTTCCTCTGGGTCCTGGCTCAGGTGCAATTTTCAGGGATGCCTTCCCCGACCACCTTATTTAACATCGCAGCTCTTTCTTACCTCACACCACTGCCCCTTTGCTGGTTGATTGTTCTCCACAATTCTGATCCATCCGACCTACTATTTTTTGTTCGTTCTTCCTAACATAAGGACATTTTGCACTTTTCGTAAGGTTATCCTGGGCATACTCTCTTGTCACTTCTGCAGCTGCCCTTTTGACGCCTTGTGGATGTTCGCATCTGCCTGGGAGGAAAGTATCTGTGGGGAGCCAGAAAGAAATGCTACCAATAAAACTCTCACTTCGTCTCCCAAAGGCGGGAACAATGCCTTCTACTCCTTTATATCCCATTTCTTTGTATTCTGTCTGATACAGATTTGGGTGCTTACCAGGCGCTTCTCTGACGTATAAATAAGTGAACGGGGGAGCGGGTAGACCCTGGCTTTTACCAGAGAGATCCAACAGAACCCCTTTGTGAAGACGGCATCAGGGAAGAGGACTAAGACCCATATGTGCGTCTTGTTAAAGGCCCTTGGGTTGCAAGTAGTGGAAATCCATTCCAGCTGGCTCCAGCAACAAAGTGGGTTTTATTGGAAGGATTCAGGGTGAGCTCAGAGAACCTTCGAAAAGGAGGGACTCGTGAGTGAAATCATGAACCGGGCAGCTGGCAGGAGCCGTGTTTCTTTGCGTTCTCATTCCAGGCCCTTGGTCTCTCTTCATAGCTGGCCTTTCTGTACCTATTTCATGCACTTCTCTGTCTTCAGTTAGGATTTAGCTTTGTTTTTTATCTGTGTCCCTGTGGGTCAGACACTGCTGCATCAGCTGACTCGGTGGTCCTTTCGGGTCAAGTGTTATCCAAAGCCCCACCAGCAGCCCAGGGACCCTATTTTCCTAGTGCCAGGGAGAGAAAATCCGATCAGCTGGCTTGGGACAGAAAGCCACCTTGCCGCAATTTTCCCTGGTGATGGAGGTAAAGCCTTTGACGGGTCTGCAATTACTTATCTGAAATTCGTGGGTCCGGATATGTTTCTGATTTCATAGCTTTTCCTATTTCAAAATGATATTCATACTCTGCATATCACCTAACATCATCACTGAGTCTGGGGCCACATTCTAAAATTAAAGACATGCACATTTCTGTAGGAAAATGTATGAATATTCATAATAAATGGGACAAATATAAACGTTATAAACAGCTTCAGGTCAGGCCTGGTCAGCTTCTCTATCGAATGAATTCAGATCAGGTTTGAATTTGCTCCAAATGAGTTGGAAAATCTTTCAGTTTTCAGAGTCATTTGGGTTTTGGGTTTAGGATAAGTAAAGTAACCATGTGATTTACTGTGCTAACTTCGCTTCTGAGAGTAAAGGGGATGCTATCAAGAATTGCATCAGGAGGGGATGCTGAGACTATGCAGTGTCATTTTTTTTATCTCTCTAATCTCCCATAATTACAGTCAGAACAACTAGAACAGCAAAATCAAACCCCAGAAACAACATCTACTAAAAAAAAGTAAGTTGCAGGTATTCCCATAAACTCCAAAGGGCAATTAAATATTTAAGAGCTACAAGATCTGTGTAGCATCTGTGTAGGAGAAAGCAAAAAAAAAAAAAAAAAAAAAGCTTTAGGGCATCAAATGAACTTCAGAATTGTAGAATCCCCAAATCCCCAGTAGTACAATAGGGAACACGGCAAGTCAATTTGAAAACAGCAGTTGAAACTGAGAGGAATTTTTGTAAAAAGGTTTATAAAAATGTTGAATGGGCTGCAATAGTCTAGGCCCTGTGAACTCTCAAAAAAAAAAAAAAAAAAAGGCAAAATTTCCTTCCAAGATAAAGCTCCTCTCTGGGAATAGAATCCAGAGTAGGACAGAGACAGCAACAAAAATAAGATCCAGATAAAACTGTGAGCAGATAACAAAAGCGGAAGTTCTCTAAAGTATGAAGCCATATTTTTTGTTTTATTACTCTGTGGAAAAAACAGAAGAGAGAGCTCTAGAAACTTGAAGCTAGAAAAAAATATTCTGACTCCCCCCACCATCCCCACCTAAAAGTTAAACTTATTTTACATAATAACCAGCAAAATACAATTGCCATTGAAACCTATACAAAGTTATTATTTTTAAAAAATAGAATAAGGAAGAAAATAAATAGCATATCAAAAAGACACACACACAAACTATGTAAGAAATGCAACCAGTATTTCAAAATGAGCTAAAAGAAGTAAAGAAGATGAAATAAAGATGGAAAAATAAATAATAAAATTATGGAAAAATAGGAAAGAAAATCATGTCAGAATTATAAAAATTCAGACATGAAGTTATAGAACTCAGAAAAAATTAGCGATAAAATAATAAATGATTTCAAAAATGAAGACCACTTTGTAAGAAATGAATGAGCAAATACAATAGACAATGCTATAAGAGATATAAGGTAAAAAAGGCTAACTATTTTTTAACTAGAAAGAAATAAAGAGATAAAAAGGAGTCAAAAGAAAATGGCAGGTGTGGGAGATAGGCAAATTAAAAAAAAAAAGCAACATATGTATCATAGAAGATCCCCTCCCCCATCAAATAAAGAAATCAATGGGGTAAAGTAAATCAAATACCAAGAACTAGAATCCAAGAAAAGATTCTTGAAGTAAAAAGTCACTTGAAACTACATATTGAAAGGACATACCACAAACCTAGAAAAAAAAAAAAAAAAAGGAAGGAAGAAAAAGAAAACCCAGAAAGAAGAATATTGAAATGTGGTTTGAAAAATGACGAGACTTTACGAAAAAGAAGATCTTTGGGACATCCGAAAAAGGCCACGTCATCTGGAAGGAAACTAAGGTTGTCATCAGATGGCTCGGTAGCAACGCTTTCTTCCAGAAGAAAATGGAGTGACATCTTTAATGCAGTGAAACAAAGAGAATATGATTTTCTATTTTTTTATCCAGTCACATAGACATCAGAGTAGAAACGCTGCAGATAAAGTGCTCTGTCCGTGGAAGAAGCCAAGATACCACGCTCTCTTCCTGAGGAAACTGTGAGATAACCAGCCCGGTACGGTGAAGACCGCGGGCGAGGTGCTGGAGTGAGGACCCGAGATTCGGCATCCTGGGCACGAAAAAATGGAGATACGAATGGAAGACAAGATGCTTGCAGTAAAAATCCTGTCATCCTGAACTTGAATCGGAAGTATCAGTATCAACTCACGATACGCGTTATCTTTACATTGTTTCCTTGATGTCTCTATTGAAAAGTCTTAGAAACCAAATGACGAGAGTGAGCACCCCAGGGGCGCAGATTGTGGTCTCTAAATATGACAGCCTTGGGCTTCTTGGAGCATAGCTGACTCCAGGGCTGGAGCAGGAAGTGTATAGATAAACTTGAAACCTTGTGCTGTATCAGAAGCAAGGAAGTGATCAAAGGATATTGGGATCTTGTGAAAAACACTCATGAGCCAAGTTGAAGAAGCTCCCACTGGCTAAACATGGACGATGTGAGCATCAATAAACAATAACAACTCTCATGAACCGAAACACATAAATGTACTTAAATCCACAAGTTGATAATAATGTAAAAATAATCGATTCATAGGGAACCTGTAAGTGGAAGGAGACTTAATAGATATATAAAACTATCGCAGTGTGCCCTTATTTGGGTCCAACAAACTGAAGAAAAGCACACATTTGTGAGAAAAGTGGAAATTCTGATACTAACTTGATATTTGATTATATTGGGAAATTATAGCTCATTATTTTAGGTGCAATAAGGGTATTATAGTTATGCTTTTTTAAAAAAATTCTTATCTTTTATAATTATGGGATTTGTTTAAACCTAGTAAAGGCTAGGAAATGAGGATACGTAGAGCTTTATTGCTTTATTTTGTATATTTTTGTATATCATGGAAATTTTTCCATAAGAAAAGTTAAATTTTATATCAGGATAATAAACATAAATTGGGGCTGACCCAGGCAAAACAGGCTACAGTTCAGCCTATGGATGAGGGATTATGAATATATCGTCCTAACGTGGTTATAGGGGCCCAAACGTAGGTGTCAGACCTGTCAAATACCCCAAAAGTGTCCAGTATGATTACATTCTGATCATAGCATTTTCACCCTTATAGCTACTCTGTTTTCATTTTCATTTTTACCTGCATAAATCCACATTTAATTTGTGTAATGACAATTTCTTATTTGAGAAGTTCTGCCATGTGCTTTCTATTATTATTATTATTTTTTTTAATCTAGCTCAGTTTCTCCAAAAGAGCCTCTAGCAAACAGGCCACTAAAATTTGGCAGCTTTATTGTTGAATGCATTCAATTATCATTTTTTAAGTCTAGCACCACATTCCTTTAATGATTTAGGACCTTGCACGGTTTTAAATGTCTCCCAAAGCTTTCATTGTAAATTGTGTTAAACATCAAAGGGGGTAAGTGATGCCCAGATGCTGTTTACCTCCTGTGAAATTCTTCACACTAAAGAGACAGGGAGCCCTCGACAGATTCAGAATTGGAGCCGGCTAGGAAGGAAAAACCTTCATTTTGGGATGCTAATCCCCAAACCTCGCATGAGCATGAAAAACCGCATGAGAAAATCTTTTTTTTTTTTTAAATAGACCTGCTGCCATGATTTCTCTGCTTTTAGTTCCAGTCCCATCAAGAAACACAGTGACAGTTCTCATGTCCACAGGGGGTGAGCAGAAGTCTCATGAGGCTGTGGCTGACTTAGGGTTAGTGTTACTGGGTTTCAGTGGCATTTGTCTAAAGGGGCCCCCTAAGCCAGAACCCTAGAAAAGTCCTCCTCCTCCTCCTCCTTTATAAGCTGTTTGGAAACAAAACCAAAGCAGCGTCTGGACATTTTCCTGTCTCTTCTCTGCAGTGTCCTGCTGGCGGGGACATCGCTCCTATGCCAGACACCTGACGTCCTCGTCCACTTACGGCCTTTCAAGTTCTTGGGACATTTGCATACTTCTTAAGATGGCTTGTGCGAAAACTCTGAATTCGTGATCGCCTAGCGATCCCTGCTTGTCCCCTTCCCACGCTGATACTTATTTTCTTCCCATGAGACTCCTTTGTCCGTCTATCTGTCTGTCTCTCCCCAGATTCTTAGCAAGGACCTACCAGGCTCCAGCATAGTTTTGGGCACTGGAGACACAGTTGTGCAGCCGAAAACCTCTTTCTTTTCTTCTCAAAGGCTTTGTTCGGTGCGGACTAACCTGCAGGACTGCAGCTGCCCCTGGGTCTGCCTCTCTGTGACCACGGGCAGGAGAACGTGGGGGCAAAGGAGGGCTTCGGCTGCCTGGGGTTGAGTTCTGTCTTTGTGACCTCGAGCAAGTCACTTAGACCTGCTCAGTCGAGTCACCTGTAGCATAGGAATACTAAAGTCCCTACCTCTGGGGGTTGCCGTGAGAATTAAAACAATATGCATAACAGCGCTAAACACTCTGCACACAACAGGGATCCACTATTCACAAAGAAGGCACTGCTGTGGGCTCCCAGGTGGACAAGGGCCTCCCTGAAAGTCCTCCCTCCATCCTCTCCTGCCCTTGGCCACCAGACCCTCTATTGCCATGCTTGTAGGCCTCTCTCGCCTTCTCCCCTAAATATATGCTTCCAAATTATCTTTTTCTATCCCCTCAAAAGGAAGCGCAGTTAGGGGAGAAAGACGAATAAAGAAAGCTGTTTAAGTTTGGCTGCGCTATGTGTACAAATCTTCCTTCTGCTGCTCTTTCATGAAAGGGCAAATTATTGTCTAGGCATTTGGAGACTGACCTGCCTTTCTTTTGGGTTCTGCAATCAGGAAACCCCAAATTTATTTGCGTCACATCTACAATAGCAGTGACACTCACTGAGCACCTACTGTGTGTCCCAGCCACTATGCTGGAGGGCCCACAGGCAACGTCGCTAATCCTCACAGGAACTGTGCAAAACAGGTGGGAGTATTCCTTTTTACTGGAACTCAGTTCCATCAAAGCTAAACACCAAGGTCAGTGACAGGCAGAACTGAGATTTGAAGCCAGGTCCATCTGATTTCAATGCCTGAAGTCTTTCCACCACGCCACTGAATCCAAACGCCAATGTTTAGAGTGTGTGTTTAAGTTCTTCTGTCATCTTATTACTACTACTGCTATTTTAAAATTCAGCGGTGTGCCTAACACGCTAAAATGTGTTGTCGTTGGCTCTTTTGAATGAAGACATCATTTGTGTTAATAAATGCTTCCGATTGTGTAGTTCATAGAGTGTCATGTGAAAACTGTATATCCATGTGCCAAAAATGAGACTCAAGGAAATGGATCATTTTTCAAATATTTTCTAGGGGGCTGTTTAAGACTTTAGTGCAGCTACTTAAAAATAAGTACATAATGTTGTTTGATTTCCAAGAGGCCTAAAAGAATAGTAAACAAATCGTGTAGCCAGTCGTTTACAGCATACTACCTGGGAAAAGCATTGTTTGTTCACAGCAAATATGTATCCACAAAACACATCAAAATGCAGAAAAATCATCTGACCAAACAAAATAATGATAAATCAGCCTGAAACTTGTTGCCTCTACGGGATATTAAATATGCTCATCTAGGGAAGAACGTTCCTTAGTCACCTAGTTAATCGTGCACATAATTAAAGGGGTTTTGCACTATGATTTATAGGTTGGACCTTCTAATTACTTAGCTGTAGCAATTAGGATTTTCTTTGTATTACACTTCTACAGGCCAAAGATGCCTTCTATCGCTCGGGCCACATTTAGCAGGGCGAATTCTGGCTTCCGTCCCATCCCCTATGACGCCCCACCCCTCCAACCCCCAGTTAAAGTTACTCCCCAGTGGGGATCTTGAAGGCGAGTCTGATGTTGTTGAGAGAGAAGGAAAGTCACTGTGCTGACTGGCGCCTTCTCTCCTTGAAAGACGAGTTTGCTTTGGGGTCTCTTTGTAGCTTCAGGAGGCCCAGGGCCTTTGAGATTCAGGGTCTTGTCTTCATCTAATACAGTACCTTCCAGATAGTTCCCTACTTGAGAAAGATCGGAAGGGCCAGGAGTTGAAGAGAAACATCTATAATATTTTTTAGACCTAGCTTAATCCATTAAAAGTATTCTTGAAAGTTTAAATAGCCTTTAGAAGACAGAGCACCACATTCAGGAGCTCTTTATGCGTCCCAGGCGTCAGGAACTCGGCTCTGTGTGCAGGGGTGAAAAACACAGACTCTGGAGTCAGAAAACTCTGGTGCTGGAGTTCAAATCATGGCTCAGACACGAGCTGTGTGGCATTGGGATACTTAATTAACGTCTCTGGACTTCAGTTTTCTTATCTGTAAAACAGAGCTAACAAGAGTACTTGCCTTGAAGAGTTTAAAATTAAATGAGATAAAACTTTAAAGCAAAAGCACTTAGCACAGCTCCCGGTGTAAAGTAAGCACTTTATGCATGCATCATCTTTAGGGTATTTAGTATTTCCAACCCTATGAATCGTTTCATTTCTTTTTCACTGTGCAGTAGATATTTGAGTGCCTATTAATTGACACAGAAGGCCATGTTCTTTTCATTACTCTTCCTTGCCCTCCCAGGACATAAACCTTAAACTTCCGGGCACAAGAAAGCCATTTGTTATGCTGAGTGCGAAAAATTCGACTTTTTGAAGTGTCAAAAGGCTTGGATTTAAGCTCAGTGTAAATCAGTTTTCGGATATCACAGAGCTCTGGAGAACACGCACAGCCAGAACGTGGGCCCCGAGCTGAGCCATGTGGCTGAAGCCTGTGGCGTCAGAGCAACACGCTGGGTTTCACCGTGATGGCTAAGTGAAAGCACACAGGTGCCTCGCAGACATCACCTCCGGGAGCCAGGGAGGAAGCGTTGACCTTCCCTTCAATTCGGCAAATGTTGGCTGAGTCACGCTGCGTGTCAGCTCCGTGCTGGTGCTGGGGACTCGGACGTGGGCAGCAGCCCCTGGTCTCTGTTCTCAGTGGCCTTGTGGTCCACCAGGGACATGGACATGCCAACCAACATTGGCCATATCGGTGAGGGAAAGTAGCTAACGTCACCTGGGGAAGTCGTGAGAAGCATCCCAAAGGAGGGATCATTGCAGCTGAGGTCCCAGCCAGCATTTGCCCTGACGACAGATGTGGAGGAATTTCATGGGGAGCCCAAAGAAGGCCTCTAATAAGAAGTTTATAACTAACTCATTATCATAATAAAATAGCTACTGTCTCTGTAACCAAATTCAAGTCCCATAGTAAACATCTTTTTTTTATTATTTAAATGATTTTATCTTTCAACTGTTTGATTTTGTTCAATCTGAAGACATCTCTCCCAAATGAGATTCAATTAATTAATGGCAAGTCCTCAAACAATGAAGAATAACTGGCAGGCATTCGGCAAGACATGCTGAATGGCAGGTACACCCCACAGAAGGCTCGGCACCCCTTTTCTTCTATGCAGCCTGAATGGAAAAACTACACGAGTATCTTGGCTTGTTTCCTTTGGCACGGAGAACTATAAAATGTGTTACTCTTTCCATTTATGAAAAGTCAGTTCTCTAGAAAAGCATGAGATTTGTGTTGGCAGCACAAGCAACGGTGGACTGGTTACCACCTTAAAATAATGCCCAGGCATGAACTATGTACCCATCAACTCTCAATTAAATAAACAGGACCCCTTACCAGTGGAAACAAAATAGTGCAGTCAGCAAGAAAACAGCCCGGTTAGAAATAGTTCCCTATTTCAATATACTTTGCACTAGGGTGTTTGGGATTCTGATAAGTGGTTGGAATGGTTTTTGTTTTTCTTTTCAATTTCATTAAACAGCATTTCCTTGTGACAAAAGTCAAAGTTTTGATCTCAACAATTAAGAAGTGAGCTGCTCTTTCACCATATTGGCAGGCGGAATACTTCAGCTAAGATAAGACAAGCAGGAAACGCCATGTTGAATAGCAGCTGAAACCCAGCTCTCTCCCCGCAAAAAAAAAGTTTGTATCTGCTCAACACACTGAACATGGAGTAGTTAAGATGGGAACTAACTGAAGACTCATTTATCTTTCTTTGCCTCAAGAAGCCAGCGGGACTCTCATGCTCATTCTGCCCTCTGGTGGCTAGTTTTATCAAATGCACCTGAAGGTTACATTGCAAGCAGGAATGACTCCTCTCTTCATATAATTCATATGATTTCATGTAATTCTTATCTACAATTACAGTGGTCCAAAGCTGCTATCTTCTGCCCGGTAAACCTCAGATTCAGTTTTCTATTCAAACGGACTGAAATCCTAACTTTATTTAATTAAACACGAAATGAGGATTTAAAAATATGACTCAACATTCAGGTTTAAGCCAGTTCAGGTGAACTGCCAATGAATTGTTTTAATGAATGAATTCACCCAGTGGGTGAAACCCAGTATGCTATATGATCAACCCTTGGACATTTCAAAGATTGGCGTGTTTATCAGATAACACATTCATATTTTAGTAATTATTGGCACTCCAAGACTAAAATCCACATGTCTAAGAATAACAAAAGCCAAGTGAAGAATAAAAAAGCATGACTGGCTTCTTATAAAGATACATTAACTAAATCAGTATTGTCACAGAAGAGAAAAAGTTCAGAAACAAATTCACGTATGAATGGAAACTTAACATAGAAGAGAAGAGTATTACAAATCCGAGTAGAAAGGATGCACTTAATAAATGCTACTGGGAGAATTGGTTATTTTGTGCAAAAATAAGTTTTGCTCATACTTCAAGCTTTATAAAAAATAATACATTCATATGTATTATGTGCCTAAGTGTGAAAATCAAAATTTTAGAATCAAGGTAGGAGACTATAAATCATGTGCAAAAATACCTAGCCAATAAAGCAAAGATAAATGTATACAACGTTTGTAAAAGTCACCTTGAAGTTAACAGAAAAGATTAGTTGCACACGTATGACCAATGAAATCTTAGTATCCAGGCTACATGAAGAATTCCTATAAACCAGTGTTTAACAGGCAAATAACCTCGTAGAATAAAAAAGAGAAAAATGCATGAGAAGACAATTCACAGGAGAGGAAACCCAAATGACCAATAAATGCGAAACCCATGAGTAATGAAGGAAATGCAGATGAAAACCTCCATGAGCTGGGATTCAGCTCCCATCACATCGTCCACACACACACACACACACACACACACACACACACACACACAAAAGCTGCCGATACCAGATCCAGATGTAGACAAGGATGTGCAGAAAGTGGGCATTGTAAATAACCAATTCTAAACAACCAATTAATATCGAATTGACATGTAATACTAATAACCGGTGAATATCTAATAAATATATAATTAACACATATCAGATATCTCGGTAACATCTAATCAAGCGGATGGCACACATGCTTCACAGTCAAGTGCTTCTGAGTCTCGAGCTTTGTTTGGCTTTGTTGTTGTTTTCGTTGGCAGTAATGAGACGGACGGAAACTGTTGCACGATCAACACCCGGGCACCCGAGACCTACTGTCATGCTACTGTCAGAGTTCGGCATGGTGGTTACAGCCGTGGGCTTTGGGGTCACACACACCTGAGGCTCTTAATACTGTGCAGCTGTGTGACCTCCAGAAATCTCTCTGGACCCCAGTTTCCCCATGTGTCAGTGGGATAGCGATGTCTCTATCCTAAAATTATTGGCAACATTAAATGGCAGGTCTAGAAAGTATGTCACACAGTGCCCGGCATATAGCAGATGCTCAATAAATGACTACTATTGTTTTCATTATCAGGATGACTATATGCGCCAGGAATTTTTAAAAATCGATGACTAAGGATAAGTTATTTTTTTCTGATTGGGAAGATAGATATCAAAAAAGGACATTTAATAATACATTCTCAGGGTAGAAAGAATGGCAGCCAGAGAGGTCCCGTGGGGAAATAACCAGAGGTGCATGAATAAGTGTTCCCACCTGTTAGATTATAGACCCAAGAATCGCATCGATCCCAAATCATCATCCTACTGGAGCCACTGCAGTTCCCTCTCACTAGCCCTGGAGACCAGTGGACGCCATACTTCCTCACTCGTTGACAGACTTGCTTTCAGACCACCCATTAGATACACGCGCTAAGTGCGTAATGCATTTCACTCACTAAGGAAAGAACAAAGACAGTTACCTTGTTTCACAGCTCAATCCCTCGCCTGGCCAAGAGGAAGACCAACAAGTCAAATGTCCCTCAGTGAAGTTCGTAGGCTGGCACACGTCCCCCAGGATTGGGGTCTGAAGGACAGTAGGCCAGATTAAAAAAAAAATAAGTCTGATGTCTGAAAAGGACTTTGTACAAAACGGAGAATGAGCCTTCCCACCAGCAAATACGATCCCAGTTAAGAAGCCGGGAAAAGGCAGCTACACTTATTTTGGTCACATCATTTCCTGCGAGCTGAGGCTCTTTTAGAGCCAATTTGCTAAGTTTATATTTTTTTAAAACTTGTGTAATTCATTGTCTTTGATTTTGCTTCTTTCTGGCTATCCTCGAAGGTCATATAGCTCAAAGTCCTCCCAGAATCTGAAAGCCACATGGAAATAGCATAATGAACTATACCTTACACTCTATAAAGAATGTTCCCTCCAGAAATCACAAATATATTTATATAAGAAATGCACATTAAAGGGCCCTTCACCTGTCTTTACCAGAAAGTTTCATCTAAGGCATAAACTGAACCTAATAATATTTTACATGAGATACTTATTCCAGGTCTTCCAAACATTCACTATCCTCTTTACCTTATATTTAAGGCAAATTAAAAGTGGAAACATCAATAAAATTGCTCTAAATTTAGCTTTCATTAGGAATTAATCATCCACTGTGATTCCCTTGGGTGCCAAGGCATATAAATTCCAGAACTTTGTCATTGAGGTGAAGTTATTTTTCTTCCTTGAAACCTCAATGTATATTTTCCCTTCTGGAAAGATCCAGACAGAAGGTTCTCCCTGAGGAAGAAAGATGCTCAAGCTATCTCTCCCTCTATAAACAGAGACGCTCTCCCGTACCACTGGTCATTGTTTCTGAAATGCATTTGCGGGACAGTTGGTGGCTTAGATTGACAAGGAAATGTAGAATTTTACATGCATGCCAACTGCAACGGGGGAATGTTTGACAAGCAAAGAAATCAGTACCAAGTCAAATAACTTTACACGTATGTAAATTGGCTGGAAATGTGCCTGTCAGCCATCGCTCTCAGTACCAGAGACTGAATGCTGAAAGGTGTACAGAACCATAGACAAGACTGGGTGCCGCACGACAAATTCAGCTCTTCAAGGCGACCAGGGCTCACCCTCTGCCCATGAACCTGGGCTGTGCCTGCTGCTCCCTGGTCGGGCTCTTTAACACTGATTTGTTCACGCATTTATACTTGAGTCATTCACTCAGCACCTACGACATGCAAACACAAAGAACTGACACCTGCCACGAGGAGCTCTGTCTTAAGAAGGAAGGAGGTACTCGGGACCTCACCAGGACTTACCTTCGGCGTTTTCATCTCTTCACTAGTCCTTCCTTCTAGCCAGGTGAAACTACTACCTGCCCTCTCTCCTGTTGGCTCCAGGCTGCCCACACCCTGACAGGGCATCCTGCCCCAGGGAGCGCATTAGGAGCGCCTAATGGTGTGGAATCAGGCTACTCACCCCACCCGCGCCTTGTCCCGTCTTTGCAGCTCTCCAGGATTCTGCCTGCTCTCCTGCCCAACGGATGCCCGTTGGGTCCTTAATTCTGCTGTGGCCAAACTGCGAGCACCTGTCGTCTGCAAAGCCTTCTAGCTCTGCCTCTTGGCGTGTTCACGGCCCTTTCCTCCAGGTGTAGGTTGAGTTTTTCTCGAGTAGGTGTGTAATGAAGTCAGAGCTGCAAGATGTTTGCTGGGAATCAGCCGCTATGAAAGGCAGGAGCAGCATTGGACTTGGGCAGAAGGCTGAGTCGTGCAGGCCTGACAAACCCCACCATCCTGGGGGAAGCTCTGGAATGGCATTGCCTGGAAGAGTCGTCCCAGCTAAGGTTAAATGTCTTTCATACTCCTGCCTGGACGATCCGGTCACGAGGTGTGGGCTTCCCCAAGGAAGGGCATGACCTTGGGCAAGGTGGCCGCCTACGGATGAAGGAGCTCACAGCTTCTGCCCTGTGCGCATCGCACTCCCCACAGCTGGGCGGCAAATCTGCCCATGACGGGAGTCTGGGTGCCATGTCTTTATGTCTATTACCCCTGTTATCTTCAGTTTAGACCCCTGTTGACCTCGACCTTACAAAATCTGCTTGCCCAGGGCTCTGACCTGTCTCTGGTCATCGTCTACTCTCTTTGACTTTTGGCACAGAAGTTTGTCTTACAGCTCAGTTCCTTAGAACCTATGATCGTCATGTTAATGCCCAGGAGGCATATGTAGAGTAGCTTTTGTGGCTGTGAATACTGGGAAGTGCTGCTGTCAACCCACTGGATGTGGTCCAATCCCACCCCTGACCCTCGAGTCCTCCAACCCACCCGTTACCCTCTCCCCTATCACCCGTTACCCTCCCCCCTCTCTAGCCACCCCCCACTCCCTCACCCCCCTGACCAGTCCTGCCTGCACCATGGGTCCTATTGCCTGTCGATATTCCTGAAGAACTCCCCCTGGCTAAAATGGGATTGGAAGAGGGAGATTGCTTCCATGCCGAGTGGGACTCATCCAAGTGTGTGGCTACAACAGGGCAGATGCATCAAGGGCTAAACAGTGAAAGAGAATCTGGTTCTATGAGCGATATCTGCAAGACAGTTTTAACTTCTTGCAAGTGATGCTGAAAGTGATGCTCATTTTATCTAGGAGATTCAGGGGGCCTGTTTGAAATTCTTGAGGCCAAAAAATAAAAAATAACAATAAATCATTGAATGGCCAGTTTCTTTGGTATCCAATAAATCTCATTCTTCTTCCAATACCATTCTCATTCCTCAACCCAAGAGCTCCCCCGTCTCTTGGAGTCCTTGGCCCAATAGTCATTTCCTTTTACCCCCAACCCCTATCAGGTTGCTGGCCTCGCTTTCCTTCATGACTTTCTGTCTTCCTGCCTCCCTGTAGAAATGATTTTCCAAGCCTCACTTTTCCTCCACTTCTAAAAAAAAAAAATTAAAACTAAAAGTCACCTCTGCCTGAGAGCCTTCTCTGGTTAATACCTCCTGATTCTGACTGTGAGTTTATTCTACATGTTTCCACGGTTAGGTTTCTATTAAAACCAAATGCCGTTGTATAAAATTTCAGAGCATTGCCCAAGCTATCATTTTTATTGCATCAGCTCCTTTCTTAAATTAAATCAATTAACCAGCAAATAGTCTAGGGAACATTTCGGTGCCATGAGGGACGCTTTTGGTGGTGGTTCTTTGCTGTTTATAAACTAGCTTTGTTGTAATGAGATTTGACCCCGTGGTTATTTGCGGAACATTTGCAATGTTCCTAGCCAGGAATCTGTATGAAACTGGTCAGTTTTAGTCACAATCAAAAGACTCCATCATGATGTAACATGATTTCCTGTAACCCTATGTGGGTTTTACTAAAACACTGTCCTCATGAGGGACCTTAAGGACAAAAAGATGCCAATGTTTGGAAATATTTGTCCCTCATCTGTGTACGGCCTTCTCAACCGTAGACGTGCTTCGGGGCCTTCATGAGACACTGAGCATCGGGAAGCATGCACTCAATGTCCACTGCGTGTCAGGTCCTGTGTCAGGGGCTGGCGTACGAACTTAATCCTTCCAGGGACCCAGAGAACACCGACCTGAGTGAGGTCAGCTCTTGTCCAAGGTCACACAGGCGATGAGACAGGGCAGGAATCTAGATCCAGATTTTCTCACGCAACCCCTCCTTGTGATCCTCCCAGACCGCGTCAGATCTCTGCCACCCAACAACTCAAAGCTGGCGAGCTGCATAGCTCTCTGCCACCTCCCGCCCCCAAGACGTCAGGGCTTAAAGAAGTTGGGGAAAGAAACAGGCTCGTGTTTCCCTAAAGAACCAGGAATTTAGGGATGCCCATCCCTCTCGAGCAAAAGGGCTTGCTGAGAAAGGGTGTTTGCAGCTCTTCTCTGCATTGTACGCCCACATTTCCCTGACTTCTTCCTGCCGTGCAAATGTCAGGTCACGCTGGATGAAATGAAGAGCAGTTTCAGAAACGCCATGCAGTCGGCCGGGGTCTCGAATCGAGCTTTCAGGAAATCCACATGGATGTGTCTCAGGGTGAACCCTCGTCAGTATGACCTTTGCGTTAAAATGACTATCGCTAAGAAAAACCAGTGTCTTTTCACCAGATTATCTCCCTGGGATCTGCTGTATTTGGTGCACGCAATAATCCAGGTTTTCTCCTTCTAAAAATTTCTCCTAGGCACAACAGGAGGAAAGCACGCTCGCCTCCCTGCTCCTTCTCCCCCCATCAACACGTGAAGGAATGGAAACTCAGATTGTGACTAAAAATCCAGCCCCCGCCTCATACAGTTCCCTCGTGGAAGAGCTGTGTGGCTTCGCCGCTCTGCCACTCCATAGGCAAAAATGCAGAGTTTGTCTCTTTTGTCAGTCTGGAGATAAAATCCTATTCTTTGTAATCCCTGAAGAAACAAATCAAATAAACTCGGGCTGAGCTAACCATTTTCAATCCATCAAAGCAATCAAATTCTGTTTACCTGAATCACAATGATTTCTAAAATGTTATTAAAAAGTAAATGGAGTTTAACTATTCCAAAAAACTGAAAATGATGTGCAAACACAAAAGGGATAAGATTTCTGTAATTATGTAGACATAGAGTCGGTGCCATCATTTGAGCCACAATACATTGGAGCTATGGCATGTACCGATAAAGAGCCCTTTGTGTAACACGGTCACCGCAAGCGATGCATAAACATAATTACGGAAGAAGCCTTCCAAGAGGTGACTCTTCATTTAGTCAGTTTTATTGCTCTTTCGGGCAAACAATGATTTTATAACTTAATAAACCAATTAACTGATTATGTCTCACCCAAAATATTTGTATATCACCCACTCTATCATTCAAAAATCCTCATCCCATTTCTTACCCAGAGAGTGTTGTCGAAATGTGACTAATTAGTATATTTGGCACATGTTCGGCTGGCAGGTTATTTTGAAGCAAATTCTTTGGGATTTTTGTCTCGATGTGCTTTTGCTCACGTTTGCAACAGCGACAGAAAGCCCTCTCTTCTCGGCGTCTTTAAAAGTTCAGATACCACATTATAGGGCTGTTCAGAGCCACTCTGAAAGACATAATGACTGTGGCCCCTCTTCTTGATCACAATTCTTCGACTCTTCTGTAGGGGGCCCGGTGCAGCCCTTAAGCGTTCCCTGCCTCATCTCCCCCTCAGAGTGCTTCTCTGCTCAGTCAGGAGCCATTCTGTGGGCTTCGGGTACCCGTCGCAGGCTGCATCCTAACGGTGATGTTCACCACGTTGCCGCTGATGGCTCTGGCAGCATTTCCACTATACCCCTCCATTATCAGGTAGAGAAAAGCCAGCTATGGGAAGGAAAAAAAAATGCATACGGGAATAAAACTCGACATTCTGGCAAACGGCAGAAAGTTGCAACTTAGGCACGTTCTTTCCACTGTAAAATGTAAAATTGTCATGACAGGTTTTCCAGTAGCAAGAATGTCTGTCCGCAAAGGCACAGAAACGGAGTCATTTAAGAGATTTGCTGGAACCCTCGGTAAACGACGTTTTATTCTAGGTACAGAGGGTGAGCGCTGCCTAGCGCCCCCAAGCCACTGATGAGCTCCGGTGGGAGCTTTGGTGGCAAGTACAGCCCAATGAGCGCTACTCTTACCTGCGCCCAGCGACTCCTGCTTTTTGGGGGCACAGAATGCATTCACTCTCTCGTTTGTGGACCCAAAACTTGCGAGCCTCCAACCTACCCATTGTGAATTAGAAACGGTCCCTGTCCCCAGGGAGCAGGTTGTCCAGGGAGAGTAAAGGCAGGTGCAGTAGAAGCGGGATGGGCGGGGTGGGAGGGGGCACCGCGAGGCCCGTCGGTGGGCGCTCAGCGCAGCCCCAGAGGACCGCGAACGCCAGTTCCTGCGGTGGGGGTGGGGCGGGGGGGGGGGGACGGGGGGGCTGCACAAGCCCCCGCATTCTGGAGCTAGAGCGGACCACGGAACTGAGGCGCAGACAGAAGCGGGTAGCTGAAGGGTGGATCCTGCGCGAAGGTGCGGCGGTGAGAGAAGCGCCCACTCGAGGACCTGGGAGCCCCGGGGCGGAAGGGGCAGTTGGAGGGTGGGGAGGCGCAGACTCTGCAGGGCTGGACGCCGCAACTGGGAGTTTGAATTTCATCCAGGGAGCAACGCGGAGCCATGTGAGGTTTTTAGCAGAGCCGTCACGTGATCGGATTTACATTGGGAAACACATACCTACGCTTTCAACAAATTCCTCTCCCTTATACCAAAAAAAAATAATATATATATATATATGTTCTAACAGCTTATGGTTAACACGGTCACCACAGGCCCACGAGAGGTTTCTTTTCCCTGTGAGCCAGCGCATATTCTTGCCCAGCCGCAGCGGGCAGCCCCTTCCCGGTTGCCACCCAGGTATCCATTAGCTCGTGCGGGGCCTCCGCCTCCACAGGAGTCTAAGTAAAGGGCCCTCCCCTCAAGGTGGGAGAGAAAACAAACTGCAATGAGAGCCAAGTACACACGAGACCCCCAAGGCCCGCCAATCAAGGCACAGACAGTGCGCTGTGGAAGTTCACGGACGGCTTGCTCTGGAGTGGGGCGGCCAAGGAAGGGTCACGGAGGCGGCATGCTCTGGGAGGGGCCTGCCGTGGACAAGCCAAGGTGGACACGATCACAGGAGCACAGAGGAACAGTCAGCTGGCGACTGGTGGCACTAGCAGGGCAAAGTTGAAATAAGAGGACGGGCAGGTCAGGTGCAAAGCAAAGGATGTTGGACTCCATCCCGTGGGTGACTGAGCAGGGCCATGTGGCCTTCGGGACGCTGTCCACGGGGCACTTCTTCCGGCGGTCTGACGCTGTGACTTTCTAGCGCCCCTCACTGCCTTTCCACCTGCCAGCAGCGCACGAGACCTGGAGAGACGTGAGTGACAAGCGACCCAGACACCACAGAACGCTCCTTGAAAGACAGGTTTCAACAGAATCCTAAGAACCAGGAGGAACTTAGAATGTCACAGGAGACGCTTCGTAGACTGTCCCCACCCTCTGGCACTTCGTCGCCCCCTCTGGCTGCGCAAACCACCGGCAGTCCTTGCTCCTGGCTCCACCCTTCTTCTTCACAGGCCGCCCCACCCGACCCAGTGAATCTTCACC
This sequence comes from Eonycteris spelaea, assembly GCA_003508835.1. Classification (NCBI taxonomy): domain Eukaryota; kingdom Metazoa; phylum Chordata; class Mammalia; order Chiroptera; family Pteropodidae; genus Eonycteris; species Eonycteris spelaea. The sequence continues at coordinate 7,443,566 of PUFA01000004.1, read as the reverse complement.
CAAGACCCAGGCATCACCTTCTCTGGGAAATCCTGCATAAGGACCCCTCCGCCCACCCCTGGCTGCTCTCCACCCCGGAATCCTGGGACAGGCTCATAGAACTTTGTTTCATTAGCCATATGTTTACTTCATTCTAATCGACCTCTGCTCTGGGCACTTGCAGGTTAAGCACAGTGGTTAAGCTTGGTGTCTGGTGGGAATCTCCAAGACCTCCTAGGACAGCACCAGATGAAGCAGAAGCTCGATGAACGCTGAACAAATGTAAGTCTGGATGCACGAACTCACGGAGGGGAGGGGTCGGTCCTATCAATCTGCCAACTCCAGCCATCTAAGCACACATCGTAAAAGCCTGAATACCAGAACAGCATTTTTCAAGCTCCAGAAACTGACCATGGCTCCTAGAAGAATTTTCGCTTCAAGGGTGCTGCTGTTCAGAAAAAGGACTTTTGGCTACATTTACACTGCACCACCCCCCCCCCCACCCAAACAACCATTCAATACGACACTGCCAAAAAAAAAAAAAAGGTTAATTCAGATGGGGGAAAAAAGTCAACTCAAGTAGTTGTTTGATTTCTTCAGCTTTCCAGCTCAATCAGAAAGGTCATTTTTAGAGCCCTGTGTAAATACAGCCTGACTCTGAGCGTCTTGAGTCATGAGACAATGTGATCTCATTAACCCCTACAGAGTCCTATGAGTAAGATGATAAGTATTACCTGAGGGCCTACAGTATTACCTGACAAGTATTACCTGAGGGCCTAGACCAGTGATTCTCAGATTTCAGGGTGCGTCAGGACACCCAGAAGTCTCATTTAAAAAGCTGACCCCACCTTCGGCATTTCTGATTCAGGACGGCTACCACGGAGCTCACAAATTCACATTTCCAGCAAGCTCCCAGGTGATGCTGAGGGCGCTTGTCCAAGACCATGCCCGGAGAACAACTGTCCTCGCCTAGATTACAGCCTTACATACGAACTCAAGTACCAGCCTCAGTCACCTGGGGCCAGGCCGACTGACCTCAGCTTAACAAAGGCCCAGGTAGGGAAAGAAAGTGAAATTCGTGCGCTCACCTGGCCCAAATTGCTTCTCCTGTAGTTAAAAGAGGGAGTGGCCGCCTGCCAGCTCCAATCAGGTCACAGGTTGGAGAGGGCCAGGTCTGGGGTATTATTTTTTCAAACAAGAATCCCTGATATCGACCGCATGGAAATTACTCCAGCTTTCTCTTTGAGATGCTCATGATGGGGGTTTGAAAAGGGGGTCAAAGTAAAATTGAGTTCTGACTCAGATTTCACAAAAAATGGGTTTTCAAATCAAATCAGATGAAACCTTAGGTGCATGGGACTGCTTTCCCCCTACCAAAATATGACCTCCCCTATTAAGAAGAGGGGAAAATGCTTAGAAACCCTCTTCAACATCAAATGGCAACCTAAGAGCATTTTCTGGTGATTTAAACGAATCAGAAACATCTGGATTAAATTCTACACAATCTAAACAATTAAGGTGGGGGAGGAAGCACTTGACAAACTGGGCCTTGGGTTTAATCAAGCCTGGAGCATTCGAAAATTGGTCTGAGGTGTTGATGAGCGTGGAGTGAAGCCCGAAGGCCCAGTGTATGACTCTGCAGGCCCCAAAGAAATGCAGGCATCACCTGCCCCTGCCCCCCTGCCAGGACCCCTGGAGGGGCCTCCCATCCATCCCTTTTTCTCCTGGTCCCATTTGGACAGCTAGCTCACAATGTAATGCTCTGGACTAATCTGGATGCCTGATGACCAGAGGCAAATGGGAATTGTGAAAAGCACAGTGAGTGGTTGAGGGTCTGACAGCGCTCGTCAGGATAATAAACGCTAGCTGTTGCAACAGACGAGTCCTGGAATCACCATGGCTTTATCAAACCAAGTGTCTTTCTCGCTCATGCCATCTGGGTTGGATGATTCTGCAAGACATCTCTCCTCGAGTCACTCAGGAGCCCGGGCCCCTCCCGTCTCCCCCTCCACCACGCATCACACATATCTCCGCGGCTGGCGCTGAGGGGAAGAAACGGATGGAAGGATGGAACACCCGGTTCCAAATCTCACACCTGTCGTTTAAGAGCTGCGAAACGTTCTGTAAGACCTTTGACCCCTTTAAGTTTCAGCTTGCTTTTTTCTATGTAAAATGGGTTGACCGTAGCCCCCGGCCTCGTGGGATCCGTCAGGTTCGGGGCAGGACTGTTGTTACTCTAAATGCAGTCTGCTGAGCAGTCTCGTTGGTGTGGACCTCCCAAATCAGAATCTGCATTTTAACAGAGCCACCCCCCCCCCCCCCCCCACCCCCGCCTCCGGCCCAGGTGATCTGAGAGCTCCTCAAAGTTTGGGAAGCACTGCTCTAAAGCATCCCACTGGCTCCTTGTAATAGGTGCCCAACGAATGTTACCTGCCCATGTTATCGTCTAAATTCCAGCTGCCTTTCCAGGCCTAAAACTCACCCAGTCCATCAGCCCCTCACCCAATCACAATGAGCAGGAACGTCAGAGGAGACTCTCAGGGTTAGGGGACTGGCTTCTCCTCCTGTGAACAGTGACACTTCCTACTGATGTCCTTTCATGAAAGGGCGGAGACGGGGTCTTTATTTTAACTGACAAATCAAAGCAAGCCAGGACTGAGACTGCAATCATTTTATCCTCATTATCCCAAGGAATTTCAGCCCATCTGGCACTCTGCCCTCATCATTACATGCTGATCACAGACCCTGTGTGTTACCTGGGATCAACCCAGAAACATGAAAGGTAGGGAATGGACCCAGATTTCTAGACAGGCTGTCACGGAAAATTTCCTTCCTAGGAGGGGCGAGGATTAGGACCAATGTCACGTAAATCATCCTACCCCCACCCCCGCCCCCGCCCCGTCCTGGTAAAACACATTTCCATGGCTACCCCAGCTTCCCCCAACGAGGCCTGTCCGGCTCACTTAGTTGATGGCTCTGGTGCTCCAGAAGGAGGCTTCCTTTGGCTGGCTGCCTGCATGCCTAATTCCCGTGATTACACCAAGTCGTCATCCAGAAGGTGCCCTCTGCACAAGGACTACACTCATATCAGGAATCTCCCTCCCTCCCCCACCCCCCACTGCCCTGTGCCCCAGCTCCCTCCTCCCTCCACAAAGCCGCCTCTCAAACACACGACACTTGAGTGCTTGCTCTTGGTAATGGATCCCACAACTTCTGAATCTCAATTTCCTTTCCTCAGCACTGCGTCCCCTCAACCACATTGATCAATATGAAACCGGGAATGCCTGGCACAGCCTCTTCTCTCCCTCCCTTCTCTCTTCTCCCTCTCCTTCTTCTCTCTCTTCCACACACACACACACACACACACACACACACACACACACACACGCAAAATGCTCAAAACATTAAAGAAAGCTGTTAAGCTAATCTGGTGCATCTAAATGGGCTATATATATTGAATCCATGCTCCATTGATCATAATTATTGCTGTGCTCTTTATCAAGTAGCCATCTTAAACCATTATTTAGAGATCATTTTGCTTTCCATTACTGTCACTATATTGCAAAATTTGCTGGGAATTGGCTGCCTGGCGATGGAGGGGTATTAGCGGGAGATCTGTCCATGTCATCCAAGGGTGTTTCCAAACGGAGAGACTTAACGCCACAGTCAGTGAACTTTGGAAAGGCCCCTCCCCCACCCCCGCATCAGCCTTATGGTGACAAAATAAATCCTCCACCCGGTTCTGATTTTCCACCTTGGCTCAGAAAACAATGTCACCATTATTCCTGCCTTACGATAATCCCCAGTAAGACCCTTGACATACAAAGCCCCCGACTCACACTGGGCATTCTGCATGTGCAGTGCGAAGTGGCTGAATAAAGGCCTCTGGCCTGCGGGAAAGAAAACAAGGGTGCCTTATCCGGAAGGGCCCCGCCTCCCAAATGGGAACTTTTATACCAAAACCGCGGCCCCCTTGCTTCTCCATCCTGAGGATGCCCATGGACGGTGAGCTGCTTCGTCCCCTCCAAAGCCCTGGTCCTTACATCAGCATCGTCTCTTCTCCGTGCCTCCTTGAGTGTGACACTGCCCAGAGAAGGAGAGACATCGTGGACTCTCAACCCGATGAGCGGAGGGCAGTGCAGCCTGCTGGTTAGGGCCATCGACTTTGTCTTCAGAGCCAGGCTCAAAGCCAGCCTCAGTCATCGGCCCCTGCAGAGCCTCAGGCAATCCATTCACCCTCCTTTGGGTTCCGATGTTGCTTCTGCGGTAGTCCGAATTAAGATGATTATAAACGCCTACCTGGTAGGGCCCGCCAGCGGAAGGGTCCCGATCTGGCGCAGAGCCCGGCGCTCAGTACGAGTGAGCGGTCATTACTCTTACCTGGCCAGTGCTTCTCAAATGTTAAGGTGCATCCGAATCACGAAGAGGGCTTCTGAAACCACAGATGGCTGCCCCCTCTCCCCCTTCACCCCTCCCCCCCTCCCAGAGCTTCTGATGCCTTTGGTCTGGGGTGGGGTGAGGATTTACATTTCTAGCAGGTTCCCAGATGGGATGGCTGGTCTGCAACCACATTTTGAGAACTCCAGCTCTATGGAGTGGAAAAACCATGAAATCGTGACAACGGAGCGGACTTTATCCCCTCTCTCGGGTCTGGTTAGTACCAGCAAAAACCAGGGAATGCAGCAGATCCTGGCCTGTCCTGCTGTCTAAGGAAAAGCGTAAGATTCGGGGTCAGACTGACCACAATCTGCCTTCTGGTTCTCCACCTGCCAGCCATGTGACTTGAAATGCTTTTCTTAACTTCTCTGGGCGTGTATTCTCATCTGTACATTGGGATGATCCTTTGCGCCTCACGGAATTGTTGTGGAAATAAAATGATGCGGCTCATAGAAAACACCACTACAGTCACTGATAGAGAATAGATTAGATAAGAAGTGGTCTTTATTCATAATGTAAGGTGGTTCATAAGAAATTGCTGATAGTTGACCATATTTTACCTGTAAAAATGGCAGCTTCATATGGTCAACCCAACTAATCATAATAATAGTGGTATCACGCGCAAACTTTAACCACTCCGGTTCTGTAAAACAATTAGCTAACAGCATTCACCTCAGGAAAGCTGAGGACATCAGTCAGTTCAATAGTACCGTCATTTTAGACCCCGTGCTTACCAACCCAGATGCCTGATTAATATCCCCACACCATCCTCCAACATACACACACACACATCACACACACACACACACACACACACACACACACACACTGATTTAATAGGCGCAGGCATAGCTGTTTGAGACCTGCAAGTGATCCCAGTGAGTGGCCAAGATATGAACCACAGAGACACACGTCCCATGTGGATCCTCTGGCATTTCCTGGTCACAGCCGAATGGCAACCCCTGCCTCTGCCCAGCCACCTTCTTTCTCTTTTGCAGATGCTAATCTTCCAAGAGCTGGGAAATCAAACAACTTAGCTTTTCCAGTTTATTTTTGTACCTCTGTTTTTCGTTAAATGACGAGTGACGTAGTAGATGCTTCACAAATGTTAAACAGAAAATAATTGTTAAAGAGAGTGATGAAATAGAAACACATTTATTATCTTGAGAGAGCCTTGAAAGGCCATTTGATAAAATATGTAATGTCCATTTAAAAAAAAAAAACAAAAAACTCTTAGTAAACCAAAAATGTAAGCTCCTGACAGATATGATGGGTGGATGGATATGTATATGTGTGCACGTGTGTGCACTTTCAAACGAACAGCCAGTATCATGTTTAACTGTAAAAAGGAAGTCACTGCCGTTGAAAGGAACAAACCAAACTTTCCTACTCATTATGACTAACATTGTTCTGGAACTACTCACTAATAAAACAGAAAAAAAAAACATGAAACAGGAATAAACACTAGAAACTATGGACAAAATTCATCATCACTGTCTATTTGGAAAACTCTTAAAGAAAGACTAGAACTAAGAAGAGTCTTCAACAAGTTATTAAATTACAGAAATTGATAATGTGTCCATAACCACTTTAAAAATCTGTTTCATAACAGTCAGAAAAATGTAATGCCTAGAAATGAACTAATCAAAAAATGACTAACATCTACATAATAAAAATCATAAAACGTTATTCAACAATATAAAAGGGTATCTGAATAATTGTAGAAGCATACTATGATCCACGATGGAAAGGTATGATATTTAAAGATGTTAATACTGACAAATCATGCTATGAATTTAAAGAAATCCAAATCAAAATTCTAATACTTCTTTCAAATTTGACTAAAGTTTGTTTGAAGAATATGGGTATGAGATTAACCAGGAAAAAAATGTCTAGAGGGAAAAAAAGACTAGTGAGCAAGTATTTGCCTTTCCAATTATTAAAATGTACTAAAATTCTGATAATCAGAACTTATTTCAAAAGAGCCAGATTAATTAAATAGACTAGGAAATTTAGAAGCAGACCCTAGCTATAATAAGGTTAGAATTATATATTATCTATAATTATATATATATTATATATACTATAAATATATTATATATAGAATTATATATTATATATAATAAGGTTAGAATTTCACATCAAGCAAGAAAGCTAAGACTATTCAATAAAGAATCTTGGAATTAACATTTTGGGGGAAAAATGATAATTTATACCAACATAAATTCCATATGGATGAAACAATTTAATGTAATAGTACTAACAAAAAACATATGTAAATATTTTTACAAACCTAATGGGAAATTCAAAGAATGGCACCAAAACAAAATTTGTGATGTTGAAATTTTAAAGTTATTCTAAATGGCAATAAAAAACCAATAAACTTGCAAGGCAAATAAACCAGAAAATTTATTTTACATATATGTGATACTCAAGGGGTTAGTATCCTTACTAACTTACTACTTAAAGACATATTTGATTTCACCAGCACACACACACACACACACACATTATATATACGTATATATGTATCAATAGAAATGTGAGTGAAGAGCATAAACAAGATTTTCACAAATGAAGAAATATAAATAAATAACCACATAAAATGTTCAACATCACCAATAATCAAAGAAATGTAAGCTAAAACACAGTGGTCTACCCTTTTTACCTATTGTACTATTACAGACTTTAAAAAGAATGGCCAGAATTGTCAAAAATGTAGGGCAATATTCAGCCATTCTCTTAGGCCCTTGTAGGTAGGAATGAATGAAATTAAGAAGGTCTTTTGGAGGACAATTTGGAAGTAAGTATCTAAAGCTTTAGACTTTGACCCAGGAAATACACTCCTGGGAATGTTATCAGAGGAAATAATTAAATGAATGCACAAAAATAGCACAAGGACGATCTTTGCAGGATTACTTATAGTAGCCAAAAACTGGAAAATTATTCATTAACAGTTATGGCAGAAATCCACATGCATTTACGTAGACACACAGTCACAGTAGGGCAGGGGTCCTCAGACTTGAGTGTGCATCAGAATCACGAGGACAGCTTGTTAAAATAAGACCGATAGCCCCATCCCCAGAGTTTCTCATTCAGTAGGCCTGGGAGGGGGCTCTAGAATTTACATTTCCAAGTGCCCAGGTGATGATGTTCCTGCTGGTCTAGGCATCACAGTAGGAGAGCCACTGGGATAGGGCATCGCTTAGTGGGAAAAGTAAATTACAGTAGAGCTGAGATAGCACGATCCATTTTCTCTATGTACCTGACACATGCATAGGAAAAAAATCCTCAAGGATAAACCTCAAAATGTTAACGATGATGAAAATGTGAACAGCGATGTCAAGATTACAGGCGCTTTCAATTTTTTATGATCAACATAAATTATTTATATAAACTTAATTAATCGGCTATTTCTCCCTTTAATAAGAGAATTTTATGAAACCCATATGTGCCTGAGTCCTCTAGAGCGGCTTCTGTCTTGAGGCACTTGGGGCCAGACTCAACACTCCGGGAGTTTTTTATTATTAATAACTACTTTATTAAGATGTAATTCACAGACTATATAATTCACCCATCTAAAGTGTACACTTCGATGGCTTTTAGGATAGTCACAGAATTGTGCAACCATCACCACAATTTTAGAATATTTTCATCACCCCTAGAAGAAACTCATACTCCCCAGCCCCCCTATTTGCCCCCAGCCCCTGTCCAGCCCCTGGCAACCACTAATGTGCTTCCCGTCTCTATGAATTTGCCTATTCCGCATAGTTCATATAAAGGGAATCATACCATATGTGGGCCTTTGTAACTGGCCTCTTTCACTCAGCACATTGTTTTTACACCAAATCTCTGCCCTTGTAGACTGATCTTGCAAGGCACCTTGTCTTGCATGCTCTACCCAAGCAAAGCCCAAGATCCCACCCAGGAAATGTTCTATAGACATGAAGTAAGAGGCATAAAATGTAACACGCTCTATGTAGCTCTCCGCTCCTCATTCCGGGTGATCGTAGCACACAGTCCCTTTCTCACCTCTGTTTTGACTAGTTGAATTTTGAGACGCAACTCACTTCCTGATGGGCAGCATAACCTGGAGAGAGAGGGAAGGCCCAGGGCCCTGCCACGACTCCTCTGTGACCCCGAGCAAGCTACTTGTCTGCTCTGGGTCTTGATTCCTCTTCTGGGACCGGACAACACCTGCACCTCGGAATTGTTGGAGAACTCGACGCACATCCGCTGCTCAGAGCAACACCCGGTACCCCATAAACGCTCAGCACATGTTAGCTGTTAGCATTATGATAACAGTTAATTGAATTTCAGTACCTGGCAAAGTTTCTTTGTCAAGAAGCTCTGATATCAGTCGGGGAAGCAGATGCCTGGAATAGATTTAGCAAAGTCTTCTCTTATGATAATATCCTGCCTCCTTCTCCTTGAAGGAATGGGAGGGGGTAGGTTGGTTCCAGCCAAGCAGTTGCCCCAAACTAAGAGATGAACACTTAGGGAGGGCTCTGGGAAGTTATTAGGTCAAATACAAGGATAGACCATAATAGTCATCCAATGCCAATAAAAATAACTGTCAAAATGTTTCTCTCAAAGAGATGTCTGCACTTTTGACTCAATCCAAGAGACTCTCAGGGGCACCAGGCATGTCTGTGGGCTCCTGCATTAGCAAGATCAGTCGTAAGTCCTGTGAAAGGCCGGGGAATTTATGAGACAAGAAGATATGCCTGGCTGAGCATCCTTTCCCGGTCACCATGCTGTAAGTGGGACACAGCACGGTTAGCTGCTCAGCGTCTTATAGTATCTAGGCCCTTTATCACCTCCCTATTATTTTTGTTTCTTCTCTAACTCAAAGGTGTCGCCGTCCTCAGCTTTTAAAATTCAGCCTGATCGATAGATAGCTTTTGTAAGGAACCGTGTTATCAGCTTTGGCAGAATTTGACTTTTCTGGGCAAGACTATTCTTTTTGGTGAAAATGCTTAAATAGCCTGGACTCCCCTCCAGGGAGAGGGACATGGCAGCTTCGTTTTCCTAATCTGCATGGTGTCCCCAGGAAAGGTCCTCCATGTGTGTACCCACCGGGGCCAGAATGTGTCCCCGGGAAATGGGTCCATGCTGTGCCCCCCACCCCCACCCCCACCCCCACCTGGCTCCAGCATCTCCAGATCACTCCTTGCATCCAACAGGCCTCCCAGCTCTTGGGCAGGCTCACCTCCACTGTATCTTAGTCTTGGTGGGGAAGAAGTTGTCCCGGATGCTCTTTGCCTCTCTTTCCTCTCTTCCTGCTCTCTCCCTTCTTTTTAATCACCGAAAGCCCTTCTTGTTGAGTAGGTGGTTATAGGTATGCATCTTTATAACGCCTGCTTCATCTACTTATTCTTTTTTTTTAATCTGCAGAAACTAGTTCTAATTATTTTTAATAGCTGGTACCTCACAAGTGAACCCCAACAGCTCCACAGTGCTCTGTGAATTAATAAAATCATAAAAGCCCAACACAACACTTAATATGTCATCAGCAGTGGGGCTATTCAGTGGATAAAAGATTTTGGGGCCTCAAAATCGGTGAACATAGTATTGTGACACTATTTTGTAAAGTCATGTTGACCCTTGCTTTCCATACACAGAAACTTCACAGTATGTTCAGCATTTTTCATATTTTCTAGTATGGTCTGAATAATAGAAAGTGAGTGATTATATATTTCCATTATATATTTTTTAAAAAAGTTAAAGTGAGCAAAATTTTCACAATCAAAAAACCAAGACTTAGTTGTTTGAAAAATGTACACACATAAAATGGCCCATTTTCAGTGACAACCAGATAACTGAAGCATTACTGTGCTTATTTTAACTAATAAAATGCAAATGTGTCTGTTTCCCTTGAGTCATTATATGTTCTTGTTATTAGCACCTTTCAGAAAATTAAAAAATTTATGTAACTCAGTGATACATAATTAATATTTTAAGACATTTTCCCATTCTGCTAAGCTTCTTCTTTGCAAAGTGTGAAACTGACTTAGTTATAAAGTATATATATATATGTACTTTATAAGTATACTTAAAGTATATATATATATACATATATATATATATATGTACATATATATATATCTTTTCACTTTTGGTGTTAGGAAAATGTTAGGGACCTTGAGAATGGATGTAATTATATTTATTTATTCAAAACAAATAAAGTCAAGACTGCTAGGCTGTGCAAATAATTACCGTCACGGGTTAGAAAAGATTTCTTGGTGATATCCCTGTTTGTAAATCTAAGGACAGAAAACAAATGAATCAGCGATTTTTAACTATTTTTGGTAGAAGGACTTTTGAAAGTACCTATCACAAAACACTGCTGTGAGAATTTATCTTATTTGTCTTTCTTTAACGGACGCTTGTACAGTGCTCACCATGTGTCAGTCATTGCTCTCAGGTTACATATACACGTGTTAACTAATTTAATCCCCATAACAACACTTGGAGGTCGGGCCTCTTGCCGTCGCTTTATAGATGCGGAAATGCAGACGCAGAAAGTTTCTGTACTCACGATGTGACTCATGCCTACAATTTAACAAAGGCTAGAGACCGTTCCCTCCTAGGTCACATTGACCAGCCACGGTGAAAAGTGGATAACACAACTTCAACAGTCGTAAGCCTAGGAGAAAAATGGAATATTTCTGATTTCCAATTTAGAACCCAGTTGACTATGGTATGCATCCAGTTTCACCTTTCTGCTATTTCTTATTCAAAGGAAATTGAGACATTTGAAAAGAATAGTTGAGTGAGCAGACAGATCACTGATTTTTGATGTCCTTATTGGGTATAAGGCATCTGTTCTCAAATCTCATTGACTCTCCAAATATACGTAATTGGAGAAATCTAAAACCATATTACTATTGAAGATCTTTGAACCTGTTGCATCATTGTTAGCAATCAAGTGAGGTTTATTTTTTTATTTTTTTTAAGAGAAGCAGCTGCTATAAATGAAGGCGTCTGTCCAAATAGGATTCTTTGGTGGCTGGTTCAGTGATAATTAACCATCTGCCTCCGAAAGTGCTATACATGCAGAGTTTCTGCTCAGAGTCCCAACCACAAAGAAAATGTAACCACAAGCACTTGAAATTAATCAACCAACAAATATAGGAGTATATTTAGTATGCAAATACGTTGTATACCTGCTACATGTAAGGATTTTAGCCCAAGGCACTGAAGAAAGGTACAAAGACACAAAGACCTTCAAGAGCCTTGAAGTCTGAGGGAGAAACTGAGACAAAAGCATATTCAGAGATAACCAATGGAATGAGTAGGGAAGGATAATAGCCAGGACCAATACAGTGACTGCTTAGAGAGTGCAGAGCAGGGGCAAGCCCGCAGCGGACAGGGCTGACTGGACAAGACTGGGCAGGACTGAGCGAGGGAATTGGGTCCTCTACTGGCTCCCGGGACTTCTGCCCAATCACATGAGAGGCGTAGGATTCGACTCAGCGAGGAAGAGAGAGGGCAGTTCGGGCTGGTGGGTTCATTATCACTCCAATGCACATTGCTATGAGCCCCTTGGTGCCATTCATGCTTCTCCTATTTAAGTAGAATAACCCAGACGTCATTTTTCTGCTTCTCACGCTCTGCTCTTTTGCTGTATTTCGTGGCGTAGTTTCTCTTTGTGTGCTCCATCCATTTCCTAAGTGGCTGTGTTGTTTACTTTGCTCTCTCACTCCCTTTATGGTTCACGAATAAAAAAATTATAGAAATGGATCGAACCTGTTTGAAATCATTCATGTCGTGCTGAACCTTTGGGGTTGACTGTCTCACAGGCATTATCCCTGTATCTGTTCTCCTTTCTCCTTTTTCCCACTGTGCCTCAGACATTGATGGTTAATGGGCAGTTACAAAACAGCGTTTCCTCTCCAAAGAGATGCCAGAAGTAAGAGCTCAAAAGAAAGTGTTTATATGTTTCACTGTACACTCTAAGTCTTACGGTGTTTAAATATTTGTGTTTTCTTTTGTATTCCATCTGATATGAGCATATCGGAAATACAGCAGCGATGGAGGTGCATTGCTCCAGTCTGGTTTGGGGAGTGTGCTGTGCGGTTGGGAGCTCGTCAACATGACCCAGTGGAGAGTGAGAGGAAGCGGGGACCAGTGGGTAGGTGAGGTGACCCACCGGTAGGACTGCTTCTCAGAGGTCCAGAAGTCCAATACGTGGTGTCAGAGAGACCTGCCAGTGATCAGGGGCGTCTGCCAGGCAGTGGACATGACAATGAGAAGGTCCAGGTAATGGGGTTCGAATACGCAGGTCATACCTACGCACGGTTCATTGATCGGCCCATTCGACACCCCATGACTGTAGGTGTAGAAGATGGAGTCAGGCACCAGGGAGGAAAGACGATGGCAAAAGAAAAGTGTGGCATCGGTGCCCCGAGCAGTGGGCCTGGGTTCAGGGCAAAACTACAAGCTACTGGGAACCTGCTCGTAAGAAAGTATGACATGAGCAGTGTGGGGAGAAGGAGTCACTGAGCACAGAGATGCCGAGAATGAGCCACAGGCATCCCAGACACTGGGTCCCTCATAGCGTGACTGAGCCCGTGCATTCATGATGGGCCAAGGCTGCCCACTGGATCAGAACTAACTTCAGAACAAAGTAGAGGGAGGGTTTTGCAAGGGGCAACCTTGCAGACGGTGGGTCAACCCGCAGGGACCAGCACCAACTCCCAACAACTTCACGCCCTTGAGTGGTTTTAATCAAATTTTAAAAGTCGAGGTACCCATGATGCGCACAGATCTTAGGTGACAGATTTTTACATGTGTTTTCCCCCCGCGTAACCACCACCCATCAAAACACAGAACAGCCCTAGTAGCCGGCGGGCTCCCTTGTGCCCCGCCCCTCCCCGTCATTAACCACCGTTTCCACGTCTGTCGTCACGTATCGGCTCACGGGGTTTTAAACTTTATGCACGTGGACTCACAGCGTGTGCTTTTAGCGCCTGTATTCTCGTGCCCGACAGTTTGTCGGGAAGACATTGCCACACTGTCACGTGGAGCTCCAAGTTCTTCCTGTTCGCTGCTGCGTAGTGTTCCAGTTCACGACCAGCGCAATACCTTGCTGGCAGTGGACGTTGGGGGGAGTTTCTGGCTTTGGGGTGCTGTGGATAAAGTTTCTGCAGCCATTCTTGGTCATGTCCTTGAGCAGACATAGCGCTCACTTCATTTTGTGCACTGCTGAGTCATAGTGTAGATGTCCTTTAGCTCGAACCCCTTGACCATTTTTTTAATGACTTTATTTTTTTTAGAGCAGTTTTAGGTTTATAATAAAATTGGGAGGAAGGTGCAGTGATGTCCCATATGCCTCCTGCCCCCACATATGCCTCCCCTTCCCCATCACCCACATCCCCATCAGAGCAATGCATTTATTACCAAGGCGGAACCTATCTATACTGAGACATCATAATCCTGCAAAGCCCATAGTTGACCTCAGGGTTGTGCATTCTATGGGTTTGGACAAGTGTATAACGACATATATCCATCATTACAACAGCATAGAAAATTCTCTGTAAAAAAAAGAAAATCCTCTGTGCTTTGCCTACTCGCCCCTCCCACCCCACCTCCATCTCAGCCCTGGAGACCACTGATATTTTCATTGTCTCCCAGCTCTGCATTTTCCAGAATATCTCAGCCTTAGATACTGGCTCACAGACTCAAGTAACCCATCGTTGCTTCTACGTCATGTTGTGTAAGCCAATACACATTTCGTGAAGGCATTTCCTGTGCTGGGAGCAGCTCTGTTCACAACAGAGAAATGGGGGCGGGGAGGCTAACTAAACAAATAAAACCCAGCAACAACACGTGGGGTTTAGGGTTTTCGTTTCTGCTCTGCGATGCACTGTAGAGGTGACAAGTTAGACTTTGTGGTGAGGCAGAGCTGGGTCCCCATTCTGGTGCACCCTGTCCCCAGCTCCTGGTCATAGCCAAGCCACTTCTCATCGCCAAACCCACTGGGAAAACTAGAATGAGGAACTGACGCTAGCCCAGGCTACATAATGCTGCCCTTGACAGAAGAAAAGACAGTGTTGCGAGACCCCACAAGGTAGCAGCCTTTCTAAATAAGTCCATGGAGCTCACATGCCAGGAGATGGACACAGGCCAGGATGAAACTCCCTTCTGTCGTTTCTATGACTTGTGTCAGGGAACAAAACTCAGAAGGGAAAGAGGATGGAAACTTTCCTTCATCGGGAGCTTTTAAATTATCCGTGGCTTTCAGTCTGCTGGCTCTGTTAATGACAGATAAACCGGAAGTAGTGATTCTGTGTGGATAGTTAAAAAGACCCACCCTCTTGGGCTGAGGCCAAACATTTCAAAACTTGATTGAAACCCTCGGAAGGAAACGTTTGAGAATGGGATGAACAGGGGATTCTGGGTAGCGTCACGCTCAGCTATAAAGCCCAGTCCAGCCTAGTCATTCCCAGGTGGGTGTCCCGCCTCAGCCGGCCCCTCCTTGGATACCGGTCTCACCTCGGGGAGCCCACGCGGGTGACGCCTTGAGGCCCCATCAGGAATTCAGGATGGGGAAAGGGCCTTTAACAAACCTGAAGGAAAAGAGCTTCAAAGGGACTTTTTCAAATTATCGCAGGCGTCCAACCGCTCCTGTGTCTAATTTCCTGTAAATGAATTACGGCTCCGAGAATTAACCTTTCCTTGGGGAGAAAAACAAATTACAAGAGACTGCATATAGATTTTTTTTTTTTTTTTTTTTTTTTTTTTTTTTTTTTTTTTGCTAAGGTGAAAGAGAAGAAAAGACAAAGAGTAGCAGGAGGGAAGAAGTAATATTGCTGAGACCAGCGTTAGCCGAGACGGGACTTTGTGTCCACCCCTCCCCTACATGGACATGGCCCCAGGCCAGGGCACACATTTGGACTGGTGGAGTATGGCCTGGACTTCAGCCTCACTCCCCTCCTTTGCCGCATGCCTTGTAAAGTGGCCAGTCTATACAACCGTACACAGTAGCCCCGGATGTTGGCTTTCCTGCCTTCCTTCTTTCCTCTTTTTGTAGGCCCAGCATTAAAAAAAAAAAAATGGGGGGGGGGTGGAAAAATAAGACAGCATTTGTTTTGGTCAACTCTGGAGGGGAATGGGGAGAAAAGGAAAGAAATAGCCATTCAAAGGGCATCCTTCCTGGAGCCAGCCATGAAAGATTAAACAGGCTTGTCCAGATAGAGCAGTTCGTTGGTTCTTTACTAATTCATGGCTTAGAGTGGATCAGGGATGTGATTTAGCTAAGGAAACACAGGGCAAAGGGAGGGACTGGGTTGGGATGAAGCTAATGGAGAAAACTCAGCTCATCCTGCAAATGCCACATGCAGTTTGCGTTCTTCAAAGGAAGCGAATGTCAGCAAACTCCAGCAGGGTCATGTGGCCACCTCTCCATTTCCCACCCCCCAATCAAACAGATTCAGATCACATGATGGCACTGCAGTTGTCTTTCAGAAAATGTGTATGCCATCTGGACATCATCCAGTAACTCCAGGTGGCCTGTGCTATAGGTTGACCCACTTAGAAGAATTACTTTACTGTGCATCCATTTTATATGGGTTATCCTGTGCTATAAAACTTTATCTATAGAAAAATGCGGAGGGGATGAAAAAGTTAAAAGGGGACTCAAATGATTTCTCTGGAAAACGAGGAGCCTGGCTCTAAAGTAATAAGGCAGATTTTTGTACTCGGTGTCTTAAATCATATTTTAGTCGTAATCTTGTATCATTTCCCTTGAAAAGAAGCTAGGAGGCATTGCTTGTGAGAAGCCTAAAAAGTATCTCTTCTTTGTAACTATATTATTTCTAAGATGGCTCGCTCACATGGTTCTTGGCAGGAAGCCTCAGTTCCTCACCATGAAGACCTCTCACAGGACTGCCTAAGCGTCTTCATGACATGGCTATGACAGGAGTGATCAAAGCGAGAGCATGGTAGAAGCTATAACGTATCCAAGTTTCAAAAGTCACACTCTATCATTTCAATAATAGCCTCCTGGTTACACTGGACCCCCTACTGATGTGAGAGAGACCACATAGGAACGAATTGCCCAGAGGCAGGAGGACCTCTGGAGGCCGGCTGCCATACCTCCTGCTGCAGATCCGGTGACCGTCTGTCAATCCTTCTCCACTTCCCATGATGCTGCCCTCTCCTGCTTTTCCTCTTTTCCCTACACTTTTTCTTCTGCTGCTTCTCTGACACGTCTTCTGCCCATGGCTTTCATAATGATACTTTCCAAACTGAGGCTTTCCCGTGAATGTATACATACATGCTTATATGCAGGGATGATTCCCTCATCTCTATATTGAACCTAGATTTCTCTCAGAAGCGCCAGGCCTATGTGGCATCC
Source organism: Eonycteris spelaea (assembly GCA_003508835.1). NCBI lineage: Eukaryota > Metazoa > Chordata > Mammalia > Chiroptera > Pteropodidae > Eonycteris > Eonycteris spelaea. The sequence goes on along the minus strand of PUFA01000004.1, from coordinate 7,426,786 downwards.
CCTTGCTGGACTAGAAGGACCAGTGGAATGCATTTCACTCGGCCAGGGGGGATGAAGGCCAAGCTCATTGTCTCTGTCATCTCCAAAAGACACTAACTTTGACTGTAAGGGGGAGGATAAAAAGCAAAGGTCATAGCTGTGCCCTCTCTCTTGGGTACCGTATGCCTCATTTTTCTGGAAATGGTCCCAATTTCTGTCCCTCATCCCGATGTAATTATTAATATTGCTCCATTTCACTGTCTAAAATGTCTTATCCTGGACGACAAATTATATGTTCATCCTAGGGCTCTTTTACAACATTGGGCCATTTGTCATTGTTTTATAACACGTAAATGTTAAAAAGCCATCTACGGACTGGAACTAGACTTCAAGCAGGCTGTCAGCCGTGCCAGTAACACTAACCATTAGAAACAATTAGATGATGTGTTAGGGAATGTTATTCTCTGAACGTTTCCGTGGCATTTAACACTCTCTGGCATTTCAGTGACCTTTTATGAGGCATAACAAAAGTTGAAGGACTCATTTATTCCATGATCATCATGTTGTATCCAAGAGAAAATGAGAGACCCAAAGCAGGTGTCCTGAGCTGAATGCGTATTGCATTTCAGAACCTATTGACCGGATGCTAATTTCTGCCATTTGCATGGGGGCCCTGTCCTATCATCCCTATCACAGTATCCATGTCAGCTCAATTTTCAGAGCAGCTGTAGCTGAAACATTGACCTGCCACCGATTACAGTGGTGTAATGAAGTGCAATGGGCCGGTAATTATTCTGCATTACCCTGATCAAGTAACATACGGCCTGGAGTTATCACAATGAGATTCCAGTGCTGGGTCAGATTGGAAAAAAAAAAAAAAATGACCATGAATGTTATTTAAAGGGTGTCATCAAAAATGAGTTTGCAAGGCTAGAAATGTAAGAGGCCCCAGTTCGAAGATGTTATCTTGACCTCCTACCTGGTAAATGCCTCACGGTTGGGGCATAGAGACCTTCTCTCATAAAATCATTTCGAGAAACTTAATGAAAAGTTATATTGACAAGCCACCTGCAAATCAAGAATATTTCGGTAGAGAAGAGGACTACAGGGAAGACGGAGGGAAAGAAGGCAAATCTATGAATGAAATTTCAAGCGGCTTGACATTTAAAGCATTCTGGCTCACTTGCTTCAGGAAAGGGCAGTATTGCCTTGATGGGTGACCCCAAAACTGAGAATGCTGATGGGATGGGCCCTTAAAGTCCACTGAATGTGACTTCCATATAGAGCAAAGCTCGGGTTAGAACTTGCTTTTAAATGAGGGTGAAGACCCTCAAAGAATAAAGCAAGTGCCAGTAGTTTATTAAGCACTCACCCAGAAAAGCCGACTGGGTTGTTTGTTTAACAACTGATGCCTCATTATTTAAAGACCATTTCCCCTAAAGCATATGACTGGTCCTAAAAATTGCTAAGGGTTGCATTTGCAACCTGTCAACAAACATGGACCCATGAAGTCATAACTGTAAATGTAAGCACAGGTCCCCTATCTTGAGTGCTGAGGGCGTCCACCATGACACAGCCCCCAGGCAACACTGATGTGCCACATGTGCACATCTGCATGTATATGCACATGTGCGTGCACACACACACACACAAAGCATATACTCTCATGATCATAAGAATGAGAACTCAAGTATCACTATTACACAGCATCAGAGTTGTGATGCCCAGTGTCCACGATCCTACAGCTAAGAGCTGCCTCACCTCCTCTTCTGCCCCCTTCTCTCCCACCTGCCACTGTCCCCACTCCTCTTCCTTATTGTCTTCCTTCTCTCCTTCTCCCCATTGCCCCAAAGGGCGGTGCCCTGCTGAGGTGCAGCACAGCCTTTCTCTGGAAGGAAGCAGTAGAAAAGACCATAGCTGACTCCAGACAATGGGCTGTTCTAAGCGTGGGCCCCGGGCAGGGCTATCAGAAGGCTTTTAAAAGTTTTAGATGCCACACTATATCAAATACTTTTAATTGCACCCATGCCCTAAACTAACTGTACATTTTTTAAAATAATTTTTGAACATTTCCGGTGAAATTATGTAGCCAAAAGCAACTCATTTGGTTTATAATTGGCTGTAATTTTGCAACAATCACCATAGGCAATCAGGAATTCTTGCAAAATGAGAACCTTTAATTATCATGAATCCTAAACTTTATTTAAAAATTAATATAATTAATGTAAGATCACATTCCTTGGGCATTACATCCTACATTTACCACATGTGAGTTTGAATTTGGACTGAATGCATTATTTTGTTTTGTTTTGTTTTGTTTTTAGGTTTCAAGTTTTCCACAAGTCATCGAAGAGCTTGTAGTTTCTATGTGCTTTGCCCACAGTGCCTAAAATTAGTTAAAATGGCCCTAGTTCAAGAGCCAGACAGCCTGGGTTCAAATCCCTCTATCAAGTAGAGCAAGTTATTTGACCTCCCAGAGGCTCAGTTTCCTCATCTGCAAATTAGGGATAATAGCCAGGACCACCCTGCTGAAGGCACAGAAAGTACTTAGAACAGGGTCAGAACAAAGAACATTAGCTATTATTCTTAGTCATTTATTTCTAAACTTTTTGCATAATGACAATAAAGGATATTTGAAGAAAAAATTGCTGATGCTCTTAAAAGCAAACATTTTCCATGCTCCATTCCATGCATATATAATCTTGTAAAGTTGTAATGTTTTTGTATTTAAATTTTTGTATTCTGAGCTTTTTCTTATAGCTTTAAATCAAAAATACTTTACTACATTGTTTTAGTTTTCATATAATTATTCTTAAAATCTGTATAACATTCAAAGATGTTAATTTACCATAATTTGTTTAACTGTTCCCATATTGCTAATCATTCAGATTATTTTTGTAGATGTAATTTATGACTATGTCATTTATATTTTTTAATCCATTTATATTCCTATTCCTCTTTGCTTTTGGAATGAAGCACTCCACAAGGTTACTTTCTACTCTGTGAAGTAACATTTCCTTTAATTTGTCTAAAATGTAACTGGATCTATTTTCAAAGAGTTCCTTCCCTCTAGCTCTCCTCTTCTCTCAGATAAAGGCTGTGAGCAAAAGAAGGAGAAGAAAGAAAACTTCTTTGCCTCTTCCAGGCTCTGGGAGTAGAATTTCCTGTGCCTTTCACATGTCCAGGGCATGACCTGCCCACAGCCCCGCGTTGCTGAGCGTGGCCCCTTTTGACTTTGTGTACAAGGGACCCAGTCATTGCACAACCCAGCCATGCTCACCGTGTGATCTCACCCCTGACAAGGCTGGTCGATCCAGAGAGGTGGCCCACCTGACCCAAGGCTGGGATGTATATGAGGTAGCCAGGTACAAAGGAATAAGCTGGGTTAATCCTTTTTTTCTGGAACTGGAACACAGAAACACCAAGAAAATGAGCCAATGCAATAAGAGCTTAGGCTAGAAAGGTTGGTGTAGGAGGGCATCTCTAGGGTGGCCCCAGGAGCCACCTCCTCGTGTTCATGCCTTTGTGTAGGGTCCTCCTTGTGAACATAAGCAAGACCTGTGACTTGCTTCTAACCAATAGGATACAGCAAAGGTGGCAGGATGTGAGTGATTCACAAATGTGGTTCCATGATTACATGTCTAAGATCGTCCTACCCATCTTGGGAAGAGCCTTCCCTCCTGCTGGCTTTGAAGAAGCAAGCAGCCCTTCAGGAAGACCCATGTGGCACAGAGCTGAGAGTGACCTTCAACCAACAGTCAGGAAAAAACTGAAGTCCTCAGTCCAGTAACCGGCAAGGAAATTAATTCTTCCAACAAGCGAGAGCTCGGAAGCAGACTAGTCCCCAGTCAAACCTGAGATGGGACTGCAGCCAAGGCTGACACCCCAGTTGCAGCTTTGTGAGTCCCTAACGCAGAGAACACAACTAAGTGTGTCTCATGGCAATCATGGGATGATCATTGTGTGTTATTCCAAGCCGGTAAATTTGGGGCAATATCATAATGCCGAAATAGAAAATTAATAATGTTGATATAGAGAAAAGATGGTCCACACAGGTCAGAGTCATGAGGGTTCAGAAACTGGAAGCAAGTAGAAAAGAGAATCACAGAGGAGAGAGAAAAGACGAAAGTTGGCAGAGAGAAAAGAATGAAACTTGTGAGAGAAGCTGAGGTCCATCTGTGGTGGAACACTTAAGCCAGCATCTAAGGACTTCCTCTGAGTTTCTCACATTTCAGAGCTGTCCTCTCCAACAGAACCACTGGCTACATGTGGCAATTAAATTTAAAGTGTAATTAATTAAAATTAAATAAAGTTAAAAACAGTTTCTCAGAAACACTAGCCATATTCCAAGTGCTCAACAGGCATATGTGGCTGATGGCTACCAAATTAGTGTAGAAGAGAAAATTTTCATCATTCCAGAAAGTTCTATGAGCCCATGCTGCTCTAGGGGCTCCTGGAGCCATATTGAGGTCAGTTCTAGTTTCTCAGGGGCTCTGTTCTGCCACCATTAGTGCCTTCTCATGCCTGACACACTATCTTTTTCTGGGTTGCTGAGCACTTGGACTTGAAATGATGTGTAATATTTTGATATCTCTTCTTCTACCGAGATGAAGTTCCACACAATACTTCTTCAGCACTAGCACTCATGAGCCTTCCTGTCACCCAGGTTCCTTCTTGTCATTTGCCCTCCATCCCTTTAGGTATGTCAGGAGACATTCTAGACGTCAAGTGATTTTTTTTTCTCCTTTCTTGCCTCTTGAAAATGAAGTTGGAGTAGAGCTGTGGCCCTGCCTGACACGCAGCATTTCTTCCCTCATATGGGTCCCATAGCTCTGGCTGAGTTACCAGGTTTACTTTTTCTGTTGACCTTTGCCCTACCAGGCATGGTTAGCTCATTAACCATTTTGCTATTACTGTACCTTTAAATCAGTCACCAGAAAACGTATTCCCGTGCCTCTGTAGGTGTCTGGTGTAAAACTTTATCTCTCCCTCAGCTCAGGTAACAGGATATTAAAATATTTGTATCAAGCATGCTGAAAAGTTCAACTGTCAAAAATAGTAATTTTGTGTCAAGTTCAAAATGAAATAGACAGTCCCAGAAGGACAATTTTGAAGAATCTGCTTTTGTCAAACCTGGGGGGTGGGGAGGAGGCAGGAGCAACAGCAATGAATAAGAGCAGTGGAGTGAAAGGGGTGAGGGGAAGTGAACAGGGAAAGGTCTGCATTTGATAGGGCTGGATTTTCACATCCAGCTCGTATGTAATTCACACATAGTAACTCACAGAAAGCAAAATAGCAGGTGATGGATCGAGTGGCACATAAGCCAAGGGGATTTACTGTCTAATTGTCCACTCCTAAAGGTTCCATTTCCAACTTAGCTGCAGTCAGGAAGAGAAATAAGATTTAAGAAATGAGAAATAAGGGGTGACGAAGAGGAGGGAGACATAAAGGTCAAGACTGAATAAGGAGCAGAGGGAAATTAAACTTACAGTCAGCACAGGGTTGCATGTGTGTTCAGTTGTTTGTGTCATCTCCAGATGGTGAGGGGTGAGGTCCTGTGGGCGGGAGCTGAGTCTTGCGCACTTTGTATCTCAATGGCAGGCATGTGCCAGGAGCCAATAAATGCTTTGTGTCAACAGATATATACTAAGATATTAAGAACAGCCTCGACGTAAGCCCCAGGGTGTTCCCAGACTTCCACTTTTCTCCCTCTTATGGAGAACTTCTGGGCTGCACCATCCCATCTGCAACACGACTCCCCTCTTTTCTGGCAACGTACCCTCAAAATTTAAGAGCATGCGTTTTGGAGCCAGCCTTTGGTTCATGCAACTTATCAGCTATGGCCCTTGGGCAAGTTACTTCATTGTTCTTGTCCTCTATTCCTCATCAGTAAAATACAGATATAATTATTCCTACCTCAGAAGACTTGTGGAAATCAAATGAGATAATAAGAGCACTTAACACACTAAGGGTCAATAAATATTATTGCAGTCATTGAGGCTATCCCTATTGTCGAGGTCATTATCATTATTATTGTTTCTACTATTCAAAACCCAGCACGCGATAGATACCTCCTCTAACGACTCAGTCCCATCCTTCCGGGACCACACTTCCCCATTCGCACTACAGCATTTTCTTCTGAATCGAAGCTGTTCTGCCTGTGTTTGCCTTTATAACACATTTCACACTTTAAAATAGTACACGATTATATATATATCCAAACAAATAATATATTAAATATATTGCATACTATATATATATATATTATATCATATTATATAGTATATTATATTCATATATTATATTATATTATACTATACTATATTATATTATATTTTATTAATTTATTATATGTTCTTATACTGGCTTCTTGTCTGTCTTATCTTTATTCAATAGCATAGAAGAGTCCTCTCTGCCTTGTTCATCTCTTGAATCAATTTAGAACAGAGCCTCTGTTACCTCAGATGATTTGGAAGTCCAGGGCGGTATTGCTGGAACCAGAGTTCAAATTAAGCCATCAGAGCTCTTGTACTCCTTCTCTCTCAGCTCTACTTGCTTTCTCTGTTCTCTGTCATCAGATACTTTTTCCTTCCCACATAGACAATGTGGTTCCGAGCAGTTCCAGAGAAAGAAGTAAATATTTTTGCTGAAACTTCTAAGGAACAGTCTTATGGCAGACTCTGATTGGCCCATTCGAAGTCACATGCTCTTGCCTGAACCAATCACAAATGGCTATGGGTGTGTGCTATATTTTGATTGGCTAGTCTGGGACAGACCTCACCCTTACTGTCAAGAGAAGAGAGTGGGCCTTGACCAAATCAAGTAGAGGAAGCAGAATGGGTGAAGGGCGGTTTCCAAAGAATTTTGAGCAGACAAAAAGTAACACTCTATACGCAGTGCCTGCCAGGGACAACCACAACATAGGCGCTCACTAAACATTTTTAGAATGAATAAGTATTTTGCCTGCTCAGATCTTGCCTCCCTGTTGCCTAAAGAAACATGGACATGAAAGCTGAGCCAAGGTCCGTCCCAGGATTTAAAGCTTGCTCACGCGTCTCATAGCGGGTGATTTTGAATAAGTTATTTTCTCCCCTCTGAACACGTTTGTCCCTGTAAAACAACATTGGAAATACTTTATCTATATGTCTCGGGATTGTTACGAGGATTAAATCAGATAATCCATATATATATAAAGCCTCTTAAAGGACCACGGGACACAGTTAAGTGTTGCTGATAACAACAGGACTGGACGCCAGCAATGTCTAGGATGCCCGTCCAAGACCTGGCACATAGCATGTGGTGGCAATAGGGCTGTCCATGCCTCTTCTCTCTTTTAATATCTGTGTAGTATTTACACAAACACTTTGGCTAAAGAAAAAAAAAAAGAAGGTGTGAGTGCAGGCATGGCATGTGTATACGTGTGTGTGCCTGTGTGCCTGTGTGTGTGTGTTTTAACCCAAGATTTAACTAAACCTCAGGAGTTTTCAATCTGTTTTCCTAATAAAGTTTACTCAGAAACATTGGCTCAGCAGTGACTGTGGCGAGACCCCAGGGCTCTTTGTGTAAATTGAAAAGACTCCTGTGCTCGCTCCTGTTTTTATTATGGGAATCGCACTAAATGTGATAATTTTTGTGGAGCGTGTTTGTTGTCAACTTCTAATTGTGCTTGTTCAAGAGTGGCTGAATGGGGATGGGTCGTCTCAACCATCTGTGATTACAGTCACCAAACATAGAAATCTTTCCATCAGACCTGAAATAGAAAAACCTCGCCTTTAATCACTTCGCATCAAGCAAATGCTGGGTTCACAGACTCGAAGGGAAAGTGCCATCTGAACGCTCTCTCCCCACAGTTGCTTCTCACGACTCAAAGTTGTGTGTGATGTGAGATTTGGTTTGGGGCTGCATTCTCTGCCACCCAAATCCAAAATGTCATGCCAGGTACGCAGATGTGTATTGTGACCAGACTTGCTGATCTATGCTTAACAGCCATTATTTTGAACTCGGAATTAAGCTGATCATTAGTACCACATATGTACCTGATTACAATTTGTTTTATATAAATTTTCTCTCAGTGAAAGTAAAATTATCCTTCCAGCAAAATTCTAAGCTCTTTGAGGATTTCCTCCAAGCTGAGAATTAGGGAGGAAAAAAAAAAAAAAAAAGCCCTCAAATGCTACTTAGTCTATTCGATTTAATAGATGAGTAAACTGAAATGTGGATAAATTGTCTGCCCATTGGAGTCTAAGGCACAGTGCTAAGCACATAGATGCTCAATAACTCCTTGCTAGTAGGAATCAGATTGAATCTTAGCTTGTCATTAGTTTTTAGCATAGTCGATGGTCTGCTATGAAAAGAATACAGGCCTCAAACAGCATGGTATCAGTGTCACCACGGTAACGAGATAAAATGGATGGCAACAATGTGGCCCTGCATGAAATGCACAAGGCTGGCAGGTGGTAGCTCTCCAGGGAGTCTAGACCTGGCTCTTCACATTGCAATTGGACCTGGATTTCACCGGGTGCTGTGCAGAGGCTGGACAGTCAGGGTAGGCTTCTGAACCCAGATCCCTCCCTGAGATCTAGACAATTCCATGACAGGGATTCCATGAAAGGGATGTTTGGACACCTGACACTGCAGATTTACCCAGGCCTTTGCTTTGTTGTTCCTGCTGTCAGGAAGCTCTGATTCCCTTTTCCCCTCCCCGCCACGCTGCTTTCCCACCTCACCATGTCTCCTTGTCCACACCTGGAGCGCAGCCCATACACTCACAGCTCCGTTCCTGTGAGCCTCCCAGCTACCAGACTTTGGGTAAAGCCCTCATCACTAACTGTCTCATATAATTACCCATAAACCCCCAAAAAGTCATATCATTTTGCGGCTTTTACAGATGAGAAAACAAAGAAAAGTTAGGTGAATCATCCTATGTCACACAACCAGTAAGTCTTCAAACAAGTGTCAACCCCCTGTGGTCTAACCCCAAAGCTGATCTCGCTCAGGACCGGCTTGGTTTGGGTGGACCAGCTTCCAAGGCTCTCGTGTAATAGAGTCTGGCTTATCCGAGGTTGAGGTGGTTCCTAAGCCATTTCATGGGGTATTTGGTTTGAGCAACGTGAGCCTTCTTGGTCCTTCTGTAAGTGGCTGCGATGCCATTTCTTTACAGGAGCAAAGCTCAAAGCTAAATTGCAAGGCTTCAGAAATGAATCTGCTGGCTGGGAGCCTGTAGTGATGTGCTAAGCGCATGTGTCACTGAGGTTTTACCACCTTTGGGCTCTGCAGATCGCCCCCACCACCTCGAGTTATTATTTTTGGAGCGTTTAGGGCCACTGCGTAGCAGAAGTCCCATCTTGACAGCCCACGCCAGGCTCCCTGTAGGACTCGGGCATGTCCAGGCATTTAGGAAAGGCAGTGAGTCAGGCCTGCCAAGGGTCTCTGTGCACGAGGGATCAGGAGCCTGTTGGGAAAGGACGCCCCCTGAGGGACAGAGCATGCAGGTACATGAGCTTGGCCTGGAGGGGAGAAGGAAATCTGAGCGCCGTCCCGTGTGACGAGGGTCCTTCTGCTTTCAGCTCTCATTCTCAGTTCAAGGCAGAGGGCGCTTCAGAAAAAAAAGCAAATAAAACAAAAAGAGAACTTTCACTAAACTGTCCATGAGTGAATGAGGGCCCAAGATGGCACCCTGCTGTTCATTCTGGGGGTGGGGGGGTGCATTACTACTTTACTGTCACAGGACATGACAGCCAGCTTGGCGAGCAAACCATGATGAGTCTCCTGCAGTCACAGGCACATTTGTGTCTGCAAAAGTGCCCCAATTGAATACCAAATTACCACCACCACCCTTTTTCATACATCTTTGTGTCAAATTTGTCTTTCACGTTAAATATATTCTACTTTTCTCAAACCATATTTTTGCAAACTTCTTGTTGGCTTTACATGTGGTGCTTGCCCACCCACCATCAGTCTCTTTAGGAGAGCGGTCCACTCCGCGTTAACGGGCACTTGGAATTCAACAAGGAACTCAGACGTGACTAGCATTCAAGGGCCACGTGGCTGGTGGTGTCTTGAGGCTCGATACCAGGCTCATGGCTCCCCCAAACCCCTGTTCATCAAGTGGTACAGTTGTTTCCCGATTTCAAGATGACTTTTCCCTTGTGAAAGGCTCCAAAAACCTTATTTGGCGGTAAATACGAATCCTATCCTTTTTGTTTTCTAAACAAATTGCTGGTAAATTACATCATCGAATGCAGTCGGCTTTAACTTCACTTTAAGACTTTAAAGATTTCGCGATGCCATTTACTTTTTTACCTTTTCTGGGACCTTCTGGCTACATAATTATAAGCAACTGCTAAAGGTGCATGCCCTGGGAAAATACCAAATGCCATACTGTTTCCTGCCTGTGAGACTTGGCTCATGCCTTCCTTGTGCCCAGAGGGCTACTAAGAGCTGACATTAGCTGAACTCACACGCTATGCCAGCCACGGTGCTAAATGTGTTGCAATACCTTTATGAAATAGATGCTTTCTTGGCCTACTGTTATAGATTGGAGAAACTGAGGCACAAAGTAATACATGACCGGCCCAAGCTCACACAACTACTGAGTAATTAGAATGAAAACTCAGAGCCTGTCTGCCTGACACCAAAACTGAGCTCGTGACCATCCCAACACACTGCTCCCTGATTGGTGCTCCTTTATTCTCACCCCCTTATCCAACCATCGAACTTCTATGCAGCCTTCAGAGCCCTGATTCACAATCACCTGCCTTGTGAAACGCTTCCTAACTCCCACAGACGGAGGTAATCTTTCCTTCTGGGCCACTTCGGGACTGTGTACTCCTTTTTCCTTTTCTTTTTTTTTGGGGGGGGGGGTCACTGGAGTTATTTGCTGTGTGTCTGACTTGCACATGGGGCTGCAAATTTGGCAAGGTCAGGAAGCATGTTATGTGCCACTTCGCCTCTCTCTCGCATGACCTGGACGTAACGGATGCTCAGTACGTGTTCATGAACCACTTACTTGAAGAACGGGATCACAAATAAACATCGTCTTGCTCTTTTGGGGAACCAATGACTCTTACGTTTCTTCCCCTCTTGAGACTTTCTGCAACGTGAAGGATGCAACAGAGTATTATTTTGTTTTCCTCGTTATGTCATTTTCTTTCATTTATTTTTTAAAGTAATTTCTTTTTTAATAGAAGAAATGACTTGAATTTTTTCAGAGTATTATTTTCAAATTATAATTCACCTCTGAGTGCAGGTTTTCCTTGGCCTTACAGCTACCGCTTAGAAAAGAAGGTGGGCTCCTAAGTTTGGTGACCATGCTCATTTTCTGTCTGTCACTAGCTCCTCTTGTTCCACCATCACCAATTGTTCCTTTTCCTTCTCTGTGTTCTCCGCTTCCGGCTTAAATTTAAAAATCTGAGCGTGCCGCCGAGACAACAGACTCTAATTGCTGTTTTTCATTCAAGCTTAATGATTCTCTCCTTACAACTAACCCATAATTACTGTTCAGAGTTCAGTGCATTCATTCACTGATAATGAATGATGCATTTTTCCTTCACATATCTAATTTAAAGGGTCTTTTCTAAATGGTAGCTACGACATGGTGACAAGATAGTACATAAGCTCAGATTTCTGTTGTCGTGAAGTACAAATATTTTGATAAGTGCAGCTAATATGAGATATTTCCTCTTAGCTGGATATGATACACATTGAAATATGACACTGGTACCATCTGTTCTTCATCATAAATATAAATGAAGTGATAATGAGCAAAACGTGATAAGGACTATCAGGATGATTGCACTCCAATGGTTTAATTTGGATCTTCATTAATCTAAAAATAAAACAATCTACAAACGACAAATGAACACATTTTTACTGATGCTGTGCAAGTATCTTTTAGGATGTGGGCTATGTCCTTGCCGCTTAAAATGAGACGTAAATAATGCAAAAGAGATTTTTTTTTTAAAGCTCCCATGGAGTTCTTTGTTCAAATCATTAACGCACTGTGCCGGAGGGTCTCTATCAAATCGGGGCATGGATACCTGGCCTGGAAGTGGAGAGACGGAAGCAAAAAAGACCTGGGTCTGGCCACTTTCTCACTGGTGACCTTGGCCAAGTTACTTCAGCTCTCTGAGCCTCCATCTCCTTGTCTCAAGGCTGCAATGAGATCTTTGAGCCAGCACAAGTTGGTGCCCAGCACAGTGCCTGGCCCCACATAGCGCTCAGGAAATAGACCATAAACTGACATTTAGGAGGCACTTATTGAGTGCTTAAATGGCTCGTACAGAAAAGGTCATTGCTTTATCACCATTTTTCTACATTCTACATATGAAGAAACCAAGACATAGAGAGGCAAGCAACTTCCTGGAGATCACTCGAATGTGTGTCAGAACTGGGGTCCAAGCCAGGCAACCTCATCCCTGAAATTTTTAATGTCATGATTTTATTAGTAGTAGTATCGTTTTCCGATTTTTAAGGGAAAAGAATACACTATTTTTTAGCCAAAGTCTACACAGCAAAACAGAGCACAGTGCTTTGATGATTGTCATGGACACTTTTCCAGCATTTCACAGATTTCACCCGGGGAACCGGATGGAGTGGGTTGGTAAATTACCTTTTCCCAGACCCATTAACTCACCTCGTGGGGAATTCTTTGTTTCCTCCTACTTGGGGTCTGCGTGACAAGCAGCTGTTTGAGGAAACTGGCAGAAACTTCATGAGATCACTCTGGTTTTGCTGGATAGTGTCCCTCAAACCCCGGCCAAGTGGGACTGCACCTTGCAAAGGCTCTGACTTCTTCCCACACTCTGGCCTCTCTAGCGACAGTCCAGCTCCAGCCCTGCTCGTCCACCCCACCCCCACCTTCTGCTACACCTTGTGGTATTTGAGCCCTGAGAGGGTCACTCGAGCCTTACACCTGTTTGCTTAATTCTCTCTCTCCTAGTGATCGGGGCTCCATCTTGCTGAGGGCCTACTGTGTGCCAGATGCCATTCCGGGCAATTGACGTTTGAGTTGTCATTTAATTCTCATGTTAAGGCCATGCTTCCCTGAACACGCCCGATCCCGTCTGATCTCGGGAGTTAAGCAGGGTTGGGCCTGGTTAGTACTTGTATGGGAGACCACCTAGGAAAACCAGGTGCTGTAGGTAAAAAAAAAAAATTCTCATGGCACCCCCAAAATTGCCCCCTCCACTTTACGAAGAAGCAGCCGAGACTCAGACGGTTGAAGCTGCTTCCTCATTTTGCATCTCATGCCCTTCTCTTCCCTGATCTAACCAATATTCAAAGGTTGTCTATTCTGGGGAGATGTTTCCTGATACCCCTTTCTTCTCCCCAATTCTGTTTAGATGCCTGTCTCTGGGTCCAGACAGCACAGGGGCTGATCACCTATGCCTCAGAATCCCCTGTAATTAGAATCATCCATACCTTCGCCTGGCTTTTCCACGAGAGATCTTAATTAAGTTCCAGTGCCTAATAAGGCATCTGTGAAAGAATAAATGAACAAATTGCACATGCCCAAGGTCACATAGAGGTCATGTTACCATGATAGTAAAGTACAAACTTACAGGCAGACTGCCTGGTGCACACCTGGCTCTCCGTTCTGTGCTAGCTCTGTGTCCCTGGACAAGTAGCTTAATCTCTGGGGCCTCGCTTTCATCATTAAATGCATCAGCATGTGGAGCCTTCTTAAAGCAGGGCTTGGCATGTAGCAAGAGATCAGTGAAGAGCAGTGATTCTTACTACGTTGTTTATCGTCATCTACATCACCAGAGCTGTACCAGGAAGAGCTCTCCAGCACCCAGGTTTCTCTGGCCTAAAAGTTTACACACTGCCTTGCTGAGGGGAAAGTCATCAAAATTATAAATCTGGGGGGGGGGATCAAATGACTCGATTAAAAACATTGTGAAAATAAAAATTCATAACACCAAACTTAGAAAAAAAAAAGGAACTTTGATGGCATTGTGGAAAAAAGAAAGAGCTCATCACAGCTTCTCAGCTGACCTGCCAAGTGGGGCTCTTGGGGAAGCCAAGGAGTGACAGGTCTCAGGGCTACAGAAAGGGTACAGACCTGAGCAGGGCCTGTCCTTCTGACTGTCTTTTCTGCTACTGATCCTTCTTCTTGCCCAAGGCTGGGAAGTCCGGTGGGTGGTGAGGAGAGAGTCAGGCTGAGCCACGTGGGACGCACTGCTTGCTCTGGACAGGGGCCTCAGAGTGACCTCCATCCACCAATAGCCATTTTAGAAAGACGCCATTAGTCAGAGCAGACTGGCCAAATCCACCAGCGCTATTTAAAAATCAACCCCACAGGTATACTTTCCTAGAGTCAACAACATTCCTGAGAAAAGGTGACTCCTTGGTCAAGCTGGTGGCCTGTTCGCAGGCATTCCTTGCTGATCCTTCCTCTGGGCCTTTGCTCATCATGCCTAGCCCTTGACTTTGAGGCCCTCCCTGCTCCCTCCCACCTTTTATGGACCTTTGCCATGATCCAAGGCTCAGCTCCAGTCACGATGAGAGTTCTCACGGGTGCTACACTCGATCCCGACTCCTGAGCAGTGCCTTGCACATGGCACCTCTTACATCTGGCCAGCACGGATGTAAGTAACTTTACACATCTGCGGCCCGCATCCCAAGATAGAGCTTAAGCTGCTCCAGCACAAAACCTATCAGCATCCTTCTTAACGCTGGCCTACAAAAACCACGGGCCCTTAACCCAGGGAGACGAAAACGTTCCATTCAGTGGGTGATGAAACAACCCAGTGATGCTCAAAGAAGATTTGGGGCTAAAATAAAATTCATGTGTGATACCAAGTGTTTGGAAAATTGTTTTTTGTGTTTCTAGTGGAAATGGCTTATGGCATGCTTTTATCACTTAAACTCGGTGTGTTTTTTTCTCCCAGAGTGCTTTACCTCTCTACTCACCATGTGTGAACAAATAACTCCATACTCTGTGGGAGAGGTGTAAGCCAAAGTCCAAAATGATGAAGTGGAGCACAAGAAGATATTTTGAGCTCTAACGAGTAAAATACATGAACTGTTGAGGGGGGGAAGCATGCATAATTCACCAGTGCTCCACATGGCTATTTATTCTACTCAGAGTCGTGCTTACTCGGATGAAAAACACAGATAATACACTGGCACATGTTACAATTGACTAGATTCAAAGATGTTATCTTGTTTCCTAATGGAAAAAACACCAAGTAAATAGAGTGTTTTACAGATTACTAAATTTTAATCTTTTTTTTAAAAAAAACAATGATTTTTTCAAAGGTTCTTTTTTTTTTTAGATGGGATTCTGCATAAGGTTCTCTATTTATTCAAAACAGATCTGAAAATACTGTGAAAAATTTTAAAAAGAGGAATATTGGTTTAATGATCTCTTTAAAGTTTAGTTATTCAGCTGTATCTTGACTCCCAAGTGCACTTAACTCATTATCACTCTTGTTAGGATAACACTTCTTTATAAATGCTCAAAACACTTAGATCTTGAAAAGGGTGTCTTAATGAGGGTGGAGTGTGGTAATTGTAGTTAAATCCATCTATTTAGTATAAGCTATTTACATTTTGATAATAACTGAATCAAGTAATCTTGGGGAAGAAAAAAGATAATTTTGCTTAGTTGTCTCTCTAGTTTAAGATGGGGACTTATTTCTTACCTTGCTCCCTGACAGAGAATTTCAATATTTCTGATGCATAGCTGTTAGAAGTTGTTAAAAACAAACAAACAAAACCCTTATTATTCCAACCTTATGCTGTAATTTTCCTCCTACCTTATGAATAAATGTAAAGAGAACATCAAAACTCAGAGAGAACTCTGCTGACCACAAACACTACAGGTTTCCTGTGAATGCAAGTCAGAAAGTTGGGTTAAGAGTAACTCTTCCAATAAGATGCTGATTATTTTTACGTGGAAAAAATATTCCTGTTTCTGCAATTAACTATTTTCTTGAAGAGCAACAGGCATAGAAGAATCACACATCTATGGTGATTTTTTTTCAAAGAAAATAATTAGTACCCATATCAAAAAAGCTAATTCAGATTAATTAAAGAACACACCCATCAGTTAAATATAATACTTCCTCTTTCGCTTAACTTGATGTATACAAAGTGTTACTAAAAAGTGTTGGGCTTCAAGATAATAAAGAATGACAGTTGAAGGGTCTGTAGCTTGGAAGAAAACTTTAGGGTCTGTAACCATTTTAATTGCACATAATTATGGATAAGAAAGTGGAACAATTTAATTTCTGGGCCTTCATGCTATTAGAAGACTAATAGAACAGTATCAAAATTGGTTATTTAAATAAAATTGCAAGAAGCTGTTTTTCATTTCACAATATAAATGGAAATTAAATGAAATGCCGAATAACTTCTGTTCCGTCTTTTCATTTATAACATATAATGGTAATTCAAGATCTAGTAGCAATTATTGATGGAGATTTAGAACAAGTAAAGTGAAACAAACTTTTGAAATGTTTTATTTTTTGATTTGGAAAATACAGAAACATTCCATTAATAATAAAAAAAAAAATCCCTTAATATGTACAGAATGTCTCTAGAAGGAAATGCAAGAAACTGGTAATGGTTGCATCCGGGGAAGAGAGCTGACACTGAGAAGAAAATTAACTTTCGCTAAATACATTTCATTATGTTAGAATGTTATTTTCTAAAGTTAAATTGAACTCTCTTTAAGAAGTTATTCATAATTTTACCAAAGATTAGACTATTATTAACATTGGGGTACAATTTCAAGATTTTTCTATAGACCTACACACTTCTCTCTTTTCTAAAATGGGAATCATTGTTTGTTATATAACCTATTATATTCTGAGCTTCTCCCACGTTATTATGTGTTCTTCTGAAACTTGATTATTAGTAAGCTAATAGTGTTTATTTGTGGCAGTATCATTTATTTAACTAAACCCTCTGTTTTTGGTCATTTAGTGTGTCTTTTATTATCCATTGGCATAAACAGTTCTGCAGTAAACATTCTTGAACTGAAGTCTTTCTATACCCTCCTGATTATTTTCAAAAGATATATCTTATTGATATATCTTATGGGAATGATAAGAGTTGAATTACTAAGTCAAAACATACAAACATTTAGAGCTTTTGATAACATGACCAAACTCTGCCCCAGGAAGAGATTACCAGTTCACACTTTCACAGAAGTCCATGGGAACACCAAGTTCTCAGCCCTTCTCAACGCTGGGAGACACATTTGGGAAATGTTTGCATGCAACTGAGTTTACTGAAAGTTTCTACTCAAAAGAGAGAGTTCCAAACAGCCTGAGTTCTGCAAATTTTTATTCCCAAATCTGGCTGTACACGTGCTTCATGTCATGCAGTGTAAAAATATTTTTGATGTTTTTTTACATTTATAGTATTCTGTCACATAGATGTACCTTTTTAAAAAGACCAACCCCAATATTTAATTTATTTCTAAATTTATCTATTAAAGAAGGAGCTCTCACACCTATCTGTATAACATTTGGCAAATGCCCCCAGACACATGGAATGGCTTGTGAGCTACCCATAGCGTCCTTTGAAAAGGCTCGATAAGGATAAAGAACTTAAAAAATGTGTTCAGTTAGCTGTGGAAGAGAAAATTCTAAAAGATGAACAAAAATTAAATCTAGAATGGCTTTGCATTTAAATTACTTCACAATTACTTTGAAAATTTTGCTTCAGTTTAAAGAATTTAACTCTGGAAATGATAGGCAATGTCTTAATTGATTTGTTGAACATGACATAAACAATATGGAATGCAATCTGCAAGCCCACACTCACAGAAAAGGCCTGGGCCTCAGATTAGTAAATTAATGCACATATATATGTTTTAAAGAAAAATAAAATATTCTGAGTATAGTTCCTCTATATCATCTTTTATATTTTCCTGCTCTAGCCAACTTTTTCAATGAGCTGGCTGATAATCATTTTAATTATATCAGATAAGAGGATTTCTAATCATTAGATAACTGCAGAAAAATAATGTTTATAAACAGGATGGATGACTTCTTTAATTTGTTACTGAAACAGTCCAAAGCCCTGTTGGCTCCCAAGTACCATGAAAACAAATTGAACATAAATTGTTTGAGTGATTCATGGGATATATGGGCATTTTCTACTTCTTCCCTAGATAGTGTAAACGGCCATTTTCCTTCTTATACAATTACTTTCTTTAGGAAAGCCCTTTTTTAAAAGGTATGTTCTATTGTCTGTAGTTAGGAAAACTACTTCTTATTTTTGAAGGCATATCTAACATGTTAGTGCTCAAAACATCTTTCCTTTGTGCAGATAATGGCTAGACTGAAGGATGTTTAAATGTAAGCAGTACCAGGGAACTGTCACATCGGGAAGGATGCTATTCTTTCTTGTTAGAATCATCCAATCAGGAGGATAAAAAGTTAGAGTATTTCCCATCTGCCAGTTTCTCCAAATGATATGGCAGCCCCAGCTCATTAAAAATGCCACATTTCACTCCTAGAAGCTTATATAGAACTTGCGACATATAGAGGGAATCAACATTGACCTGGAAAGTTACCAAGTGATTCTGTGAAAAGAGAAAATTTTCATTATTAAAGCTTTTTACACTGTAACAACAGTATGTTTCTTTTAAAGTTGTTTAATAACATTGGTTATTGTTCCATCTTGAGCCTTTAGAAGTAAATCACTGTTACCAACTATTAATACTATTAGGATAAAATTTTTCCAGTTTATTATCAAGTTTGATTCTCTCTTTAGATTCTCTTTTTCTTATTGGGTCATTCAATTCTTTTCCATCTCCACCATCAAACATCTGCTCTGATTCCCATTCCGCCAGCATCCTCCTTCGTTCTTCCTCTTTCGGCTTCAATTAGAAGTTTGCTAATGCTAGTATCTCCACTCAGATCTTGGACCTTGCAATTAATTTTAATCAGGCTTGTTAACACTTTTTTAATATGTAAGAAATAAGCAAATATGTAACTAAAAAGCCGTTTATGTCTTTTATGAAGGTAACAAATATGCAATTAAAAACTCTTTCTCTCGGTGACTTTGCAATAAATTAACTTCTTTTGTCACTATTGTGCCTGTATAATGTCATTTTCTCTGGAGTTTTGACAGTCAGATTTTTTTTTTATCCTTGGCAAAATTAGCAAGTAATATTAAGATCTAAGAAATGACAATTAGTTTGTGAATTAGGTGGGATATACAATGTGTTAATTATTGAGGGACCAGGCTGCATGCAATTAAAATTTAGCATCCAGATAATGATAATGTAGTAGGCTTCTGAGTATCTAATGAAGTTGAAAATGTTCATTACCAATAAATTAATTCTCAGTTGCTTAACCAGTCTTTAAAATGTCTATACAGAGGAATAGATCATAATAATCATTATTGTTCACAAACAGAATAATAACACGAAATCTCAAAAGTCTATCAAAACTATCATTTCATTGTTCGAATTCTCTGCACACTGACTGGGACTCTTCCCAAAGACTCAGAGCTATGGTAGCCTGTAGAGATGTTTGCTTCTCCTAAAGCACTCTTTCAAGTCATCTAAAGGTCAAAGAATGAGAGAGAGGAAAGGGTGAGACCAGAGATGAGTCAGAATATCCTACATTTGTTCTAAGGAACCCCAAATATTTTAATATGATTCAGAAAATGTCTTCTTAATTTGACCTAAGTGTACTCCTCCTGGTAATTTGCAAACTCAGTTCCATGGGAATTTTTTTTCTTCAATAGGTGTACCCAGTGACAAGTGCACCCAGTGAGAGTCAGTGACAAGACTCAAGGAGACCCCCAGTCTTGCAGAGGTGAAACACAAGAACAAGTCCTTATAGTGTGATAACTGCCATGACATAGAAACAAAAGTCTCACTTACATCCTACAAAGTCCCTCTGGCTACTGAATGGAGAATAGATTGTAGGAGGTGAGAGCAGAAACAGGGAGACCAGGCAGGGTATTGCTGTGGTCTTTGAGAAAGATAATGGTGGTCTGTACAAATAGTGGTAGCACTGGAGAGAGGAAAAAGGTAGAAGGATCTAGATATATTTTGGAGGTAGAATTATATTCAGAATCTGGCTTCGGAAACTAGAGAGAGGGTGCTATTGTTACCTGATTTGGGGAAGACTGGGAGATGAACCAGGCTGGAGGGAAATCTCCAAAGTCCTGTTCGGAGTGTGTTGAGATGGCGGCATCTATGGGAAATGCGAGTCAGGGTATCCCTCATAAAGCACAGGAGTTCAGAAGCGAGGTTTGATTGGAGATAGAATTTGGGCAA
The DNA here is from genome assembly GCA_003508835.1 of Eonycteris spelaea. Classification (NCBI taxonomy): domain Eukaryota; kingdom Metazoa; phylum Chordata; class Mammalia; order Chiroptera; family Pteropodidae; genus Eonycteris; species Eonycteris spelaea. Next base: position 7,406,553 of record PUFA01000004.1, on the reverse strand, counting down.
TGACCAGCATATAAATAGTTTTGAAGGCCTGGGATGGATGATACCTAGGGAGAAGGTGTGCAGAGAGAAGGGAGGGCCCAGGATCAAGCTTCAAATAACTGTGACATTCAGAGGACAAGGTGGAGAAAGAGTTGGCAAAGGAGACGAAAGAGGGTACAGCCAGAGAAGTCTCGGGACAAACAGGGAAGCACCGTGTCATGGAAAAAGCAATAGAGGAAAGAGTTTCAAGTAGGAAGGAGACAACTAACCTGATACCCGGGCTAAGGTTATTCATTGAATTCCTGTTGTAATAGTGATAGATTAGCAACAATCTAGAAGTGCATAATGGGAGACCAAAGAAATAAGTTGAGGTCTATCCTTACAAAGGGATATCTGCAGTTGTAGAAAGGAAATAGTGATTTCCAAAATATACTGTTACAAGATTTGCTCAGTGAAAACAGCAAGACTCTTTAGTATGTTATTAGTGCAAAAAAAGTGGGGGGAATACATATGGAATTACTGGGATATGCTTTGAATATGTATGCAAATGTAAAACAAACTGCTAAAATATTTGTCTGTAGGAATGAGACCTGGGAGACTCAGGAACAGGGGTAGAAGAGATAAGATTGCGTTTAATCTTGATAATGTAGCTTTTAGACTTTTAAATATTGTATTTTATGCTATGTACCTTGACTAATCAACATCAAGCAATAATATATCTTCATGTTTATTATTATGTTGTTTTCCACTATCTTTTCAAGAGTTATGATATGTACATTGCTTTAAGACCACATTTACCAATCATGTAGACAATTTCATTCTTAATTGGTTTCTATAATATCTGTTGGTCCTTTTTAAATTTTTATCATACATCTTCTCATTCATGGGTCTTTATTTTACTCATCTCTCATTGCGTTATGGTATATGTTCACATAATTTTATGACAAAAAGTAGATAGATGAATATTTTCTGAGTCTTAAATATGTAAGAATTTCTTCCTCTTACTTTCCTATAAAAATAAGAAATGGTGGGGGTCTTAGTTAAGGTTCTTCCCAAAATAGTTCTAAACGAAGATTTTGAGAGCCATTTCCAGGAAACAGCAGTGCAGGAGCAGGAAGAGACAGGAAAAATGGAAAAACCAATAATGGATATATGATTGAGCTGATCGCCACTGTGGGCAATGGGAACTCATTGTTACTGGGGAGCCCTGAGGACCCATATGGAATGTACATCAAAACTGTTCCACAAAGGGGTAGAGGCTGGGGCATTCACCCACCAACTTCTATCTCCAACTGGCCAAGAGCTGCCCTCAGGAACACTAATTCTCTTTCACTTCTGGCTTCTACAGCTTCGGGTGAAGTGCTTGGGCAGAAAAGCTCCGAAAGTGGCTTGTCTGGGAACTACCACCACAGGCAGCTGAAATCACAGGTGGCCTGAGAGAACATGGTGCAGAACATGGTACACAAAGAGCATGTGCCACAGCTGACCCTAGAACTCTTGCACAAAAGCCCTTTTTGCTCACAAACCTTCATGAACATTGTTCCATTGTCTTGTAGAATCTAACATTGCAGAAAATTCTGTAGCCAATCTGACATTTTTTTTCTATTCTAGGTAATCAGGAATGCTTCTAAAATTCAAAAAGATCTGAGACATGAATGTTTGTCTAGATCTTGGCAATGTTTAATTTATTTTACCTATATAGAGAGCACTCTTTCAATCTAAGATTCAGATCTTTCTTCAGTTCAGGGAAGTTTTCTTCTATTATATCTTTGAAGATTTTTCTCTTCATCAGCAACTCAATTTAGACACATCTAACTATGTAACCTCATCTATATAAGAATTATTATCCCTCTGATTGATTTCTTCACTTTGACCTTTTCCTCGATATTCTGAGAGGATTTTCTCAAACCAGTTTCCACACCTGATAAAAATTTTCAACAGTGTCAGTGTGTTTTTTAAATGATCATAATATTATTTTAAATTCTATTTTGGCATTGTTTTCATTACGCCAACGTTTCTTTTATTTTAGTCTGTCTGATTAACCACCATTTCTTCTTTCACATAAATACTTTTCCTATTCTTACAAAGATTACATACCTAAAACTTATTTCTTCAAATATATATCATCATTTGTCTGCCATGTCTCACCATTTAGGGCATCGAAGTTTTTCATGAGTCCTTGTTGGTTTCTCGTTTTGAGGCAGTTCTCCTCAAGCCTGTGATTTGTCTTAAACAAGTAGGGATAGGATGATATATAAGTTCCTTGGATCTCCTCTCTGATTATCTGAGTACATTTGTATTGTCTTAGCAGTTAAGGTAGAAGGCTGGATGATGTTGGTTTCTAGTACCATTTCAATATTCATCAGTCCATGCGGGTAGGGATTGGATAAAGGAACAGGCGGTGGGCTAGGGCTGGAGCCATCCCAGCAGGGAATCTTGTCCTTGAATGACTTTCCTCTTTGTTTCTGAACAGTCTGTTGTAACCACGCATAGGGACCAGCTTTCTGTATCTGGTTTTTTACATGAACTTAATGTGCCATTCTCTGGAGAAACGCCCCTTCCGGGATCAGCTGCCCACTCCGTCAGGACCATTTTCCTTCCCATTGCATGGAGGATGAGCAGCCGCACCTTCAATTCTGAGAGATGCTCCCCTCTAGTTTCTCAGGAAAAGAAGTCAAAATTGGAACTATAGTGACTTCGTTCACCTTAATCCCATCCTTGCCATCCCCAGAGGCAAGGTCAGGTTCATGGGTGTACAACCTGTGCGTCATACAAGATCCGATGTTCAGAATGGCCCTGTGCTTGGTCCTGCTGTTACCATCTTGTAATTCTTAATAATTTTTTAATTAGGGTGCCGAATTTTTATTTTTCAATGGACTCCATAAATTATGTAACCAGTCTTGCCCACGGATTATTCCTTGAGGTTTATGGCATAACAGTTAACCTCTAACAGATTAACCACAGTCCCTCCATTCCTGGTCACACCCTATCAGCTCCATTAAGTGAATAGTAAGGAAGAAAAAGGATAAGTAGAACAAACACTGCTAAGAAGGGTGAGAAGCTGGGTGATTTGGCCATGTGAAACCGCAAAGAGATGATCCAGTAGAAGCACAGCCATTAAAAGCAGAATCAAAATGTCTCTCAGTATCCGAATTCTCCAGACTAAGTGCTGGTCTGTTCCCATGCTATCTGACCCACTCCCCAAAACCCCACCGGTGAACTGTGATGAGCTATTTGGGGGAGGTTCTTACAGCCATGACTTGGATTTGAGTCCATCACTAAAGTGCTATCTTCCATTTCGTAAGTGCCTTCCTGTGGGTGTCCTTTCTCAAGCTTTACAAACTAAGGCTGAAGGAGAGAGACAGCAGATTTCATGCATCAGACCTACAAGGCTCTGGCCTTCCTGCACTCTGATAAGTCTGCCACTGAGCCAGCTTGCATCTGTTCCGAAAAATCAGAACCCACCTTTTCAGTGAAAGCCTAGTGAACAGAGCTGACGTCAGCCTGCTGGCCCAGCAAGCTGATGTATATTGATTTGCTAATATGAATCATTTGGTATAATAAAAATATCTAACAACTGGTTGCTGTGATGGGAAGATGGCCTCTTACTTTGAAAATAAATGTCAAGTCTTTACCACAACATTTATTTTTGGTAAACACTGAGTCTCTGCCTCAGCATTTAAATAGCAGCGGGAGACCTTAATCAGACCAGTGGAGGGCTCCAGGACCGGCAAGAGAAAACAATTGGCTTTTGTTGACTAAGAAGTTCAAAACGTAATGCTCACTACTGTACATTCCCCAGGGTGGCGCCTGGGGGAAGAGAAGGGAGAAATGATTATCCAGGCTTTTGGATTTGTTTGTGCATGTGAGCCAAAAACCTGACCTTCTTGTCTACCTCTCTTTGTAGGAGAAGGAGCTCTGTGAGGTCATCTGACTCACTCTCTTTGTGTGTTCAGAGCCCACATCCCCACCAGCACGCGCCCAGGCCAAATACACCAGCATAAACTGCAGAGCCGGAAATGGGAATCTGAGACACAGAATATGTTGTCTGCCCTGACCATTTCGGACGAACGCCTTTTTTCACTCATTCCTGAGGCTTCCTCGCAATGTGCCACTGAAAACAACGACAACAAACAAAAATGCGGCATCCCCTGATTATTTACCAAGCTCCCCATCGACACCCTTCGTAGGTTATGTTAAGCACTCTCGGTTCCCATAGGCAGAGGTTGTGCTCACATTGCCAAGTTCAAACTTCGGCACCTGATTAAACCGTCTAGCAGCCAAGATCGCTGATTGTTGAATGTGCCTTGTGCTGCTTCTCTGTCTGGATCATGGAACCCAGGCAGCCTCTGGGAGCCACTTCAGAACAATAGAAAAAATATATTCCTTAACTAGGACCTTTTCATTAAAACAAAAACAAAGCAAAACCCTCCGAGCGGCAGCTGCTGATTCCTGGCCCCAGGACAGCCTCTCTAGGGCCTGAGAACACCTACACCCCCCAGACCGGGGCCCCCCAATTTCCTCCAGGGAGCAGCTTCCCGAGTGGGCAGGTGTCACTTGCTAACCTGCAAACTCCAAATAACCACCTGAAAATGCACATTATTCAGATCTTGAAGGAGGTGCCACCTGCACGCCCATCTGCCCCTTCTGGGAGCACAGAGCTGTTTGCGTCAATGCGCTGCAGGACCAAGGGGCCACACCGCTGACGGGACCACGGTGATTTCCTTAGAGTACCACCACACGGAGGCAAGGCAAGGGCCATTTGGGACGTGAATTTTTACTTTCGATGAGCATTTCTGGACATTCAAAAGGCATGGGGGGCAGCAAGTCTGGCGAGATGAAAGATGCTATTTTCTCCCTTCCACTAGCACCTTTCTCTGCTTCCCAAACACTGGGCCATCCTGAGGAAGTGACGAGGTGTCCACATGGCTCTGTGGAAGTGACTGCACACTGAGAATCAGATTCTTGTCTGGCCCCATCCTAAAGGCTGTTGGGTTCTTTGTGGGGTTCCAGATAGACACAGTGTGTAAAGTAAATACAGTAAACAAGAAAGACTATTTCCATCAATGGAAAGAGAATGGTCATTTACTAAGGGCTATTAAGTGCCACACACTGCACTTAACACAATTTCACTCAGTCCTTCTTTCTTTACAAATGACACCAACACTCAGAACATGTAATTGATTGGCCCAGACATCCAGCAAGTGGCCATGTTAAGAGGAGAACCCAAACCTCACCACCTACACAGGGAACCATGTTGGGTTGCCTTTCTTCGGCTGCTTATTCTGAAACAATAAAATGTTAAGTAACTCTACTCGTACAGTTTAACAACAAACCATGGGGGGAAAGTGAGTATTCTGAATGGTTGTAGATTGCATTGTGCCTCCAGAAAGTTTGTCTACATTCTCATCCCTGATGCCTACAAACGTGACCTGATTTGGAAAAAGGGTCTTTGCAGATGTAATTAAGATAGAAGTTTCGATGAGGTCACAGTGGAGTAGGGTGGATTTTAATCTAATATTACTAGTGTCCTTACAAGAAGAGAAGAAACAGAGAAAGACCCAAAGGGAAAACACCGTGTGACGACGGAGGCATAGACTGGAGTGAGGTCAAGGATTCCCAGAAACCATCAGAAGCAGCTCGTGAACAGAGAGCATGGCCCTGCCGACACCCTGACCTTGGATTTCTAGCCTCCGGAACCGTGAAAGAATAAATTTCTGTTGTCTCATGCCTCCTAGTTGTGTTACTTTTTATTGGAACTCTAAGAAACAAATACACTAAGGTTTTAAAATGGAAGCAAATTTTGAGTTTTTGCCATAACTCCAAATTTGGGTTTGGGGGTGTATATTAATTGCTTTAAAACCACACCTTTTCAATCACATGGCGTACGTAACTTTTATTTCTTAGAAAGGTCTTCAGGATTATCTGAGCAGTCATATCTTGAGCCTTTTTAGGCTTTTCTGCATTAAAAATAACCAATCTATGTTTTTAAAAATTAAAAAGCTTATTTATAAACACATATAAACACACACGCCTACACATACTAAAACATGTATATAGTTTCAAATAAGAGTTTCAAAATGGGACTGGATATCTATTTATTTAAATACTAATTATCTGTGTGTGAATTTTTTTTCTTGCACCTCTCGGGGTCTTTAGCCAAGTAGACACTGAACTATTAGCTGAACAAATGAAAATCAATATTAGCAGCCTATTAATAGAGGCAAATGAGCTTTGTAGGAAAAAAAAAAAGTCATTCATCCAAGGAACCTGTAAGTAAAGGCCAAATCATAAATGGAAGATCTGGGAAGGAAAGTGAGGCTCATGTTTCGTTATTCCATGCCTCATCCTCCAAGTCATCTTGAAGAGATTCTTCTCCATTCTAATTCTGTGTGAGAATTGTGGGTCTAGTCTAGATAGACGGAGAGAGCGCTAGATGATAGGTCGATGACAAATAGATAAATGATGATAGATGATAGGTGATAGACAGATAGATGATGATGATGATGAGAAAGAGGAGAGAGAAGAGAGAGAGAGAGAATCTTGTAGATGCGTATCCATATTCAACATGACGGAACTGGGCTGAAGAGCCAGCCATACGTTGCCTGGGCCACGAGTGCAGCCTGCGTTTCAGTGTTCTGGAATCCTGCTTCCCATGTTCCCTGGTCTTCCAAAGTTCGCAGCCATTCAGGTGTCTCCCTCTTGCTTGTGGGGAGATCTCTGCCAGCGGCAGTCTCCTATATGAAGAGCCCACTGAGAAAATGAGAACGAGAGCCAGGTAAGCCCTCCAGGCTCCCTGCTCCTCTCCCCCTCCCTTCACTCCCAGTGGCTCAGTGAAGCTTTTGCCACATGGCCATGGTCTGAGGCAGGAGCAGAGGAACAGAAAGCAGCCACTCCCACTCCCTCTGGATGCCAGGGCACAGGCAGGTTCACATGTGTAAGCTCAACTCTTCATCTTCTGCCTATTTATTATTTTTAACGGGCACCATATGCAATCCATTGATTTTTGTTTAATGTTTTTCTTTTCCTTCCTGGACCTTCACAAGCTATTCCCACCAGGCAGCAGGCAAGTGAGCGCAGCTGGGGAACACACCCCATCGTCAGAATCTGGTTCCTGTGAAGCCTTCTTCTGGGGCCCACTTTCAGATCTAGAGAGGAGGTGCTGAGGGAGGAGGAGCAGGGAAAGTGGATTGCGCTGGCCTGGGCTGAGGGGAGTGATGTCATCCCAACTTATCAAAGGGAGCCAGGCTATGATACATTTATGGGAAACTGCTGTCACTTCCAACTGCGTACATGCTATCTCCTTTAATTTCATGATTAGTGTCATTTCATCATTGAAGAGACCAAGCGTTTTCCTGTTCAGTGGCATGAAGCTAACATAAAATCAAGCATGTGGTTCTTGGAAATATTTACACAATGTTTTTTTTTTTTTTTAGAAATTGACGTAGTTCAATAGTTGGGCGATAAATTTCCTTCTCAATGAGACACTAAAAAGAAAGTGAACATGTGACGTTGTGCCCAAGGAGAGCTAGTTAATGATTTACAGGCAGTCTGTGCAAATCCTGTGCCTTTTCTTCCAACGAGTTTACGATTTTGGTTTAATAGTCTTCAGGTATCTATATTTGCCTGCAGTATTAGATGCATAAAACTGGAGACATAGACATATATTGTCTTTCTTCCTCCTGGAACTGTCCCTCCCCTGTGGGCGCACTCACAACAGAGTCGCACAGAGTCTATCAATAGACCAGCTGTGCTTACACTGACATGCATACACGACATTAAATAAAGATGGGGCTCTAGCCACCCACACCAGCAGATGGTGTGAAAAAAAGCTCCTCTCTCCAAGTTTTTCCCAAAGAAAGACAACTTTCCAGACAAGGAAGGCAGGGCTTCCGTGCTGAGCCTGGTGTGTCCCGCTCCAGCATGGCATGGCCTGTAGGGGCATCTTGTGTCTTTCGGCCATAAGAGGCCTGGCATTCATTTTCTACTGCTGATCAAGTAAAACCTTCCTTGCGGAGGATTCTTTTGGAAGCCGGGCTGCTCCAGGCTTTTTACAACGTCCTGGGAGAAGTATGGTGACCCTCTGTCGTGTCCTTGGCCACCACTTAGAGCATGTGAGTGAACTTAGGTTGTAAGACTTTGTGTATTCCTTGTATCCTACCATAATAGCAAACGGAAAACCAGAGAGTAAACTTCAAAAGTCTTGCTAATGGTCACTCACGTATACAGTGCCCGGGACGAGCAAAGCCGTTCGTTCTTTAAGCTCAGGTCACCTGTTGCCATATATACAGAGCCCGCAAGGTGGGAGGACAGGTGTGGTCTTTCTCCCTATTGAGCTGCTCTCCCTTGTCCTTCTGAAGCACAATGAGCCTTTTTCCCCTCACATGAGGGACATTCACACAGTCACTCTTCTGGTCTGCTGGGGATCTCCCAGGGAAACCAGAAGCCATGACAAGGGACACGCATGCTGTGTAGACAGAACCCATCGTTACTCAGGTCTCTTAATAAACGATCTCTGCAAGCTCCCTGGGTGTTATCAAACTATAAGAAGTGTCTCTGATAAGGATCAAGAACTAGGAAGTCTATAACACACATAGGTACTCTTCAATCCGCAAAGCTCTAAACACATAGTGGTGGAAGTGACGGTGATGGTAGTGGTGATGGTCACAAGGGTAGGATTGCAACACATTATCATTTCTTACCCTCAGTCCCATTTTTCCCCTGATAAAGTGCCCTATTGCTCAACAGAAAATTTTCTCTCTTTTCCTGATGCTGAACTGCTTTCTCTTCATCCTCCGAAGCCTCTCTGAGACAGAAGAGGAATCCTGGAATTCTTCTAGAAGCACAGCCAGCATTCATCTCTGTCCTCAAACCGGCAGAACCATGGAGAGACAACCTCCACCTGGCTCTCTTCCTTCCCGTTGCTCCCCTCCCTGAAGACTGAGTGGGCAGCCTGCAGCATCGGCTGAGAGAGAACGTGGGGGGAGGTGGCCCCAGGAGACTGCTGAGGACACCCTCTGTGTTCTCCCTCCTTCATCAACCCAGAGTCAAACAACAAACCAGCCTGACGGCTTTGATAGAAGCCTTGCTGCCATCTGCTGGTCATGACGGGTATGGTTCCCTGGAGGTCAAGCAGTCCTGGGAGAACAGGAGGGCTGGAAGCCCACACACTTCAGGGGGCTCACCCACTCCGCACAGGTGCTATGTAGACTCGGAGGGTAGACAGTGGACAACATAAGGTCCCTGCTTCTCAGGCTGCCTGTAAAATCAGGGCATGTACCAACTGAGTTCTCCCAAAGAAAAGGTTGGGAATGTAGGTTACGACCATTTGAGGAGGGCTTGGAATGACAGGCCAACTGTTCAGGGCGCCAGCCTACCTGTGTACCCCAGGGTGTGCCCAGCGTAGGGCCAGGGCATACAAAACCCCAGGAGAAACATGGCATCCTTTTTCTGAAGATTCTATTCCCCTCAAAGACTTGGGAGGAAAATTTGTAGCAGTTTTAAAATTGTTAAATTTTTTAAAATGCCTATGCATATCCAGTAGAAGGCAAAATTCTCAGTATTTTTCAAGACAACACGGAAGACTCCAAAGACGCCTTCCACACGCAGGTGTCTGCTGCCGCCGGAGGCCAGGGTTCCTAAGTGGAAGAGGCTGGCATGCTGCACAGCAAACCTCGGAAGGGACGTTATGGGGGATTTCGGATGGGAAAGGACCACTTCCGGCCTGGAGAGGGGCCAGGGAAGGAAGGGAAGTCCTTGAACTCTCCCATTTGAGAGCCTGGGGACTGGTAGAGGATGGAAACCTTCACTGGAGGTTAAGCTTTCCTTTTCACCTGGCATGAGAAAGGCGTGCAGGAAAAGAATGGGGTGTCGGCCTCCATCTTTCTCAGTCCATCCACCCCCTCTCCCAGTCCTGGGAGAGCCGCGGACTTGCAGCTGCCGATGACAGTAAGGCGAGGATGAGGTGCCTATGGCGACTCCAGGCAGACCAGGTGCTGCAGATAACCACGCAGTCTGTGACACGTGGCCGAGACTCGTTTATGATTTATTAATTGAGCGACGGATTGATTAAAGGCTCACAGAAGATCATCCGTGAGCCAGTTCTCAGCCCAGCATTTCGAAGTGCCCAATATGAGCCAAATGCCAGAACACGCCCAAAGGAGCAAGATGCAGGCCGTCTACTCCGGGGACTCAGAGGGAAGACAGCCGGGAGCACTCAGGTGGTGGGGGTGTGACAGCTGCCCTGCGCCAGGGGACAATGTGCTCACTTCCCTCTTTGGGCCATTTGCGATTTGATGCCTCATGCTCACTTTCCAAACATTAGCCCAGGAAGGGCAAGAGCATCAGTTGCTGATGTCAAACACAGAGTGGCATCCCATATCGTGACGCTATTTCCACATGTCACGTGCAGTGACCTAGTTGGGAAAGGCAGTGACAATCAGGCTCCCAACCTGCCATTCTGAGCAACTGCTCAGGTCTGACATGAGGAGGCTCAGGAAGTGCCTAGGACAGGGTGAAGTCTTTGCACGGGACTCAAGAAAAATATGTAATGGCTGCAAATTTGCTCCATAACACTCAGATGACAAAAAGACCATATTACTTAAAAAAAAAAAAATCAAATTAGATCTAGCTCTGAGCCCCCACATGTCTAGGTGATTAGAAATTCCATCTCAATCATATCGCAAAAGAGAAGGTTTATGAGGGTCACGTGGCATCCTGGGGGTTATCAGAAAGGGTAGGTAAGGTCCATCCTGAGCACTTACGGACGCCCTGCTACCGTTGCTCCTTCTGCTGAGTGACACTCCCATGGACCTGGCTGTCAGCCCCGGCCTGGGTGGACACAGAGGTGCTCCTAGCGCCCTCTCCACTGAGTGAGGGTTGAGCTAGAGACCCCTCCCCCTGCACCCAGACCCGGTGCTCAGTAGTCTCTCTGCAGAGCAGCCCACAGCCAACCCACATCCCTGGGTCAGAAAACCCAGGACCACAGTCTTGTGGACTGCACCCCCACACATTCTCAGTCCTGGAGGAGCCCTAGGGTATCTTTTGGCCTGAGCCACCTCACAACCTCACTCCGCTTCAAGGGCCTAGATCCCCAACAAAGCCGAGATAGGTCAGGGAGTCACCTCCCATATATCTGGCAGGTGCCATTTTTGACTCTAAAACACCAAAGCAATTGAGGCCAGAGAGCCTTCCTGGGAAGGGCTTGGTGTCCACTCAGGACAGAGGAAGGGAAGAAGAACATGCAAAGGAGTGTCTCAATAAGTCACCTGCCCCACCGCAACCACAGAGCTGATGCTTTTTACATGTACGATTTAGACAAGCCCTACGTGGCTACTTAATTCCTATTGCTCTAGTTCTGATTTTGCACTGCATTTAATAAATTTCTCAAAGACCCAGTTTGTCCCCAATTCCCATATGGCACAGAACTGCAGAAAGGACCATGGCCTTAGAAAAGTATCATTTCGAGCACGAAGGGAGCATAGAGAACATCTGTGTTTTCCTCTATTTTATTTTTCAATTTTTATCTTTTCCCCCTGCTTACAAAAGAAATGCTTGCATACTATAAAATGTTCAAGAGATTACAGAAATATTTGCTCTAAGAAGCAAAAGTCCTCCATGATCACCCCCTCTCAGAGTTAAATATCAATAACGGTTGCTGCGTGTTCCTCCAGGATTTTGGGGGGGGGGGGTCAATGTGTGTATTTTGATTATTTTTTTAAAAAAAAAAATAGGACCATACTACATGGGAAGTCTTTTTTTCAAATAATCGATCTTGGATCTGCCAAATAAAGAGACACAGCCACCTCGATCTAAGAGTTGTGTCGTATTTTATTATATGCCCTGAAATTTACTTAACCTGTCCTCTATCAACTGACATTTTATCCGGGGAATCCCGGACAGGTTAACCGGCTCGTGCCAGGTCCCATGGATGTTTTGAGGAAGCCCCCAGCCTCAAGCCTCCTCATGTCCAAGCCAGTCTTCCTCCCACCCTGAGCTGTCTCCTGGGCATCAATTTCTTATTCACTCCAGCTCCCAAGGGCAGCAGCAGGGCCTACACTGGAGAAGGACTCCTGGGCCAGCTTCATCCCAGTCATTCCAGAGAAGAACCGAGGACAACTGGCTGTCACAGCTAGCAGAATGCCAGCCAGGTCCTTCATTAAAGGCTGAGTTAGATATGTGCCATCTGACTGAATTAGTAAAGAACACAGACACAAAGAACATGAAAGAATATGGGAGGAAAAAAACCGGGCGTCTGGTCCTTAAATCAATTTTTGATAATGAGTGTCATATATTTAAATGTTCACACATAATCATCACATTAGCATTAACTATACCATCAAAGACAATCTGATTACATAATATGCTTCTTCACGTATCACCACCATGAACTTGTTAATACATGTAATTATAAATGGAGAAGTAGATTGGGGGTATATCCAGTAGAAGCCTCTGGAAGTCTGAGTGTGATTTCCTGCTGTTTCCCATCAACTCAAATGAAACAAAGCTAAATGATTGTCCCTGCTCTGTGTCTCCAGGACAGACTGCCTGGCCGTTCCCCCCAGGCAGGCCTGCTTGTGCTGCCTTTCAGGGTGTTTGTGGTCTCTGTGTGTCATCCAGGACTCGTCTGGCTGCAAGAGGGTCCTGCCCAGCTCCACATGGCTTCAGCAGCAAAGGGGTGGGTGGCAGGGTACTGGGAAGTCACTGGGGCGCTACCGAGATCAAAGGGGACTAGAACAGCAAGAATGGGGAAAGCAGAAAGCCAGTCCTGAGAACCTTAGGAGCGCGAAGCAACTCAAACTCTGGCCCTCGGTGTACAAACCTCTCACCTCGTTGGGCTCTGACACCCACTGGGCTGCAGGGGCACCCCGTCACCCCCTGGGGCTGCTGCAGCACCTGTGCTGGGCCACGTTCCTCATCGGACTCACGCTCAAACCCCCACATTCACCACCCTCCAGTGCTCCCCCCCATGCCAAAACGTCGCTCAAATACCAGACCTACTATGTACTAGGTTTGTGTTCATAGGTAAGTAATTTAACTTCCCATGCAAGGCATCTTGTTTGCAACATAGAGGCAGTATTACCTGTCCCTTTTTTTTTTTTTTTTTGCCAGAAGTTGTTATCACAAAGTACACGAAAAGCATCCTGCACATTGTCTAGTGTGTAGTGGACAAAATCGTGAACTTCTCAAGTGCAGGGATGTTTTCTCTCTCACTTACTTAGCTTCTATCCAAGGACCGAAAACGTGGTTAGTAGGTAAATAAATGCTTGTTGTTTTACTTGCCTTTTCTCTATTAAAAATATTTCCACATAAAACTAGGCTTCCACAGCCCTAAATCCTGAGCTATCATTATTCCGAAATAGCACAGTGGGATGCAAGATCATATTGAAAGTATTAGGCTAAACAGAGCTTTTAATTACAAATGGAAGATAAATGGAGATGATTCCTACGGATGTGTGCACATGAATTGACAGCTCAGATGGTGATAGGAAATTGAAACGGCTACCTGCCATGCTGGATAGGAATTATAAACTGATCTCCTAGAGCCTCCCAAATATCTCTCAAGACATTTAATGTAACCATCTAGGAGCACACCCTTTAAAAAAAAATAAATTTGCTTTACTGAACGTGTAAATGGATTAATTGATAGAGGGGCATGGGAGCCACCGTATGTTGGTAATCTTGTTACTAAAACATCATGAAATGTTTCTAGGGGGAAAAAAAAAAGATTGGCTTTTCTGGTTTCAGCCTTTACGGAGAACAAAATGTTCCTTGTGACGCAGCAAACCTAAGGAAAGCAAGAGAATAGCGTTGATAAATATAAAAGGGAACACGAATTAATCGAAAAATGAGAAAGAACACTATAAAATAAACAATTCTCTGGATAGTATAATTAAGAAAAAAAGAGAAAACATATTGGAAATAGGTAAAGGGATATAAACAAAGATAAGGGAAATATTTTAAATCGTGGAGAAATAATAGGCATAATTCTGTGATACTAACTTTGAAAAGCTTGACTGATGGATGGTTTTTAAGAAAATTTATATTGTCAAAACTATTTTAAGAAACACATAGCGAATCTGAGCAGATTAGTAACCCTGCAAAAATCTTAAAGAGTAGCCTAAGAATCAAAAAAGTAGTTTAGAAGGACCACAGGCCCAAATGCTTTCCCTGGCTATTCTTTTCTTTCAACTTTCAAGAGACTACCACTTCCATTTCATAAAACTAGCTCAGTAAGTCTGTAAATAATCGTAAGTTTACCAATTCAATAGGCCAAACTCTTATAAAATAGGTACAAATTTAAATTGCAAATCAAATAAGCAAATTTCTGAGTCATAACACCACCATAACCGAGCACGGTTTGGAATACAAGGATGGTTCAGTAGCAGGAAAACTATTAATGTAATTCATAGACATCTGTAGATGAAAAAGGCATAACAGTGGGAGTGAGCAGAGTAGAGACCAAGCATCAGGCTTTGAAGCCAAAGCGACTAGGAGAGAAACCTGGCTTTAGCCCTCATGTTGTGACCTTGCCATCCCACTTCTTCGTGCTCCAGTTCTTTCACTGTGAAATGGAGATACCAACACTGCCTACTTTATGGGGCTGTGAGAATTAACATTTGTAAAGTTGTCCGCTCCGACGTCTGGTGTTTTGTAAGCCCGATACAAGTACTTGCTAAAGAAAATGAAACCTAGTCATCATCTTCCTAAATGCAGATGATCAGGTTCGTCATTATTCCCTGTTAGAAACGTTTGGTAAAAAGTTTGATCAGGAGGATATATCCTTAACACTATAGAGAACATCTATTCTGGACTAACGACGAACATCATCACTCCACTGAGACAATAAAGGAGCAAATACAGAAAAGGAGAAAGCTGGCATATACCCCGCAGTGCTGAATTGGAACTAGAGGTATCAGTGTGAACTAAAGGGTTTTAACATACACAGATGGCTCAATATGAAAATAGATACAAGTGTGTTCTTGTGTTTGTGCACACACCTATTTCTTAATTCTGCCCGCTGTGAGGGCCCAGATGCAATAACATCCCAGCAGCAATAAACTCCTAGCATCCAGATATTGATTTCTAACTACCTTCATCCCTTAAAATGAAACAGTGTTTCTTGGAGAAACTGCTGATCCCAGAGCAGAGACAGGGAAGGTACAAAGGGGGGTCTGGACCCTCTTGTGCCATAAAGTAGGGAGATGTTTTAAAGTGATGGAGATATAGCAATAGGATTGCAAAGCCAGCTGGAAGGGAATGATGCCATGGCAAAATCTGGGACAACTGGAACACCAAAATATATAAGCATAATAATGGATTATAACGTATTGAATAAAACGAGAATCCATGAATCCATACTGAACAAATACATAACTAAGCAAATGCACATATACATGCATGCATAATAAATGAAAACAGATAAATAAGAAAGAAAAGCTCTTCTTTACAGAGGAAAACCAAGGAAGAAATGTAGAGAGATGGTGGAATTAGAAAATCAGCTTCATGATAACGAATTGATTAAGGCAAGAATAATTCATGGATTCTTAAACCAATGTTTGAAAATTTTATTTTCACGTGTGACCATTTACATAGTCACAAAATATCCCTTCATAAGATACTTATTAATTATAAATGAAAAAAAAAAGGAACTTTACGGTAGAGAAACTTAGCAAGCCCCACCTTCATTAAATAATCAGCATGAACATCTTCAGTAATGGGTCATATTAAGAGCATGTGCCTCTTGATATGGTGTGCTGAGCAGGACACGTCACTTCTGAAATATTACTGCCGAAAGTGTATACGCTGAATCGAATCATAAGGAAACATCTGATAAACCCAAAGGAGCGCATGCTAAAAGCTAACTGCTCTGGAGTCTTCAAAAATATAAATTCATGAAATACAAAACAGGTCTCAAAAACTGAGAAATGTAGCAACTAAATGCAACACGTGATCTTGGGTTTTCTTTTCCTATCGAGACTTTTAAGTTATAGCTTTATAACTGATATTTATAGGCCATTGGAATCTGAATATGGTCTGATATTAGAAATAATAATGTATGATGTTAACTTCCCAATTTGGCCATTGCATTGTTTTTAGAAATGCGCACAAATGTGGAGGATATAAGATTATCAGGTCTGTAACTTACTCTCAACAGTTCAGCAAAAATCAATAACGTGGGAGTTGGAGAGAGAGAGAGAAAGGAATAAAGCAAATGTTAAAGGTTAGTATTTGGAGCCCAGGAAAGGGTAACAGCAAATCTTTGAACTATTCTTGTAACTTTCTGTAAATCTGAAATTATGTCAAAAAAGAAAAAGAAGAGTGTTGTGGTTTTAAAACATGGCCAGGAATTCGATAGTGACCCTCCCATTGAGGGGTGGGTTGATGTCCCCTCCCTTTGACTATGGTGGGCTTGTGTCTGCTCCCATCTTAAATTCGGGAGAACCAATGCCATGTGCCTTCAAGGCCAGGTCTTCAAAGACGGTGCAGTTTCCTCCTTGCTCACTGGACAATTTGCTCCTAGAGCCCCAAGCCACCCTGAGATCCCCACACAGGAGATACCATGGAAACTTCCTGTACCAACAGTACCTGCCAAGCCTGACGACCTCCAGCTGCCCCAGCCCGGCACCAAGCAGTTGAGTGAAGAAGCCATTCCGAAAATGGAACAGAGAAGCGCGCCCTCTCTGTGCCTTCCAAATACCTAATCCACAAAACCGTGAGCCCAGTAAAACTGTTGCTGTTTTATGCCACTTGGATTGGAGCTGGCTTGTTACACAGCGTCGGTAACCAGAACAAAGAGCTAACATTTATGCAGCACTGACTGTCAGCCAGGTAAGGCGCTGAGCCCTGCACCTGCATCGTCTCAGGCACTCTTTCCCTGCGAGATAGACTCTATCATTCTTCCCACCTTACGGATGAGGAAACTGAGGCTCAAAGAGTTTCAATAGCTTGCCCCAGGCCAAAGAGCTGTTTAGGTCTCAAAACTAGGACTTTTCATGGAAGCCTACGTGGGCGCCAGAGCATCCGGCTCTATTTTGTCTCCCCACTTGCATTTCTTCCTTCAGTTCTCATTTATCCAACAAATAAACCATAGCAGGGGCTGGAGACACCCTGGCGAGCAATGCTGATACGTTCCGCTTTTGTTGTACTTACAGCCTGGGGGGACAGACAGAACTCAAACACAGGGCACCGCAGGAGGTAGATTAGCAATTGTGATTAATATGGCGAATTCCGGTTTAGCCAAGATCAACGTTGTCAGGAGGCTGTGCGGGAGGACGCTGCTGTGTGTTCAGGGCACAATTCCAGGATTCTGGCGGCCTCTCTTCTCACTCTCACGGGGTACGGGGCTCCCTTCTGATTTTTCAGACAAGCTGGGTACAGACTCATCCCTGCCCGGGATAGCTCTGACCCACTGGGCGTGGGGTGGATGTATCCATGAGGATGTTTTCTCGAGGGTTCCCCCCCACAAAAAGGAGAAAGGAACTATATAAAGCATAGACATTTCCCCTAAATTTAATCAACAAAAAAGACAAATTTTAAGTAGTGGATCCCACTGCCACCACCATCAAGAAAAGTAGATCCGCGAGGGCCCGGGAATCGGTATTCATCCTGCCGGTCAGGAGGGCTGAGCTCTCGCGCCCAGGACGGGCGGCCCGCCACACCTGCCGAAGCCCAGAGCTGCAAGAATTTAGCTCGGCCAGGCTGCCGCCGCCCCTCCCAGCCCTCCGAACTGGGGAGCCGTGGGGGTCGGTACTCCACGCCGGGGGTGCAGGGCGTGCGGCCACCTCACAGAGCCCGGGACCACTTTCCTCGCACAGCTGCGGCCCGACACCTGGTGGAGGAAGGTGACGTGGCACCTTCAGTCGTTTAGGCGGGCGGCTGGAGTCCTGGGCAGGCAGCACAGGAGCCTGTCCTTGGACGGAAGGGTCCCGGCTCGGGAGAGCCAGCCTGGGAGCTCGTGACGGTCGGGGGCTTCCCCTGGGACCCGCCGACCACCCTGCGGGGATGGGGCAAGCACGTGTCCTACCTTAGCCACCAGGTCCTCACAGTGCAGCCGCGAGGGAGGGGAGCGCTTCCTCGGATGAGGGGCAGGCGCATGCGGAGGGGTTCAGCGACCCCTCCAGGTCAGGCAGCTGGGAAAACAGGGAGGAGGCAGACGCAACCCTGGGGCTGTCTGGTGTCCAACCGTGTTCTGAGCGACTCTGCCATCCTGTGTCTCCATACGAGTCCACGGAGGGGCGGAGGGGAAGGGTGGTCGTGGGGGCTGCATCACTCCCGTCCACGCCGCCGGCAGATATGGACGGAGCAAGGGACACGTGCTCTGAGCTGATTGCAGCCGAGGCCTGGCAATCTGCATTCTAACCAGAGTCTCAGGTGATCGACATCTTCAGGTTAATTTCGGGAACGGCGGCCCTGTGGGGCGGGTCTAGGCTCGCTGGCGGGGTGGTCTTGCTGACCCCTAGTGCGCAGGCGCTGCTCTCCTCACCCCAAAAAGCAACGTGCAAAGAGCGGGCCTGACAGGCTCCCCCAGAGCCTCGGGCCTGAGGCTGCTTCCCATCCTGGTCACTCTCAAAGTGCCACAGGTCCCCGCGAAGCCCCACTGGGGGGACGGGGTGGGGGGAGGGGCGGTTCTCCAGCTTAACATGACGGAACCAGAACTCTTGGTTTCCACACGGGACCTGCTGCTCACTCATCTCTCCCTGTGAGTCAATGGTGCCGCCAACCGCCGGGTGTCCAGACCAACACCGTGGGAGTCAACCTCATACTCTCTCCTTTCTCCCCATTGGAGCATCTAATCCGCCAGCAAGTGCTGGCAGCTCTCCCCAAGCTCACCCCTCCCCATCGCCTCTGCCCCCCCTCCCCCACCATCCTCAGGCCCTGTTTTCCTCACAGTCCACCTGGGCCTGGGCAGGGGCCCTGCCTCTCCCATTGGCCCTCTCTCGTCATTGCCTCAAGTGATCCTTTTTAGAATCTTGCCATTTTCCACGACACGGATGGACCTAGAGGGCCTAATGCTGAGATCAGTCAGACAGAGAGAGACAAATACCGTATGATTTCACTTATACATGGAATCTCAACAAAAAAAAATAAATGTACAAACAAAACAGAAACAAACGCTTAGATGCAGAAAACAAATTGGTGGTCGCCAGAGGGGAGGAGGGTTGGGAGGCTGGGTGAAAACCGTGAAGGGGTTAAGAAGTACAAATCGGTAGTTACAAAATCGTCCCAAGGATGTAAAGTCGTCGTAGGGAATATAGTCCATGATATAATAACTGTGTACGGTGCCAGGGCACTGGACATAGCGGAAGATGGCTCCATAAGTTATATAAATGTCGAATCACTGTGTTGTACACCGGACACTCATATAATATTGTAGGTTGACTCTAACTAAAAATAATTTTTTAAAAATATAATCTAAAAAATAGTTAACAAGAAGAAGTAAGTCAGATCAAGTCGGTCCCTGCTTCAAACTCTTAATGGTGACCCATTGCAACTAAAAATGAAACCCTAAACCCTTACTCAATATTCCCCCCATGAGGGGAAGGGATATATCTAGTTCTTAGACCTAGAACGGTATCTGGTACTGGCTCCTGAATAGTCACTTCCATAATTAATTATTCCTTTACGAGGACCTAGGCTGCTCCCTGCTGTACTTTATACAAACAAAACACTGGCAAGCGTGATACTATGAGAACAGAACCCAGAATGTGGGAATGGCAGAGGGTTAAGCAGGAGTGAGACACCAGGCGTGTCTCCACGGAGCCGGGAGAAGGCCGGGGCCAGGGGCTGCCTTAATTGCATAGGGTCTCTCCCAGCTGAGGGCACGTCGGTACCCGCAGAGCTTATAAGATTCCTGACAAGCGCGGGCACCAGAGCGCAGGACCCCTGCCCCCACTGGTGCGGCGGCTTGTCCTAAAGGTGCAAGCTTCGAGGGCAAAGCAAACCCCCTGCGCTCTGGGTCTGTTTGTGGGCCTTGCAGAGCCAGAGACCCTGGCTCTGCCGGGCCGTTGGCTCCCCTTCCCCGCCTGCATGTGTATGGAAGGTGATGTGCTGGGAACGACTTCACTTCCAGAACACAGACTGCACGAGCATGTCCTATTTTAAGCTGTGCCTTCTCAGACTCCAGGTTCTGCAGAGACATGGATAGAAATGACCCTCTCATTGACTGAAGGGCAGCCGGCAAGGGGACTGTTGGTCCTAAAATCCTGGATAGGGAGACAAGTTATAGGCCAGCAGTGAGAGAAAGGTCTAGACTGAAGAAATTTGAGAATAGGCCAGAGACTCATGTCAGCCCTAGGAATACGTCCATAAGGAGACATAGAGCAGACAGTGGGGCATCTGGAAGAGGTTGCTCACTGTTCATTCAGCAAGCATGCGGACGAGCCTCTAGGCTGGCCTTCCAGGTGCTGGGGACAGATGATGCCTCCCTCTCTGGGGCCTCCCTAAGGCACTTCCCATACTTTAAAACCGTGTTCATCATGTGTTATAAGGCCGTAGGCTTCTCGTGGTGGGGACCATCATTTCTGTGTCCCTAGCACAGAGCCCTGCACTATTGGGCAGCAGGGTAGGCAGCGCCTGAAGCTTTTCCTGGGAGATGTTCATCCTAAGAAAATACCACTATTTGTCACAAGGTGGCGCTCCAGGTTCACACACTTCTGGACACAGCCTTGAGATCTGAAAGTGTGCTTCAGATCATCTAAATCCCACCAGTTTTTCTTTCTTCCTTCCTTTCTTTTTTTGATATCGAGGGGGAATGCAAGTGTTCCCAAACAGCTTCCCCATGCCCCCCATCAAAACCTCATTTTTCCTTCAAACCCAGTCTGTGTGAGTAAGCTGTAAGATGGACTTGTGAGTTGTCTGGGCACCAGGCTAAGTTAACCTTCTAGATGGCTGTGAAATACAGGGCAGGTTTGATTTGTTGATTCTCTGTTCTGAGCCAGCTTGGGCCAGGCCAGACACTGTGGCCTTGCTGGCCTTACACAAGTGGGTCCAATGCAAGCCCATCCCATGACTTTTATTAGAATTAAGGGGTCAAGAAATTCCTTTACGGCAGAACTTGCTAGTCACAAGACCAGAAGCCTGAGCTTCTGCAGAGCGGCCTGTGCGTGAAAACAGCACACAGGACGAGGGTGCTGAGCACTGAACAGAAAGACACGAAGCCTGGGAACCCCATCCTGGGAGCCCCCGGCTCCCTTAGGCCTGAAGCCACGCCTGGGCTTTTCAGCTGCGTCGACCAACATCAGCCAATAAATTCCTTTTCTGCTTAAAGCCAGTCTGAGTTGAGTTTTTCTCTCGACACTGAAAGAGTTTTTCCTAATACAGTTGGAGAAAGGTCCATGTCACTTGATATGGTTTTTAGACCAAAGGTCTCTGGGGTCAGCTGCTTGTGTTTGGACCAGGGAGCCCAGGCAGCAGCTTCGAGAAGCCCAGACACAGCCACAGAGCTGCCCAGCACCTGGGATCCAGACACTGTGCCAGGCACTGGACGTCTCTGGACCTGAGGAGACTGAGCGAGTAAGGCAGCCTCCCAGCTGTAGCTCTATGGTAAAAGTGACGATGATGACGACGATGACGATGATGATGATGATGATGATGATGATGATAACTAATCTTTCAGATGAAAATGGGATTCGAAGAGTTAGCTGCACCCCCATGTTCACTGCAGCATTATTCACGATAGCCATGACATGGAAGCAACCTGTGTCCATCAACAAATGAATGGGCAAAGAAAATCATCACCCACGCACAAGCGCACGCACACCCACACAGAAGGGATGTCATTCAGCCGTGAGAAAGAATAAAGTCCTGCCATTTGCAATAATAAGGATGAATCTTGAGGGCATTAGGCTAAGTAAAATAAATCAGACGAAGAAAGACAAACACTGTATGTTCTCACTTACAGGTGGAATCTCAAAAAGCCGAACTCATTGAAATAGAAAGTAGAGTGGCGGTTACTGGAGCTGAGGAAATGGGAAATGTTGGTCAAAAGATACAAATTCCAGTTATAAAATAAATAAGTTCTGGGGCTCTAACAAACAGCATGGTCACTACAGTTAATATACTGTATTTTATATTGAAAGTTGCTAAGAGAGTAGATCTTAAATGTTACTTTAAAAATGGCAATTGTGCGATGTGATGGAGGTACTAGCTAAGCTATGGTAGGAATCATTCTGCAATATGTAAAACTCAACACATTGTACACCTTAAACTTACGTAATGTCAACTACGTAATGTCAACTATGTCAACTTATCCCAATAAAGCTGCAGGAAAGGAAACTAACCTTTCATAAATAATGTGTGCCAGACCCTATGCTAAGTGTTTTATGTGATATCATTTTATTTAATTCTCACAATGATTCTATGCAGTGGGGATACATTTGTCATCTCTACCAACAAATGAGGAAACTGGATCTTCGAGAAATGGAGATGTTTGGCCAAGGTCATGACTGGTAAGGAGGGTGGGATTTGAATTCAGGCAGTTGAGGTGAGGAGCCCCCAGGAGGCTCCTTCTCAGAGCTGGGACCCAAGGTGCAAGCTGACGAAATGTGACTGACCGCTACTGAACCCTCTGAACCTCTGTCTCAAGCTCTCACAGTCCCCCTGCCCCCTAGGACTAGAACTGGTCCTAGGCAGATGCTGAGCCTGCAGGTGTAGGCCAGGGGGTTCTTCTATGGGGACCGAAATCACTGGCATAAGTAGCTGAGCTGTGGAGGAAGACTCAGGTCCAAATGCCGGATCTGGCACCTACCGGCTGGGCACTTAACCTCTCTGAGCATCGGGTTCCTTGTCTGTAAAAGCGGCGGACAAAAACACCCAATTTCCACAAAGAGTGTGAGGATTCCAAGAGATGATGCCGTGAAATACACTGTGCTTGGTACCCAGGGAGCTTATATCTGAAAGCTCGTTGTTGTAGTTCTCTTACATGAAATAGGGAAAAAAGTCATTAGGAGACTACAAAAAAAAAGAA
The DNA here is from genome assembly GCA_003508835.1 of Eonycteris spelaea. Classification (NCBI taxonomy): domain Eukaryota; kingdom Metazoa; phylum Chordata; class Mammalia; order Chiroptera; family Pteropodidae; genus Eonycteris; species Eonycteris spelaea. The sequence continues at coordinate 7,383,608 of PUFA01000004.1, read as the reverse complement.
AAAAGAAAAAAAGAAAAAAAAACCTCCGAGGCTTTCAAACTTTGGCTATGAGACAGCAGAGGAAAAGCAGCGATTCTATAAATCAGCGGCTCGAGCTTGGGCCGCCCATTGGAATCGCTTAGGAGAGTTTGTTTTCAGGAATCACATGCCCAGACCCCACCCTCTACCAATTACATCAGCAGAATCCTTGGGTATGGGCCCAGATACTGGCCTTTTTTAAAAGCACCCTGTGAGACAGACCACCATTCCGCCAGGGTACAGAGCCGCTGCTGGAGAACACGAGAACTTGGCCCGCAGAGCTGAACGGGGCGGGGGCGGGGGGCCCTCACTGGCTTTCTTCTTGCAGTAGAAGAGCGTGGTCCCTCCAACAGTAAAATCAAAGCTCGCGGCCCCTCTCTGACGGTTAAAATTTACACAAGATTTGGATGGGTCTGTTCTCCACCTTGGTGTTGCAATTAGCAGCTCCTCAGGCTTCGGTGACATGGTGACAGATGGATGAAATGAATACTCGGGGAGATTAAATAACCAGGAGATATTATGCCAACAAAATTAACTTGTCCGGCCCCGTTCCTTAGCAACTGCACTATTATTTCAGATTTCCTCCCGGAGCCCCTGATTGTTCACACCCCTCCCTTCATTGAAATGTGAGGCACAGTTATTTGTAACTTTAATGAAAAGGAGAGAAATGCAAAAACAAAAAAAAACAAAAAAACAAAAAAACAAAAAATGAAGCCAAAGAAACTTCTAACCGCCCTTCAAATTGCATCAGGCCTGTCCTGGACAAATAGGATCGAATTGGCAACTTGTAAATTGGGGTGCTTATTTTATTTTCCTGCAGACACGGCATTTCATGCCCCTCCAAGGCTTCACAAAGCAGTCCTGCCTTTTATGAACACGCATGGCATTTGCCATCCAATCTGGGACTGCCCGGCCAGTCATTGTGTGGGAGTCAGGCCCTGAGTGCTGGAGCCCAGAACACAATGTCCTCAGAGGAAAATCACTTTTGTGTAGCGGCAACGGGCACAGAGTGGTAATTGGCTGATTGTCAGAAGGGGTGGGGGCAGCCCTCCTCTTTCTAAACTCTGTCCAGTGGAATTGCCAAAGACCCATCCTTTCCTCGGATGGCGTCTCCTGGGTGACCAGCAAAGACCAGGCTTCTCCGGGCTTCCCACTTGACTGATGCGGTATCCCATGGCTCTCGGCAGGAGAACTCTCTGAGATCCAGTGTCTGGCCCAGAAACTTGGCTTCTTGTCTGTCCTACTCAGACCCAGCTGTGCTCTGGCTGCTTGGGCTTAATGGTCTTATTTATTGACCGCTGTGGGCTTCTGGTCTCAAAAGAATTTTTTTTAAGTCTCTGCCAGAAATCTCTGCCTGCAGAGTTTGCTGTTGTTGCTCTGGGCTGGAGGCAAAGGATGTCTCCGGTATTGTCCTTGAAGCAGAGGCTGTCGACCAGAGTTAAGAATTCAACGTGTCTGTGAACTGGGATCAGAAAAGAATTGATTTTTATTTTTGACACACCAGAACTAAAATTTGGCACTTCCTTCAAGTACGAACATAGGCACAAAGGCATAGTTGCATTAGAGACATCGATGACCCTTTCACCGGTAGAAATCACAGATCATTCAACATCACACTTCCACTGTGGCAAATTCTCAAAATATCACTTATACAAATGACTACTTTGATATTTCAGGGACCATAAGACCTACACTAGGTATTTTATTTTATAGATTAATAAGAAATAGATATATTGATATATCCCAAAGTGGGGTTTTTATATGTGCTAACTACGTTTTAACATAAGTGCTTTCCTTTGTAAACCTATGTGTTTCATTTTATGCATTTAAAACATTATTGTGGAATTTCTGCTTCCAGGATGATGGAATAGATTGTATAGGCTGGGGTACTTTGAGGATGCTTTGGAAGATTTCAAAAAGTATTAGACTTAAACCCTGGATTTCATGATGCTACTTTGGGCTTAAAACAGACTATGCTAGACAAAGAAGAAAAACAGAGGAGAAATTATAGAAAAAAATTTTTGAAAATTTTAACTTAATTGAAATATTAACTCATGATCCTTACACCTGGCATCTCGTCTCTAAAGTAGGTGTTGAGCTATTTTGATTTATACTGAAGATAAAGACATTCATGCATTAACACAGGAAGTTAAATAACATGTTAAGTTCAGGTGAACCATTTTATGTTGAATAGGTAGGCTTTTCATAAAGTGTAAATAAGTAATAACGTGGAGTTGTATATCATTACAGTAAGATATTTAAAAAAAAAAAAAAGGTCCTACCTATTATATGAAAAGATAAACCAAAGAAGATTCGGAAAGGTGGAAGGAAGAAGAGCCACCAGACAGGGACCTCAGAGCCTGGAGAACTGCACAGTGATGAGGTCCCTGGGTTGTCTTCTTCCCTCTTAGATCTGAGACACGGAGCTGAAAATCTGGTAACACAAAAACACCACTGGACAGAGGCAAAAATAAATAAATAAATAAATAATAAATAAATAAATAACCTGGTCCTACCCCCCCCCCACACACACACACACAAAGCCTCCTCTCTCTAATCCAGTACAGGAAAGTTGCTTAGTGAGACAGATAACTTGCAGGCGAAACCGCTCTCCACCCCAGCTGTTCACCACCACCATCAACCAACAAGATAAAACCAACATTTATAGTGCACCGCACTCACGGCAGCAGAATACGCATTCGTTTCAAGCTCCTACCGATCATATACCAACATAGGCCATATCCTGAGCCATAAAGCAAATCTCAACAAATCCGAAAGAAGTGAAATCGGACAGAGTGTTTTCTGACCGCTGCGATCCAACTAGAAATAACAGAAAGAAAACATGAGAATCTCTGAACACTTGGAAACTGAACGATGCAATTCTAAATACTCCATGGATCAAAGAGGGAGTCTCAAGAAAAATTTTAAGAGACATGGAACTGGATCGGGCAAGATGGCGTAGAAGGTAGAAACCACACATGCCTCTTCTCGTGACCACACCGAAATGATAATGAAACTACGGAGCAACCAGCACGCGTTTTCGCCTGAGGTTTGGCCCAACAGAAGCACTACAACTAGGGACAAGTGTAAGAGGTCACCTCATGCAGTAGGAGGGGCGGAGGCGAGAAACAGCTTGGTCCCACAACCGCGTGTGGTGACCAAGAATCGGGAGGGCTATCTTGGCGGCAGAGCCCCGTCCCCACCTGAGGAGCGAAGGGTCCCCAACCCAGGGTTCCAGCGCCGGGGAGAGACTGTGAAAACCAGCAGAGACTGGGGCTGAGACAGAGACTGCGGGAGGCGCAGGCATTCCTCGGGCCCACGCCCGAACTTACTCATGGACGGACCCACTCGCTCTGAGCTTCCGCGCTGGGGCAGCTGCTGGAGGAGTCACTGAATTGTCGGGCTTCAGGGTGAGGGCTGCAGGGGCAGCTTTCTCCCAGACAGAAAAGCAGGGTCCATTGTTCCTTTGGTGAGTCCTCTCCCATCCCAGCCTGCGGTCACAGGTGGCTGCCATATCTGATTCTCCATCAGCCTGGGTAACACAGGTCGCTCCGCCCAGGTGATTCCCTGAGACCCCGCCTCTCCCAACTTGCAGACCCACCCAAACCGCTTTTAGTGGTTTATTCCATAATATGGCCTGCATTGGCTCTTGCTGCAGACTTTCCTAAAATCTCTCAAAGGCTCACAAAACCTGAAGAAGCAGCATCTGGCCTCAGCGTGCCCCCATACCTCCTGCTGAGCAGCCCCAAGTCCCACACTAGCGGCAGCCGGCCTCAGTTCCTGACTTGGCCTCTCAAGGCACCTTTAAGCCCAGCACAGGTGATAGCCATCTGCAGATTGCTTGGTGACTCTTACCAGGTAGCCCCAGAGGTACACAGGCTGCAGCTAAACTTGCCCTGAAGCTGCACCCCTTTTAGGACTCCCTTGGGTCTACAAACCCAGTGGCCTGCTTTGACCAGTGCTAGAGCCGGGGCACCGCTCAGGTCTGCGCCTGAGAAAAACACACCAGAAGGGCAGACTGGGCAGGCACCAGAGTGAATCTTACTCTGTAGGGTCAGCCCCTCACTGGCCAGTCCTCACAACCAATCAGCCCACGGGTCAATCCCAATCAAAGTGCAAACAGCAACCAAAGCTCAAAAACAACAGGAGGGCACACACAACCATACAAAGGACACACCTTGAGCACCTTGCTCAGGAGACCAGGGAAGACTTCACCACTGGGCCCACAGGACACCTATTACATAAAGCCACTCTACTAAGACCAGGAGACATAGGAGCCTGACCTAATACATAGTAATGGGCCCAGGGAGGCAGACAAAATGGGGAGACAAAGAAACATGTTTCACATGAAAGAACCGGATGAAACTCCAGAAGAACTAAACAAAATGGAGACAAGCCATCTACCAAATGCAGAGTTCAAAACACTGGTTATAATGATGCTCAATAAACTTAGGGGAAGAGTAGATGAACTCAGTGAGAACTTTAACAAAGAGATGGAAAACATAAAAATGGAGTTGGAAATTATTTATGAAATAATTTGAGAAGCTCTACAACGATTAAGGAAATTAAGGTTAATTTCCTTAATAATTTTAAAAACTCCAAAAACAAATCTCCAGGCCCAAATGGTTTCACTGGAGATTCTACCACACATTTAAAGAAGAATTAACATCAGTTCTACATAATCTCTTCCAGAAAACAAAAGAAGTCGAAACATTTCCCAATGAATTTTATGAAGGTAGTAATCACTCAGATAGGAAAACCAGACAAAAACAGTACATCCTTCGTGGTTTTATTATGGTTTGTATGAATGTCTTCCAACCTCAGGACAACTGCCTGTTCCCAGAGACACAGACCATGTTTCATCTCTTATATCCCCCCAGAGGACCTGGCTAGTGTCGAAGAATATAAACAAGCAGAGGAGTATGCAAACGAACGAGCGAGGGAAATATCCGAAAGAGGCAAGACACTCTTCTCTTGGTAATGAGACTGTGTTAGAGACAACTGTGTTTGGAGCTGCCCATCCTCCATCCCTCCTGTCCTGGCATTCCCACTTCCTTAGAGGAATTCGCTCTTTGTGGTTCCAGACCGATGAGATTGCACACAAGTTCCTTGTCCTCTCTGGCCAAGGGAACAAACTCGGTCCATCAGATGTCCCTCCTCCGTGATTTCAAATTTGAGCTGAAGGACACAGAGAGTGAAGGAAAGTAGCAGTCTTACACCCGCAACGGCCCAGCCAGACCATTCCTGCTGTGAGCTTATTGTTGCAGTTTTTGGTCACATTAACTCCCATCTTGGCACCTAATTTTCTCCATTTTAAGCACTTAGTCCATTTACGCCGCTATGATGAAACTACTTTAGACTAGTGTCTGAAATAAGCCACACCCTACGTAAATTCACAGTGGTGTGCTTGCAGGGCTTAAGAAATCACTTACATTTTTTTTCATTTATTCCTTATACTTTTATGTATTGCTGGTTTTAGCGATAAGATTATTGTTTAAATAAGATTGATTATTTATGAAATCAGACAAATAATGAGATGGAATTGAAACAAGTTGCTGAAGTGTATCTGCTGTGCTACTACCACAGGCTGCATGGCTGGGGTTAAGCTCCACACGCTCCCCGGACATCGGCCACCTAATCTGTTAAATGTGGGGATTGAATTATATGCTCCCTCAGGGGTCCTTCTGTTTCAGAGTCTCTCACCCTCTGGAGTAGGGTGTTTTAATTTGCAGCACTGCCAGCCCGTGGGAAACCGTCAATCTTCTCCAAGTCCCAACTGGCTCAGCTGTAACCAGAATTCTGTAATGTGGGCAGTGCCTGGCCTGTCCCAGAGTGACAGGCTGCAAACAGAGACCAGCCTCATTGCTGTAAGATCTTTCATCAGCTGTGGGTATCCGGAGTTGGCCTATTCACTGGTTCTTGTTTGCAGTTGAAACACACACACACACACACACACACACACACACCACACACACAATAAGTAGCTATTCTCTCAGCAGTATGCTGGCCATGTGGAAAGAGTGATGAGTAATCTTTGATGAGTATTAAATGAACTCAAAACCAAATCACCCTTAACGAATGAATTCATTAAGATGCACACATCCACACTACTTTGACAATAAGCATGAAAAATTAACGAGTGCATTTTACCATAATCTTTCCTCTCTTAGTCCAAGCAAGCTTATTTCTATTCAGGCTTCAGCTGTAGTCTTAGGGTGCCATTACCTCTTGATTATCATAATAAGCACCTGAATGGTAGTGTCCCGACAAACCGCTCATTGCTTGTATATGTAGTAGGGCATTCATTCAAGCAGCCAAAGCATCCTCCATCCTTCTATCCAAGTGGAAAATAACCAGTAGCAAAAAAAAAGAAAAATACGGGCAATAATGTTGACAGAAAGGAAGGAAGGAAGGAAGGAAGGAAGGAAGGAAGGAAGGAAGGAAGGAAGGAAGGAAGGAAGGAAGGAAGGAAAGGAGGGAGGGAGGGAGGGAGGGAGGGAGGGAGGAAATGAATTCCACCTAATGATAGAATTTCAGACTTCATTTGGTCAGCGTCCAAACAGGGCATGAGTTTTCTTGGGACACCCACTGTGGGCTTGGGCTTTGTCTCAAAGCCAGTCTTCATGCAACATGTGCCAGGAGACCAGCCGTCTGGGCATCGAAAGATACTAGCAACAAGGACAGAGGAAGTGCAGTTCAGGAAAAACCATCATATTGAGGACCCCACACTTCTTGACAGGTGGCTCAGTTTAATGGGGAAGGAATGTGGGCTTTGGAACAGCTTACCTGACTGTGAGTCTCCACTTTGCCACTCGCTTACAAACCATATAATCTTGGTCAAGCTACTTAGTCTCTCTGTGACTTACTTTCCTGACCTATAAAATCAATGTGAGTAGATTGCAAATGGCCACAAATACTTTGTAGCTACTTCCATTAAGAAGCGGGGGACAATCGGAGCAATAAATGTCACTATTATTATTATTATTATTATTATTATTATGTCATTATTATCATAATTGTGTGATGCAGGACAATGTGACAGGAAGAAGCTTTGGAACCATATAGACTTTGATTCAAATCCCATGTCACTCACCAACTTTGGGGAAATGACTTCTCTGAGCCTCGGTTTCTATAAAACTGAGATAGCAATGCCAGGCTTGCAGGGCTGTTGTGGGTGTTAGAGATATGTGAGCGCGTCACAGAATAAGATTTCACGACAGGATGTGACTGATACCATTCATGCTGCCTCTGCATTCCAGGAGTGAGCCTGAGCACCCACTATGCGCGCCGGCTCGGGCCCCCTAGGTGCTTCATGAGCCATGCAGGGAGTACGAATGCGCTGAGACCCCTGTGGGCCTCCCCCTCGTAGCGCTCTCACCACTTGCCATGTCTGTGAAGTACCAGGCTCCATATTAGGCTCTGGGGAGACACGAGTGAATAAAGCAGATAGGGCCTCGGCCCCTGTGGAGCTCCTATTTGTAGAGGAGTACAAAGAAATGTGTCATTACAAATGGTGATGTGGTCCATGAATGAGCAAACAAGGAGCTAAGCTAAAGAATAAGAAGGCAGACCTGCTTTACATGCGGCAATCAGAGAGGGCTTCTCAGAGGGGGTGGCATTGACGCTGACACCTGAAGAGGCTGTGAACCTCCCATTATAGAGAATGTAAAAGAGTTTCCTTCCAGCCTCCCTTGAAGATAGGGGTATGTTACCCAATTCTGTCCAGTGGGACACAAAGGGATTATGCTGGGGACACATGGGAGGATCTCTGCTCTCTTGCATGGAGAGGCAGCTGCTGGTGCTTCTCCGTCCCCCTCCTTCCTGCCTTTGTCGTAGAACAATATGTGGAGTTTCGATAGCCACGAGGTAACAGCGTGAGGATAAAGGTGGATCAGTCAAAGAAGGATGGAGGCAAAAGTCAGAAAGAACCGGAGTCCTCGGTGACATCATTGAGCTACTGGACCTATCTGGATTCTTTCTTAGGTCAGATAATAGAGGTGTTCAGGATTCATGCCTTCTGTCTGGTCGGGTATTTATTCTGTTACTTCTATGAAGAGCATCCCTGGTTGACGCAGGTATGAAGCACTTACTGGCGTAAATCCCACATTTTACCTTTTGCTGCCTCTGTAAATAGGGTAAATAGGAAAAATTCAACCAGATGGAATATTCGATATCTGACGCTCATCACCCCCAGCCGCCTTTTCCTCCTGTCTCTCCTCCATTCTCACCCCAACTGCCCTAGTTCTGAGCCTTATGGCAATGAGTCTCTAACTCACCTCCCTGCTTCCTGTCTCTCCCCAACCACAATTTCCCTGTTATCATAGTTAGGTCTAGAGTACATTCTCGAACAAATTATTCTTTTCTCTCCCACTCGTTTGCCGCCTTCAAGGGCTCCCCACTGCCTCTGAAGAAGGTCCAGAATCTTTAGGTTAAAACTCAAGTGAGGCTATTACAGAGATAGGGAGGCAGGCTTAGGAACCCAGATCCCACTTCGACCACCTACTAGCTGGGACACCTTGACAAGTTACTTGACTTCCCTAAATGTCTGTTTTCCCGGCTGTGAAATGAGAATAATAATGAGAATGCCTACTTCCTAATGTGTTGAGAAATAAATGAGATAATGGAAGATACTTAGCACAGTGCCCAGCACATAGTGAGAAGTCAACAAATTTAACAGGTATTGTTAAGCTTCTCAGATTGAACTTCAGCCAGCTCGTCTTTCTCTACTCTCATAAGTACAGCCAACACTCTTCTCAATGGGCATCCCTCTTCACTACCTAGGTAGGTAACTTCACTAACCTTCCTAGGCCATTACTCTCTGTATTGCTAACAATCCCAGGTACCTGTCAAAGTCTGGCTCAAATGCCACCTTGGCCATGAAGACTTTTTGATTATCAAGGCTATATATGACTAGCTGCTCTGCTGAATTCCCATGGCACTTATGTATCACTTTTGTGACACTTGATATGTCTGGGGAGTATTCTAGTTCCTTGGGGACTTGGTCTTCCTCTGGTTCCCAGGCTGCAGAGATAACTGGAGCTGGCTGTAGCCCTCCTCTGATGACAGTCTGCCTTCTCAGGTGGCCTTCTGTAAATGACTCTGCCCTTTGGAGGGCAACTTCTCCCTGCCTTCCTGTCCCTGGGCTTGGGGATCAGCATCTCTGCCTCACTGGGTACTGGTTAATGCTTCATTTCTCATACTTTCCTGCACCTCGCCCTCATCTTCGTAAACAGGTCTTTCCTTGATAAACCCTCACCAACATTATCATGACCCGGGCTGATACACTCACTCACCTGTGGTCAAATAAATAAGGTGAAGTACTTTACTCCCCATGGGCCTTTAACCTTTGCAATGGAATTATCCATGGTCACCTTAGAAGGAGCCACTGGAAGGTGGATGCCTGAATCCCACCAGCTCTCTCACTGGGGTGGAGGTAGCTTCAGATTTGGAAGGTATTTTATAGATAAAATAGAAAAGTAGCAGGGGAAAAAAAGGCAAAATAGAGAAACAAAGAGTGGGAAATAAAGACAACTTGAGTTGGAAAGCAGAGATAAACTATTGAAAACCTGTTAGAAGCATGTACCCTCAATTTTCAAAATTTTCTACTTTCTATACTTTCTCCTTCTAAAGATTGATTGGGAATATACAGTCTTTTAACAAATCAAGATTGCAACTCTCATTCACCCAAATAAATATTTTACATTTCTAACATCTGTTTATTAGCATATCCCATTTAGAAAAACAAATACCTGGAAATGAATCTATTTGTAAGTTTTATGTTAGATGTACCTGAAAATCTGTTTATGACTCTGTCATTGCATTTTGGAATCTAGATGATGAAATTTTGTTTACAGACCCAAACGGTGAATATTTTTTAAATTTCCTGTTACATGTGGAAGTGTGTGATTACATTAACATTTGAATAATGATTCGGATTCATGATGATATAGAAATTAATCATGAGATTCTCTACTCTCCCTTCGATGGACCTGTGGATTTAGGCACATGCCTTCTTGGAGAGCACAGAGCTTGATGCCATGTACTGAAATGTTGTCATTACTGAGGTTGGGTCACAGAAGACCCCAATAACAGTTTATTTCCGGAATTAGCTGGAATTGGCAAATCTAATCTGAGTAGCATGTTTCCCTTGGCATGATTTAGCCTTGCTTTATCCCTGGCCATCCTGAGGTTGTCTAGTTACACAGCGTGTGTAACTGGTTTGATTTATCAATCCAATGGCTAGAGACTGTACCACTGATTTAATATTTATTAAGCACCCAAAATGTGACAAACACAGTACAAGCCCAGCTTGAAGAGCTTCACACAGTGGGTCAGCCACATGCATCATATGCACATAACAAAGACATCAACTCATGAAGGATAATCAATAGAGCACCTACCTTGGGAAACAAAAGTGCCCCTGGCCTCTCACCTGTGGGGGATGGAGCCTGGGCTCACTCCCAGATCTAGCCACACTCTTGCCTAGGTCCCCTTGATCTCAGGTCTGGACATGCATTTGTAAGACGACTAGATGTTCAGGAACGCAAGCCACAGGACAGGGTTGGTTTACTAGCCTACCTGAGAAAATAAACCTGGAACTTAGCACCTCACCCCTCCCCCCATTAGACGGGCAGGCTGAAAATCCACAAGAACAAAATTCAGGAAGCTTACATCAATTGGGATACTGTTACCTTAGCATCTCTCACAGTTGCTATTTCCAGGTAACTGTTGCCAACACATATTGAAACACTCCCCAGCCAATTTAGTGAGATAAATCTATTGATTGACTGCCAAAAGTGAGACCTGGTGACAATGTTTGCAAAGAGGATTACAGAACCTCCTGTCAGCCTCAGAAAGGGCCGCTGCCAAGTACCAGGCTGGCTCAGTTCCCAGCTTTACAGCCTGTATCACTCCTTGCAGGCAGAGGACTGGATGCTTGGTATTACTGAAAATGAATTACATCAAATAAAAATTTATACTTCGAGTCTATATAAATTTCTCTAGAACTTACTTCTGAGAGATTTTTTAAAATTAGTTTGTTTAATAGTCAAACTAGTCCCAAATAGATTTCAGATAGGGTAAGAATTAAGTAGTTGCTGTTCAGTTGCCAATTTGCTTAATTTGTAAAGATGTTGATAAACACAGCGTAATTCTCCAGCCTCTTTAGATTCTCCATCAAGTCCACATAAATGTTAAAAATTTGAAGTTGTAAGCATGCTAGAAACAGGTGGCAGCTTTTCTAGTAATTAATGGGGACACTTTCCTCTAACAATTGATTCAGACTTAAATCAAGCTAATCAGAGAACATTCCAACCAGGACTTGGAATAATTCATGGTGTATAACTTTATAATGCAATCGATCTGCAGTTGAATGATGATAAATTTTTAAACTGACTGGATTCATACAGTGCCTTAGACATAAGAGATGTGTAAGGAAACTATTGAGTATATCTCTATATTTCTGATTATAGCGAGTTGCATCTGTGTGATTCATCAGGTACTGTCTGAAGACTAAGAGTATTCCCTAAGTGTGGCATGTAAATCACTGTCAGAATTCAACTCCAAATTCTTAATACCTTTGGCAGGTACAATTGAAGCTTCATTCAGATGTCTCTGAGATTCATTAGAAAAAGGATCATTTTTAAGGTACTTAACTTTGGTTGCATATTAAAACTACCTTGGAAAATACTGATAACCAGGCCCCATCTCAAATCGACAGGACTCTCTGGGGATAGGGTCTAGGCAATGATGTTTTCAAAAGCTCCCTGGGTGATTCTAGGAGCAGCCAGGGTTGAGAACCAGTGACTTAAACTTTCCAACAAAGAGACCATAATGAATCAGATTCCTCCCCAGCTAAATCCATCCTTTACTCCATTCCTTCAACTCTCCACGTGCATTCATCCAAAGAATGCTCTGAGGAAACATGAAATATCTGACCTTGAGCCTCCCAAGCAATGGCAATGCTGGAAGCACAGAGGCCAGTCCCTGCGAAGCCTGGAAGATGCACTCGTTTGGAGAGAGGGAGCGATATGATGTGGGTGGGCTACATTATAAGAGCACAGGTTCTTGGTTCTCCACATCCAGAGATGAAGCTGAAAGTTAGCTTCAGTGCCATTCTCAGAGGTAACCGGCATCTCCTAAGTGAGCCCACCTTTTCCTTTCTCTCGAGCCAGGCTTTTTGACTCTTCCCCATGCTGTGAAAACTCTAGTCACATAACTACTGAAGACTCACATTGATAACTAGCCCAACCACAGATATTCACTCTCCCATTGTGGCTGCTGACATTGGAGTGATATGGTTTAATCATTGTCATCCCCAAATCACCCACTTTTCCCTTCCTTTAATGAGTGAATGAGCTCATTTCTGAGAGGAAGAGAAGGGGAGAGGTGGGGGAAACATTGATTCTGCTGCTTAGTGAGCTGTGCAGTACTAAAATCTTACAAATGGCAACTGAGTGACTACAGACACTCGTTCATGCCCTAAATGCCATTCTTTCTGCTGGGTACATGTTTCATTTACCAAGGCTTCTACCCTCACTGCCCTGCTCACTCTTCCAACATCAATGTGGAAATCCTTGTCACAGAGCACTAGTCCTCAGTTACAGAATTATTCAGGGGTCAAAGTGAGGATTATCAGCACGGTATTGTCACCTACACCGGGTCCCTTTACCCTGGAAGGAATGAAGGGTTCGATCTATGCATCCCGTGGGCGACAGTTTATTTTCCTGTTCTGGCCTTAAGTAAGCTCCTCCCAATCCTCGTATTCTGGGTTGATCCTGTTCCAAGTGTGTCACCACAGAGCAGATGCTGAGCAGTCAGATGACAGCTGTTGATCTGTTGCAACTGAGCAATTAGAGGATGCAGGAGAATGCTGTGGCTCACAGTTTACACCGAGTATTCAGAAAATCAAACATTTGAGTGCCCACCTTGTGGCAAACGCTGGGCATGTATACACAAACATACACACAGATAAGATGTCTGTCCTGTGCACAGTTATATGCCCCCTTACGCAATTGGTACTTTTCCCTTTTTATTCCCATTTATCTATCTTGTCATGGACTAATTCATCTCATCATTTTCAAATAGAAGTTGGGGAAGAAAGAGGGGGAGAAAATAATAGCAAGACCTTTTGAAAGGTAGTTTGTGTTTTTGTAGTATAATGCAACCGGATTGAAAATCAAAACCCTTTTGATCTATAAAGGTCTTATTCAGGAAATGCTAAAATCCTAGATGCAGGTTTGTAATACATATTTCTCTGAAACTAGAAGTAAATGGGTTCAAATTGGCCAAGCCATATCAGGTATTAGAGCTTCGTTGTATCCTTTTCTAAAGGTTACCTGAAAAATCTTTACCAGCTCCAACACGGTCATTTAAAATCCCGCCACCATTGTTTCTTCATCTCACCACTGAGCACACAGAAGGAAAAGCAAGGAGGACGACTGTGGGTCTGAAACACTGTTTCGAACCTAGAGAAAGAGCTTTGTTTGGCCTTCAAGGGCATAAAGAGGAAATAATAAATCCTCTCCCCTCTCCTGGGTCTCCTCCCAGCAAAGCACTCCCACCAAAGCCCACTTAACATTGTACAAAGACAGGAGGGCAAGGCAAGACAACTGGACAAGGTGGCGGGGCTGGACGTTTTGCCTGTATCGGCTTAACTCTGGTGCTAAGAATAAGCTCTCCAGTCCAGCCTCGGGTGGGTAACCTTGAAGACCAGTGGACGTGGAGCTCCCCAGGCCAGCTAGGCCTGGTGCAGTGGCATCAGATGACCACGCTGACTGTCATGCTCTGGCCGTGCGGCGCTATCTTGCGGGGCCAAGAGAGCAACATCTTGCGCAGCTCCTCGCGGAAGCTGTCGTGTAGCCAAGCGTAGATGAAGGGGTTGTAGCAGGCGGAACTCATAGCAAGCCAGTGGCAGAGCAGCTGGACTAACCCAAAGGCGTAGGGGTCAATAGCGTGCGGGTCGAGATCCCGCAGCAGGTTGAAGACGTGCAGTGGCAGCCAGCAGATGGCGAACACCACCACAACCACCACCAACAGGCAGAAGGTGCGGCGGCGCCGCGCGCGGTCCCAGTCGGCCTGGCTCTGGGTCACGCAGCCCGGCATCACGCGGTTCCGGAGCTTCACCGACACTCGGACGTAAGACAGGAGGATGACAAGCAGGGGGAGCAGGTAGGTGACGAGCAGCAGCCCCCAGGCGTAGAGCTGGCGCTGGCGCTCCTGAGGCCCCCAGAACTCCTCGCAGAGGCGTACGCGGTGCGACTTGAGCTCGATGTGGTAAGTGTGCAGGGCGGCGGGCAGCGCCAGCACCGCGGACAGCGCCCAGATGCCCAGGACTGCGTAGGCGCTGAGGCGCAGCGAGACGCGCCGGCGCAGCGGGTGCACCAGCACGACGTAGCGGTCCACCGCGATGGTGGTGAGCGTGAACACCGACACGTAGACGGTGACGGGCTGCAGGAAGAAGACCAGGTGGCACAGGGCGCCGCCGAACACCCAGCCGCGCGGCTCGAAGGCGTAGGCCAGCGTGAGCGGCACGCATGCGGTGCACATGAGGACGTCGGACAAGGCCAGGTTGCCGATGAGGAAGTTGGTCACGTTGTGCAGCCGGCGCACCCGCGCGATCACCAGCACCAGCAGGCAGTTGCCCGCCAGCCCCACGACCACCACGATGCTGTAGAGCAGCACGATCAGCCCCTTCAGCTGATGCACCAGCTGCAGGCTCTGGAACGGCGTGACAGCCTGAGCACCTGAGCCAGCCACCGACCCATTGCCCACGGAGGCCTCTGCGCTCTGGTTGGCTGGAGTTGAGGCCGCCAGCGGAAGTCCAGAAAGTAAGTCAGGGGCTCGCGGGCCCTGAGTCGGCAGTGAGGCCATGACCACCTGTCCAAAGAGAATCAAAGTCCTTTACTTCCCATTCTCTATCAAACCCCTCCTCCCTCAACCTCCTTCCGCTTCAATCACCTAAACACTCCCTTTGGAATAACTGACCAAAAGAAATAACAACAATAAAAAGGGCTGTCCTCCCACCTCTGTGACAATAAGTCTATACGTGGTTAGGCATGCACAGATTACTTCAACTCCTCCTACTCGATTTAGAGCTCTCGCAGTCCACGCAGGCGAAACCCAGGAGCACGGTCCTACCTGGTGAGCCGGGCTTGGCGGGCGAGAAAGCGCTCCGAGGAGGGAGGGCCAGAATCCCTCGTTTCCTAGTGATCCTCCGTCCACGGCTGCGGTGCAGGTTTCTCGCTGCTCCGCGGGAGCTGAACAGATTCAGGAGTTCCCAGTGGGCTCGCAGCTTTTGAGGGGGACCGGGAGCACCTCCCTCTACCCCCGCCCTCCACTCCAGCGCTTCCTTGTATGGAAAAAGGGGGCGGAGCAAACACCCTCCCTGCACCCCCCCCTCGGTGCTTAGACAACTAGAGAGAAGGACATTGTCAGGAGGATGGAAACGGAAAGGGGAGGAGAGGTCGACAAATCTGGGCCAGAGAGGCGAGAGAGAATCTCCAATGCTTGCCGTGCCCTGGGAGAGTCCCGCTCCGAAGACGGGTGACGTGGACGAGGGGAGAGGGGGTCGTGAAGGACCACTTCTCTCAGGATGACCTGGTGCAGTTTCAATAACGAAGGAGTAGGGAAAGAAGTGGACTAGGGGAGCTGAGACACACCATCGGTGTAAGAGAAAGATGAGGAACCCGACCCTACGCGCTGGATCCTGTGTAGAGTCAGGGTTGTGGTTAAGACAGTCTCATAGGAAGTTCCAGCAGCGATTTAAAATTTAAAGCCCCGAGCTCGCCGCAGACCATCCCACCTTTATTCTCCCGGGACCCACTGAGCCCTTGAGGCTCCCGCCAAACCAAAGAAAGTGTTCAGCACCGCGGACAGCTCCCGCGGGGCCCTGCTGCGTAGCCAGTGAGTGCTTGGGGAGGGGACAAAACTTAGGGAGTTCCAGCCCCTCTGCAGGATCTGATACATTCGGAAAAGGGACCCGCCTGGTTCAAAAAATGCCTCACCACCCGCCTCCTGGGCCGGGACTGCTGATTCTGACAACAGTAGGGTGGAGTGGAGGTGGATGAGCCCTTGTCTCTGGGAGTTGGAGGGTGGTGACTTGTGCTCTCGCAGCAAGTAGGTCAGAAAATACACCCTCATGCCAGGACCTCTACACAGGCACACTTCACTCCCTGGCTCCCACTGCTTCCCCGCCCACCCTTTTCCACGCCTCCTTTCTCAGCTAACATGCCCTATCCCCCATCTGCCTGCCTCTCCCAGGACAGAATGTAAGTTCCTGGACTGGGACCTTCCTTATCCTCCCCTCCTTATGTGAACACCCTCAGGCCTCTTCACCTCCTGTGAGAAGATTTTTAAAAAATTACTAGTAGTGCAGGATGTCCACCAGGATAACGAAATTAACAAACATTTGAGAAGCTTCGAAGTTACATAAAATCTTTAGTAGCATTGAGTCGTCATTGAAATGCAAATTAACCTGGACCCAGGTGGGGGTGGGGTAGGGAAGGAGGCTTTGTAATCTCCTTCCTGTGAAACTCTCCAACCCCAGGAGTCTTATTTCCTTTTTCCAGAGGGCAGAGTGTCATTGCCCCCTCTCTAATAAACCCTTGTACTTTGTCTTCTGGCTGCTGATATATATCCCTGTTAGGATGGAAAGAAATAAATTAGTCCACCCTCAAATTCAAGTGATTCACTCATACAAGAGGAAAAGTCAACACTGGAACAAAAGTAATCAATTTTATGCATCTGTATCTATTCTAAACTCACACTCGCTGAGTTATAATCAATTTAGCTAAAGCCAATATGATATGAAAAAAAGGAACCCAAAACCTCAAAATAAAATACAATCTGTGCCTGTCTAAATCCCTTGCCCAGTAATTCTTCATGTTTATCAACATGTTCCCCAGAGCAGAGGCACTCTTTTGCTTCAAAATATCTTAAGCAGAGGAAACTGTGGTAACACAGTTAAAAAGGATCTGGGATGCAGTTAGGTCCCATAACTACAGCCATCACTCTAATCAATATCATTGATACATAATACTAAAAATAATGACGGGACTGAAGCCCACAAGAATTCACTATTTGAAAGTTCAGTATTGGAGTACCGTCCAGAGCAGAAAGCTGATCATTTGCCAAGTTCCAAATAAAGTCTGGTAAGGGTTTCAGTGTTGTCAGTATTTGCAAGATGAAAAGGAAGTGAATACCTTAGAAGAGAATAGCCTACTTTAGATCTTTATTCACTCTAGTCCTCCCTGGAGTTAAGATTTCTCTCTCTCTCTCTCTCTCTCTCTCTCTCTCTCTCTCTCTCTCTCTCTCTCCTCTCTCAGTCATGACATTACAATTAAGCCATATGAATGTTCAGACTTCCCTGTACTAATAGTGATCCAGCAACCTGGGAGATCATAAATTAAAAACTTTAAGGATGCATGAAGAAATGATAGTAAATAGCAAACTACAGGACGTCGTTACCTCCCCTTCCCCAAAAGCCTCCAATGGTCCATCAAACAAAGGCCAGACCTTCGGCATGTCCAATCAACATACACCCCTATACTAATCCTCTTTCATTTGGGGGATGGCTCCCCACCCCTGTCCATCTCACTCTCCACATTCAGGCCAAACCAGATTGTTCGTTGGATTCTGTAATGTCCTCACCGCTCCTGTCCAATATCTCTCTTCAGGTTTATTCCCTTTCTCCAGAATGCTGGTTGCTTTGTTCCCACTCAGCTCCGTTCTTCACATCCTACAAGGCCCAACTCAAAGATTGCCCTCTCCTCAAAGTCTTCACCCTCTCACAATCCTTTTGTCCTTTATTACTTCCTACCTTTGAAATTGTGAAAGTTTTTTTGCTCCCTTGCCACCTCCACCAACCATGGCTGTACAGATTCCCAGTACATGTTTCTTTTGATTGAATGAATAAAAGAGCTGCCATTTATTGAGAGCTTTTTACATGCCAGGTACGTTGCTAAGTACTTCACATATATTAGCTCATTTGATCCCCTCAAAACTATTCTTATACCCATTTTATAGATGAGGAAACTGGCTCTTCAAGGGCAGGTAACTAACCATATGTCACAGCTAATAAGCAGTGGGACTAGAATTTCAACTTAGATCCACCTGATTCTACAGCCAAGCACTCAGCTGCTATACTTTACTACCTCCAAATGAATGACAGATGCATCTGCACAGTCTGAAAGTACAAGGTCGAGTAGAATTGAATAAGTATAGGGAACCCCCGACCCACCCAGAGTGGTTTGTTAAAGGGTGTTCTAGCAAATTAGCTTATAACTCTTAGCATATCATGTTTAAGTCAAACAGATCTTTATGCCTCACCCCAAATATCCCTTGCTTATAACCCATGTAAGAGACAAAACTTGAGGCCATTTAAACTTCAGGGAATGGTCCTATGCTTTATAATGATAATAGGTGATATGGTGTGAAAAATAGAAGAGAGGGGCAACAGAGGTAAGGACTGCAGGTAGGAGTCCAGGGAGCTTGATTAAGAGATCTGAAATGTTTACGTGACCCAAGCTCATGCTGATGCACTGCAATTAGCCCAAATACACAGGAAACCACTAGAGATCACTTTTTAATTACCAGCGGGGAGAGAACAATTGTTTGAGACTTAAGTCCAGGCAATAACAGAGTAGAAACTCTCCTAGACGTGAGTATTGTCTTCTAAGCCTGTCCAGTGTGTGTTCCAAGAGCCAGGCTCCCCACTGGCTCCTCAGCCTGAGCCTAATGAAGAAATATTCACACATGCGCACGCGCGCACACACACACACACACACACACACACACACACAATTTTGTTGCAGCTTCTACCATAGCCTCCACCAATGCCACTTCTGCATCAGGAACTCAGTCTTGCAGCCAGGCCCTGGCACATTGCTAATATTTATTTCTCATAAGGCCCAAGTGGATTGCCCAACAGAGGAGAAAACTGGTCCCAAAGCCCGAAGTCCAGGTAGGGAACAGCATACAGATTCTTGGCTTATGTAACAGATCTACCATTACTAAATGTGAATATTGGGGAAATTCCTCATACTGGAAGATGTCCAGTTTTTGTAAAACATAAGGAATGCATAAAAATAACTACCTCTGGAGGATGCTGAGATGGCCCAGGATTTGTGACGGGCTGGCACGTAGCTGGCACACAGCAACAAAGCGTCTCTTGGATAATCCTCTGTCCTGTCTCGTGTCGCGCCCTCCAGTCTGGGGAGCGGTTCCCATCTCTCCCACGTGAACGTTACTACAGAAAACAGTCTTCGTGGTGTCTTCCCGTCTGAATGCGTTCCTTCGTTTCACCATTGTTTACCAGGCATACAAAGCCTGGGTAAGATATCATAATAAGAATCAGAAGCAAAAAAAAAAAAAAAAAAAAAGACATTATTTTCGAAAAATTTGCACTCTAGTGAGTAAGAGAGGAATCTACAAAAATCACTATGACGTAACCATGATGAATGCTACGACTACGACCTACTAGGAAAGGGAGACACATTCCTAACCACTGGGAAATTGCTGTAGTCAATTAGAATTATGTTCGCCCTTACAGATAGTATTTGTTTTCAGGCACAAGAGTCTTAAAGTGTTCATAACAGGTTTTACTCAACCATGTCAACATCGCACATGTCGCTTCAATGTGCCCCTCCTCCCTATGTTTATGTAAAACATACACAACGATTTAGGGCTCATTCTGAATCTCTATGAGTTAAGTGTTCAGGTGGCAGAAAATGAACGTTCAAGGTCCCCAATCTTGGCTTACCTAAGGTGTCTAGCCCCAGGCATCTTCGTTGCACACATCCCTAGACCTTGCTGCATTCCTGAAGATCCAGGACCCAGCCTTCTCTGGTGACTCTCTGTACAAAAAAAACAAAACAAAACAAAACAAAAACAAAAAACAAACACACAAACAAAAACACGAAGAGACAAAAGTTTTGACCAGCCTGCCCAATTCCAGATCTCAGCGCATTTTATTCTTTAACTTTTGATTGGACTTGGTAATACCCAGACATTAGCAGCATGAGTGGTATGTTTCAGCTTAGTCTATTAGAAATAGAAAATATATACAAATAGAGAAGCAAATAAGTAAGTATGTAAGTAAATAAATAAATAAACATGGAAACCAAAACAAAACACTCAAAAGCCATTTCTAGGACATTCTTTTCCAAAGGCAGGCACAAAGCAATTTGCTCTCCCATTTTTATTCCAATCCTACTTCATAATCAACTAGAAATGGCTTTTATGGATGGTAACAATCATCTTGCATCTGTATCATGGCATTTAGTGGTGAACAGCTCTTTGTAGTCACATTTAGATGGAACATTGACCTTGCAGAAGCCTCTCATTTGGGTTTCCATTAATATATGTCTCCTGCAAAACAGCGATGAACCAAAACCACGTCTCATTATGCCCGTCCCTGAACTGTTATCTAAACCCATCTAGGTTGATTCTGGTCCCTCCTGTCTAATGAGGTAGGGCCCTTTCCTGTTTATTTTTAGACAAAGTGCAGAATTGGAATGGTCCTCATGGTCCTCGATTTTCTAGTGATACATGTACACGTGACATTCAGGAGTGGCAGTTTGGCAGTTCAGATGTCTAGGAAGGTGTGTCCTACCTGTGTTTTATCTTAGCAAATGGGTCTTTGTCACCAGGGAAACAGCCCCAGTTCTTATCCTTGAGATCATGAGGCAGTGTCTCTGCAAAGGGCGAATAACAGGAATGTATTATTTTCTTCCTAGGGAGGCTTAAAGACCACCTCCGTCAGAATCAACTCTGGTGCTTATTAAAAAATGTAGATTGATAGACTACAAGGCAGACCTATTTAATCAGAACCGCTGATGGTGAGATGTGGGAAAATGAATTTATCACAAGCGCTGCAGGTTCTTCATACGCACCCTCAAGTGTGAGAACCGCTGTCCCACAGTCTGCCCCGAGGTGGCGAATCCATGCAATCCTGGCCCCCCACTTCCCTGCCATAATTGGGATGTCACAAAGCAGCCACCAAACCCAGCGTGGTCTCCTGCTAGAGGAGCACAATAGTGGGTTTCAGCACCCCTTCTCTCCTTACAAGATAAATATCGGACGACAATTGTATCGTAGTAGCTCAGTTCTTTCTCTGTATTCTACCTTTTCCAAGCTTTTTTAAATAACATAAGTAGCACATGAGCACATTCTCCGGTTTGATAGACATGGAACAGATAAAACTTAAAGTCCCCCTCGACCTCCGTCCTGTATCTCAGGGATTATACTTCTTTCCCTGTGTGTTTACACACATATGTCGGAGCCCATAGAAAATAAGTATGAGATTGATGGGCATTTAGGTTGTGTGCAACTTCTTGCTATTACAAACCTTACCTTAATGAAGATGTTCCCGATGTTGGTCAAAGAGTACAAACTTCCAGACGTAAGATGAAAAATTCCAGAGATCCAATGTGCAACGCGGTGATGATAGTTAATAAACTGTATTCCATAGTTGAAAGGTGCTAAGAGAGTAGATCTGAAATTTCTCACAACGAAAAAGAAATGGTGGTTATGTGATATGATGGGTGTATTAGCTAATGCTCTGGTGGGAATCATTTTGCAATACACAAGTGTATCAAATCAACACATTGTATACCTCAAACTTATATAATGTGTCAATTATGTCTCAAAAAAGACTCCATATATTAATATTTGGATTGAAAGTAAAACATTATCAGTGATGATGTTTTCTAGCTGACCAAAACATTCTTATACTATCCAGTAGTCATTTATTTTATAAAGACTCAGGATTCAAATTCAGAAAAATAAAAATAAAATAAACACGTTCCCATATGCCTCTTTGGGGAAAATTTCTCAGGGAGCCATTTAGCAAAAAGAAATTTCTAAGTTGCAAGATCTGACCCAATTCACACTGCAGGGGGGAGTCTCTTGCGGAATGAATTCTGAGAGCTCGTTCTATGTGACCTGAGTTCTTGGAAGGGCCAGATGAAGGCGGCAGGAAACACTGCTCTTAAACCAAGCAGCCTTTTTCATGAACGTGGGGATGCCTGCCACATCCCCCCAACTTGGTTTTCCCTGCGTGTCCCCTTCCTCCTTCTGAGCACACTTGTCCAGAGCTCCCACGGGCACAGCAAGCCGCTGCTGTTCTTGCCCTCATGCTGGCTGCTGGGAAGAATGAATTCTCCTGGGTGGGGGGCGGGGGCGCATTGGCTCACCCGGAAGGACCTGTATGAAGTATGTGCGTTGGCCGAAGGCATCGCTTCCACTTAGAGAGGGACCACTCTCTTCCTGTTTTTTAAAACTAGGTGCCCACCAGCGACTTCACTGAAGTTGATGATTCCATGGCTAATAAAATGTCTAAGGCCAAAATCTAAGCACTGGCCCCCTAGATCAGATGGGGCCTATGGGAGAGGCTGGGATTGCCAACCAGGCTCCCGTAGGAATTAGCTGAGATGAGGACAGCTTGAAGAGGTCTAACGGAAAATGCTGATGTCCCCAGGCCTGCGAATCAGGACACCTGGTGCAAATTCCCACAGCGACAGTCACAGTCTGAGTCACCCAGAGCCAGCCCTATCTAACTCAGGATCTCCCAGGCATTGTCAAACAGGTTGAAAGATGAGCACCCAGAAGGCCTCTACAAGCTCTGACAGCCCAGGTGTCTGGGACTGTGATCCTAAGAGTCAGTCAACTATCCCCACACCTGGACGACATCATCTGTCTACATACCTGCAGGACACCACTTGTCCCCTTCAGAAAGGGTGGTCCACCTTCTATCTAATGCACCTGGGCATCCTTTACAGCCTCTTGTTCGTTTTTCTCTCCACAGGTCTGGCCTTCCGACATATCTAGGAAAGAAGCCTGGGCCCTTGGTAACCTGAAGGAAAGAATGCAATCGTGTGGGCTCCTCACGACATTTCAGCCCGCAAGCTTCACACACCATCAGGAAAGTCAGCCCGCGTAATTGTCGGCAGGCTTCAGAGTTGAGTAAGTTGCATTTTGTTCGATTCCTATGATTCACCAGATCCAATCAAAACAATTACTCATTCTCACTCTTCAGGTGTTTTCCGGCCACGTGAAGACCGCTGGTTCGATGGTGCTTTTGCATGCAAGATTTAAAAAAAATTGTATCTACTACTCCCTAGCTACTTTCCTTTCATATCACAAATTTCAAAAAACATATAATTAAGGGATACAGTGGGATTTTTTTTCTTTTCGTCAAACCCACAAAATTAAACACAGCTAGAGAGCTCCCTGAGATGCTTCTTATGCAAGCACCTTCAATAACAAAACAGGGAGACACACAGGACACAAGACAAGAAGGTGTTTTCCTAGGAAGTGTGTAGTGGTCAATCAAATGCTCAAGCAGCTGACAACCCTGGGAAAATATTAGGCTTTGAGAATGTCTTGCCTTCATTTGTTCATTTTATTTTTTCAATTCTATCAAAACTGAGTTTATTATTTAAGGGCCTTGCTGCTCTAAGTATGGTCTGCCAACGGGCAGCATTAGCATCATCTGGGAGTTTGTTAGAGATTAGAGCCTCAGGCCCCCAGCCCCACAGACCTCCTGAGTCAAAATCTGCATTTTTACAAGACCCCAAGTGACTGATGCACGTCCGAGTTTGAAAAGCTCTGTGTGAGGAGCTTCTCCATCTCGCCTTCAGCTGGGTGCTCACCATCACGTCCCTCATTCTGCATCTGAGCAGACACACCGGTATCCTTTAAGAAAATGCCTCTCTAGATCAGGCAAAAATCAGGCCGTAAAAAGACCTGAAACTGCTCGAGTTTACCCCAACCCAATCCTGGTCTTTCCAAGAGAAGTATCTCACCTCACAGCACAGCTCCCAGAAAGCACTTTGTTCTCCCCAACCCAACTCCTATTCCTGTTCTCCACAGCACAGACGTGAGAGCGTGTGTGCACGTCCTCTGTGTGGGTGTGTACTGTGCCTCTGTGACTGTGTGCTTGTGTGTGTGTGTGTGTGTGTGTGTGTGTGTGTGTGTGAGCTTCAGATGGAAACTTCATCCACGCCTCGGCCCTTGACAATTAGTATCATCTGTGTAAGCATGGCCCCTCTCTTGTAATTGTTTATCTTTTCTCCCTTATCTCCCTTTTTCGGCACGCCCTCTAATGATTTCACATGTATCCTCGAATATACAATAACATTATGTGGCTTGGAGGAAGGCTTAATTTACGTAGATGTCTTTGTGCCATACATCTTGTTCTGGGTAATCATTTCTTCATTCAATACTACGTTTTTTTCCAGGTCTATCCATGTTGCAACATATAATTCTAGTTCACTGCTTCCACCTGACGCTTTGCATTCCAGAGGGGATGATATAGCCTAAGATGAAGGGTGATACTTTGAATCAATGTGGAAAGGGTGACTCCGAGGGATACATCTGAATCCAGGCTACCAGTGAAGTTGTAGCAAGACGAGAGAAACATGGGAAGATGAGAGTGCCTCTTGTAGCCCAGAGAGGTGCCTCGCAGCCCTGGGCACTCACGGGAGGTGGCCACAGATGGGACTTGGGGCGTTCTCAGCACTAAGAGGGGAGTTGATGCGGCTTTACTATTGTCTGAGGTCACCTCTCCTCTCTCTCCTGCCACACCTTAGGTGTCCCCAGTGACTCAGTCACTTCGGGTCGAAGCCTGTGTGTCATAACCAGCCTTTGGGTTCCTGGCGGAGGCTGTCTTGCTGCTGGAACACGGTGCCACTGGTGGCTGGCTCCGCTTAGCCACGCTCAGATGCTGTGAACTCCACCCAGGGCACCCAGCCAGGCACTTCCCAAAGAGCCCCAGGGAGAGAGGCCACCGTGGAACTTGAGGGCCAAAGGGATTTTTACAGATGAACAGATGAGGAGACCAAGGCCAAGGTCACCCTGCCCCTCAGTAGCACAGCGAGGCCATGTGGGTTCCGTGGCACTCATGACCGCCTGAGAGAGGCACAGACTCGTTTCCCGGACCTTTAGAACATGTCTCTCTGTTCGTTCGAAGTAGAAAAGCACACTGGCCGTGCCCGCAGCCTACAGGAGCTGTGCGCGGAGTCGGCTTCGCTAATCCCCATCCACCACCCTTGCCCAGGCTGGGCCCACCCCCCGTAAGGGCATCCTCCATCGCGGTTGGTTCTCTTTTAAAATCCTGTTTCGTTTACGAAGCCTAGAAAAAAGGCGCCACCCTTTCAAGCCCACACTGACCTCTCCGTCTCCCCAACCTCTGATACTTGTGGCCTTCTCTATCCCCCGGGGCCACGTCTCACTTGTATTTACTGCTTTCTTCTTATCCTGAGTTTTATTGTTTGGGTAATTGCCCCCATGAGACCAGCCAGGGCTGATGATTGATCCATCTCCTGCTCCCCACGGCTTTCTGTAAGTTCTGGTTAAGTCTAATCCAGATGGAGGCGGCGACAGCTTCCAGAATTCATGGAAGCGGCCGTCAGCAACAGCACACCGTAAGGCACGATGTTGGTGCCAGTCGGTCAGGATGAGACAAGAAAAAGTTTTCCCCGGAGACGGAGGGAGCCAGCGTTGTGTCTGCTTTATAAATTCAACCTTTGCTCTTTTCCCTTTGATTCTTTGAAGGCAGAGCATTGATTTTACAGAAGAAAAGGTTGATTTGTACAATGTCTTGTTCGTCTTTTGCCTTGACGCTCAAAATGGCCTTTGAGCCCAAGCAGACCCCTCTGGGGAGGAGCGGGACCAGGCGGAGGACACGTCGGCTGAGAGGGTGAGGCCGTGAGAGCAGGACAGGGGCCTGCGGCTGGCAGCTGCCGAGTGGTCTCGGCATGTCGGGCCCACGCCCCGCCCCCGCCGTCCCAGCTGTCCTCGGATGCAGTCGAGCAGCGTTCATGTGTCACATCCTCTGGATTAATTCTGAGAGTGTCACCCACACTTCTCGCTGCCGAAGCCTTCGGCCTGTGCCCCAGCGAGGTCGGGTGCCCCTTCCCAAGCTCAGTGACTCAAATCACCAACTCCGAACACCCAACCCGGGGCAGAGTTCTGGGCCAGAACCCAGGGGCGGGCAGGGGGAAATGGGGGTTTGGGAAACTACTCTCACTGCCGCCCCCTCAAACACAACTGCTGTGACAGTTCAAGTCTCCTGGAAAACCCACGGCGGGCCTGGAGGAAGGATGACAACGTAAGAAGACACGTTACCCCTGAGAATAAGCGTGCAGCAGTCAAAACACGAGTTCACGGAGGCTCTTGGGAATTGGGTGGTCATCCAGGAGGCTTCGTGGAGTGCAACCCTATCAGCCCCGTCCGGTTCTTGGTGCTCCCAACATCGGTCGCCTCGCTTGCACCTCACAGCAGCCGTGAGAAGTTGACGAGATCATTATGCCCATTTTTCAGGCCTAGAAGCTAAGGCTCCGAGAAACTGGGTGGCTTCCTGAAGATCTCATGGCCGGAGGGGCGGAGCCTGATGGCACACCTGGGTCATCAGCCTCCTTGTCCCACTCCTCCCGAGGGCCCCAGACAGCAGGGCATGGGGTGTTTCTAAGAACACCAAGAAGGTGCTGAGCTTGCGAAGCAGTTCACCCAGCACAGAGTCACTCATCACTCATTTCATTGCTTCGTGCTGTACATACAGTGTGGGATTAAGAGTGTGGATAATAACCCAGCCAGACTGCTGGGTTCAAATTCGGGCACTACCACTAACTAGATAAGTGGCTGTGGGCCATTCATTATGTCTAGGTAGCCTCAGTTTTCCTATCTCTAAAATGGACATAGTTTTGTACCTGTTTTCATAAGAATGAATGAATAAATGCTTAGACTAGCACCTGGCTCAGGAAGCTCTCCATAAACATTAGCTGTAACCATCCACATTTTATAGATGAGGAACCTGAGTGCTTGAGGAGCAGAGACTTGCAGATGGGCTTCTAGAGTCACCCCATCCTCCCCTTAGAGCCCAGCCCATCTGCTAGAAACCAGACCCACCTGGCACGAGCCCCTCAGCCCGTGTCAGCCACCTGCACAAGTGACCAGCTGCCTCTGTCTGATGCATAATTCCTCCTACTATCACTGGGTTCTTTTAAAAATATTAAGTAGATGCATTTTTATTTCTTGAAGCTTTGTCACTTTTTACCACATAATCAAGAATTTAAGCCGCTGGGGTGAAGAGCTATGGAATTACGACAGAGATTAAATCCGTATTTAAAGGCTAATCTCTATGTGTGCCTTCAGCAACAAAAATCAGAATGAAATAAGTAGGTTGAAAGCACATTCCAGTTGGAGACCACAATGAGAAATGCTTTCAAGTTTAGGTGCAAACACTGTCTGGAAACATAATATGCTTTCCTTTTCTACAGTTAAATAAAAATCTAATTAAGTCACAGAATTTGCTACAGAGAACTCCAATGAGACTTAATGAGCAGGGAAATACAAACATGCGGTGATCACACGCACACACACACACACACACACGCACACACACACACATTCAAGCCACCAAGATGTGGTGTTCCTAGAATTTATATAAAACTAGTAGCAAGCACATTCTGCTAATTTTAAAACTATTGCCTAACTATATAAAAGTGCCCAGTGCAGCCTAAACAATTTTAAAACATCAGTAGTACAAACTCTGAGTTTCAAATAATTTCGGATCTCAGATTTTTTCTTCCCGCTCAAAGGCAAAGGCTTGGAACACTAAGATGGAGTCTGATTGCTAATTTTCAAGGGTCCCAGTCTGGGTAGAGAATCTTTTCCTCAGGCGAGTGGCAAGTTCTATGGACAAGGTGTAAGGGAGTTGATCTGGCTGTAAGCCTGGCCTGATCTCACTGTCAGGGGTTGTTCTTAAGAAAATGTACACCTATTTAGACAACATTAATCATTACAATGATGATGATGATTAATAGAAGTATAGGATGTGATTTAAGGAGATGACTGTCCCATTATCTCACTTATTTACTTAAGATTCAGCCTGACCTGGAGCCTGTCTGGAAGAAAGACGTGGGCCAACTAGTGTATTCTGACAAGTGTATTAAGATGTGCAAACTGATGCAAGACCATGTTGAAGGCACCGAGGCTGTTTTGATTAAAGACACAAAGGAATAATGGCTAACAAGACAGGGGCAGAGAGCGGGAGAGACTGAGGAGCCCAAGAAAACACATTCATAACATTATCAAAATATGAAGATTCTTATAGATACAGTCTTAACTGATATATTATTATTCAAAAAAAAGAATTTAGCAATAGAATTCTTTCTATCCAAGAATATTCTTTGTGCATATATTTTTCTTGACTAGATTTTTGAATGAGTTAATTATATTCAATGAATATACCATCTTAAGGCCATAGTCTTATGAATATGTGCTTGTAAATGTATTCCTGTGTCTTCATCACCCCTCCTTTTCCTCTGGGGTTCCCCTCTCTCTTGGTCTCACCTTTGGTCTCTGTTCTTCAGCCTCTGGCTTCACCGGGGAGCGAGGGCAAAGGTAAACTTAATATTCCCTAAAATACGTCTACGAAGACAAAGGGAAAATCAGCAAAACTACCCGGTTTCATTTTATCTTTTTATTTTACTTTTTCAGTTAACATGGTGAATTGACAATGGCCACTGAGCTAATTGATCTTCTGTGCATGAGCCTGCTGGCGGGTGAAGTCGTGAGGGTTTTAGCTGGCTGCAAGTCCAGGGAGAACTTACCATGTCAGTTGGGATCAAGGTAATTAGAAGTAAGCCCGTACATTGGCCAATGAAAAGCTGCAATATTTAGACAACATTATCAATAAGCCTGACTGTCCCCCTTAACCAACGTCGATTGAGTCAGAGGTGGTCAACTGACCCAAGCAAGGCCCATAAGAATTTTTCCCTAAGAATTTGCAAATTGAAATTGAAGAAGGGAATAAATCTTCCCTAAGAAGAAAGACAGGTGTAGAGAAGATGGTGCCTTTCCACGTTGTAACCACCCTGGTTAAATAATCCACCTTCCTCATAAGTACTGCTGTTTTCCTAATGAAACAAACAGGATTTGTGCTTAAATAACTGTTTCCCTCTGGGTTTACACATTTCCATTCCTTTGGCTGTTTTTGACTCTTGGCTCAGCTTTCTGGAATTGACTTCAAAGTGTGTAGGTGTAGACATTACCCACTCTAGAGCATCATTTGAATGTCAGCTGTCTGAAAAGAGAAACCCCAAACTCTCTCCGGGGAAACGCCAAAGAGCCCCAAAGTGCAGAGCACCCAGAACCAAGTACAGAGTATCCAGCACTGAGGTGCAGAGCACTTAGAACTAAGTACAGCTCATCCAGCCGTCAATTAAAAAGTATTTTCATACACTTAACAAAAGGTAAAAATGAAAGCTGAAACAACAGAAAATATTGGCTCTTAAGTTTTTGTTTAAAATCCTCTACTTTTTCCCACTTGCGCTCCACATTTGAATTTGCTTTTAAATAGAAAAAATTTCTGTTTCTCCCTTACTCTCACAATGTGCTTCTACCCGCTGACACTTCTGGCGTATGTGGGCTTTTCCCCCACCAAGCAATTCCCTGACACCAGCTGTGTGTCCCACACGTTTCCCAATTCCCACACTCTACCCAGAGTTAGCGCCAGGCCTCACAGGAGAAGGACTCAGTCCCACAAGACCGCCCCTCACACCTCAGATGTCAGTCACAAGTCCAGGTTGCCGCCTGTGCTTCCCACCAGCCTGCTACAAATCAGAGGTTCCCAGGACTCCTTCCTCAAGTTCGATAATTCGCTAGAGCGGCTCACAGAACACAGGGAAACAGTCTCCTTACTAGATTATGGGTCTATTATAAAAGAGACATTATACAAGAGCAGCCGGATGGAAAGGATGCGTAGGACAAGGTACAGGAGACGGGCGTGTGACTTCCATGCCCTCTGCAAGCACGCCACCCTCCCGGCCTCCGTGCATTCACCAACCTAGGATTTTGATGGCGGCTTCATTACATAGGCATGATCGATTGAATTGTTGGCCATTGGTGATTAAGTCAATCCCCAGCCCCTCTGCCATCCCAAGAGATGGGGGGAGGGGAGGTGCTGAAGTTTCCAACCCTCCAATCACATGGTTAGTTCCCCCTGGCAACCAGCCTTCATCCTTAGGACTTTCCAAAAGTCACCCATTAGTATAAACGCAAGTATAATTGAAAGAGAGTTTTTAGGAATAACAAAAGATACCCACTTTACCTTCAACACTCTGGAGGTATTTCAGGAACTGGGAACAAAAACTCAATAGTATAATGAAAGATGCCTGAAAGGTCACCAGGGAAGTTATCAGGTCTTTAGGGGTTAAGTGCCAGGAACCACAGAGGATGACCAAAACACATAGTTTTGATTATATTACAATACCACGAGTTCTTTTCTCCTTTAATTCTTTCTTCGCTTGTTTTTATTGCTTTATCACAGGCATCTTTAGCTCTGAGCTCTGTTTAATTTCTCAAAGGAACGTAGACACATACATATTACTTTAGTGGTATTGTCCCACAATTCCTTAAATTAACCAAGATTATCGAAAAAAAAAAAAAAACAAGAGAATCAAATTAATATCCAAAGTCATCGAAGAAATGTGCTGCAGCAGAAACTGCTCCGTGTTTATCAAACTCCATTTCCTTTTTCTCCTGGACACAAACAGGATCGCATTGCCCGGCCTCTGGTACGGTCAGGGGGCCCGCTGCTGAGCGCTGGCCAGTGGAGCCCAGGTAGCATCGTAGAACTCCACCGCCAGTCTGGCCTCCAAAAAACCCCTTCGTTACCTTTCTTTCCCTGTCTGCCAACTGAATGCAAAGAGGACAAAACCTTAGAAGATGAAAGCCCCATGCCAGGAAAAAAACCTGAGTCCCTAAATGACAGTGAAGGACAGACTGAGCCCTGCCACCCACTTCCCCATGACAACTACGAAGCCACACTGAATTGTGATACCTTTACTGTGCTAAGCCACTGAGATTGGGAAGTTTTGTTATGTTGATTAGTTTGCCCCAAATTATACAGGTGCCCAGTAAATACCAGGGAGCGACTTCTGTATCTTACTCACTTTCCACCAGATTGTGCAACTCAGGAGTCAACTCACAAAAAGCCAAGATGCATCCAGATTATGACATTTCAATTTCAATTCCGTAATGACCTTACCTTTAGATATTTTCCAACATCTTACAAATAATTACCATATTTTTTTTTATCCTATCCCCAAGAGTTTGGGAAGCCACACTAAAAAAGAAAGGAAAACAAAATTCAGAAGTCGCAATGAGTGCAAATATCTAAATTTTTGCATGAATAAGCACATGGTGGGCCTACACTCATCATGTACCTTGATGCCTTTCTATCATCCTATATCATGGATATTTTTCTTATCAATGGCATACTCAATCATGGTGAGAATCTAGATTTTGGCCAGGGGTGTAGTGGGAAGATAAGGGGCAGATTCCAGGGGCTCTGGCTTGTGTGATGGAAAGCTTAGGGGGTGATGGCTGTTTCACTTTGGGGCATGCTGTGTTTGAAGTGTTATCATCCAACCAGGCGGAAATACATATGCATTTCTGAACAGGTTTGATGGGTGCTTTCCTGGCAGGTGGAAAATAAAGCCACAGGCATGGACCATCTGCCAACCACACTGTCACACTCTGGGAGCAACTGGAGCACCTCAGTATGGGGATCAGCCAATTCCAAGAAAAAAAGAAACCAAAGAAATTATTTTTGCCATCCAGCAAAGCGTGAGGGCGGCCGCCACATTTTCAACCAAAGAAACAAGCTCTGTGGCCTGCACTGCTGCTCTTTCAATGAGCAAAGTAAGTGAAAAAGCAGAAGCCCGAGCTCCCAGGAAGCCACCTCCTCTGCCAGGTCAGAGTGGCCTCGCACAGGCCCTTTTTTCCTCGCTAATATAAGGACTCTCTAGAAATGTCATTGCCTTCACAAAGCTAGCATGGAAACCGTGCGAAAAGCCTCGAATGGGAGGAAACAGGGAGGGCACAAGAGAACCAGCTGGAAGTCAGGGGGCCTGCGCCTTTTGCCCTCTGTAGCAAGGAGGAAGCTCTGAGCAACAGGGTCATTGCTCAGAGAGGAGCAGGGGGGGCTCGGAGCTGGCTGACAAATCGGCTGTGCTGAATCGGGAGCAGCAAAAGGCTCCTACTAGTGACGGCAACTCCCGTGACCAGTGCAGCCCCTTTACTGCCGGGCCTCTCCAGGCTTTTGCAGGAGCAGTGGGAATGGTGTTCCTGGCCAGTCTGTTCCCATAGTCACTTCTGAACATGCAGCACAAGAAGCTTGGAAAAGGATAGGGCTTATGCAAGGGCTGCTGGGACCTGCCCACCTCCTCAGCCCTCTGCTTTCTGATGCCCCACAAGGCTAGGAGACCCTCCAAGATATTGTGGAAAGATTCCCTGTGCTAAAGAGATCTGGCAGTTGAGGCCACTTCTACTCTGACTTGCTGTGTGACTATGGGAAATCCCTGCCCTTCCCTGGGGCTTAGCTTCCTCCTAAGATGCATAGAAGGCAGCACAGTGTTGTAGTCTCCTGGCAGACACTCTGTGAATAGTGGCTATTGTTATGATAATGGTAATGTTAACCAGGGCATTTGGATTAATAATCAGTCTCCAAGGTCCCTTCCTGCCTTGTAGCTGAACAAGCAAAACAACTATTTTCAACAAGATGATGTAATAATAATCATAGACTCTGTTTACTAAGCGCCTATGTGCCGGGCACTATAGTCACATCATTTCACTTAAATTCTCACAAATTCCTTGCAAGGCAGATAACATTAGCCCTTATGTGGAAGATGGCAAAACTGAGGCCAAGAGAGGTAAAGTAACTTGCCCAAGTTTGCATAGTTAATAAATGGCAGGGCTTGAATTAGAAACCAAATCTTTTTATCATACCACTGAAGCCACATCTGTAAAAGGAGAGAAGCCCCATCAAAACAGTACGGTACTGGCGAAAAAACAGAACAGAGAGAGTCCAGAAATAAATTCAAGCATTGGTGGTCACTGACCTTCAACGAGGGTGACAAGAATATGCAATGGAGAAAGAGGGTGTCTTCAATAAATGATGCTGGGAAAGCTAGTTATCTACATGCAAAAGAATAACAGTGGACCCTTATCTCATACCAAATAAAAAAATCAACTCAAAAGGAATGAAAGGCTTTAACTGAAGACCTGAAATCGTAGCTATGTGAGGTGATGGCTATGTTCATTAGCTTGGTTGTGGTGATTATTTCACGATGTGTACATATGTTAAAGCACCAGTTTATACACCTTAAACATATATAATTTTTATTTGTCAATTATATCTCAATCAAACTGAGAAAAGAAGAGACAGAAAGAAGCCCTACAGCTAAGGTGACCATATAACTTAACCATCTGAACCAAAACATTTCACTGTATGACCAGCTGTCCTGGTTTGCCCAGCACTGAGGGATTTCTCAGAACGTAAGACTTTACGTAATAACACTGAGATGGCCCTGGGCAAACAGGGACAGCTGGTCATTCTGCTATTGATAGTACAAGGGAACATGATTATTCATTCAATTTGTGATACTGTCCAGTTCTCCTTGAAATTTCTTCTTTGACCAATGGATTCTTTAAAAGTGTGTTGTTCCACTTCCAAATATTTGGGAATTTTTTTGATATTTTGTTTCGTATTTCAGGTATAATTCCATGTCAATCAGGGAGCATTCTTTTTATGACTTTAACCTTTTAAAATTTCTTGAGACTTGTTTTGTGGTCCCACTTGTTTTGTGGTACATCTCAGAGAATGTCCCATTTGCAGGGGAAAAGGATGTGTGTACTGCTGTTGTTGGGTGGGGGGGTTCCATACATGTCAGTTAAGTCAACACAGTTGATGGTTTTGTTCAGATCTTCCATTGCCTTTGTCTACTTGCTCTACCAATAACTGCGCAAGGGGTAATAGAATCTCCTACTAGAATCGTAGAGATGTCTGTCTCTCCCTTTAATTCTTCCAGGTTTGCTTCTCACGTTTGAAGCTCTGTTATTGGGTGCACGTGCCTTGAGGATCGTTATGTCTTCTGATGAATTAGGCTTTTTCATCATCACGAAAAGCCCTTCTTTATTTCCGGCAACATTCTTTATCTTGAAGTCTAGCTTAAATAATTTATACGTTCCCTTTGGTCTCTGAAAAAAGAAAAAAGACACAAAAGTATGTATGTCACTGCAGTGGCCCGCACTCATTTAAAGTCAAAGATATTCTGTAGCTTTTTTTTTTTTTCACTTCCTGTCTTAGAGCACAGCAGATCTCAGGGCTTAGAACAACCATTTATACAAAAAGAAATGGTCTGTTTGGTTTAAACCTTCCCAGATGTGATTCCAACTCAGCTGCAGGGGAAGCAGCTGTTTCTGTCAGCTGGGCTGATAAGGCCCTGTGTCTGGGGAAAAGTGGCCATTTATCAGCTCTCTCAGACCCAGAAGGCTGGACTTTTTAAAGCAGATGCTAATGTTGCCCTTTGGAAGCCTCAAGAACACTGGTGACCTTCTCAGGGAACAACCTCCTTCCTGTGGCTCGCCCGTCACTTGTCTGCACAGGGACTGCTTAGATAGCATAGGGCCTTGGGGGCCTGTGAGATCAAGCCATGATTTGCCAAAGGTCACTATGACCCCGTAGCTGGGCCATGGGGATCTGAAGGGAATAAAAAAGAAGAGTCCACTGTCTATGTGTGGTTCCTGGTTTGGAAAACAGGACAATGGTGTCCCCAAAGACTGGAGCAGGGTGCTGGTGAGCACCATCTCATTTCACTGTTGTATCCCCCATGCTCAGCACCTAGTAGATGCTTAATACACGTTTTGGGCTGATTCGATAAATAAGTAAATGAAACTGAAGTCAAATTGTGCTCTCAGAGAAAGTCAAATAATAAATCTGGGGGGTCGAAAACGCTTTTCCTTCAAGGGACCAATGAGTCAGGGCTCGGCTGTGGATAACAGTGAACTCTCTAGCTGGTTTAAGCAGAAATGAATTTAATTCTAGGAATGAGGAGGTTATACAGAGTTATTGGAAGGGATGGAGGAATAAATCATCTCTAAGCTGAGAAGAGATTCCCCCCCTCACAAACAACAACAACAACAAACAAACAAACACATAAAACTGGAACTGGTCCCCCTAGGGAAGGGAATTTGCTACTTTTGCTGTAATCAAGAAGCTGTGATGCCCCAGCTGACGCTGGGTCTACACCACAGGTGGGCGGAGTCAAGAGAGGTCCCTGTACCTGGAGGGAGTTTGAGAAATGCAGCTCTTGGCTTTCCAGCCAAGGAGCAAGTTATCCCAGAAAGTGGTTGGAACAGGAAGAATGAGTCTCACTGCGGGAGCCAAGCGAGCCGCCTCGGTATGGTTCATGTGACACCGGGGGTGTCTGGGGCTGGGCGTTCAGATTCTAAACGCTTTAAGAACATCTCGCTGGCCTGACAAGACACGTCTCAGCCATATCTCCCTCTCTCGGCCAAGAGTCCTGGTGTAAACGCTGAGCACGGCTGAGGAGGGAGTTGCAGGGGGTGACGCTTGTAAGGAAGCGGGAAAAGCAAGGGTGGGCCTGGTGGGCGAGGGTCAGAGCTGATAAGGCATCGGATGGGCGGCCCCTGGATTTGACCAGAGGAGACCCCTGTGACATTGGAGGAGGGAGTAGCAGGGGAGAGCCCCAAGGGGGAATAAAACTGCGGCGGCCATTTAGCGGGATCTCATACAGCTGGCAATGCGCACCTAGAACCTTCCGCAGGCACACACACCATGCTCAGGGACACAGGTACAGGCCCAGGCCGCGAAATGGGGGCAATGACACCTGAACATCCAGCGAGAGGGGTCGCGCATAGCCATCTGCCCATCCTGTGGCTACTTCGCAGTTCGAACGACGTATGTGCCACGCACACCAACGCAGCTTTCAAAGACAACGTGTTGGATCAGACAAAGCAAGACAGACGGCAGGCGTAGAACAGTACCACGTACGTCATCTCAAAAACGCCCACGGAAAACGTACCGATCCTGTTTGTGGACACGTCCTCGGCGCTGCCTGCGGCGCGGAAGGGCCCACAGCGACCCGGCGGAGCCTCGGCCATGGGAAAGCGAAGCGGGAGGCCGTAAGGTCGGTAGTTGACAAGGACTTTAGCTCCATGACTAATGCTCGCAGTTTGAAAATAAAGGCCTGGAAGAAATAGGACAAAGGTTAACAAGCCATTAAGGTGACGGTGTGGGTGTTGGTTATATTCTGTTTTTCTTTCCTGTGCAATTTAGTTCGCACACAAATATATAATATATATATATGTATATATATGTGTGTGTGTGTGTATGTATTTTTTTTTAAGAAAAGAAATGGGTGATTTTGAAGTGGTTTTGAACATTTAATGCACCTCAATAAACATTTGCTTCTCTCTGACATGTTTGCATCTGACAATTGCTCTCCAGGGGGCCTGGCCAAATCCTGCCTCTCCTGAGGTTTAGGCAAATTGATGGGGCTTCAGACAGCTCATTTCTGATTAGAGAGGTGCAATTTAAAAGTCATCCCCCGCCCTCTGCTCCTGGTGGGTGTCTCTCCCCACCTCTTGTGGGAGGAGGAGGCACAGGTAGCAGGCTCAGCGGGGAAGTGGGCTGGAGAGACGGAGGGACACCTGAGGACTCAGCTGTCCTCTCCAGCCCCTTCCCTGAGCTTTCCCCCTCACCCTGAGGAGGCAGAAGGGAATGAGAAAAGGATCTGGGAGGCAGAGAAGAGGAGAATCCTCGAAGCAGACAGCGCCTCAGCCCTCTGGAGCGCTCCCTACCTCTCCTTACTCACTTGTGTCAGGCCTTCCCCTCCACGTCAACAAACTCTGCTCTCCTCTCCTGGCAGAAATTGGGAGAGAGCCCCACTGGCTAAGGGCACACGTGTGCCAGGCTCTGAGGAAGGCACTTAATTATACCAAGTGATATGCTGTCTCATCTCCCAACAGGCCTGGGGCTGAAGTGGGGTTCTTTAGTTACAAGCAAGAGAAACTAACCTTGGAGAAGGGAAGCAAAAAGAAACTTATTGGAAGAAGCTTGGTTAGCTCATGGGAGTGACAAGAAGCCTAGAGAAGTGGGATGGAAAAGAATTGGGGACCCGGGCATATCCAGGGATCTGAGGAGCAGCATCCCTCAGAAATCAGCATCCCTCAGAAATCTTTCAGGGTTCAGCCACCAATATAAGGATCACCGGTCATTGAGGGTATCTACCTGGAGCCACTTCGATCAGCCCAGTTTGGTCCTGTGATCACTCAGGCCAAGGAGGGCAGGACACCTTGATGTATGCCCCACAAGGAAACCAAGGAGCTAATACCAAAGGAGAGAAGAGATTGAACAGACCATACACAGTCGACCTCCTATAGCACTATTATAATCACACCCATTTTACAGATGAGGAAACTGAGGCCCGGGTCACACACTGAAGGCAAAACTGGGATTCCAGCTCCAGTCTTTGGGCTCCAAAGCCCACATACGTCCCACACACTGTCCCTATGTCTCTAGACACCAGGAGCCGGCAAAGGGAACAAACATTACCCCAGAAGCAAGGCACGCCTGAGTGTTCCCTCTGTACACCAATCGCTGAAAGCTACGGCTTCTCAAAACTTCGTGCATTCTCACCCCAGATGGAAATTACGGCCGTGACCAAGCTCAGGACTTGTCGCCGTGATGTGGGACATGGCTGGAATAATTGTCTTATTACAGCAAGCCCAGGGATGTAATTTCTTACACTGTCTGGCTGGAGTACGTGCCTGGGAAGGACGAATTAAGATGCCCTTGGAGAGACTAATCAAATAATAAATTGCAGCCACACTCCCAAGAGCACTGGTTCATGGAGAAGTAGCCCTGACAGCTGTTAAGGACCCTGAGCCGGAGACAGCGGGCCTGGCGCCCGCTTTGCGCCCTCCCCTCTCCCAGTGAGAAGGCATCGTGGTCCAGGCTGCAAGCCGGGGGCGGGAAGGAAATTGGGTTCCAAATAAGAAGCTTTCAGAATACATGAAATGAACTTGTTTGTTTCTCTCTTAAAGAGCCCCATTGGTCACACTTGGGATAAAACATTTTAGACACAGCCTCCCAGTAATCTTGTCCCCAGGATAATGACTCATATTCAGGCCACACTTTTCTCCCAGAAAGGCCAGGAACAAGCAAGAAGGCAGCTGAACTTGCAGAAACATCTTCGATCTGAAAACCGCCTTCTGAACAAGGAGCCGGCAGCTTGGAACTGTCCTGAACGTATTTCAGATAAAGAGGTGGCATTAGGCTGGCATTGAGAGACAACGCCTGACAGCCTAACTCCAAGTTAAGAGCATGTGTGCATGTGCGTGTGCGTGTGTGTGTGTGTGTGTGTGTTTACCCCACAATGCAGAAGACA
The DNA here is from genome assembly GCA_003508835.1 of Eonycteris spelaea. Lineage (NCBI taxonomy): Eukaryota > Metazoa > Chordata > Mammalia > Chiroptera > Pteropodidae > Eonycteris > Eonycteris spelaea. The sequence continues at coordinate 7,345,332 of PUFA01000004.1, read as the reverse complement.
GCCGGGAACAAGAAAGAATCCTCCAGCCCAACACAGATCAGGGTTTCTCAGCCTCCACACTGCCAACGTCCGGGCCTAGGTAACTCTGCTGTGGGACTGTCCTGTGCATCATGGTGGGATGTTTAGCAGCATCTCTGGCCTCTACCCACTAGATGCCAGTCACGGCCCCCTGACACTCCTATCTCTCTCTCAGCTCCTTTACCCTTCCCAAGACCATCCCACCAGCAACTCTGCGGCCTGGGCCAGAAACTGCGTGGCCGTGAGCCAAATTTGAACTATTTTGTTTGGTTTGCTAATGTTTTAAATGCTCTAATTAGCTGTCTGCCAGCAGAACAAGTCAAATTTCATTCCGAAAATTCAGAAAGTTGGAGAAAACAGCTGACTTCCCTGGCTGGAGCAGGGCGGGCTTAACAGTGCCTTGTCACCATGGCAACCTCCCATTCTGTGCCCCCTATCTCACTTTCACTCCTCTGACAGGACCAGCCTTGCCATCAAGCATTTGCATTTTGTGCCCCTGGTCAGTGTAGCTGCTACACTGGATGCCTTGAGCAGTGGGCATCTCTGTACCCATCAACCTGAGGTGGGCCGGAGGATGCGGGGTTCCCCAGGGTCGTCCCCAGCTCTCTCTTCTCGTAAAGGGACCACTCACAGTTTACGAGGCTCTCTCACAGCCTCCCCATCACCTACTTCATCCTCATAGCAGTTCTAGAAGGTGGGGAGCAGAGGTGCAACCTCCCTCAGAGTACAAGGGGGGAAACTGAGGACCTCGGAGATGTCATGTCACTTCACCCAAGGGATCCAACGTATAAACAGAGGAGCTGGTTGGAGCCCAAGGTCCCGGCCAGCGTTCATTACAGACTCGACGTTTGTGTCCCCCTCCCGAAGCCCAAAGTCCTGCGTTGCAGCCCCAGCCCCCAGGGCGGCGCATTTGGAGATTCTGCCTCAAAAAAAAAAAAGTAATTAAAGTTAAACAAGTCAGTTGGGATGGGGGTAGGGGGGGCTGCTCTGATAGGATTGGTGCTCTTATAAGAAGAGACATCAGAAAGTACTCTCTCTCTTCCTCTCTCTCTCCCTACATCACCGCCCACACAGAGGAAAGGCCGCATGAGGACCTGCAGCTCTTAGCAAGCCAGGATGGCAGTCCTCACCACACCAGCCCAACCTTGCTGACACCTAGGTCCTGAACTTCCAGCCTCCAGAACTGTGTCTGCTGTCGAAGCCACCCAGCCCACGGTGCTCTGTTATGGCAGCTGGAGCAGACCAAGATGCTCTCTGCACACTAGTTTACAAACTGCTTGTTCGCTTAACAGTGTATCATAGACGTTTGGGGGGTCTTTCCCTATGAGGTCTACTTTGTCATTTTTAATGCCTACCTTCAGCTCGTAACTAAACATTCCTGCCTTGAGGCTTTTTATGTGTCAAAACGATGCCTTTCTTCTGTCTTGGGGCAGGGAATTCGGAGAGCGGCATCCTGAGCCTGGCTGAGGTGAGACCTGGGCGTGGATGAAAGCAGCCTCCAGCCTCGTCAGGCAGAGCAGTGAAGGTGCCCCGTCTCCCCTCCATCCTCATGGGGATCAGTCTCAGAGGCACTGCCACAGGAGCGTGCCAGGCAGAAGTGAGCCACTCAACGTGATTAGGGATAATGGCATTGAGTCAGACAGGAGGTCTGACTGTTTCAGCTCGATTCTTCAAATTACAGCTGGGAAAGCGTGACCCCCCGCAGCCCAGGCTGGCAGCTTGCAGCCCCCACCCCCACCGTCTCTGTCTCCAAAGAGGAGGCTTCTCAGGAATTCCTTCTAAAAAAGCCAAACGGAGAGTAGATCGGTGGAAGCCAGGGGCTGGGCGAAAGGGTACAAACTTCCCGTGATAAGATGTAAGTTCTGGGATCTAGCATGTGGTGTGGCGACGATAATTAATAGCACTGTGTTGTATACTTGAAAGCGGCTGAGGCAGTAGGTCTTAAATGTCCTCACCTCCACCACCACCACAGCAAAAAATGGTAGCTCTGCGAGGTGATGGATGTGTTAACTAACCCTATTGTAATAATTAATCCCTTTGCAATGTAGATGTGCATCAAACCATCACGTTTACACCTTAAATTCCGCAATGTTAAATGCCAATTATAGCTCCATAAAGTGAAGGAATAAGGAGTATCATTCAAGGAGCTTTTAAAACTGCTCAGCACCCACGTGCCACCCCGAGGGGTCTGATGTCCTTGGCCTGGGCTCCCTGTGCCGGCGACTTCGCGCTCCCCAGCGATTGCAGCTGTGCGGCCAGGGCCCTGAGTGCCAGGCTGCGCGTTCACCTCCTCAGCTTGCCTGCAACGCCCCGTTTCTCCATCATCTCCCTCCTCTTCCTTCCTCTTGGGGGTCTGGGAGCTCCAAGCTGTGGCAGATGCTCTCACTGGGGCCTGATGGCTGTCATCTGAGGCTGACAGTCACAACAAGCCATCAGCCAGGGAGAGGCAGCCCTTTCCAAACAAGCAGGCGGCAGCACCTGTATCCACAGCACCATCCCCCGGGGCTCACTCCTGGAAGGGGGACAGTCTGAGAAGCAACCCCCGTAGACTGCAGATAAAGGATGCCCAACCAGGAGGAGGGCCAACTGCCCGGGGGACGGAGGCAGGGCCAGCCCTCACTGGCCACTGACTTCTTGGCCTGCTTTCAGGTCCTGAGCAGGTCTGGAGAGGAGGGGCTGCCTGTCCTGGCATAGATCACAAAACAGCCAGGGCAGAGGTTGGCTGCTGGGCTGGGGGAGGGAGTTGCATGGGACTGAGAGAGTGAGCAGGTGGGTCAATCACTGGGTGCGGGGAGGGTCTCAGTTACAACAGGGATTGCTGGCCCCAGCCCCAGAGATCCTGTTGCTCTAGGGTGGGGCCCTAGAATTTGCATTTCTGATGCCTTTTGAGATGATGCTGACCTGAGACCACACTTGGAGAACCTCTGCCTTTGAGAATAAACTGGGAAGTAGCCCTTCAATCACAGCTGCTTAGCATAATGGTTAGTGGAGCCATCTGGGGGGAGGGGGGGTCAACCAAACCTGGGTTTGTAGCCCAGCTCTGCCACTTCCTAGCTGTGTGATGGGAGCTAGTTACTTAACCTCTCTGTGCCTATGTCCCTCATCTGTTAAGTGTCGCTGAGAACAGTAGCTATGCATTGGGGTTGGGGCCCAGAGTAAGAAGCCTAGAACACTAGGGAGCCCTGATGCTCGCTCGCTGGGCTGTGGGCAGGACAGAGCTGGAGGACTGTGGGCCTGGCCTCTGCTAGTGCTCAAGCGCACTTTACCAAATTATTGCTCTTAATCCTCAAAACAACACTTGGGAGTAGATGCTAATAATAACTCCCATTTTACAGACAAGGAACCTGCTCAGAGAGGCCATGCTTCTTCAGAAAATTGCAACCCCCCCCAGGGGGGAGCAGGGCACCTTACTAAATACGCCTAAAACCTGGGTGCTTCCTTCGAAGGTGAGTGAACCTGCCCATTAGCAAAATGCGCCCTGTGAATGCAGATTCTGAGTGAGATCGCTAACTTCTCTGCCCCAGAACGGGGACCCCCTCCTCCGACATTCCAGGCGAAGCCACCTGAGTCACCTCCCTTGGTGGGTTTCCTTGCTCTGTCCCCTCCTGCTTTCTGTCCTTGATGCTTTGGTCCATGACATCCCTCCAAGAGTGTGGAGCCCAGAACTGGGTAACTTTTGTCCCCTTATTTTACACTAGTGCAGGTCATAAATATCCGTTCCAGCAACTGGACCTTCAAAGACTGAAGCCCCGTGCTGGACAGAACTCAGGGACGCTGTCGTAACCAGTGCGCGTGCTCCCTCAGTGCTCACGGTGGGCGGGCGCTGTGCTCGGAGCCCGACCCGGACTGTTTCCCTTCACTGAGTAAGAACCCCGGTGAGGTCGGTGTTATCATTATTACCATTTCTCCAGTGGGGAAACTGGGACACAGAGATGTTAGGTAAATTGCCTCTGACCGTACAGCTAACAAGTGGCAGAGCCAAGGGGTCTGAACCCCTGAGCTACTCTTGTAACCACTAGACCACACTGCGCCTCCAAAACGTGCCTCTACGTGAGGGAAACTCAGGCTGGAAACCAGGGCACCTCAGGCAAGTCGCTTCCCCTCTCTGAGTTCCCATTTCCTTGTCAGTGTTAAACACTCTGCGTAAATGACAGAAGACATGGAAATTGAAACCGGGGTCTCAAAGAGATATCCACACCCCTGTTCATAGCAGCGCTGTTTACTTTAGCCACAATTGGAAGCTCCCCAAGGGCCCATCGACAGAGGGAAGGGACAAATGAGATGTCTTATACGCGCACAGTGGAACGTCACCCAGCCTTAAAAAGGAAGGGAATTCTGGCCCTGCTACAACGTGCGCGAACCTTGAGGACATTATGCTAGGTGAACCGGGCCCATGGCCAAAGGGCAAACGCTGTGTGATCCCACTTGTACGAAGCACCTAGCGTCCTCAGCTTCACAGAGGCAGAGAGAAGATGGGTGGCTGCCGGGCGCTGCGGGAGGGGCAAGTGGCAAGCTGCTGTTTAAGGGGGACACTTTCCGTTTTGCAAAATGAAGAGTTCTGTGGGTGGACAGTGTGACAGTAGCACCACGGTGTGAATACACTTAGCGCCCCTGGCCTGCGCACTTGAAAACGGCTAAGACGGTACATCTTTATTATATATATATATAATAATATTTATAATATTTATTATATTTATTATATTATATATATATATGTTTACCATCATTTAATAACAATTTTAAAACTATTTGAAAAAGAAAGCAAAACTTAACTGGCCTTACCCTTGCAGGGCCCGATCCGGCAGACAGACAGATGTCACGGTGCACCACGGCAGGGCGTGAGGGCGGTGCTGAGGGGTGGGTCGTGTGTGCTGGCACCTGAGATGCTCCTGACAATCCCGTACATAAGCTTGTCCCCCACGGGGACCAGCTCCGACGGCTCCGTGGCTGCAGGCTCCCCACGCATCAGGCTCTCTGCTCTGCCACGGTGGCTCCAGCGGCCTTCCATCGAAAACCGAAGGGTGATGGCACACCCGGCTTCCCCTGGCCACCGAGCCCTTCATTTCTCTACCCCAGACCGTCTCCGAGAGAACGTTCTGCAAGGATGAAGCCACGGAGCCACTTGCCGCTGCTGACCCTTGAAATGCGGCTGGTGTCACTGAGGAACCAGATCTTTCATTTAGTTTCAGTGTGAAATAGCCACAGTACCTAGAGGTGACTCAGTTGGACGGCGCCGGTCTCACGGTGTGTAGCTCTGTCGCCCTGTCATAATTTCTGTTCTGAATGGGGCCTAAGAATCGTTCGGCCCAATTTCAACTGGGATCGATAGGAACTGATGTGCTGTTTAACGAAAACGAAGCATGGAAGAATGCAAGGCACTTCGGACAGAATTCCTGAAAGGTGGTACAGTTAAAGAAAGAGAAAGAAAGGGGAGGAGGAAGAGCGGGGGCCGCACGAATTAACCTAACCAGTTAACCTAACCGGAAGAGTCTGCTCTGGGCAGCCTGCCTCCCTGCACTGCTCCGCAGCTCCTAGTGAGCTAGGCGAGTGGGAAGGAGAGGGTTAAGCAAGAGCCAGTCTAAGAATGAGAGTCCTCAGGAGCAGGAGCACTGCCTGGGGAGACTCAGACTCTCCACCAGGAGGGAAGAGAAGCTGACCCACCCCGCTCCGCAGGGGCCGGACCTGCCTCTCTCCTGCTTTCCTGACTGGCAGCCTGCTCCCAGGGCAGCTGGGGTGGTAATTAGCTCTTCCCTCGCAATTTCCATGTCTGAGCCAGACAGGAGGCTTTTGGAGAGTATTCATCCCTTGTGTCCCACAAGCTGAGGTGTGGGCATTTGCCTCTCTGTGCAGTGGGTGAGCCATGCTGACAAAGGACCGCTGTCAGCATCCCCAGGGACTGGGCTCAGAGGGGGTGTGATGAGCAGGATGCTGGGGCCGAAAACACGCAGAAGCTTCAAGACTCCCGCTGGTTTCAAGGACAGTACGTGGCACAAAATAAACGCCCGGCAAAGAATTGCTGAACGAACAGCTAAATTAATGGGTGCAGGTTCTGGAGCCAGATCGCATGGGTTTGTTGCTGGCTGTGCCACCTTGACCCAGTGCCTAACGTCTCTGAGCCTCACAGAGCTACTGGAAGGATGCTCAGGGAAGGTGGCTGCTGTGACGAGGATGAGGTCGCCACCTGACAGCACTGCTCTGGTGTTACTGCCCGTGCTGGGCCAGCAATGTGTCTGCCGAGAAAATTCTGAGCAACTGGTCACGTGGCTTGGTGCCTGCCCGGCCTCCACTCCCGAGTGCTGCTGGGTCCTGCCCAGCACACCGGCAGAGTGCTGCCTACGCTCCCCGGCTCCTGCTCTACCTGCCTCCGGAGAGCCTCACAACAGGGTGCCCCAAACCTAGGCAGGTGGAGGGTAGCATGTGGGAGACCTCCCACAGCCTCCTGATCCCAGTCAGTGGCCTCCCCTGATGCCAGACGACCTCAAGCCCTCTCAGCAGGATGCTTCCTGTGCCAGGGCTCCTCGGGCAACCCTCACACTGTCCCTGAGTGACAGAGCCACTGCCACTGGCCTTCGAGCCTGCTGGTGATGAGCCCATGGGCCTGGAACTCGGGGGCCTGAGAGTCCACAGCAGACCGGCCTTGTTTCCCTGCAGGGCCTGGCCTCATGCCAAAGAGGTCAGTGGAAATCCTCGAATAATACCCATCCTGTCAGCACCCCTGTCCTCTCCAACCCCCAAACCCACAGACTGCAAAGTTTAAGGGTGAGAACAGAGGTTGTACCAACCTTATCTCCTTTCTTTGCATAATGAGTGGAGCCAGGCCTGGTTGCCAGAGTAACCATTCAAAATCGATTTATTTGAGGAAATCGAGATCCTGTCTATGCCCATTAATCTATATTAACAAGTCCTGACGGAAAAGGGCTTTGGTGTGAGGGGGGACGTTCCAAAGCCCCCTGTCCTCTCCCCAGCCCGCTGGGTGGTGCCCCCGCCCGCAGTGGGCCAGCAGACCACAGGCTCCGCAGAACCGAGCAGCCGCCCAGACGTGGCGACTGCACATCAGCCCCAGCAGGGCCCACGGGCTCTCAACAGGGGAGACCCCTGGCTGGGCAGGCTGAGAAGGTTCAGGGAGAATTCCGGAAGACGAGACTGTACACCTTGCATGCCGGGCCCTCGTCAAAGCGCTCAGCTCCTCCTAGCTGCCCCCAAGGGCTCTGTCACATGAACCTATGATGGGAGCGCAGGGACCACTGGGTGTCCCTATCGGCCCCCACCCCAGGACCTGGCCCACAGTACAGTACGACTAGGTCAACTATACTGGGGTTCTAATTTTATCCCTAGACGAGAAAAGTTGCAAGATGACTGAAGAATCCGTTTTCAGGGAGACAGCATAGCGCCTAGAACCTTCGGCTTGATCTAGCCTGCGTCCCCACGTGGGGAGGGCCTCAGGTGCGCCCAAGTTACCTGGAGTACGGGACTCAACTGTAGGTCTCTGAGCCCTGCTCCAGGCCTACAGAATCAGAATCTCAGCGAGATGACAGAGGAGCGGCCAGTTGGCCAAGGGTCCCCAGCGAGGGAATGTCAATGTCTGAGAAATGCTGCTGTGGCCCCGAGGAGGAGAGCAGGGTGGTGGCCAGACCTCGGCTTGCTGGGAGGTGGGGCTCTGGGCCTCTGCAGCAAGGTGGCCTCAGCTGCATGTACGGGGACCCCAGGCTCTGGTGGCTCTGGGTGTCAGAGAAGGAGATGCACGCCAGCCAGGCAGAGCCTCCGTCCAGTGGGCCTTCAGGAGGAAGCACGATCACTGGTCTGGGGTCCACTGCTGGGTGGCAGCAAACAGCCAGCAGAGGTGACAGTGTAGGAAACAGCGCAGGTGGGGCTCTGGTTTGGGTCTGGCCATCTTGGTTCTACCATTCACCAGCTGCGTGATGCTGGGCACCTCTCTGAGCCTTGGCTCCTTATCTATAACCAGAGTTCTTGTTCCCTGGGGGGTTGTCGGGTGCACGAGACGGGACAGGCTGCTCAGTTGTGTTTGCTTCTCAGGTCCTTTCTGGTCCCTGATGCCCACCCTCATCCATCTTGTTTCTGAGCTCCAGCTCTGACCCCAGACCTAAGCATCCCAAGCCCTTCATCCACTTCCTTCCCCAGCTCCCAGCCCCACCAGACTCCAGGCTACTGCCCACAACCCAGTGAAACGCTGACTCATCCTTGGTTATTATTAATTACATCTTTAACTGCCCTTCTGGCCAGTTAGGCCAGAATGAGACTTCCAGGGTGGCCATGAAAAGTGAATAGCGTTTTAGCTGCCAAAGGAGCCGGTCTGAGCAGCGTTTGGGGGCTAAATGATTGGTTCCTAGTAAGTGTCCTGAAATGCTGAGGTGGCTCAGAGCCTCGTTCCCACGCCAGGGTCTGCAGTGAGGCCCAGGACTAAGAGCACAGCCTGTGGGGACAGACCCAAACTGGACTCAGCTTTATCCCCCAGTAGCTGAGTGGGGTTCCCTGAACTCCACTCACCCCACCTATAAAATGGAGTTGAAAATGTTAGTAGCTCCTTTACAGAACTTTCTTGGGGTTTAAATGCCACCGTGCCTATAGAGCGCTTAGCTCACAGCCTGACAACGGACACTCCCAAAACTGAAAGCTACTGATTTTACCCAAGGACTTCAATTTCAGGATCATAGCCTTGGACAGAGCCCTCGGTGAAGCTCTAACAAGATGAAGCCGCTTCGGATTACCATGGAGATCATCTAACCTAACCGGCAGAGGCTGTTCCCTGGCTGTTTATTGAGTTAAAAGAAATCAGGCAACTAATTTTAGCCCAAAGAAGAGAAAGTTAAAAGACAACTTGAATAGTGGGCTTTAGCTAGACAGTACAATAATAACTGCCTCACTTTGCAGCACTTACTACGTGATAACGGCTTTCCTTTAAAAAGAGAAAAAGTCATTTAAATCCACTATAGTCACAGCTACTATCATAGTCCCACTTCGAGTGCAAGCCCCAGAGTATGCGAGGGGGAGAGCAAGCCAGAGTCATACGGCTCGAAACGGCAGAGCTGAGACCCGTGGGTTTCCAAAGAACCCTGCTCCCAACCAGCGCTCTGCCTCCAACATCAGGGGAAAACCCAACGGCAGCTGACACGGCACGGTTCTCACACTTCCCTGTCCCACCGGGTGGAAGCAGACAGATCCCGAGGCCCCCAGCAGCCCTCCCCCATCACCCCTCCAGGAAGGGGTTCTGGTGGCGCCACTGGGCCAGGTGTGTACTCGTGGGCGCAGACGGAGCCATGCAGGGAGGTGACGGCCCCTGGGGAGGCGCAGGAGGCCTGGAAGCCCTCTGGGGTCAGGGTGGCCCTGGCTGGGGCCCAGGACCAAACCTCACGTGGAAACCCGGGCAATCATCGTGTTCTCACAGGGCTGGGGATACCTGCCTGCCACAGCGCGTGGCCTCATTTAGAGCGACGGTCCCCACCCTTCCTGGAACCAGGGACCAGTGCTCCTGTGAGACCTTAATGCCTGATGATCTGAGGTGCAGCTGAGGCTGCAAATGCAGATGAAGCTTCACCCCCTCGCTCACTGCTCATCTCCTGCTGTGCGGCCCAGTTCCTAACAGGCCACGGACCGTACCAGTCCGCGGCCCAGGGTTTTGGAACCCCTAATTTAGAGGATGGAAACTGAGGCCTGTCATTCCGTGTTGTGCTCAGGACCCAGTGAGGCCGGCAGGGTGGCGGGGGTGGGGATGGGGGGGTCGTTTCAGTATCTTGTGGAAGTAATGAGAGGGCCCACCCTTGCCTCTGCCCGCCCCCAACTATTAGAGCCCACTGTGGGGCAAGGTCCCCAAAATGGTGACTGGCACCCACCCACACCCTCCCTGGACCGGCCTGGCTCCCACTGAAAGCCCAGGAGGCCAAGCGCCAAGGACCAGGGCCCAGGCTGTCTGTCAGGAAGAAAACCCGCCAGTCAGGTGGTCGCCGCACGCGCCCCCTGCCGCGGGGACAGACGTACACCTGCTGCCGCCTGGAGATCGGAAATGCATTTTTCACTCCGTCAGGCACCAGGGCAAAAGCAATTTCCAAAGGGTCAGCGGGAGGAGAGTCGCCGCCACACTGTTTTGCAGCTCATTAAACAGTGTGGACCAGGGCTTCCGGAGCCCAGGCGGCAGCCTGCAGAGGCATTCACACGCTCCGAGCCAGCGGAGGGAGGCCTGCCTGGGCCCGGCCAGCGGCTGCAGCGAGCGGGCGCCGGGGCTGCTCTGCCGGCGGGTGACCAGGGATGGGGTCTTGGGGGCTGCGCGCCTGGTCCCGCCATCCTGGGAACCTTGGGTCTGGAATCCGCTGAGACAGCTCCCTCCCTCCCCTTTCTGGAGAGAAAGTGCAGAGGAGGAAACTGTCAAGTCTCCATCTTTTAAATGTGTTCATTTATTTGTTTGCTACCTAGTTTCAGAAAAGCTCCACAGTGGGGAACAAAGACCCCCACTTATGCGGTCGGTCGGGACCAGTGAGTCTGGCGTGGTGGCGGGCGGTGGGGGGGGCGGCGTTCCTTCCAGAACAGCCCATGAGATCTCCTGGGGAGTCTTAGAGCACTTGGGCTTCGAGCAACAAACAGTGACTTTCACCTCTTAAGGTGAAGGAAAGGCCCCGGTGGGTGGTCTGTGGGCCAGCCTTGGAGGATAAGCACCTGGTGGCAGGGGGTCTCAGCAGCAGGGAGCCCAGCCCAGTTCCCGGTGGTGTCTGGTGTTTCTGCTCTCCGCAAGGGCCAGCCTTGCCCTTCTCAGATTTCAAATTGCTCCATACGTAATTCCAGCTCCAAGGGAGAAAGGCCGGTTGGCTCAGGTTACCCGCCCAACTGATGGCTGAGGGAGGAGGGGGCAACTTCACCAGCAGTGCCCCCAGGCCTGCATTAAACCGGGGGGAGCAGTTCCTCCAAAGTAAGTTATGCTAAGAAGGACAGTGGATGCTGAGCAGACCACTGTGTTCACCGTGCCCCACCGTGGGCCCATCTTTTGTTTTACAGATGAGGAGACTGAAGGTCAGGGTGGTTGAGCTGGTTAAGCGACTTGTCTGGTGAATTAATGGTGGAGCCAAAATTACCAGGATGAGCTCTCCCTACAGCAGGGAGCATGTTTGACCTTGGCCTACATCTCTCTCCCTCCAAACTGCATACATGACTAGCCGCTCACTCGTGTGTCCTGGTTGTGCTGGTAGGACAGTCATTTCAGCTTAGGGAGTCTGGCCCTGCTGAGAGAGCCCACTCCTGAGAGCCCTCTTGGTACCTCTCTCTCCGTGAGCCCCCAAAGCCTGGTCTTCCTGTGCGCTGGGGTGCTCAGTGGGGCACTGTCTGCAGGCCTAGAGGCCACGCAGAGCTTAGGGGACTCTGCCCAACAGAGAATGCTGTGATGTGAAGACCGCCCACAGGCTGAGGGCTCGGCACCAGTGACGTGCTGCTAATAATAACCTCCCTTTTACAGACAAGGAACCTGCTCAGAGAGGCCACGCTTCTTCAGAAAATTGCCCCCCGCCCCGGGGCGGAGCAGGGCACCTTACTAAATATGCCTAAAACCTGGGTGCTTCCTTCTAAGGTGAGTGAACCTGCCCGTTCGCAAAATGCGCCCCGTGAATGCAGATTCTGAGTGAGATCGCCAACTTCTCTCCCCCAGAATGGGGACCCTCTCCTCCCGACATTCCAGGCGAAGCCTCCTGAGTCTCCTCCCTTGGTGGAGGCTGAGGGCTGGGCACCGATGACAGTGACACTGTCTGCTCAAGAGGAGGCTGCGTTTATGCCCCTGGGACACCCCTACCTTCTGGCCGCTGAGCCCCGGAGCAGCCCGCTCTGATCGGCTGCCACAGGAGGCGAGCGCTTCCCAGGCACCTGCCCTGCACCAGGCCCTGTGTTATGGTTACATCTCGAAGCCCTGACATCCGCCCCTGACAGGGTGCGATTATGCAGGCCCAGCTGCTGTGTTACGGCTGGGTGACCTTGGACAGGTCCCTTCACGTTCGCGAGCTCCAGCTTTCTCATTGGAAGGTGGTTCTGGCGTAAGCGACAAGCGAGACAATGAATGGGCACAGAGTGCTTCCCGCAGAGCCTGGCACATGTCACACCGGGAAGTGTCACAGCGGGGGCAGGACGGTGGTGGCCCTCGGCGTTATTTTGAGACCTGGAGGATGAGAAACATCTACGCGTGGGTAGGTGAAGACGACAGTAGCGATTGTGCAGCAGAAGACACGGAGGCTCAGAGAGCTGAAGTGACCTGCACAGGGGACACGCGACTTGTAGGACCGGGAGCTCGCTGACCCCCGGGGCGTGTCTGAGTCCGAAGCATCTATTCTTTCCACTGCACAATGCTGCTTTCAGAAATCCTGGCCAACGTCCCAGCTCTGCCCCTCGCTTCCCCCACCTTTAAGTCTCAAGGTCCCCTGTGTCCCCTGCTCACGAGGGCTCACTCTGAGCCCTGGCCAGGGAGGACCTGATGTGACTGGCAGCCCCGGCTCTTAAAACACTTTTATATCCAATCTTCCCCAGAGCACCTGCCTCTCACTGGCTTTTCCCATTATTCTTTCCAAAGCCCCCTCGCACCCCCGATAAGACGGCAGAGAGCCCTTGCATGCCTGCTCACTCCTCTTTGATCTCCTTTGCTGTATTAGCTGATGGGTCTGGCACTTTTCATCTTCTTAATTCTGAAGCAATTCCCCACGCCATATGCCACCTTGGATTAGCTTGATTTAGCATGATTTTCAGGAAACTCGAGAACTCTTGGTCTGTGGGAACTTGGGAGTATCTGACTATAACTAAGTTATCCTTTAAAGCCTGAGAAACTGTGAAAACAAACAGAAGAGAGGGACCCCCACTCCCCCACCTCCTTAGTGCCCAGGGAAGATCTCCCAACTAGAAGGCTGGGCGCCAAGGACTTCAACTGCCCCTCTTTCAAAGCGTTCTCTGATGGGTCACGATGACATTTTAGCTAAAGCGAGGTCTGTAATACTGACATCAATCCAATTCTCTAATCCCTGATCGGAAGCCAAAAGTGTCCTGTCAACAGCAGCAAGAGGACGCTATGAACAAAACAGGTGGTTCACATGGCAGCTGGTTAAGCTCAGATCCTCTGATGTAAAGATGAACATTTAAGTCATCTCAAAACACAGATTTGTCATAAAAGCGCTTGGAAATCAGCCGCCGGGCCCTGAGCCACGTGCACTCTGGAACTGTGGCTCCCTGAACGGCATCTGAGAGAGGAATGAGAAGCCCGGATTCCTGTGAGAATTGTTGTCCCATGCCCCCTTCATCACTTTCTGAGAAACCCATGGGATGTTGTTGTTGTTGTTGTTTTTAAGCTCTTCCTGGGAAATAGCTTTGCATTCATAGAGGAGAGGCGAAGATGGTGCGGCCTCTTTGCCTCCGCCCCACAGGGTCCTTGGTGTGTAAGCCCTGCCGGAACCACAGTGCTTACTGGGACATCACTGGGACAGCACCATCAACTAAGCCGCAGATGGTGTTCGGGCTTCTCCAGTTCTTCCACAGACATCCTTTGGGACCCCAGGATCCCACATGGCATTTAGTCGCCATGTCCCCGTAGGCGCCTTAACCTGGGATGGCTTTTTGGTCTTTGCTGGGTTTTCATGACCTTGACACTTTTGAAGAGGAGTGGTCGGGTGTCCTGTGGATGGTTCTTCACTTTGGGTTTGTCTGAGGTTACGGCTTTGGGGGTTAAGCCCCAGGGTTATGAATCCTTCTCAGTGCATCCTGTCAGGGGGTACAGGATACCAACATGACATCACCAGGGACATGAGCCTTGACCACCATTAACACCAACACTCGGTCAAGGGGGAAAACCTCAGGTTTCTCTCCTGTGACGCTGGTATTTTCCCCTTTGCATAATACTCTCTTTGTTAGAAGCCGGGCACTAAGTCCAGCTCACAATTGGGGTGGGGGGATAATTAAGCTCCACCTCCTGGAGGCAGGAGAAGCAAAGAATTTGTATACATGTATAAAAACCACCACACTAATAAATATTTCAGAGAGAAAACTTTAAGTCTATGCAACCATCCTGTTTCTCCTTAAGCTTTCGCCCACCGATTTGCGTTCATCAGATCTTGTCTATAGCAATTATGACTGTGGTATCCTGATGGATTTTCTATTCCCCGCATTCCTGCTAAATTTATTACTTGGAATTCTTCTGCAAGGAAGTTTTAGCCTTTATCCTTCGTTACAGTTCTTTTTGGTTAAAGTTGCTGGGTGAATTTGATATATAGCTTGCATTCCTTGCTCACAGGAAGTCAAGCACCTTCCCTTATGACATGATTTTATCTTCAAAAAACTTAACTGGCCTTGGTGGCAGGCGGGTCGCAGGTAGAAAGAACAACTGGGAATCAGCCTCCCTAAAAGGAGCCCGTTCTATCTGCGAGATGGTCTCTATCATTAGAGAAACAATTCGATTCTACTAACTCTACCCAGGGCTCTTCTTCTGTACCTTGGAGACCCGCTTGGCTTGACTGAACTAACCAGCTGTGTGGGCCTGACAGGCTGAGTCCCGGGTGCTTGGGAGAAAGCTGTGACTGAGTGCAGGCTCAGTGCCCAGCACTGTGCTAGGCGACTTCCATCAGAGTGACTTTTCATTCTGGGTGGAATGGTCCTCACGTCGCACCGGAGCCTTTCATGTGGCTCCTCTCACTTCGGGAGGCCCCTGGACAATGCAGGAAGCCTTAGAAGTGGAACGCAAGCACCCGATCCAGGGGAGGGGTCCCCCTGTTATCATCCGGGCAGAGCCACGGACTGAGGGGACACGACTTGAGCTGGCCCTGGCAGGACTGTACGTACCGGGGGTGCCTGCCCTGCACCAGGAGCTTGCTGGGCTGCTCCATAAGGAAAACCTCTTCCAGGAGAAACTCGAGGCACGGAACCATCCTTGTCTCCAGCACACGCCTCATGATTTTTTTTTATCTGTTTCTCCGTAGCCCAGCCCTTCTCAGCCAGGGTTCCTGGAGAGAACAGAGCCCTGATGCCGTGAGGCAGCCATTATCTGGGACTTCTCTCTGTGCATCTAGAAGTTGTATACCATCTCCGGGAAAAGTAAAAAAAAAAAAAAATTATTCAAACCATTTTCTGTGGGGCTTCTCTGACAGAACCTTGGTTGAGGTGGTTTTCTCTCCTGACGTTGTTATGGATACGGTTTAACAGTCCCACCTAGGGAGGTATGAGGAGAGGGTTCTCTGATGGCACTGCCTCTAATGCGACAGAGGCCCCTGGAACTGAGCCGGCCTGCACCAGAGGCTGCCAGCAGGGAGAGCCGGGCAGTGAGATGCAAACGCCCCGACAGACGAGGGTCAAATCTGCCACTGTGCTGTGACTTTGGGCAAGTTACTTAATTCTCGATTATCTTATAATAGTTATAGATCACTCTGTAACAAATTACTGCAAAACTTTGGGGCTTCGAACACCACACACATATGATCTCCCGGCTTCCACGGGTCAGGAATCCCGGCACAGCCTAGCTCAGCTCTCTGCTTCGGCATGTCTCACGAGGGTACAAAGCCAGGTGTCGGCCAGGGTGGATGCCATCTTAAGGTCCAGCTGGGGAAAGATGCGCTTCCAAGTTCACTGAGCGGCGCTTGGCAGGATCCGGTGGCTCCGTCCCTTGCCGGCTGGTGGCCGAGGCCACGCTGTTGCCAGCTGGCCTTCTCCATCAGAGCCAGCGCACGAGCAGACAGCGCACCGGCACGGCAGATGGTAGTCTTTTGTCATCTAATCACAGAAGCGGGACCCATTACGCTGGCCGTATTCTCTTCATTAGGAGTCACCAGGTCTGGCTCACACTCAGGGGCGGATGACGCAAGGGCGTGACGACCAGGAGGCGAGGATCACGGAGCAGCTGCCTACCACACACCTCCGTCGGGCGGATGGCCTCAGTGGACCGCTCGCAGAATGTGCAGAAAGCACCTGCCGCACGGGCGGCCGGGAAATAGCGCCAGCGCCGTGTAGCAGGCGCCGCCCCCTCCCGCTCCTGCCGCCCGAGCTGTCTTCCCCCCAGAGGGAGGGGAATCCACCAATCGCCATGCCAAATGGCGGGGCCCCGCTTTTGTGCCCCGATGCCGTCTCGCCTTTACACCGCTGCCCATCATCGTCCTATTCAGCCTCGTTGTGGGTGAGACTGGACGTTCCCAAAAGAGAATTTTCTTTTCCGGCCGGGGACTTTGTCCTCTTTGGCCTCTGCTCAGCCAGCTCCAGCTCTTTCCAGCAGCGGCTTATGTAGGGCTCCCAGCCATTCCAGAGGTGTGCCTACCTTCTTTGTCGTTTATGGAGCCTGGGTGTGGACCGCCATGACTTCCAAAGCCAAACGCGCCTCAGTTCGTTCTGGGGAGGTGGAGGGTTGCTGTGCATTTGCGTCCGTGTGGACACAAAGTGGGTGTGGAATCAAGTTGTGTTGTTTGGTTGCCATCTCCCAAAGGCCAGCAGTGGTCACAGTGCTGTGTGGCAGACTCACGCAAGCCGCAGCCACCACCCACCATCCCTCCCTCCTGCCTTCCTAACAGAGAGCTGGCTGCACTCAGGCATCTCCTCCCTGAGGCCACTGGGAGGTGGGACTCAGCCACAGCCCAACTGGTGACACCTGGTTAGCCTGAGTCACCCGTGGTGGTTCCAGTCTCCCCTCCCAGTTAGGAAGGAGCTTGAGATGCTCATGGACCCCAACGTCCCCGAAAAAAGTGAGGGAACACTGCTCTGAGCTTCTGGGATGTCTCTTTGCTCTTAAAAGTTGATGCTGGGGAATGAAGGGGACTTCTCAGGTGGCCGCTGTCACGTCTGCCGCCAGGTGAAGACCCCGGGCGAAGCGACGTGAGGACGCGGCTGAAAGAAACCGGGGTCTTTGACGTCATTGAGCTGCTGTAGTTTTCGACCCTGGAACTGGCCAACCTTGGGACCTCCGTGAGATAACGTTTAAGCTAGTGGTCTCCAAAGCAAACAAGGTCCGCAGAGGTACAGAAAGAAAGCAGGAGTCGTCCATGTGTTTAAGGGAACGCGGCTTTGCCCGTACGTAAGACACACGCTGCCCGTCTCCGTGGTCAGGCAGCACGGAGGGGGCGGCGGGGGGTGGGGGGGGTGGGGGGAGTAAATCAGTGCCTTTCCCTTTCAGAACACGGTAGTTCGTGTGCCCCGCCCCGCCCCCCCATGGGCCGCCGCACTTAGCAAATTTTATCATCTCATATAAGGGCATCTTTACAATATTTTATGCGATGGGAAACTTTAAGTAGAGGTTTACTGGTTATCTCGCAGCAACTGTCAAACACGCACACACACACAGATATGGATAAATGTTAGCAATCTGCAGATCTTTCTTGGGGTGACAAGTGCTTATCAGTAATATGCAATCTGGAAGGTATTTTTAAAAATGAACAGACTTCATCTCACCCTTCAAGGTAAAGATGATATACTAACAATGAGTAAGAACGTAGCTATTTTTGCAAAAGAAATTCATGTCAAGTGCATTTTGAAAATGGTTCGACATGCCTCAATCTTTGTGAAACGTGTTGCCAAAAACGGTCACCTATACAAATTCTCATAAGTACACACTTAGATTTGGGAAGTGAAATCCCGAAATGAGTCTCAGCAGGTTTTGAACCCATATTTTTACCAACAGTAAACATGCCACACTCCCAATCACTGAGCACGGACGAGTTACTGACAGTGAGAAAGACGGCAATTTATTATAAAGATTTCAAGAAACACATTTAAAGACTAGCGAATGAAACTGAAAAATGAATATTGTTTTTCAGTAAGCACAGTCATTTAGCTCTACAGAATTAATGAAGTGGCATTGGCATTTCAACTACAATAGCCATTAAAACAAACTTACCTTTGAACTAGACATTAAGCTGTTTATATCGTAAATTGTTGAAACTAGGAGTTTCAAAAATAATGAGGCATTTTTAATCATGTGGCTCTCACTAAAACATTTTTAGAAAGTATTTTATTTCTAAATAGACAAAAAATATTTTAAAACATTTTATCTCATCTTATGTTCCTACTTTTTCCCTTATGGATATTGGTATAGCACATAAACAGTAACTTAGAAATACCTCTGCGTGCGCACTCGTGGGGGGTGCTCTCTGGTATGCAGTCAGGTGACTGGTGTACATGGGGTTCTGTTTCATGCTATTGCTGGCACCCTTAGAATAAACTTCTCCAAACCCAAGAAAATAGTAACTATATTCTCTTCCAGTTTTTATAACTTAATTGCTTTTGGTGAATTGATATAGTAGGAATCAATTTAATTTTTTCTAGTTATACCAGCATGGCCAGAATTATTTCAAAAGCCACCTTTAATGTACTCTAAACTTTTAAAAGCACTTGAGTCCATTTTTAAAACTATTTTCCATTAACTTATTTTTTTTTTACCAGTGTAAGAATTTAATTGAACTAAAAAATATATATGTTATTTTTTTGGTACAAGTTCCTTTTTTTCCCTTTCATTGAAGATTTTACTATTTTCATTCATTTACACTTCCATGTGAATTCTTAAAAGTCATATATTTAAAATAAACAAAATAAAATACTTTAAAAAGCCATTTTTGTGCATGTCCTTTCATAACACATTCACCTAATGGGTTCATTTTTGCTTTTTCACTTATTTCCCCACATTGTTAAGCAATCTTCTGCAAGACCGTTTCCAATGCCATTATACGGGCATATTGTAATTTAATTAATCTTCTATTGTTGGGCATTTTGGCATTCTAATTTTTTAAATTGAGGTAAAAATGACATTGACATTAGTTTCAGGTGTACATTATGGATTTTTAATTTATATTAAAATACTCTGAGATTGGCTTTGCACTGCATTTACCGTATTAACTCAAGAACTGATGTGCTTCGAATGGTGACAATGTTCCTTTTACCACATGCCTAGAAGCCAGTGCTCCTCTCTGCTCATCTGCTCTACCCCCTCCCAAGAAAACCATGATCTCGAATGTTCTCATTCTCTTCAGTTTTCCTGCTTACGAATCCCTAAACAAGTGTTTCCTGTTTTCGAACTGCACATAAAGGTCCCCATGACGACTGTGTTCCCGACTTGCTTTGACTCGCCATGCTGATGTGGAGCGCGCTGCTTGGCCCTCACTGACTGCGCTCTGGAATCCCACTGCACACGTGTGCTTCATGTATTCATTATCCTGTACGCAGGCACTGGGCTCCCTCCTCCCCTCCTCCTCTCTGCTCATCACAATCGCGGGGTGACCACTCCTGGACACGTGCCCTCGGTGTGCACACCTGCACGGTTTCTCTAGCAGCACAGACCTTGGCTGTAACGTACACCTGTGTTCAGCTTCGCTGACGTTTTCCCAGGTGGCAGTGCCAATTCTCACAGCAACCGTAGCCGAGGAAAGTTCTTGTTAACTCTCTCCCACTGTTGGTGTTTTCTGACTTTTTGCTGCCTATCTGGTGGCTAGGAAAAGGCATTTCTTTATGGTTTCGATATGTGCTTCAATGTGCAACAAAGTTGAACATCTTTTCATATTTATGGGGCATTTCTTTTTCTTCTTCTGTGAAATGCCTGCTTGTTTTCCGCCACTTTCTCCCGAGATGTTTTTGGTACAGATTTGCATTCGGGTGCTCTTTAACAGCTCTGTACATACTGCGGTTATCTGTGCCTTATTCTAGTTTGGGCTTATTTTTCACTCCATGGCATGTTTAGTCAACAACAGTACTGTCAATGCAACCAATTATCTTTTAATGACTTGCACTTTCTACCTTGTTTACAAAATCCTTCCCCCCTTCCCCAAATGCATAAAAATATTCTTCTGTATTGTCTTCTAAAAGTTGTATAGATTTAACTTTCCTATGTAAATCCTTAATCCACCTGGGACTGACCTTTGAGCCTGGTGGAAGGTAGAGGTCCAATTCGTCCTTTTCCTTCGTAAAGAATTACTGACACCTCATTTAAAAATAATCTGTCTTCCTCCCCACTGATCTGCAGTGACTGCTGCCTTTTACAAATCAAGTTCCCACACGAGAGTTGGTTTCTGAGCTCTTTACTCCTGTTCATTCATCGACTTGTAATCTCTGTATCAATTCCACATCGTTCTAGCCAGTATATTTTGTAGTAAGTTTTATAATCTGGTAATGTTAGTTCTCCTCACACTTAATTCTTTTTTAGGAAGGTCTTGGATACCTTTGGCCCTTTGTTCTTCCATTTATATTTTGGGATCAGCTTGTCAAGTACCATGATGAAAGCCATGGGGACTTTTTAACTGGACTTACATTAACCTATTAACCAATTTGTAGAAAGAGTTGAAACCTAGATGATCTTCTCTCTCTCTCCATATAATTAGGTCAGTAAAGGGTTTTTTTTTTTTTAAATCATTTTCTCATTAAAAGCCTTATATACCATTTATGATGATTTATTCTTAAGTACTTTATATTTTTTTACTGTGAATTTTATTTCTTATATTTAAAACATTTAAAAGACATTAATTGCTTGCAGTTGGTGCATGAAAATGTAACTGACATTCATGTACTGATCTTGGTCCAGCAACTTTGATAAACTCTTAAGTCTTCTAATTTGCCTTGTATATTCATTTAAAATCTGATCATACAACACTGACCTGTTAATAGATGAGTCATATTAATTGATTTCCTAATACTAACCAATTTGCATTCCTGATATAAATCCAATTTGGTCATTATTTGTTATACTTTAAATATAATCTTAATTTGGTTTGCAAAAATGCTTTTCATATTGGAAGGTACAAAAGGAGAGTATACATGTATATATCTCTCTCCTCAGATCAAATTTACTAGCTGCACTGTTTAAACCTCCTATGCCCTTAATGACAATGGTTTTGCCTTCTGTATGGCCTATTAATTAACGGCAGAGGTGTTAAAATGCCTATTACACAGGGAGGTGAATCTATTCTTCCTGTAGTTTTATGTATTTTGAGGTATATTATTAGTCACTTAGGTACACAATTAAGAAGTTTAGAACTGTTATATCCTTCTAGTGAATTAAGCACATTGCCATTTGTAGAGGCCCTATCACTAGCAATCTGGGGGTAGGTGGTGGGGTGGCAAGGGGGGAGAGCTTAATATTAATACAGGGAAACCAAAATTAAGAAAAATATCCTATCCAAGAACATACAACTAGTTAAGCTGAGACTTAAACTTTTACTCTCAGATTCTATGTATGACCATCTACTAAACCATGTTTCTTGAAATTCAAATATTTTAGAATTTTGGATTGAGTAATAGGCCAATAGAGTAAATAAATTAAACATACATAACCATGTACAAAGAACTGGCTCTAGTAGATAAGTTTTATACTCAGTTAAACAAAATGCTAATAGAAGGAAGAGGATTTAAAAGCCTCCCTACATGGCTGGGGGAAAAAAGAGCCGAATAAGAAAACTGTTGGGTGATTTAAATGCACAGAAAAAGAAAATATAAAGCCACCAAATCCAGCTCTGTGTGCTAATCAAAAAGTACCATTACAACACAGCTTAGGTTACAGAAAAGAAGAGGATGAGAACTGGCATTCTGGGAACACTGTAGGAAAGGACACTTGTAAAGAGACAGCAAAGGAAACTAAAACTGTGAAAGTATGATTACAAAGAAACCCTTAGGGGATATTACTAATTTCATAACAAGAAAACACAAAGGCTTATTTAATTTTTTAAAGCATGGTATAATCAATGCAAAACAAAAACAAAAACAAAAACCCAAGACAGAAAGTTTTGACTAAAGGTCCACAATGTACCAGTTTTGAAAAAGGAACAACTACATATATGTACATATGTACATACACTGTATATGTATACAGTTAAATACACACATGTGCATGAGCACACACACACACACAGTTTACCACTGGTACAGTGGTCAAGACGGACACTCACCCTGAGGGCTAACTAGCAGAACAGACCTGTGCTGAGTGTGGTTATCATCCAGGAGACATGAATGTACTATAAACAAAATCAGAATGTTCTGTATTATAACAGAGTTCCAGTGAGCCAAGTACCAACATAACAAGGCCAAGGACATCTACACAAGATTTATTTCGTTAACCACAACATTTTAGAGTGATGGTTCATACTCTAATACAGAAGGACTGATTCAAAACTATCAAGAGTTGAAGGTGAAAGCCAAAGTCAGTGGCTCTGAATACCTGGTCAATAAGAGTTTCATTCACCATACTGTTTTTCTGGGATCGATAAAATCCGATTCACAGAACACCTTGTTCTAAGGGCTGCCATTTTTTCCAACAAATGAGCACCACCAAGGGCTAGATTTCTGCGTTTCAGCCTCGCTCTGGCTGTGCTGGTGGGGGACAAGGCCTCTCGTCCGCACTTAACCTTCTATTTATTCATAAGCATTCTCGTTTCCATCCCACAACTTCACATTTGAATAATTTCTCCTGGATTGCATGGTGGTAATATTGACAAGTGGGACTAATGAGAGCAATTAAACTGCCATCTGTTTTAAAAAAACATATCCTTCTAGGAGAATATCCACAGTCTTATTGCATTTAGTACATAGTCACAACATTGAAATGACATGTGGGAATCAATACAAAATATTTATTTTTTTTCAAACCACAGAATTCACCCCAGAGCCACACTGTAAATTTCCCAGAATTATAAGAATTAACATTTTTCTAAACAATCCAGTCCAACCAGAAATGAAGATAATTTCCATCCAGCATGGGTCCTTTAGGAACGCGCCCCTGATTAGCATTTTAATTCTCCCACAGCCACTCCATCGACATAAGCAGAAATCGTCTATGTACTTGTGCCACTCAGCTCCGAAAAGAGATTCAAAACAGGGTCTTGGCCGGTGGAGGGGAGAAAGTGTCAATGAATGACTTAGTTAACAAACAGTGGGGACAGAAGAGGAATCATTTCTCTTGGAAAAGCCTAGGGGTCCTTTCTGTATTCTGGTGGCTGGAAGCTGGGGCAAATACCAACAAGGCATGATAGTAACAGGAAAGCTATTTCTCCACGAACTACCACAGCCTCCGTTTTAACTTGACAAACATGAACTTCATCTTATGCAATGTTATTGAAGACAGCGGTCACAACCAAAAAGGTCCTAGAACCCTCTTACAGGTGTCAGTCAAGGGAGTCCCATTCCAATCATAAATTTTACAGTCCCCTTAAGAGGCCCAGGAGTAAAGTAAACGTGGCACTCTGAAGCTCGATGACAAACCATAAAAAAAATCAACTCAAAACAGCCAATGACAACTGGATAGCTAAGGTAGGTTTTTTGTGTTAGTTTTCAGTTGTAAAGTTTTTTTAAGATGTCAGATTAGTGTATATTCATAAAACAATGTTCAGTTATTTTAATAATTGCTACTTATTAAACTGACTTTTAGCTTAAGGACAACTTTTGCATAATCATCATGGAAATAAATGTGATAAAATGGCGAAAACAGAGAAGAAAATACAGCCAGCCTCGATAAGACGACACATCTTGAAGGGCTACTCTGGGAGGTTAAGCAGGCTGATGTAATACTACTTCGCAAGTGTCCGCGCTCACTTCATACCCGCAGACACCGGTCATGCTGGCGCGGCCACCACTCAGAAGTTCTCCACTTGTGCTGAAGGACTCTCAAATCCCTTCTTCGGTCAGTACAGAATATTGCGAGGTGATGCATGTGCAAACTCTTCCTGAGGAATTCTTTACGTGTGCAAATGTGCAACCCGACAGAAAGCATGGCGCAGAGCAAGGGGCGTGGCAGCGGGGCGGGGCTGCGGCGCTGGGGACCACGTGCAGCACTGACTGCCACGGGCACCCATTCTTCTGCAAGCTCACTCGCAAATTGCCTTTCATCTACACCCCCAAGACACGAGGGGAACTGCCTCAAACTTGTAAAGGGGACAGGAGAAAAAGAGGAACTTTCCCACAAAATGTAAAAATGCACGTCATGTGTCCAGGTTTGAGTTTCTCTCACTAACTCTATGAACCATGAGGTTTGGAGTCACTACATCGGGTGCTGCTTTCTGTCCCACAGGAAACAAAGCAGTAGCTCCTTTGGGCTAGAGTGCAGCTGTGAGAACAGGGGACATAAGATGACCCTGTCACTGAAGATTCAGACTGACCTAACGAAAGTACCATTCTCTCAAAACAAGATCATCTACTTATTGTTCTACACATCACTCTTTTAAGGTGACTGAGCTGGCTTTCTTTTGGAGGGTCGAGGCTCAGGCTGCACTATAGCCAAATACACCGCATGTACAGTTCTCTGTCTTCAGTGACTTGGCCCCATAAAAGCCAGTATTGAACTACGGGTAAAAGAACTATATACTGCACTGGCAAGACGAATACAAGTAAACGTGAGAAGAAAACACTTTCTGGCAAACAGTGCTTAGTCAATACAAGATGGAGGACAAATCTTGTTTCCTCTCATTTTTTAATTGTTCTCAATTAAATTAGCAAGGTCAATGTTGGCTTGAAAGAAAGAGATTCTTCATACTGCAGTGTATCTCAGGGGGGGAAAACAAGTAACCACCAGGTCACACGCACTAGGAAAATGAGCATGTTTTCTGTAGTTATTGCCTTCCCATCACGGCTTTGCAGGACCAAGCCCTGACCCATAGCTGGCTGCCATCACTGTGCAAAAATTTAGAGCAACTAAATTTTGCAAACTTTGCCCACTTTTTGTTAACACAAAGATAATTAAAAAAAACATAAGACAATATACAATATTTCTTCATTAACTTAATGCAAAAACATCCAAAGATTTTAATGCCAATTCACATCATAATACAATGCTTTTATAGGGAAAGTTCCATTATTAGCCAAAAAAAGAAGAGTCTCTCCCAGAAAAGCATTTGAGTATTTAAAAACTGAATAATTCATCCACATTTAAAGAAACATTTCAATTTTATTCCTTTCAGAAATATTATTAAAACTACCCACTGCGAAATTTCAGTCGCAGGTGTTACTTATAAGCCTGCAGCAAGCATTCCATTGAGAAAAGTAAAATTTAGAATTCATGATAAAATGGAATTTGTCCTTGAAACTAGAATGCTACTGGTGTAGCAAATCAAGCCATATAGGCCCGGTGAGGGCCTGTATACACCCTTACAGTAATTCAGTGTTTATCATATAATCCAAGATGCTCAGAGAGTTAAATGAGTCTGATTCAAGTCCTCCTCTAAAGCCACCAACTCTGGTTGATAAGTACTTAAAAAAATAAATCTGGCAACCTTTATTTTACTTCTCTGAATGATAATTTTACAAATATAGGACTTCTATTAGATGACTTACTTGCTCCCAAGATCACACTTCTAACTCTCCCACCAGCCCACTCCCCCCAAACAGACAAACTAGATTGGCAGAGGCACCTCTTATGGAAAACCTGCGAACCGGAAGTGTGACAGTATCTCTGATATGTCTTCTTTTTCTGCTCTCTCTGAAGTAAATATTACTCTGCCACAGCTGAATAAACTCGAGCATATGCTCAATTTAGAAACAAGGCAATACTGAGAAAAAATTTTTTTTTGCTTGCCGTAGTTTTCTAGTTTTCTTTGCCTTTCAACAACTAGAATAATCTTCAGAGTATTTATAGGGAAGTGAACAGCACTGTAGGTAGAGAAAAACAGAAAACAGAGCTTTGCAAACACAGTTGAAAGGGAGCCTTAAAAGGGCAGTGCTACTTCTCGATTATACTCAAACGCAAGGTTTAAAAGATGCAGACTGCAGACTTTTTTGAGTACTTATCTTACCCATTTAAAATGAAATGGATTGGGAATCCTACACACTGATTATATTTGGATTTAACAACTGTATCTGCTTCCTAGAGCCTCACAGGAACCAGCTCACTGTTGGATAATTCTCAACAGTATTAAAGGGGGAGCTTTACTGCTGAAGTTCTGGCCGCCCCTGCACTAGCCGGACGCCAATGCCACAGTACTGGTGAAAGCGTGGTAAGTGATGGAGGGAATGGAAAGGTTCTACGAGAGTTGGTCCCCAACATCAACACGAACATGCCATGGTGGGGCGGGGGGGAGGGGGGGTGGAACCTGACTGGTGTGCAACATGTTTCTATGTCCCCTGCTTAGTTATTAGCAACCAGCTGTGAAGTCACCCCTGCCGTGCTGGCAGGCTCGTCCTTCCGTGACACCATGACCTTTTTCAGGAAGCATTTGTGAGCTTAACAACATGTCACGGAGTTGCAAAGTGCACAAAGCTCAAGGCACAGAGTAGAAAAAAGTTGTGAACTGAGAGGGGGAGTTACAGCAAAAGCAGGGTTAGAATTTCCCTTAAACAAGACTTTCTAATGCTAAACAAAGACCAACTCTTTTAAAGGGGTTTGTTTTGGTTATGGGTGAAAAATACTGTACTGTAACGATCTGCTTGATTATAAAGCAAAAGGTATCCTTATGTGTGAAACCAATACACTGAAGAGCCAAGTCCACAAATGAACAAAACAAGTGCTTTTAAAAAAGGTTCTTCTGCTCTTATATTTTTGGAGGAAGCTGCTGATTTGGGCTGCCGGATTTCACTTAGCAATGGTCACTTTTCCAGATGCTTGTTCCTCACGGAATCTGCAGATAAATTCATTAAAAGATTGCCTCATTCAAATTCATCCCCAAGTCTAGCAGCAACTAACTGACGGGTTTTTTTGTTGTTTTTTGTTATTTTTTTTTTAAACCAAAATAAGAAGTCCAACATCCTCTTCCAAGAACAGCTTTGTGACAGAGCTCTTGAGTGGAGGACCCCGCTGTGCTCTGAATACAGTCTCCGCAGCTCCAGTGTGTCCTTGTTTCAGGAAGGAAAGTACATTCAAGACATTCACTATCTGTACCCTCTGGAACCTGCACACGCTGACGAGCTGTCTGAAAAAAATCATCAGAACAGGAGAACGTATGAATAGCAGATGGCATTTGATAACGCTAGGCATCTGCTATTTAATACATATTTCTCACCCACCTCCCAATCCCTCAAAAGAAGATTTACACACACACACACACACACACACACACACACACACACGTCAAAACCATGTGGTCTGCATAAAGTGAGAGGGCTAGATCATCAGGAACTGAGACGGGGGCATTCTCCTACCCTAAGAGACATTAAAGAGTCTGGTAGCCTCCTGACAACTGCCTGGGAACCACTGCCACCAGCTGGACTTCACAGTGGCCACAGCTTGCAGAATAATCTGACCCTGATCACACACAGCGCCCAATGAGACCACCATCAAGAACACTACGGATTTCATTATACTCACCACACAGTCACCGCCAGTGGCTACCTTACATCACAAAACCATCAAAGGTGGTAAGGAACATCATTACTTACTATAAGCCAACTCATCCCCAGCTCTCTTGCGGGACTGGTCACCTCTGCGGATTAAAAAAAAGAAGAGGGAGTCAACGGGACTGACTGATGCCTTCACATACAAAAACGGGAGAAATGACTTGACATAACTGATAATGGAATATAGCAGATATTTCCATTCTAACCAAATAACCTATTTTAAAATGACATTAAACTTAATCAGTAGCTGAGTCATTTATAACCTGAATACTCTTAGCTAAAGAGTGCTATCTTTTAAATATAGAAAGCTATTAAATGAAGGATTATCTACAAAGATGGTTTACACGGGTTCTAGAAATAGGTTCAGACAAAAATGTCTTTGAAGATTAAACTGGGTTCTGCTATCAATATTCCTAGTGACCTTCATATACTAGGGCAAATTTCAAATATGAAATAGGATAATTCAAAATCTTCCCTTAAAAGCCTATTATGAGACCAATAACCGCTTAAAGCTTTTGAAAAATCTCAGAATGTCAAGAACGTGAACAGCCTTCCTGCAGGCAGAAGATCGAGAACCTTTACATAATTAACGGTTCATCTTCAAACACCAAAGCTTCTCGTTCCACTTTAGAGATAAGAAAACAGAAGCTCGATTAGGTCCTACACTACCTATCAATCCTATTTTTGTCCCTCTAGTTTCTCAGACAATAATTCAGACAAATGACGAAAATGCCTACGTGATGAGTAACACTGACCGAGTCACCAGCCCTTCCCTTCTCAGTCCCTTGGCAGCACTGACAGTTGATCTCGTCCTTCCCAGCACCCTGTCCTTGGCCACCTTTCCTCTCCTCATGTATTCTCCTTGGTCTAGAGCAGTAACCACGCCCATCCTGTGACTTGAAATACTATTCACATGCCAGTGGGTCCCCGATTTATATCTCTAGCTCTGATTTTCCCCCTGCACCTCGACGGAGATCAACCGGCTCACCATCATGGCCTCGTGGATGACCTACATCTCCTACAGATCCTGGCCCCCACACCACCCCCCCACACCACCCCACTTCCTCACTCTGCCAACAAATGGCACCACGACCCACCCAGTTACTCAGGCCAAAAGCCTGGCTCATCCTTGATTCCTCTACTTCCCTCACTCTGGAGCATTTGATTCCAAAGTAAACCACTCCTCACCCACTCCACAGCTACAGCTCTAATCCAAGACACTGTCGTCTCTCCCCTGCACAACTGCATGAGCCTATTAGTCCAGACAAGAGCCAGAGTGATCTTACATAAAAGCATAAATAAGACTATTTCATGCCTCTGATGAAAGCCCTTCAGTGAGCATCCATTACAATTAAAAATCAATTCGAAAATCGAAAATCAATTCACCTTCCTGGCCCTGGGAGATACGGCTCCTATCTACCCCTCCGCCCTCATTTTCCGCCTCTCTCTGTTCACTGGACTTCAGCCACACTCGCTTTCTTTCTGTCCCTGCTCAGTCAGCGCTTTTGTACCCACCATGCTCTCTGCCTGCGGTGCTCTTCCCCTCGTTAGCCAGCGGCCGTGTCCTTGTCATCTACGCCCTGGCTGGACTGACTCCTCCTTCGAAGGCATGCATTGCCCAGTGAGCCGAAGAGGCCCTCCCTCATGCCCTGGTCACTCATGCCCTACCCCAGGCTCTGT
Source organism: Eonycteris spelaea (assembly GCA_003508835.1). Lineage (NCBI taxonomy): Eukaryota > Metazoa > Chordata > Mammalia > Chiroptera > Pteropodidae > Eonycteris > Eonycteris spelaea. The sequence goes on along the minus strand of PUFA01000004.1, from coordinate 7,316,403 downwards.
TTTCGTCCCAGCACTTACTATTATTTGAAGTAACTTGTTTCTGTGTTCATTATAGTCTCCTGACATTACAGCATAAGCTCCATAAAAACAGGAACTTTGCCTGTCTGGTTCGCCCAGTACCTAGAAGAGTGTCTGGCATGTAGTTGAAAATAAATATCTGCTGAATTAACAACTTAGTGAATAATTCATAAATGGCCTCTAAGATGGATTTATTAAAATGCTAGCTAGCTCAAGTAATTATTTTCTGCTTTTCAAAATCTTCCAGGTACCAGAGTTTCCCACTTTCTTTCTCTAGTTGTGCTCAAGACTAGGAAAGGCATCTCTTCCTGGGCTGGGTGAGGAGTCTTAATGACGGGCAGAAGGACAACACGCCCGATGGCCTCTGAAGGGCTTTACTCTGAACTGAGCATTTAGAGAAAAACATGCACTACGTTAGCATGAACTAGCCTTATGCAGCCTAGAACTCTGAACATTCTAATGCCACTTTTTAAACACTTACTGTTACTTTTTAAACACTTCTAATGTGAATGCTATACCTAGGCAAAGCCAGCTGAGTGCCTTATATTATTAGTTACACTAGTATCTTCGTAGTAGCAGTCAACAAATACTCTGAAACAAGTTAGTGCTGATCAAAAAGAAAGATACAGGATTTTATATCTGGAACCTCAACTGTATACACAATCTTCATTCTCAACCACCAAATGTTAAAAAAAAAAAACCCTGAACATGTAAAAATAACAGAAGAAAAATACAGATGTGAGAACGAATGTAAATGTGACGTTTGCAATAGGCTGCCAAAGACATGCCCTAATGCCACTGTGGGGAAGGCTGTGAACTGTGCTCAAAACCAGACCCCTCTACAACGAAGAGCCTTAGTCCAGAGCAACCCGCTCAGCTAAAAGACCAACACCCCCTGTACTACAAGGTTCCATTTTGTTTCAGAACTCCAGGTAACAATTACTTAGAAAGGACATTTTATTTGCCTTTAAAAGCTATTTGGTACATACACACTTTGAAATGGACCACAGGCTGGTTTGAATAAGGATGCTTCATACAAGGGCATGCACATTAGCCGTTCCCAAATGAGCTCATCTTCCGAATCTAATCTCTGACAACAACAGACACCAGCCTGCCCTTCCCAACGACAATCATTTCAACTGCGCAGGTAACCAATAAAAAGAAAATGCTGCTCTCAGCTTATACGTTAATTCTAGCTTTGAAATAAGTCCACACTATATTTCCACGCACCTAAAGATATTTCACATAAACTCCAGCTCAAATGAGAATCTCTCCATTAAATGTAAAAGAGGATATATTTTACGACATTCACACATTATTTCAAAACATTCCTAAGAATTATTCTGTGCCACCCACATTAAAGCTGTGTACTACTTATTCAAGAACATCACATAAGTGGAACATAATCTTAAGTGAAAAATAGTTTGCAAAGCTGAACAGGAATCATGTGGTTGGTTACACATAAACCATAAAATGCTCATATCAGACGAGCCAGTAACAGAATTCTTGTTAGAGCCTGTACTATATTTTCAGGGGTTTTTGCATCAGTGGACACCATTTCTTCCAAAACAATCTTAGCCAAATAACGACCTGAGAAGGCAGGCGTCGACTTTGGCAGGGCGGAGCGCAGAGCGGGAGCAGGCAGCACGGGCGCGCAGGCGCACTTCCTCTCAAGCGCGCAGGACGTGGCGCTGCGCGTCCTTTCCCACCGGTCTGAGCCGGACGAGCTGTGCGCTAGAGCGAATCCGAGATAATCGTGTTGGGCACCCGCCAGAAAATTTCTCTCACTTTAATCCTCACGGTAGTGTAAAATAAATTGCTAATTTAATTCTAGAAATGGCCCAATTCGGTTTGTAAGATAGAACAATTCAATTTGATCACCTCTTGGAATATAACGTTTACATTTCAGGCAGAATTTTTATGAAAGAATTCCACTAAGAGAAACAAAAATTCCAATATACACCAGAAGCTCCAAGGCACGTCCCCGAGTATGACCACCCTGGCCTCGGCAGGACGGTGCCCCACGTTAGTCCTTCATGCGTCACGGCGATTTTACGTGATGCTATTTACGGAGTCAGTTACTCACTCACCCCAAGCGCATTCTCCGTTAAGAGCTACTCTACGCCGAGCAGGACTACAGCATGTTCTCTTATTCTGGTTCCAAAACTAGGATGAGGAAAATGTCTCCGGATGTATTTAATATAAACAGTTCAACAGTTCAACAGTTCCACTCCTGCTCTGGAAGGCGAATTCAAGGCGTTCACAGAAATCCACAAGACCTATTTTCCTTCCTAACTGCTTCGTAAAAGTAAGTTTTCAGAAGGCTGTTTATTTTTTTAAAGGCATCAATAAGCTCATCTCTAAAATTAAAAGCAAACATTCATGTAAAACATGAAAAAAGTATAAAAGACTTCAAAATTATGGAAAAAGCAAAAGGTATATTCAAATTATTCTGCATTTATTTTTAAATATTTAAGGAAAAAATTTTAACTATAATTCAAAATACATAGTCACATACACACACGCACAAAGTCTACATGTCTTAAAATTAAAAAGAAAAACCAACACCATGAGCAAAGTCAAAAGACAAACTGAAAAAAAAAATCTCTTATCTCAAGCAAAAAATCAATCTCTTCACTACAGAAAGAATACCTAGAAACAAATAAAAAAAAGACTAACAATCAAACAGAAAATGAGCAAAGAACATACACAGGCAGTTTACAGAAGTACAAATATATGAAAATATGCTCAGCCTCACTCATAACAAGAGAAAGGCAAATTAAACCAATTCTCCCTAATTACATTTCACCTGCGAGGCTGCTGAAACTCCAGAGTTTAACTACATACTCTCTAGGCAAGGTCATGAAGAACAGGCTCTTTCAAGCTCTGCTGGAGGAGATGCAAAATGGCACGATCCCCTATGGAGGGCAATTTGGCAATAATATTAATCAAAATTACAACTCCTCTTACATTTGACCCAGCAATGTCATTTATGGGAATTTACTCGCCAGATATCCGTGGAACAGGTACACAGTTACGCACGGACAAGACTATGCTTGCTTTGTTCTCCACAACAGTGAAAGACTGGAAATAATTCAAGTTGCCATCTCTTGGGACTGGTTACAAGGTGTAGTGTATCTACATAACTGAATGTATATATAAGGAAAAGGAAAAAAAAGAACATATACTATGTTTGCCTGTATCTCTATGTGTGTGTGTAAAGAAATGGAAAAACATAAGAATCAAATAAAAATGATTACCCAATGGGGTGGGAAGAAATGGGAGACAGGTGGGAGCAAAACTCTGCAGTGTATACTTTTGATTTTCAATGTATATCATTTTGATTTTTGCACCATGTATTGTCTTCAAAAATGAATAAACAAAATTAGTATTGTATTAAATGGCCTCCTTCTATGTATGAAAATAATGCTATTAGAAATATTACAGAGAACGTGTCAGAAAATGCCTGACCACTGGACACTGGGGAGAAAAACTAGCTATTTACATCCCACCATTTCCCACAGGCCATTCCTTCCCTAATTGCAACAGCAAAGTCAGGTTTATAAGGCCTCTCCATTAAAACAGCTTCACGGAGACTTCCCAGTGTGAGCTGACTGTGAGCGGGGTAAATGACCAGGGGACTACTCACTGCCCCCATGACCACATGAATGCAGATGCCACCAGGACAAAATGGGGAAAGAATGCCAACCCGTGGGCCAAGACACTCTCTGCTGTCTTCCCTAACCTGTGAGGAAACCAGAGACCTAGTAACAGTGATCTGGGTCGGGACTGATATTCTGAGATTTAGTTTGTCCTCAGAACCTATGAAAGTGAATGTTGATCCCCAGTTCTAATAAAATAAGTGAGTCACTAATATACAATGTGTTACTGAACTGCACACTTGAAACTTATTTGATTTATTAACCAATGTCATCTCAATAATTTTAATTAAAAAAATTTTTTTAAAGAAATAACTGAGTCACTACTTAATTATTTTTGTGGTCACAGCTATGTCTACGTGAAAAACACAGATATCTTTCTTTTCACAACTTTCTTACTTGAATACCAGGGATTCAAGTAAGAGAAAATAGATAAAAATGCTAAGAGTAAGGATTATAAAAATATAGGGTATTACATACTTCTCTTCAATGATGTACTGACATAACACAGTGCTTTCCCATAGGGAATCACAAAGATTTTATGGAATTTTTTAGTTAAAAATATGCACTTTGCAAGATTTTCTGGGTTATAGCCATGATATTGCATTATAAATTTTAGAGAAATTAGCAAAGTGTGTATATCAAATCCAAGGAGGCAAATTCTCTGGCCACATTATAGTGATATTCTACTTAAAACAACAACAACAACAAAACACCTAGAATGTAGGCTAAAAGTGAAAATATGAAAACAAAATCTAAAGCCTCTTTCTACCGGTTTAGTCATAAAACTAGTCATCTGCTAGTTTAGTCATAAAAGTACGTTATAACTGATCCTAAGATTTCTACAATGCCTTTCCAAATGTTCAGAATCCGAAAGGATCAAAATCTGGAAGAGCTCTTGAAGACTGCCCAGCCTAACTGCCCCAGGGAGAAATCCCTTCTTCAAAATCCACTCAGTGCAGAGCAGCTTCTGTAAAACCAAACCCGGCGTCGGCATTTGCACAGAGAGCGACCGCGCTCGCTCCCGCGGCAGCACCGTGACTCTGGGACAGCTCCTTCCCGCTCCGTGTTCTGGGAACCTCAGCATCCCGCCCCAGCCCAGCCCCAGCCAAAACAAACCGGCCTAAAAAAGTGGACACTTTTAACGAAAGGAAAAAAATAAATACTTGCCTCATAAAACCATTCTGTATTAGTTCTCTTTGAAGTTTCTGATCTTGAGCAGCATATTCAGAAAGTTCAGATTCCAGCGCCGGAGGGAGAATGTTTGGAATAAATTTAGAAAATAGAGTTGGAGCCATCTGCACCCACTCTGTGAGGGAAGGAAAGGGTTCATTAAGAAAACCATACAAACAAATTAAATTAAATGGAAAAGGGAAACTTCTGTTTGCTCAAATATATTAAACCAAACTAAGGTGTACTCCCCTTCTGATAAAGTACACACAAGAAGATAAATTTCGTTTCTAAAAAGAATTTAGTGTAAAGAAAGCAGGTGTTTTTACATTTACTGATGTAACAAGTTTAATGAAAATCTCTAGAGAAGTTTTGAATAGACTTTTTCAAAAATTCTAAATATGAGGAAAAACATGAATGAGATAAATGATGAATTCTGAGGGGGAGGAGACAGAAGGGTAGTGGAAGCACTAGCCCTACTAAGCACTAATTAAAACAATATCCTGGCCCAAGAACACAACAGTACAGGTAATAATAAGCAAATTAAAAAAGTATCCAAAAGGGAGAAATTGAGCATTTAATAAGTGGGCTGGAGATGACTGGTAAGTACTTTTGAAATAAAAACCTATTCTGACCCATACTAAATGATCGTCACTTAAATAAATAAAACAGTAAAAGACAATAATTAAATGGTTGCTTATTAATAAAATGATAATCAAGGGAATAATCTACAGAAAAACATTCAGAAATAAATAGGCAAAGAAGTCTAAGGAAAATATTTCCATCAGACATGACAAAGATGAATTAGTATTTTATTATAAAGCATTTTCACAAATCAGAAGACCAGATAAATGAGTCAAAGACAGGACTAATTTACGAAAAAATAAACAGAATTAAAGCTCTGTTAATACTCAGAAAAACTCAAGCTAAAATAAACACAATCTCTAACCCCTACTCAGATGAACACTAATTCTAAATAATGCCCACCTGTAGCAGGGGTGTGACAAAACCAGCATTCTCCCTTTGTGCTGGTGGCCCTAATGTAGCATTGCTACCCTTAAAAGATTCTTTTAATCTGGCCCTTTCAAATACTCCCTCTTGGAAATATCCTAGCTATATATGTCAAAACCTATAAAATGTCAATGCTCTATTTATTCCAGTGAGCTTACTCTAAAAATTGTAAATATCTGAAAAGAATCACGCCAATGCTGTGCCACGCTGGGTCATTGGTAAGTGAAAAAAACAAATGTCCAACAGGAAAAGAGCTAAGTTAGAGATGGGATAAAAAACAAAAAACAAAAAACAAAAAAACAAGCACTGCAAATGATACAAGGACCAGTCAGTCCACTCACCCCTTGTATTAACTCATGGCAAGATGTTGTCAGTTGTGTTCTTCCATCTAGATCAACTCAAATATGGCTTAGATTAGGGGTCCCCAACCCCTATGCCGCAGACCACTACCAGTTCTGTGGTCTGTTAGGGACCGGGCTGCACAGCAGGAGGTGAGCGGCAGGCGAGTGAGCAAAGGTTCATCTGTATTTGCAGCCACTCCCCAGCGCTACTAGCATCACCGCCTCAGCTCATCAGGCAATAAACGGATGCTCATTGGAGCACCCGTCCCTGGTGCCAAAAAGGTTAGGGACACTGGTTTGGAAAGAGTCTCAATACAGTGTGCTCTGGGAACCACTAACCAATCAGAGCTGGCAGAAGTCAAACATATCTGCCATTTCATAGAACTCCAGGCAGTTATTAAATAAAGATGAAGAAACAAAGAAAAGTGTGTATTAAATGAAGAAGGGTAAGATGGGATGCCTGCAATTATTTTTAAGCTGAGGCTTAAAATTTTAGCCTTCTGAAGACAGAATTAAAACACACCTAAAATATAATAGTCATCAGAACCTCCAAGGATTAGGCCCCAGGAATCTATAGTTTAAAAAACTTTCTTGGTTGATTCAGATGCATTCATTACACAAAGATCAGCACATGAGAATCACTGCAATGAAAGAAACTTTTACATTTAAAATTCAACTTTTAAAATATTTTAACAATCTGTCAGGTGAATAAAATTGCTTTAATGAACCAGGAACATACATAACTGGTACTGGCAAAACATGTAAATGTCAAAATACGTTTGATAGTATCTCAGAAAATGCATACGGTAGCAAAAGGTTAGTCTGTGATAAAATTCACCTTTTCAAAAGGGCAATTCTCAAATACCGAATTCTCACTAGTGTAAATCCTATTACAAGAACTCAAACCTGGCTAAAATAGCATTGAAATAAACATGTATCTATATGCGTTTCTACCCTCAGTGATTATTTTTATTCTGCAATTTTTTTCTTATGAGAACAGCCAGAGCTTTTATGATAAAGCTGCCCACTTGGGAGGCAAAATTTAGAAATTTGTCATACTGTACTTGGTTGCCTTCCAAAATAAAATAAATCATTCATAACCTAGCACTAAAAGAAAATTCATGAGCCATTTTAATCACATTTAGTAAATGAAATGCAAAATTCTGAGAAACTGGAAGAAAAAACGTCAGTTTGACGCGTAATATTTTTGCTACTTTATATAACTATACAAATTAAAAAATTATGAATAGAGCAAGACCCAATCCAAATTTAAGTAACGTGTTTGAATGCTGTAGAAATCATTAAATTGTTTAAAGTAGCCTGAGAAAGGTGTTTCTGACATCACAGTCTACCTCTAGGACCATTTTCACTTGGTTTCCATTTTAGCAAGCTAAACTCTGACAAATCTTTTAAATTAAGCAAACAATCAAGCCATCAATTAATTAAAATAAAATAACCACTGGACCCAACTAGACAGTCATAACAACAGTTGTTAGCAGCATGCTTATTATATTATCAGGTACTGCGTTTTACTGCATTTAATCCTCAAATGACAAAAGAAATTTCACAAAAAGATAAACTAAAGTAGTCCCTGCCCCTTACCTAGGGGGATACATTCCAAGTCCTCCAGTGGATGACTGTAGCAAACCCTACATATACTGTTTTCTCCTATATGTACATACCTATGATAAAGTTTAATTTATAAATTAGGCACAGTAAGAGATTAATAACTTAGAACAGAACAAGTATAAAATATGCTCTCATGAAAGTGATGTGAATGTAGTCTCTTTCCTTCAAAATATCTTACTGTACTATACTCGCCTTTCTCGTGATGATGTGAGCCGATACAATGTCCATGTGATGAGATGAAGTGAGGTACTCAGAATGGCATGCAATTTAAAACTTATGAATTATTTCTGAAATTTTCCATTTAATATTTTCATGCTGCAGTTGACCACAGGTATAAACTGTGGAAGCGAAACCATGGATAAGGGAGACTACTTTCAATAAAGCATCCCTATTTCCAGATTGTAGAACAATGTTCTGCCCTGAGAACTTTTACAGTCTCTCTCCCAAGAACATTTTTTTAATTGGCTAGACAACTGAATGGCAAGTCTGAGGTTCTGGCTTAGAAATAGGAAGATATGTACAAAAGCATCTTGGGATTCCTTTAAATTCACAATGTTTTTATTTTCGGATGGATACACTGAGATAATTTACAAACCATGCTTTTGAATATAGTGATCATTGATTTCTGGTCCTACTATTCTCTCTCTTCAAACTATCTTTATGAAATGCCTATAACTTGAGCAACGTTTCTAGATTCCTTGCAAGTTACATAACAGGCCTAAGAAGATGAAGTTGTATATGCCTGTGCATATTTGTACTGTGAGGCAGAAACTGTATTTAAAAAAAAGAGATTAATGCCAGATATGAGATTCAATTTTAGCATTTGTGTCTCCTCCAAATTGTTTCTTATATTTCCCAAACAAGTTGGTTTTTAATAGTCTAGAGAGAATTCCAAGTGAGCCCTGAGTTTACATTTCACAATGATGAGTATTGTTTTTGCCACAACAAATCCAAATACCATTAGGCCTCAGAAAACACAGAGAAACACTGTCCTCTTGATTAAGGCTGTAAAAACCATAAACAAACAAGTCCAACCCCAAAAGAAATGATGTGTAAGTTTACCTGGTCTGAGGGTATACAGGCCTTTCACAATATTTGCCATAGTTGAAGGTGTGACCTGAAATGGTGTTGACTGGGCTTCTAAAAGTAAAGCTGAAATCAGAAAAAAACGGGATAAAAAGTTATGTAACATTTACTGACTGTCCATGTTTCTCTTTCTATTCCTATTTCTCCCAAGACTGAAGAGTAAACAAGTGCAAGAAAAGAACAGCCCAAAAGGACAAATCAAGCATTTACACACTTAAAAAAAAAAAGAAAGAAATTTAAATCCATTGCAATAGAGGTCAATCTAAGAAATACATATGTGCAGGTCTATTGAAATTCTAATGGAAATGATTCAATTCATGGAGGTTCTAAAAACAAGTGAAGCTTTCTAATATGGTTAAGGGGTTCGTGGTACTGAGTGAGCTAACGGTGCTTCCTTAACATTAAATCCATGATTTGTAAGATTTACATTTGCGGGGGTGCGGGGGGAGGGGAGGGGAAATGTCCTCTACTTCTCTCAATCATTTCTCTTTCCCCCAAATCACCATGTTTGAGGCTCCTGGAATTTTTCTGAAAGATATGCTATTAATTTTAGTAACTGCAATCAGAGTCAGAAACTGACTTTCCAAAATGCTATGGACTTTATTTTTTACTAAAGTCAAGAGCGATCGTGCTGGCTCATCCTTCTCGTTTTCGTGACTGGTAACCAGGGGACACTGGCTGAATGTGACAAGTCAGTTTTCTTTTAGGTTTTCTACTATCACACAAAAATTTTATTAGATCATTTTTAAATGGATAGGAATAATTTATCTAGAAAACATCATTAACAGATATAAACAAACTACATTATTTAGTGGATACGATAGATACACAAAGTTAAAATAGTTCCTTTTAATTAATCTCTCAAAGACCTGCAATTTACTAACCAAAAAAGAAAAAATCCCCATAAAATTTAGCATTGTTTCACTCTATGCCAGGCTTGTAAAATTACATAAGATGTTTTTTCTGCTATGTCATTTTAAAAATGGAAACGCCATCTCACTTGGCCAACGATTTCATAGTTTCAAACTTACGATATGAGTTACATTTGGATTTATGTGACGAAGGCCAAAGGTGCATTGTCCAAGTTTATACTTCTGATTTTATTACCAGAAGATAGTTATAATTTTGAATGGCATAGATGTATTTGAGACAAATATTAAGCACCACCAAAAATGTTTTAAAATGCCATGTTTAAAAACTAATATCTAAATTTTATGTTCTTTAAGAATCTCTTCTACTCAAGTTTCTAATTTCAATGTGTACCTGAAACCCAGGCTCTATTTATGAATCCATCTTCCTATCCTCTGACCAACTGTTTTGGCCCCCAAAAAACCTCATTCCCAATAACTCTTCATGTTCACTCACACATTCATTATGTGGTCAAATACATACATTTGCAAGTAACTCTTACATAAATATAATCGCCTATGTCAAATTTGACAGCTATGAATAAATGATGAATTCAGACTAAATTATACAAAAATGTACATGAATTAATTGAAAATAATTACATTTAGTAACGAAAGATTATTAGAGTTGAGAAGGTGTAACATTTCACTAAAATCTTCTCCACTTAAAAACTCTCTTTAGGAAAACAGTGCTTAAAATATCTTCCAGTTGATCTCCCCTTTTAAAAAAAGAAATGGGGGATGTGAGGAAGCGGTAGCTTGAGAGAGGAAAGAAAACACCAGGTATGTAACAAGTGCTAGGTATCTCATATAAATTTCTTCTCACAATCTTAGAATTTGCTTTCTCACAAGCTTAACTCTCATCTATCTTTTTCTTACAGATAAGAAAACTGAGGTTAAAAAGTAAAAAAAACAGTGAATAAGGCATCCAAAGTAGCAGAGCCAGCAGGTTACAGAAGAGGTCTGAGAATTTGTTTTACCCTTTGTAAGTTTTCTTCCAAAAATTATATAATTTAAAAAAGCAAGGATCTTCCTACAATCCCACTGATTGTTGATCATCAGTAAGTAGTTTTAAAACTTAACTAGGACCTTAGAGAACTTCTAGTGCTAACTTCTTTCTTTACAGACAACAATAAAGTCTAACGAGGTTAAGTGCCCTCCTGAAAGTCACATGGCTTTTCGACAGCTGAGCTCGGGCCAGGACCACACTCCTCTCTCTGCTCTTTCAACTATTCCTCGGAGCCGTGAGCTCACCCAGGGGCTTCTCTTCTTTATTGAGAAGTAATTCTTGAAATCAAAACTAAAATTAAAAATACTCTCGACTTTAAAAAATTTCAAACTACAAATCTCTGAACGATAAAAGGCAGATCCTAAGGATAATCGCTGAGATGTAATTATTTAAAACCCTCCGTGCAAGCTGAACTTTAGGCCCTCCACTGCGCCTCAACACGTCTTCTCAGGGAACTTCTGCCATTAACTGACCGCACTGCCACAGTGGCTCAGCATAATCACTACTACGATACCCTTGATTAATGTATATCCTAGTACTTCTGCTGTTTTCAAAGTTTAATGCAAACTAAAACTTATTTTCAAAGAATATTTTACTACCAGCCAAAAGTAGATGCCATTTCATTTTGTAAGCATGTACGTATGAAAATGATTACACCATGGAGATATGATAGAAAACTTAATCCGCAGTGAGAAGTCACTGTCTTCATTCATCAAACAACTGCTAATTCAGGGTATTCAGGTGCCAATTATTTATTGGCAGCGCGAGCGATCGTTTTGCCCTGCTGCATGGGTTTTAAAACATGACCCTCAAATGCTTTTGGTGCACGCCCACTGAGACGTGTGTCTGTGCCCGCTCCCCAGGACCCTGGCTGGGCTCTGTCACTGCCTGCCCAACAGGATACAGCAAAAGTGATACTGCACCAGTTCCAGGCCCGGGACTTAAGAAAATGGCAGTTTCCACTTCCTACTTCTTGGAACACTCATTCTTGAAGGAAACACAAGAGAGGATCCGAAAGCTAGTACAACTCGCCAGTCATGTAAGCGAGCCATCTTAAAAGTCTCCAACCTCTGATCTAGTCACATGAGCCAATGCTGAACAGAGCAGATACACACTGCCCCACCAAGCCCTGCTCTAACTGTAGGTGTGTGAGCGACATAAAATACAGTTGTTTTAAGCTACTACGCTTTGGGGTGATTTGTTACACAGCAACAATAAATGAAAACACCAGCATTTCCAAACAAATATGAAGCCACAAAAAAGGAAATTACTGATCCGATTTTAGAGAATTATAGAAATTGAATGTAGTTATGTTTTGGTGGAGTGAGAGGAGTAAATATAGGGAAGTAAGTAACTAAAGACAAGGAATCAATCCTTGACAGCTGTGTTTTTCTTGCCTAAAATGTAATTTTAACCTCCCTGGGCCTATTTTCCCATCTGTAAAATAGAGGTAATGACTGCACTTAGAGTTATGAGAAATAAATAAGTTAATATTTGTGAAGTACACAGAACAGGTCCTACCACATAGTAAGCGGTGTGCATGTGTTTTAGGAAATCTTTATGATGACCATCCACACATAACAAACACTTGTGAAGAGTCCCCTGATGAAGCCTAAACCAGTAAGGCAGCGGCCACTTTTTGTGTCCCTTACTTTGAGCACAATGCCTGGTAATTGCTCAATAAATATCTGACAAGTTCAGTTTTATCCATTTTGTAAAAGCTAAAGGGCCTTTTTCGTTTACTTGGAAAAGAAAAGGTGCATCTACCCTCAAGTGTAATTTTTATTGGAAATCAGATTATATAATAAACAAAAGGAAGATGTGACCTGTTTTATGTTTTTCTCACCAGATCTGGACTATTATGTTCTTTGAGTATTCTCTTTGCATATGCCCAATAAAACTGATTTCCAAATTACTGCCAAATATAAAAACATACTTACATAGCAAAGCTTTCTACCAGACTGTAGCACTGTTCTAAAGAATTTTGATAGGAAAGACTCCAAAATGCTGTGCTTTATTTTACAATGAATACAAAGACAATGTCAACATCAGAGATAATACTTAAGTGGCTATAATTAACAACTGGAACATCTCATGAGAGAGTACAAAGATTTTTGTGAACATCTGGCCAGACTTAAAAAAAAAAAAAAAACAAAACAGAAAGTCATACTCCCAAGATTCTAGATCTCTAGTCTAATTCCGGAATTTCTTAAGAACATAATGAACGTATATTAGCTTTACCTATACTATCTGAAAACCCTGACTTTCTAAAATAAACTTGCCCAATATGTAATAATTCTTTCTCTTAATTTACACTAAAAATTGAAAGGGTTTGTGGTCAAGCTTAGAATTCTCTTGTAAAGTCTGGTAAAGGTTCACTGTGGTAGAAACTATGACTCTGAGGAAAGCAAAAATTAAGTACTGCAAATCCAAAATGTGCCAAATTCTAAAAAATGATTTGATGATATACACTGCATAAAACGTGAGCTTTTAAAAAAATTTTATTTTATTATTAGTTTCAAAAAATATGAGCTTTTAAAGGATGCTGACACACTAGGTTGTAAGGACGTCCTAAACTCCACTCAGAGAGGTATATTCTTTTACAAAAGATGGGATAAGATGCCATCTACTGAGAGGGGCACGGGGCCCAGGAACAGGGAGAGAGGAAAATCTAACTGAACTTGGCACTTTGACCTGCTTACTTAATAATCTACATTGCCACATTAAGCATTTTACAAACCCCAATTCACAGACGAGAAAACACAGGATCAGAGGCTAAGAAGTTAATAAAAGACAGAGCCAGACGACAGAAGGGTTTTTACGCTAAAGAGAGGGTTCTGCACCACCGTTTCAAAGTTTTAACCTTGTGCTCCTAGAGCTGCCGGTAACAAAGTTAAGGGTGAACCGCTTAACTACATTCCCCCTGCTGTCAGAAGGGGGGCAGAAAGGCAGCAAGTATCAGGCCGGATATGAAGGCACTGTCCAGTAACTGGGCTACAGTGGCTCCCAGCTCACTGGGTGACTTCGAGTCACGTTTTTAATTCTTCGGGTCTCTCTTTACAGAACTGGACTTCAACACTTTCTGCTGTGTGCCTCAGAAGATGTCAACGCTGGAGTTTACGAGCCAATGCTCTCTGATCAAGACAACATGTATGTCACTGCTAGTGTGATCTCACTCCTGTAAGCTGAATTACTTACGCATTAGGCTGTAAATGTGCTTTTCTGCAACATGTTCCGTAAACAGCTTTATAAGGTCATCTTTTAAGTCTCTGTTAAGCTTGGTTTCGATGTAAAACTTATTCTGAAAAAAAATTATTTTTCAGTGCATCAATCAGGGGGAAATGATTAGTCTAATGAACTGAAACACTAAAAAATAAATTACTTTAGGAAATAACTCATAAAGGCATCAATTAAAACACAGAAACACTACATCAACCGACAAAATAAAGCCCAATCCTATTTATACGTCTTTCTGCATGGAGTTAAAGAGCACACAAAGATAAAATGCTATGAACCATACACCTCCAAAGGAACATGGGAAGGTACCTGACATTAACTAGACATGGATGTACAGACACATGGAACCACACTGTGTCACAGACATTTAACATGCCCTTTAAAAGTACATCATCGTCTAAAGGCAACACCGGAATCGCCAGTGAAAGGTCTCCCATTTATCAATGATCGGGGCTGAAAGCAGGTAGCACACATGAACTGGATGACTCCCCAGCACACACTCCACTTCAGGGCCTGGTCTGTCATTCAGTTTACAGCATTCCCTAGAGATGGTCTTTGGTTCAAAGGCAGACACGTGATTCAAGGTAGACAATCAGACTAAGAGAAACCTAAACTCGAGTGAAAAGCATCTTACAGTCATTTTACCACCATGAGGAGAACAAGATGGAACAGATGTTGTACACAGCAAAGACACAAAGAGAATCTGAGTCCTTGGTGATGCCATTGAACCACAGATTCAACCAACCCTGGAGACTGCCATGTATTTGAAATTTTACTACAGGAGATAATTCTTTCCCTTGTTTACCTAACCCACTTTAAGTCATGTCTTCTGTTTCATGGAGCCAAAAGCATCCTGATTAGAATGACTGGCAAGTCAAAAAACATTGAATTTGTTCACGTTTAAATGTTAACTCAATGTATATAGAATGGAAAATACAAAGACATTAACATGTGCTCATTGATTCTCTCTTAATTCTTAACACAATATTTTTCTCTTTAAAAATTATAAAAAATAATGCACATGGCTAAAAAATAAAACCATGCAAAAAGGTATGCGATAAAAAAAGAACTGTCCCATGGCAGACCATCTGCCCCCTTCCCAAAGGTCCCACCCTACACTGGGAAAACTTTTATATATTCTTTCTAAAATGTTACTTGCGTACATGTGGACATACTTTTTTTTTCCTAATAAAGAAGAAAACATTTGCTAATAAAATGTTACACACTGCTCTGCAGCTTGCTTTTTTACCTAATGTTCTGTCTTTGGAAAATTTTTCTCTAAAATAACAGACATGTCATTATTTTTAACTGAATATTTTTCTACTATATCTTCTATAAATTATTTAAATAATAGTCCCGTGCCGATTACAGAAATTTCTCCCAGTATTATGGTTTTTTTTTTTCTTGTCCTCCCCCCCACCCCCCACCTCATGAAGTATGGCTTATGGAGAATAAATCAGTCTGAAGATTGGTATTCCACATACAGTAAATTCTGTGCTGCAGAATATAGGATCAACCTAAACGTGCCATTCCCTAATCTAATAAACAAGGAGGGAGTGGGACAATGGTTTCTAAGGGTCCTTCTGTTTACCAGGAACACCAAACTTTAAGATTCCGTGACTTTATATATTAAAGGGGAGGGGCTGATTAATGAAGTCACAGACTACAAAATACACTCAGGAAGGCATAATTCTCCAAATGAAAGAGCATCAGAGTGGAAGCAAATTTTATTGTTTTACTTTTTTATAGATTATCGTACTTGGCTTTTATCCTACATCATGTTTTTAGATACATGTCTTAAACTCTACTTTCTGAGGACAAGAAATCTTTCTTACACATTTTTATTCTTCCATATGGCAGAAATAAATGCTAATTGGGTGGTTGTTGATATTAATGCCTGTTTATTCAGCAATGTTACTTAAGAAATTTTTGAACAGAAAAAAGGGTAAATAATTCTTTATCAACACTATCGAACGTTACTAAAATAGATGGATTTCCATTTCTAACATAATATATAGTAAAAGAAAAACAGGCTTTACTCTCTATGCTTAGACCAATAAACCAAGGTATTTAGAAAGGAGGAACAGCTCTAACTTACCATATATATGAAAAGAGGCACAATGCTCTGCAATGCTCCCATATATTGTCCAAGCGCTATATTAAATCTTTCAATATAGAGATCTGGAGGGCTGGCCTGTGAGAAAGAACAAAAATATGATCATTCTGGAAAACCTGATATAAAGACTGTCCACCACAATCAAAAATGTAAATAGACATAAGTCTAAGTCTAAATACTTATATATCTTGATGTTTAGTTGAAGCATCTATCATGTTCCAAATTCTGCCATATAAAACTGAGGTCTGGTTAGCTGTCTTTAACTGTGTAACTTTACCATGCTAATTAAAAGGCTTGTTCTCTTAATGAGTAAAAAGGTACATTCACAATTAAATAAAGGATACGGACTTTTAAATTATCACTGAATTATATAGACAGTTCCTATAAGAACCAAACTATATTTGAGCCTGGAATAGGATAAAAAAAATTCAAGGAAGTGGTATATTCTAATATTCTATTAGAACAGCTACTGAATTTTTATAATTACCTTAGGCACACTAATATTCTGAGTTCTACACACTTAACTCGGTTGTAAACCACGGCTGTAGCCAACCAATCATAAACATTACTGGCTAGAAAGCAGGGACTCGAATGGACCACATGCATCTGCAGCTCTGGAGGGCAGTAAATAACTATAATATATGCCAGGCACTTAACTAGTTGTTAGCAAACACCAAGTCATAATGCCATAAAAGAGAACAACACTTCCAACTTTACTGCATGTCGTAAACTGAATGTATGTGTACCCCCAATTTCATAGGATGAAGCCCTAACCAGTGCAGCAGTATCTGGAGTAAGGCAGTAATTAAGGTTAATGAGGTCATGAGAGTGAAGCGCTTATCCCACAGGATTAGCATCCTTGTAAGAAGAGACACCACTGAACTAGCTCGCTCGCTTGCTTGCTCTCACGCGCGCTCCCTACAGTCAAGGCCAAGTAGCACGGCAAGAGGGTGCCTTCTACAAGCCAGGAAGAGAGCTCTCGCTGGGAAATAAATCGGCTGGCACCTTAACCTTGGACTTCCCAGCTCCAGTATTGCTATGTCCAGCAAGTGGTAAATCCCACCATGTCCAGCGCAGCCCTGAAAACAAATCTGAGTGGGAACGGTGGGAGATGGAGAAAAGAAAGAAGAGAGCGCAAGGATGCATCAGGAGGTCCACTGCCCACTGACAGTGGACAATGACCCATCTTATTTTTGCAAGCTGCTTTCCTACAGGAACATACAGTTGCTGGCTTATGCAGTTCCATAGCAACACTGTTTCTACTACTTTCCCCTAGACCACATTTTTCTTATGGCCTTCAGCGTATCTCTCTGCCGGGCTGTATTTGTACACCTTGTTCTCAGGAGGAATCTGTGGAGGCGAAGTAACCCCTGGTTGCCTTTGCAGGTTGCAAGGACCTTGTCAGCTTACAAACCGCTCTGCACACAGTATGGTGAGAAATAACTTCCCATTGTTTGAACCACCCAGTCTGTGTTATTTTGTTACGGCAGCCAAGCTGACTAGGACACTGTGTTTGACAAAAGTGAATCCATGTAACAGTTTGTTTTATTCTCTAAAGCTAAATTAGTTAGGTACCATTCTAATACTGAGTAAGCACACAAATGCCTGAGTAATGTGCCTAAATTTAGACTGTTAGAAAATGACCGCTCCCTGTCTCCCACCTGAGAACCCACTGGGCAAAGGAGTTGGGGGAATAGGCATGGTACCAAGCATCAAGCGAATAAAAGTGATCCTACACATTTCACTTGCGGCAGGCAGTCTGGCAACCGGACAGCAATACCATATACAGAAATTTCATCTTGCTTTTCCACAAGAATACAAAGAAATGCCACACTGAAAGATTCCTAAATATTAAATTTAAACATGCGACATAATAAAACCATTTCAGCTAAGCTGTTTTAGAAAGGTCCAATATTATTTTAAAATAAGATTTAATTCATATTTTTTTCAGTTCTACGTACAAGCTTGAAACTGTATAGTGAACTCTCCTAATTCATCTTCCATTATCACTTACAGATCTGTTTGGTGCACACTAAGTGCTTTTCAAACATTTATTTGTTAGTCCTCCTGTCTATAAAATGAATGTCATTTTCATATGAAGAAACCAACCAGGGCTCAGAAATATTCAGTCACTTGACTTCAGTCCTACAGCTAATAAGCCAGAGAGCTAAGTCTCAAACTGACTCCTTCCATCTATTTACATTCCTTTTCAGCAGCATCCTTAAACTTTTAGAAGAAAGTTCAAATTTCCAATTTAGAGCACACTGTTTACCTCTCTGCTTTCATATCCTGTTCCTTCTCAAACATGCAGCCCAGCACAGCAACCACACGGAACTAACTATCCACAGTTACCCAACAGTATTAGCACGCTGTTTCAGGCCTCCATGACTATATTTTCTACATGGATGCCTTTATCACCACCCCCTACCCAGACTCACCCTGGTTAACTTCCAGTCATCCTTCAAGACTTATGTCACTTCCTCACAAACATCTAGGATTTATGGCCCTCTACCTGGGGCACCATTGCACTTAACCACTTCTCCCACTGGGTGGTTTCTGTCACTAAACTTCATGTCCCTGGAGAGTAAGATCTAGGTCTTCTTTTTATATCTCTAGTGCTGATCAGAGCCTAGAACATAGTAGGTATATATAAAGGCATTTCTTACAAGGATAGAGTCTTACTTAAATCTAAATCTATAAACCTGTAAATCTATAAATCTATAAATAATCTAATCTAGCCTCATTTAAATCTTAAATTATTTTACTATTTAACAAGGTTGTATGACATTAGGCAATTCATTTAGACCTCTGAATTTCAATTTCCATACACATAAAACAGCAAACATACTGACTGCTATTTCTAAGATGTGTTTAGAATCACAGAAAATGTGTAAATGCTTGAAAAATGTCAAATATTATAGATGCATACGCAACAAGTGAATCCTTTCTGAATTAACTACCCGTCAGTCTAACGCTTCATAAAAAACCCATTAACATTTTTAAAGGGATTTCTTATTAACTAAAGAAACCGGTGAAAATGGTTCCACATTATGAACAAATTTTGAACCGTAATGACCAGAAACACATGTAATATCTTTCTCTAGAGTGTGTTTAAAAACTCTGGAAATGGTATTTCAGTATTCAAAGAAATAAAATTTAAAAGTATTACATGAAAAAAATCTGAAGAGTTTTTGCATTAAAATAATTTTCCATTTTCACAAAAGGACACTTTATCTATCCAAAAGTTAAAAGTATGAACATTGATCAAAAGACACACTTAATAGCAGACAGAATAAAATTGAATTCCTTAGTTCTTTTCAAGAATTCCCAAAGCCTCAAAGGTTATGAGTAATAAAAAGTACTTTTTGTACTGAATCAAATGTCAGAACATTTACTTAGCTTTTTACTTCCATATTTCAAGCAGCACTTATTCAAAACCTTTGAAATGACAGGACTATAAATTATAACAGTCTTCTAAAATAAATCCAATCTCTTTTCTAGGAACCTAGGGAAAAAACTATTTAAAATACCTAATCAAATTGTTCTTCCTTAAAACTCAAGTTCAGCGTACTTTGGGCTCCACTGGGGAAATTGCTACCTATTCGATTTACATTATTTCAACATAAATGTATTTGGCTTGGACAGTAAATGAAGTTATTTATCCTTAAAACAAACAAGTTTCATTTTCTTCTCAAAAAGAAAAAGGCGCCAGAAAAATGATCTTTACAACATAACTTGCTCCAACTTCTCATAAAAGACCCAGATTCCCTGAAATTTATAACATAGTTTATAGGAGTGCTTTAATTTCTTGGTTTTCTTTTTTTAGTGAGTAATGTATTCATTTGGTTTAAAATTCAAATGAGTTCAAAAGGGTTTCATTGCTAAAATAACCAACACTTCAATTCCTTTATGCCCTTCCAGAAGAATTTTATGTATATATATAAAAAATAAGTATCCCATTTATACCCTTTTTCACACAAATGCTAATATATATAATCACACCGATGTGCAATTTTTCTAAAAATGTATCTTGGAGACTGTTTTATTGTAGCAGCTCTCACACATTTTAGTCTCAGAAACAGTTTACATTCTTAAAAATAATGGAAGATTCCAAAAGCTCCTGTTTATTATGTGGGTTATGCTTACTAATATTTATCATATTAAAAAGTAAAAGTGGGTTTCAAAAATATTAGTTCATCCTAAAATGACAATGACAATAAACTCATCTTATTTTAATAAATTTTAATGTTAAAATGCAATTATGTATTTTAAATGTAAATAATTATTTTCCAAAAAAATAAATAAATAAGAAGAGAGGTACTGTTTCTACATTTTTGCGAGTCTCTTTAGAGTCTGGCTTATTAGAAGACAGCTGGATTCTCCCATCTGCTTCTGTACTGAATCAGCTGTGATGTATTGCTTTGGTTGAAGTAAATGAAGAAAATCTACTCTCATACAGGAGCGGAGACAGAAAAAGGCGGCATATTTTTATAGCCTTTTCAGATAATTGTGAACAGTCTTCTTTGAAACTTGACTAGTGGTAGTTTCTTAAAGGTTAGTTGCAACAAGAAATCAAACTATCACTGAATTCTTTGTACTTTAGTAATTACAATCCTATCTTCCACTTTGAATGGATCTTTTACACACATTTCATAACATCACAAATTGGTCATCTGGAAAATACTGACTCGCTGAGTTAAGCAGATCTTCCAAATGTTAACACATTTCACTATGCAACATCAAAAAAATGCATCTGTTCATATCACCATGTATCTCATCGGTAGTCTTTTTAGGTATTGGGAAGTGATTATGGTCAAAATGGTAGATACAGGCTTTCAATAATTCTAATCTTCACTTTAAAACTTAAATTTTATCATTAGCAACAAATACTGTCAGTTGCTTTTCTTGAAGTAACGGACTTACGTCATTCATTTTTGAGAAAGTGTCAAATACTGAAGTCTAAAATAACCATAGTTTGTCATTCTTTCAAATACAAATAATGTTCTATAGGGGGGGAAAACCAGCTAGTATAGATCAAAACTCATAGAACCACACAAGTGCTTTTTCTCAAAACAATCACTGTACTTTGGTATGCAGCTTCCCACTTCATTTTCTTTAAAAGAATATTTCCAGAACGTTTTAAAAGTATACTCAAAGTCACAACTTAATAAAGTTAGTAATTTTCACTGCTTCGCATCTAGGACACTCTTAAGTGAAAGTGGCTTGTTACCGCTTTTGTCTTCTACTGTGAGTGTGTGGAAGTGAAGATTCACACTAGGACATCAGCAGTTTCACTCACCATTGTTTCTGCACCATCAAAGCAAATACCAACAAAGTGAAAAGGGCAAATAACATCTTAGCAACATTAGAAAAACAGTCTTGATTTTGCAGACCCCCGAAAGGATTTCAGGGACCCTCAGAGGAATTTCAACCTGTACTTTAAGAAACCTATTCTTGTAAGTACTACACAATGTTGGAACGTACTATTTAATCAGTGTCCCTATTGATTACATGTTGCTAATCTCTCACCACAAATAATGTTGCAACCAAAAACTTCATATGGATGTTATTTTGTAGAGAGCAGTTTTAAAAAGATTTGAAGTTAAAAAAAGGTAGAACTAAATGATAACCTTATGTATCATTATGTAAAAACAAAGTAACTTTGGCACCTAATTTTAAAGACCAACCTGCTAATTATCACTTAGGAAGTAAATTGTGAGAAATGTCTTAGAGCAAGAAAGGAAGGGTCTGATTTGACATATTTATCAAACCTTCACAGAAGGGAAGGAGAATGAAAGCTCATTATCCTAAACTATGAAAACTGGATGAGGAAATCTGGTTACTCTCATTAGATGTATGTTAATTTTTGAACAGCATGATTCATTTAAATAATTTTGCTAGCCAATAGACTTAAATATACTATGATCTAGGTCAGTTCTGGGCCCCGAAGAATTTTCTATGATGATGGAAATGGTCTATATATCTTCAGTTCCAATATGGTGGCCACCAGCCATTCGTGGCTACTGAGCACTTGTAATGTATTTAATGAAACTAATGAACTGAATTTTTATTTCATTTTAATTTTACTAGTGACATATGGCTAGAGGCTACCAAACTGGACACTACAGATGTAAAATACAAACAAGTTCCACAATTTCATATTTATATTCCTCCTCCTGCACTTATGCCCATCCCTATCCCATTAAAATGAAATGTGAAAAAAATTAAGAATATGTGCTTTTATGTTCACAAAAACATTCTGGTTATCCTTAAATAAATGACTTTTCCATGTTAAAATGAAATAGGGAGAAAGAAAGGATGGGAAGAAAGATCTAATAAATATTACAAGGCTACTAACATCTACCCTTTCAGACATACTACATGTTCACTAAAATTTTTTTTAATCAGAAATGCAATTACAGTAAAATAAGCACTACCAACATCGGTAGTAACTACCATTAACATTTTATTCTGTTCGCACATGTGCACGTGTGTTGATTGTAACAAATATGGAATGACATTACTATGTAATCTGCTTTTATCACTCAGCTACATGCCAACATCTCTACGACACAATTTTAATAACTGGACACACCACGGTCTACTTCATCAGTGCCTCTAACACATACTTATACTGTCCTTTGCTGTCTACACTGTCCACTTCAGCGCTGCAAACGTGTTCCGTGGCTTCAGCAACAACACGATCTTATGTTACACATGCGGCGAGAGAGACCAGCCTCAGGGACAACGGTTCTTCTACAGCCCAGGGAACCTCGGAACGCGTCTCTCCAATGACCTGAAAGCTCGTACGTGACACAGGTTCCTCTGCCACGCGCCGAAGCCCTGACCTAGAAACTTCCCAGAAGTGTGTATTTTAATGAGAACGTCAGGGAAGTCGTGACACAGCGGACCCCGCAGCTGCTGAGCAGGGGGGACTCCCGTGGGGCCTCTACAGAGGCTGAAGCAGTAAGTACCACGTGGCACGAGTTACTACAGGATGGCAGCGACAAATCAGCTGCCGACTTTACTGAAATTAGTAAAAATATGATACACCAACCTTTTAACAGTGTTAAGACTAAATGAATGTTCCTTTTAAATTTGTTAGCAAATTCAGTGATTATAAAGTTATTAAATGTGAAGTTCCACCTCCACTTAGAATGCAGAAATTCATGAGAGAACATCAGTCCCACCCTTCTGAAAAAAGTCTGGTTAACTAACCTACAGAATCCATTTTGTGAGCTCACCAGAGACCTGAGGTCTCTCTGTTTTTACATACGCAATGTCCAACCAGGTGAAATGAATTTCACAAGGTGACAAGCTCCACTAAGGAAAAGAAGGACAACCAACTGCTGCTCCTTTGGTGACGGCAGCCATAAAAGCTGGTAAGAAACCCACAAAGCTGTAACGAGTCGTCAAAGGCCGAGTGTGCGCTGACAGCAGGAACTCCCGGGAGCCCCTCACAAGGCGGCCCCGCCTACTCGCCAGCTCCTGTCCATGGGTCTCCACTGGGTGTCTGAGCGGAAGAGGGAAGGCCGGGAAAGGCTCTGAGAGCCGCCCTCCGTGGCACGATGTGTGAGGATGGGGTGGCCGTGCCTGAAGAAGCCCGTGCCCACTCCAGGCGCCAGGAGTGAAGAGGTGGCGATCGGCTGCCAATGGAAGACGTGAACAAAACTGACTGTGCCCCGCACCCTCCTCGGACACAAAGCAAAAGCCATTTTCTGAGGGGGAGGGGTGGGGGACCCACCTGAACCCTGGTGGCCCTTCTCTGACCAGAGGCAGAAACTGTCCGCAGCTGGAGGATGGACAGGTAGCTCTCCAGCCCTGCCGTCACCAGCTAAGGTCAGCTACCGTTGGGGAGAGGGGAGAAAACCCACTCCGGCCCGGTTTCTGCACTATTACAAAGCAAGAATACACTGCTGCTGAGGGAAGTGCAGGAGACTTGCTCGCTCCCAAGGTCTTTCTTTTAAATTAGACTCAAGGTTGCCACAGGCTGCAGGGGACAAGAGGACAAACAGGGGTGAGAGCAGAAAACCTTCCTGAGTCTAGACCGGGGCAACAAACTAGAGCTGCAGGCCAAATCTGGTCCACCACGTGTTTTCACAAAGAAGGCTTTACTGGAACACAGTCATGCCCATTCATTTAGAATCGTCTATGGCTGCTTTCAGGCTGCAACAGAAGAGCTGATGATGCAGCAGCTGATGGGGGCGAGCGGCGGGGGGCGGGGGGGTGGGGGGAGGAGAATGAGAACACTGAGAAGGCCCCACCTCCGAGGGCTCAGACTCACAGGGGCTACCCAAGACTGAGGCAGGAGCGAGAGCGGCAAACCGAACCAAAAACCGAAAATCTGCCCTTTGCCTCCCAAACCTCGCACCAAGTAACAAACAGCCATCCACTCGCTGTTGGGGAAGGGGCGACAGCACAAAAAAAAAGCCCCCTCAGTGAGGCAGGGCCTTCTAAGAGCTGAGTGTAGAGCAGGAGCAATGAAAAAAGTCCTGATTCATGCTGAAAACAGGGCGGCCACAGTCCGCAACTAGGGCCCGTAGTAATTCCAACACTTGCAGCAACAGTAAAACTCGAACCCAACTCAACAGAACCAATTCATCTCTTCATACTAACGGCCTGACAGAAAAGAAGCGTGCCCATTTCTAGGCGTTAAGTATTCTTTATGTCACGCTACTGTTGTTTTTATACACAATCAATGTTCAGCATTCAACAGACAATAAACACCAAAAAAAAAATCAAGAAAATACAATCCATTGTCAAGATTTAGAATCAACGGGCCCAGATGCAAGGATGTCCACAAATTGAAAATGTCATACAGACACTTTAAAATAACTATGGTTAACATATGTGATGACCTAGTAGAAAAAGGTAGACAACATGCATGAAAAGATGGGAATTTTAGCAAACAAATGAAAAGTTTTTTTTTTTTAAGTCAAATGGAAGAGCTAAAAATTCTCAAATAGTTCCTTAATTTAAAACTTTTAACATGTAGTCCTATACCACCAAGTATGACTAGCATTGGAGAGACCATATAAGTGGACCTGGATGTTCTCACAAGGATCTTTAGTATTATTTTCTAAATCAAATTAGAAATTCCCTTTGTCTAAAAATCGGCCTCTACCTAACTTTAACAAAAACAAAAGATGCTTTTGATCTAACTAGCTTATCTCATTACTTTGCAGAGCAACACCTTACTGCCATTAGACAGATGTGCCAAGGCTCCAGAAGCAACATCCATCACACCTGAGGCTGCCAAAGATGCTACATAAAAATGGACTTCCCTCCCCAAAACACAAATACATCTAACATTACATTCTCATTCACTCCCATTCTTGCTGTGCAGACTGTTCATATACATATATAAAAATAAATATAAATATATAAAATATAAATATATATATATAAATAAAGTTATACAAAAGGTAAAGGAACCTCAGGACCTTCACTCTATAATACATATATTTGATGTTCCTAATATAAATGGTAAGGAATGATTTTCTATTAAAAGTAACAGTAGAGAAGTCAAAGTGACTCTAAAAGATCTCTCTCTCTCTCTCAGGTCTCAACTGCTACTACTATTACTACTACTGTGGTATGGAAATTTCTTCTTAATTTCTTTCCTCATCTTCCAAAAAGCTTGAACAGTAAACTGAATTAAAGTCCAGCCTCTGTGATTCCGGATCCCTTTAACTCATCACATCGCAAGATGAATCTAGGTTCTAATCTTAATTTCTAAACTGACTAGTTTATATAGAGCAGTTAACAAAAGGTCCAAGAATTGCTCAGTAGAGAAAATATCCAAAAGTCAGATGGACTAGGATGACTTCTCACTTTCCTATACACTTTATCTCCTAAAACTGAGCAAAAACTACCAGTTACCTCTATTTGCTTATATTTTAAAATAAACTATTTTTCCGTATCTTTTCCAATATAAGTACATAACTGTTTCAAAACTAAAAAGATTACTTTAAAGAGAGTACAGCTCATAACTGTACTCTGTACACTGTGATAATAAACAACTTTAAGTAACTGTTCTTTATTTAAGCAAGTTGACTCTCCTGCTCATCACAAATTCCATTTTCCAAGTTCAGAACACTGTTCAGACAAATGGGTGGTATCAGTAATCTAAGCTGTGAAGCAAGCACATGCTTTTATCAACTAGTAAGTACTTTTACCAGATCTCTCTTTGGGGTCTGGCTCATGTTAAGCCCAATGAGGGCGCAGGAGAAAAACACATGATCCCTGCCATTAAAGGATGACATTACTGTCTTGTGGGAATTATGGTCTGAATGGAACTTACAGTGTCTTACTCGCAAATTCCCTGAGACAAGAAGAACTTTGCTATAACGATTGCTTTAAGGTCTAGTTTGAATTAACATGTGGATCTCCAAATAACTTATTCAGAAAAAATTCAGTAGAATACGCATGTGAAGAGTCACTTAGCAATTGGCTATATTACTTCAAATCTATGTAGAAAGGATGACAGGCAATTTTTTTATTCTAAAATCTTCCTCACTCTAGCAAGGAGTAAATATAAGTATTTGGGGGCATGAAAGTTTCTTTGTTATTTTAAACATACGTTGTCCAACAGGTACAGAAATTATGCCTTCAAAAAGTACGAATTTCAGAGACAAGCGGAGTTATGCTGCCACCAACCGGACAAAACGCAAACAGCAGAGCAACCCTCGCTCTGGTTTTAAATTCCAAGAGAACGTGGCTCCATTTGTTGGCAGTTTGGCGGTAAAGCTGTTACATGTAACCTGGTGTCTGTGAAGAGTGAATCAGAGTTAAGTAATGATGACTGACTATGGTTTATCTTCTATTAATTTCCGTTATTAATTGCTTTGAGAGTCAAATTATATTTAACTCAATCAAGATGTATTTAGTTTAAAAGATGTCAAAACAACTCTAATTTTATTAAAATTAATGGTTCACATGTAGTTCGTTAACTTCCTTTTAATTAAAATAGCTGACAAATACTCGTTTAAACTACTTCCTTTTCCACTGGTCTTGGTGGTCGTCCCTTCTCGGGGCCCTGAATCCAGGTGAGCATCCTAACACCTTCATGTTACTACCCTGGCCTGGGACCAAATCTCTGTTTAAACTGTTTCCTGGAGGTGATGTACAGTGTGAGTCCCAAACCCCTGATAAACTATTGCAAGGAGCACACTTGCTTGGGTTCCTGACTATAAAGCTAACAGGTCAAAACATCAGAATACTTTTATTTGGTAAAAGTGGAAATATACTCCTATTTGATAATGTGCACTAACATATAGAATGAATTTATCAATATTACATTGGGTGAAAATGTGTCTTAACTGTTCTAGTGGATTCTGGATTCAAATGCAAACAAAAATAATCAAAATGTGGAAGTATCAGTTAAGACAGTTTTAAGAGTAAAGGGTATTATTTAAATCCATCAAATTCAATTCTCTAAATGGTACTGGGGCAAAACGAGATATTCTAAATACCGTCAATTCAAATAATTGCTCTGTCAGTCAAAAAACAACCCCCAAAATCTCAGTGACTTAAAAATAACAAAGCTTGGGTAAATAAGATGTGGTATAACCACACAATGGAATGTTATTCAGCCATAAAAAGGAATGAAATATTAATCATGCCATAAACATGCACGAACCTTGAAAACATTGTGCTAATTAAGCCAGACACAAAAAGCCACATATTGTCTAATTCCATTCTTATGAAATGTCAAGAGTAGGCAAATCCGCAGAGACAGAAAGATTAGTGGTTGTCAGTGGCTGAGAAGAGGAAAGAATAGAGAGTGACCGCTCATGAGTATGAGTTTTCAGTCTGGGGTAACTATGATGCTCTGAAATTAGTGGTGATGGTTGCACAACTTTACGACTACGTTCTACCAAGTTGTACACTTTAATGCTGGTGACGAGCTGCACTTTTTTTTCTAAACAGGAAATGGGTTAAAAAGGGTGAATGTTAGAGCATGTGAACTGTATCTCAACAAAAACATAGATGTTAAAAATTGGGAAAACGTATAGCAAACATTCTTTCTCGTTCATGTCACACGTCCATCTTGCGGGTCTGCTCTACGTCAGACTCACTCAGAGAGCCAACTAAAGGGAGCCGCCACCATCTGGAACACCATCTGGAACATCTGGCAGGCAACACAGGAAATCACACAGCCAATTTTAAAGGCTTCAAATTTGGGGGTTCACACTTCACTTTCACTCACAATGCACAAACCAAAGTAAGTCACTTCTAACTTCAATGGGATAGAGAAGTACACGCCTACGCGTATCCAGAAGGAAGCGGACGGGAAATATCCAGTCAACAGCCCGAGGACTGGCACATGTACATCTACTGAGTACTTAACTTAGAGCAAGACTACAATAGGCTGAGAGAAACCAATGCTAGTAAGTCAGGATGCTTGCCCTTAAGAAGCTCACAGTGTTGCAAAGGTGCCATCCTGCCTAGTAACCAAATATATGCCGAAGTTCTAAACTAAGGACCACAGTAGTGATACAAATAAAGTGACACAGAAGCAAAGAAAAGAAAGTGATTAATTAACCCCATCAGGAATAGTGCAGCTGGAAGCTGAACAAACCCTAACAGACGAGTAGAATGCCCCTTTGCAGAAAGGGAGGGAAGGGGAGTGGCGCAAAAGAAACTAAGAGAGAAAATAAACCAAGATGAGAAGACATAGCCTGTTTAAATTTTAAAAGCAAAATACTGTTACACTATCTTGCTGAGTTCAGAGTGTAAAGAACCTTGAAATCCTTGTTTAGGAGTATGGTCTTTGTTCTTTAGGCAGATAGAGAGTCAAAAGGTTAAGAAAATAGAGACAAGTCTGAGAAAAATTAACAAAATGGATTGAGGGAAGGTGCAGGGCCAAGATATAACCTAGAAATCTTTTTCTATTGTTCGGGCAAGTACCAACAAGGGAGCTGGCAGGAGGAAATACTGACTTGTGACCATTTCTTATCTCTATCCTATTACTCGCACATCCCAGTATATTAAAATGATCCTTACATCTTTCCCCTAAACAGTATAAACTTATATCTTACTTGGTCTGTACTCTTAAGCATCGAGCACGTGGGCTAGCATACAGACACTAACTGTTTTTGAACTGAACATTCTAAAACCACTATCATTCTCCTTCCCTATCTCTCACCCCCATCAACTTCTAACATTTCTACTGAAATAAATCAGAATCATCTTTGAATCCTCTCACCCTACCCCTCTCTCTTTCAGCTAGTGACTCTCTTATCTATACTATCTCTTTGGCCTCTGCACTGTCTCTCAGATACCTCTTTTTTATTACCATCGGGTCCACGATTTCTTATCCAAGATTCCTGGAGCCAAATGTGTGCCATAAGTCAAAACTTTTCAGATTTAGAAGGTATTGTGGCATATAAACCACACATTATGTTTTAAAAAACAAACAAACAAACATAGAGGTTGGGAATATCAATACGTTGATATTTCTGTGAGAAAATATGTAAATGCTCCCTCCCATGAAGTTCCTCATGTAAGTTTAGATCGACTTTTGAGTTATGGCACCAAATTTATGGGGAAAAAAAACAATATCATTTTCAAAGCTTTCTTTGATTTTCGAATTGCAGATGGGGAGGGACTGGGCCTGTTATTCACTAGCCTGCTGCAATCACCATTTCCCCACACCTCACTCTTTCCTACTCCAATCCATCTTGCATTCTCTTACCACATCAATCTTTCTGAGATGCAACTCCTGGCATGAAGGGCTTCTACAATTTGGTTCCAATCTGCGTTTTTCAGCCTTATCTCCTTCCCCTCAGTATCCCTCACAAACATACCTTACACTCCATCCTTATAGGACCACTCCTTGTTACCCAAACCTCTCCAAAGAACTGCCTTTGCTTATAAAGTTCTCTTCACCCCAAAAGCCCCCTCCCCAAATATCTACCCATTCTTCACGACATATTTTTAATGTCACCTTCCTCTTTATTTCTGTGAGGCTGTGATCATTCACCTTCTGTCTAACATGACACTTTCCTTACTATTCTGTTTTGTGTAAGTTTCCTGAGTATTTTTTATTCTAATGGTTTACTAGCAGAGATTGTGACTTAATTCTTTTGGGGGGGGGGTTTAAATTGTTATTCTTTTCCTAATTTCTTGAGATAAATACTAAAAGCCACTAAATGTGCTAATTTCTCACTGTCATTGTGGATTTGTCCTATTTCTCCTTTTGGGTCTGTTAATTTTTGTGACTGTTATCAGGTGCATACAAATTTAGAATTACCTTCCTAGTAACTGAAACTTTACCTCTTGCTCTGCACCTACTTTTGTTAGCAGCATTTAGTAAGGTTACAGAATTTCATTCGGTCTGATAACTGTTTACTTTTTTTAATGCATTTAAGTCTGTAACATTTCACAGACTAACTTACACCCTGAAGCTTAAATTTATTATCTTACTATTTGCTTTCTATTTGTCCCATGTGTTCTCTACACTTTTTTCCATCCTTTCTTGACTTCAATTATATTTAAATTATTCCATTTTCTCTACTATCCTATTAATTTCACCTTTTACTATTCTTTTAGTAGTTTTCATAGGATTACAGATTGCATCCTTATAGTCTAAAATAAATTAGGACTTTTACCTCTCCCTTGATAATGTGAGGGCCTTAGAACATTTTTAATCCATTTACTCCCTTTCACCTTACATGCAATTGTCATGTGTTTAATTATATTTATTTATGCCCAAGAAGCTACTGGCATTATTATTCTATACCTACATATTTATCTTCTCTGCTATTCTTCATTCCTATCCAATTCCCCAAGTTTTCATCTAGGAACATTTTCTTCCTATCTGAAGAACACTCTTCATTATTTCTTTGAAGAGACAACTAACAATAGATTCTCTCAGTTCTTGTCTCAAAATGTATTTCACCATTTCTCTTGGTTTTATGAGCACCTCATCTCCTAGTGTGACTCATACCTCTGAGTGCCAGACACTGTTTATGAAAATCATGGAAACAACTGAAGCTTAGAATATATAATCTTTCTAGTAAGCACAGAGAGGCACTGGGAAATCTGGACTGTCTTAATCCAGTCAGAAATCAGGCACCAGCTACAACAAATTGGTCTCTAACTTGTTATTCTTCCTCCTCCTGGGAGGTGATCCTTTAGGTTTGGGGAACCCTATCCCTAATAAGTCTTATCAAAGCTCTATTAAATTTCTCAATCTATTAGCCTCCTCTTCCAAAATGAATACGTGCCCACAGTAGAGAAATGGCTTAAATGCTAGTCTCCCTTCTCTGGGTCTCCTCCTTCTCCCAGACCTTGGTCCTATACTTCTTTAATTAGTTCCCTTGTCCATTTTTAAATTGTTCTCAGTAGGAAGGCTGGTACAAATTATCTAGTCTTATCAGTGATATATCTACTACTGTACCTAATAGAATGCCTTGGGTAGGACAGCACTAGCTTCACCAGGTTTCCCACTAAGAACTGTGGCCAATCAAGCAGTTTTTTATTCTGACCAATAAATCGACTGTGATTTATTGAAAAGGCAACAGGGCGTCTTTAAGGTCCCTGAACAAGAAATTATGCCCATCAAATTAGTGTTTTTAGAAAAATATGTATTAAAGGACAGACTACAGAAAGGCCAACCAGGCAGGAGAAGGCTGCACTGGTGGAGGCATGAACCAGCAATGCCATGGGAATGAGAGGGGACAGAAACAACGGAGAGCACAGTATTCTATCAGGCTTAACGATCACCTGGAAACGAGAGGTAAAGAAGAAAAAGGACGTCAAAGGTGTATGTGAAATTTTAAGTCTGAGAGTGAAAGTGGTTTAGGTGAAGAGGAATTTAGATTTAGACATGCACACAAGGTATCCCTAAGGAGAAATCCAAGGTAAAATGTTCAACAGACACTTGGAAATCCTGGTCTGAGCCCTCACCAAAAGCAGAGTGACTGCTAAAACGCTCAAGAGAATTTTCCAAAACTAACCAGACTATCACACACTAAACTTAGTAAACCAATTTTGTCTCTATAGTCATCTATTTCCACTCTTTGGTATATCAAAAAATTAGAATGGAAATTCACATTTTGAGGATCTGGAGAATTTCATTATCACATTTAAAGGAGAAAGGAGTCAAGCACAAGGAGGGAGTGTGGTTTAAAGAAAATAAGGCAAAATATACTGTCACAGTTCAACATAGTAGTAGGTTAAAAAAAAGTACAGATATGCAGTAAAATAGGAAGCAGAATACTATGTAGATTTAGTAACAACAAAAAGTTTAAGTTACTGACATAAGTAGAAATTGTTTGCAAAATGAAAATTTTTTTTTTAAAGAGGCAGCAAGTTAGAGTATGCTGTTATATAAAAACGTTTAACAAATTTAAATATTCTTTTAAAATATTAAAAATACATTCTCCAGTTTTTAAGTCAATAACTGGGGAATGTAGAACATTATTTCATATGCTCTTCAGTCCCCCCAACAAGATAAGCCTTTTTTTAAATAGAAATAAGTAATTCATTCTGACATGTACAATAGATGAACCAGCAGCTATTTTAAGATGCTCTTGGCAGACAGAGGCTGATGCCCTGAAGGTACAACTCACTGATTAATCAACCCCGATGCTAAATATAAACATAAATATAAAGCTATAGTGCACAGGTCCTGGATTATCTGCCAAATGTAACTCATCCCACACTCTTGTTTTAGTTTGTAATAAGAAGAAGACTTCATTACTAAAATGTGCAAACAAAACACTCCACCCATATAAAATGTTTCTGGATCAAGAGGCCTAACATATATGCTCTTGTTCTGTCCTGCATGAAAACTGCCTTAAGGCTTCTATAAAACAGAGATTATACCAAGATTATGGCACATACTTGTAACACTGAATAAATTAACAAGCTTAATTAGTTGAACACTGAATAAATAAAAAGTCTAAGTATCCACAGAACATAAAGATTAGTTGGTGGTCACAGGAGACTAACGATGCTACTCTTTCCACTTGAATAGGTCAAATGTAGTTGCTGAGCGTTCACCCAACAAGCATTTGCTGGGCTGTATCTGTGCCAGGCACTAAGGAGAAAAAGATAAACAAGACAAAGTCCCTGCCTTCCAAGGAGGACCTGTGAGGTGGCCAGACACAGAAACAGAAACAATATAACGCAACCACTGCTCTAACAGAGCTGTTACTGCCAAGACACTATGGGTACAGAGAAGAAATTCTAATGGTCTGCTTTGTTTTGTTCTGAGGAAAATGCCAGGGTTCCACGAAAATTTCACAGAGGTGGCACACTTGAGTTTAAGTCTGAAGAAAGAATGAAGAAGCATTCATCAAGCAGGAAGCGGAAGAAAAATATCTTAGAACTGAACTTAAGGAACCAGATATTACAGTAAAGTCACTTCCTTTTATGATGAAGAAATTTAAAAGATGCGTTATCATGTTTAATCAGGAGGCACACAGTTGCTGAGAGGCAGAGTTGAGCAGGAGCCCAGGTCTCCACGTTTTTAACTACTCCACCCTACTTAATAACAGCTGGACTTTATAATCGTACAAGAGAGATCATTTTGAAGTAAGGGTTTTCTACAGGCCATATTACTGAACTCTAACTAAGACACCTGTTGATTCTAAAAATAAACAAAATTCTCTGGTTGCACACCATATTCACCTTTACACTTATCAATCATCACCCTTACCCATGTTTTAATTTTTTAATAATTTATGTTAATATAAAGCCAAAATTACTTAGTTTCATAATACACTTACTGGTAAAGGTGAAGGAAAACAAGCACTCTGTTACATGTGTAACTGGTGGGAGTGTAACTTTGGTACAACTCCTGTGAACTGCAGTATGGACGCAGTAAATGGCATTATTTATAAGACTGGTTATTCGCTACAGCACTGTTAGTAACAGCCAAAGATTGGAAGCAACCTAAATATTCACCGAGCAAAAAGTCCTTGAATAAATTAAGGTATATCAGTAAAATAAGGTACAATGACCTCTAAAGAGTGATAATGATGAAGAATGAAGGAGATCTACACACCGTGACAGGGATCACTCTCCAACACCTCAGAAACTTAGTCTCTGGACCTCAGTAACTCCTAAGTATCAGCCCCTGCACAGGCCGGCCTGGGAAAGGAGTGGGTTACCTTCACATTACTGATCGCTGGGTAGGCAAACTCACGGCAAAAAATCTAGCCAAGTGGCCTTCCAAAACGACCAATGAGACCGAGTTTGATAATACAATACTATAGTGCCCTCTAACTTTAAATTTTACAATATAGTAGTCCCCTGCCCCGCCCCTTATCCATGGGGGAGACGTTCCAAGACCCCCCCCACTGGACAACTGAAACAGGAAATAGTACCAAACCCTATAAATATTATTTCTTCCTGAGATAAAGTTCAACTTAGAAATTAGGCAATTTCACAGACAGATTTGTTCTTACTGAAGATCTAGCAACTGTAACACACGATTTTTTTTCTTTCCGTAAGTTGAGAACTTGCACCTTTTCACTTAAAGGAAGCACTTTACGTTTCTCTTTGGCATGTCCGAATCGCCAACACCGCTACTCTTGCACTTTGGGGCCATTATTAAAATAAAGGTTACTTGAACACAAGCTCTGTGAACCCTGACACGTCGATCTGATCATCCAAACGGTTGCTAGTGACTGACGGACAGGTCGCATGTACAGCATGGATATGACGGACAAAGGGATGATTCACATCCCAGAAACCACACAGTGGGACAGCATGGGATTTATCATGCTACTCAGAACAGTGCATGATTCAAAACTTATAAATTATTTCTGGAATTTTCCATTTAATAGCTTCGGTCCCTTACTGGCTATGGTAACTGAAACCACAGAAGTGAAATGGCAGATATGAGAGACTACTGTCACCGCCTGCGAGGATGAAAAGAGCTCTTACAACACTAACAAAACTAAATTCAAGAAACGTCTACTCAAGGAGAAACTACAATATGCCGTTTAACAAATCAAGTCTGTTGGTCGAACCAATGGTCCACACGTGAAGGCAGAGCACAGGTGCGTAGTACACGCTATGAATTTTTATAAGTAAGACAAGGAATACATTTTGTTCTTATAATCTGAACTAAAATGGTTTGCTTTCTGTTTTAAAAAATATTTAGTATTATTTCAAAATAGCAAAACTGTTAATATGATCTAATGAAAACTCTGATACTCTCTATACCCCCAAAACCACCTACAAGTCAGGTTAAAAAACATGATCAAACTCAGATTTCTACTAGAAAAACTTTCACTATTCAACAAACAGTAAATATTTGTAGTCGCAAACATTATTCTGTGTACATTTCATTCAACAAGTATTCAATGCCGCACACATACATGTATGTATGGAGCTGGTACTGACAGCGCAGTGAAGAGACAGGCATGTTCCTCTGCCCTCTCGTAGCATCATGTGGGGGTGGGGGTGCGAGGAAGGGGAAACACCACATGAGAGATCATAATGCATAATGAACCACGATAATGTACTACCTGTTACAGAAGCACAGATGAGGGGCCCCCAAACCCAGACTTGGAGAAACAAGGTATCAGAGAAGGTTTCCCAAAATGAATGATGTCTAAGCTGTAGCCTAAATGTTAAGTTCACACTGACCAAAAATAAAAGAAGGCAGAGGAGAAGGGAGAGTGCTCCGGGTAGTCAAGTTAACAAAATAAGGAATAAGGAATAACTTCAATACATAGGAGCAGAGGGGGAAGATATCAGGCTGCAGAAACAGGCAAGAGTCAGATAACAGAGAATCCTAAATCATATTAAGAAGTTGAGACTTTATTCTAAGAGGAATATAAACTAATCAGATTAATCAGATTAATTTAGAGTTGTTAGGTCTAGAGCATTTCAGTAAAACACTTAAGATGGTGACCTGGACTGAGCAGTAGCGAGTGCACAGAAGACGACAGGAGCCAAGAGAGAAAATGGAAGTAAGACCCACTTGCCAATACACTGGATGTGGGAACTCAGGAAGAGGGTAGTGCCCAGAATGCGTACGCAAATCATTCAAAGCTATAGTGCACAGGTCTTGGATTTCATCTGCGATTTGTATACGATGCCTAGGCACTAAATATATTTGCTAAATGAGTAAAAATGTTGCATTTAGTGGCAAAATTAAGAAAACATTTTATATCACAACAAAAAAAGGTGTATATTTGGCTATGATAAATATAGTTCTGGCTATAAATTTTTAAAAATTCTACTTAATGCAACAACAGTTTGGGGTAAACAAGACTAAGATACCTCAGACCACAGGTAAGTGAGGGACAATACCCAAGCTCTAACACTCTCTAGGGGCTGTGGCTGTCTCGGAATTGCTGGAGATGTCCCAACTATGGGTGAACCCTGATAATCTGCTGCCGAGTGAACTTTTCTACACATCATGAGACTTCTACACCAGAACTCAAATGTGCTCTGGCCCCAGCATAGAGGTAGTACCTGCCCTTCCAGCCCAGGAAACCTTACTGAGGCTGAGGGGGATGGGTGGGGATCAAGTGGTCAAGTGCTTTCTTAAACAGAATATTTTCTGCAACTTGCCCCAGATTTTACAGTTGGGATGATGTTCACCTTTTGAGGACTTGACAACAAAATGCTCACTTCAGTTGTTATATTAGCAAATTTTAGGAACTGGTTGGCAAACCACTCTTCAAAGATAACTTTTTTAAAGTTCCAGGAAAAATTAAAATATCCATGTTTATATTGCAAATGCCACCAAATACTGCAGTTAAGACTTCAAATAAAAGAAATGTTGACAAGGTAATAAATGGAATCAGTTAAAGTCTGAAATATATTCAATATAAAATTTCCCACAATTTATGTCAAAATTTTAAATAATCTATTCCAAAGATAGGGTGAT
Source organism: Eonycteris spelaea (assembly GCA_003508835.1). Lineage (NCBI taxonomy): Eukaryota > Metazoa > Chordata > Mammalia > Chiroptera > Pteropodidae > Eonycteris > Eonycteris spelaea. The sequence continues at coordinate 7,279,356 of PUFA01000004.1, read as the reverse complement.
TTGGTCAATATCCATCTAGGAAGTATTTATGAATTGACTTCACAATCAAATTAACAAGGCTCTGAATGTATATAACAAAGGCTAATTCCTACCAGTCAGAAAACCCCAAGGAAGCAAAAATCAATATGATCAGTTCTTTACCTGCAGCTCCTTTGAGACTCTCTCTAAATGATTAGTTATCTTTTTAATCAGATCACTATACATCTGTTCCGAGTGCTGCTGGCATACACATTTATACACACAACTGTGGGGGGGAAAAACAAAAAAACAGGAAAACTAAAAGTTAATGATAAAGTACTCAGGTTAAAACATACTTTGGATATACGGCCCCTGGTCAAATAATTAATTCAGGCCTAAAATTAGTGACCAATCACAACTTTTAAATAAAAATTTACCCTGCCCCAATCAGTGTTCAGATAGACGAGGTATTACCATCAGTTACAAATAATCTTTTTGAATACTCTATTACACATTTTATCAGTACCAGATAATCTAATATTTGGTGATAATCTGAGAGTCTAAGATAACTTTTTACAAACCAGCGTCTCTCTTGTTTTATTGAATGTCAGAATAAGAGAGAGTGATAATGAGCAGAAAGCTCCTAACTCACAAAAACATTTACAATGCAAGCACTTCGTGCCTCACTTGTGTGGAACAACACAACTGTCACTTCTTCCTCCTGCGACTAGGCTGATCTCACGTCCTACCCCAGCTCCTCACTAATTTGATGCTTCTATTTACCAGGAGGTGGGAAACAAAAGAACCAAAGAGAGTTAGAATTGTGTGTCCATAAACATGGACAGATCAAGCCAGGATCTCCCTGTGAGACTAAAAACACATTTTTTTTTTGCTGACCTCCACAGTTCTTGCATTACACATGCTAGGGGTGGCAGGCTGAAGTAGGAGAAAGTCTAATCGACTGGTGTTAACTCTATCTTGACTTGAAAACCAATTTTGAAGCAAAAAGTATAAATCAAACCTCTAATCCACAAGTGTGTAACATATAACTTACAGCACCTCTTCTTATGTATTAGATATTATATGCATACATAACATCATAATTCCGGTTGCCACGAACCTCAATATACCATCTCAAACCCGGGTAAGTTAAATCTTGACTTACCTGTATATCTGTTCATAGGATATGGGATATAGTCACCAGGACTCTGGGTTAAAAGCTGATCTATGGCACCATCCAATTTTGGCCAGTATGTGCTCTTATAATCTTCAATAGTTATAACATTCATTACTAAAAGTAAAAAGCAAAATAAATATTACTATGTGCCACATGTAAACACAAACTAACAATTCTGCACTCTCAAATTGCTTTCTGATTTCACACTGATATTCTATCACCTAAACATGACTCAATTACTATCCCCTTTCCAAGTGAAAACAAAAAGTAACTTGGTTAGGGATTTTAAGCAGCTATTAATTATGACTTTAAAAGGAATTACTATGAATCTGTTCATCTTTAAAAATAACAACAAACAAGCAAATATCATTGGTTTCCCTTCCTGGGTTCTGTGAGCTTCTGTTTTCAGTGGAAATTCTCAAACATGCACTGACCTTCAAATACACATTGTCGATGATGTGACGACATGGCCCACCTGTGAACCACAATAAAGTTCTGGGAAACTATGAACTCCAGCAATCAATATTTATGGACACCCCTGGGAAAATCTACCCAAGCATGACTATAGGCAATAAAGTCCAAACACTACAGCAACATAAGAGGTTGCTAGGAGCCCACGAAGATTTATGGCACCACCAGCACCTTGTGCACGTTACTACACCTCTGCCCGAGGCTCTTGCCATCCTCCATCTTGGATGAGCCCGACAAAAAAAACAGCCATGAACTGGAGCCCTACACCGAAGGCTTTCCTACTAGCTGGCTTATTCCGTCACCATATGTTTAATAAAGTATTTAAAATGGCCAGCTCTAACAACGCTGAAATCCAAGGGTGACAGCTGTTGACACTGTATGACAATGAAATGAAACTAAGGTTAAAAAGAGCACCTAGCACCACTACATCAAGAGAGGGATTAACCTCCCAGATCCTGTATGTTACTATTTTACCAGAAACTGGGGGGCAGAGGGTTGACTTCCCCGAAAGTTCATGGTTTATTGCCGGCAAGACGCCAGATAAAAGAAAGCCTTTCCCCAGCACCTCCCTATCACGTTATGACTTCCAAATCACAGTCATTCAAGTCAAGACGTTTCTCATATCTATGCACAACTTAAAACATTTTGTTCAATATTTTCTTTAAATCTTTTTTTTTTACTTAAATAAATTTATTTTAAAGGACAATTGACAAATGAACTATTGATTTACATGACATGGAATAATCTATATATACTGTGCTAGTAAAAGAATCAGACCTAAAAGGCGCTACGTTGTAGAATTCTCACTTATATTACACTAATAAAGGCAAAACTACAGCGAGGAAAACAGATCATAGTTGCCTGGGGCTGGAAGGTCAGGAGGACTGTCTACAAAGGAACAGCATGGGGAAATTTTCAGGACAATGGACTGTTTTGTATGGATACATTATTCCATGCATTTGTCAAAATCAAGAGGCGTGCACCACTAAAGTTACCGTGTGGAAATTCAAAAAATAATAAACCAGGGTGCAGTGAGTGGTAAAGATGAACACAAGCTGTAACAAATCTCATTTACAAATGAAGCACAAAACCTTCACTGAAGGAAATGGGGAAGAAACGAAATATTTTGACTACATAAAAGGCTAAAAACAAAAAGAATCGTACATGGGCAAGCTAACGTGCATCCGCGGCGCGCACACACTCACGAAAGGTAGAAGGAGGCCAAATCATGTAGTTTTATGGGCCACTGTGAAGACTCTGGCTTTACTCTGAGTACGATGGGGGCGTTGGAGGGTTTGGGGCAGAGTGGAGACCTGATCTGACTTAGGTTTTCCATGGATCACTCCTGGGCTGTGTTAGGAGTAACACTGAGTTTAGAGACTATGAGGTGACGAGGGGCTGGACCAGGCGGTGGCACAAAAGGCAATGAGAAGAACCAATGAAATCTGCTGCTGGTTTGGAGGTGAGATGTGACAGACCAGACAAGGATGACAGCAATGTTTCTGACCGGAGCACCAAAGGATGAGGCTGCTGTTTACTAAGAGGAGGAGGAAGTGGCAGAAACTGTGGGTGTCCCACACACCTACTTTGTCCGCAAAGGCCACTGTCGACACCCACCATTATTTGCCTCTGTGTTCTCTCTGGCTGCCAGGGCTGCTCTGCCTGAAGGAGAGACAAGGTGGAAGCTGTGGAGATAACACCTCCGGGGCCACCTTCACGTAATGACTAATGAGAATTCAAGGTAAAGAGCCAGCATCCCCTTTACTCCCAGTGAGGCCCACGTGCGACATGGACTCCCAGAGCTCTGCACTGGGATTCGGCTCCAGCTGCCCACATGGCTGGCTTCTTTCCTGGCCCCCTTACCTTCCCCGTCTCATACCTCTACTCCCTGACAGGTGCGTCGCAGAATCACCCTCTGCACTAAAACTACTTGCACTTAAAATAAAAGGATCTATCAAAAAGAGAAAAGCAGTGCCATTTGCCATTAGACAGAAGGCAATATAGAAATAAATACAATGTTATTAACTTCTAGGTGGACCCCTCTGCCTGCTAAAGGTTCTGAGACTGCAGTTTGCTTTCCCTGCGAAAAAAGGGAGATTGGCAGAAGCTGAGAAGTTATTATACACTACCTCCAAAATACTACCTTTCTGCTCTCAGAGGATTCAAAGAAAATGGAAAAACAAAACTAAAAAAGAAATCATGTCCCCACTACGTGCTTCTAGGTTACTGAATCCCCTACCCGTGTATCACCTCCCCCATGTCGTAACACCTGCTCTACACTGCACGTTAAGACTTAAAGTAGATGACATGCCCGCAAAGACAACTCCGAGTCTCAGACAGTCGAGAAGTAACAAACCAATCCCACGGGCTCCTCGACTGCTGCGTTCAAGGAACTACACCTATGACTGCAGGTGGGGTCACTCTACTCCACTCTTTAACAAACCACCAAGCCAAAGATATGAAGTAGGAAAGACTAAAATGTGAAGTCTGGCGGGTGCGAGTATGGCATGAAGTCCTGCTACAGAAACTGTGGCTGCTCGGGCCTCTTAAAAAAAAGACAAAAAAATAAAAAATAGAAATAAAATAAAATGTTGCTTTTTAACATCCTTGAAAAGAGATTTTAAAACCAAAATGAAAGAGGCATGAGTCACAGTAGAAAATCTTAAAGCCTGTTTCAAACCCCCCCAAAAAAGCTTTATATATTTCTACTCTATATAATCCTACATATATTTTGCTTGACATATAAATAGGAAGCCAATTCAGTTGACCTCATATCTGGGCTGTTATGGACTGAATGTTTGTGACCACCCCCCCCTAAGATTTATGCTGAAATCCTCACCCCCTATGTGATTATGTCAGGACGTGGGGCCTATGCGGTGGAGCCCTCACAAGTGGGATCAATACCCCCTGAGACCTCTCTCACCCCTCCCCTCCCATTCCACCACTGAGGACCCAGCAAAAGAATGGCCAGGAAACCAGACCACTGACAGATTGTGAATCTGCAGGCACCCTGACTTTGGACTTCCCAGCCTTCAGAACTCTGAGAAAAAAATCAGCTACCCACTCTATTCTATTGTTCTACTAGCCTGAGTGAACTAAGAAAGTAGCTAACATAACTTTCTCAGGAGCAGCCAGCAGTCACCATACTAGCAAAAGCACAGCTGAGCACAAACAAGCATCTGCAGTCAGGGGCAGTGTGAAGAGTGAGCACTAGTTGGTGCACGCTCTTAGGTAATGATCAGGAAGGTTTCCCTAACAATCTGCGGTCAATACTGAAAACGACAATCCAGGAATCTTTAAGATACGTTATTTCCTTGCTAATCTCAATCCAATCCCTGATTCAAAAAAATGCAAAACATATTAGCTGTTTGGTTTCTTTAACATTTGACACAAATAGCCCCAAAGAGTGTGTATCTGTGTGTGTAGTCTTAAACTTTAAAACCAGACCCTCCTGATAGGAAAATGCAATCAACTGCTTTCAATTTTGCCCACAGAAAAGTTCAGATTGACCAAAAGAAATGTAAAGCGTAGAACCTAAATAAAAATGAAATTACCATTAAATTACTGAATTTTATCTAGGTTAGATTTTCCAGTATAAACTAATACGCTATTTTTTAAACTGTTTAAAGAAGGCATTAGAAACTCAAATGCCTACAAAGGTCCAGGCCAATAACATAAACGTGTAAAGCAGGCCTGGTCTAAGAACAACAAGAGTAGAACACATATGTCATTCGAGCTCAAGAACTTTTAAAACTCTTGTGCTAGCCTCAATATCATGCCACAAGGATTAAACCTAGAACCACATTTTTGTAAAACAACCTTATGCAGCCTAAATCCTACTGAAAAAGTAGTTTAATTGACCATTACCAAAATAAAGTGAAATAAAGTCTAAAATACATGAAAGGGCTGGGATCTGAGGTTCAGGAAATATTATCAGGTTGCTAATAACTAAGAAGCTATTAGAGATATGTAATTAAGGAATTAATAAATTCAACTCTTTATCCAAGTAACTTAACTAAACTTGACAAATTTATTATCAATCTCCCTCAACTTGGATGTAAGTCCCATGGAGGAAGAATTCACCGCTACAGCCCCAACTCCAAACAGTGCCTCGCACGTGGTAGGTATTCAATAACATGTGAAGCAAATTAATTTAAAGGAAGTCTAAATAAATGTTCAGTATAAAAACAGTCCGAGGCATACTACTTATTAGTTGTTTTGGAATTAAAGCTTAAATCATATTTGATTTCACACAGGCTAAAGCAAACCAGATAAGAACTATTAGTTATTCCTTTTGTTATTTTGTTGTTATTTGTAAGGGGAGGATATAGTCAGAAATAATAGCATACATTATTAATTCATACCTGTTTTACTGCAAAGACTGGTCATTACCTTATTTCAGTGGTTCTCAAAGTGTGGTACCCAGAGCAGCATCGGCATCATCTAGAAACCTAAAGCTTGAGAACCACTGCCTAAAGCTACCACTTAAGCAGCGCAGGACCGCCAGGAGTCACAGGCATCCCTGTTCCTGACTGCTGGCACCAGTCTGTCTGTTCTGAGTAACATGAATTGGAAAGTCAAATAAAGGTGTAAATGTAGCAAAGAAAAAATTTTTAAAGGACAGCTAAGAATGGTTTTCACGTCAACGGCTATCAAAATTCTACTCTTCCAAATCCCTTCTCCCTACCAAAAAAGCTACCTTCATTTAGCATTGACTCCTTAAGACTATAATAATGGCAATTATGAACTAAATGATTAAGCCAAATTTAGCAGGTTCAATTATGTCTTAAACATAAGGACTTTCTAGATTAACTATAATTAATTACAACTAGATAATCTGGGTTACTAGGAAAAAAACCTCCAGGTTTCCTATTTAACTGGTTAGCATATGTCATCTAAGAGAAAAATAACGATTTCTCTCTCGTTGCCACAGTGTGCCCTTCAATCAATAACAATCTAGCAAATCTGTGTGGTCCAAAACATTATCACCTGGTAGAACATCCCACTCCCTCTAGCACAGGCGGATGGAAATCTTTTGATTTCCATCCTGTCATGGACAGTGAGAAGCTGAAGACCAAGAACAACCAACGGAAGGGGAATTTTTAAGAGCCTGTCTTTGAGAATAAAGAAAATAGAGTAGAGGAGGAGGAGGATCAGAATCAGAACAGGTAGTGTAGTATGGCAAATAAATGGGGTTTTAATTTTAATTTAAAAAAAAAATCTCAGTTGTTTATTCCTCTCAAGAGTTAAGATTACTTGATATTGGCAAAGGAAATAGTAATACTTACTTGGCTCCTAAGAGAACTACCCAGTTTTTAAAAAAAGAAAAACAAGTCAGTTACCAAATACTTTAAATACCTTTTTCCTTATTAGAGGGAAAAAAAACAAAACCTGCACCACCTACTCAGGTATATTTTGATGGGCCAATAAAGAAGGTAGCCAATGCTAAGTCCTAATGAAGCCCACTTGTTTCTAAAGTAGGATAAAATCTTAAAAAAAAAAAAAAAAAAAAAGAAGCCCACACTTTAGGTGTCTCTCTTTGAGGAGTGTCTAAGTTTTAGGATTTGTGTTTTGCATAATTTAAAAACTATGTTTAAACACTATGGACAATATAAAGTATCTACTGTGATGACTAAGAAGTCATTCTTTGCCATGTTGTTACATCCATGTACACTGCGAAGTTACAGTCATGTAAATAACTAGCTACCACTGCTGCCTTATTCTTAAGTCCTCATGAACACATTCTTTCAGGGTTCTGTGCTTGCGACACCATCCTATTCTGAAGCCCCAAAAAGAAAACATTTGGGTTCAGATAAGGCTTGCAACATACTAACCATATGAAACTATAATTTCCCTTTATGCCTTGCTTCAAATAACATGTTTCTTTACCCAAACATCAAAAAACTGGTATAGGAAATAAATCTCACTGCAGTTTTACTGCTTAGAAATCCATACATTTCTCAATTTGAGGAAATGGAATAGTATAGTAGAAACTTCCTTCACACTATTTTAAAACTCTGAAAACAAGCTGCAGTGTCCTACTGGCAATACTGAAATCTACGTTCCTTTAGAATAGTTACCGCATAACATTATTCTCCAATAATGTCACACTTGAGCCTGTGACATAGTTTCTAAACTTAACAAGTTATAATACATATATGAAAAGGTCAACAGCTATCATGACCTCCATTGTAGCTCCAACTAATCCAAAATTTCACAATATTCAGATAGAAAGCATCTGTTCAATTGAGATTCCATAGGTGTAACCACGGTAACTAACTGCAGGTCTGCCACGGTTTTAAAATTGTGACTTCCTGCAAGGTTTAAATGAGTTAATCTTTCCATGGCATTAAGACCCGGGGAAGTTTAACTGTGAAGTGGCAGCATAAGGCAGTGTGTGCTGAGGACCCTGAGAAGTTCAGGATAGAGGACAGGATACAACGAATGTGGGTTAGAGGCAGAGAGAGTTGGCTGGGTGAGAGGTGAAGATTGGTTGCAAGTCTGTAGACTAAACAGCAAAAAAGAGAAGTGTTATTCTGCACAGAAACTGAAAGATAAAAACTTAGGACTTCATGACACAGATACACAGTAGATGTGGGGAGGGGGCGCGCATGTGTGCGTATATAGCCCAGGGCTGGCGGATTTTAAATAAAAGTCAACAGTCAACATCTCAACATCAGAAATACTAAAAACATCGAACCCTCCTCCTTCTCTTTAATTCCAGAATGCTATCAGCCAGGAGAAATGAACTTTACTTCCTGTTCCACCTACCCACCACCCTCCCTGCCCTCCAGTCATTCTCCCAGAATGGAAGATCCTTCCCCCTGGGGAAACTGAGCAGTCCCAGAGAAAAGACATTCACATACTAATATCTGGCAGTTCCTCAACAAATAGCAGCTCTGCATCCAATTAGCCTGAAGAGAAGCCCAACACACTTAGAAAGGCCCCCTGCAAACACACAGCTATCAATTAGCCTTTTTCACTTTTAAATATGAAGACGGCGCTAAGGATCACCAAGATTTGCAAAGTCTCAGACAGGAGAGATCAAAACAAACAAAAATGGAAAAGATAAAAACAAAGAATTAAGAGAAAAGAAGAAAACTTAAAAAAAACCCTATAATTACAATCCACAGAAAGGTAAGATAAAAATTAAAAACACTACCATGAAAATGAACCAATCCAAATGCTCTTAAAATTAAAAATCAGCCATTGTTAAAAATCCAACAGAAGAAAGAAAACATCAAGGAACTCTCCCAGAATAGAGCAAAAACTGGTTAAATGACTTGGAGCATCAAAACAGAAAATTCAACATTTGACTACCAATAATTCCAGAAAAAGAAAATAGAGAAAATGTAAAGGAAGACAAATATTGGCACATTAATATAATAGCCCAGAAATGTTTTCGAGGGAAAAAAGGTCACATATAAAAGAACAAGAAAACGGCGCCTGAATTCTCCATTCTAACACTGCAAGATTAAAGTCAATCAAGCAACACTTTAAAAATTCCAAGGAAGAAAATTTTTCAGTTAAGAATTCTATATCCAAACTGTCAAGCAAGTGTGAATGCAGCATTTTCCAATAAGCAAGACCTGAAACTATCACCCACACATTTTGCCAGAAGGCTACTTACAAGGTATGTTCTACACACACACACACACACACACACACACACACACACACACACACACACGGAACACACCAATATAAAGGAAGACATCAAGTAACTATCTGGGAAGTCCTTTAGTGACAACTGTGCAGCGGGGGGTAAACAGGAATAAACAGGGACAGGAGACTTACAGAGTCACAAGCAGACAAAAGGAAATGCCGATTAATTGAGCGTTTCAATAACACCAGTGACAGGTATATGGTGAATCTGATGAAGCTGTTGAAAAGTTTTTAAGAATAAGTTTAACAAAAATTACGCAAGTATAAACAAGGCAACTAATAACAAAGTTCTTTCTATGTGAAAGAAAATGTAATCTGAGTTCACTCCTAGCCCTTGAGTGAACATTTACAGTCATGACAATAGTTTTTACTGATTGAACCAAAAATTGTCATATTAAGAGGACTGAAAAGGCGAGGTATATAGAAATACAAGATAACTAAATCCTCACCTTAATGGGAAGTCAGTAGATAAAAGTGATAAATTAAGCAATAACCATATTAACCCACCGAAATGTGTAGATAAATATAAGAAACAGCTAAATGAATTAAAAGTGACTGAGTACCAGGTTCAGGAATGGGAAGGGGCAGAGAAAGGAACCACAGATTTTCATTATGCGACTTCACAGTTTGAGTTTTTAAATTACAAATCTGTATTTTAATAAGAGCAAAGTTTTGTTTTAAGGCCAAAGAATTTGGTGAATCTTAAATCTTTGAAAATGGAAAAATAAATCTAGTGAAATTAAATTTTTGTCTCAGTAGTTCCAATATTCTAAGGCATAGAAATGAGAAAGCTCAGAATTGACCAACTGCCTACTGGACCTCTCTACGTGAATGAATGGTCCACAGACACCTTAAAGAGAGAGACAGAGATGCGCGCGTGCACACACACACACACACACACACACACACACGCACACATACATCACCCACACACTTTCCACATCCAGGTCAAAGGCAGTGCCAATTCCCAGACATCCAAATCAACAAGTCTCTAGCCTCCCTCCTTCACTCCCAAATTCTGTAGACTCTAGTCCCCAAATATTTGCAAAATCTGAAACAAACTCTCTTCCAATGCTTTATTTGTTCAAGCCTCATCTCGTCTAGACTATAATTACAACCCCTACCTAGTCTTTTAAGCCTCTATTCTCTTTCCTTTCTAATCTAAACTAATACAATAAGAGAAATTTTACCACGTTGACTCCCTTAATACCCTCCAGTGGCTCCTAGTCCCATAGAAAAAAATCCTACCTCTAACATGGCATGCACGCCCTTCACTCTCGAGACCTCTCTCTCTCTCCAGGTTTAACTGTGCCACTATGTGCCTCACGCCCTATGTTCCAACAATAATTTCAACGCCAGGTCTTCAGCACAGGCTGTTCCCTCTGCGAGGAAGTCTCTTCGAGTCCTCCTCAATTCTCCTGACAAATTTCTATTCGTTTTCTTAACGGTTCCGTTTCCTTTGTACTACCACGTACATACATAACTCTACTATTCAATCATAATTATCTGTCCATCATCTCCTACACTAAACTGGGGCTCATTCATCACCAGAGAGTAAACTATTACACTGGCATACAGAAGACAATAAATAAACATATGTTGAATAAAACACCATTCAGGTGTCTAGTCAGCAACTTACAATTACAAATTACAGATCTCAGCAACTCTACAGAGGCTAATAGTCAAATGTCCACAAAAGCAGGAAGAAAAAGCAAAAGGCCAGTTTGCCCTGCCACGACATATTACGAAAAGATATCAACAACGATGTTTTATATAACACTTAACAGCTTACAACGTGATTACATATGGTCTACAACTTACAGTTACTAGTTTAAAGAGAAAGTAAACAGCATTCATTCTCGTTAGGGATTTCGGACTGGGCCTTACAAACACATTACAATGGCTTTCTCTACAGCTTCATCAAGGCCACTTTGTGCAATGCAGGTCAAAAAAAATGGCAAGACAAGATCCCCATGGGACTCCAGAACTTAGCCAATCGATCAATATCTTACCAATGCTTGCTGCAGCACTCCACTAACCTGGAAGGCAAGGAGATACCGAACAACCACCACGGGTGCAGCCGGCACAGCGACACGTTTTAAGACCTGGATACTGATCCACCAGCGTCAACCAACCAACCAACGCGAAACCTGACAGACGCGACCTGATCAAGTAAAAGGCAACTTTATTCAGGAGTTAATAAAATCAGTTAATAACTTCAATTCAAAAGTCAACGTTTAACACATTTTTGAAACACTAATTTAACTTAAAAATCAGAATAATTTCACCGAGTTCAATTTAAAATACTGGGATGCTTTTGCTCACCAGAAGAGAACCTATAGGTGCGCTGGGTTAATAATTCTCCTGAAATCATGGCATAGCATCATCAACCAATGCAAGATCCCTCATTCCCTCCCTCCCTCCCTCCGTCCATCCATCCATGCCTTTAAGCCTCACACCCTAGTCCCCACCTGCCCCCACCACCCAACACATTTAGACAGGAAACCATTCTATTGTTAATATATTTGGAACATGAGCAGATGTGACATGTGCTACATCTAAGCAGAAACAGCAGAAGCCATTGCGTGTTTGTATCCACTCTTCTCTTTGCCTCCGCCAAGAAAGACAAGACCCAGAAAAGGGCTTCTCTTCACCATGAGATGACATATAAATAGCCACAGCCAATTGTCAGCTGCCAACATAACATGAGCACGAAATAAACCTTTGTTCTGTATGCTCCTGGAATTTCAGGGTTGTCATCATAGATAAGAAACGAACGAACAATGAGAAGCTAAACTAAACGATTACACTTCCTGAATTAGGTCCCGCCAATGAGATCCATCTGAGCGAGACTTGGAAGACCAAAGTGAGGCAGAGGATATATTATCGCTGCTGCTGATTCTGGCCAGTAAGGTTAAATTAAAGACGTGAGAGTTTGCGGCTGCCAGACTCCAAACTCCGGGGTCTGGTGGCCAACGTCAAGGACGCAGGAGGCGGCTGCAACAACGCAGGAAGGCGGCGGCGGCCAGCGGCTTCTATCCCGCTCACCTTCCCAACAATTTCCAACGCGCCTCATTTCCGGTACGAAATCTGCTCCGGTTTGATGCGTAGGGCGGGTTCTTGCACCGAGCTGTGTGTGACGATAAAGTATGTGGTACCGGGTAGTTACAGGATACAGACTCCCAAAAGCTAGGAAGCTGGTTTTGGTTTCCGACCCATTGCCACCGCCATGACACTGCAACCATTAGGTAACATGACGCTAACGTGCAGCGTGTAGCAGAGAGCATTATGTAAATTATCACCTGCAGGTATCTGGAGCAAAGCTCTTGAAGGACACAATTTGAGAGACTGCTTTGGCAGGTAGGATGGAAATGAGAAATACAAGGACTGTGGGCTGGGCAGATTCTGACAAGTGAAGGCTTTAAGAAAATGATTGGCTCAATAAACACATGACCACAGAACATCCATGACTGCCATAAAATAATCTCTTCACTCCTATAGGCACAGGGTTGAAAAAGCCAATTGCACATGTAAAAGGGAAACATAAATAAAACCACAGTGAGGCTAAAATTCAAAAGACTGACAACATGCAGCCGTGAAGCCTCGCAAGTACAAGTATCAGCAAGTGTGTGGAGCAACCGGAACGCTCATAAATTGCTGGTGGGAATGTACAAGGGTACATTCCCAACGGAAAAGAGTTGAGCAGTTTCTCTAAAGTTAAACATACAGTTAAAATACGACCAAGCAATTCCACTTGTAGGCACTTATATGAAAACCTATGTCCACACGAAACCTTCTATCTGATTCTTCGTAGCAGCCTTAGCAATTATGACCCAAAATGGAGACAAGCCAAATGATTACCAATAGATGACTACATATACAATTTGTGGTATATCCCCCAAAAGAATACTACTCAGCCATAAAAAGTAATAACTCACATATGCCAAAACAAGGATGAATCTCAAAAACAGGGTAAGGAAAGAGGCTAAGCATGAAATAATAGATTTTATTATTCGATTTGTATGAAAACCTAGCGACAGAGATCAGCGCTCACCGGGTCTAGATACAAGGAAGCGTAAGAAGTATTTTAGTGATGAAAATGCATCTCTTGACGTTGTAGTTACTACTGGAGAGATAGTCCTTGGGCCTCTCGCACTCCTATATCTCTTGTCCAGTGTGTGAAGACTGCAAGCACCAAACCAATCACTCTTGAACCTGAGCCCCTCTACAGCTGGTTACCTTAAAAGAAGAGGTAATGTCTTCCCCCAGGCAAAGAGCAGGCTTGCTTACCGGATTCTATAAAAGTAGTGGATTCCCCAAGTTCAACATTCTTCAGCTGCCAACACAAACCCACTTGAGGGAGCATCCATCTTGGCCATACTGTGTCACCCCAGGAGGACTTGGAAGGAAAGGGAACCTATGCAAATAAGTTGATTCTCATGCTATCTGCTGTGCCATGAACAACATATTTCTTTGTCTGACCCAGGAATTTCCCAGCTTCTGCCAGCATCCAGTAATAACAGTAACAGGCTAACTTTCAGTAGCTTGCCCAAATCCCAGAGCAAATAGTTACGCCAGTCAACATTCATCCAACTACATGGCTAAAGTAGGTACTTTACTGAATATAAATGGAGGAGGGAGAAAAGAGAAGGTAGAGAAGAAAGAAGAAAATGGACAAGGGGAGAGAAGAGGAAGAAGAGAGTCAGGAAGGAGGAGGAGAAGCTCAGGACACCAGGAATTCCTTAGCAGGAGGAATGAATCCAGACTTATTATGGCAGGAATTTTAGAATGTTTTTATCATACTCCACACACACACACACACACACACACACACACACACACACTCACACTCTCTCTCTCCATCCCCTCCTTCCCCCAACTGTCCTCTGAGAAGACCCTTCACCAAGGAATTGAGAAATATGGGTGAAGGATGCACTAACATCCTTGAAAAATGTTGGGGTGGCTGTCCTTTGTAGTTCTGGGTTAAAGATGGGTAATATTGTCATTGAAAGGGGCACCCTGATTCCAACAGGATAATGGGATTCTCAGAGTGATAAAGAATAAATAGAAATATTTAATCCTCAGATATACAATGGGCATGATTACGATAACAAACAGCAGGACCAGACTGATTATCAGAACGGCTTGGATCTCTGGTGGTGGCTAATCATGGTGTCCTTAGGAAAAGAGACAGGCACTACACATTAAGGTATTACTTGATGTGTATAATGGGAAGAAAAAAAAACTCTAGGTATAGCTAACAGAGGTCTGATTTAAGTGATCACAATGTAGTTATGGTAGGCACCTCACTGAATATCCAGATTGGGCCTGCTTACAGACATAGAGCCCCAGGAATAGAAGAGAGGATGGGTTCCGCTGAGGAGACTCTACCAACCTGCACCGAGAGCATACCTGAAGTCTCCTTCCCGGCCTTTCCCGATAGTGTGCAGCTAGTTATCTACGGAACAGTGCATCTGGGAAACAGACTCACTCAGGCTTCTCAGCAGTTACACAACACTGGCTCCAAGCTGACAGCAATCCTTGGGACCAGAATGTCACTGTGGTAAACCAGTCATATCAGCTGTGGATGCCACACTGATAAGTTCTGGCTTCAATCCATCTCATAGTGGGCCCAGTAGACCCATGGCCCCATCCTGCATTTCCCAGTTTCCGAATGCACAGTTAATCCTGGCTCCCTGAACTACGGACTAAGGACTAATCGTGTAGGCAGGGCCAAGTAAAGTCCCCTGGATGTGCCCCTTCCTATCAAAATAATAAACTCAAAACACATCCCTGTGGGGAACAACTTCAAAGCCGTGAAAGATACCAGGATAGTGACTGTTACAGCACTCCAATTTCATTAGCCTATTTGGCCAGAGCAGAGGAGCTGGGTCTAAGAGAACACAGATTACAGCAAATCAAATCAAGCAGTGACTACATTTGTAGTTGCTGTTCCAGACATGGTCTCTTTATAGGGACAAATCAACATAGTCTCTAAGACCAAGTATTCATCCGTCAGGCTAACAAATGCTTTTTAAAAATCTATTCCAAAAACAGATCAGAGCTGTTTTCATCCAACAGTCTAGAAGTACACTTTCCCCGTCATACAGCAGGGCTACACCAACACTCCAGCTGGCTTTAATCATCTAGTTTACGGAGACTTTGGGCATCTCAAACCTTACAGGTCCACAGCCCTGCTAGTCCTACCAGCAGATCCTCGACCCCATTTCCCCACCCACCTGGTACTATCCAGCTTTCTAATGTTTGCTAACCTAACAGGTGAGAGAAGGCACTGATTATTTTAATTTGCATGTCTGATTACTTAATAATGTCAAACATCTTTCTACGCTCCCTACAATTGTAATCTATTAATATCTTTTGCCTATTTTTCTACAGGGTTCGCTGCCCTTTTTGATGTGTAGTCCTTTGTCTAGATACTAATCCCTTGTTAATTTTAGGCACTGCAAATGTTCTCCCATTCTTTCATCCATCTTTCACTGAATGACAATCCTTCATTTTTATACAAAGTAATTTTTCACTTTATAAGTTTGTGAAGCTGTAAGAAGTCCTTCCCAGTCCCTGAGACCTACAGCACCTATCTTCTATTAATTTTACCATTTTTCCTTTCACATTTATATCTTTAATTTATCCAGAGTCCATCTTGTTTATGGTGTTAGGTTTGTTCACATATAGTGAGCAACTCTCTCTAACATGACTCCTTCCTCCAGTGACTTACAATGCCACCTTCAAGTTCTGAACAGATGCAGATAAGTCTATGCTCTGATTTGTTCTCCCAGTCTATTTTTTTTGTTCTTTCATTTATACTCATTTTTATTGCTAAGGCCTTGAAATAGTATCTTAACTTCTGATAAGGTAAACCCCATTAAAGCAAATCTCTAAGACTGATTTAGGTATTGACAAACTTTATCCTGCCTGCCATATAAATTTTAGACTTAGGTGGCTGAGTTTGTCAGACAAACCAAATGGAATTTTGATAGCATTTTAATTGAATTTATAGATTAAAAATGGAGAAAACTGACATTCTTATAACAAGTAATCTTAACCCAAGAGCATGAAAAGTATTTCCACTTATTCAGATCCTCTTCTAGTTCCTTATTAAAGTTTTCTCCTCAAGTTTTATGTATTCTTGCATTAATTCCTAGCGACTTTATAGTTTTGTTACTATTATTTTATACAATATTTACTTTTGATTATCTTTCCTAGTTGGCTATTGCTAGCATAGTAAATACTATTAATTTTTTTGTTGGGGGGGGGCGAGGCAATCCTTGGTTGACCTCACAGATTGCAAGGATCCTGTCATCTTACAATCCCTTCTTTATATTTACACCTACAGCACCTGATCTTCCTAGGTGGTCTCCCATCCAAGTACTAACCAAGCCTGACCCCATTTAGCTTCCGAGGTCAGACAGGATTGGGCTTGTTCAGGGTAATACTATTAATTTTTGTAGGTTGATCTTAAATCCAGTGGCCCTGCTAAACTCTTACTAGTTCTAATAGTTTCTATCTTGATTCTAATTGTTCTTCCTGGTAAATGATATTATCTGCAAATAATGGGTTTATTGTTTCCCTTCCTATCCTCATACTTCCCATTTTTTCCTTTTATAGTGTTAGCCAGGACGTTTCTTACCATGTTAAACAGTAACAGTGATGGAGGCATGCTTACTGTCACCAGTCTTAAAGTGACTGTATCTATAACTCCTCCATTATGTATTATTATTTGCTGTAGGTTTTTCGGTTGATTTTCACACAGTTAACTTCTGAGCTTGCTAAGAGTTCATCATATATAGGTGCTGGATTTTGATGTATAATTTTATGGTATCAACATAATCATTTTTCTCTTTTAGCCTATTAATGGGAGAAATTACATTAATAGATAAATGTTAAACCATGCTTATGTTCTTAAACTCTATGGATCGTAATTCTTTCAACACACCGTTGGACTTGATGAGCTAGTTTATTCTGTAGGATCTTTATCTCTTTGCTAGGAAGTGAAACAGATACATAATTTTCTCATATTATCCTTATTTAGATTTAGAATCAAGGTTTCACTAACCTCATAAAATGAGTTTAGTGTCTTTTTTTTTTCTATTTCCCATAACAACTTGTGAAAAGGAGTTAAGTATTATTTAAAAGTTCAATGTTACTTACTTATAAGATTATCCAGGTCCAGAGTTTTTGAAAGGAGAGGTCTTTAAGTACCATTTCAGTTTATTAAATATTAGTTCAAACTATCTATTTCTTCTGATACCAACTTTCATAGTTCACAGTTTTCTAAGAATTTAAATATTTCATCTAGGTTTTCAAATTTATTAACCCACAGCAATTCATAAAATTATTTTTAATCTCATGCTTATAATTCCCATTTTTCACTTATTTTATTTGCATCTTTTCTTCTTGACCAATCTTATCAGAGGTCTTTCTAGCTTAATAATCTTCAAAGAACAATTTTTTGGTTTGGCAAATCTTTTTGTTCCTAATTTTACTGATTTCTGTTTATAGATTTTTGAACTTTTCAAACGAATTGTTTCAGCACTAAAGCAAGCTTCCTTCAGCATTTAGATAGGTCGCCCCACTACTCTGTCCAAGGTCTGGTTTTACCACACAGACTTCAACACACAAACTATACATTATTCTCATGTATGCGTAACACAGAAAAAAAATAAAATACAAATCTTACCAACCTTACCTACATATGAATATCTTTGACTAAAGCAGTACCTCGAAGGCAAATAAGTAAGGTTATGTGCTGTTCCCACACACACACACATACACACACACAAAATGTGTAAGGCAATAATTATATATCTGAATCAAAGCAAACATTTCTCTGCAGTGCTAATTGGACAATTACTGGTACACTTTGATAAAAGTGTAACTAGATAAAATTAGTAACTAGAAATCTCCAGTTGCTTTACCAGATGCCATTCAAAATTCGCAGTTATTAATAGGAGAGAAAAATCTGGCGGTGATGCTCAATTTTCACCCACGCCTCCCCCCCCCCCAAAAGCCCACTCAAAGCAAAGCCACTTATTTTTTTCCTAGCTATGGAAGCACATACATCCTAACTGGGGGCAGTTTCAGATTACCAAATGATTTTAGTCTTAATTTTTTCTACCTGCAAATGAGTGTTAAGGCAGATCACTAACATAAAGTTCAACACTCAACAGAATTTTGGATTTGGACACATGCTGAATAGCTTATTCTTAGGTGTAGGCTTTGAAAATAATTTTATGCATTATTAGCTTCAAAACGAATGTCGCAGTTCCCACAGCAAGAGTTTACTCAAGGAGCATCTCATACATTTGCCTATCAGGATGCAGGTGTACACTGACGAGAAAGAACGAGGTGTCGATACAGGTCAACTTTCTAATTCCTTACTTAACACAGCTAGGCTAAAAGCACAAAACAGAAGTTGCCAGATTTCTTCTCTCTCTCTCTCTCTCGCTCGCTCGCTGCAAAAAAGAGTGAAGGCCTCTCTCCCTATTGAAACTCAGGCTGCCTTATTTTCCCCTCACGTTTGAGGGTGAAACTTTAAGAAATAAGACGGAGAAGAAAAGAGCTTCCTAAGGTTGAGTGACAGCCAGTGGTGATAAGGATCGCTTTTGGAGAACTCAAGGCTGTGTGCGTACCAGGCTGCTTCTCTAGGTCAGGTAATACAAGAAGCCAGGGCCGCTCCAGCGCTGGCCGCAGATACCAAATTGGGGGGGGGGGGGGAGGGAGGCGGGGAGAGAGGGAAAAACCCAGGCCGGAAACAAAGGAAGTGGGGCTGCACGGAAAGGGGCGGATTCGGCGTCCGGGTGGGAAAGAGGAAAGTCAAGTCTGCTGCGGAAAGACTGGACTCACAGAACTTGGAGGTGGAGGTGTTGATGTTGATGGTGGAGCTGGGGGTGGGGGCGGGGACCGCCTTGGCCACGCGCCGCGTCGCAGCTCTTCAACATCATGATCACCCCATTGGCCTCCGGCGGTGGCGGCGGCCCCATTGGGTGCCCCTCCTTGGGGCCTTTCCTGTCCACCGAGACCGCGGGCACCGCCAACAGCTGCCCCCCGGAGGCTCTCGGGCAGGGGCTGGGATCGACGAGCGGGGCGGCGGGGGGGCGGGGGCTGCCGGAAGCCGTCCACGGCGGCCTCCCAGTTGTTTGTGGTTCTGGTCGTCCATCATCGCCTCGTAGCTGCCCCCCTCCTCCTCTTCCATGCTTTCCTCCATCCTGCTGGCCCCCAGCACCCGCCCGCCTCACAGGCACCTGCCGTGCGTCTCAACCCCGGGCCAGGGGGCACCGCAGCCTCCTCGAGCTCACATCGCCGGGGGCCGGAACAGGCGCGGCGGGGAGAGCAAGTGGTGCACCGGATCTCTCACTCTCCGCCGGGCCGACTCTTAGAGACAGGATTGACGGCGGTGGGCGCTCCCGGGCTCCGGTCTGGGAGAGGCAACCGTAAAGCGGCAGCGCCTTTCACGACATTTTACCGCAGCTTCCAACAGGCAGTTGGAAAGGGCAGCAGGGGGTGCGGCCAGGAGGGCACGTGGTGCCAGGAAAGAGCTGCGAGAAAGCCAAGCGAAAAGGGGCGGGAGCTGTGAGTCACCCGCACGCAATAGGGCAGAGGTTCGCCCCGCCTCGGCCAACCCCGCGAAGAGGAGGGAGGGGCGATGAGTCCGGATGAGCGTTCCTCTGCCCCGCCCCTGTCCCGGCCTCACGTGATAAGAGAGTTTGACTGCGCAAGCGCGTTCTCGATCCGGTTGCCGGGACGACGGAGATCCTGGCCGGCTTCTGAAGATGAACGCAAAGCCTAGTGGGCAGTCGTTGTGACACCGACCCAGCTTTGGGTGGTGCTTTGTTTGAGCTCACCCTGTTTACCCGGCCTTCGCCCCTGAGAGGACATCGCAGCCTGGCCTTGGCTTGAGGACGGAGCCAGGGAACCACAACAGACCCTGGGTCGCACATTATAAACGTGTGAGACCGCCTTGGATGGCCCTTGGTGGGACTGCTAGTGGGCGTCACCCACACCAGCCAAACCCTCAAAACTGGGAATAAAAAGCGAAACGTAGCAGGGTGGGTTAAAAATAATAATAATTTTCAAAATAGTCATGGATTTTTTTTAAAAAAAAAAGCTCCTTAACTCCTCCACACACTAAGGCCAGAAATTTTAAACTTAAAAATACCAATCCACGGGTACTGTTTCACAAATCTGACTACAAATTTGGGATTATGTGTGTCTTGAGAGGCAAAAAAGATTACATAACTATTGTAATGTTTCTCATTTCTCTGCATTCTCAAATTAGCAATAATATATGAGAATTGTGAAGCTCATTGTAGCTACTGGTGCTAAGAAAGTTGTCTAGAAAAATGCTTTATTCCATTTAAACTAGCAGATAGTGAATATTTAATTCCACGGATATGTGATTAATGTGAAGAATCACTTCAGCCACTGAGAAATTGTCTCATGTACTTCAGTGCCCACATTTGTTTCAGCTTCTTTACATATTTTTTCCCAAAATATTCTGCACTATGCCTAATGGAACATTTTTACCAATTACTTAGAATGATTTAATTCCAGGCAATTCTCTTATATTAATGAAAGACATGTATGTTTTGAATCGCATGGTTTTAATTCTCTTGGCCTTGGAAATACAAAACAAGAAAAATTAAGTAAAAGACAACTGTGTGAAATGCTGCGGGAGGTTGGGAGGGGGGAATATAACGTTACTATTCTATGCCCGGCATAAAAAAAGTAAACAAATAAACAAGCAAATAAATAAATGAAAGAAGGAAGAATTAGTCTTTTTCATACTAACAACAACTGACAGACTTTCTGGGTAGATGGATGAGTGTGTGTCACAAGATAAAGAGAGGTCTTTACATAATAAAAAATTCAATATACGGGAAGATGAAAGAGTCATAAATGTGTCTCATAACTTGGTCACAAATATATAAAGCAAAAATTGAAACATACAAGAAGAAAGAAATCCACCATCAGAGTAGATGATGTTCACATATCTCTCTAATAGATTGCAATGGGTTGAATAGTAGTCTCCCCAAAAGTTATGTTCTCTAATTCTTGGAACTTGTGAATGTTAAGTCTACTTGGAAACAGGGTCTTTTCAGATGCAATTAAGTTAAAAGATCTTGAGATCATCCTGGATTATCCAGGTGGACCATAAAGTCAATGACAGGTGTCTTCCTAAGAGACAGGCAGAGGAAGATCTGAGACAGAAGAGGAGACACATAGAAGAGGAAGAGGTAATGTGACCATAGAAGCAGAGATTGAACTGATGCAGCCACATTCCTCTCAAATGCCAACAGCTGCTAGAGCTGGAAGAGGCAAGGAATAGATTCTCCCCTAGAGACTCCAGAGAGAATGCAATCCTGCTGATGCTTTGATTTTACATTTCTAGCTTCCAGAATTGTTAGATAATATATTTCTGTTGTTTAAAGCCACCCTTTTGTGGTAATTTGTTACAGCAGCCACAGAAAACTAATACATAGATCAAAGGGACCAAAAATCTTTAAAGGACTAGAAAATTCAAATAACACAATTATCAAGCTTGTTTTGATGAATACATGCAGAACATTATACCCAATAACTATAGAATAGACATTTTCAAGAAAATGTGAAATGGATACAAAATTTAACATACTAGGTCATAAAGCAAGTCTTTCTATGTGTCTAAGGATTGGTATCATAGCAACCACATTCTCTGACCACTATGTAGTTAAGTTAGAAATCGACAAAAGACAGCTAGTAGACCCCCATATTCCTACTCTTCCAATCAATTCATGCATCAGGAAATCATAATGGAAATAAAACATTTAGAACTAAAGAGATTGGTACTACCATAACAAAATAACTTCCGTCCCAGTAAGGACCTACTCCAGGGGTTTTGACCCAGCATACTGGTGAAAGCTGAACCCTTCACATGTACACTGCCCAAATCATCGATAGGAGACATTTGTTTTTCTTGTAATTGGTTAAATACACTATTATACTGGAAGGGTTCCAAATGATTCACCTTAAGGTGTGCCTTTGTCATATGGTTTATTTTGAGCTAAAGGCAACAGATTCTATAGGCTCAAGAAAAGCTCCTGCCTCCCTTAACTACCTAGAAGAATTTAAATTAGGGGCCTTGCCCATAATATGAGTTAATAATCCAAAATAACTTTTTATGATCTATCTATAGGACAGGGCAAATTACTAATTACTGAGCATCTGCTCTTTTTATCATTCTGTGCATGACCTTCCTCCCTCTGAAGCCCCAAGGCATCTCAGCTCATCCTTAACTTAGAATGTGACATATCTCACTTTAACTTTCTGTCTCTGAACCTGTCATGTATGTGGGGTCTCTGACTCTCTTACACATATGTACGTAATTAAATTTGGTTATTTTCTCTTATTAATCTGTCTCATGTCTATTTAATTATTAGACCAGCTGAAAGAACATTGAAGGATAAAGGCAAGTTTCTTCCTCCCCCACAATGGAAAAATCTAATGATGATTGGGCCAAAACAGTCACAGGGTGCGACTTGCCATAAATAAGAACATCACGTACTGAAAGGAAAACCAAATGAACATATTAATAACCGGTTGATTTTACAACATTATGAGACTTTATTATATTACACTTAAAAGCATAACATATTTTAATAGTTATTACTTGAAATCTTTGATGATTAGTTCTGGCGTGTGGATATATGGAATAACATTACCATCAATCATTGACTCAACAACACTGAACAGTTATAACACAGTTTAATAATTACTATAAACTTCCATAGTCACAGATACTAATCTGTTTGGCTTTTTGGTTTGTTTTCAATTTCCCACTAGACTGAGTTTCACTAAATCAGAATACATAGGCATGTAAAATATATGTGTAAATTTGTAAACATAAGGAAAAGTCTAATTCAAAATCTTAATAGCAGGTATCTAGGAGTAATGGGATTCTGAATGTTTTTAATAATTCTTCTTGGTATATTTCAATGTTTTCTATGTTCTCTACAACAAGCATGTATTAGTTTAACAGTTGGGAAAAAACCCTCAAACCTTAAAATTTTAAAAATAAACACAAACAACATTAAGAAGGTATAAATTGGGATCCTAAATGTTAAAATGTTTGTCTTGGCTTCCAGAAATAGATATTTCAAGCAAAAATTGCATTGAAATCAAGGCTATTCATTGGCTAACAGACTAATAAAGTCTAAGAAGGGCAAGGTGAGGCATAGTTCAGTCAGGGCTCCAGCTCTGTTCTCTGCCGTGTTCTTTGTCCTGATCTCATTTGCAGACATTATCCTCTAGCGGCCCACAAAATGGCTGCCACAGCCCTGGGCCTTGTATAGAGGACAATGTCAAGATGAATAGGGGCCCATTACTTCTGGTAGCTCTTTATTATGAGCAAGTAAGTTCTTTCGCAAAAGCTCTCAGGAAAGTTCCTCTCAAAGTCTCATTGGCCCACTTCTGGACCACATGGCATTTAATCCTGTGTTCCAGAGCCATTTATTAAACAGGGTTTGGATTTATCCATAGAAAATAAGGCCCACCCCTGGAATTCAGAGTGGGATCAGGCTTAAGCACAGTAGTTGAGAAGGAAAGGGGTGGACCCAAGAACAAAAACTGGGGTCAAGTTGGGAAGTTTAAATGGGTGCTAGATAGGCAATAACATCCACCGCAGGCCCACGTACCTAATCCCCGAGAACCCACCCATTGCATAACCTCACCTCAACCTCTCCACTCCCTCGCCTTTGTAAGCTCCTCCCTAATCAATATATTCATGCGAAATTGTGTGTCATACTAATTAAAATCAAGAGACATACTGATGTTTAATGTCACCTATCCCACAGAATATTTCATTGCACTTGTTCAGTATTTTGAATAAATACTAACTTAAATCTACTTTGTCTTATTTCATACCGACAGTCTTTTTTTCTTTTGTCAACTCTTAAAACATAGCCTGCACTATGAGATATATTTTTCCCTAAGAAAAAGTGAAGTTTATGACTGCTAATTTTTCATCTTTTTACATAATTCTCACATTGTTAGGAAAGGATGAAATTGCTCAAAGGCAAGCAAGAAGAGGAAAGATAAAAAGTATATGAAAAAATAAAAACTACATGCCTCTTCTAGGTAGTCAAGTAAGAACTAACTGCATCAGAGAAGATTATGATAGACGTATAGATAATTTATTTTGATTGTTATTTCATTTTAAATTTACTATTAATTTCATAAAGTTATTAGCATGGAAAACTTAAAAAACATAACTTTAATAGAGATAAACTATATTAGAATAAAGAAGAATGAATACTATTTTAATCCCTAGGAGATTATAATGGTACCAATACAGCATTTGACAAAAAAATGACTTGTGAATGCATAACACAATTGAAAGTCTAAACACAAAGCCATTGGAATTATCTTGATTTGAAGGTAAGTGGATTAGAGACACGCAAATAACTGAAGCCTCAATAGTTGAACGCTGAGATTACTGCTTACAGTGAAGATGTGTAGCCACTCGAGGGATTATTCTCTATTCGGATTTCTTTCCACGTTGGATTTTGTTCCTTACTTTTACATCTTAGCATCTGAACCCTAAATTCCATCCTAGCAGGGGGAACAGAGATAGGATGCAGATTTTCTCCGTAAACCTGATGAATTTAGTTGCCATGGAGACTGTAGAAGACAGCTTTTCTGCCGGCACCTTGGTGCAGGCATATCCCTTTCACTCAGTCATTTGCTGATGTTTATGTTCAAGCACTGTGCTGGGGCTACAAGAGTAAACGGATGGAAAAGGTCTTCTGACCTTCATGGAGTTTCCACTCCACTGAGGTGCCAAGTATTAGGCTAGTAACCACACGAGCCAAACCATGACAAGTACTATGAAGAAAAATACTAGGCTCTCTGTGAAGACTAACAGAGGAAATTATTATCAAGGAGAAACTTTCTGAAAAAGTGTATTTCTGCTAAGATGAAAGATGAGTAGAAGTTAGTCAATAAGTTAGAGAGAGAACATTCCAGGCGGAAGAAATAACATGACAAGAGACATTTGACATCGTCTAGGAACTGAAAGAAAAATAATGAGACTGGAGTGAAATGAAGGAGAGGAAAGGATATGGTATGGAAGAAAGATGGGAAACAGCCAGGTTAGTATGTCCTTTTAAGACCTGCGGAGGATTTTTTGTTTCTGTTTGAATAGAAAAAAAGGTAAGGAATTGGTGACGGACATTTTATAAAGGAAGATGTGAAGTACATTTTATAAGGGCAACTAACTGCTCAAAGGGGAATAAGTTGTAGGAAAGGAAAGAGTAAAAGAGAGACCAATTAGAGAGTTATGGCAGTGTTTCAGTAAGAGATGATGCTGGCTTGCATAGGGGGATTCTGGTAGGCATAGAAGAAGAGGCAGACAGCAAGGGTTTTGGGGTTTTGTTTGGTTGGTTTTGGGTTTTTCTGAGTTAGGATGAATAGAACTTGCATTAAATTATGAAGGTGAGGAAAAGAAAAGTTTAAAGGATGAGTCAGCTGCTCTGATATAGACCTGGATCATGTGCATCCAAAGCTGATTTTATCAGACACACGCCATGGAAGGAGAGTTGGGTAAGTGATGGAAATGGTGAATCAGCCATGGACTCTAAGCTGGATAGGAACATAAAGACAGACAGGACAGATGGCTATAGAGAAGGTTGAGCTGTTGATGGATGAGAAGCCTCCATGAGGTTGAAGAGCTACTGCAAGGATGGCTGTTCCTAATCAAGAAACCAGCAGAATAAGTCATAACGAAATGGTAGGAGAATTGAATGAATAATTCAGTATTGCTTTTCTACTCCTCATGTCCTCGAAATAACAAGAAAACGCTTCTGGATGCCTTAAAGTTTTCTGGGTAGTGTCTTGCCACCTACGCAGAAGACAGTGACATACCAGAGTGCAGGGAGAATTTAAACAAGAGAAGCACTTAACCGAAAGAGAAGACAGATTAACTTCTAAAATCCTTTCCACGGGCATGAGTGCAATAGATTCTTGCATAACAAGGCCTCATTTCCCAGTTGCGCGAGTGTCCATTTACATGCTCTAACTCATGATCTTGGAGCTACTCTTTGCGTTCAAGCAATCTGATTTAACTTAAACGAGAGAGATGAAATGTACTTGAAGAGTAGTGAAGACCCCCAGATATAAGTAACTATAGTGTTTAGTGGAAAATGAAATTCGTTTTCTATTTCCACTACCCACAACAACTTGGTACACTGCTGCTTACAAAAGAAAACCATGCAGAGTTAAGTTTGTCTACTTCACTTTTTTAAAGCATTAATTTTTTAATTTTTAAAGAAAAATTTTAAGGAAACAAAAATGTTTGTATGACTATGAAGAAGATTCATAAAAAAATTTCCAAAAACTAATTTCTATAGAGACTATTTTTGGCCAGTGTTGATCAAAATGTAATCTGGAGAAAGATTTAACTAATTAAAAACATGCTACTGTTGTCAATTTTCTAATTATATTTCAGCATTGAAAGAATTTTAAAGGAAAATACTTTAAAATACTGGATGACATAGAAAAAAGCATAGGAACTAAACTCATGGACTTTGGACTTAAAGAGGATTTCATGAATTTGACCTCAAAGGCAAGGAAAGTAAAAGCAAGAAATAAATGAAGGACTGTATCAAACTAAAAAGCTTCTGCACAGCAAAAGAAACCATCAGCAAGGTAAAGAGAATCATCAGAATGGGAAATTACATTGGCAAGCAACACCTCCAATAAGGGCCTAATATCCAAATTGTACAAAAAATTTATACAATTCAATAACAACAATAAACAATCCTATTAAAAAATGGGCAGAGGACCTGAACAGACATTTCTCCCAAGAAGACACACAAATGACCAACAAACATATGAAAGGATGCTCAACATCACTAGCTATTAGGGAAATGCAAATCAAAACTACAATGAGATGCCATCTCACACCTGTTAGAATAGCTATAATCAAGAGGACAAGTAATAACAAGTGTTGGATACAACGTGGAGAAAAAGGAACCCTCATACACTGCTGGTGGGACTGCAAATTGGTGCAGCCTCTATGGAAAACAATACAGAGGTTCCTTAAAAACCTAAGAATTGATCTATCATATGATCCAGCAATCCCTCTGCTGGGTTTTACCCCCAAATACTTGAAAACATATATCCAAAAAGTTATTTGCACACCGATGATGATAGCAGCATTATTCATGGTGGCCAAGACATGGAAGCAACCGAAGTGTCCTACAATAGATGATTGGAAAAAGAAGATGTGGTACATATGTACAATGGAATATTACTCAGCCATAAGAAGAGATGAAATACTGCCATTTGCGACAACGTGGATGGACCTTGAGATAATCATGCTAAGCGAAATAAGCGAGACAGGAAAAGTTGAAAACCACATGATATCACTTACTGTAGTATATAAAACTGAAAGCGACAAATGAACATGACAAACGAGCAGAGACTAATGGACGTGGACAATAGACTAGTGGTTACCAGAGGTTCGAGGGGAGAGGGGAGGTAGATAGGGTAAAAGTGACAGAAAGAAACCTAACTATGGGTGGTCGCAATATGTATAACTGTTGAATTGTACACTTGAAACTTATTGGATTTCATTAACAAATATCGCCATAATAAATAAATAAATAAATAAATACTGTATGAATCTTGATAGTACTTTAAGAGACAGTGAAACTCATGATATTGGGGATAGCAATTTATATAATGAAATAAAATGTTCTCTTTTCTATGACAATAATTGATTATATACAGCCTAACCCTATCAAAATGCTATCTATTAAACACGATACATTAAACTCATGTTAGATCACGATTGCATGAACACGATATATTAAAATCATGGTTCATTTCCAATCTAAGTATTGCTTTAAGAATTTAATTGGCAATATCAGTTGCTTCAACCTCAGCCAAATGTAATGTTTCTATTTCGAAATTAATTGAAAAATGTCCTAAGAACTACGATGTCCCCAGAAGTTTCTCTAATTAGTCATTACTCTCCAAAGAACACAAATTATGTGACTGTCTTGATTATAACAACATAATTAGTAATTTACTTAAATGGATCCAAGAACATTAACTTATGGACTAAATATAATTTATAAATTATGTATGACTTCATTACTTATCCTAATAATAAGCTCATGGAAAGAGCACCCGGACATACACAAAAACAGTTTAATTCAGTCATCTTTTAGATTTTACCATAACTTTACATATATATATATATAATATATATATATATATATATAGTCATCATATAAAGGTTTATCAAGGAAGGAGAAGAGGATATGTGTTAATAGTTTGTTAGCTGAATGTATAATATTTAAATAATACTTGGACATACAGATGAACCTCCATTTGTACTCTTGCTGCAAATATGAGAATTGGGCCTGGTGCGGAGCCTGGAGACATAAGAGTTCAGAGGACTGAAGGACCATTCATGTAGATGTTGACGTTTCCCTCGTGTGAATAATAGGAGTGACATAATGATAATGATAAATGTGATCCAGAAACTAACGTGACAAGTGGCAATGACCAGGAGATGGTCACTGTGAGACAGTGGGGTGGAAAAATCCTCAGTGGAGTCCAAGGGGGAAGGGGAGGAATAGAAATTAACCAGGAGGACACCAACGTCACCTTCCTATAGGGGGTATACAGGGTATAAAAATACGTGTCTCCTCGAGGGGTCACGGGGCAGCTGTGCTTAGGGGAATAGCTAAGTCTGGGTTAAGGCAAAGACTTGAGGGGAATATTTGAAGAAAAATACATAAAAGAATGTGCTGGTCACAGAGCAAGTGTTCCAGAGGGCACAGTGAAAGGGACTGCGAAGAAAGGGAGGAATGAAGGCTTGTGTGGAGGGAGAAGATTAAAGAGAAGCTCGGCAATGAGAATTCAGTTTATTAAAAGTGATTGTTTCCACTTTGGATGACGCAACCACACTGACAGGTCCAGTGCATCCAATCCCAGTGGAGTCTTAGGGGAAGGGGACACCTGGACCTAACACAGCTGTGGCCTGGAAATGAAGCCCTTCCTGGGAATGAAATTTAAGACTGGCCCTCTGCCATCAGCCAGCACCGGCAGGGGCCATGGGCATATCCGTGGTTGGCAGCAGTGAGCACAAAACACCTGGTTCTTCGTGGCCAGTTAATCCAGGCAGTTCTCATTGGCATCCCAGGAGGTGGGAGCAAGCCGCCTCGGGATCTGAGGACAGCACTCTGGGTGGATTAGCCCTGGGCAGAGGCCATGGCCTTTTAAAGACCATGCTGATCATCTGGTGGGAGTTAGTAGCTATCCCATCCTGTTTAAGAAGGGGCAGAAACCAGCTCCACGTTTCACACACAATTGTCATTTTCATACCAATTTTCACATCCAGAGCTGCCTCGCGTGCTGTAAACCCTAACGTTTGCAGCTTTGGCACAGCCCGCAGGTGGATTTGGGCAGCTTCCTTTCACTGTCTGGTCAACAGTATATGTGGATGAAAACTGCATGTTTTTGCCTTATTGTTTTGTAAAAATGAGTAGAAAATGGAAAACTGGATGAACCTGATACCAGTGATTGCAAAAAGTTAATCCCATTTAGACACAGATGGAAACCATTAAAAGCGCAGCAAACAGAATCTCTGATCTCCCTCGGCCATTCACTGGACTTCAGCCAGTTACTCATGTGTTCAGTTGCAAAAGAAAAGAACAAAATTAAGTTCAAAAGGCAGCAAAATACCACCAAGGACTGTTGGAAAAAACAATTGGGATCGAGGATTTTATATTTTCAGCTTTCTGAGACTGGAACAGCCCTTTACAACTATGTGGCTCCACTGTTCAACGTCCACGCATTCAGTCGTCTCGACGTTTCGAGGTGCATGTCTTACAAGGAGGTGGAGGCTGGCTGAGCAGGGATTCCGAATGGAAACCTCTCTCCTGGAGCACAATGTCTCCAAGGTGACAGGGGAGGAATCCGGCAGAGAAGGCAACTAACAGTTGCTGTGCACACACTGTGTGCTACGCCCATACCAGGGGCTTTTTTCCTCCGGACCCAAAACTACCCTTAAAACCAATCGTAAAAAAGAGTCTTAGGTAGCTTTTCCACGTGGCCAGCATACCATGAATAATAATAATAATATTAGCAATAATAAGGCTACAATAACAATGATAAAAATAGCACGCATTCATTGCATGTTAACTCTGTGCTCGACGCATGCTAAGCATTTTCTATGGATGACCTCATTTAATCCTCACAAGAACCCTACAAGTTGGAGTTTTACAGATGAGCCAGCTGAAGCTACAAGAGCTTAAAGAAATTCCCAAGGTCGGGAATGGGAAGCGCTGGACTGGGAGCACAGGAAGTCCAACCCCGTGTCCACATGTGCACACCCTATGTCCACCCGCCATGGTCCAGAAGTGGGTCACACATGGCAACAGAGAAGAACAGGAGCTTCAGGTGGCTGGCCAGCAAGAGGATGGTCACTTCTGGAAGCAGCCTGGTACAGCAGAACAGTACAACGTGGGTCAAATACCCATCTCAGAGGACTGTTGGGAGCAGTATTTGACCTGCTGAGGCCCAATCACCATTCTCTCTTTCCAAGGCAGATTTCTCAATAATCTCCAGAGACAGCAGGGGTGGCCTGGCCATTCCCACAGCCATGTGCATTTCTCTCTCATCTTCCAGTCAGCTTGCCTCCTTCACCATGTCCTACAAGGTCCTCTCTTTTTCATTCTTTTCCCCTGCTTAACTGTGCCTTATACTGCCAACACCACCTACAAACGATGCTAAAGCTTAGCCCTCAGGAACACGGAGGTGGCAGACATCTGATGGAGAGTTAAGAAGCAGTTACTTGCAGCTGGATTCCTTTGGTCATGATATTGCAGATCTGGGCTGGGTTCAGCCAGATAAGCCTCAAGTGTGTCCATACTGGCTCTAGGCATAGACCATTGGTAGCCTAACCTACAGCCACTCCCCGTCCCCAAAGCCTCTACTAATTTGCTGGCAGGTATCAGGCAACCATGGGCTTTAGGAAAGACTCTGCAGGATGAACCTTGATTTCCCCAAGCCAGTGGTGATTCCTTAGGAACAGTGGTTGACTTAGGAATGGGCCTGCGCTGCAAGCCTGGTCAAGGAGTCATGAGAAGTCCACTAAAAGCTCCAGGGATGCGAGGAAGAAACGTCCACTTCTGGGGACATAGGAAAGCTTGGGGTTGCAGCAACCATCATACGACCACTTAGTGACAAGCAAGAGGTCAGAGGCCAACATGCTGAAGTTGGTAGAACAAGAAGATGAAATGAGCCTGGGTCCTCAAGAAAGTTTTGGAAGTAGATTAAGCAACCTTGGAACTCCTTACCTCCATATTTCTTATTGTGTGAGACTTGAAGTCCTTTTGGGGCTCCATCCGACCTTTTTCAGTTGTATCCACTATATATCACATGCAGCTGGAAGCACCCTGATACAGCATCTGGAGCATCTGGTGGTCCTGGTCCACAACGGGATTGTACCAGGTCCAAATCTGCACCAGACTGGGGGTGTCCTGGGAGTCTCGGTTACTAAGGCTTCAGACCTGTGGGTAAAACGAAAGTGACTAAGAAGAAAGTTATATCATGAACTAACCCTGGGGCCGGAAAAAGTGTCAAAGCACTCTGCAATCACACCTAATTGAAGACAACAGCTATTTAATCTAAATTTACAATATAATCAGCCTTCTGGTTAGCTAATTATAATTAAATTAGATTGGCAGTGTATTTCATAAATGCTGATTACAAGCACTAAACGAGAAGGCTGCATTGTGACAGTGCTGTGTCTGTTCACTCCTTGTGAGGGCCGAGTGTGAAAGGCAGCTCCCTGGACTCTAAATTTGGAGACCTAGGTTTTAGTCCTGCTTCTGCTCAAACTAGCTGTGTGACTTCAGGCAAGACATCCCTCTGAGTCTCTGTCTTTCTGTCTGTAGGAATCCAATCAAATATGAAGCAACATCATTGATTCAATTTGCCCCTTCTTGAACATCATGTAACTAAAATCGTATACAATGCATGTTTTGTGTATCTACTTAGAAAACTACTACAATTTTAGAGTGTTTTATTGCCCCCAAAATGAGCCCTAGCTAGAAAAGATTGTGACCGTTTAAGAATTAAACAACCCTTGGGGCCCTGGGATCGCACAGGCGGGAAGTTGGTTTGTGCAAGCTAAGCTGTACAGCCTCTAAGTAGGTACAGCCTCTTCCCAACATTCAATTTACATGCATCCCAGGAGATGCCGCTTGATGGTCAAGGAGAAATCTCCAAGGGCGTGGAGTCAAGGCCCTAAAGAACCGTGGGCAGGGACCCTCTCCTGGAAGTCAGAATGGGGTCTATGAAGAAACGCTCTACCCGTGGTCCCACCGCCTCAGTGCCGGCCCAGCAGAAGCTCACGACTGCCAGGAGCCAGGGGCTGCTCTCTCTGCCATTCTTCCCCTTTCTGAATACACGTTTCTGTTGTGCTCATGCTGTTTCTGCTCTACCTCTGCGTACTGAGTATGGAGGTGGGGAGATTTAGATAACGTTTCCTTTGAGTTTATATGTCACCAAAACACGAGCAGCCATAGGCAAACTTGAGAGAGGACAGCACGTCCTCGGCTTTGAGCTGGACACAGTGACCTGAGAGGTCTTTGGGTCATCTCTAGGGGCAGAGAGGAAGAAAGGTACATCTAGCCTGTCACCAAGGATTCACGACCCCCTCCCAGGGTGTGGAGTTGTCACTACAGAGCAGCAGCTGCCATAGGAGGGGTCATACTTCCCAGACCACCTGCATTTTTTTAAAGTGAGGTGAAATTCATATAACACAAAATTAGTGTTCTAAAGTGTACCATTCAGTGGCATTCAGGACATTCACAGTGTTGTGCAGCCACCCCCTAGAACAAATCCCAAAACATATTCATTACCCTGAAGAAAATCCTGTTCCTATTCATCAATTTCTCCCCATTCCCCACTTTCCCGAGCCTCTGGCGACCACCAATCTGCTTTCTGTCCCTACAGCTTTACCTATGATGGATATTTCTTATAAAAGGAATCACTCATATGTGGCCTTTTGTTTGGCGTCTTTCACTCAGTGTAATGTTTTCCATGTTCATTTGTGTTGTAGCATATAACAGTTCTTCATTCCTTTTTTATGACTGAATAATATTCTGTTGTGTGGATAAACCACAACTTGTTTATTCATTTTTCTGTTGACGGACGTTGAGCCGTTTCCACTTTTTTGGCTATTGGGGATAATGTTGTTATGAACATTCATGTGTAAGCAGTTGTTTGAACATACGTTTTCCATTCTTTTGGGTATATATCACTAGGAGTGGAAGTGCTGGGTCATACAGTAATTCCATGTTTAACTTTTTGGGGAGCCACCCCATTGTTTTCCACAGCATCGGCCCCCATGCATTTTAGGGATTAAAACTCATTCTCACCAATAGCAAGTGAGCAGAAGAAACCTTTGTCACTCTGGGCAGACATGCTTCCCACAATCTCTGCCCACCTGTGGCCGAGCATGGGGAATTCTGAGGTCGTATGGGAGAAGGAGCCACGAGATGGTTTCTGGATGAAGGCTGCCTGATCAGGGACACCCACACACCGTGACGTGAACAAGAAATAAACTTCTACTGTGTGAAGCCACTAAGGTTTCAGGGCTTATCTGTCACAGCAGCTGGCACTATCTTAACGAATACATCGTTCAAGTTCTGTCTTTCATTTCCAGCCTCCTGGTAGAGTTCAGCCTGTATGATGCACCCGACATCTCTACTGGTCTATATCAAAAGCCAGACTCATCCTTTCTATTCTAGACAGGGCTATGGTGACTGTAGGGATCAGAAACCACTCAAACTAACTGAAGCAAAATAAGTGTCTATTAAAAGGCTACTGAGGTCTCATGGACTTTGGAGAGAGAAAACAAAGCACATCCAAGTTCATGCAAACAATCAGAGACACAGCAGAAGGGGTGGGAGCCAAGGGTCCCTGGTAGTGCCAGTCAATGGGGGCGTCACGAAGATGCAAGTAGAGAACTTTTTCTACTTCAGTTTTTTCCTGAGCTACTGTTTATAGGTATATTGGACATGAAATCTCCAGTTTTGCTACTATTTGATACTTGTTTCCAGGCAAACTTTGGCCCCAGGCTCCACTTATCTTTCGATTTCCATGAGGAGCGAAAGCAAGTGCTATCTCCACCTCCCCATCCAGGGCCCTTGGGGTGTCTGGTCTCTGCTCCTCTGCGGTGGCTGTGCCGTGGTCTGCACCACGGACTGCCATCTTCTGCTCGCTCCTCCTCTCCTGGCCTTGGCTTCCCACAGGAGATGGTCCAGCCCTCATTCCTGCGTATCCAGACCTCACTGGCTTCCTCGTTGCCTCTGAAATATGAGGTTGCACATGGTCCACCCCCATCTGCCACCTGGAAACATTACTTGTGTGGCTGGTTCTCTTTTTAGTGAGCGTTTGTCTCATCTCTCCAGGGAGAAGGCGGGGCCCCCGTTTCATGCCTGGGTCCGAACCTGGCTCTCCCACCCACCATTCTGCTGTCTCAAGCAAGTGATTTAATATCCTCGGACCTCAGCTTCCTCATCTACCAAATGTAGAATAATAGTAGCTACCTCAGTGATTTTGCAAATATCTAAAGATAATGCAAGCAAAGTACCTAGTAGGGTTCCCAATACACAGTAAAAGCTCTCAATTCTCATGGTCCTAACTCCCTCCTCAGGCCAGCAGGTGCTTGGTGATTGGCAGATGTGATCAGTGTGTTTAGTCTCGCTCTCAGAGTTTCAGAGGCTCAGGATCAGATGAGCAGCTTTGGGAAATCTTCCTGATCCCTCCCCTATGCAACTGGATCAGAATCCAGGATTGTGCGTGGGAATCTCAGATTCTAATCATCAGTGGGCTTTGACACCCTCGGGGAGACCCCACCAAGCTGGTAGGCCCCTCCAGGAGGAAAAGGGAGGAAATGCCAAACTGGGGCAAAAGCAGTCATACCCCCCAGTCACGAGAGTCCCCCCTCTCTCGCTGAAGCCCTCCAACGATCGGCAGCTGTCTCCTCCCATCTCCTTCTTGGTCCTTCATAGTCCTCTTCACTACCAGACTCTGGAGTGTGTTCATTTGTCACCATCTGTCTCCCCCACTCCTTGATACCCCTGGCAATGCCAAGCACATAGTAGGTGGTAAGTACATCTGGTGAATGAAAGAATGAACCAGCCTCTGTTGAATCTCCCTTTCCCATTTCTTAACAAGATCTTGGGCAGATTCCAGAACTTTTGGCTCCCTTCCCTTATTAAAATTCAGCCCAGTCCGGTTTAGAACTCTAATCTTTCATCTGATTCCAAGGTCACCTCTTCCCCATGACAGTCAGGCTTACGGCTCTGGGGACCTGAGTGGGAATGGGCAGTCTGCTTCCCACCTCCTTCACTCCCTTCTCCAGCTTGTCAGGGGTTGGGGGCTGGGGGGCAGCAATTCAGGGGAGAGGGCAGAGGTCTCTGGGTGTAGCTGGTGCATGGCAGTCCTCTCTGTCTGCCTAGCTAACCCTTACTGAGGGCTACTTCCAGATGATAGTGCCTTGTGAGTGCAGGCATGAGCTCCCCTGGCTCCGAAGGGACCTCCCCTCCGTTTCCCTGAGTGAGTGATCTGCTTCCACTCTATCACACATCGAAGATGCCCCTGCTGGCAGTTCATTTCACAGCTTCTTGCTGCTGGGGACCTTTTGCCTGGGGGCAGCCACCTCCCACCTTGTCCCTGGACACCTGAGAAACTCACGCACATGGGTGTTCAGGGCACTCACGGGTAGATAGGCACCTGCCTCAGCCCTGCCATTTCTCTCTAGCCCTCTTCTCCCCGGCTCAGTGAGGCTCCTCTGGAAACCAGCATGTCCAGGACCTGGGCACTACCTGATCGGGATGGAGTGCCAGGCTCCCCGTCCTGCAGGCACCCCAATCCCTCTCTACAGGTTTCTTCTGCAACCTTCCCCCATCACTGGGCTGGGTGGCACAATGCGGGGAGCCGCACAAAGCAGCATTCCCCCCACTCTCACATATCCATGTGGGGGAAGAAAAGAAATTGCCCCCCGTAGTCTGCCCTCACACAGTACAGAGTGACGCCCTGTCCTCATCAGCCTCAGGCCCCGAGGGCAAGTTCTACATTACAGCCTGTCCAACAACCCAGCACTTCGTGACCTTCTGATCAAAGCTTCCAGGCCTGGAGGCTCTGCCAAGTGCAATGAGCCCACGGACCTTGTGAAAACCAGGCTCCTAACAGGACAATAAAAAAAAAAAACATTATCAATTCCTCTCTCCCCAGCTTCCTTCTTTACTTCTCTAGGGGCTGGAGGAAAGAGGCCCTTGAGAAGGGGCAGCATCTTGCCTTCTCCAGGTAGCTAGAAGGCCGACCTGATGGGCATGATGGCTGAAGTAGGCCCTACTTCAAAGATGCCAGAGCAACAGATCAGGAGTCTGGGTTCCTGACGATCACAGAACTGCCTTTCCAACCCTGGGCTATTTGCCTCTGGTTCATTTACATGAGAGAAACATACCTTATCTTGTTCAACCAACGTTTTCAAGCCTTCGGCCTCTCACAGCCAAACTGCACGCTGATAGTCTGGCTCTAAAGCTTGAGGCCTCATCTTTTTTGGAAAAATTATTTCTTGAGATAATCAGTATTGAAAGATGAGTAGAAGGGAAAGAAATGACTTTGGCATTATGATTTGATATTCATGAAACGTGCGTGTGTGCTACTTAAATGATCTCTCCAACCACGGGTGGAGCCCGTCTCGTGCTTCAGAGAAACCTCAGAGGTGTCAACCTCTGTAGAACCCGGGGAAGAATTTGGTTTCTAAGATCCACTAGCTGTGTAGCCTTGAGCAAGCTACCCGACACTTATGAACTTTAGTTTCCTGTTTTATTAAGTAAGGATAATGATGTCTGTCTTCAGAAGTTCACCTAACACATTTTCACTGTGCCTCTACTCTCTGCATGACATAGGCTGGAGATGCCGTGGAGAAGAAGATGCACAAGGCCTTGACCTTCATGGGGCCTGAAGTCCAGTGATGGAGAGATGAGAAAGGAAGCAAATAAACAAGCAAACCAAAGAATCACAGTAAACCGTTTACCGTAACGGAGGATAACAG
The DNA here is from genome assembly GCA_003508835.1 of Eonycteris spelaea. NCBI lineage: Eukaryota > Metazoa > Chordata > Mammalia > Chiroptera > Pteropodidae > Eonycteris > Eonycteris spelaea. The sequence continues at coordinate 7,241,941 of PUFA01000004.1, read as the reverse complement.
AGTGTGGGAGCACTGAGCACTGGGGGATCAACCCTCTGAGGCCTGAAAGAATAACCCTATGTAAAGCTCTGAGTGCACTCACCTCACCGGAAGCTGCCGTACCTGCTCCCCTCAGAGGGGAAGGGAGCCTGTCATTAGTGAAGCCCAAGTGCCCCCCGCGCCCCCCAAAGCAGTTTGCGCACAGCTCCTACCAACGTAATCCAATCTGTGCACTTCCCGTCCATTTGACAACGGACGGAGGAGGATGGACAGACAGAAAGCCTCCCACCAGCTGCCATCAGGGAAAGTTACTGGCTGCAGACCCTGCCTGGCACAGACCCTCCATGGAGCTGGCTTTGTCCCTTTACATAATGGGCACCACCTGGGTCCCAGGAAAGGCAATTGGCATCAATTAGTTCTCTCCAAGCCCAGGCTGGCGTGGCGTCCTGGCTCCCCTCCCAGGTAGTGGCGTTGGAAGCCGCCAGCCAGCTCCTGAGCTGTGTGTCTTTGACGCCTAACGACCTTCACTGGTGACCTCTTCCCAGTCAGGAAGGGCCTACCGGGCCCACAGATGCCACCATCATGAGAAACACATTCTCAGAGCTAAGCGTCCAGACCCCATCTACCACTATGTGCCTGGAGGAGACAAATATGTGCACTGAGGACAAGGCGAGCAGCAGAGGGACTCTGAAAAGTCCAGTTCTGGCTTTCGTCCTTCAGCCTTCATGTAGTATAGAAAAATAAGCAGTCTAGAATTGGCGGTGTTGCATAGTACCTAAGCGGGTCTCATGAAGGCAGACATACTGAAGAGATCAAATCCTTCCTTAGCTGTTTGCAGTTGCCTGGTCTTTGGCAAGATACTTAACCTCCCTAAGCCTTGGCTACCCCATCTTTATGGGCTCAGTGATCATCGTACCTACCTCAGATTTGGGGAAAGGAGCAAATAAAATGTAAACACATTTAAGAAATGTTCGACGTATGTTTGCTATGACTCATCTTCTTCACTCAACAAATGTCTTTGAGCATCTAATATATGTGCGGCCCTGTTCTAGGCTCTAGAAATGCAAAGACAAAAACCAAGCTGAAAGGACTTCTGAAAGTCTTCTTATCTGGTGGCCATCCAGATTTTTTGAACTGCAACGCTTCTAAACTGAGCATAAGACCCTATAATCTACCTACCCCACTGTAGCCATGTAACAAACTACCCTGAAACTTAGTGACTTTTAGCGATAAACATTTCTACTTTCTCATGACTCTATATGTTGTCTGGGCAATTCTTCTCTTCTGGGCCAGGCTGGCCCCATGCACAGGTCCCGGGCCTTGGCTGGATGTCTATAGCTACTCTCCATGGTCTCTCAACCACTAAGAGCCTATAGTGGGCTTGTTCACTAGGTGCCAGAAGGTCCTACAGTAAGTGAAGGCAAGTTGCAACTCACCAGCTCTTTCCAAGCCTCTGCCTGTGACACACTAGCTATCGTTCCATTGGCCAAAGCAAGTCACAAGGCCAAGGCCAGAGTGTGAATGGGAAGGGATCACCGAAGGTCATGGAACAAGGGATGCAAGAACAAATGGGAGCCATCACTGCCACAGTCAGCCTGCTGAGCCATTCCCACTTCCCAGAGGACAAAGAATTTGATGATAAAGAATTAGAGAAGGAATATATGTAAACCACATATTATGTACGTCAGTGGTCTCCAAATGTTTTTGATCACATAATATCTCTGTATTAGTCAGCTCGGACTGCCATAACAGAATGTCACAGACTGGGGGGCTTAAACAACAGAAATTCATTTCTCATAGTCCTGGAGGCAGGAAGTCCAAGATCAGGCTGGCAGCATGATTGGGTTCTAGTGAGAGCTCTCCTCCTGGCTCACAGATAGCCACCTTCCCCGTGTGGGCTCACATGGCCTTTCCTCTGTGTGTGCACAGGGAGAGAGGGAGACAGGCAGATAGGCAGGCAGGCAGACAGATGGAGAACTCTCTCTTTCTTCCTAAAAGCCCTAATTCCAAGTGCAGTCACAGCGGGTTTAGGGCTTCGACATATAAATTTGTTAGGAAGCTAGGGGCACAAATCAGTCCATTGCAATTCCTAATTTTTAAAAAATTTGTGTTGCCAATATATGCACATATATGTATACATTATATACATGTCCCATTAAGTAGAAATTTTAAGTACATGGGTTAAAAGTAATATTTAAACATTAATTTGATATTTCTTTACGAGTCATAACTAATATTCCAAGGCACAGTATACACAAAGAGTGAGTTTCATTGTTAATGACAGTGGATGTAAATCCATTTTTCAAGAGACCTTCTTAATAATTTTAATTTGGGGGCAAAGGGACTGACTTCTTGTCAGAGCTCATTTTTACCTCATAACGTGCCAATACAGAGTTCATACTAGCCACGTCAGCTCGGCTCATTCCTTGTGTTTTACTGGGACTTGCACTATTAGTGTTATTATCTCTCATTCTTAATCTCCCCACAATAATCTACTGAAACCATTTTTCCATTTTGTAAGGACTGTAAAACTAGATTGTGTAATTTGTAAATCTATTAACCAAGCGCACATAGACCATACTACCTCAGATTCCCCTGAGAGTTGATGCGTAGGTGATGCTACCACCTTTGACCCTCATATTGTAGAGCCCTTGAGGGCCCACCTGGGCCATGAGTGACATAGGACCCTCTGACGCACCCCCTGAGGGAAGCTACTCATGCCGAATCTGCCCCTCTGAATCGTAAAAGACTAGGAAAGTATAATTGCTTTCTTATATTTTTGGCCCTAAATTTCCACTATTTTCCTCACAGCCTAGTAGTCTGTTAGGCAACCCACTTAGAGAGCACTGGGTTGCTTTGTCAAAGACAAACATGAGGTTTTGCACATGATGTTAAAATTTTAAACAATCCTTACGTCCAGCGTCAGCAGCAGCTGAACAGCTCGTGTGACGTATCCGGAGAGGGGGTTTGGTCTTACGTAAAATTGGGAATGCGTGGGATCACGGGCCTTCTGCCTGGAAGAAACTAAGAAAGGCTTCTTATTTGCAGCAGGGCATGGCCCTCCAGGAGCACACGGGCCCCTCTCCGCTCCCTCCCCAGACCATGCACTGGGCTTTAGGACTCCGGCTCTATGTTGTATTAGTTCCCTGCAGCTGTCATAACAGATTCCCACAAACTTGGTGGCTTCAAAACAACAGAAACTTTTTCTCTCATAGTTCTGGAGGCCAGAAGTCCAAAATCAAGGTGTCGGCAGGACCACGCTCCCTTTGAAGGTTCTATGGGAGGATCCTTCCTCAACTAGTTTCTGGTGTTGTCAGTATTCCTTGGCTTGTGTTACTCTCTGCAACGTGTTTACATTGCCCTTTCCTCCACGGGTCTGTCTTCTCTGTGTGGCCTTTATCCGGACATTTGTCATTGGATTTAGGGCCTATTCAAATAACTCAGGATGATGTTCTCATTGCAAAACTCTTCTACCTCTGCAAAGACCCCATTTCCAAATGAGTTCACGTTTGTAAATTTAAGGGTCACCGTTCTACCCACTGCACACATCCTCTGCACAATTCTAATGGGCGAAATGGGGCCCGGAAGGAGACTCGGGGGTACGGTGTGAAGCAACTTCTGTCTTTTCTTCTCACGTGGCCGAGCCAGGCTTCTCTGAACACCATGCGTCACCACAGAAGGCTTCTTCCTGCGAAGAAGCACTTCCTCATTGCCTTTCACAATCAACTCATGTTTTCTGATGTGAAGGAAATAGGTCTAAGACTCAAAAAAGCAATTTCCTGCCTTTTAAGGACCATTAATGTTCCTCCCTCCTGTCTTTCCACTATCTTTCCATGCATTTCTTCTCCTCTAGGACTCATCCAAACATTCTCTAGATAACTAGCAGCCTGGTTTCTGATCTCAGGGGAAGGAAGAGACCATCTGGGGTTTTACCAGCGGGCACAATGGCGCAAAGCAGGGCCAGCCCCACAGGTAGAGAGTTCTTGCCTAAAAGGGAAGAATGGACCATGGAGATTTCTTCCTGGCCTCACAGCCAAACCACTTTCGAGTTTAACTGGGTATTTGCTGTCCTTGCAGGGTTGTAGTATTTAGCAAATAAGAACATAGAATGCCTAATTGAATTTGTATTTTGGAAAGAATGAGTAGTTTTTAAGTATATGTATGTCCCATGCATATCTTAAAATCTACTCAAAATGCAAAACAGTATTTGAAACATGCTTACATTTTAAAATTATTCACTGTTTATCTGAAATTCAAATTTAACTGAGTACCCTGCATTGTATCTGTGAACCCTACCTATGAGCTTCCCTCTCTTCCTTCTTTCCTTCTTTCCTTCCAAAAAGCCTTTGTTATGAGCCTACTCTCTGCACAGTCCTGTAATAAAAAGGTACAAATAAAACATAATGCTTTCCCTCAAGGTCGTCACAGCACGGGGGAGCAGAGAACCTGGTAACAAACGCCTTTCGCACAGTGCGATCCGTCCCACCCTGGTAAATGTTCATACGGCTTGTTGACTTGTTTGAGGAACACGAAGGAAGAAACCGTCTTGAGTAGGGTAGAGCCGGATGGTGAAGGAAAAGGGTTTGGGGGAAGCACAGGGGTGGGGGGCTCTTGAGCGCCACCTCCATGGACGAAGCAATGGAAAAGGGGTTCAGGCCGGGGACAGCGTGCAGGAAGGCAGGGCGAGAGGAAGACACGCACGCACGGCTTTGGGAGCGTAGAAGTTCTGCTGCGGCCGGGCTGGTGACGCGGCAGCTGTGTGTGTCCACAGGGTGCTGGTGGCACTGACGGCGGCGGGGAGGGCCCAAAAGCTTGTGTGGAGTCGAGTGTGACGGGCTCTGTACACTCTGCAGGGGAGGTGGGGCTTTCTTCGATGGGCCTTGGGAGACTGAATATACAAATGGACAATGCCGGACCAAAGGGGACAGTAAATCTGCCCACAGGCTCTGCAGCAGCCTGCCCGAGAAGCCAAACCACAGCCTCTGCAGCCATCTGGCCACAAAGGTCAGTGTCAGCTTCCCTATTTTCTGCCCCTGCTTCCAGCTCAGGACCGAGCACATACAACGCCCCACTTCTAGTCACAGGCCTCCAGCTCCCCACCAACCACCTCCAACCAGGACACACCTGGAAGTCCTCCTTTTGCTTCCTGTAAACTTCCCCACTCTCCTGCCTGCCTCTGAGTCTCGGCTCTGAATACATATCTTGTTTGTTCTCATTCGGGTGGCCTCCATTTTTTCCTCAGTACAGACTGTATGTATTGCTTTTTAAGAAAAGGAGGGGCCACTGGGAGTAAGGCCTGTGGAAACTGATACCTGATTATATGGTGCTAATATCAGCACAAATAGCAGGGGCATCCTGAGCTAGAAACAACTGCTTTGTGAGATCCTTCGCAATGAGCATGCGCGCGTACACACACACACACGCACGCACACACGCACACACACACACGCACGCGCACACACACACGCACACATACACACAAGCAATTTTTTAATGTTTATATTCACCTGAGCATCCCCAAATTCTTATATACGCTAAAGGAAGACTTTGAATCTTTAAAGTACAGTTTAAAAACAAGAATATTATGTCGTCGAAGTTGCCCTTATCTTTTTGGTTTAATATTTCTTTTTCCCTCGTGGCAGAGTGCATCACTGACTTCAACTCGTCGCTCCTGCCTGTATCCACACCCTCAGCCATGTGACTCTGCGGCACCTCTCACCACACGGGTGGGGCCCCTAATGTTGAATTTGGCCATGTGACCTGCTTTGGCCAATGGGATATTAGTAGACGTGACTCAAGACGTGCAACAGGCTACTCACTGGGGCTTCAGGCTCTTGTGCGTTGAGCTGTCCGCAAGGACACGCTCACTCGATCCTGCTCGTCACAGGAGGATGCGAGTGAGGTGCAGCTGAGCCACCCCCAGCCAAGCACAGTCTAAATTAGACAACTCCCAGCTGGCCCATAGAGAGTTAAACAAATGGTTATTTTTTGATGCCTCTGGGATTCCATTTGTTACACAGTACTTTCATACCGATACTTGGCTATCACGCCCCTGATTTCAGATTTTCAAGAAATTTTTCATTTCCATGAAAATGTAATTCTTAAAAGGAAATCCTATTGGTTGTCTACCAAATCCATGCCCCCTGCCACTCTTTCCTGTTGCTGGAGCTTTGATTTATATTTTCGGGGGTTCGCCCTCTGTGCGGCCCAGAGAAGTGCGCAGAGAAGGTATTCTCTTCGGCCTCAGGGGGCAAATCTTGGTTAATCCAAGCCAGTTGCACTTTGGTGGCAATTTGTTCGGGAGAGAGCATGTAACAGTTATGACCGATCAAATGTGAGAAGTTTGCTGAAGGACTTTCTAGAAAGGCTTCTCTCCTCTGCAAAAGAAACTTATGAGATGGTGTGTCATGCTTTTTTATGCCAATAGACTTTTGGAACTGCTGCCACCATCTCGAGAGTCAGAGAGGAGTGATGAGGACAAACCAGCCTTCTGAGACCAGATCGAGAAGAGCTGGAGTCCCAGATGTCATTGAGGAGTCATCCTACAGAGAACCTTTGAGTTGCCTAATTCAGGGCTACTTGTGATGTGTCCTCGTCATTTAGGCCAAGGGTCCCCAACCCCTGGGCTGTGGACGGGTAACTGGTCCCTGGCCTGTTAGGAACCGGGCCGCACAGTAGGAGGTGAGCGGCAGGTGAGCAGGTAAAGCTTCACCTGTATCTGCAGCCGCTCCCCACTGCCAGCATCACCGCCTCAGCTCCACCTCAAATCGTCAGGCATTAGATGCTCATAGGAGCACTGGTCCCTGGTGCCAAAGGGGTCGGAGACCACTGGTTTAGGCCACATTTTCTCAGTTTCTGCTCCTTACAGCTACATTCTTCTTGATTCGGATACTTCCTCAGAAGAAGAAAATTCAAGTTAAGGAAATTGATATGTTGATTTCCTTTTCTTCACTCTGTTTTCATCACTGGGGCAAGGCCTCTAGCCAAAATAAAAACGGGCTTAAAAATGTTAGCTCCCATCGATGCCTCCCAGATCTGATATTGGCTACAGCATGACCTGAAATGACTTCTGACTTCAGCACTGTGCCTCTGTGACGTCTTGCACAGTGATGTGAGGACACTTTGCAGACAACATCAGAACCTGGGCGATTGGTAAATGCAGGAATAACCTCAGCAGGCATCAGGTTCCTTAGTGGTGACCACTCCTTCCAGAGAGAGGTTCCCAGGGTCTACTACCCTGATGTGACCCGGGTGAAATGGGCCCTTTGTAGGCAGTGGCAGCTAAGTTATGAAAAGTAAGCTCAATCCACCAGAAAGATCTTTGTCCAGCAGGAGCATGCGATACATTTGCTCAGTTGATAATTTCACTGTGGTGGGTAGGTAGCATCTTCAGAAAACACATTAAATCATCATTAGATTATTTAATTTTAATTAAATGAAATAAGCTAGATTTTATTTCAAATTATTTTGTTTTTTATTTTAAATTATGCTGATAATTTAGGTAATTTGACACTTCCACCCCACCCCCTTCCTCCCTCACTGTGCTCAGCAGAAACCAGCTCATGCCAAATTATCATTCACTTTGTTTAAACAAAATTTCAGGCCACTCTCTGGACTTGCCCAAATTTCTCCTGAGCCTGGGCGCTCTCTCTCTCTTTCCTGGAATCCCACTCACTGTCTGGAGGATGAGGCAAACTCCTCCTCACCCGGCAAAGCAAAATCCAGTGTCCATCCCTCTCCAAAGCCTTGCCTGGGTCCCCGAGGCAACGCTGCACCAGAGGTGGCTGAAGTCAGACCCCCTGGACCGGATCCAGCTCTGTCTCTCATCAGCAAGGTGACTTCAGCAGAGGAGCCAGCTTTTCTGAGCCAAGCCTCAGCTTTCTCTCACGGAGAATATGTTCATGGTTGCCCCAGCTCAGGCTTGTGCGAGAATGAGAGGTGCTCACGTGAGAGGCCCTGGCACTGAGTAAGGGCTCAATGCCCTCGGGCTCTTGTTCCCGGGGAAACTCCCTGCAGAATCACAACTGCCTTATAGCCAGAAGGGGCTTCAGAATGGCTCCCCTCGACCTGCATACAAACGAATCACCTGGGAACCCTGTCAAAACGCAGGCTCCTGAGATTTTTGTGCATTTCTTCCAAGTTCTACAGTGTTACAGATGCTGCTGGCCCCAGACGGAAGCTTTAAACAGCAAGGCTGTGCGAGACACTGAGCTCCTGCTTGCTCTGCAGATGGGGGGCGGGGGACAAGGGGGAGGATGGGAGGGCAGCCCTTGGAAGGGGTGTTCCCAGCTCAAGGAGATTCAGAAAGCTGTTGAGAGAGCAGCACAAGACACAGGCCTCCGGGCAGAGTTTAAGGAGAGATTCACTTTTCAAAGCTATCCTCGTCTGAAACCACCGTATGAAGTTTATGCATTGTGAGTCCATTTTCCCGCCCAAGAGCCAATGGTCCTGTTTCCTGAGTGAAGGAAGCTTTATTCCTGACTCTGACGGGAGTTGGGGTGGGAGTGAGATGGGGGTTGCCAAGAGCAAAGGCACTGGGCTGAAGTGAGTGCTGTTCAGCCGGGGGGTGGGGGTGGGGGGCCCACAGAAACATGTTACCTCGGGCCAAGAGCATAAAACACGGCTCAGAGTGGAACGGCCATGGGTTCTTTACTCTTCTCGTTACAGCCTAAAGAAAGTCAAAGTTTTCAGGAAATGGGGAGAGGGTGCGGGAATAGTAAATCGCTTTTCCAACATAAGACAATGCCCAGGTTTCCAACACTGTAGAAATAAACACGACTCACTCCTCTTGGGGCTGATGCAACTCCACTGCGTGGCAAGCTGAGATGGATCCCGTCGCTTTCCTAAGCATAGTCCAGAGTTACGCCTTAAGAGGACGTGTCCGTCACATCCCGCCATTCACAGCGCTACCCCGGTGCCGATCGCACTGACCACCACTGTGCGCTCTGCTTCTTTTCCCCCCACCCCCACCTGACCTGCTCTCTCCTTTGACTCATCCGAAGCTCAGCCCATGATCCTCGGCACAGCTAGAAAGGAACCCACGAAAGCAGGCTACAGCACTCCTATTCCCGGAAAGTGCTGGAATCTACTGTACCCTGAATGACTCAGTCCTAAGGACTGATACTTAATCTTCCATGTTCCATGAGGCCTGCCGACAAGGGCTCTCACATCAGCTGCTGGGAGGAAGAAGAAATGGAAACAACCTGCCAGGTGTCACTTACGTCCGAAAGGCTACAAGAGCCCAGAGGTACAAGTACCTGAGACAAACAGATCAATGCTTCAGCATTATAACAACCACCATTCCAGCAATTCTTTTCATTGTCTATCAAAGCTCAACCAGCAAACTCCCACAGGTCTCTGTGCTGTTAGCTGGAAGTAAAGGGACAAATAAGACAGATAGCCCTTGTCCTCAGAAAGTTGATAATCTAGTAGAAGGAAAAAGAAATGATACAACTAACTAGGCCACAAGGTGAAGAGCGCCTCCGGCTCGACCAAGGGCAGGAAAATTGCTAAGGAAGAGAAACCCGGGCTTAGAAGCAGAGGATCGCCCTTCAGGCAATTTTTCACACTTCATTTCATGGTCTTGCATTCTCAGCTTTCCTAGGGATGTCTCGAATATGAGATAAGTCATCTAGCTTAAATACTAAAAGCCTGGGGAACACTTAATCTTCCATGTATCTAGGTCGTCCTCTGCTTTTATAAATATGAAATGTGTATAGAAGTAGAGCAAAAGACTTACATATTGTAAGTAGTTTTCCATTCCAAACAGGCCGTACAGTTGGTCAGGTTGTGCACTACACAAGGGCACCTGGTCAAGGGTAAGTGGAGGCTAAAACCCACCCGTGTATTCTGGTACACAGTTGTATATATCTAAAAAAAAAAAAAGTCCTTTTTTCTGCTTTGTACAAGACAGCATATTGGCTAGTTAGTAGCCCTGATCCTGAGAGGTTAAAAAATATTTTAAAATTCCAATCAAAATACTTATAGCATTTTCTTTCATGTCGTTCTTTTCCTTTACCATTGATCTATAGCAGACCCACTTAAATTCAATGCACATGCAACTGAGACCAAAGATTGGCCACTTTGGGCAATGATTTTCATCTTTGAAGCACCCAAGATCTATGCTGGTGGCAATCCCTGCTATCAGCACTATCTCTTGTTTTTTTTTCCCTTTCCATTCATTTTTTAAAAAGAACATGGGCAAAATGCAATCAAATTTTCAAATAGTTACATGCACTGTTGAACAAAAACGCGACTGCTAACAATGAACTGTTGGCTTACAGGCAGCATCATCTTCGGGCAGCTCAAATGATTTTTTTCAGTAGCTGGTATGTGACAGTCTAAATTTGTTCTAAAAAAGCACATTAGGGGTGTCGATGTATACTACACTTATCTGATCATACAGTAAGGACAGTAAGGACAGCTTCTAATACTTAGCTGGATAGACTCCTGCTAAATGCTGAGAATTCTTGCATCCTCTCCCCCCAGGTACGACCCCTAACACTTCGGCCCCTTCAGTCCCTTCTCTGCTTTCTCAGGTGGCCTCCTGTGTCCATCTCCTATACCTCCTACTTCTCCATGCCTCTTTGATATAGTCTAGAGTTCCAAACTAGACTGGGCCATCAGTCTGGCTAAATCAATTCCAGTCCATCCATTTGATAGACTACTCTGCAGTGACTAGAAATAAGAAGACATGGTCTATACGGGCTGAGAGTAAAAGACTTCAAAGACTGAAAGGCACTACAGATTGTCAGCTGAGTCCAACAACCCATCCACTGAACACCGACTATGTGCTGACACTATGCCAGGCCTAAGGAAAGAGTGAATAGAAGTGCAATTTTGTCCCTGCCCCTGGCCCCAAGAACAAGGCAAACATAAATATTCTAACAACTGCTGATGAGAAGGAAGTGCTGAGAGAGGCAGAAGCAACGAGGTTGGGAATAAAGGGAATAAAGTCTCAGAGCTGTGGCCAGAGGGACCGGGTAGGCTTCCTGGAGGAGGTGGGAATTAATCTGGGGCAGTCCAGAGGGGCCGTTCCCGACCAGGAGAACAGCTTGAGCCAAGATGGAGAAGCAAACGAAAAACAGGCTTGTGTGCGGAGAGAGGAGAAGCTGGCACCCAGAATGCCAGGGTGGAGGGGCGGGTGGAAGGAGAGGTGGGCAGGAGAGCCAGGAGGCTGGCGCTGGCAGTGGGGACAGGAGCTGGGCCTGAGAGGGCTGAGTGCCAGGTGGAGAGGTCCACTCAATTCCGTGGACTCTGAAAGGTTTTGAGTCAGGGCAAAGTTGATGACTATCTAGTTTGTAAAGGTCAGTGTCACCTCCCCAAAACATCAAAGTGCCTGTGGAGTAGGTGCTGGCATGAGAGGCAGGGAAGAGCTTGGTGACAAAGTCGTCGACACTGGCTTTACGGAGGACACAGCCGACGCAGGGCGGGACACCGGGGAATGTGGTCTGCTGGGGTCTGAAGTGGCCTTTGTCTCAAAGAATCGGCTCCCTGCTCACCTTGAGCCTGGATGAGAATTTCCACCTCCTTGGCCTGGACCCTCTGTGCTCGTCCACTGGGAACTAATTGTTCTAGATGACTCCGCTTAGCTGCCCCAGAACAGACCCCAGAATCAGCCCTCTGGTCGTCCTGTGACAGGTAATGTGGAAAAGGCAGTCCAGGACCTCAGGCAGAAACGCTAAGAGGCACAAGAAAGAGCTTCGGCATCGCTTGCTTAAAAAAACAACAACAAAAAGCAGATTTCCTGTTGCCTTGCTGAAGAGGAAGTTTTCTGGAACTTTCATTCTTTCCAGCCCCAGCTGGCTCCTCTCTCCCCCAGGAACTTGCAACTTCGCTCGTGGGTGAAAGTGTCCCTGTGCACAGTTGGCACCAGCCACAACCAGCTTTTCAATAGCTAATGCCAGCCAACCTTCTCTCCCTGTTTCCAGCCCCAAGAGGAATGCAGAGATTAATTAGAGAGAAGCTGTCTGCAAGAAGGCAGCCACATTAGGAGTCTCCTGAGAGCAGGGCCCTAATTCAGCCATTTGTCCCATAAATACTTGTTGAGTGTACCAGAAGCTCTTCCAGGTCACAGGGCAGCGTGGATGTGGCCCGGGCCCTGGGGCAGGACTGCCCGGCTTCCTCTCTCGGCTCCACGCTTACAAGCTGTGTGGCCTTGGGCCAGTTACTTACCCTCTCTGAGTCTGAGAGATAATAATATTACCTACCTTGTAGCGGTTTGAGGATTAAATGATATGTGTGTGTGTGTGTGTGTGTGTGTGTGTGTAAATTTCCAAGAACAAGGAATGACCTATGCCCACACCAAACTTGTACACAAATGTTCACAACAGCCAAAAAGTAGAAACAACCCAAATATTCGTCAGCTGATGAGTGGATAAATAAAATGTGATACAACCATACAACAAAAGGTTATTTGGCAATAAAAAGGAATGAAGATCTGACAAATGCCACAATAAGGAGGAGCCTTGAGAGTGTTATGTTACATGAAAGAAGCCAGTCATGAAGAACCGCACGTTGTACAATTTCACTATTATGAAATATCCAGAACAGGGAAATCTATAGAGAAGGAAAGCAAATCAGTAGTTGTCTGGGGCTGGGGAGAGGGCGTGTGGGAGCGACTGCTAATGGGCACAGTACGGTTTTCCTTTCAGAGAAACGAAGATGTTCTAAAATTGTGATGACAGCCATACAAATCCGGGACTATGCTAAAATGTATTGACTTGTACACTTTGAATGGAATGGTATGTAAATTGTATCTCAATAAAGCTGTTTTTAAAAATGTCAGAACAATGACTGGTATTGTTCGGTGCTGGAAAAATAGGAATAAAGACGACGAGCAGACTCTCTGCTTCAGGGAGCTTGCGTTCAGAGAACTCACCCTGCCTCCCACACCACCTGGCACTCTGCTGGTACCAGGCTGACGTTCGCCATCGCCTGTTAGGCTGTACACCTCTACGAAGCCCACCCGTGTCACTCTGCGTGAGGGTGGGACTTGCGATGTCTGGCCGGGGCCGTCTGCCCGTCCATTCCTGTCTCTTAACAAAGCTCACCCACTCGTGGCCCACGTGGCCAAACTACCGGTTTTGCTTCTGCATTTTCTCGACTGTTGGCCTGGCTTTGCCTCAGGCGCTCAGAAGTCCTCGATCCCCTCACTTTTTATCTCCACTCTTCGACTTGACATTGCATTTGCTTCTCTGGTGTGGACCCTCAGCTCTCGGAACAGGTCCTGGGCCCCCACCCTGAGGAGGGACGGTGCCAGTGGACCGGGGCCATCTCGTTCTCAGGTCATTGCCAAGGTTCCAAGTGCACCCGTTCTTGGAACTCAGCATTCACCAGCGGGACTCCGAGTGCAGAGGCAAGTGAAGAAGAGACTATGTTCCCCGGAAGTCACACCCAGGTTCACAAGACAGGGTGGCAAGGCTGCATTTCCAGAGAGGCTCCGGGGAGCTGGCGAGGTAGGGCTGCTCTTCCAGGACAGCAAGGTGCTGCTTCCGGCCCCATCCCACCCAGCTTTGCGTGCAGGATGACCAACGTGTCCCAGCTTGCCAGGGACATGCTCAGCTTCAAACCTCCAGGTCCCACCTCCTGGGAAGCCCATTGGTCCCAGGCAAACGGAAACGCTCTGTCACTCGGTTCCACGGCTCAGGAGAAGGGGAGATCTCCCACCAGTGTCCCGCGGGAACCAACCACAGGAACCACTGTCCCCTCTTCCCTCTCCGCCTCCTCCTCTGTTTCTAGACAGGGTGGAAACCATCGGATTAAAGACAGAAGGCAAGAGCCGGGCCATGGGTCACAATCACCCGGGGCTGGGGGGCCCCCCTTACAGCCATGGGGCTGCAGGACAGCCCACGGTGCCCACGCCACCAGCCCAGTCGTCCTGAAGGGGAGAGGGCGCTGGCTTCAGGAATGAGGTGAAGAGGGAAAGGCAAGGAGGCCGGGGAGGCAAGTGCATTCTGGGGAGGGAGGGCCTGGGCGCACGGGTCCGACCTCGCCAGAGCCCCCGGCCGGCTCCCAGCCCCTCTGCAGCTGCCACCTGTGTCCTTGTGGCCCCTGGTCTGTGCCTCTGCGTCGCACACTTGCCTGGGTGACAGCAGCCATCTACCTCCCTGCACAGGAGGCCAGAGGCTGGAAAGAAGCTGGTGGAACGGAAGAGGCAGCCATAGCTGTGGACAGAGGCCATCGCGGCCCTCGCGGCCCTCACTGCTCACCCCCCAGCACTGTGGGCTTGGGAATCACAGACATCACACGCGGGAGCTAGACAGCAACGAGCCACCAAGGAGCGCCTCTTCCATCTGTCCCTGTGGCCGTTGACGCGGCCAGTCTCTCCACTTGGGAGAGCCAGGTCGCAGAGTGTGAATCCACGTGGGCCGGAACTACGGGACCAGTACCCTGGAGGTGATCAGGGTTCCAGGCGCCAGGGAGCAGAGAGGCCACCGCTGGGGCTCGCTGTCTACTGCTGGGTGGGGTCTTTGTCGTCACTCGGAGGAGGGGTCAGCCTTCCTGGCTCCTGAAGGGTCATGCGGCCTCTGTCACTTCCTTCTCTGTCCCTCGCACCTCCCTACGGTCCAGCGGGAGAGGCCGGACACACTGAGTGCAGCTGACGGGCACCGTGGGCCTGGGAGGGAGCCCCTCTCCCTGGTGCTCCCAACGTGAGGGTGGGGTGGGGAGCAAACACCAGACGTCGGGTCCCAGGCGGTGTGCCAGAGACAAGAGGAGGGCCTGGTTCTCACTGCGAGTGAGAGAGAGGGAAAGATGAAGAGACGGGGGCTCAAAACAGGAGTGAAGAGAGTCAGGACCCAGAAGATCTGAGAGCAGAGGGGGAGGGGGTGGTGTGGAGGGAGGCAGGTGGGCGCTCACTAGATTGCTGGTGTGCACGGCACCCTCAGCTTAGTCAGCAGCACCGCACACACCGAGGAGGGGCTGCTTTGAGGTTCTCGGAACTTTTCTTCAGTAATTAACTAGTCATCGACACTATAGTATAAAGTACCACAATCAGGTTACCAGGTCCTTTTTCCTCCGAAGCTGTCACCAACCCTAAGTGTTTTTGGAAAGCAGGTCTTTGGGCCCCTAGGGACTCTGGGTGGTGTGTTAGGGATGGGAGCTCTGGGCAGCCGGGACATGTGGCGGGAGAGGTGGGGTGCTAAGAGGTGCCATCTTCACCTCTTCTCACTCGATTGTCCCTCCCTGCTCCCCAAGCTGGAATGCCCGTGCCCACCTGCACGCCCAGCACTTCCTGGCCCTGAGACCACCCTGACGAGGATAAAGGGTCTCCATAGCCTGAGTAATGCCTGCCCCCAGGGCTGGGGTGGAGTCCTGCTGTCCACAGGCCTGCAGCTGTACGACCAGGTTACCCGGACGAGTCAGAATCCTCATGTGGACCCCCGGTTGGCCCAGCATGGAGGATAAGGTTCCTGCCTCAGTTTCCCTGCCCAGCACTTCACTGCTCCACAAACCCCGAGCCCGGCTCAGATTTCCATCTGCTTAGTTGGGGACCTAATACTCTGCTTGAGTTTTTCCAGCCCTTTCCCTAGAGTCTGGAGCGTGCTTCCCAGGTGGCCTAGAGCTTGCTGTTGGAGCCTGGGCAGAAGGCCATTTGGTTGGCTCACCTGTCCCATTCCCCTGGGTCCTAGAGCCTTCTCTCTTCCCGTGAACCTGTCAGCCAATATGGCTATCACCCCAGTTGGTCTCACACTTGAGCTTGTCTTTCTTTCCCTTCTCTTTCTATATTCATTCAATTGACTGGAAGGTGTGGTCCTGGCTGAACACATGGTCATGGCCTTACTGAGGGCAGAGAGGAGCCAAAGAGAACAGAGGCAAGGCATGGCCCATGACCCTAGGGAGGCAGGCGCTGCCGCTCAGAGGCGCCAGGGCAGGAAGGGGGGGTGGAAAGGGCAACTAGGAAGGGGCTCCAGGCAAATACAAACACAAATAGGAAACAAAAAGCACTGCACGTCGGTTAAGAGTCCAAGCTACGGGAGTCAGACCATCCAAGTTCAAATCACCTGTGGGATCTTCGGCTAAGGAACAGAAACAAGCATGCAGTTTTCCCCTCCCTGGGGCCAGGCCCTATACTGGACCTTGATACACCATACCTCACGCTACCCACCCCGCAGCCGAAAAAAGGGAGCGTGCTTGTTAACCCAACGAAACAATAACCCAGCCTCAGTCACTGGCCATGGGCTGTTCCTGAGCCTTGGGTATAGGGACACACAAGGCCCAGGAGGGAAACCAGATCAGGACTGGCACAAGGACCCAGGCCCATCAGCGTGGAGAGGTGCCGCCCTTTTCTAAGGCGGAGGGGTTGTGAGCATCTGAAGAACACTGCGCTTTCTTCCTCCAGAACAGAGGGGCGAAGGCCAGCTGCCTCCGGGGTACGAAGCATCCATCATCGTTTGCCGTCAATGGGGAGGCCAAACACTGAGCTCAGATTTGGGTTAGAGGCGCCACATCTTTATTTTCTAAATGCAGCCCATTCACTGCCGGTCACAATAACCAGTGGGGTGGGGCTCTGGAATGATCCGCTTGGCTCTCCACAAATGGCCGTTTGCCATGGCAACGTGCACTGCAGAGACTCCGAATCTGCTCACACGGGGAATCGGGCTCTGCGGGGACAGTCCGGGCTTCCCTCCCCTCACTGTGTGGGAGCAGGCTACTCACGGAGGTGTGGGGGCGGGGCAGGGCGAGTCCCAGCACTCCCCCATTCCCCTTCTTCGTGGGAGCTCACATTTCCCTGTTTTCTTTCTCCAAGAAGTTCGGCTCAAGGACCAATGGATGTGAAAAGAAAACACAGCAGAGCCTTTCTGAGAATTCGCCTGCCACAGAGTCTTTCTCCATCCCGCCCCCACCAGTGGTTACTACAAAGATAAAAACGGACAGAGCCCTGCCCCCCCAGCCCCGCCCCGGGGAGCCAGGGCTGTGGCAGCTCAGCTGAGTGCAGAGCCCCAAAGAGCAGGCGCAGGGCGAGGGGGGGCCCTGGGAAGCTAAGGGGGTGGATTCTTGTTTCCCTGCAGCTCTCCCCATCTCCTAATGGCCAAGCCCCTTCTTCCATGCTTCAGGCCAAAGCTCGGACCCACGCCCTTCTCTTTCCCTCACACCTCATTTCGGTCAGTAATTCCTCTGGACCCTAACCTTCAAAACATGGTCACATCCTACCTCTTCCGACCATCCCTGTTGCCTCTTAACGGACCTCCCTGTGTCCCCCTCACTGCAAACCCCTTCCTGCATCCCAGACCTGTTCACGGAGCAACAAGATCAAGCCACTGGATTTAAATGAAACTTCATCCTCCTCTGCTCAGCCAGAGCTCCTCCTCTTACTCGGAGGTGAAGTCACCTCCTGGGCTTCCGAGGCCCAGTGCTGTCCTGGTCCCCGCTTCCGCTAGACTCCTACCACCACGGGCTCCTCACCCCCCAGTCATCCTGCCCTCTTCCTGTCCCTCCTCAGAAGCCCCCTCCTCTGAGAGGTCTTCCCCCCAAACACAAAGGACAGCCCTCAGCATTGAGCGCCCTCCAGAGGTGGCTCCCCTGCCTCACCCGAGGTCACGCCTCCTCCCCAACCAAAACTGTGGGGACATAAAGACCTGGCCCTCTCACCCGGAAATGGAACAGCCGTCAAAGGCCACCCCACCTCAGAACATCCCGTGGGATCGGGGAAGGCCTCTCTGGAGCTGGCATCACAGCTCAGGGGCTCCCTCCACCCGATCCTGCACTCTCCCCTCCCCCCGGCAGGCCCAGAGCAAACCGCCTGCCAAGACCAAGGGCAGCACCAGGCCTGGTGGAACTGCTCTAACGTCCCTGTCCCTCCGTGTGGGACTCTCTCACGACACTGACGGTGTCCCCATCCCAGTGCCAGCCTACACCAGCCATATACCTTTGGGCACATTGTACAGATGGGTTTCCCCACCTGTACCATTGGGTGATGATAGTATCTTCCTCAACATTCCTTCAAACGCACCCCCCAATGGGTTGCATTCCTGACCTCACCCTGCCCCCCTCACCCCATCCCCGCTCTGATCCCGCCCCTGAATTCCTGTGGCTGGTTCTTTGTGCTCACATGGTCCCTGCCCAACCATAGGGGCACAGATGTCACCCCGGCCCTGAGCGGGCAGCAGTTTGCACTGGTGGTTTGGAAACACAAAGGGTAGATGGATCCACACAACACAGGTTTCAAATTAAATCTTGGATGTGCCCGCTTGCAAAAGAACTCAGCCCCGTCGCCAGCTCCTACCAGGCTGCTCAGGTTTCTCTTTGGTTCCTGGCTGCTTTCGAACTTCAAAAAGATCTCCTCATTTTATTGTGCCGAGCAGCTCGGCTGTCTCCAGAGCCCCTGTGCGGGTCCACCGCGGCACGTTCTCATGAAGCACCCCAAGTGCCCTGGGTTTCCCTCATCCCTAGGTAATGACACACCATCCGCTTCCTCCCGCCGAGGGTCTGTATGCCACGCCCTCCCCCCTCGAAAGGCAGGCATCCTAGAGTCGGCTTGAAATTTTTTATAACAATATTTTATTCCTTTAGGTGGAGCCGGATCTGCCCTGATCAGCCCTGTTCTCTCATCTGGCCTCGTCTACCTGCTCCTCTAGCCCAACGGGGTTGGAGGCGGGTCTGGAAGGAGGACATGCTGGCCCAGGTGGGGACTGGACTTGTTTCTGAGCTGGCTCTCCAGCACAGTGCTTAAGACCGACCATCCAGGGACGAGAGCCACAGCCCCGATGAGTTAGGTCAACTGTTTCACCTGAACAGCCCAGCACGTGGCCTGGGGGTACAGGATGGACCGCAGAGTTCCCAACTGTGTGACATTCCGATCGTTCACTCCAGGATACAGAAAGGATTGGGTCTGCAGGAGGCCACACCGCGCTGCCCTCCCGGAACACCGTGGCCCAGCCCTGCGGATCACACGCACCTACCGGCACCTCGCCTTGCTTTTTCCTTTGAAATAGGTTAAGTGCCCAGCTGGCAAGTCCCTGGGGAATGACAAGGGGAGGAACGGAAGGGCGGCTGGCAAGGGGTCAGGAATACAAGCTGACTGGCCCAAGCAAAGACAGGCCACACGTGGCAGCCTCCCCATGGCCACGGTCAGGCCGCCTTCTGTTCAGCGGGCCTCCTCCCGCTGCTCAGGGTCCTGGCTTCCCCGGGAGCTTTTCACCCTCCGTTAGCCACCATCTGGCGGTGCCATTGAGAGCCTGGAGGGTGGCCAGGAGCTGGCACAGGCTAAGCATGGAGATTTGCTGGCCTGTGTGTGAGGCCTGGCTCTGGGGACCTCAGCTCTCTCCTGATTCGATGACAGGGGAGGGTGCCAGCTGCACCGAGAGTGGCCTCCCAGGGCCCACAGATGGGCAGCCGAGGGAGGAAGCCACGTGGCAGGGCAGTGTGGTTAAATGCGGCTCATGAGGGTTTATCAATAAGATGCTGCTTGGCTGGCAAGAACACACCTGCCCCCACAGGAGCGGCCACCAGAAGCACCAGTGGCCCTGGAAGACTCTTGGGGCGGGGGCTTGCTTTTGGAGCCTGGCTCCCTTTCTCAGACCTCAGAGGTCCCCTCTGTGCTTGAGGGGCCTCTCGGAAAATCTAGAGGGCGTTTCAGCCACTGAACCCCGGCCCTGCATCCCACCCTCCCCAGGGCCAAGACACAGGTGAGGCCATGTCACTCCACTGGCAGGCAGCTGTCCCCAAAGCTGGATTCTGAAAACAGACCACACTAGGGGCAAACTTTGTAAAGGCCTAAAGAGTAAGTAGTTTAGGCTCCACAGGTTGAGGATATTGTGTAGGTATTTGCATAAATATTTAAAATGTAACGACTTAAAATGTAAAAAAATAAATAAATATATTCTTAATTCACAGGCCACACAAATTAACAGGCGGTGGGCCAGAATTGGGGAATCCCTGGGCTAGCGGCCCCTAGGCAGGAAGCCGGTAGAAGAGGCCGCCTACAGCTCTCCTCCGAGGCAAAGCTCTCAGACGTGGAACCCATGCAGGCCGGGGGTCGCCAGGCCTACATGACCCCTGCACACACCTCCCTCTGTCATGACACCTTTCCTGGGGGACTAGACCTGCCCATGTGTGTCAGCCTCTCCGCTGGCCTGCTACCTGTGACGTGCTGAGGCTTCTCTCCCCATTTAGACCCCATTTGGTCCCACAGACCTCCGAGCTGCAGTGTGGCCATCCTGACGGCCTTACTTGCAATGTTGCTCCCGACCCTATCGATTGCTGAGGCCCCGAGCTCTGCTCAGGCTGACCACAGCCCTGATGCCCCCTTTCCCCGTGTCACGCGCCGGGCTGAGCTTGTCTCCCCAACACTCTCTCCCTTACTTGATTCTCTCCCCGCAAACTCCTCAGTCCACCAGGCACACACTCTTCGGGTGGGCACCTGCGCTAAGCCCAGCCACATCTGAATCCACAGGGTGTGCGCTGGGACCCTCGCCTACTGCACTGTATCACCAACCCTATCCCATCTTACAGGGAAAACTAGCAGGCGGCAGCCTACGTGGAACACCTGGCTTGGGTTAGCCACCTGGCCCCAGGACCTTGGAGCCTGTCACTCAGCCTCACTCCACCCCACCTTCCCGCCTGTAAAATTCAGTGAGCACTGTACCCAGCTTGGGTGTCCATAAAGCAGGCACTGTGTGGCTTACAGCACATACAGCATGGCATGCATCATCGTCCTGAGCCGCTTAGTGGGTCTGCACATGAAACTGGAGCCTGGAAACGGGAGGATGAGGCGGGGAGACGATGGTGGAGAAACCGCCACGGGGGGCAGACTGTGGCCGCTCCGAGCTGCCGAGGAAAAGTGAGGCTGGCGTGCGGACAACCTCACCTCGTTTCTCAGGGCCGTGCACAAAGCTGGGGGACCATGGGACCGCCTGTCACGAGGTGAGACATCAGGACTGAGGGCTGTATCCGGTGTCCTCACGACCTCCTCCACCTCTGAGCGGGGACACGCTTTCCTGCAGCTGCACCTGGCCAACGGCGTCCCACCAACCTCTCTTTGGCTGGGATGGCTTTGGCTGCAAGTGACACCTGAGTCAAGCTGGCTTACATGGCACAGGTTTACATTCTGCATCACGAGAAGCCTGGAGATGGAATGCTCCAGCGTGCGTTCCCAGCTCCGTAAGGTCTGCGGCACCCTCTGAGGGCCTGTGTGCTGGCCTTCCCTCCCGCACTGCAGGACGGCTGCCACAGGCACGCTCCCCAGACAGCTGCATCCCCTCGTTTGGGGGAAGGGGCTACTCATCTAAATCAAGTCCCCAGGAGACTTTCCTCAAGTCCCATTGGCCAGAACTGGGTCATGTGCCCAGCCCAAAGGTAGTGCTGGCAGAGGGGAGAGAGCTGGGCTGCCGGCAGACCCCCCCCCATTGAGTACATAGCACCCCACACCTGAGCACAGTGAGGGTTCTGCTGGAAGGGAGATGGTGGGAGTGAACGTTCAGTTGGAAACCCACCAAGCTGCCGGGCCTCGTTGGAAGTTTTTTTTTTTTAGCTTCTGCATTATTTTTAACTAGAAATATTATACTGTCAAAACCAGTGAGTCACCGTGCCCTTCTGACTGAAGCCTGGTGGATTATTAGTACTTCCGTCCAAATTCCCAGGGAGACACAGATGCCTGGAAAGGGGTACGGCAAGGAAATGTTAGGCTGCCCTTGGAAGGGTTCGGTGTCCTCACGCCAGGAGCTGGGACACTGGGTTTATGGGGAGGGGCTGGGCTGGGGACACATGTGCAGGGATATGGTAATTAATGGCTTCTATTCATTCGCAATACGACAGGCACTCCACTAATATGTGGGAGAAACAGTTCATAGAACGTTAAGGGGAAAACAGTTTGAGTTGTCCAGATACTTCAGGGGCAGCCCCAATAGGGAGGGGAGCCTTCTCTTGTCCCCTACTGGTTACTGAAATAGTTCAAAAGACATGGGAACATCTGGCCAGGGACAGGTTAGTAGCCTTCTAACACTAGATGAGCCAACAGCTCGGCCTTGGTATCCTCGTTTGTAAGATCAGCAATTGGCATCAAAGGGCAAGATCCTTGCCACTCTGATCCAATGTGGCCTTGAGCCACAAGTGACGAAATGATAAACAGGACCCAGAGGCCTGACACCAGCAGCTCCCCAGATGCTGGTAATTTCCCGTAGAATGACAGAAATGGCGCAGTGGTGGTGATGGTGATGATGACAGTGACACGTAGCATGCCAAGCACTGGCTATAAGCCCATGCGTCATCCTCTTGGGTTACCTCATTTCATTTCCTCAAAAAAATCTATGGAATACGTTTGTTACCCCCATGTAACAAATGAGGAAACTGAGGCTTACGGAGTCTCCTGCCTGTGTTCACCTATTATGGACAGAATTGTATCTCTAAAATGCCTATGTTAGTGTCCTAACCCCCCAGTGTGAGTATATGTGGACACAGGGCCTTAAAGAGGTAACTAAGCTTAAACGAGGTCACGAAGACTGAAGCCCTAATCGGACATGACTGGTGTCCCTGTAAGAAGAGGAAGAGCCATCAGGGATGCCCTTAGGCAGAGGAGAGGCCATGTGTGGACTGTGAGAAGGTGGCCATCTGCAAGCCAAAGAGGGGAACCTCAGGAGAAACTAAACCTGCTGACCCCTCGATCTTGGATGCTCAGCCTCCAGAACTGGGAGAGAATAAACAAAACACCAAGCCTTCCAGTCTTGGTATTTTGTTACGGCCGCCTGAGCTAGATAACATGTCACCCAATGGCGAAGCTGACCTGGGAACCAGAGCCGTGTTCTTTAGGCAGGCGGCACACACCCTGACAGCTGGGTCTATGTGCGCAAAGTGCGCAGATGGCCGCGTCCACCCGCTCCCTCCTTGCTCTACGCGATGAAAGACAGTCCATTCGGAACTCGCCAAGACCCATATTTGGGCTGGGAATGGTCCCAGGGAAATATGGGCCAGAGTTCAGTAGGTGGCCAGAACCATCTGGGTTATATGCAGAGCGGGGTCATGCCTAAAACGGCTGTGGGCACCAAAGAGATTTTGGTCAGAGACTTTAAATGGTATCACCATCTGCTTCCCAGGGAACAGTCTTGAAAGCTGCCCAAATCAAACAGACCTGGTTGTAAATCCTGCTTTCCCCAGGTCTGGGTCCTTGGGCCAGTCACTTCACGCTCTGAGCCTTAGTTTCCCCGTATGTCACATGGAGATAATGATTCTGACCCCAGCAGTGCTGTGAGGATGAAGAAGTTATCGCGTGGGAAACTGCTTCACAGATGGTCTTAATTCAGTAACATCTACCCCGAGGGGCCACCTGAAATCCCCTTAGCTTCATCAAAGCAAAACCCGCTGTTACAAGTTCCCTGGTGGGCAGCCGCCAGGCCTTTCGGAAAAGAGCTGGGCATAAATTATAGATCACAGCCCATCATCAGATCAGCCGCTGTTCTGGTTCTTGCCTCCCTGGGGGAGGGGTTCCAGGCTGCTCATGGCCCTGGGGACCCCTGCTGTCCCCACAGTGCCTCCCTCTTGCCCCCAGCATTCCTTCTCCCCAAAGACTAGATGCTCCTTGGGCTGAGGTTGAGGGGACTCAGAAGGACTCCCTGAAAGCTGCCCTCCCATCACCTCTAAGTCTTGGAGCGGCCACCGCCCAAGTCCCAACCCCAGCCGCAGTAAGCACACCCACTCCATCCTGCTTCCCCCAGGAAAGGCTCCATCTCAGGAGGCCCCAGAAGAGGGGCAGCATGCCCTGGGGGGGATTTCGTGTTTAAGATCAGGAGGCTACAAGAAGCTGAAGTGAAAGCATCCCCATTTCCATCAGTGGGGTCCGCCTGTCTGACGGACTCAGTGAGATTCCTTTGCTCCCATGGCCTCCCACCTCCCTGTCACCACCCACACACATTTCACCCACTTGCAGCACTGGGGTTTTCTCTCCCTTCCCCAATCCCTCCCCAAGGAAACCCCAGCCAAGGCAGGCTGAGCAAACAACCCATGGGTAGGCGACATCCAGGTCCAAGTGATTCTCTCCCTGGGAAATCATTCTCCTATTGCAAGAGTATAGGCCCCGGAGCCAGATGGACTCCAAACAAGCAAGCTCTGCCTGGTGACTTCGAACAAGTTCCTCTCTCCCTAAGCTCCATCATCCACGTCAGTAAAAACGAAGACAACGATAATACTCATGCCACTAGGGTTGTTGTGGGGATTAAATGAGATAATGCATAAAACAAGTAGCACAGGACTGGCAGGGAGCAAGCTCGAAACAGGTTAGTGAGCAATGATGCAGAGCAGGGGATGAAGCCAAACAAGTAAGGGCACAAAATGCAGGGCTCCTACGAGTCTGTGGCCTGGCACCTGGCTTCCTCACTGATAATATGGGCAGGAAAAACTGACACATGGAAAAAGCCCTAACGCCCAACATTGGCATTAGTCTTCACGAAAGGCAGGAAGATGCAGGGTCCAGCCTGCAGAGGGCGCAGTTGCTGGTTTGGCTCCACTTCCTCAATTCATTCTCATTCTCATCTGAAACACGGAGGCTCCTCCATGCCGTCTCCATCACAGAGCTCTGCGGGGACCAGATGAGATACGGAAGAGGGAAGGCTTTGTAAATTCCAGTGGACCGGACCGCTCAAAAGATGCTGCTCACGATCAGGATGGTTATTATTAAGACCTGCGTGTCTTTCTCTACATTTCCCACCCCAGCTCACTCCTAACAAGCTGAAAAATCTCTCCAGGTATTTAAAGTTTCTATTACACATGCTCAGTTGCCACTTGATTCTCTGGCTTCATATTTTTGTATTTGAGAAAAAGAAAGCAAAATTATCCAAAACTTGCGTTGGTAATAAAGTACTCTGTAGCAAGACCCATTCACTTCGCCTCTATTTTAATTTTTTAAACGGAGACCACAAATCACCAACCACCGCTTCAGTGAATTCAATTGTGAGGAAAATTAGGAAACAGCTCGGATTTTAATCAATATTTGCCTTGGCCAGGGGGGAAAAGAAAGGGTTCCTTCTTTGGCCTGTCTCTAATCAAGAGTGTTAATTATCTTGGTTACATGCTAGCAAATTAATTATGAACTAATGAAGTTAAAGGAGGAGGTCATTTGTTAAGGAAAACTGATTCCATATTGTTAGCTCTGGGGGATTAAATGGAAAACCACTGTCGTGAAAACAGCTTTAGAAATTAGACTTGATACTTGATTTGTGAGGTTGCCAAGCTAAAAGGATGAACAGCAGCATCCCACAGGGGGCCTGCAGGACTCTGGCTCGCAGACACCATCAGGAAGGCAGGATGCTCGGGCTTGGTCAGGAGCTGGTTAGCAAAGTCAGAGCAGACAAGCTCACGGGCTGAGTGACCAACTTCCGTGCCCTCCCATCCTCAAGCCAGGCCTGCAATGCAGGAAAAAGGACCAGAATGAGCTTCTGGCGTGAAAGTTCATTCAGGGCCTTCACAGCTGCGCTAAGTGACACAGAAATTGCTAGTCGCCTACTGACATGCCTTCTCCTTTTCTTCCTCAAACACGGAACCCTTGTTTAATTCAAGGTGGCAATGTGCCCAGGTAGAAAATGGCATTTTCCAGCCTCCCCTGAGCCTGCGTGACTAAATTCTGGTCAATGAAATGAGAGCAGAGGTTGCTGGGGATAATTTCTGAAGAGACTTACAGCCATGCCACACTGAATGCTCCTGATCTCGGAAGCTAAGCAGGGTCGGGCCCGGTTAGTACCTGGATGGGATTCCACCATAGGAAGACCAGGTCCTGTAGGTGTTTAAAAAATTTTTTTTTCTGAAGAGAAAGTTGGAGAGCACATTTTTGTCCCTTCCTTCTTCCTCTTTTTCCTGCCTGGAGTGCAGATGTGACGACTGGAGCTCCCATAGCCTTGGAGTGGAGGCCAGTTTGAGGTTGAAGGCCACTCACTAACAACGGCAACGCAGAAGGGCGGCAGGAACCGGGCCCCTGATCGCTGTGCAGGCCCCACGAGCCCATAACACCTCCCCCTGGACGTCTACGCAAGAGGGAAAACAAAACACCTGGGGTGACGTGTCTGAGCCACGTCAGACACTGGGGGAGGCTGTCTCTCTGCTCAGAATTTAATAGCACTTCTAACTCATGCAGCGAGAGACCTGGCTGCTTCAGTATTAATGGTGGGGAGCCGCAAAGATTTGATTCTCCTGAAGTTTATCAGGCTGGAAGAAGAAACGACTATGTATGAGGGGAAAACCCCCTGAGGGAGTGGGGGTAGACATCCGGCCATGATGACGCCTCCCAACACATTCTGGGCACACTGACCCTGCCCTCCCTGCTCTCATTGGCTTAGAACATTCTAGTTCCCCTGAGGTTCAAGCCCATTTTACCTATGTGCTCAGACAGGACCCACAAAGCCTTGAGCTTGAGTTTAGCTTCCAGGGCCTGCACCTCCTGTACCTCTCACCCTTGTCCCACTCCGCTGGGAAGGCCTCCCTTTGAGGCCACTGACCAGTGAGGTGACCTCTAAGTCCCAGAAGTCTGTCCGTCTGCCTCTCAGAGAGTCAGGCCAAGAATGGCAGCTGTCAGGACACCCTCTACCCACCACAGTGCTGGGGTCTGGGGGGGAGGGCCAAGCAGAAGCCAGAGTGGAGCCTGGGAGCTCAGGCCCGGAGCCCTTTGGGCCTCTCACCAACCCCGCCGCCACCTGCTCGGATTCCCAGGCAGAGTTTCAAATCCCTCGGAACCTCAGTTTGCCCTCTCTAAAACGAGAATAGCAGTGCCTTGTAACATCGTCGTGGGGCTTAAATGTCCCCCCGTGGCTCCTTTTCCTCTTTTCTAAAGGGGATAAGAATGTCTCTCCTCCTGGATTTGCAGTGAGGATAAAATGAGCTAACATGAGGAGGTTTGCAGCAACAGCTTACACCATCTCTCATGGTTTAGCGAGTGGACTAGGCTCAGCAGGGCGGTTCTCTCTTGGAATCTCATGTCCTCACAGTCAGGTACCAGCTAGAACTGCGGCCACCTGAAGGCCTGGCTGAGCCAGGTGTTGAAATAGCCGGTCTGCTGGTGAGGGTGGGGCTGCTTTAGACAAATGGTCAGGGAGGGCTTTTCTGAAGAGGTGGCATTTTCACTGAGGCCTAAATGGTGAGGAGACAGCCATGCCAATGCCTGGGGGAAACCTGTCTCCAGGTGAGGAAACAGTGATTATGAAGGCCATGATTCCAGAAGGATCTCTGCTGGAAGATCTACGTCCCCTGGGCAGGTAAACCAAACTGGCCAGTGAATGAGGCAGCTGCCACTCTCTGCCTTGGGAGTGAGCTCTTCAGAACGGAAAGCGATGAGGCAGGTATGTGGAAAGCCGGTCTCACACGAGGCTCGGGAAAACGGGACTGGGGCCCGGATCCCCCTGCATCTGGAAAGCCGCCTCACGTGCTTAGTCCAGGCCCTCTAACTGAATTAGGCCATTTCCCCATTCTTCAAGTGTTATTATCTCCAGCAGCGACAAGTCAGTGACAGCTTACTCCAGCATAAATAGTGCCCTCCCGCAAACAGAATGCACGGTAACAAGCCACCTTTTGTGAAGCCAGCCCGGTAGGTGCCCCAAACACCCCTCTTTTTGACATGAACAGCTCCACTAATGTGAGTTTACCCATCAGATTAAAAATAATTTGCTAAATATCACAGTTAAGTTATTTGTAAGTGGCTTCAGTTACTGTGATAAGATGCAGGGCTGGGTTCGCAGTGAGGTGCATCTAGATGGCAAAGCAGGTATCTGAAGCAGAACTCCAGGTAAATTAGACCTGTGTTCATATTTAAATTAGGTGGTACTGTACCCTGCGTTATTCATATATTTGTCCACAATTCTCTGCTTTATTTCAGTATACATATATGACTGAAGATTGGAAAGGACCATCAGTCAAATTTTCTTTTCAACAAAGACTGGCAATGAAGCTATCCTGCTCTGGGCACTGAGCTGAGCTTTGTGAGGAAATCATAGTTTAATTAAGACCCAGCCCCCGCCCTCAGGTAGCTCACAGCCTGATGAGAAGGGAAACTTAGTGTATAAACAACTAAGTCTTAAGAAAAAGTAGAATATAATAAGAGCCGATAGAGGGAGATTTGATACAGGATAAGTACACAGAGAAAGAACGAATTGATTATGCTGGGAGGAGAGGGAATGTGGCTAGGCTTATAGAAGATGTACTTATGGAACTGGGTCTTCACCTGAAGGTTTGTGTTTGTTTATAATAAAAAGTCAGGAAGCCACGTGCAAAGGTATGGTGACCCAAAGGTCCAAACTTCAGAGCCAGGGGCGCGCACGTACCCAAGGAGAAATTCTCCTTGGTTCTCCACCCTGGAGGCACATTAGAATCCCCTGGGGAGCTCCGGAACCACCACCTGAGCCACACTCTGCGAAGATCCTGACCTAACTGGCTGGGGGTGGGAGGGACGTCCAGGGTAGAGCTTGAAGAGCTGCCCAGGTACTTCCAATGTGCAGCCAGGTTGCCTTCTCTTCACTCCTGGAGAGAAACAAAGCTACACAATGCCAGTGGTTCTCAAAGTGAAGTCGCCAGACAGAGTCACCTGGGAACGTGTTAGAAATACAAATTCTCCAGGCCCACCTCAGACCTGCTGAACCAGAAACTCGTGGACCAAGGAGCCTGTGTTTTAACAGCCCTCCAGGTGACACAGATGCAGTGAGAAAGATGACTTTTTCTGCCACAGGTGTATCCTGACATCTTTCTCGAATCCTGCAATAATACGCATTGCCATTGATTGTGCACTTCCTGTATACCTCGTGACTCAATCATGGATATATATATACGTATGGAGGAATTATGAGGAATTGCAACATGGAAGCTGAGAAGTCTTCACAATCTGTAAGGAAAGCCAGTGGTGTAATTCAATCTGAGACCAAAGCCCTAAGAACCAAGGAAGCCAGTGTTGTAAACACCAGTCCACAGGCTGGAGAAGACCCCTGTCCCAGGTCAGCAGCCAAGCAGAAGAAAGAGTGAATTCTCATTTTTTCTGCCTTTCGCTCTATTTAGGCCCTCAGTAGACTGTATAATGCCCACCCGCATTGGGGAGGGCCATCTGCTTTCTGACGCTACCAATTTAAATGCTAATTTCATCCAGAAATACCCTCACAGGCGCACCCAGAAATAATGTTTAGCCAAATATCTGGGCACCTCCCGACCCAGTCAATTCACACTGCAATTAATCACCATACCGGTCCATATACGAACAAACTTTATTGAAACCCTTTCGGGTAGGTCGTATTAGAACCCCATTGTCTAGACGACGATTTTGAGGCTCAAAGCTTCTAAACTTGCTGAAATCAAACAGCTTAATAGAGTGCAGTTCCAGATCCAAAGCCAGGTCGCTCTGACTTAACATCTGAGTTCATTTTTCCCTGGCATCCAGCTGTGGTATGGCTTATAAATACTGTGCAGGTGCAGATACTGGTTGGAGGAGTCTGGGAACCCCACGCCTGGAGTTAGGAAAAAAATTCCATCTGTGCCTGGAGCTTTCTCTTTATAGAAAGAGCATAATTGCCTAAGAAGGGAATGCTGGCCTAGAATCTGGTGAAGCCTCTCCCAGCTCTCTGAACTTTAGGGTACTACCCTCTCCTGGGGCCAATCTGTGTGAGTTGCAAAGTAAGGGCCTCAAAGGAAATAAACAAGAAATAAACGGCCCCTTTAACAGCCCTGCTTTCACCATTAGGACCATCATCTCAGAGGTCCCTGTCCTACTGACAAGGAATCTGGAAGCTTTTTGAGAAATGATCTCCTGGAAATGCAGAGGCAAAGCGTCCAAAGGTAAGTATGGAGGCGATCTGTCCAACTGTTTCATGACCTGTCTCTGGCATGGCTGAGCTGGGGGGCCGGGGAGTGGAGCAGGCAATGCCACAGTGGCTCCCAGTGAGGCTGAGCCAGCCCTGCAGAAAAGGCACCTCAGCCAGCTCTCCTCCTCTCTACCATCCACTTCCTCTCCCCTTCCCTCCCCAGTGGCCTTCCTGGCTCCTGCTCCCAGAGTTCAGCCCACTGGCCTCCAGCCACGCCAGCACCTGGCAGGTGAATGAAGGCAGGATGAGTCACGGCTTCCTGGAAAACCATGGTCTAGACAAATTCCCAGAGGGCAGAGGCCTGTCCAACTGGCTTCTCCAGGAGCCTTCTCCAGGGTGGGGTGGGCTGTACAGGCACATGAACTGCCTTTGGAAGAGAGGTGGACCTACAGGCTCACCCTGGCTGTGGGAACTGGTTTTAGGCTGTGCCTCCTCTCAGTCCAGCTCAGTTCTGTGCTTCCAGGGACCAGAATTGGGCTCAGGAGATCAAGGCCCAGGAACTATTTTCTAACTTAAAGCACGTCAAGCTGTAATGCCCACAGAAAGTCAGCTGAGATCTCACTAACGATAGGTTCTGACTCAGCAGCTCTAGGATGGGCCAAGCCTCTGCATTACTAACAGTTCCTGGTGATGCTGATGGTTCTGGCCCCTGAGTTACTACTTGTGTCCAATCAGAATATCAGAGACCAATACATCTGCATGAGTAATGATTTACAATACCACTGGACATGATGTAATAATGAATAGTGATCCTGAGACACAGAAAATAAAATAGGACCTACAAATGCCTTAGCTTGCTGCTTACAGAAAGTATCCAAACGTGGTGCAGGAAGGGAAACCTAAGAGGAGCCCAGTGGACTTTCTGAGTTGAAGAGAAGGAGCTGAGAGCTCAGGGGAGATTCATGTGGCTAGATGTTGAAGAACAGAGTGCTGAAAATGAGAGATCTGCACAGAGGAAACTCCAGAGACCTGCAGAGGATCCCCTTTGAGGATTTCGCAGAGACTGACAAGCACATGCATATGAGGAAACTACCCACGGTCATGGAGAGCCAGGAACATTCCTACCAGCCAGGCAGGAAAACTTTATGCACCTTGAATATTCAGAAAGGTCTTGCCTAGGAAGTGTAGCATAATCAATCCCATCCAGCACTGCTCTGGTCCTGCCTACCAAATCTTAAGAGCAAGACTAAAAAAAAAAAAATCAAACTGTAATTTAACTGCATCCAAGATTAAAAGATCAAGAATTCATAAACATCCAGCACTCAACAAGGTAAAGTCACAATATCTGATATCCAATCAAAGAATACTAGACATACAACAATGCAGAAAAACATGACTATAATGAGGGGGGAAATCAATCAATTGAAATCAATACAGAACTGCCACAAAATGTTAGAATTAGCATACGGGGACAATAAAATAATTATTATAATTGTATTCCATATGTTTAAAAGTTACGTAGAAACATGGAAGATATTTTTTAAAAGACCAAAATCAAACCTCTAAAGAAACACTACAATGTCTCATATGAAAGAAAGCAATACTAGATGGGTTCACAGATCAGATTTTGCAAAAGAAAGGATTAGTGACCTTGAAGACATAGCAATAGAAATTATCCAAAATGAAACAAAGAGGAGAAAAAAATATATATTTTTTTTAAATTAAAAGAGCATCAGTAAGCTCTCAGACAACTTCAGACAGCATAATATATGTGTAATTGGAGCCCCAGAAGAAGTGGTTCAGATGATGACTCGTATCTGAAAACATTCTTCAGCCAGTTTCTGCGGCTCCTCCCAGCCATGCAAATAACTTGAAGTACACATGTGGCTTCTGACAACAGGTTCTTAGGGGCAGCCACCTTGCGAGACAGGTCATGTTATATACTCATCTCACAGATTGGGAAATTAGCCCACACTAAGACCAGCTCGTTCATCTCTTGTTTCACTTGGCCTTAGTTCCATTCAGAACCCGAATTATCTCAAACCTGTGCTTCACACCTGCGCACCCCAAACTACTTTACACACGGGCAAACTTTTTCTGTAAAGGGCTTGGTAGTAAACATCTCAGGCTCTGCGGTCCACACAGCCTGTTGCAGTGGCTTAACTCTGCCATGGCAGCACAAAAGCAGCTTGAGATGTGTCGATGAGCGAGTGTGGCTCTGTTCTGAGGAAACTTTACAGCCACTGAAATTTGAATTTCATGTGTTTTATGTCACAAAATAGTTTTCTTCTTTAGATTTTGTTCCAACCATTTAAAAATGTAAAAACCATTCTTAGTTCACAGGCTGTATGAAAACAAGCGTCATGTGAGATTTGGCCCACAGTCTGCACACCCCTGCACTAATCCAACCACGTGTCAGACAAGCAACTCTCCATAGCAAGGAGCTGGGGCATCTGGGCCCCGTCTGGGTCTCAGACTCATCACTTCACTATGCCCCGCCCCTGCCCCAGATGTCCTCTTTGTTTGTCCTTGGGCCAGCCCAGCCTGGTCTCTTTGACTCTCAGACTGGCACTCAGATCTTGGATCAAACAGTCAGTACTATCCATTCCACTACCCCTGCCTTAATGAGCCCACTGACCGTTGCACTTTCCAGAGACCAGACACTTCATTGGCACGCTACTTGGAAATTCAAGGTAGGGACACATGTTTTTTTCAAAGAAAATCATATCCTCTCAGCCAGTGTGCAACCCACAGCCGGAGGTGAGGAAGCTTCCCCAGCTCTGGTAAGGCTGTCGTCAGAATCGAATGAGGCAGAAGTCACAGTGGTTCCATGCTTTCCGCGAACAGTCCCTTCTGCATTTTTTCCTGAAGTTCTCCCAGTGACACCGAATTCTTTTTTCGCTACCAGCCCGTTCAGTAATCTCCATCCCCTGGGGTCAAGTTCAAAGAGAATTCCAATGTGATTAAGTAAACATATGCAAGTTGTAGATCTATGTGCTACTGTGCTATTCTTTGTGATGTTGGCTTTGGGGGGAGGGAATGATAACAGCTCCTGTGTGCTCAGTTTATTTCCTAAGAAATTAACCCATTAGTTCCCACTGTGGATGAAAGCACTTCTTGGGACATTTGAAATTCAAAATGAACTACATTCCTGGCTCTCGGCTGAAGAGGAGGAGGGGGAGAATGATCAGGAGGAGATGATTTCAACAAGAAAGCACCAGAAAAGAGAGAGCCGATAAATCTCCGCTGTTTGTGGATGTATGTGGTTCGTGGAGAGGAACAGCAGTGAGTTAGGTATTTCAGTCCAGCACAACTGAGAAATTGAACTGTAAACTGTACCTGGAGCGGTGGGCTGGAAATGCCCCATGCAGGGAGTTAATGGAAACGCGGAGAGCTTTTCTCTTTTAACAAAGTGCTTGAGCGATTATCTCGGCACACCCACTGTGCGGGGGACCAGCAGGCTGCTGGGTTACCAAGGCAGTTAGAGGCAAAATAAATTCCTTGACAGCCTTGGCCAGCAGAGATGCTCTCGTCCTATTTGCCACCAGCAACAAATGATGTTTGGGACCCAAATCCCTCCCCAGTCACCCCTTCTGCATCCCAGGGTACAAAGGCCCTTTAGGAAAATGACTGGCAAACAGATTCAAGTCACAGCTCTATTCCTACATATGATTCTATTGAATCCTTACAGTCACCCTGCAAGGAGGTTTTAGCAACACGCCTTGTACATATGAGAATCCCATTTTACAGTGGAGACCACTGAGGCTCATGGAGATTATCAAGGTAGAGCAAGGACTGGAAATCAAGTCAGCTAATTCCAAATCCTGTGCTCTTTTCAGGATGCCATCCACAGTGATAGGACCCTGGGTATCCTGAAATACCTGATGCCTCAGCCCTCACATCAAACCCGAGCAAACTTTAAAGTCAAGTCAAGACTCAGTGGGAATGGGAAAGTGGATGGCCCTGGCCTTGAACAAGAAAAAGAGAAAATGGGGAAGGAGGCATATACACGAACCTGGAGCCCCGCTCAGACCGGAGAGAGCGCAGACCTGCACAGGTATATCTGAGAAACCCATGGGTTGGGGGCGAGGGAGTATCCACTAGACCTGTATCTGCACAATGGTCAAGTTGCATCTTGAGAGAGCCCATTCCATGAGAAAGGGCACTCGGTGGAAACTACTGGCTCAGGAGACGGATTTGTTGGAGGAGAGAGAAACTCTGACTTCGTGTGGGATTTGTTTGCATTGTTAATCCCTCAGCCAGCTCCATTGATTCATGATGAAATTCGACAGAGAGCAGAGCTGGTAAGAGAAAAGTAAACGTGTGTGTGTGTGTGTGTGTGTGTGTGTGTGTGGCGCACGCGCACGCTCGACTCAGGTTCTGAGGCAGGCAGCCTGTGCCAGGTCCTACTGTCCTCTCTTAGTACTCATGTGGCTGCGAAGTTATGTGACTTACCTGGGTGTGTTGTAAAGAAAGTGAATGATTTTGATTTTCGAATTTCATCATTCTCGTACGCTTAGCATGGGAGGAAGGAAACACATATGTAAAATAGAAGAAATCTGGTAAAAATCCTGTAGTTGAATTTTAATAAGGAGTATTAATAAGTATTCATAATGCATTTTATCTTTACCAAAATAACTGGTTCCAAGATTTATTCACTGAAAAGGCCTAGCTAGACACAACCACCAACCCAAGAGAAATAAACATCCCTCACACCCACATAGTGCTTTTGAATATAATTTCCTACATAAAGGAACCAGGGCTACTTGGAGAAATGATTGGTTCCAGGACTGGTGTAGGAAACATACAAGATGAGACCAGCCAGGAGCCTATCAAAGACGCAGGGTCATGACAAAGGACTCAGGGGCCAGTGGGGAAGAAGCTCCCATCGGCCAAAGTTCGGAAAATCCGAACGTCAATAAGGGCAATAACTGCCATGGATCGAAACATTCCAAATATACTCAAACCCATGAGGTATACAGAAGCACTAAGACCAACTGGCTATCACCGGAGGATGCTAGAGAGCCCATGCGTAACTTTGAAAACTGATAAAAGTAAAGCAAAGGAATCGAGCATTTAGCCTGTCTTTCCTGAAAGGACTGTACTGTTGACGAACCGGAGCTGATGGAGGGAAGTGTCTCATTACTGAGATATCCCAGCTAATAAAGAACAATGATATTAGAATTGGAATCATTTTGCATTCCTCAATACAGTAATGGACCCAAACATTGCTCCCCATGACTGCTAATATCACAGAGACAGCGAACCAGACACTATGTGTCTTCTGGTTAAGAACACACCACCACCAATGAAGTAGTAGTAACCCCCCACAAAGGCCTTGAATCTGATCAAGCTTCTAGATTCAACTACCAATTTATAGGAAATAGAGCGGAGGGACATGTTAAAGGGCACCAAGGGGATGCAATCAATAAAACCCAGACTGGGAAGCCCTGTAGGGTGAAAACCTGATTTCTTGCATGAATTAGTTGCAAGAGGGAAAAAGAAGATAGATGGGGAAATTACAGGATATAAGAAACTCGAGAGACAAATTGACCAATAACAGTATATGGACTTTTTGTAGATCCCAATTCAGATCAACAAAATGTTTAAAAATTACGACAATTGAAAATTTGAACACCGACTTGATATTTGATGATATTAGGGAAGGATTAATTTCTTTTAGAGGTGATACTTCTATTACGTATGTTTTTTACAAATAGAGCCATCTGATGCATCCTTATCTCAGATGCATTTTGAAATATGACGACTCTGTAGTTAAACTTTGGATAGTATTGGCCACTGGAAGGCCTCAGGGACTGGGTTTCAGTGGGGGTGATGGTACCTGGCCAATATTGGGGTACCCAGGAGATTCCTGGTCAAAGATGGCGGATGCCTAGCAGAACTCTGGGTAGTCCATGGCGCCACCTGGTGGAAGAGAGTTTGATCCCTAGCAGATTCTATTTCCTTCACGGGAACTTCCTAAAATGCCTGGGTAGTATCTTAAGGGTGCTAGAGATCCTGTGTTTACAGCTGGGATACGACCAGGTGAATTGGGATTATCACTTGTAACATGACTCTTCGGTGCTCAGGCTGGTAAGGGTTACAGAAAGTCAGGCAATTTACTACTTACAGAAAGGTAACAATTTCTTGCACAAACCTGGAAGGACTTTTTCTAGATACTCAAGTTTCTTGGCAGTTTCCCAAGGGAAGAAAGAACCCAAAGGCTTCTTCTATTCAAGATCATTTAAACGCTAGTCTATCTAGGTTTAAATACACAGCCCCTTCCTTTTCCTCAGGAAAATTTTCTTAAACCAATAGTGCTCAAGCTCTGGAAGGCATCGACTTACTTGTTAAAAATACAAGTTCTGGGATCATCCACCACCCCAGACTTTTGTGGGTGAGTCTAGGAGGAGCAGGGCCCTTGATCAGAAAAGGCTGTTCTCTGCCTTAAAACAAGAAAGAAAAAAAAGAGAGACCTCTCCCTCCCCTTCCCACTGTTTCCACCTCAGGTCATTCAAGGCTGCTGTGCTTCTGTCCTGTAAAGCAGATGCTCACTGTGTTTTGATGGTGCTGGAGCTTCACAAGTGGCCCAAATGACAGGCGCATGGTCAAAGCCAGCTGACGGCCATGACCCTTTCCCACTGTCCTCACCAGCTAATTCCAGGTTTCCAAACTACCCAGCTGCTTGCTTGATCTTCCTGTCAATCCAAGAAGAAGGCGGGGGCTTGGGGGCTCCTGGCATAAAGGTGACTTGGGGTAGGGATGCCTGGTCACTGAGGATGAAGCAGGCCCCTTCTGTGTGCCTCAGACCCCGTGCAGGAAAAACCAGCGCTAGTGAAGACCTGGCCTCTGCCCCAAAGGGACTCATAGCCTAACCATCTCCACTCCATATCCTCTTCTATACCCACCCTTCACTCCATCTTCTTCTGGCCTGCTCTGGACCAGGCCCCCCTGTCTCCCCTAGACCATCCCAATAATCTCCATTCTGCCATCACCCCCACTGAAGGCCAAGCCCTGAGGTCTTCCAGTGGCCAACACTATCTAGGGTTCAACTATAGAGTTATTGTAAATACTTCAGTATGCATCTGAAATAAGAAAGCATCATATAAGAACTCTCCTTGTCAAAAACATATTTGTAATAGAATATTACCCCCTAAAAGATACTCAGATCATTAGTCATTGGAGAAATGTAAATCAAAACCACAATGAAATACCAATTCACACCTACTGGAATGGCTATAATGAGTAAGACAAATAATGAGTGTTCATGAGATATAGAAAAATTGGAACCCTTATACATTGCTGCTGGAAATATAAAATGATACAGCCAACTTTGGCAAACAGTCTGGCAGTTCCTCAAAAAGTTGAATATAGAAATACCATATAACTCAGCAATGTCACTCCTCGGTATATACACAAGAGAATGGAGAACACGTTCACACGAAAATTCGTGCACATTCAGAGCAGCATTATTCCTAACTGCCAAAAAGTAGAAACAACGCAAATGTCCATCAACCGATGAATGGAAAAGTAAAATGTGGTATATCCATAAAATGAAATATTATCCAGGCATACAAAGAAACGAAGTGCTGACTCACGCTACAATATGGATGAACCTAGAGAACATTTACACTAAGTAAAATAATACAAAGGGCCACATGGAGCACGACTCCATTAATAGGAAATGTCCAGAACAGTCACACCCACGGAGATAGGACAGGTCGGTGGTTGTCTAGGGTGGGGGGTGGGATGGGGTGGGGGTGGGTGACCAGAATGGGTACAGAGTTCCTTTTAGGGGCGATGAAAATGTTCTGGATTTAATAGTGGTGATGATGGCAAAGCCTGTGAAGATAATATAAAACACTGAATTGAGTACTTTGAAAGGGTGTCGGTGAATTACATCTCAAAAACAAAACAAAACAAAAACAAAAACAGCTGACAAAAGGCCATCCGAGAGTCTAACCCAAGCAATCAGGCTCTCATGCCCTGCTCCCACACCACGCACGTCCACCCCAGCCTAAGGCAGCCAGTCTCTCACGACGGGCATTTCATCACTCACAGCTACTGCTGGGGGGCAGACACCCGTCATTTTTCTACCATGTGACTCTGGGGACAGAGCCTCAGACTAGGGAGGCCTGCTGAGCTGAGCCCTCAGAGATGCGCTGAAAGGGAGTGAGGGAGAGATGCAGAGCAGAGAGTAGGAGAAATCGGGAGGACACAGCGAGGATATAAAGGCCAAGGTGGACGGAGGAGAGTGGGAAGGGTGGGCAGCAGAGGCTGCTGCCCTTCCTTCCCAGCGGCTCTGCCAGCTCCGTAAGCTGTACTCAAAGTCCTCCTCTCGAATTCCCATGGGTCCCCTGGGTATCTATCTTTACAGTGACTGCCTGCCCTTCACCTGAGCTCATTGAGGTCTGTTCTTCGCACTGAAAAGAACCTGATAATGCCCAGCAGGCATCTGTAGACCAAAGTTGAGTAGATCAGCTCCCTCACTTCCTGGCCTGAGGGATTGGTTCTTTGGTAAGCATCCCTTATGAAGAAAACAGCAGATCTCAAAAGGGCACAGGGCATCCGCCCGAAATTCTCTATGGAGAACTCCTAGACCCATTTTAGATACCGGCCTCAGAAGCTCTTAGATCTGCCCAGCAAAGAGAAGGTCCTGCTCGTGTGGCAATGTGGGAGGTGCGGGTTCCCACAGCACTGACCAGTTACCATTTTGGTGCCTTTCTTTATTTCTCTTTGTCTTTTGACTTATTTGATATGATTTAGCTGCAATCCTCAAGTGAGCCCAATTTATATAGGATAGAAATTGGTGTGGAATAATAAAGGTAATCAGATCGGATATCTTATCTGGGGTGACCTTGAACTTATCAGTATTCTTCAAAGTAAGAAAAAAGACATTTCACATCTCACTTTTAATGAGGGGGAAAAAAATCTGTTACTGGAAATATTTACCTTTCATCTACTGTGCCGAGAGATGGGGAGATTTGTCAGCTTTGATCTCCACTTGTTTAATTACTGGGAAATGTGTGCTTGAGCCGGCGGGATCATGAAGTTTCACTCCTGCTGCAAAAGATGGCAGCAGGGGACCCAGCAGCCTGGCCTCTCGTTTTCCCAGATCAAAGCTGAGCCAGAACCCAGATGGAAGAAGTACCGTGATGAGAAGTGCCCGAAGATCCAGGTGGCAGGGTCCTGACTAAAGGTCACTGGACCAACGTTTTCCATCGGGTCTCCCTTTCTTCCCTCCCAACCAAAGGGAAGGACAGGGCATAGTCCAGGGCTCCATGTGGCCTGCCAAGTGTCTGCCCACACACTGCACGTCAGACCCCAACTCAAGGTGGGCCCAGAACTCCCGTACACCCACAGCCTTAGTGCTGCCCACTGTTCTCAAGGGGCTCCTTACACCCGATTCTACCTGTTTGGACCTCCCAGCCGCAACCTCAGGCCGGCCTTTTTCTGAGCCTCACCTGCACAGCCAAGCGGGTGGACACCACCCAAGGACAGACCGAGAGTTGGAAAATGAGACCAAAACTAGCCTTCTCCAAGGACAAGCTGCCCCACGACATGGAAGCTGGGATTTGGCCTCTGGGCATGCAGGAGCTGATGGGAACCATGGGAACAAGGGTGGGCAACATCTCGGGGAGGGCACTGTCAGTTGTGATTGATAGCATCTATCCCTCCCTCACACAGGAGCAACTCCATGACAATCGTCTCTAAAATGAGGGTGTCGAATTAAACGTTCTTTAAGGGCCCTTCCCATTTTACCACCATCTGTCTTTATCATGTTATTTATGGAGCCACTTCTGTAACCAGAACCGCTGGCTAGGAAGACACATGAGCTGACGACCATCATGATGATGATGACGGCCACTAACATTTACTGAGCGCTACGTGCCAGAGGCTGTACAAAGGTTAACCCACTTACCTTATCATATATTTTTGGGATCAGTACCATTATTATCCCCATTTGACAGATGAGGAAACTGAGGCCAGAAAGATTAAGTAACTTACTAAAATCCATACAGCTAAGGTAACAGAGCATGATGTCAGGATATTAAACTTCCCTTACATCCCAATCAAGGAGACACAACTAATCCACATAAAACAACATGAAAGGAAAATATGATTAGGATTAAATGCAAACATGGCCCACTGCCTGACTTTGTAAATGGTTTCACTGGAACATAGCCACACCCATTTTGTTTACATCTGCTTTCACACTGCAGTGATATAGCTGAGTAGTTGTGACAGAGACCGTGTGGTCCACAAAGCCTAAAATAGTCACCATCTGACCCTTTAAGACTTGCTGAATCCCTCTTTTATGGTGACCATCTGGCTGGATTTGCCCAGTGCTGAGGGAATTCCTGAGATGTGGGACTTTGTTTTAAACCAGTAAAATCCTAGGTAAACTGAGACAAGTTGGTCACCCTACCTGCTTTAGAGAGAAATGCTCAGAGGAAAGCAGGATCCATGGGAGTCACAAAGGTGACAGGCATGAGCCTTGAAAAATGTGCAGGATTTGATTACAAGGTGGGTGGGACATGGGTAGGGCAGAGAGGGGAAGAACATCTGAGCTCGGAATGATCAGCGGGAGCCTAGAAGAAGACAGCATGAGATGTCTGTGGGAAAGTGAGGAGAGAGGTGGGTTCTCTTGAGCAGAGAGTGCCTGTTGGGAAGGAGAAGTCAAGTCCATCAACCAGAAACTCCGCAAAAGATATGCTCATTCATCATCGGTGGCAGAGTCAACTAGTCCCACCTGTGGACAGTTTGTAAAAATGCACCAAAATGTGAAATGTGCACGTGCTTCCACTGCCTACGGGAGAATGATTACATCAATGACCCAACTCTACACCCGCCCTATATCCAAGCCTTTTGAAACATGACTTTGCAGCTCTTCCCATCTTTACTTTTTGCTCGTGCGTTCAGCCATGTGATTTGCTTTGGCTAATGGGAAGTCAGTAGACTTGAAACGTGAAAAAGCCCTTGTATGTTTCTGCTTCGTCTCTTGTCCTTTTGTTTTCACCCTGAGAACATGTCTGGCCCATGTGGCAAAGCTGAACCACCCCGGGTATTCCAGCCAAGGCCATATGAACTCACTCAACCCACAGTCAACCCGTGGACATGTGAGAGTGCTCCCAGCCAAGCCCAGAAGACCAGCCCAGTCAAGCCCCGCCTAAACTGCCAACCCAAAGACTCACCAGCTAAAAAAGTGCTTATTGTCTTAACCAACTGACTCTCAGGTCGTTTGTTACACAGCAATATTGTGCCAATAGGTAACTGACACTGCCTAATAAACTTCTAGGACTTTATCCTACGGAGCTAATCAAACAAACATGCAAAGAAGTGAAACAAGGCGACCCCTGACAGTGCTGTTTACAATCGCTTTTAAAACTACTCTTGTAGAATGATCTGAATGCTCAATAAGGGGGGATTGGTTTAAAAAATAATTAAGTCCGTACAATGGAATGCCATTAGCCATTAGAAAAGTAATGCATATCAATATTTAATGACATGGAAAGATGTTTACTTCATATTAAATGAAGAAAACAGACGGAAAAACAGCTTTTAAGGAATATTTTATGATTTTTGTCAAATCTGAGAGACAGGTAGAAACAGACATGCATCAACATCAAAATATTAAATGATTATCTTGGAAGGATTGGATATTTTACTTCTTTATCTTATTCCGTATCTTATTCCGAATTTTAAAATGTCAATGTATTATCTTTACAGACAGAAAAAAAAAATGGAAATGTCACCAAGAGGAAATGTTTACATGTAAAAGCATGGCCTTCCAGTCCTTAGGAGACCACCACCCTCTCCCACAGCTTTCCCGCTACCAACTTCTAAAACGGAATCCGATTCACCTTGAGGATGCCCTCCCCACTAGCCCAGGGGCACGGAATCCACGCTGCGGCAGTTGGTGGGGTGCAGGGTGGGGGGGCGCAGGGGAGGGGGACCCAGTCTCAGGGAGGCCTTCTCGGGAGATGCCAAGAAAAAGATTTCCCTTCCTAACCATTTGCAAACTGAACAAGGAAAATAACCCACAAAACCAACCATGTTTTTTAAAAAATCTTTCCATCCAAGTCACATTTTGAAGTAAGATTTACTTTACAATATTTTAATAACTGCAGCATTGCAAGTGGAAGTCCTTTGTAGCTGGTCTCAGGGGCCTTCCTGGGACATTGCACTTAATGAGGTTTATAATTCAATAACTACATCTGCATCTTTAATTACGCCTAACATTTAATCTTCATTGCTCCACTTGAATTGGAGGAGCTTAAATTAGGCCTGCTGTAGTTTAATCTGATAATAAACATCCATGACATTTAGAGCAAAAATGTACTCATTTCATTAGAGTGGCCGACACATTTACCATTTGCCTGAACTGAACAAATATT
This sequence comes from Eonycteris spelaea, assembly GCA_003508835.1. Classification (NCBI taxonomy): domain Eukaryota; kingdom Metazoa; phylum Chordata; class Mammalia; order Chiroptera; family Pteropodidae; genus Eonycteris; species Eonycteris spelaea. The sequence continues at coordinate 7,199,871 of PUFA01000004.1, read as the reverse complement.
CTCAACGGTCCTTCCAACTGTAACAGAGAACACTGTTTTAAACTGTCCCCCTGTTGACTCCAGGAAGTCTAGAGCTGATGAAGTCACCAGAGGTTAAGTAGTCCAACATCACTATTCTTCAAGGGAGGGCACAGAGGCCAGAGAGGTTAAGTCACTCATCGAAAGTCCACACCAGCTGGTCAGAAGGTAGAGGAATATTGAAGACACAAGCCACGGATTCTTGAATTCCTGCCCAGCGGTCTATTTTTCATTCCTCTGTCACCACTCTTGTACAAATAGCTAAAGTAGGACATCATTTTTTTAGCCGTGCATCTCTCTGGGGTACCACCACCTCTCTTTATTTTTTTTCTTTAGAATTCAGACAAGATGCATTCAAGTACCTATACTGAGCCCAACTCCAAACTCAAAGCAATAACAAATAAAATATAAAAAAAAATTTAAAAACACCCTCTTAGGAACAGGGTAAATATCTGCATGGACCAAAACCCAAGAAAATGAAACATTAAATGGGCTGAAGCTTGGACTGTTTGGCTGCAGGTCTGGAAGGAGGCAGGGGAGATCACAATGGCTGAAAAATTCGGGAATGATAGAGTTAGACAATCACAATTTGGTAAGCGTAATAGTAATACTTGACTCAGGCAAGAATCATTAATAAATGTGAAAACTTGTGTATAAACATTTGAGGATGAACAAGATATTTACATAGTCTCAAAGAGTTACCCACAAAATGCTAAGTCCTTACAAAGGAGAATATATTAACGGGGAAAGAGCGGAAGCCCACTAGAAGCTCATCTGCAGACCACCTGCCCGCTGCTGCTGTGCTCTCCTGGACCACCACCTCCCAGGAAACAGGGGTCGGTCTCTTTTCTTATCTGGAGGGAATGGTCGAGAGACAACCATTCCTGACACCTCACATGTGCATCTTAAAAGGGCTTCGGCACTCAATTTATCTGACCCTCACAATCTGAAAATTAAGTAAAATGTTTTTACTCCCAATTTTAAAAATGCAAAAACAAAGGCTCAGAGGGGTAAAGCCATTTATCTAAAATCACACATCTAACAAGTGGTTGAACCCAGGTCTGGTTCCAACAATAAGATGCTGTAGCAGACAGAGTGGTCGACCCCCGAAATTCATCCCTCTCCCATTGTGTGGCCATCATTCAGTTTTGGGGACTGAGCCCACCTCCAAGGGGTCCTGCTTAGTCCATGGGAATCACGGAATCCCATCTCCTTTCTTTAGCGGTGGCTGCAAGAGCCCAGGCTTGGGCTGATCAGGCAGGGCCTGGGCACTCATTCTAGCCAATGAGACAGGTAAAAAGTCTACCAGGGGCTTCCTAGGAAACACTTCCTTACTTTTAAGAGCAAGACTAGGAAGTTCTCTCTCTTCCTAAAATCAAGGAAGAAAGAAGCCTCATTTGCTATTGGTAGCAAACCTACAAAGATGGAAACCGGCCCAAAACCAAGCTGACACTGGATGGCAGGAGAGAGAGGTAGAAAGGATGTGGCTTCTGTGATGACCTCACAAAGGGCAGTGCTCCACACCCTGAAGCCACATTAAGTTGGCTCGTCAGTTCACTGGGGTCAAAACACCCCTGTTGGATGCAGGCCTCTTGTCCCCCAAAGTGGCCAGGCAGCAGGGAGCCCAAAAGCCTGAGTGCCCCCTTGAGCTCCAAGGTAATCATGATACATGCCTCACTAGTGCCCAACCCCTCCTCCCCGCCGTCCTCAAATAGCTGTTTGCCAACTTCATTGCATCACATCTCTTGAGCTTATGAACTTCACAGGGAAGGCTACTCTACTGTGCTGGGTCAGCCTTCCAAGAAGCAGCCCTAGGGCTGAGGCAGGATAAAGATAAGTCTGCTCCCAGTACCCACCTCCCCCCTCTCCTCCCTCGCAAAGGGCAGCTTTCCTCGGAATCCATGCACATGCAATTTCTCTCTAACTGCACCAGCCGGTTCCAATCCTGTTGCTTGCTGTTTCTACTTATTCACTTGGAATCAGAGCCGCTGGGAAGTCAAAATTAGCCTCATTCTACCAGCATGAAAAAGAAATGCAGAAGCAGTCCTTTGGCTTCTCGGAAGCAAGAATCTGGGATTTTTCTCCCCTTCCTGTGAACACCAGGGCTCAGAGTTACACGGGTCTATTATTATACAGTCATTTGGAAATTCTGTGAGTTGGAAGAAGCAATGTCATCGACTTCCTATAAAGAAGAGGCAGCAGGAGAAGTCTTCCAGAGGAGGGACATAGGGGCAGCCATCTGGTTGGAAGTCACCACATTGACATACGTTGCCTCTTCACGTGCGGTGGCGAGGAGCAATCTGCAGGGAGGGATGTAAACAGCCCTGAGCCACGCTTGACGCCATGTATTAATCATTTCTTATTTCCTGTATTTTGATGTTATGACATCTTGGGGTCTTGCTGATCCTAGAGAGACTGCCCTTCCCAGGGCTAGCTAATTCCTAAAGACAGCAGACAGCCTTGGAGCACGCCAATCACATGCAAACCAACGAATCCGAAGCCCATACACCCCACCACCTCCTTTATCTAACTCTCACACACCAGCCAATATCTCCCTCACCCTAAATCACCCCAGGACCAGGTCGCAGACAGCTAGAGACCACCCTTATGGCCCAGAGCCCATTGACGTTACTTAAACATCCAACCCTACATTCGCTCAAACTTGCCTACTCTGCCTCAGCCCATTCCTTCCCCCTGGAAACCACAATCAGGGCTCTGGCCATGCTTTCCTCTTGCTCCTTCTGACCCACTGGGAGCTTCCCCTGGGTGTCCCCTCCTCTGGGGAAGTGTGAGTAATAAACTTTTTTTTCAAGGCAGCTGTCTCAGGTCTGTCGTCTTACATCTGATTATAACAGATTAGACGGGGAAAGAAAGCCTGCGCTACCTCAGCTAATGTCTACCACACTGTTCCTGCAAAGCGGGATCTATTAGCTCCATGCTGTGTGTGAGGAAAGGGAAGGTCAGAGGGTTGAGTAACTTGAGGACGTCGGTTGACGGAATATTGATCACGAGCTAAGGGTGCTGTAGTGGACATCTGTTTATAGAGTTATAAGAAATTTTAAAGATATTGTTATGTGGTGGGAGAGATGGGGAGTCATCATCAAAATTAAAATGTTTTATTTCAGGAGAGAAATGTAGTAGACTTAGTGGAAATGAAATACATTACATGAGTCTATTCGGAGGAGATATTGGGGGAAAGTGATGAAATAACAAAGTGGAACCAGCCAGCATTATTACTGCACCAAATCTCCTGAGCTTTTTGTCCATATTCCTACACCTCAAGTGGAGGTGAGTCAAGTTGGAATTCAGCCAGTGGTGCAGAGGGCCCACCTGAGATGGAATTCATCAGCCCCTCTTTAGGGCACCCCAGTTACGAAACAGGCCACCCCCAGCATGTCAGTGATATGATGAAGAAAGCCACGTGCAAGAAGTAGACAACGATTAGGGAAAGAGATACTTGTAGTCTTACTTCCTGCTACTCCAAGTCTGCTCCGTGGACCAGCTGAGAACTTGTTAGAAATGCAGAGTCGAGCCCCATCCCAGACTCACTGAATCAAAATCTGCATATGAACAAGATCCCTGGATGATTCACATGCATGTCACAGTTTGGAAAGCTCTGGTCTTCACAGTTCCACAGTGGGGAATGGGGGAAGCTGGGAAAATGATTAGGGTGTGGGTGAAGGATATAATCAGACAGAGATGGACTCAAGCTGTAAACTAAAGGGCTTGTATTGAGCCTGCAGACTTGGTGCCTCTTGGATACTACCGAGCTGATATAGCTCCCTTTCTTCAGGCATGGTTAGCTTATCAGGATACTGCCGATTCAGCCTGAATAATTCTTTGTTGAGTGGGGCTGTCTTGTGCAGTATAGAATGTTTAGCAGCATTCCTAACTGCTACCCACTGGATGCCAAAGTGTTCTCCAATCCCTCCCCTAATCCCACCCCTCATTGTGACAACCAAAATTGTCGCCAGGCATTGCCAAATATTCCTGGGCAAGCAGAGGGGAGGGAGTACGTACCCCTCCATTGAGAGACACTGGGTTAGATAAAGCATTTTTTATGAATTTGTGTTGCTTTATCTGTCCTCCCTGGGACAATCAGTAATAACAGGAAACCCCGGAGATAATCGGGTTTGCTTCTGCGGTCAGGGGTGAATGTGCTGCTGCAATTACATTCCATGTCTCTGCTGCCACCAAGGAGAGGAAAGCCTCCAAAGGGATGGAAGGAAAAGCAGCGATAATTTGGGGAGAAGCCAGGATAAAGTCAGTCTATCTGGCTTCTAAGCCCAGGCTACTTCATTGCATCATGCCACCCCAACTCAGGGAGAGCGGAAAGTGCTCTGGACCATGAGCTATGAGACGTAGGTCTAACGGCAGCTCAGTCCCCACTGGCTATATGCCTCTGGATGAGTCACTTCCCCTCTCTGGGCCTCAGTTTCCTCTTCTGGGCTGGCTAAAGGATTCACCCTCCATTTTAGTCATTTAATGAATATTCTAGAAGTGGCAAAAGTCATATTCATCAACTTCAGAATGATAAATTCCCATTTGGGAAATGTAGATCCCAACTATTTGAGTTTGCTGTCAACCTACCGCTAGGCTGAGACGAGATGAGTCCCCAACAGGACCAAGAAGTCCAGATGGGAAGTCCCACCGGTAAATAACTTGATCCAAAGGAGAAAATAAGCAGCAAGTCGCAATCAGGTAGATGCTGCCTTCATCCGAAAACAGGAAATGTGGACAGACAGTTACCCGAGATCCTTCCAGACTGGATATTCTGTGACTCTAAGGCTGTTGAACCACCTCTCCTCAGGGAACACTCAGTAACAAAACCATCCCCAGTCCTAGAGTTCTCTTCAGATTATTTGCTGGAACCTAGCAAAAACTGGGTCTCTTCCAGGCCTGCCTCAGCACAGGGCTGCATTAAAAAAAAAAAAACCCAAATCCAACTCCCGAAAGCTTTGAAAAGAAACATAGGTCTATACGGAAAGACTCTTAAGGAAGTAGCAGAAGGGAAGTTACATCATGTGACACATAGCAAGGCTGCCTAAAAATAATTTACATTCTCTTCAACACATCTCCTAGCCTCCCTCTGCTACAGCCGACGCAGCCTTAGCACTAGTTTTCTTTGCTTCCTGCCCCCTCCCCAACTAGCTCGTCTTCAGAGAGCCTTCTGGCTTGCTCCCAGCTCTGTCATTCTCCTCTCCCCTGCCTGCCCTGAATAGCCTCGTGAAATCCCAGTAGCCAGTTCTATTCTCTAGAAACAAGTTTGGCTGCACGAATCAGAAAATGAAAAGTATCAGTGGCTTAAACACTCAAGGTGTTAGTTTCCCATAGCAAATTTTGGCAGTCGGCCGTCCAACGCAAGAATCGCAATTCTCTCATAACTTCCAGCCTGCCCAGCGCCCCAGCTGGGGGTGGTCTCTCTTGCCGGGTCTAAGACAGCTTCTGTAATGCCAGTCACAATGTGTGTTCCCGGTCCCAGAAAAGAGAAAAGGGAAGGAGAAGGGTCTACGTCTGCCTTCTAAGGACACTTTCTAGTTTTGCTGCTGTTTAGGATATAGAAGGATGTAAATGACTTCATCCTGTGAGAACAACAAGAACAATTTGGGCAAAAAAAAAAAAATTTAAAACCATACTTTTCTATGGGTCTAGCAAAGAGTGAAGGTTGCAAGGAAATCTTGATGCCTGAATTACAGAAAGAAAAGAGCTTTTCATAGGTGGGCAGCGAGCCAAGGCAGAGTTCCTACCTGAGGAAGGGCGGGGAGCTGGTCTGGGTACATGTGGCATGCCCTGAGGGGAGGGATTTTCCAGGGATGAGGAGGAACCAGCCTCGCCCTAGTCATCTGTGTACCAGTCAGACTCAATCAGAGAAACAACAACTACCCTCGGTACAGAATCAGGGATTTATCTCATGGGTTTGACCTTACATAATATGGGGAGCTGGTGGAACAGTCCCCACAAGCTGTTGCCTCGGTAACTAGCATGAAGCCTGAAGTCACTGAAGGTCAGCCAGACGGGTAGTCAGAAAGGAGAACTGAATGTGGATGAAGGCAAGGACAAACTGGAATCATAGGATGAACTAGAGCCTATGGGGACAGACTAGAATCCACATTTGTCACTCATACTTTTTCTAACTTAATGCTGTGGATGATTTACAGGAAAAGCTAACACCCTTCACCTCAGAGGTGCACATGAAGTTGACCCACAACTCAGAGAAAATGAAGATCTCATGAGATCTTTATTTTCAGATGACCAAGTTATTTATATAAAAACACCTAAGAAGCATTTAAGATACTAAAATCAACAAGTGGATTTTGCAACACAGGATACAAGGACATTATATAAAAATCAGTTAAATTTCTATATACTAGCTACAAATAACTGTCAAATAAAATTTTTAAAAAGAGTGATACTTACAGTAGCATTTTAAAAGTACTTAGGGGCAAATTTAACAAAAGACATGTGTAACTTCTACATTGAAAATTACAAAATTGCTGAGAGGAATGAGAGAAGACCTAAAAAAGCGAAATGATATACCATGTTCATGGATTATAAAGATTAGATATTGTTTGAATATCAATTCTTCCCAAAGTCAAAACAATCACATTAAAAATTCCCCCCCTTTTTTTTGTAGAAATTGAAAACTGACTCTAAAATTTATAGGGAAATAAATACAAAGGACCTACATGAGCCAAAACAATTTGGGGGGAAAAATTTTTGGAAATTTCACACTACTTGATATCAAAACTTACCACAAAGCCACAGTAATCAAGTTAGGGTGGTATTTGCCTAAACACAAAGACATCGGTGGAACAGAACAGAGAGTCCAGAACTGGATCCAAATCCATGCTGACAACTTATTTTTAACAAGACACTACGGCAATTCAATGTGTGTGTGGCGGCGGGTGGCGGGGGAATCTTTTCAACAAATTATGCTGGATTTCCATGCAGAGAGGAAAAATTAACCCTGACCCCTACCTTATCTCATACACAAAGTTCAATAAAGCTTCTAAGAGAAATCATTTGATAATAGCTTCACAAAGCTGAGGTAGGCTAAGGTATTAAAGAACACACAAAAAGTGTAGACCATTAAAAAGGATATTGATCACTTCCATTTTATCAAAATCAAAACATCTTCTCTTTTGAAAAACACTGTCAAGCAAGCTATAGACTGAAGAAAATAATGAGAAATATATATATCTGATAAAGAACTTATATCCAGAATACATAAATAATTTTTCCAACGCGATAAAAAGAGAACCCAATAAAAAATAAAGGAGCAAAGATTTAAAGAGCTATTTCATAAAATACGATATATGGATGGCAAATAAGTCCATGATATATGCTTGACATCATTAGTCACAGGAAAATGCAAATTAAAGCTACTACATATTTGGTAAAGTTGTTAAAATTAAAATGATTGGCAATACCAAGTGTTGGCAAGAACATGCAACAATAGAACTCTTGCACATCAGTGGCAGTAAAATAAAATGGTATAGTCACTTTGGAAAAAAGTACAGTAGTTTCTTATAAAGTTAAGCATGTAACCTAGTTATTCAAGTCCTAGCTTTTGTACAAGAAACGAAAACATATATCCACATAAAGACTTATACACAAATGTTCTTAGATGCTTTATCGAAACAGCCCAAAACTAAGAATCGACCCACCATTCTCCAACTAATGAATGTATAAACAAATTGTGGCATGTCCATTCAATAGAATGTTACCCAACTATAAAAAGAAAAAATATATTCATGTATGCAATTACATGGATAGAACTCAAAAATGATAGAGAGAAAAAAAAATCAGACACAAAAGGGTAAAACTGTAGGATTCCATTCATTTAAAGTTTTACAAAAGGGAAAACTAATCTATAATGGCAAAATCACACCAAGATGAAAGTGTAAAGGGAAGGCGAAGATTGGCTGCGAAGAGGCACTTAGAGAACTTCGTGAGATGGTGGAAATATTCCTCATCTTTCTTGTGGTGGTTACAGAGGTATACGCATTTGTGAAAACTATTTGGACTCTCCACTAGAAATGGATGCATCTTGTTATATGTAAATTATACCTCAATAAATTAATTTTTTTAAAAAAAATACAAGCAGTACAATTTTTAAATAGGCAAAACACTTGAACAGATATCTCACGAAAGAATACATATGAATAGGTGATAAGCACGTGAAGAGGTGTTGAAAATCATTAGTCAACAGAGAAATGCAAATGAAAACCACAATGAGATACCAATTTACCCTAATTAGAATGGCTAAAATTAAAAATATGGATAATATCAAATGTCAGTGAAAACATGAAGCAACTGAAACTCTCCTACATTGTTGGTAGAAGGGTAAAATAGGATAACCATTTTGGAAAACTCTGGCAATTTCTTATAAACATACTCCTACCCACTGACATAGCAATACTATTTCTAAGACAAATGGAAATATATGTGCACCGAAGGACTTGTACAAGAATGTTTATAACAGTCTTAATCTAATAGTTCCAAATCAGAAACCTCTCAAATGTCCATCAACAGGAGAATGGGCAGGTAAAATATGATACATCTATATAATAGAACACTACTCAGCGGTAAAAAGGGATGAACAATTGATACGAATAACAACATGGGTTGAATCTCAAACACTGTGTGAGTGAAAGAAGCAAGATACGAAAGGACACGTACTATATAACTGCCTTCACATGAAGTTCAAGAACAGTTCGTTCAGGATGGGGAGCTTGTCTAAATTGAGGCATGGAGAGCGGATTAATTGGAAAAGTGGATGTCGGAATTTTCGTGGGTATTAAAAATGTTCTTTATCTTGATTGGAGTGTCAAATTTCATTGAACAATATAGTTAAGATCTGTATGTAAATTATACTTCAATTTTTTTTTTAATAATGAAAGAAAAAGAAAAAAGGAGGTTGAACACACCACTTCAATTTGGATCTCAATGACAAGAGTTTAGTCACATGTCCACACTTAACTGTAAGAGAGACTAGGAAAGGCAGTCTTTATTCTAAGTAGTTTTGTGCTCAGTTAAAATTGGGGGTACTTTTACTGTAGAAGAAAGTAGACTCTTGATTTAGAGGGATAATTAATGGTCTCTGCCATTGGCCAAGCAAGCAAATACTCTTTTATTTTTTTGAGGGAAATGGGCTCATGGAAGATTTCAAATGCTTATAATTGAACAGTTCTTCTAAGTTATGCTGTCATGCTAGTTTCTCTAATTTTTTAGTATTCCTTTTCCTCACTGTAATCAGGCAAGGCCACTCTCCCTGCAGTGACCATAACCTTGACTACCTGCCAAGGGCGCACGGTGACAAATGAGAGAGGGACAAAGGAAGGAAGGGTAGCAGGGCTGGGAAAGAAAATGAAACAGCCTTGAAAGTGTGAATGAAAACCTGCACAACAGACATGGCATGTGTGACATTTGCCACCTTCTAGTTGGAAGAAACCACCTCCTCTGTGTTTAAAGCTTGGCTTGCCGTTCCTTCTGGGGCCACCCGGGATTTCACTGGTTTCAGCCTGTCATGAGAGACGCAGCTAGAGTCCCAGGCCCTGGAAGTCTTCGGTCCCTTCCTGGGCAATGCTGCGGATGTCTGCCACCCACGAGGAAGATGGTCCTCTCAATAGATAGTCCAGTGTTGATGCTGTGAACGGGCTAGAATAGTCCTACCGCGAATCTCATTCCATAAACAGGAATTGGAGAACGCGTCATTTCCCATGGGAATCATGCATGACTGATTTCCTTACTGCATGTAATCTCATACCAGTGCTTTCCGTTAGATAATAAACGTTTATTGAGCTCTTACTTTGCCTGGCTCTGAGCTCAAAGCTGGGAATACAGAGAAAACACAGGGCTGTAGCCTGAGCTGGGTGTCACTTTCTATTCCCTGTCCACCCTCTGGATTGAGCCCCTTTGACACTGATGTCAGAACCTCGCCTAAGACCCCCCCATACCAAGCACTCTGAGGATGAGCCTACTCTATGTCCCCAGCCTCCTCTCTATCCCCTCCCTTCTTCCCCTGCCCATACTACCAGGATTTCAGCCTGTTCCTGCCTGAGCCAGACACAACCTCTTTCCCAACATAGCAGATGAGAGATGAGCAGGGTCTGCTTGATGAAATTGGTTCATGGGCTGCCTCCAAGATCTGGCTGCAAGGAAAATGAACTGGAAATTGCATGGTCATTATCTTTGCAGACAACCCTCTCTGGCCCATCTTTTCAACATAATAAATTGCATGGAGAGCTCAGCTGTCATGAAAGCTTTTGAATTCCGGCCCTACCATCTTTCAGGACATCCTTAGAGGTTATCTCAGCAAGGCAGGTGGAAGAGAAAAGAGAAAAGCTTAACCCTATAAGAATAATTATGATGTATTATTAGCAACTGATGGCAATCTAATGCAGGATTTTCAATAGAGACACTGCTGGCTGTCATTTTTCTCTGTCATATGCACATACAAAAAAAAAAAAAGGCTACATTTAATGACTCCAAGTTCAGGCCAGTTTCTCAAACTAAATTTAGTTCCTTAGAGCAGTGTCTTAATACAGTGTGTTTTAATAAAACGGAGACACGGTTTGAATGTTGGAGACGCTTTTCGGGGTAGATGAAAATGGTATGATCAGGACGTTTATAAGATAAGACCGCTAGCTGGCATCGGCGTTGAGTTTGTGTGGCTGTGCTAACTGCATCGCGTGCAGGAAACAGAGTGGCTCTCAGAACGGCAGAACCTCACGTGCCGCAGGATCCTGTCGCACGGAGTGCAGCGAGGCAGACGGTCTCATTAGTTTCTCTGTCCTCGCCTGCTAGCACAATGCTGGGCGTGAGCAGAGGTTTGCTAAATGAGTGCTGGCTGGCTAGCTGGATGGAGAGATGGATGCACAGATAACACAAGTCCGGTTTATTTTCGTGTGTTAGGATACCAGCCTTGTTACTGAGAGGACTGAAAATGATGTGATTGCCTGGCATGCGTTGGACTTCGTTAAAAAGTGTCAACACCAGTGTCTGTAAATTAGTCTTTTGTGCCTCTCTCTCCTAGTCAGATTCGGAGCATACCAAAAAGGAATAAGAATAAACTACAGTAGGTATTTATTGGCCTTGGCTAGAGCCAAAGTAGACCCCAGAGTAAGGGTTGAGGTGCAGGTGGTTTACTTGGGAGGTGACCTCATGAAATGCAAGTGAGGAAGGGGGGAAATGACGCAGAATAGGGAGAAAAATAAAGGGCGCAATGAAGAGTGGGTTCCACTGTGCTGAGTGGGGCTCGGTCTCACCGGGGACCCTCTGAGAAACCACGTGGCACGTGCCCTGGAATCCTCCCCCAGGGACAGCAAGCTGGGCACTTGCCTGGCAAATCCCACCCTCCACTGGCTGAAAGTCTCCCAGGACATGAACGCCCTGCACTTAACAGAACGAATGAGGAATTGGGAAAAACCCTCAATCAGAGAACAAGGTGGGCCCAGGCACCTCAGGGGGAGGAGCTGGGAACCGTGCCTCAGCCGCAGGTGAGCCCAGGTGCTATGGGGGTGAAGCTTCGGCAGCATCCCCTGTGTTATTTTACCTGGAAAGGATTTCACACCAGGAATTAGAGCCTCGCGTTACTGGAAGGGCTAGAGGAGCCATTCGAGGCTGGCCTCCAGGAATGACTCCCACAGAACCCGACCCCGGACCCACCAAGGGACCTTTGCCCTGTGAGGCCACCACTGCTGTTGCTGTTGCCTCCACAATGACCTCCCCACAACCAGGAGGCTATAGCATGGGCTTTGCAACACGTCAGCAGAAATCCTCACATTTCCAGGACCTCATCATCAGAAAACAGCCTAACAGGGCAAAAAGGAGGCCTCTGCCACACTTACCGTGGAAACGAGTTTGGGGAAGCCAGCAGACTGTGTGTCACGTGCTCTCCAACGACTCACCCTCCCAGCCTGGGCTTTTACCACCACCTGAAGCCCGTCCTGGATGGGGAGCACACCTGCGGCCCCTGCACTGCCCACCTATGGAAGCTGGTACCAATGAGGACACCAGGCTGCCCGCTTTGCACTGCGGCCACACAAGCCTACTCTGTTTCTCAAGTGTCAAGTTCTCCCCAGCCACAGGGCCTTTGCACACACTCTTCCCCTTGCTAGAATGGTCTCCTCATCTCTCTCACCACTCTCTTCTAGTTAATGTTATCCTTTGAATTGCAGCTGAAACACCACCTCCTCCAGGAAGCCTTCCCTCACTCCCAAACTAGATAAACTTCCCCAATTAGAGACTCACTTAGCACTATAACTCTTGTGAATTATTAGCTGATGTCGGGCTCCTTTGGTCAGCCATACTCTGTGACGATGTGTCTATGAATCTCTTTTTCACCTCAGCTTGCAGGTCTAGACTGAATTTGGTCCAGGCTGACCCTCAGACTGTCTCAGCCCCATAGCTGCAGCCCCAGCCCTTGTCCTCAAACATGCACTGAAGCTGACAATGACCTTCGTGGTATTTCCTTCATCCACATGTTTAAATACCCTAACATCATAATTTTTGTTTCTATAAAACAAGGTAGACCAAAATTCCAATTCTGGCTCTGACGCTCGAAACAAGTTACTTTCCTCTCTGAGACTCGGTTTTCTCATCTTTAAACAGGAATAATAAATACCACCTTTGGCGAGCTGTTGTAAGAACTAAGCAAATAAAGCAAGTGAGAGTGCCAGCCAGTGCCTCGTACCCAAGGGCATGTCATGGCCATCGCCAATAACCCTTTGGGAGCACTTCGGGTCTCTGTTAGGTAGCCTGTAACACCAGGGTTTGTGGGTTGAAGATGTCATTTCTAACTCTTCCTCAGGAAGATGGAGATGATTTTTAAGGAGAGGGGGCTGGGGATCCTCACAGGCTGTTTTCCGCACACGTGGCTCTAACAGGCTGCATGACGCCCTCTGGGACGGCAGAGCACACTGACTCGCCCTTTTAGAAATCAATGCAGAGACGCTCATCAAAAGCCAGAGGAACATCTTCACCAATGGGCCCAGTAATTCCACTCCTGGGCTACACGCTTAGGGAGTATTAAATCAAAGCAAAAGTTTTCATCGTGAAGGTATTCGTTACAGTAGCCCAAGGCTGGAACACCCCTCACTTACCAAGAAGTGGGGGTAATCAGCACACTGAGGCTTTGCAGCCATTAACCAAACCACGGTGAAGTTGCTATAGAAACATGGAAAATTGTCTCTGATAGGAGGTGAAGAGAAAAGGCCATGTTTGACATGAGGTCAGCCCAACAACACACACACACGTAAAAGGAAAGTGTTGCTTTGGAGGGAAGGTGAAGGGATTTTGTTACATGTTCTTTCATGCTGTGTTTACAGTTCTCAACGACCAGCCCCCTGCACGCCTTCTACCCGATGACTAAAGAAACCCTCATCCCAACTACCGGAAACGAAGGGCCCGGTCCTCCCAGGACGGTGTCAATGTGCTGAAGTCCACGCCTCCGGCAGGACTCTCGGGAGACAGGTAAGGCCCATCACGTTGGAGAGACTAACTCGTTCCTGGGGGACATTGGTCCTCTTCCAGCCTAGAATGAGGGGGGACATTTAAAGGGCTGTAAATCATGACGTGAACAAGCTAGTTCCTCCCACTCTGATGGACCGGAAGTGAAGGAGGCTCGCTTTGGGCACCACGGAAGGAAGGCAGAAGCAGCCAGAAACATGCCACCCAAACATTTTAGTGATGAGGCTCAGAGCTACCTGCAACTTCACACGGCATTTACCGTTGACTTACTGCGTTCGATTTGAGTTTCTCCCCCAGTTCTTGAACAAGAAGCTGACTCAGGGCTGTTTGTGCTACACAAACACCCAGAGACAAGCATCACCCATGACATTCATAAACACAGAAACATCCTCAAACTTAGAACATGGGAACTCACGGGTGTTCAGCACCGAGGAGCATCAACTAACCAGACGTCTGAGACTCATCCCCTGCGCTTTTAGATAAGGAGGCAAACACCACGAAATCTAAAGGTGTTCACGTCCAGTGGAGGCCAGGACACATTTACCTGCGTCTCCTAACTCCCGTCCTTAAACACACAACACAGAATAAAAGGCGACCTTCGTAGTGCTTCGGCATCGCGTCCTGGCAGCTGAAGGAAGGTGGCCAGAGCTGATGGCAGGAGAAAGCCTGAGTGGGCAAAGGGTCATTCTCGGGACATCCAGGACAGGAAGCTGGCGCACAGCAACCAGAAGGTCTGCGTTGCCGAGCGTGGGATCCACAGTTCTGAAGCAATGGAGGTGCAAGGTGGAGAAGGGTCGTGAGAAACAAGGCCGGGGCATCGTCTCCTGGGACACAGGTGTGATGGCAGGGGGCAGACCGCAGCGGGGCAGATGGTGGGGCCGACGGGGGCCCAGTTGCAACAATGCAAACGGTGCGGGGACAGGAGATACGGATTTCTTTCTGTTCCCCTCGGGGCTGAGAAGGCCCCTCACGATACGGGGCCTGGCAGTTCTGGACCGTGTTCTCCAGTCCCGATTTCAAATACGCCGCATTGTCAGGCCGTGCTGTCTGGAACCGTCTTTGTCTTAGTTGGGGCTCCCTCAGAAGCAGACCCTGAGATAAGACCAGGCAGTGCATTTGGGAGGTAAAGGACAGGAGAGTAGACGCAGGGGGAGTGAGACAGAGAAGGGAGAATCCCTAACCCAGCACATGGAGCTTTAGGAGGCCAGCTACCTCTGCAGGTAGCAGGAGCGTAACCCCCCGGGGAACCTTTGGGAGCCAGTGTAGACACAAAGCCCCGAGTTAGCCCACCCAAAGGCGGAGAGAGCCGGAGTACGTACACCCGCCAGTCACTGGTTGAAGGCCAGGCGTCGGGGGCATTACTTCCCCAGCCTTTCCAGCAAGAACAGCATGAAAACGCTCTCCGGTGCCAACAGCTGGAAGTCGGGTCTTCTTGCACTAACGTGATGAGGATGAGATGATGGGTGGGTCATGGTGTCACCATGGGTTGTGTGATTCAGTGATGCCAATTGATAAGTGGCCCTTCCAAGAGTTCACCCAGCCCCACCGATGGTTCCCCCGTATGGAGGACTCATTACCCACCTCCCAAGGCAGCCCAGCTCTTCTATTCCCGGGGAGCTCTTTGGGATAGGGAGGTCACCGCCTGGGGAACTGACATTAGGAACCATGCAGCTCCCACCTGCGGATCTTAGCCATGCAGAGCCACAGGAAGCCTCTCCCCTTCAGGAATTCAAGTCGTCCATGATGGAATTCTTAACCCAGGCAACACAGCAACGCAAGCAAATGCACTTCAGGAAGAATTCTATAAAGGGCTGTTCAAACCAGAGAAAGATTTTAGTTAATTAATACCGAAGTCCAAGTCATCCGACGGGTCTGCTCCTGGCCCCGGTGGTGAGTGAGACTTCCAGTGCGGGGCAGCAGTCATGACCAGGTGGGCCAAGGGCTGCATGTACTCATCACACAACATGAGGCTTGAATTCAATATCAGATGAAAGTCAAACGGAGCCTCCCCGGGAGACGAGGAGCTCAGCTTTCACAAGCCTGGAGTGGAGAATATTGCCTTTAGCAAGTATTTCTAATTTGATCTTGCAGAGAGGAAAGCGATGATATGTCAGGAGAATACGTGTGTGTACACTTCTAGATGTATTTTCTTATCATGGCCACATTCTTTAGGATCTCGGTCATCAATTATTTGTGACAGCCAGTCAATTGTTTATCTCTCAAGATACTTAGTCCCCTTTATATATCTTCCCTGGATTATTGTGGGGACAGGATCATCTATTTTCTCCTCCCTTCTAAGCCCTGACGTCACTTACTGACTGCCCAGCGTCCTGGTGTATGCCCTGGAATGACAGGCTTTATGAGGCTGGAAATGAAATGGCTTTGCGCTCCCCCGTCACTAAGGACACACAACAGGGCACCAAAGTGGGCATTTAATTCAGGCAAATGTCAGGGCCCAGCTAGTGGAAATTCACCTGTGTGTGTTAAAACAGGTGTTCCCAGGAGATGCCCAGAGAAAGAGAAACAACGAGAAGCAAAAACGCACCTCATCCCTGTTCGGAAAATAGAAGCAAGTTTCTGCCATGAAAACCATTTTTGCTTAAAATACCAGCCTGAAATAATTGCATATTTGTTGGCAATTGACTATTGAGTTTTTCCATGAAATTTTGCTCTTTTGACAGTAGCAAATAAGTACGTAGAAAAATGCACTTTCTTGGGGCTTTTAAGGACAAAAAAAAATTACAGTAGGAAAATTGCACCAAAGAGCGCAGCCATATTTCCACACTTTGCTGAACTTAAGAGGAGAAAATGGTCATTAAAGGTAACAGGGTCATTAAAGGCAATGGGGTTGTTATAAAAACAGTGCTTCTATTTTCAGGGTTTTCACTTGCCAAGGGCGTGCGTACGCAGTCACAGACCGTGGGAGAATGCCAAACTCGCGTTTCTATAATGTGCCTTGCAAACAATTGGATTTATTCTTAATGGGGCCTTGCTGCATTTTTACATTATGCAGCATGTAATTAGCTATTAAAGGACTAAGGAATAAATGGCTCAGATTTGTTGGGCTCGATGCCTGATGAATGATTTCATGCTGTTCTTTTAAATCAATGTTGGGTTGACTGTAATTTAGTGGTGGATTTGAGGGGTTTTTGAGGGGAGAGGGGCTAAAGATCTCCTAGTTTTGGAACCCGAAATGACAATGCAATGATAACTTAATTATAAACCTTTTAACCAACCCACAGTTTTAAGACAGTTCTGGGCAGCACAAATTGAATTCAATCTGTGTAAATAGCATTTCAGACTCTCAGGTCTTCTGCTCACCACAACAAAACAAAATAACAACAACAAAACACACACACACACCCCACACACACACACACACACACAGGCTTCCTTTTTCTGTAATTTTAGGGGATTTTTTTTGGTGGGGGAGCCTGACTTATCAATCGACTGGCATGAATTTATGAAATTCCTATTGTTATGTCCAGAATGCCTAATGCTGGGGTACAAAGCAATTTATGGAAACCTTACCCTGCATTTTGTTCTTGCCACACTTTCCTCACTGTCCCCCACTCCTCCCAAGCAGGAAGGTGGCCAGGGCCTGAGTACACCCTTGGCTCAAAGGCAGCTTGTGTACCCAGGGCCTGAAACACAGGTTGCTTGCAGAAACTCTCTATCCAGGCTTCTGTGGGAGCATCAGCTCATTAAGTGGCTGATCGTAGATGATGCAGGAGGTGAGGCGAGAGCGCTGAGTCTCTTTGAAAAAAGGGGACGAGAACAGCCCGAATCAAGACAGAAGTCTTCACCAGCCCAGCAGAATGGGGGTATTGGGGCATTGAGGCATTTCTTACACACCCGAGTTTATAGGCGTAACAGTCATACCCACCAGTTATTGGTCCTGACTGATAGCCTGGGGGCCTTAGCCTTCTCCAGTCATCCTACTAAGGGCCAAGGCTGAAACTACAATGACCATGACGGCAGTGACCCCAGGCCACCAGCTAGCATGGCCTGGAATGACAACCTGCAAGCCCGCCAGAGACAGGAGCTGGGGCAGGGCCATTCCCGGGCCCCAAGTCCCGCCTTGCCCGCCTCCCCTCTTCCCATGACTGCAGGTAACTCCCAGGCCTGTATGTCCACTCTGAGATCTTCCTGGTTTCCTCACTCCCTCCAAAGCGAGCCCCACCCCAGGACCCCGGCTTCATGCTCAGAGCCACAGACAGAGATCCTGCCCTCAACACAGATCCACTAATTCTCACCTGACTCCACCCACAGCACCACCTGCCGCCGGGGCCCCCTCTCCAAGTGCTTCGACAGCTCGGGCTTGAATCCTGACAGGCTGCCCCAACAATCAGGTCAGTCCCCTGCATCATCTCCTTGCCCTTGCCCTGCTTCCCACTCACTGCCATGGGTCCCACAATGCCTTGCAACACAAAACCTGGCAATGGGAGGGATCAAGCTTGGCTACCACCTTGCAATGGGGTGGGAATGATAGCATCACAGTGAGAACAAAACATAAGTTAACATCTCCACAAATCATTATCGCACCAAACAATTACAGAAAAACGCAGTGCCAACCAGCATGGGGCACACTCAAGGCAAGAGGGCGCTCTCTGGGCTGGGAGCAGGGGGTAGAGCTGAGTGGGAATGGGTAGGTGGAGGATCCAAAAACCCAGAGAAGGAGGCCATCGTGATTTTCATCTTCTGAAATCTGCTTGAACACGGCATGCCCCGTGCAGGAGAAAGCAACCAGCTGTTGCTCGGGTGTTGCTGGCGTGAGTGACGGAGGCACAATCTCTTCGAAAGCAATTCGTCAGAATATTTCAAAAGCCACAAGAACCTTCTAACCTTTGATCCACTCATCTTACTTCTAGAAGTATATTTGTAAGGAGCAAATTCAGAAGCCAATAAAGAAGGAAAATAAACAACAGGAAGTGAGCACCTACGTGCTGGATGCTAGTCGAAGCACCGTTAGACTATATGTGTTTTCTTGTCTAATTCTCTAACCCTATGAGATGGACACCATTTTTATGCCCATTTTACAGATGATAAAACTGAGGCACTAAGAGTTTGACAACTTTTTACATAGCAATAGAGCCAGGGTCCAATCTAGGGCCAGTCTTCTTAATCACTACTCTACTCCGCCTCCCAACGACCAAAAAAATCTGTGCAGCATTACCTTAATGCTGGGACAAAGGGAACATGTTCCGTGCCCAGTAACATGTGACAGTGAACTGTAGGGACGCCACCAATAGACTCCTAGGCAGGTGCAGGCAAGCAGCCGATCTTAGTGACGATTATGCAGCAACATGGGGGAATGCGGAAGGCGATGAGGAGGAAAGGATGTCTGGGCTGCATCCAGAGGAATCGGTAAAAATAACCCAGTTTGGTTAGAGAAATTCTCAGCTCCAAGCAGAGGAACTCAGGCAAGAAAGGCGCCTGGCATAGCCTGGGATGGCTGAGCTGTAGGGCCAAAGGGGAGCAGTTGGAGACGCAGCGGAAGCAGAGAGCAGAGGCCAGCGGCCCAGAAACCACAACGAGGCAGCTGTGTCTCCAAGCAAAGATGGTGGGAGGGACCCTGGAGCCTCTTGGGCAGTACAACCAACAGGGCTTGGTGGTGCGTTTCGTGCGCAGGCCCGGGTGTCTTTGGGAATTGATGGGCTGTTCCCAGAGAGAACTAATACGAGAGGAGGGAGGGGAAGCCTTGTTGAAGAGCCTGAACTTCTCTGAAGACCTGGCTTGGGTGACTACAGATATGTACACTGAGAGCCCTGAGAGTGGCATATTTTCCTTTTGCCTACGTATGTGTGTATACTTTGTATATTTGTATATGCAATAGTTAAACTTTGCCATTTGCAGCTATTGAGATAATACTTGTTGAGAGAGCCTAGATGAGGTGTAACATAGAAAAGGTTGAAATATGCCCAGCAAGAGTTAAAGGAGAAAGACAGTCCTAGGATGGCCAGGGAAGGTATAAATGGCAGATCATTTGAGCCACTCAGCAACTCCAGGGACGAGCCCCTATGTCGCCACTGGAACTATCTGCCCTCCCTCCACTCTAGCAGAGCAGTTTGGGATTGACCCAGAAATTCCAAGTGGCCAAAGCCCTTCTAAGGGCCATGGTGGATACAGATCAGCCCATTAATGTCTGCTAGGATCCAGCTCCTCTCCCCAGAAGTGACCCTTGCCATAGTCCCAGCAATAATGGCATCTGAAATGGTGACTTTACTCTGCCATGTCCCAAGGTCAGCAACACGCCCCAGCTGGAAAGTCATTGGCCGCAGGGCCATCACAGTCTACCTGATGACTTGGTCCTGCCCCCACACAGAAGCCCTCCTTCCTTGAGCAGCTGGGGACTGGTCCTGAGCTAATCCAGGTTCCTGTCCGAGACCCAGGCTGCTCCAGACTCTGTCCCTAGAAGGCTTTGGGAAGAAAATGGACACTGTCCCCCTTCCCCAGATCATCAGGATGAGAAGCCAGCACCACAGCCCAAGCTCCCTGAGCCCTAGCCTTCACTGGAGTCCCCTGAGCTTCCTCAAGGTGTTGGAGCTAGATGGGGCATGGGGAGCACCTGGCCCAAACCCCTCCTTTTACGTCAGGGAAAACTGAAGAGAAGACGAGAAGGGACTTGACCACAATGGGAACTAGAACCCGACTTTCCTGACACCTAACCCAGTGCTGAAGCATATGCCTCACTCCCAGAACTTCCCCCAGCTACTCCGAACGTTCTGGTAAGGATGGCTTCCTTTAAAGTCCCCAAATGACCACTGTACATCCAAGTGCGGACTCTTTGTCTCAAGAACCAGCCATCTTGTCCCAGTTATACTGACTTATTTAATACATCTTTATTGAGCATCCATGGCATATCAGGCCTCTTCTGGGCTCTAGAGATATAGAGATAAAGACAACATGGCCTTGCCTTTGAAGAGCTGAGGATCTAGTTACCATTTCTTCTTAGAAACATCACTGTTGCTCCAATTCCTTCTGTCAACAGACACCTACTGGGTGCCAGGCACTGTGCTTGTGCCCAAGAGATAGTGACCGGGGCTCAGGGAACACCCGAGGTCTTACCCACTCTCCCTGTCGTGTGCTTCTGGGTCCTCCCTTCCCCCTCTGGACCCAGGTTCCCCATCTTGAGTACTGACATGCGATCTAAGAAGCTGCAGCAGAATGTCGCCGAGTCTTGTAGACGCCTCTCTTTTCCCACTTCTTTCTGCCCCTGGGCTTTCAACCCAGACAACCCTGACAAGTCTGCATAAAAGGGGCACCAACCCAGTGCCCATTTACCAGGTCTGACAGAAGGGACTGGTGACATGTAGCTTTGGCATCTGGTGGAGGAAGAAGCCCTTTCTCTTTCCTCCATCACCACTGAGCAGCAGACATAAACGAGTCAGAACCTAAGCAAAAACCACACGAACAACCCCTTCTTTCTGGCCTGAGGGGCGCCCCAAATAAGGAGCCACCCACATAACTCCAATGTGAGCACCGTTCACATTGGCTGGACACAAGCACCGCCCTGCTCAGCGGCGGCGTGGCTGCACTGGGCTGTCCCTGCAGTCACAGGGCACGCCTTGGCGTTTCTGACTCCAGGGGAGCCAGCGCGGGGACAGCCAAACGGTGCAGCAGGTGGTGCGCATGGCAGGAGCCGGTGTTGCAGGGCACGGAGCGCACAGTTCAGAGCCAGCCATTTGAGTCCTGTCCAGGCTGTCTCAGCCACTAATGAAGACAAGTGCTGGGAAGAGGGTTTGCAGAACTGGCTGAGGATGAAGGGGAAAAAATCAGTTCAGACAGCTCGCTTTTGATTTAATTGTTCCACTTCGCAAATCCATCTGGCTGCAGGGAGGTTGGACTGTGTGTCTGGGCCCAGCCCAAGTCGGGGATGCATGCTCCCCAGATTGATTTATCACATCCCCAGGCACTCGAGGCAGTGGCTCTGAGCTGGAGCTTGGGGGGAGCAAATGACAGCTCCAGAGTCCCGCCACATCCCCCGTGTCACCGCCTCCCAGCCCACATGGAAAATCTTCACAGTTAATTTAATGACAATCTGTAGCCCAGAGCCCCAGAGCCGGAATGAGGCTGAGTGTCTGACTACCACCAATTTCAATTAGCCAGAATTGTTAAAGGAGACAGGAGGGAAGAGGAGAGAGAGGCGATTGTGGGGAATGGGGGGCCTGTCTGAGTCGCCCCTTCCTGGAGACTCACCGGGACTCCACCACACAAGGCCTTTCTCACCAAAACGGGGCAAAGACGTAATGCCCCTCTGCTTTTTGCTTAGGATCACTGCGCAAATAAACGAGGACACACGCACACACCACACACACCGTGCACACACACGCACACACCCTCAGTTTGGTTGCTGCTTTATCCCTGAGAGGGGCTGTTGGCAAGAGCACTTGACCAGGAGACAGGCGGCCGAAAGTCAGCAGTGGGTCTGCCATTTTTAGCTATTTGTTATTGGACGAACCACCTTCCTTCTCTGGGCTCATTCTGAAGGGATTGGACTAAATCAGTGGTTTTCAAACATTTTCTTCAAGTGAAACTTTCCATGGAACCCCAATAGACACCAGAGACAAACGCGCAGCTTCTCGTGATTGAAGGCGAATGAGCTTCAGAGCTGGCCCCTCCTCCCCAGCCCCGGGAGCCACCTCGGAGACCCAAGACCTCGCAGAGCACTCATTTGGAAAACACCGAGCCAGATCACCTACCGCTGAATAATGGCACCCCCAAGGATGCCTGTGTCCTACTCCCCAGAACCTGTGGCTCTGTTACCTTACGTGGCAAAGGGACTTTGCAAATGTGATTACGCGTCTTGAGATGGGGAGATTCATCCGGGTGGGCCCCATGTCATCACACAGACCTTCAGAGGGAGGCAGAAGGGTGAGGAAAGGGAAGGCGATGTGATGACGGAAGCTGAGAGGGAGGTTTGAAAATGCCGTCTGTCCTGCCGACTTCGAGGGCGGTGGCTGGGGCCCGAGCCAAGGAATGCAGCGGTGTCTAGAAGCTACAAACAGCAAGGGAACGAAATCTCCCCGAGGACCTCCGCACGGGACGCAGCCCTGCCGGCACCTGACGTTAGGGCTTCTGCCCGCCAGGGCGTGCGAGAACAAAGCTGCGTGGCTTAAGCCTCTGCGTTTGTGGGGATTCATTGCAGCAGCAATAAGAAACTATCGTACCATCGCCTCCCATCGCCTCCCCTTCGCCACAGTTCCGCGTCCCGGGTGGTTTCGGTTACCGGCAGTCAACCAGTTTGAAAGTTGTAAATGGAAAATTCCAGAAATAAACAACTCCTAAGTGTTAAATGGCATGCCATTCCGAGTACCTCCTGCGTCTCACCACACAGGCACTGTACCCTCTCACAGCACCACGAAAAGGATGCGTACAGTACAATAAGATCCTTTGAGAGAGAATAACTTTCCTTGCGGTATATACTGTTAGTGGTGTACTTTATTACACGTTCATCTCTTGCTGTGCCTAATTTATAAATTAAATTTTATCATAGTCATGTATATATAGGGGAAAAAAACATGATATTAGAAGGCTCAGTACTATCTTTGGTTTCTGGTACCCACTGGGGTCTTGGAACGTACCCCCCAGGAATCAGGGGGGGACTATTGCATTCACAGTCTATAATCCTCTAGGAAGAGAAATACACTGGAGAGAATCTCCCTCTTCCTCAGCCCCTAACCTCTCTCTCTGGCCAACCAATAGGAAATTTGCATCAGAACCATCTAATCAGAGCCGCACCCCCCCACACACCACCCCCACCACCATTCCCACCCCCACCACAGGAGCGGCCAGTGAGGCCAACTCCTGCTGCAAGCCAGGCCCAGGAAGCGCCCAGGGCTGCTCAGCTCTCAGCAGCAGCTTGACTCTGCGAGGAAACGTCCCCTCCCCTCGCTGGTCCCTGAGACACAAGACTTTAACCCCCTTCCCCCAGGGTTTAGTCCTCATTTACCGTTTTATGGGTTTTTCTCTCTCTTCTTCTCTTTCCTCAAACCCTTATTTGAGGGATAGTGGGGGTAGTTGGAAAGGAGAACTTTCAATCTTGTTCAGGGATTAATTCGAGGATATGAATATTCATGAGTCCACCCTCCACTTCCTGCAAATCTACTGGTCATGGGATATTTCCCGGCCAGCCAAACCTAGGCTGTCCTTTGTGCCCTTCCTGTCAGGCCCACATGGATCCCAGTGGCCATTTTGACAGCTGGAAGCCCGTAGCATGCACTTAACCTCTGGGATGACATGGCAGGGGACTCCTGGGTCACACCGGGCCACCCACTGTACAGAGGGACAGCAGCACAGGCTCTGGCACCCACCAACTCCAAGGAGGCAGGACGGGCCATGGAACTCAGAGGGCCTAATGACTAGAGGCCAAGGAGCTGCAGGGCCAGGGGCTGGTGGGCAGATGGCCTTGCCCAGGGAAAGAATGGGAGCAAGTGCTGACTGGTGGTGGTTGCAAACACAGAGGGCAGGACCACCTTCGGATAATCAGGTAGGTAAACAACACACCTGTCACTCCTATTCTTTAGGCTTCTTGCCCAGGAACTG
This sequence comes from Eonycteris spelaea, assembly GCA_003508835.1. NCBI lineage: Eukaryota > Metazoa > Chordata > Mammalia > Chiroptera > Pteropodidae > Eonycteris > Eonycteris spelaea. The sequence continues at coordinate 7,175,835 of PUFA01000004.1, read as the reverse complement.
CATTTTATACATTGCTATCTCTCCAGCAAGTGGCGCAGCAACCGCACATGGAAGGAGGGAGGGATGGGGCGGCGGGGAGGAAGGCGGGAGACTGGCTCACACACCCTGCTCGCGCCAGCCCCCCCCCCTTCCTGGTGTGAAGCTCTGGCCTCAGCAAAGGAAGGAAGCATCCATGAGCTGACAGCAAAGCCCTGTCTCTGCTACATAGCATATACTTTAGAATTCTGCTTAGGGACTACTCAAGAACTTGAAACTGCTATCTAAGGCCCTACCCCATATGCCATCGTTCTGGCCCGCACTTGTCAGCCTGCCATTTGGGGAGGCCGTAAAGCCATCTCCGCCCATGTCTGCCCCCGTGAGTCAGGGAGTAGGCTGGTGAGTTACTGGGTGCACAATACCACCGACACCACCACAAACCTGACACAGAGGCCCCCCATCGCACCCAGCCAATACCCGCTCTGCGCCAGCGAAAGGCATTTTACAGTGTCTCATTAAAACTGGGAGAAGGATTAAGAGGCCCCTCTCTTGATGAATGCTTTCTCTGCCTGAGAAATATAATCCTATCCTACAATCCCAAACAACTAGAAACAAAATTAAATGTCTGCTGAGAGGTCACTCAGGGCACAGGCTGCACGATGCCCCCAAGTCTTCTTTCTTTACATATTTTATTCAGCTTCAAGGCACAAGACATCTGATCCCCAAACCAGACCTGTTCTGCTGTCGGTAGCAGAGGCAACAGAAGAGAATTTCCCAGGCTTTTCTCAGACACTAAAGAGTTTATACTTTTAATGTTGGAGAGGATGTGGAGAAAAAGGAACCCTCATACACTGCTGGTGGGACTGCAAATTGGGGCAGTCACTGTGGAAAACAGTATGGAGGTTCCTCAAAAAACTAAGAATTGATCTACCATGTGATTCAGCAATCCATCTACTGGGTATTTACCCCAAAGACTTGAAAGCCCATATCCGAAAAGATATTTGCACACCGATGTTCACAGCAGCATTATTCACAGTGGTCATGCCATGGAAGCAACCAAAGTGTCCTACGATAGAGGATTGGCTGAAGAAGCTGTGGTACAGATATACAAGGGAATATTACTCAGCGTAAGAAGAGATGAAATACCACTCTTTGCGACAACATGGATGGACCTCGAGATAATCATGCTAGGCGAAATAAGCCAGACAGGAAAAGTTGAAAATCACATATCGCTTATATGTGGGATAGAAAGCTAAAAGCAACAAATGAACAGGACAAACAGAGACTCATGAACGTGAACAACAGACTATTGTGTACCAGAGGGTGGAACGGGGGGAGATAGACGGCATTAAAGGGGTCAAATATGTGGACAGAAAGAAATCTAACTATGGGAGTGAACACACATGTGAATATATATGTGCCTCACTGTTAAAGTGGACAGCTGAAACGTATTGGATTTCATTAACCAATATCACCATTAAAGAGAGAGAGAGAGATGATAGATAGGTAGATAAAAGAGTTGATACTTTTAAAAGAACAGCTACTTTCCCTTCAGTAAATATATGCATGTGTGTGTATATATAATGCAAAAACATCTCAAGGTAATCCATCTCCTCAGATATTTTGGGAAATAGGCATCAATAAATCCCAAACAAAAGCTTCTTCATTGACTTCATTGATTTCCTTCTCTGCATCTCAGTTATTAGGAAAAGTCAAAGGATCCTTGACTATTCAAACTGCGAGGAACTTTTAGTCAAACCCTTTAACCTGACAGGTGAAGAAAGTGATGCCCAGATAGGTAAGAGGACTGAACCAGAATTAGTGTCCGGTGAGGGCTGCCTTCCCGGTTCATGAACAACCATCTTCTCGCTGTGTCCTCACACGGGAGAAAGGGCAAGAGAGCCCCTGAGGTCCCTTTTATAAGGACACTAATCCCATTCAGGAGGGCTCCACCCTCATGATCTAGTCACCTACCAAAGGTGCCATCCCTTTGGGGGTTAGGATTTAACATATGAATTTGAAAGGACACAAGCATTCAACTCTACAACGCATACTCACACACACATTTGAACCAACCTTTACCAAGCATCACCTCTATGTAAGGCATTGTGGGGAATCCACACAGAGAAGATGCTCATTCCATATCTGTTCCATCCCTCAACGCCCTTCTACTGCACAGAGGCTGAAACCTCACACACCAGCTTTCCTGAATGCCCCTGCGGCTAGAGTTCTGGCGCAAGGTAGGTGCAAGAGTCACTTGTGTGCCTGCACAAGACCTGGATTGAAAACTCAGTGGATGGCGAGAGCGGCTGACTTTGAGTCGGGAAGGAATAACATGCAGAGAAAGAGGTGCCACGTGTCCATTTTGCTGACGGATCCTAGCAGAGATGGGACAGTTCCAGAGCCGGGAGCTGGGGCAGGCGGCGTCCTCATTCAGCGGCTTTCTAACCACGGAGAGGCAGCAGCTCCCTCAGTGGCCCAGTTTGACAGTGTGGCTTTGGCAGTAGTTCCTGGAGTCCAGCCTCCAATCTGTCTCTTCAGCCATCCCGACCATTTGGTGAGCTAGCTGGGTTTCCTAATCAGTCATTCCTACCTAAACCACCCAGGGTAAATTTTGTTTGTAGTTAGAACCCTTATCAGCAACATGGACACCTGAGTTATTTAAAATATAAATCAGGAATCAGATGCTTTTCTAACCCAGACTGCCTTTCCGACAAGTAGTTCAAATTAGACATGATCGACCATATCCGCGGGAATTGTATGAAATGTGTACCCAGAGAACACCTTCATATGAGGAAGCAGAAGGATGCTAATGTGTGTTCATGTAAGACAGGTCATGTGATCACATTCGTTTCAATGATTTCTAAAAGAGAATTTCAAAGTGGTTCGAGTCACACCTGAGCTTCAACAAAATAACTGAGACTCAATGATCTGGAATTAGGTCAGAGTCCACAGAGACGCCCATTCAAGGCTGAGTCACCAGTAAGAGTAGCCATTTCCTGGATGCGGAAAGGAGTGGGCCCCAGTGCTATAGAACCAGGTTGTTCATCTGATGCCCAAGCTTTCCAGTCTCCCCTCTTCTGCTATTTAAATCCACACCTAGGACTTGTGACCCATCACAACATCCCATCCCCTGGGTATGCTGGTCCAGAGGAGGCCATGATCCCCGGGTTGGACCAATAAGTCCCCCCTGAGACTTACCAATTTGGAGCTGAAGGTCCTGGAGCCGGAAGAACACAGGTGAATCTGCCGATGGCCGCCCGCCCTGAAACATGGAGAAACGGGCCTGTTTTCAGCTGGAGAGAATACACCAGGCGTGAGATGAGACAGGGCGTACAGGGAGAGAGTAAGTTGCAGCTGTTTTAAGTAGAATGGCAGCCCAGAACCTGATTGCTATAGCTCTTACCAACTCCACAAGCTGATACAGGGATGAGAGCCATAAACAAACCCCTCCTCATCCAGGCCGGTTAGAGCCAGGTTTCTTCAACCCAGAGAATTCCAAAAACTGGTCATGAAAACGAGGCGTCCAGCACCATCAAACACTATTTTCCCCAGAAGATGGAAAGAAAAGGGGTGCATTCAGCCTGCCGCAGCTCCCCCCGGAGACGAGCCCGCACCTCTGCTTCCCGGAGAGCCACACCTGCCTCAGCAACATCCTGGCACTCCGAACCCTACTCCAAGTTTATGCCTTGCCATGAAAGCGCCTGCTCGTCCACACTGCTCTTTCCCATATGCCAGAAGCCAGGCCCTGACGATGCCTTCGAAGATGTGTCGGCACCCCACTTTGACAGACCTTTCCATCTCCTACAAGCCTCGGTGGGAGGTGTTTCAAAGAATGTTATTTATGACCCCCTATGCTTAGTAACCACGAGGCAAAGTGACGCGCTCTGAATAACACAAGACGAGAAATTTGAACTTCCCAGGAAATTAAGAAGGAAGGCGGGGGTGCTGGGTATGGGAAGAGGTGCAGTGGGAATTGCGGGGGGAGGCAAGGAGGTCTCTGTAGAGAAGAGATTATGGTTAATGAGGATTTTTTAAGTAAAGGACCATGCATTGTGCAATGTGATCCCCTTCCTAGGCCCATAGATCTTCAGTAAAAAGGCCAAAAAAGTGCTTGGTTAGCTCATATTTCTCATGGAAACCAGTAAAGGGACGAATCTATATTAATGGAAGGACCCAAGCTGGGGCCAAAACAGAGTCAGGTCGCCTAGACAAGGAGACTTTGATATCAGGTTTCATTTCTACAGGTTTGAATCCAATAAACCTTAATACAACCTAGTAAGTTATGGTACTTCTACTTAATAGGATATTACAGTTACTTAAAATGATAAAACTAAATACAGGGGGAAATGTACAAGGTAGTACCTTTGGGAAAAAAAAGGACTTTGATATGCATGTTCATTATGAATATAGCTCCAAAAATACAGACACAAAGACTGAAAGGCGAAAAACAAAAATAAAATGCATCATATAGGGTACAGTTATTATGGTGGTTTTTTATTCTTTTCTAAAAATTCCTTCTAAAGTCATTTTAAAGTCCAGACATCAAAAGAGACTTGAAATTTTTGATGTGGGCATTTGGCGAGCACCTAATATGCGCAAGGCTCTGTGAGGTGCGTTTTCAAGGAGTCTGCAGGCTAGATAGGAGACAGCAGTCCACAGGTAATTACAAGGAAGAGAATGGTATGTGTAATGACTAGGGGAGAAAACAAACTCCTTTTGGGGCCACAGAGGTGAAAATATAACCAACTTGCAGACTGAAGAAGGCATTGTGGAGGGAAGAACTCAAAAACTTTGAACGCCACTTCTGCGGACAGTGGGAGTCACTAAAGGTGTATGAGAAGAGGTACGCCGTGATCAGAAATACCATGGCATCGTGTGCAGAATAGAGGGCCTAGAAAGAAAAAGGCTATCACAGACCGGGATGGGGCGGCTTGGCCTAGGACAGTGCCAGCATTAAAAAGAGAAATAGATGTGAGTGTGGGTTATAGAATAGCCTGAAGGGAAGATAAACCCCACGAGGGCAGCTTGAGTAGGAAGAAAGAGACAGCAAATGTTTGCATAAGGACGGCAGGTCTGTTAGTTTGCGCGGGCTGCCATCACAAAACACAATAGACTCGGTGGCTCAAACAACAGGAAGTTATTTTCGCACAGTTCTCGAGGCTGAAAAAAAGGTCCACCAGAGTTCAGTGTACGGTGAGAGCTCTTCCTGGTTAGCAGGTGGCCACCTTTTTAATATGTCCTCATATAGCCTTTCCTCGGTGGTGTGTGGAAACAGAGGACTCTTCTTATATGGATACTAATCCCATCATGGGGTCTCACTCTCATCTAAACTTAGTCACCCCCGAAAGCCCCACCTCCAAATGCCATCATATCAGGGGTTAGAGCTTCAATGTATGAATTGGGGAGCAGGAGGAGACACAATTCATTGCAGCCGGGCAGTCCGACCATTCTTTGGTTGATAGGTGAGAGAGTGAAGAAGAAACATATTGTGTGTATGTCAGATAGTATTGGTCAAAAGAGACATTTATTGCATTAAAGGATAAAAGTCAATCAAGATCAGTGAGAAAAATAGAATGCATTAAGTCACAGAATTCAGGGGAAAGCATCGCGGTCATCAAAACACTGTGGGAAAGGAGATTAGATAAGAAGAGGAAGATAGCAAAATGTTCTAATTCTTGAAATCACAACAGGGAGTTTAAACCAGAATGTAGGTGGAATCTGAGCGTGTGAAACAGATTTGGACTTCGGCTTCCAGCCAAGGCGGAAGAAGAGAGACCAGACTTACCCTCCTGTCTGAAACAATTTAAAAAACTGCACAGAATGTTTGGGGGGAAAAAAAAAACGTTTTCAAGAAACTAAACACTAGGCAATGAAAGACAGAGATCCTAGAGAGTCAGGAAAGAGACCAGGTGACCCCATGGTGGCCCCGCTTGTTGCCTTGGGAGAGTTTCCCAAACTAAACAGAGCTCTGGTCCTGCCTAACAAATCTTAAAAGCAAGACTCAAAAAGATCAACTCTTTCCAAGTAATATCACGGCAACATAGAACAATGCTCAATAATATTCATAGGAAAACAAAACATCCAGCACCTAAAAGGTAAAAGTCAAATGTCCAGAATCCAAAAAAAATTACCAGGCATGCAAAAAAGTAGAAAAATAACAGCTGAAAAAGTCAATCGGTTATCCCTTACTCAGAACTGACATGGATATAAGACTTATCAAACATGAACACTAAGACAGTATTACACTATTTCATGTTTTTAAAAGTTAAGTAGAGACTTGAAAGGTATAAAAAGACCCAAATCAAGAGATTAAAACTATAATTTAAACTATAATTTAAGATTAAAAATAGGATTAATGGCAAACTAATCACAGATTTGTAAACTTGAAGACATAGCAATAAAAACTATCCAAAATCAAAAATAGAAAAAATAAATTTTTTAAATTAAAATTAATTTTTAAAGCATCAATGAGTTGTGGGACAACTTAGAACAACCTAATAAAACTGTGACTGAGTCCCCAAAGGAGAACAGAAAGGAGGGCAAGCACCACAGAAAAAAATATTTGAACGAAGCACAGCTGAATTTTTTCCAACTTAATGAAAACCATAAACCCACCAATCCAAGATGCTCAACTCATCTAAACACTAGACATATGAAGAAAATGATCCCAAGACACATTGTAGTCAAGTTATTCAAAATCAATTATTAAAAAAAAAAATCTTAAAGGTAATCAGAATTTTAAAAGGACACATTATATACACAAGAAAAAAGAGATGGCTGATGGCAGATATCTCCTCAGAAACGATTTCTGCTCAGCAAGCAAGAAGAGAGTGGAATTACATCTATAAAGTACAGTGAGAAAAATCTTCAACCCAGAACTCTGTTCCCTTTGTCTTGGTTTTGTATTGCTGCATAACTAATTATTGCAAACTTGGAGACTTATAACAACCTTATTGCCTCACAGTTTCCATGGATCGGGTTGGCTATACTCACATTGGGTAAAGTACATTTAAGAGCAAAGGATATTACCAGGCATGAAAAATATCATTTCAAAATGATAAATGAATTAATTCATCAGGGCAATATAACAATACTAAATGTTTTTACCCTAATAACAAAGTTTCAAAATATATAAAGAAAAAAAATAGAACTTAAAGGAGAAATAGAGAAATCTACAAATATAGTTAGATATGTCAATACCTCCCCTACCCTCAATAACTGATAGAGCCAGTAGGCAGAAAATCAGCAAGGATATAGGAGACTAAATCCAATCAATTAGACCTGATACTTATAGGAGATTTCACAGCAGCAGAACACACATTCTTTTTATGTTCACACAGAACATTTACCAAGATTCTGGCCCATAAGACAAAACTCAATAAACTTAAAGTTCAAGTCATAAAAAGTATATTCTCCTTCCACAACAGAACTTAATTAGAAATCACTAACAGGAAGATCTCTGGAAAGTCTTCAAATGTTTGGAGACTAAATGACATATTTCTAAATAATTCATAAATCAAAGAAAATATCACAAGGAAACAGAAAGTACTCGAAGTGAATTAAAATGAAAGACAACATGTAAAAGTTTGTTAGGTACCAATAAAGCAGTGCATGGGGCGGGGGGGGCGGAATATATAGCACTAAATAAAAGAAAAAAGATCTCAAATCAATGACCTCACCTTCCACCTTAACAAACTAGAGAAATAGCAAATGAAACCTAGTAAGTAGAAGGGAAATAAGAAAGATCAGAATTCACTGAAAGTATAGAAAACCAGAAAAATTTAAAGAAATACAAAGCTAATTCTTAAAGAACATGAATGAAATTGATAAATCTGGGTCAGACGGCTCAGGGGGGTAAAAAAAAGCAGCCACAGCTACTACAGAAGGCAAAGGACATATCCATTTGACGCTAAAACAGCATTCATTTCGGCCCTATATTTGGGGCTGTAGAATGGGTTCTATAACTGTCTTACAAACTTCTACACTCATCGCTGAAAATCAGAACTTTTCAGACCCTGGGGAGGGATTTCTCAGGACACAAGATTTCAGTCCTAAAACTGGGACAGTCACAGGCAAACACAGATGGTTGGTGGGTCACCCTAAATCTGCCACCTTATCCTAGACATAGCTGCAAGGCAGACATGGTGGTGGCCAGGCTGCGTCCAGCCTGGCCCCCATTCTCAAGTGGTCACCAAAAGGGTGGCAGGAAGCCTTAGCTCAGCACACCCCAGCTTGGGCTGTGTAGTATCTGCTTCCTTCAGAGTCTTCACTGAATTTCATCCGACCCTTTCCTGCGAAAGTATGGGAGCTAGATACCAGGCAGATCATTTACAGCAATTTATAATTAATTTATGCTGCTTGAGACTTCCCACTAAGTCAGTATCATTCTTCACCCAGTTAAAGAAAGGATTGATTTTTAAGGACACTTTTGATCATTAAAAGTATAATTAAGACTTCCTCCCTATTACCCTTCTCCAGCAATGAGCAATGAGTCTTCCCGCAGCAGAATGCCTTGGTTTTCCCAGCAAATGTGCTTGCTGCAGTCTGTGTCAGCTTAGTTTCTCTCTTCAGATGAAATAATTGTGTCCCTGCTCTGGATTTCATTCATAAGATCGCTTACTTCACATATGGCAGGCTTTTTATTGACTCACTCATTTATTGAGGGGCCATATGGTACACACAGAGCAAAGCACTGATGCGTTAGGCTGAAACCCAGCAGGAACAGGGGAAAAGCCAACACAGTCTGACATCAGTCAGGTCACCAGCTGACATTTAATTGACTGTCTACTATGTGCCACCAGGCTGGGAAGTTAAGAGATGAGCAAGAGGCACAGACGCTACCCTTAAAGCAGAGTTTTTTTAACCTCAGCACTATTGACCTTCAAGGCCAAATAATTCTTAGTTGTGGGGATTGTCCTGTGCATTATAAGATGTTTAGCAGTATCTATGGCCTCTACCCACTAGATACCAGTAGCACTATTCCCCAACTCCCAGTGTGACAACCGAGCAAAGCTTCAGACATTGCCAAATGCCCCTGGGAGGCAGAGTTGACCCAGATTGGAAACTTTAAGGTGTCTGCAATCTAGAAAAGCAACTAAGACAAGTATATATTCATGAGAAAGACCATCATGGGACAGTAATGGCAGGAATATGGTGGTTGTAAACTTTAGTGCCGTTGGGGGCCAGGGATGGGAATGCCAAGAAGGCAGTGAAGACCAGAGGACAACCTTGCACAAAGGCCGCAGCCAGTGCTCGGCTCCAGCCAAGTGTTACCAGATATTCTGATGTGGATTCTGAAACCAGAACTTCCATGTGAAATCTCTCCATTTTTTGATGTTCTCAACCAGTTTAAAAATATTTTAAATACAATGTCAACTCAAAAAGGAGACAAAAAGATCAAGAGACTTCTTCAGCCAGATGCCCTTCTGTGAGGAATCCCAGCCCTACCTCTAGCTCACCTCTACCTCTTGGCGTCAGGGTCCATTTCTGGAAAGAATGGTGGCTCGTATGAGGGAGCCCATACAGTTGTTCTTAATTCTATCTGCCTATTGAAATCACCCGGAGATATTAAAAGGCCCATCAGTGCACAGATCCCACCCAGGCCAGTTAAACCAGACTCTCAGAGGGTGGGGTCCAGGTGTCCATGTTCGGAAAACCCTCTCCAAGTGATGTAACATTCGGCTAGGCTGGAGAACCACGCATATAGAGGAAATAGACACGTGTCAAGGCCCACCTCCAGGTAGTATGTTGACTAAGGTCTGGGACTCCAGACTCAGATCATCTGGATTCAAATCCTGTTCCACCACAGCAAACTAAGGGGTCTAGGAGAAAATCAGCCTGAGCCTGAGGGTCTCATCTGCTAAATGGAAATCATAACACTATCGACTTTATCAGGGTGATGTAAAAAGTCTGAATCTCTAGAGGTGGGGCCCAGGCATTAGTGTTTCTTTATTTTTCCAGATGTTTCTAAATAGCAACCAGGCTTGAGAAGCGATAATTACGTTTTGCCAGCTCCAACATTCGGTGAATTTCCCTTCGTGTGAAATGAAGAAAATGAGTACTAGATATCACTAAGTCTGGGACTGAGATGCCCCACTGGGATCCCTTAAGAAGGATTGGAGATGAAGGGCCAGATGCTGGCTGAACATAAACTCCAAAGGAACACAATATAAGCTCCTCCACATAATCATTAGCTGCTAGGAAGAAGTGCCTTGAATATCATTCTGAAAGGATTTGGCTTGTAAGGGCTGCCTACTGCTAACATGAAGGGTCTCCCACTAAAAAAACACTCAAAAGCCCCTAACATCCAAACACCAAGTATCATCAAGCATCCGATCCAGTGTCATGCTGCTGCTAATATTTCCATTATTCACCAGAACTTCTATAACGAGGTAGCTAACTATGGGGCTTCCGTTTGGGACACACACATTTATCATTTGATTAGGAAAGATTACCTATTTTTAGATAAAACATATATCCTCTAACGGGGATAGACAGTTATAAATAACTTGGGAAACTCTAGCTGATGCCTAAAACATCATGATTTGGGTTGAAAGAAAAAGCCTTTCTGATCATTGTCCTTTTGTGTTCCCCAACACATTTTTCACGTTTACTTGCTGTCACCCCAGATAAGCGATCACCTTGGCTATATCCCATTTCTTCACAAGCAAAGGTGGGAGGAAGAATTGTCACAATCAAATAGGAAGGATCAAGGCTCCACGAAGGAGCGGCAGGGGTCTGGGGCCTTTGCCCTGCAATCGCCCCACCTCCAATATATGTAGGACAGCCACGGGAGGAGCCACAGAAACGGCACCAAGTCAGGCCTATACTCAAGCTGTCAGATAGAAGACTGGCTTGAAAGAATCCAAGCCTCTCCGTGCACACTGACAGGGAGGCCTCGCCCTCCCCTGAGGGCCCTTCCTTCCCCGACCATAAAAGCAGCTCAGGTGGATTTCGAAGCAACAGTAAAGACACTCCCAGTGACTATAGCTGGAAATTTTTGAGCAAAAAAAGAAACAGTGTAGTATTGGATTAGAACCTAAAGCATAAAATAAATAACCATGAGTCCATAAGAACTTCCACTTCCAAAAAGGTAGAATAAAACTACTTTTCCCTAATTCTTCCACTGTGTACAATAAAAACCCCAAACATTATATGTGAAACACACATAAGCGAACTGAAAGGTAAAGGGAAGAAGACAGACCAGCTAGGGACCTCTGCATCCAAGAAATGGCATGATGAGTTCCCTGAGTTTTCTTTTTGCTTCACATATCTCATACATGGAGTGGAAGAAGCCAATATCCAAGAAATGCCGACACGCAGAGACAAAAAAAACAAAACAAAACAAAAACCCCACCTAACAACAACAAAAGCTTGCTCTCTCTAGCCAAAGGGCCAGGAAGGAACCAGCCTAGCAAAGTAGAACACTTTGGGCCAATAACCACTCTACTCCAGTCAATAGCCCAGTAAAAACTGTGGTCTCGCCCCACCCATGCCAACAAAGGCCAAGTGGGAAGCCCAGATCTCCATCCTCTCGAGGCTATAACAAGGTGTCCCAATAGCTCTCCCCAGGTGGTGTCAGAGAAGACCAAGTGAGGGGACAAGCCTTGTATCCCATCCCTGCATGGCGGTCTTGAGACTCCTCCCCAGCCCCTGTAGTGTCAGCGGGAGCCCACTCCTAACGAGCAGTAACAAGGAGCCCTCAGATGTCGCCTCAGATGTCAACAAATACCAACTAGGAAACCTGGACCGCTACCTCCAACTGGCAGTAACAACACAGCACTGCAACTCCCCCTACCGAAGTGGTGTCTGAGGGAGCCAGCTCCAACAAAACGTTTAAATAGAGTCTCATAACATAACATAACCATGCCCAAGTTTTAGTCAAAAACCACTCATCACACCAAGGCCCAGGAAGAGTTCAAACTACATGAAATAAAGACAGTCAACAGATATCAACACTAAGGCAACAGAAATGTTAAAATTAAGTGACAAAGATGTAAAAGCAGCCATGATGAAAATGCATCAACAAGCAATTACAAATGGACCTGAAGCCAATGAAAAGATAGAAAGCCTCGTCAAAGAAATAGGACCTATAAAGAAGAACCAGACGTTTTGGAACTGAATAATACATTAACTGAAATAAAAGTTCAGTGGATGGGCTCAACAGCCAAGTGGGAGACAGAGGAAAGAATCGGTAATCTGGATGGCAGAACAATAGCAATTATCCAGTCTGAGTAACAAAGAAAAAAGACTTTTTTGTTGTTTTTGTTTTTACTTAATGTATTTGTTTGTTTCTCTTTGTCCATAACACAGCACTAATAAGGTTCTGGAACAGTACTACTGATTTAAAAAAAAAAGGAACAGTCTCAGGGACCTATAGCACTACATGGGAGATCTAACGTTCATGTCATCATTGTTCTGTGGGAGAGGAGAAATAGCAAGAGATATAAACCTATCAATTTGAGATGAATAAACACCAAATAGAACAAACCCAAAGAAATCCACATGAAAGCACATTGTAATTAATATCTGAAAACTAAAGACATAGAAAAAAATCTTAAAAGCAGCCAGAGAAAAACGTCACTTTACCTATAGGGGAAAACAGGATAAAAGTGAATTTCTCATGAGAAACCATGAAACGATATTTTTCAGATGGTGAAAAAAAAGAACCGTTAACCTAGAATCCCATACCCAGCAAAAATAGCCTTCAGGAATGAAGGGGAAATAAGATACACTTCTAAATATGTCATAGGTAAAAGAGAGAGTTTCAAGAGAAATCAAAAAAATATATTAAACTGAATGAAAATGAAAATGCACTATATCCGGAGCTAAAGCAGTTTTGAGATGGAAATTTATAGTATCAAATGCATATATGAGAATATGAAAAGTCTCAGATCAATAATCTAAACTCTCACCTCAAGAACCTAGACAAAAAGAGCAAAATAAACCCAAAACAAGCAGAAGGAAAAAAATAATGAAGATAGAAGTAGAGATAAATGAAACCAAAAGAAGAAAAGCAATAGTGAAAATCAACAAAACGAAGAGCTGTTTCTTTGAAAAGATCAATAAAACGGACAAACCACTAACTATATGGACAAAGAAACAAAAAGAGAAGACGCAAATTATCAATATCAGAAGTGAAAGAGAGGATATTACTCAGACTCTGCAGACATCAAAAGGGTAAAAGGGGAGTAATGCAAACAACACTACACAAATAAATTTGACCACGTAGAAGAAATAGGCTATTTCCTCCAAAAAAACATAGACTATCACAATTCATCAGATAAGAAAGAGATCATTGGAATAGCCCTCTACCTATTAAGGAAATTTAATTTATAATTTAAACCTCCCTCAAAAAGAAGAAGGAAGGAAGGAAGAAAAAGAGAGAAGAGAAGAGAAGAGAAGAGAAGAGAAGAGAAGAGAAGAGAAGAGAAGAAGAAGAGAGAAGAAAAAAGAAAAGAAAAAAGAGCCACAGCAATTTCTAGATCCAGATAATTTCACTGGTGAATTCTACAAAATGTTTAAATTAACACTTAATTTATACAATCTCCCCCAAGAAAATAGAAGTGAACAACTCCCAGTTTACTTTATGAAGCTATTATTACCTCAATACCAAAACCATATAAAGGCAATAGAAAAAGAAAAAACTACAGGCCAATATTCCTCATGAATATAGACACAAAAATCTGTAACAAAATGAATTCAGCAACATATAAGAATTCCACTCTAACACCAAGTGATATTTATCATGGATGAAAAGCTGGTTCAATATTGAAAAATCAATCAATACATTTCACTCTATTAACAAGCTAAAAAAGAACAATCACATGATCATCTCAATTGATGTAAAAAATCATTTTCAAAATTCAAATCATATTCATGTTAAAAATTCTCTGCAAAATAGGATAGAAAAAAAAACTTCTTAAATTTGACAAAGAGCATCCACAAAAAGCTACAGCTAACCTTATATTTAACAGTGAAAGATTGATGTTTTTTCTCTAAAACTGGGAATGAGGCAAGGATATTCACTCTTATCTCTCTTATTCAGCACTAGATGTTCTAGCCGGGGCAATAAAGCAAGAAAAGGAAATTCATACAATAGGACAGTAAGAAATAAAATGGTCTCTATTTACAGATGGCATGATTATTTCCATAGAAAATCTAAAGGGATCTAATAACTCCTAGAACTAATAACTGATTTTAACAAGGTTTTGGATATGAGATAAACACACAAAAATCAATTGTATTTCTGAATACTACCAACGAACATGTTGACACTGAAATAAAAAATACAGTATCATTTTAAATTGCTCCAAAAATGTAAAATACTTAGGGATAAATACTGTCATGTTCAAAACTACAAAATGCTTATGAAACAATTTTAAATTTTTTAAATAAAAAGAAAGATGTACCATATTCAGGATGGAAGACTCAACACAATAAAGATGTCAATTCTCCCCAAATAAATATACAGGTTTAATGCAATTACTTTCAAAATCCCGGCAAATATTTTTATAAATATAGACAAGGTCATTCTAAAATTTGTATGAAAAGCAAAGGAAATGCAAGAGCTAAAACAATTCTGAAAAGAAAAGGAATAAAGCCACTGTAAATAAGATTGTGTGGTATTGATGCAGGAATAGATACATAAATCAATAAACAAAATAGAAAACCCAGAAATAGACTCATGCAAATATGTCCAACTGTTTTTTGACAAAGGTGAAAAAGCAATTTGATGAAGGGAAGACAGTCTTTAAACAAATCATGCTACAGTAATTGTGGCCAAAAAAAAAAAACCATATAGTTAAGTCTCATACCTTATATAAAAATCAACTCAAAATGGAGCCATGTAAAACATAAAACTATAAAACTTTTAGAAAAAGAACACATGAGAAAATCTTCAGGATCTAGGGCTGGACAACCAGTTCTTAGATTTGATACCAAAAGCATAATTCATAAAAGGAAAAACAGACAAACTGGAATTCAACAAAATTAAAAACTTTTGCTCTATAAAAGACTCATTAAGAAGATAAAAGCACAAGCTATAGAGTAGAAAATATTTGCAAAACACATATCCCAAAAGGACTAGCATCTAGAATCCAAAATGAACCAAGGGTAAAAAGAATATCTAATTTTTAAATGGGAAAAGACATGACCAGACATTTCACCAAAGAGCATATACAATGGCAAATAATCACATGAAAAAATGTTCGACAGTAATATAAATTAAAACCACAGCGAGACATCACTACAAACCTATCAAATGGCTAAAATAAAAAATAATGACAACACCAAATGCAGACAAAGATACAGAAAAACTGGATCACTCATCATTGCTGTTGAGAATGTAAAATGGTAGAGTCACTCTGGAAAACACTTAAACAGTTTTTTAAAAAATCTAAGCATGCAATTACCATATGACCCAACAATTGTACTACTGGGCATTTGTCCCAGAGAAATTAAGGCTTACGTCCACATCTAAACCTGTACATAAATGCTTACAGCAGCTTTGTTGATAATAGCTAAGAAGTAGAAATAACCCAGGTGTCCTTTATTGTATGGTTAACAAACTATGGTACATGCTATGGCATATTACTTATTAATAAAAAAGGAACAAATTATTAACATAAACAACATGGATAATCTTCGGAAAATTACTCTGAGTGAAAAAAAGAAAGCCAATCCCCAAAGTTTAAAAACTATTATAGTTCCATTTATAACATTCTTAAAATGACATATATAGAGAAATAGAACAGAACAGTGGTCACTAAGGGTCAAGGAGGAGGCCGGGGTAGGAAGGTGACTGTTAAAGGGCAACATGAGAGATCCCTGTGGGGATAGGAATATTTCGTGTCTTGCCTGTATCCATGTTAATATTCTGGTTCTGACATTGTACTAGTTTGTTGTTGTTGTCGCAAGATGTCACCTTTGGGAGAAACTGCATAAAGGGTAGGGGAGATCACTCTGTATTAGTTCTTAAAACAGCATGTGACTCTACATTTATCTCAAAATTAAAATTTTAATTAAAAAAAAAATCACGGGAGGTCTCTGAACTTTCCAAACAGGCTCAGAAAACAGGAGTCTTCATCTGATGCTGTCCTTGCACAAATGGCACAGAGCTGGCTCTGCCAAGAGGTGTCAATACCTTCATACACGTCAAAGGGAAATGGTCGTTTCTGCACTTCTGCTTCAAAATATTGCAATAGATTTTGACGATTCTGGAATGGATGAGAACATTTGACGGCAGCGATGTTTTCGTTTTTAAATTTCATCTAAGGCACAAAGCAGCTTACCAATTTCCAGGGCATACTGCTTCACCAAGACCTCTTATCCAACAACGTGGCCAGCAGCATGACTCAAGACAATACTCTTGTGGTAGGAAAATCCGATTTGGGGAAAGTTCCAACTTTTTCCAACTGAGCCTTTACTCAGACAGAAGAGGCAGCCATGTCCTTTCAGGACAAAAGGGACCACTGCAGCTTTGTTGGCTACAGTCTTCCGTAGGTGAGAATTTTGCCATCGGAGATGCATTCCGACTTTTGTGTCACATCATGTGGGATGTGACAAGTAAAATATAAGCGATATAAATATTGTGACATACTCTTTGTGATATTTTCCAGCATAAGCTGGCATCGAGGTATAAATATACAGATGTTCATAACCACAGTGACACCTCACATTCTCAATTCATATCAAAGAAAACTATTTTAGATATAACATGTGAAGGATGACAATTCTAAAATACCAAATGTTCATTGCTTTACTTGCTACCTTTTACTTATTTAGTATGAAAGGATAATTTAATAAGAATATAATTTGTATAAAAAGACATCTCATGTTCATGGACCAGGTTTATTACTGTTAAGATGCCAACACTCCCTAAAGTTATTTACAGTTTCAATACCATCTCTAGCAAAGTCCAGCTGGCTTCTTTGCAGAAATTGACAAGCTTATCCTAAAATTCATAGAATCCAGAAGAACTAAAATAATCTTTAAAAAGAAGAACAATATTGAAGGTGTCACACTTCCTGATTTTAAAAACTTACTACAAATCTACATTAATCAAGACTGTGATATGGCATAAGGACAGACATTAGATCAATGGAATAGAACTGAGAGTTGAGAAGGAAAGCCTTCTGTTTACGGTCAACTGATTTTTGACAGGGTACCAAAGACCATTCAATGGGGAAAGAATAGTGTCTTCAATGAATGGTGCTAGGACACGTGGATAGTCACACACAAAAGAATGGAATTCGATGCCTACCTCACACCATGTCCAAAAATTAACTCAAAATGGATCAAAGAGCTAAACTTTAACGTAAGCGCTAAAACTATAAAACTCTTAGAAGAAACATGGGCACAAGGCTTTATGACTTCAGATCGGCAATGATTTTGTGAGTATGATAACCACAAGCACAAGCAACAGAAGGATAAATAAATTAGGCTTCATCGAAGTCAAAAATGTTGTGCTTCAAAGCATCACATCAAGAAAATTAGAAGACAATCCACAGAATGGGAGAAAATATTTGCAAATTATATATCTGATAAGGGACTTCTATCTGGAATATATTTTTTAAAAACTTTTACAACTCAATAATAAAATGCTAATTGACCCAATTAATAATTTATAAAAAGATAAGAATAGACATTTCTCCAAAGACATACAAATGGCCAAAAATCTCATGAAAAAAATGCTCAACATCATCAGACATCAGGGAAATGCAAATAATAACCACAATGTGCTTCCACTTCATACCCACCGCTCAGCAATGTGACTCCTAGTTACACATTCAAGAAAATTAAAAACATATGCCCACACACAAACTTATTATGAGTGCTGATAGCAGCGTTATTCATAATAGCCCAAAAGTGGCAACTACCCCCATATCCATCCATCAACTGATGAGGATAAAATAAAATGTGGTATGTGGTATATCCACAGAGGAGAATACACTGGCAATAAAAAGAAATGAAGTACTGATAAAAGCTACATTATGGATGAAACTTGAAAACATTACACTAAGTGAAAGAAGATTGTCCCAAAAGACCACAGAGCATGTGATTTCAATGACATGAACTGTCCAGAACAAGCAACTCTATGGAGACAGAAAGGTTAGTGGTTACTTAAGGCTAGGGGGATTACGAGGAAACGGAGGGTGACTGCTAATGGGTATGGGGTCTCTTTTTGTGGTGACAAAAATGTTCTGAAGATTGTGACTATGGCTGCACAACTCAGGATAACCTAAACTCCATTGGATTGCATAATTTAAATGGGTGAATTGTGTGGTACGTGTCAATGAAGCTGTTATACATGTGTAATTTGAACCAAATAAATCCATGAGTCCACACTAACATAAATAAATGATTAAACAGATATATAAAATAGGGGAAAATATACAAATCTTTAGGGCAAAAGAATTCCAAATAATTTATGTAAATACTTTGCCCTCAGGAAGAATGTTTCAACAATCAAACGACCACTACCATCACACAAGTAGAGGCAAAGATAATTTTTTTAAAACCTGTATTTTTTCTCAATCCTAGAGAAAGGGAGGTGAGTCAGCTTTCAGTAAAGTCTTTTGGCATTGTATATCAAGAAACTTTCAAATGTCAGCCCATGTAAACCAGTCATTTCACTTCTAGGAATCAAGCCTGAGGAAATAATCCAAAATGAGGTCGAAGCTCAGGAAATGTTCCTTATTGTTAATAATGGAAAATTGCTAATAACTTCAATACCCATCAGGGGGATGACTAAGTAAATTATGGTACATCTAATTACAGCCATATGAAAGACTCTCATGTCAGTTTTAAAAATATTCATGAATAGTTCTTCATGACATGACGTGAGAAAAAGTAGACATAAAATCAAAGTTAAGATATGACCTCAAAATTGGAAAGGGGACTATTTACATACAGTACTAATAATGGTTATTTTCTAGGAAGCAAGATTAGTGCTCGTTGATAGACCTCTTCTTTTTGAAAACTGTCAATATTTTTTAGATTTTCATCAATGAACATGTATGGCATTTTTAATTAAAAATAAAGAAAAAAGAGAGTCTTATCTGAAGGAAAGGGATGTTGCAGCAGACTGCTAGTTACCTCGCTGTATCCTCCCAGCACTCTCTTCTTCCTGCTTAAGAAAGGCCTGATTTTCAGGTGGGCACAAGGCACCCGGGTAAAAGAACCATTCCCCTGCCTCTCTTGCAGCTAGGAGAGTCATGTGACTGAACTGCCAAGAGATGCGAGCAAAGAAATTGCAAAGGATGACTTATAGGTAAAGTCTAAGGCTTAAAGTCTGATGCGTTTTGTCTGGGTCCTCGAGCCTGGGTGGGAGGGGGGTCTACTGGGCAGAGTCAGCTGATAGGCTTTATTTAGTGGCAGAGAGATGAGGAGACTAAGTGACAGCTTGAGGACCAGTCGACCCCCCAGCCCCAGGCTCCAGGGAGCCTCATCTGTGCTCAAGCACTGCAGGAGGTGATGCTAGAAGCTACTCTGAATATTAGATTTGGTTCTCGAAGACCTGGAAGCAGAGAGAAATGCGATTCTGCTTGGGGAGGATGAATCCCTGTCCTGGCTCTCCCCAACCCCTTCCATTCAGGCGATCGGCAGGTGGCCTGCAGGAATCTCTTACTAGTTGCCTTAAAGGTTACATCTCTCAGGTTCAATACCTAGTGTCTTTCCTTCTATACCTAAAGCCTTTTGATCAGCCGGTCATTTCACAGCCAAAGTCATAGGACTGTGCAGCCAGACAGTTCTATCCAGGATTAGAGCCTTCCTAAAACCCATAAGAATGTCTAACATTTGATGGGGGACCACATTCATCAAAAATCATGGTGTGTTTTCCAGACCTGTATTTCATGCAATACTAGTTCCAAAAAAGGGATGGGGGGCAGGGGGAGGGTCAGTTTACCTATGGCAAAATATATTTGGAAAATACTTCATACTCTAACCTCATTTAGGAAATTCATACTACATGTGAACATATTAAAGGCTCTGAAAAGTCCTGCAATAATCTTTTATACTTGAGTATTTTTCCAAATTCTTCAACCAGGAATGCTTTTTCTCAGAGTGTTTCCTATTAACTTCTTTAGAACACACACAACTGGAAATGCTATACTAGATGCTCAAAAAATACATTAGTTTGCTCCCTAATTATGTAAACTTCATCTGTTGGGATGACCACTGAGGTTTGTCACTATTACTGCTTCTGGAATTACTACTTCATGATCTTGGAGTGAATTTCCCTTTGACTGAACAATGCAGTTTATTGCCTTGCAGGGCCGAGAATCTTTCTTGAAACATTCTTTTCCGATCTCATCAGTGTGGTTTGGAGACAATTGTTTGCATCTGAACTCGTCTCCTATTTCAGCTGGAAGTGATATAAGGTTCAAACGAGCACATACATCATTTATTCACCATGCACTTCTCTCTCTACTGCAAGCCAGGACTGTGCTTGACCCTTTACGCTCGGCGTTCCAAGTTCTCACGACACTAAAAGGAACTGTTAGTACACCCTTTTCAGGGTGAAACCGAGGCTAAGACTGAGTTATTTACCCAAGATCACACAGGGATCAGAGGGAGCTGCCTGGTTGGCCCGAGCTGGGAGCCTGCACTCTCCCTCTCCCTGTCCTGTGTCACAGGGCTCTCGATTATCACCTGACCTGCATCTTTGACGCGGCATGGATTTCAATTTGGTGTCCCTAATTGGAATCAAAGACTTCTGACTCTGGAAATAGATACTATTAACCAATGGCTCATGCATAGAATAAATGAGTATGTCATAAAGAGACACTGAGAAGGAGACGGGAGAGCGAAACGCAGATTCAAGCCTCACAGAGGCCTTGTGACCGCTCCCCCCGAACTGAAGCAGGGCCACGGCAGGTAAAAAACTGAGCAGGGCACCCAAGTGCCTGGACAGGACATGTGCAAGGAAAGAGCCAACGACCCCTGTACCCAGCCTACTGCAGGCCCACTGGGGCCAGCTGATTGTTCAAGAGAAGGCAGAAATCTATACTGTTGTGAAATCTACCAAGTTTTAATCTTAGCAACTGTAGTGTGTTGAATAGTGTCCTCCAAAAATTTATGCCCACCTGGAAACTCAGAAAGTAACCTTATCTGGAATAGGGTCTTTGCTAATATTCATAACCTAAGAATTGAGATGAGCTCATACTGAGTTGGGGTAGACGCCAAATCCAGTGAGAGTGTCCTCATGAGACAGATGTTTCTAGTGTTACCTAATATCATTTAATACACAGTCATTTCTAAGATCAGCTGAGAAGCCTCCTCTTCCAAGAAGGCTTCCTGAGTGAAATTCATCTCTCCTCCTCCTCACGTAACTGTGGCACTCTGTTTCTGCCTCTGCGCCAGCTCTTGGTCCCGTCTGATCATTCTAGAATGATATCTATACTTCACTCTCTCCCACTAGCCAAGGTCGGTCCCTAGGAAACTGACCATCATCTGGCTTGGGGTCCCCTGGAGCATCTGGTCCAGGGCAAAGCATACTGAATTCCCGCTGGTTGAAGTGAATGTGGGTGCGCTGGGTTTGTGACTCTGATACAGAAGTCTAGTGATGCACCTGCTGTCAATTACCAGATTCCTGAGAGCTATGTTGCGTGGTGGAGATTCTAACCTCCAGGGCCACAGTTCACAAAACCCACCCTTCTGGCCCAGGATGAACGCTGCCCGCCACAGACAAGCTCAGGTTCTTCCTCTCTGGCTCAGCTCCAAAAAATGACTAGGGACCAGCTCCAAAACAACCAGGGACAACTTTCTCCTTCCCCAGGAATAGAGGTCTGAACCCTCCTTCAGTGGAAACACCCCCAGAAGCTTTCCCCCTATGTCAAGTGGGTGTTTGGTCATTTCCAAGTAGGTGACTTTTTTGAACTTGACTTTGCTGATGCCTCCAGCAAATTAGAGCCACAATTACAGCATCTTAACAGGATTAGTCATGCACACACATTCTGTGCCCTTACTTCTCATTCCCCTATTAAAGAAAGCACAGCCTGAGGCAGACAGAAGAGGTCAAAGAATTATCTCCCCGTCCTCTCAGGTTCAAAGTCACAGATTTAATACAGGATACCCAGTAAAGTTTCAATTTCAGCATAAGTATATCTCATGCAATTTGGGGGACATACTTATGCTAAAAAAAAAAACACCTATTTAAATGTAACTGGGCATCCTGCATTTTTATTGATAAATATGGTGATGCTACCCACGCAGAATCCTAAAATGCTAAAGCCCAGGACCCCTGAGGTGCTTCCAGGGAGGGTCCTTATAAGATCAGAGAAACCATAATATGGAATCATTTTGGCTATTTGAGGTTTACAAATGAAAGTCCAAATATGTGGCATAAAAAGCCTGATCAGACACTCAATGCAATTTACGCAAAATATTTTTCAAGGGTATAATTGCTTGGATAAAACCCATTAGCATTAATTCTGTACTTGGCATAATGACACATCCTCTCTCCTTACTTGTTCTTTCCAGAGGAAGTACTTGACCACTTCCGCCAAGTCACCTGCTTGGATGCCCCAGTATTCCAATTGCGTGACGGTTATTGATTTTTGATAAATGACACAGCTCTCTCTTCTGGGCTATTATCTCTTTGTTTTCAAACCTTACTTAATTGTTTGATGATTTCTGATTTTTTTTTTTCCTTTCCAGAGAAATAAATGCAAAGTGTTTATTCTCCGAAGGCCATAAACAGAGCTTGTGGGTCTGGTTTCTATGACAACCCCACTTGATACAGCAAACCTAGATTATCTCTAATGACAGACATGAAGTTTAAATTGCGCATTCTGAACAAACAGTGCTCTGCTGACCTTTTATTGAAAAATGGAATGCCGGGTGATTAGCATAATGTGTTGTATAAAAGGGAAAACCGTGTATTCGTGGGCATTATGCACCGGCAATTAGCCGCGCCACTAGTCTTTTTTAAAAACTGCTTGCGAGGACAGAGAGCTTGGGAAACTAAGATTTGCCATCTATCATTTTCGAATTCGGTAAAGTCTGCAGCAGTAATTGTACTAAACAGTTTTCAAATAACACACGCTACCGTTTCTCTTACGTATTCAATTGGGTCTTTTAGCAGAGAAGTAAGAGCGGAGAGGAAAATTTTACCCACTGTACCAAAAAAAAGAAAAAAGAAAACAATTGTTGGCCCCAACGGCTATTCTGAAAGCATCTCTGCCTCTTAATCCCCTAGAGTATTTCCTGGAGGAAGCCTGGGTGCTGCGCATCCTGGCGGCAACCGCCTGCCTGGAAGCTGCTCCTCAGCAGCGCGGCACCGCGGGGGTCCGGGGTCGGTGCCCCAGACGCGGGCTCTCACCGCCCGTGGATAACTGGGACCAAGTTCTGCGCTCGAACCGACTGTCAGATGAAGGGCCGGAGAGTCTGGGCTCCGGCTCAAATCCTGGCCTTGCCGCCGTATGACCTTGGGCAAGCTACCTAGCCTCGCCAATACTTGGTTTCCTTTCCGCACAGTGGGAATCGGGTCCTAGTCATAGGACCCGCTTCTTGGGTCATTGTGAGGGTTGAAGGAAACAGTATGCACTAGCTGCCAGGGCCGGCCCTCGATGACCAATAGCCGCCTTCACTGCTTAGGGTTCAGGTGCTGTCTTCCAGCTCCACGGGACTGTGCTCACAACTGGACTTCTCCAGAGAGCACTCTGGTCTCTAACGAGACACTGTGGAATAACGGACACAGGATTCATTTCTTCCGCCCCCACATTGACCATGTAGGGACACAGCGCCGATCACAGGGCAGACGGAAGCTGGCACTGACACTCCTAGCTGTGTGACTTTGGGCACGCCCTTCAATCTCTAAGAAGAACCGACATTTGTGTCACTGGATCCCCGTAGCAACCCTGGGTGAAGAGGCTCATTCTCGTCACCCCCACTTCACGAATATGAAAACTGAGGCTCAGAGGGAAGAAAAGGTGGCTCTGTGGGCATCGCTGGAGCGTGTCGTACCCTTTGAGTTGTCAGAATGCCTTCTCTCAGGTGCTCTCACCTAACCCCCCGCCTTCCAAGGCAGGTATTAAAGTGACTCACGTGTCCTCAGCCACCGCTGCAGGCGGCTGCTACCTGTGGGCCCCATGACCAGTGAGCCTGCATCTTGCCAGATTGTGGCCATCACCCTCTCGGCCTTGTTGACCCATGTTTGTGGGGCTCCCATGGGCTTAGGAACGATCTATCACCCCCTCTCTCCCCTCCGACCTCCTCACTGCAGCCCACGAGCCACGCGGGGACTTTTCCTTCACCCTGCCCCTTGCACTAGTGTTGGACACCAACTCCCAGGCGAGAACGCTCCAGGTGCCAGCGAGCCCTGTGTCCTTAGCCCTCGCTGCATTCCAGCCTCGGATGGCACAGGGGTTCCCCCCATCAGGGTTCTCTGTTGCCCCAGGTCCCCGAGCTGCACTGCTGGAGCCCTGAGTCTCACAAGGGTTCTCCAAAGCAGCTACTTCTGTTCCTGCTTCGGGAGGGGTTCAAGCCAGTTCTTGAGCCAAGAATGGGGGGAGACAGACACCATCCTACCTCCCCAGGGCCCCTCTCGGCTGCAGGCACGCTGTGTCCTAATCTTGTTCCCCCTCCGTGGGCCAAACAGAAACACCCTTCACGCATATACTTAATTCCCTGCCTGCCCAATCTCCTCGAGTCCAGACTGTCCCTGAGATGCCAGACGAGATGGCTGCACGCTCTTTATCCCCACTTCTCAGGGGAGACACTAGGCTCAGGAGGCCAGGTGGCTTGCCCCAGGTCACACCAAGCTAATAAAGGGTGCAGCTGAGGCCTGAACTTCACGGGGCTGACGCCAAACCCAAATCCAAAGTCTTCCCCGCCTGTCCCTTAATGCCAGTAAGAGCTAAAGTGCCCGAATTCCGTAAGAGCACAGGAATTGTACAAACCTCCGATTTTTCCGGGTCATCAACTGCAGTTATTTTTATAGGCACAGGGTCTTACTTGCTCCAACAACTGATTATCTTTCAGAACATCACTGCAAACAGGACCCGGATGAGTGAATCTGAAAAAATGTTTCACTGCCAGCGAGAGCAGCGACTGGTCAGCAGAGACCATGGCAAACGGGCTGTCGCAAACGGCTCCTTTGGTTGGGCCAGGGCTGGTCTCACGGGCCCTGATCCTTCTCCCTGCTCAGACAGCCCTCCTCCACTCGGGGCACTAGGAGAACCCCACCTCCACCTCCAAGTTTCGGTAGAGACATCCATCTCCCCCCAGGAAGCAAGAGGCCGCCAGTGCAGTCCTAGGTAACTCAGTTATCTCCAGCATCTTCACGCAAACTCTCCTCCCTGCCCTGGGGAAAACCCTCTTCATCCTGAGAAAACGCCAGCTTTCTCCAGGAGGCGGGGGCAAACTGAATCTGGCTTTGGCCCATTTTCCCAATTAGAATCCAGACAGGAGCAACCAGAGCCCCTCACGGGCTGTATCTGAAACTTGACAGTTCTAGGAAACGGCAAACAAGACGGCTTTGAAAGCCAGAGCCCTCGAGAAGAAGCCACTGCTGACCTTCCCAGAGGCTGACAGAGGACAGAGAACCAGTGTCTTCCCCAGCATTGAGCCCCAGATGGAAGTGGAGGCCTGGCCTAGGAGGGCACAGAGGGTGTTCGCTCTCCCTTCCTGGACAAAACTCGTCCTAAATGCCCGCATTCCCACTGGAGTATGGGAAGGAGAAAATACTATGGAGAAATCCGGCAGAAAACGCCTAAACCAAGTAAGTGGCCACCGGTGAACAGCAGCAGTGATAAGCCACGTCGGTCCCCGGTACCTTCTGATAGAACGCACTGATACAAGATGCACCGAGAAGCCTTCGCCTCTGTGATCGCCCCAAATCCATAATCTCCGTCTGCGTGTGAGAAAACAGCGGTAAACCCAAACGCGGGGACAATCTCTAAGACGTGTGCGTGACCTGGTGCTGCTTCTCTTCAAGGGCCCAGGTGACAGAGGACGGAGAAAGGTGGAGAAAACTGTCACAGACTGGAGGAGACGCGCGATCACAAAAATGAGACGACGCAGGATGACGGTAAGGCCACATGACGACTAGCAGCGATGGAGAATCCTGGATTCAGTTCCAGGACGGAAACAGACATCGGCAGGGAAACCTGCAGGAAATCTGAATAAAGCCTGCAGGCTGGTCAACAGTAACTCAGCCATGCCAATCTCTTAGTTTCCATAAATCACCAAGGGGTACGTAAAGTGTCAACACGAAACTAGATGAGGGCATGCAGGAAAGCTGCAAAGCTTAGGTAAACCTACAATTATTTCAGAATAGAAAGTTTTAAAACCAACCCCTATTTAAACAAAAACAAAAACAAAAACCCTTGCCTTCTCCTAACAGTGCCTTGGGGAGGGCACCCACAGTCCTCCCCCGCCTGCCCACCCTCACCTGTAAATTTCACTTCCCCGTCCCTTCTTCTACAGAGAACAGGACACATCTTCTGGGGGAAAGACAGGGCCCCCAATCTTAGGAAGCTGAGCCCATCCACCCGGGTCACACCTCTGCCTGGACGCAGGGACTGGTTCAGACCTTTGGTCCTTTTCCATGACGACCCGGCCTGGGACGTCTCCTAAAATCACCAGAGGAGAGGCAGAGTCTTTCTACTGGGGTTGCTAAGCTAGTGAGATGGAAACCTGGAGCTGGAGCAAGAGGCGTGAGCACACACACGTGTGCAGACATGCACACATGCGCACACACACTCACACACACATTCTATTTGCTGTCTTCCATGGCAAACGTTCTCTCGGTTTTATCCAGACAATTTTCTGCTATCCGGCAGTTGGTGATTAACCGTGCTAAATATCTTTGGTTTGGTGGGGGAATGATCTGGCTTCTTTAAAAAGCAGCCAGATTTCCAAACGCTGAGTCATTCGCCCCAGAGAGCAGTGCCTGGAAAAGAAGTAGGTCAGCCTGGGGCAGAGCCTCCCCACCCCTCCCCCAGGATGACAAGCACCCACTGGATAAGGACAGCTCACCAGTGACCCGGGCACCTCTCAGTGCTTTGTGTCAGTTCGCTCATTTAAGCCCCAAGACGACCCTACAAGGATGAACCATGATTCTCTCCGTCTCCCAGATAAGAAACCGAGGCACATGGAGGAAACCCAGCGATCACACTGCTGACCGGAAACAAGGGACTGATAATCTCAGACTTTGCAGCAAGAGACCCAAGTTCACCATCACTCATTCATTTATTCATCAAACATTTAGCGAGCACTTCCTACCCTCAAGATGCTTGGATTGGTGAGAACATGGACAAGTAGAGCCCCGTTTCTAACAGTGGGTGGTCAACAGTCTACTGGGAGGAAGCCCAGGAGCACCAGGAGAGGCACCCAACCTGGGCTTTGGTGGTGGTCAG
This sequence comes from Eonycteris spelaea, assembly GCA_003508835.1. Taxonomy (NCBI): domain Eukaryota; kingdom Metazoa; phylum Chordata; class Mammalia; order Chiroptera; family Pteropodidae; genus Eonycteris; species Eonycteris spelaea. The sequence continues at coordinate 7,148,491 of PUFA01000004.1, read as the reverse complement.
GGAGAGCTTTCTGCAGGAAGTGGTCACTGAGTTAGGTCCTGAGAACAAGTAGGGGTTGGCCACGGAGAAAGGCCATCCAGCCGAGGGAAGCACCTGTGCGGCAGCTTAGAGGCCAGAAAACAGCAGGGCCCTTGAGGGAGCCCAGGGACGGGGTGGGGCAGCAAGAGACTCAAGCCGGCCACAACCAAGGAAGCTCCCTGACCCAGAGCCACACTTCAAGTCAAAAAGTCTAGAGCAAATCCTGACTCCACCTATTTCTAGCTGTGTGGCCTTGGGCAAGTTAAACAGCCTCTCGGGGCCTCAACTTCCATGTCTAGAACAGGCAGAAAGGACCGTATTTCCCACACAGGGCTGTCGTGACGGTAAAATGAGCGCTTGACCAGTACAGAGGAAGCACTAAGTGGCAGCATCACCGTGTTCCGGCAGAAGTCAGCGCAGCAGAGCAAAGCACACAGCTACACCCAGACCTGCAGACAGGGTCCAGTGAGGCTCAGATGGGCCCGGGGCTTCCACAGAGGACAATAAGGAGTCTTCGAGCCAGTGAGACCCCAGGAAAACCTACCCTCCCATCACTGATCCAAACCTCCGGGTTGCCTCCTCCTTCCCAAGATAAGGCTCTGCCAAGAAATACGACTGAAATTTTTGTTTCTCCCAATTCTAAAAAGAAACACACGGCACAGCACGAGGGGAAACCTAGAGCTTGTTTGTTTTTCTCCCCACGATGAGACCCTCCTGACTCGGAAAAAAGGACGCAGCACCTGCCCCTTCATCAGGACAGGTCCGGCCCTGGGCAAGACAGGGGTGCACGGGAAGTCCCTCCGGCTACGGGGACATCGCCTTGCACTGAGAGTAGGCTGAGGGCCGAGGGAGATGTGACAAGAGCCACCCTCTCCCCGAGCGCTGACATTTGGAAGGGACGCAGGTGCTAAGGCCCACGTGACTACCCAGACAGCTAGGGCCTCCTGCACCTGGAGCATTTTCACGGAGGTTCACGGAAACCCTCCTTGGGGACTTTCCAGATGGACAGCCAAGCATCCCAGGCTGGTGCCTGGACCCTTTAGAACAGGCCCCCGGAGCTGACTGTCTGCCACCCTGGGTCTGATGCGGAGCAACGGCACCTCAGCACCTTGACCCCTGATCCCCGCGTTCTCTCGGCCTCTCACCTCAGCCGCTCGAGGCTTTCAGGGAAGTGCCAGCCCCTGCAGGTGCCGCCCTGATTGACAGAACTCTGGTGCTTCGGCTTCTGCACACCCATCCTCTGAACGGTGAGACATGAAAGGTGAGAAACGGTCGGTAAAGGACACGAGGACCTGTCCCCCAAGCCCTCCTCACTCGGGCCTCTGATGCCCAAACACCGACTTGTTCCTGTCTCGAGGCTATCGTCCCATTGTGTAACCAAGACAGCTCCCTGGATGCTTGCTCATTTGCCTTGAGTCTCACATCTGTCCTCTCCTGTCTGCCACAGGGTCCCCTCACTGGAGCCCTAAGCGCCCTCTCACCTGGCCCAGCACAGCAGCCTCCTCTTTAATCCGCCGTATTGTTGACATTAATTCCTATAAAGTGAGGGACACTTGCTGCCCCAGCTCATGCCTCACCCCAGCATGCAAGACCGTCTGCTCCAGGGACCCAGCCCCGTTACCGTCACTCCCCTGTCTTCTAATGTTTACTGGCCATTGACCAGGTGCCACAAATGGTGCCAAGGCCTTTAGATAGATGACCTAATTTTATCCTCAAAGCCACCGAATGAAGCAAATGCTACTATTATTCCCATTGTCTTGATGAGGACATAGAGGTCAAAGGGGTTCAAACACCAGTACAAGGTTATGTATCTGGTTAGGGCCAAGTGGCTACAGCCAGGAGTCCCTGTGGCCACTGAAACCCACTGTTATCTCCAGCACTTTCTCTGAGCTAATGGAGCATTTCCTGCTCACTCTAGATTTATCCTCCCTTCCTTTTTGCCTTGTCCCATCACGATCCCTTTTCTGTCTGTCTGTCTGTCTGTCTCTAACGGAGGAAAGACCATGTTAGGACACAACGAGAAGTTGTCCGTCTGCAAGTCAAGAAGAGAGGTCTCACCAGAAACCAACCTGATGGCACCTTGACCTTGTACTTCCAGCCCCCAGAAATTGTGAGAAAATGAATGTCCGTTGTTGAAGCCATCCAGTCTGGGGCAGTCTGCCATGGCTGCCCGAGCCAACTAACACAGCGTACAAACCAGGTACCGAAGGACACCTTGATCACCTGCTTACTGCTGTTCCCACCCCGGGAACGCAGGATGGCGTGCAAACCAATGAGGAATAAACAAGAGTGTTCACGAATAGTGGGGTCCTGAAAACACGAAGGGCTGGAAGCTTCTTAGAAGAGTTGGACCTTTGAAAAAAAAAAAACAAAACAGGCAGCAGAAAGGAAACTATGCCAAGGACACTCACTCTTTGAGAGAAAGTTGTCCCCCTGCTCAACTTAGTGAGCAAGAATCTGGGCCCTGGTCTCGGAAACACCTGTGCTCGATTTCCTAGCCTCGATGCCTCAGTTTCCTCATCTGCAAAATGGGGGTGTGAACACTGACCACAGCAAACTGCGATGTCGGGATTATTTGGAATAATATATGAGACAATGAAAAAGGATTCAATTTCACAATTTGCAGGCATCCGTCTCCACACCCTGTCCCCCAAAGAATCATTTCTTCACCCAACCTGGGGAGGCCAAAACCAGGCAACGAACCACGAAGGACACAGCAGTAGAAAGGAAATTTGTGTCTCATTTAACGGGGGGTGCGGGGGGGGGGAGGAGTCAGCAGGTTTTCAGGGAGAATTTGGTGTTGAGAATGGCGTGCGAGGGGGTGTTTTAGGGAAAGCCACCCTGTGAAACGCCCTGGAGAGCTGAGATGCGGAGAAAAGTGTTTCTAAAGAAATTCGCAGTACCGCACTGAGAACACTCTTCCTGCCTTTAATTCTCCGCAGGAGATGGAGTCAGTTTTGAATTACCTTTAATCCCATCTGAGATGCCACACTATATTCTTTGAAAGCATCTCCCCACAGAGACGGGGACACATGGGACCCCATAACCACCAGCGCCACACGTGGGAGGCACCTCAAGCTCAGGGTCTGACCGAGGAAATGCTAAGTCAATCATCTTTCTTCTGCCCATTAATTATTAAATCAATCAATCTCTGGGGACTGTTTGATCTGCGGTGGGAGATCCTCAAACACCAGCCTCAAAGCCCTGGTCCCTCGCCTCCCTTCCCACATAAAAACCCAGCTCAGCCCACGCCTGGCATTTTTCCTTGAGGGTCCACGTACCTGGGGTTCAGCTCTCTGCTGAAAAAGATGCCTCCTGGCCAGGCCACGGCACCCACGACTGAACCAGCCCATTACAGCCCTGGCGTGTGTGAGCCGTGGGCAGCAGGGGACGGGTCCTGAATGCTGACGGATGGGTGCAGCCTCATCCCAAGAAATAAAAGTGGCTTAGAGTGATTGCCGCCCTGCTATTTCCCCCAAAGAACCTGCGGTCCAGGACCAGCTGGCAACAGTTCCCAGAGGGGCTGCCATTTTCCTCCGTGGCGCTGCCTCGAGCACTCGCAAGCGGAGCCACCACGTCTGCGGCTGAGACCCCGCGGGGGCGGGCGACCCGCGTGTCCGCGACTTCCAGCGCGTGTGCCGGTCCTGGGTCCGATGAAAGCAGCAGCATCTGGAAACGCCTCCCGCGCGTGAGTCTTGGAGATTAACTGGGTTTCGTCCTAAGGGCTTTCGTTGCTGTCATCTTTCCCTCCGATAAATATCCTCGTAGTTCCTGGGGCAGCAGCCAACAAGGCGACCCGACCGCAACACCCACGCCAGTTCTGAAGGCAAGCACGTGCCACACGCACACAGAGGCGGCCCACCAGCGCAAGTCCCCGCCGCACAGGAAGCCACGCCCACCTCTCTGCCCTCAGGAACCCGTGACCCCCGTGGGTAATGGGGTCTCGGCTTAAGATCTGCCTCAATGAAACTGTTAGCGCCTGTGCCCAGGCACGTCTTTCTGGCCTGCCCTGGGTGCTTGGTTGGTACAGCGCGATTGACACCGAGCTCCCTGGAGCCTCACGGCAGACTCCAGGGAGGTGCCTGTCATCCCCCACTTCGCAGGCGGAGAAACGGAGGCCTGGGGAAGGGGGCAGCTCACCCGAGGCCACGGAGCTGTGAGATGGAGTGGGGGGTGCGAACCACGCTCCGGCTAGTTCCAGCACCCACACGCTTACCCTCCGCCCAATACCACAGGAGATGGGAACCGACGTGCACCGGGCACCTCAGGACTGTGTCCTGCTGCCAGTGTGCACTGACGGCGCCAGAGGACCCTGAGCGGAGAGCAGCCTGGGCCTCAGGAAACACCTGCCAGATGGGACCCGAAGCCCCCACTGCTCAGAGCTTCTCAGTCTGCTTTCCTCTGGCCACCTGCGGCTGCATCGTCCCCAGGAAGAGGACGCTGGTGGGAGGAGGCTCTGCAGCCCCCTCGGGCACCCCCAGCATCCATCCTGGTAGGGCTCTGGTTCTTTCACCTTGACGTCAGGGCCCAAGAAACCCCAGAAAACCAAAATGTCATGTGGAAGCGGCGTTGCCCTGGTGCCTCTCCCGGGGACAGGTGTCACTCGGAGAGCCTGTCTAGCACACCTGGACCACACTCCAGAGTACGAAAGTCTCGCCCATCCTCGTCAGCAGCTGAGAAAGAATCCATACTCCCCGGCTCACCTCACCCTCCCAACAACCCTCGACAATGAGTGAGGCATGTCAGATGACCCCTGTCTTGCAGAAGAATCGAAACAGGCTCTGAGAGGCTTTGCCTGCCATCCTCAGCTTTAGTGGGAGAGCTGGCTCTTTGCCATCTGCTCCGTCCCACACAGCACCAGCTTGTCCCTCTACTCCTTACTGCTTGCTTCAATGTTCCCAAGGGTCTGAGCCTTGGCCTTGAAACGCTAATATATGAACCAGTACCCGGGCCAGGGCAGCCATGCGCGGCCACACAGGTTGCACACCACACAACTCCAGGCGACACCACTCACACGTTCTGTGATGTCCGGAGTTGCGCCCTGAGCCCCGACCCCACACAGGCCTGGCCCAGCCTCGCCCCCCCACATTGCACAGAGTCTGACGTCCCCTGACCGTGTCTTCAGGGCTCCTTCCATTAAGCAAGGTCCCATCAACCTGGACAAAGCATCTCCCTCAGCGGCCTGCGCCAATCTGTCCTTACCCCAAACCAAGTCCCGCCCGAGGCGGGGGCGTGACCCATGAGCACTGGCTCGAGAAGCCTGAGGGTCTCCAGAGCTGTGGGGCTGCTGAGAAATCCCCCTCCACAGCCGCAGCTGCTCCTCACCTGCCCGCCCGTGGGCTCCACCTTCCAGTGGGCCCCTCGGGGCCATTGTTCAGTGTCTGCTGCAGAAACATCTGCACTGAATAAGTAGAGCCTGGGTCCCCAGCCAGGGGACTTGAAGAGAGCACACAGCGCTGTCGGCAACTAACGAAATCCCAACCCTGGCCTGGAACCCGGCTCGGCTCGCCCCAGTGATTATCCTGCTCGGCAGGATAATTCTCCAGTACCGCTGATCCAACAAGAGGCTTGTAACTGTGGGGCTCGTGAACGAGGAGGGAGGGAAAAACGAGTCCACGGACCCCCCATTTGGATAAAGAGAAATTCAGCTTTAAGCCGCAGAACAATCTTATATTCCTTGATCGTCCCCAAAACGTCTGACCGCCATTGAGCACTAAGTATGTGCCAGGTGCTTTTGGAAATTCCTTTCACACGTCACCTCCCTTAGACCTCACAAGGCAGGGAGGTGGGCACCATCATCGTAAAGACGGGAAATTGGAGGCAGAGGGAGGCAGGCTTGATGGCCCTAAGACGGCTGGGCAGGCTGACTGCAGAGACCCAGCTCCTGCGCGACATGAGTTTGCGGCTCCCATTGCCTGCGTGCATGTGCCCCTCTGGTGCGTCCTCTCTGCCGCCCCGTTGCCAGGTCCCAGGGAGAATGCGGAGCAGAATCCATCACAGGCCCGCCCTCTGTAGAGGTCAGTGGGCAAGACGGGCGTTAATCAACCACACAGATGGTGTAAAATGCACCTGTGTAAGTGTCTGGGCCGGTGCAAAGCCTGTTAAGTGGGGGCGGGTCTGGTCTGGGGGTCGGGGGCGGGGGGCTTCTAAAGGACTGAGGGAGCTGAGGGGAGTTAACGTGGGGTGAGGAGGCGATAGGAAGAGGAAGATCAGACCGCGTGTCAGGAGGGCGGTGGGAGTTCAAAACGACTAGAAACATCACAAAGAATACTTACTGGAAGATTCCATTTATACACAATTCCAGAAAACGCAAACTGTACTGACAGTGGCTGCCCAGGCTGGGAGGTGGGGCAGCGGGGAGCGGTTACCAAGGGTGACTGGTCTGCTCGCTGCCTTGATACTGGTGACGGTTGCACGGGCATATACATATGTCAAAACTCATCAAAATTGTAAAGTAAAACATAGGGAAAATAGCCAGTAATATAGTAATAAATATGTATAATGCCAGGTGGGTACTAGAGTCAGGGAGCTCACTTTGTAAACTAATATAAAATGTCTAACCACTATGCTGTACACCTGAAACTACCTGACACTGATACGTTATTGTATATTAGCTATATTTTGATTAAAATCTTTTTTAAAATTCATCAAATTGTACATTTTACATGCAGCTTATTGTGCATATATCATATCCCAAGGGAGCTTTTAAGAAATGAAAATGCAGAAGGTCAGGGTGGCTGCAGCACAGTGGGGTGGGGTGGGGCAGGGAGAGGAGGCTGGAGGCCCAGGAGGGGCCAGCTCAGCCAGGCTTTATGAACCGCTGAGGACCGGGCCTGTATTTACAGGCAGTGTCTTAGATTCCCAGGGGCGGCCATAACCAAGCACCCCACACTAGGAGGCTTAAACAACAGAACGTATTCTCTCCCAGACCTGGAAGCTAGAAGTGCAAGACCATGGTACCAGCAGGTTTGCTGCCTTCCGGGGGCTGTGAGGGAGCACCTGTCCCACGCCTCCCCACTGCCTCTGCTGGGCTAGCAATCCCTGGCGTTGCGTGGCTGGTAGAAGCATCACCCCAGTCTCTGCCTCCACCTTCACACGGCCTTCTCTCTGGGGGTGTGTCCGCGCCCACATTTCCCCGTTGGTAAGGGCACCCCATCACATTATATCAGGGGCCCACCCTACTCCAGCGTGACCTCATTCCATCCACAACGAGCATATTTCCAAATTAGGACTTGAACCTCTGAACTCGTGGGGGCCGCAGTTTAACCCGCAACGGCAGTTTTAGGAATAGTCACCGCGATGGGGAGAAGGCCTGAGAGGTAGGCAGGGAAGCCTGACTTGGAATTCTGCTCTATCACTCTGCTTGAAAGCCCAGCAGCCATGACCTCTCAGAGCCTCTATTTCCTCCCCTGTAAAACAGATGATCATCCGGGCTTCCTCTTACCACCAGGATCATCCAAGGATCAAAGCAGAGGATCAGTGGAAGTGTGCTGAGGGCAGGCCCTGTCCTCAACGGCGGAGCCCCTGCGAAGCGCTCCATCCTACCCAAGAGCTTATGAAGTTGCTCCTGTATGCTCACTCGTCCTGCCCACACACAGGTGACCCAGAGAGAAGGTAAAGTCACTGCCCACACTTCCCCGTTTAGGGAGGGAGACCGGCTCACGAGTACTGCCACATAAGTATGACAAAGAACACCTTGGTCCATAGGAGTGCAGACTTCAGAGCAGCCGCCTCTGCCTGGAACAATCAGGGAGGGCTCCCAAGAGGAGGCATCCAACAGTACCTGAACCAGGACCCCAAAGGGAAACTGTCATTGCTCAAGCCCCAAACCTTAGGGTAGGGTAGGTGGTAGGCAGAATAACGTCCCCCAAAGAAGTCCATGCCCTACTCTCCAGAACCTATGAATATGTCACCTTATGCAGCCACAGGAGTTACAGGTACGAATAAGGTTAAGGACCTTGAGAGGCGGAGACTATTCTGGGTTATCCAGATGGGCCCCATCTGATCACAAGTCCTTAACAGCAGAAGAGGAGGCAGAGTGGGTCAGAGATGTGGAAAAGGGAGAAGAGCCAGGAGAGGTACAACGCGTGAGAGAGAGACCCACCTCAGTAGCTTTGAAGACGGAGGGCACGAGCCGGAGAATGCAGGTGGCCTCCAGAAGCTGCAAAAGGCAAGGAAACAGGTTCTCCCCTGGAGCTAGAGCTTCTAGAAGGAAAGTCGGCCTGCCCGCACCCTGATTTTAGCTCACTGAAACGTGGGTCAAACTTCTGGACCCACAGAACTGTAGCATGATAAATGAGCGTGGTGTTAAGCCACGAGGGCTGTGGAGGTTTGTGAGGCCGCACCAGAAGGCTAGCATAGTGGAACCGTGCGCGACAGCCCCCTGAAAGGCGCCAGGCCCAGGCAGGGCTCTCAGGCAGCGAAACAAGGGGGTTTATGTCAGAGGTGCTGACCTTGGTCCCTACCCTCCAACTTAGGGGACCTTCGACAAGGCCAAAGTTCCACCACGTCTCCTCCAGGGAGGGAGGAGCTCACCATGACCATGCTGAGGTCATGAGGTCACCAGCCTGAGGCTGGAACAGGAGCTAAGGGACCCCCTAATGTCAGCGACGCTGGGCTAGCACAGCCAGAAGCAGCCAGAAGCGACCTTGCGTCCCTACCCAAATCCTGGCTTTGCTGATGAGAAACCTGAAGGGGAGAGGATGCTTCTCTGCGGTCCCACAGGAAGTCAGAAGCCAGAGCCAGGATGAGAACCCGAAGTCAGGGACCTGCTGGGGGTGCTGCAGCCCCACGGAAGGGCCCACAGCTTGGCTTTCTGAGCGAGGTGTCTGCCTAAGCGTGGAACTCAGACCCCACAAAGACTCTGCATCCTGTGCTCACACCCTCTGGAGGCCTGACTCGGAGGCACCTCATGACCCTGCTGGATGTCCCCCAGTGGGCCACCCCCATCCCAAGGAAGCCTCCGGCAGCTGCCGTACAGCACTGAGACAATCGCACAAGGATTCGTTTCTCCCCTCTGGCCAGGAGGGAAGAAGCCGGACCCGCCGAGGACACGGACCTCGGGCCTCTAGACAGGCCGCAAGCTCCAAGGTGGGACCGGAGGGAAAGGACGGACGTTACTGAGAGCCCAGAGACCCAGCGTCCTACTTAAAGGAAGCTGTCCGGTCTCGGCAAACTCACTGAGCACTCCAAATGCGTCCACCGGCGGGTCCTCCCCACGCCGTCGGCGATGCAGCCCCCAGCCTCGGCTCTCAGCGTGTGTTCATTTGTCCTTGGAAGGCTGTAAAACCGAGAGGCAGCTGTTGGCCATTAAGGGGAGGTGGAGTTTGCACAGACAGTCAAGGGTTATTAAACGCAGCGTCATTTCCAGCATCAGAGGGGCCAAACCAGGAGGGGCGGAGGCGCCAGGGGGGCGTGGCTCGGGGGGCCATCATTTTGGCCTTCATAAGAGGGCACTGGAGAACCCGAGGATGGCTCCAATGGCGTCTGCCTTCTTTTCTCCCAGAGCTGGGAGATGATCATGTGAAGGCCCATGAGCGACAGTCCCAGAAAAGGGCTCTTTGAAGGTCAGGGACGTGGGAGAGCAAAGGAGCAGCAGGAGCGGTTCCTCCAGCGTGGGGCTGCTCGGGGGCTCTGCGTTGGAGAAAGGGGGGAGTCCCGTCAGGACCAAAGCTGCACAGCAAGCCCCGGGACCGGCGTGCTTTCTGGTTAAACAGGGACAGCATGATGGTGCAAACGGACCTTCACGCCAATGAAAACGCAGGCTAATAGGACCCACGAAAGCTCAGATGTCTTATGGGCCTCCCCACCCTGCCCTGTGCTCAGCTTCCAGTGGGGCTCATTCAGTGGAAGGTCCAGCAAGAGGCTGGGGTGTGGCGGGCATAGAGAGGGCAAACTGAGTCAGCCACAGGTGAGCAGGCCTAGTTCCTTGCCCTCTGGCCAATGGTTTTATCTACAGTTTTATCTACTCTGGCTCCAGGCTCTGGTACCACTCCCTGCCCTTGACCTTCCCGCAGGGGTTATAAGCACCCCCATGGGGGGTGGATTTCTTCCATCCACACCCTCCCCTTTGTGAGTAGTCCCTGAGCCCTCTCTCCTCAGGGACCCCACTTAGGTGTCCCCTCTGTTCCCGCCAGCACCTAAATGATTTCCCCATGTTCTCCAGAAATTCCCCTGGACTCCAGCCTGCTTCCCTGAGCCACCATGAGCACAATTGTGCTCTGGGTGCTGGTCTGCTTTGCCAAGCCAGGTGCAGACCACAGGGCAGGCGCTGGTGTACACACCGTTCACATCCACTTGTAGCCTGCTAAGCAGGTGTCTGGCTGAGCCGGTCACACCTTCAGCCGAACCCCCTTCTGCCTTCCAGGTTCGTGGAACCTAAGCGCCATGGTCAAGATGACAAGGGGGCTTGGAAAAGAGAATCCAAGCATGAGTGACCAGAGGCAAGGCCAAAGGGTGGCATCCCCAAGTCCTCCTCCCCACTGTCTACCCTTTCCTGTCCCCTTTAGCCAACAGCCTTCATGGAGGTGAGAAGCACAGTTCTTCACAAGCTCGGGATTCTTGCTTCCCGGAAGAAAACACATCCAGTCAGCACACGTCTGTTGAAAGGTTATCTGGGCCGCACTGAAATCAGGCGTCAGAGCCGAAACAAGCAGGACCTAGACCTCGGCTAGACTTCTGGCCTCCACCCCCCAAGCCTCCACACACCCATCACTGCGAACACAGGAGGGCAGCAGCGTCGGCCCGACCTGGTCACGTCTTGGCTTTACCACCTCGTAGGTGTGGGTTTCCCCAAACCAGACCGTGATGCACAGATGGGGTGCAAGTAGTCTGTCTGGGACATGATCTCAGGGAGCGCTGGCTCCTGGAAGTGGAGAGGTGTGGCAGGGAAGGGAGGAAGACCAAGAAGGTGCGTTCATGAGCGTCGACCACCGTGGGTGGCTGGGACTCGATCCGCGGCAAGTCCCGGGGACACCGGGCAGAGCTCCCTGCAGTGGTCCCATGGAGGGCGTGGGCGCTGAGCACATATCTACCAACCCTCCTTCTCCTGCTGGCTGGGGACGTGGGGAGTGCTCTGGGGTGTCACTCCCTGGCACACGCCCCGCGGCCAGAGAACACGCTCAGGAAGAGAGGTGGGGAGCCACCCGTGCTCAGGACCTGTCTGCAGGGGTGGGCTGAAGAGCACGCCCTCAGGCACTCGCTCTGCCTCACTGAGCCTCACAGGGCACTGGGCACGACAAGACTGCCGGGAAGGCTGAGCAGCAGAGAGCGGCAGGTGCTGTCTCGGCACGGTGCCTGGCACTCAGAGACAGCTCTGTACAGACAGCCTCGTCCGTCTAGAACGACAGCGGTGCCGTGTGCACAAGGTGCCAGAGGGCGCAGGGTCCAACGGAGGGATTGTGACTTAGAGCCTGGGAGACTCCCAGAGGAGGAGGTAGTTAAAGAGCGGGTAGTATTAGATCAGCAGGGAAAGCATCCGATTCGATAACCCAACACTTCTGTCATGGAATCGCTGACACTTTACCTCTCTGGAGGGGACCTCAGAGGGAACCCAGAGATCAGTCCTTTCAGAGGAAGCTCGCCAGGGCCCAGGGAGGCGAGGGACTCCTGGTGTGAGGCATGGTCCCCCTCCGAGCCTTGAAGGCTTGTCTCCTCCAAATCACCCGCCTCCTGCAGATGGCCACTGTGGTCTGGGCACCATTAGGACACACGCCAGTTCTTGAAGAACCAGCTGCCCGGGGCTGCCATCCAATTCTCTCAACATGCAAGAGCCTCACAAAAATACCCACTTGCAACTGTGATGAAGCCAAGTGTCAAAACCCAGGAGAGGAAATGTCATATCAATCCCAGGCTCACGTCCCTGAAATCTGCCACCTGAGTCTCATTCTTTTGATTTAAATCCCTTTCGTTCTGTAAACATTCACTGAGGCTTCTAGGAGCCAGGCAGTGAGGACCTGAGTCCAGAGCGGGGACAAACCCAAGTCAGTGACAATTCCATAGAAGTATGCCTGAGAAGGGTCCAGTGCTCTGGGATTGCAGATAGAGGAGCAATTAGGTGTGCCTAGGGGATGGAAGAGTTGGGCATTAAAGGGTGCTTAGGAGTTTGCCAGGCAAAAGAAACTAAGTTTGGGGATGGACACTCCAGGTGGAAAAAAACCCAGCATGAACATAGATGGGAGGCATGAAACGCTCATGCCCAGGTGGAGAGGATAGTCGGGCCCAGGCCGAAGTGGGCGGAGAGAGCATCTGAAGGTGTCGTCATGGCAGCTCCCGTGGTCTGCGGGCAGCCTCTGTCCTGATTGGTCAGTGTCTGTGCTTGTGCCAGTCGTGGAATAATTTGACTCTACACCTATTTGGACAAGGCCGGAGCAGCAAACTGTCAGAGGATGGTAGGATCAGGTTGGTTTTTACAGAAACGTCCCGCTTTGAGCAGAGGCAGGACAGGCCTGAGGCCACGGAGGGATGCGGGCAAGAGCCAGTCCTCAGCTCATAGGGCCTATCTGCTTTTCCTCTACCTGCTGGGATGTCTGGAGATTCCACGCACACAGCTATAATAAAAACCCAAGCCCACACTGCTCAGTGAATTAGAATCTCTGAACTTGAATTCTGGAAGGTCCCTCAGAGACCACCCAGTTCACACCCCTCGTTTCACAGACAAGTTACCAGAGATGAAATTAAAACTAATAACCCATTCGATCATTCGGCCAACACTGGAGTGCCCCTCTGTGCCAGGCACCGCACTGGGCCTTAAGGACAGAACAGAGAATAAAGCAGCCATGGCCTTGGCCCCTGTGGCATTCACATACCAGTAGAGAAAACAAAATAATTCAGATCGTGGGAGGTTTTACGAGGGAAATAAACACAGCCGTGTGATGCAGGGGTTGGCAATCTATGGCCCACAGGCCAAATCCGCCCTTAGACTCTTTCTGTATACCAGCAAGCTGAGAACCATTTTACATTTGTAAAGCATCATAAAAAAAAAAAAAAAAAAAAGCAAAAGAATACGCAGCAGAGACCCTACAGCCCCCACAGCCCAAGACGTTTGCTATCTGGCCCTGTATAGAAAAGTTTGCCAACGCCCACAGAGTTAGTGGGAGGGGGCTCTCTACACTGGCAAGGTCTGCCTTCCTGCCTTGCAACATGGCCTCTTTCTGCTCCCCCCAGAGCCTCGTCCACTTAGGGAGGATAAAACACTGAAATGGTTCGTCAGAAGTTGACCAGAGCTGGCAACCTGCCTGTGGCTAAGAGTCCGGATTTCCGGACACCTCCTTCCCCACCTGCTGTCTGGGGTCTTACTCAAGTAACCCGGTTCTCAGCCTGGCCACAGTGTGTGTCCCCTCCCCAGCGAGCAGACAGGAGCCACTCAGACAACAGATTCTCCCATGGACCCTTGACCCCTTTGCTCACCTCCAACTGCTGCCTGAACTACTTAGTCAAAAATAGATGCACGTGATGTCAACTGTAATTGTAAACTTAAAAAAAAAAAATCTTTTTTTTTTACATAGAACCACAAAGATCCCTATTTCAAGACATCTCCCTGGAGGTCCAATACCCAGAAGCTTTGACTTCTTTTACTTCCGTCAAACGCATTTATCAGCCAACGGCTCAGGGTTCAACTTTACAGATCCTGGCATTTATGTCCGAAATAAAATTGAATGTATATCTCTAGCCTTCAGGGAAAGGAAGTCTCAGGACATATTCCAGAAGCAACCGTGAATGGAAACCCACACGAAGAAAGATGGCATAAATCCCCAAGCTCTGCACACCAGTGGTACATTCCACCGCATTTCTGTGCAGATGGGAACCAACGTGTCAATTAAAAACATTTGTCCCATCAGTGTTCAACACAGAGCCTTTCCTCTCACACGGCCCATCACCCTGCTAGTTTCCAAAAGACCATTTTGTTCGCAGTAAAGTCTGTGCCTCCTGGAAAACACATTACACCTGACAGTGAGCTTTGCAATTGTTAGGTAGCCACTTACTAAAGTTGAGGTCACATGTCCATACAAAGTGATACCATAAATGCTTACTATGTGACAGGGAAGTCACTGATGAAAGGCAATGGACTGAACACCGTCACCTGTGATCCCTCCTTGACGCCCATTAAAACCAGAGTAAAGGGATATTGTAAAGGAATAAATTCATAAGAACAAAACGAATGAAAAGCAGCAAGAACGAAAATTTCAGAAGCTGGAAAGTAGATGGGTCGGTTGTAGCTGATGGAGTAGGACCCAGAAAGCTGAGTGGAGAAAGCCGAGACTCAACCTGATTACACGTAGGGACCTGCCGCCGGGAGCCAGCAGCACCAGCCCCGGCAGTCGGGCTGAAGGGCAGCATGATGATTCTCTGAAGGTCTACCTAAGTTGTATTTAGACCCTGCTTACCTCCCACTCCCCACAGATGCCAGATGCCCCTTCTGCCCCAGCAAAGACTGGAAGCTGAGTCTCTGGAAAAAGTAAAACTGGATCTCTGCACTGGGGGACACCAAGGAACTATGGGGAGGGAGGACAGAAAACGGGAGATTAAATCGAAGCTTACGTATTAGACTTGGAGACCCACATTCCTCTTCCCCGACTCGGATCTCAGAACGCTGGCAAAGAAGCAGAGATTGGAAAATTCTTCACGGGGGCGTTTGAGCAAGTCAAAAGAGCTCCGGGTGCCAAGGTATTTGTTTTGCCCTCTAAGGACAAATGATACAGGTAAAAATGGTTTTCCTGCTTTTCTTTCAGGAATACTTGATCTAGAATTGACTTCTGTCAGAGGAAGCACAATTTCCTGCTTTATTTCTCACCATTTCCATTTTAGATGGGGGAAACAGAATGCTATGTTTGACATGCATTACCACAAGTTTACAGATTCTACTCGCGTTGCTGTTGTTTCTCAAGACAGCTGAACTGGATTGCCCTACAGCAGGGCTCTGAACTTCACCTGCAATTAGAATCACATGGGAAGCTTAGAAAACATACCAACCCCAGAGCCCCACTCCCCAGAGCTTCTGATGTAATTAATCGGGAAGGGGTCAGGCATGCTAGTTGTAAGAGATCCCCAGGTGATTCTAATGTGCAGCAAAAGCTGAAAAATCACTGAAATGAAAAACACTGAAAAAGTGAAGCCTGCAGTTGACAAGCCCATTCATTCCATCAGAGCAGCCAATGTAGTATCTATTTTTAAATATGACTACACAGGCAAGAGTCACCAGATATCTGAGCAAAACTTCTAACAGGAAAGAGAGACCAAAATAATCAAGTATATAAAGGAAGCTGAAGGAAACAGACAATGCAGGAAGAGAAAATCTTTGGGAGAAGGAAAGAATCATTCATTTCACAGATCTTAGATTATCAAAGAAATGAGCAAGAATATTAAATCCATGAAATTAGAACAAAGTTATATTTAAAAATGAAACGCCCAGAACCAATGATAATTTTATGATAGCAGAGACAAAAACCTCAATAAAGGTTTGGAAGTTAAAGATGCGGGCATCTCCCAACAGTAGAGCAAATGCAAAGAAAGAAAAATGGAAAGTTAGGGCTGGCTCAAGAGGTCCAACATCAAAATAATAGGCATCCCAGAAAGAGAGCAGAGAAAACATCAAAGAACTAATTCAAGATGAAGGCCCTGAATTTCCCGATCGAAAGGCTTTCCAAGTAACAAAAAGTAGATGAAAACAAACCCACATGAAAGCATGCGATGAGTAAATTTCAGAGAGAAGATTCTACAAGCTTCCATAAAGAGGGGGAAATGTCTACGCACAAAGGATCAAAACTTATGATGGTTTTGAGTTTCTCACTATTAGATCCTAGAAGACAGTGGAACAACTCAAAATTCTGAAGGAATAGTGTTTCAATCTAGAACCCTATTACCGAGCTAAACTGTCAATTAACTAAGCATAGAATAGACATTTTCAGACGTCGAGGAATCAAAAATGTTCTCTCATGTGCCCTGTTTCAGAACGTTACTGGACAAGATGTACCACCAAAATGAGCAAGAGGAAGACATGGGATCCGGGAAGCAAGGGGTCCGTCCACCACAGGCGAGAGACCAAGAAAAAATCTAGAAAGATGTCCAAGAGAGATCCGAGGGTCACCATCGTGCAGCAGGTCTAGAGAGCGACTAGGCTGTGACTAAATATCTAAGGCTGAATTCATAAGTACACAGAAAATTAAGCAAACAAAAGAGGCCATTATTAATTCTAAGGAAAACAACAAAATAAAATGTGTAAGAACAGACTGTGATTATGGTACGCGACATGAATCAGCTGAGAACAATATTTGTTTGACCTTAATGTAAACATTGAAACCTCACATAAAGCTATAAATACCTCAGGAGAAGGGATAGGGCACATGTGTGTGTCAGGGTGGGAGGTGTAATTAGTTTTCTATTGCTGTTGTAACAAATTACCACCAACACGGTAGCTTAAAACAATACAAACTGATTTTTCTTACCATTCTGAAGGCCGGACGTCTGAAATGGGTCTCACTGGGCTAAAATTGAGGTGTACAGAGGGCTGCATTCCTTGCGGATGCTCTAGGAGAGAATCCATGGCCTCGCTCTTTCCAGATGTTGGCAGAAAGGTAGGGACAAAGTCCCGTTCCCTCGCTGGCTGTCAGCAGAAGGCTCTTCCTGCTCCTGGAGGCTGCATAGTCCTTGACTCGGGCCCCTTCCTCCATCCACAAAGCCAGCAACAGAGACCTCCTCTTTGTCACGTCTCTTACCCACTCAGGTGTTGAGACGAGCTTACTTTAATATTCCAGGATATAATCTCCCCGTTTAAGGTTCTTAATCACATCTGCGAAGTCTATTTGTCCACATAAGGTAACGTATTCACAGGTTTGGGGAATTAGGGCATGGACATCTGGGGAGGGGTGGAGGATGTTATTTTGCAAAGCAGGGCAGGGGAGAAATTCCCAGCTTCCGGAGTAAGAAGTCGTCAGTGTCTGAAATGGTAAAATCAAGAAAGAGCAGCATAAACATTGGAATACGGAAAGAGAAACCAGAAGACAGCTCTAGAAAAGCATAAAACTCATTGCCACAGAGCAGCCAGGTGGAGGTGGGGGGTGGGGTTAGGGTTTTGTAGTTTCTGCATTATAAGCCGCAGAGCACCGCGTCAACTTTTAGAACGATTAACCTTTTCAAACCACGGTCATCTGCCGCATAACGACGTGGGGTCGATGACAGACCGCACATACGTGGGGTGGTCCCATAAGATTATAATGGCGCTGAAGAATTCCCATCACCCAGTGACGGCGCAGCCAACGTCACACGCAGCCGACGTCACGCACGGCCGACAGCCTGGAGCAGTGGAGCCGAGTGCATTACTCACGTGTTTGTGCTGCTGCAGTTGTATCAAGTGTAGCACGTGCAATTGTGTAAAGTACATAATACCCGATAATGGTAAAAGTGGCTGCTACTGGTTTATGCACTGACGATGCCATGCTTTTTATTGTCAGAGTGTACGCGCCCTCCTTACAAAGGTTTGCTCCAAAACAGGACGTGTGTCACACAGCAGCCTCATGCACCTGTTTCCCCACGTCCCTGATTACATCATTTTCTCCTTGCTTGATTTAACCTCAAAAATGAGACTGACAAATTCAATAGTCTTATAACTCGTTTTATAAATTGAGTGTCGCCTAAATGTACAGAGTTTATAAAGTCTACAGTAGTGTACAGCCATGTCCTAGGCCTTCACACTCACTCACCCTCAGTCACTCACCCAGAGTGACATCTAGTCGTGCAAGCTCCATTCATGGTAAGTGCCCTATACAGGTGTGCCATTTTTTAATCTTTTATGCCATATTTACATATTTAAATACACAAATACCACTGTGTGATAGTTGCCTACGGTGTGCAGTACAGTAATATGCCATATAGGTTTGTACCTAAGAGCACGAGGCTACACCACACAGCCTAGGTGTGTGGTGGGCTACACCACCTAGGTTTGTGTAAGTGCACTCTATACTATTCGCACAAGGAAATTGCTTAACGATGCACTTCTCAGAACGTATCCCCGAGCAGCACGTGACTGTATGTGTACGTACTATCTCCCGCACAGGAAACACTCCTGTGTTCTGTCTACTCTCAAGATTCTACTCAAAGAAGACCTCACTCCAGGCACTGCTGACTGCCATGCACGGGGTGTTTTCCCACACCACCAAGCGATGCTCCAATGCCAGCTGTGTGTCCTACAGTTTAATTCAAGTCTGACACTATCGACCTGGAGTTAGTGACAGATCCCACAGGTTAAGGGCCAAACACCAGGGACTCCCCCCCACACACACACACACACACTTCAGATGCCAGTTGTAAGCCAATTGCTTCTGACTGAACAGCCAAAAATTGGAGATTCCCATAGAGCAGCTCAAAACTCAAGAAAAGTGTACTTCCAAGATTACAGTTTATTACAAAGGATACTCAAGGCTATGAATGAACAGCCAGATACATGACACATAAGACGAGGTCCAGAATGTTCCCCAGTACAGGAACTTCTGTCTCCGTGGAATTTAGGGTGTGCCTCAGATGTCTTCTCAATCACCAACCCGACGCTCCGAGAACCCTCTCCTTTTGGGGTTCTATGGCGGCTTCATTACATAAGCATGATTGATGATATCTTTGGCCACTGAAGATGGATTCAACCTCCAGCCCCTCTTCCCTCCCCCAAGGTGGGTGTGGAACTGAAAGTTCTAACCCTCTCATCACTTGGTTGGTTCCCATGGCAACCAGCCCCAGCCTCAGGGGCTTTCCTAAAAGCGGCCATCCATATAAACTCAGGTGCGGTTAAAAGGGGCTCGTTATAAATAATAAAAAACACCCTTACCCACTGACTACCTAGGGAAATTCCAAGGGTTTAAGGAGGGGCCAGGAACAGGAGGAAGACCGAATATGTATTTCTCATCATCAATCACAGTATCACACCTCCCCAGCCCTCCCCAATGGCCACAGGATCTTGGTGGCTCCTGAATTCTCCCAGTTTCACCCCAGCTCTCTTCTGCTGGCCCTTCCTCTAGGGTTCTCCTTAGCTATTACTGACCCGTCTCCCGGCCAGTGACCACACTCTGTGCTCCCACAGCACCTCATACCTCCCCTATTACAACCGTCCACCACCAGCCCAAATTGAAATTGCTGGCAAAAGCCTATGCGTAGAATGAAAACAAGTAGAAAAGAGCCAGCCAGAGGTAGAGAGGGCAAGCACCAATGACACAGTGGGTCATCAGCTGGACGTTGTCACCTAAGAAATGTCCGGACCTGTAGAGGATTTTATAAGAGTTTATTTGAGCCAAACTGACAATCGTGGCCAGGGAGCAAGATCGAAAATGCTCCGGAGAATGACCGTCTGCAGCTTCTTCTATGCATTTGGAATTAAGGACAGAATGCATGACAGACAGAGTCCACAAAGGCGGGAGAAAGCAAGGTGGGGACTGAATTACAGGATCCTCGCTCCCCTGAGGCGGGGGGGGGGTTACACCTTCCAGGGGTCTGGAAAAGAGGATTACTTCTGGCATTTTGAAGGCGTGTTAACTTAGATGCTCAAGAACATAATGGGCTGAGCTTAAAAACCTTTTACTAAAGAAGTTATGGGGCTGGGGCGTGACTACCCTCCGGGACCTGCCCCGGTAGGGATTTGCGTCCAGGGCACCCTGCGAGGTTACTTTCAGTTAGGTTTATTACGGCCCCCCTTTTACGTCCACGATGTTCTTTCCAGAGGACATGACGCTGAGGGGATATGGATCCGGGAGCTGCTGCAGCCATCCTGTGACTCTGAGGTTAGGGCTTAAAACAAGAGCCAGGGTGAAGGACAACAGGAAAAGGCATGCCATGTCCCGTCGATATCACTAGCTACCGCTGTCCCCTACAGTGGCTATGGACTCTGGGATATCTGGTCCTAATAACAACTGTTACCCTGAGGCCGTGGCTCTCAGCCCTGGCTGCCCATTAGGATCACCTGGGACACCTGGAAAAAAACCAAAACAACACAACACCCAGGCCTGGCACCACCCCCCAGAGATTCTGAGTCACTTGGACTGGGGTGGATCAGCCCTCCTGGAAGGATCGGAGGAGGGAAGGACAGAAAGGGAAAAACAGCATTTCGGCCAGACCTCATCTCGTTTTGCTAAGATGGTCTGATAAAGCTCGCCCCCGGCTGGTCATGCAGAACAAACGTCAGATGGATTCCCTTTCCCTTCTCCTCCCCACTCTCCTGAGAAAAGAGAACTCCTGGACATTCGGGTGGAAAGCAGGAGCAGAGACTGTAACAAGAAAGACAATTCTAGAAAGCAAACATAGGGACCCTTTGGCTTTGGGGAGAAGGAGGAGCATTCCTCCACTCAGAGTCAGCGGAGAGTCTGGAAAGGAGAGATGCTGAACCAGCAAGGAGCCCACAGCCTCGAGGAGGAGGTCAGTGTGTGGGTGGAAAGCGCCCGCCGCAAGGCAGGAAGCCGCGCCTGAGACCCGTGGGCCCCACGGTGGACTGGCAGGAGGAATCAGCCAGGAGGAAAGGGGGTGGAAGTGGCTTGCAGGGCGGGGAGACCAGCTCACCCAAACATTTGGAGAAGGGCATGGCACACTGGCCTCAGGGGACGGCTGCAGTGAGCTGGGAGGAGGGAGGCCCTGAGGCCAGGACGCCAGGACAAGGAGGTCTGAGTGTCCGGCCCTGGAAGGACACAGGCACTGCTCAGCGGAGTCGGGACTTGGCCGCACCGGCTGAGGTAGGGGGGTCTGAGAAACCCCCGACAGGTGCCAGACAGAGGCTGCACTATCCACAGGTCCCACCTGACATCTTGAATGCATTTAAAACTGTTTTGAATCAAGCCCCTGGGCAGCCCCACTGCCCATCACCTGCACACACTGACCAGCTGGGGACTGGAAGGTGTGAAGGAACAACAGATTTCCTTGGGCTTGACAAAGGGCTTCTTAAAACACCCCTGACACCTGCCATCAGTTTCCAAACACCCCCGGGGGCAAAAGAAAAGAAGCAGCCATGTCTGGCCAGGCAGGTGCCTGGGAGGTTTGTAACTCACAGAGGAGCCCTATGACCTCCCCCTGGCTCCGAAGGCGGCTGCAAACCCCTCCAATGGGGAAGGAGGGGCGGGTGGAGGCGCTGTGCACGAAGGCCTCATTTCCAGCTGTTTGGAGAAACCCTTTTCACTGCCCTATAAGGGAAGCCTGAGGGGCCACCCTGGCCCAGGCTTGCCCTGGCTTGGAGGTGACTATTCCTGTGTCCAAGAACCTGACTCCTCTCCGCAGGCAGGAAACGCTCCCCAACTGAATCACAGAGCCAATGATGGAGGAAGTCATAGAGGAATAAGGGCAAGTGATACAAACGAAAGGCACTACTATTCTTATTACTGAGAACTGAAAATATTTATGTTCTAAACAATCCTACAGGTATGTGACATTTTTGTGAACTTCGTCTTACAGTTAAGGAAACTAAGGCCCAGAGAGGTAAACCCACTTGCCCAGGGTCACACCGCTCATCGGTGGCCTGGGTTAGAATTAGGATCCTGGTCCCCTGATCCTGAGTCCACAGCTGTGGCTGCTTTAGCTCTTATCCAGCCACTCCTGTGGCCCAGAGTCACAAATCCTCAGCTCTCTGGGCTCCAACAGGCCAGCATCTCTGCACGGTTTAGGTTCTGGCGGCAAGATGGGGCATCAGCACGTGTCACCCCACCCCTACCCACCTCCAGGGGCCCTAAAGCAGGTCACCCTCCTGGCCACAGACCGACTGCATTTTTAGCCACCATCTTAGATGGAGTGTGAGGGTCTCTGGCCTTGCAAAGAAACCCAGACTTTCCAGGACTGGGTGTCAGGCAGATGCACTGGCGACATGGGTGATGGCTGAGAAGTCTCAGAGGGGACGACCACGAAGGCTCAGGGGTGCTGCTTTCCATCTGCACCAGGGACTCGAGGCTTTGCGGGGAGGATCATGGGGCTGGAACTGCTCCGTTCCCTCCTGGCTTTGAATTGTGGGGCTGGGGCCAAACACGCAAGCAAGCGGGTAGGCGGTGTGGCCCTCCCCTCAGGGGGCGTGAGTACTAAGTGAACTAATACTGTGAAGAACCGGGACAGAAGCCACCCTGTAAGTGGCACACGGGCCACTTCTGACATCTGCAGCCCGGCTCCCTCACCTCCTCTAAGTCTTTCTACCAAGGTCACCTGCATGACACCTCTGACCCTGCTCCGAACTCACCCCTCCCCGACACTCTCCCACCCCCTCTTCTGCTTCATTTCTCTCCTGAGCACTTTTTCCATCTAAATACTACCAGCTTATCTCGTCAGCAAGGGCACACCCAGCTCGCCTCCCTGAGAGTCCTCTCGGCTCTGACGAGGCCACTCCAAGCCCCAGACCCTTTAGGCCCCTTTGCATCCCTTACTGGATGAGCTCCAAATCAGGGCTTCTCAAACTTGACCATGCAGAGTGATCACCGGGGGAGCTTGTTAAACACAAAGATTAAATTGGCAGGGTGGCTGGGCCTGAAAACCAGCATCTGGAATGAGGTCCCAGGTGATACTGATGATTCCAGCCCAGACCAGAATTCACGCTCTAGAATGCAGCCTAAAGTTAATGTTCTCTTTCTCCCTCTACCCTCTCTCCCTGCTCCTTTCTCTTTAGCTCTTCCTCTCCCTTTCTTCCCTCCCCCTACCTACCCCCTTCCCTGCCCCCTCTCTCCCTGCTGTCTCCCCATTCCTGTCTCTCTCCCTCTTTCTCCTCCTTGCCCTCTCTCTTCCCATCTCTCTCCTTCATTCCCTTTTTCTTGATGTCCTCACCTAACTCCCTTCTCACTCTTCCTTTACTTTTCTTCCCTGCCTTCCCATTCGCTACCCCAGAAATTCATGAGCACCCTCAAGCTGGCCCTAGAACACCTAATTCTAGGGGGTTCCAGAGAAAGTGTCTGGCCCCCTATTTCCAGAGGAAAATAACAACATTAAACCAGGAGACCCCTGAACTTAGCTATTCAGAGCTGGGCTCATCTCATTCCCTTCTTAATAAGCACACGATGACTCCTATTAACAGCCCATCCAAGGCAATTAGTCCTGAAGGAACAAAGGCTCCTCCAAGCTATTTTTCTCACCCTTTGTAGCAAATACTCTCCTTCCACACCTGCATCCTGATCACTCCCCAGTTCTGAAGGCAGAAAACTGAGAGATTTGTCTTCCTCCTCCTGGCCTTCCTCCAGCTTCTCAGCTGACCGCTCCTCCCCCATCTATTCCCACGAGAAGGGCGAGAAGGGCGAAGGGCGGGGAGCCTGGGGAAACGTCACGGTCCTCTCTCCCATTTCACTTAGTGGAGACATTTGATGGGCACAGGAATCACTAAGAATAGATACACTCTGTCCTGCGAAATACTTCTAAGTGCCTGCATTTATGAGCATATGTATGCCGTGTGGGTTGTAAGAGAGGCAAATGGAAATTACCTCCTTGACCACCTCTGTCAAACAGAAGCCAGAATGGCCATAGAAACAATTAGGCGGGGCCGGATCAATAACAAGAGCCTATATGGAGTGTCACGCACTACCTGCTGCCCCTACTCTGAGCACTCTCCTTGTATTATCCTGGCAAACCCTATGACAATTATCCTCACCCTAGCGAAGGAAACCGAAGCTTAGGTGTTTTTACCTATTTTTGCCCCAAACGGATTTCATTCCCCAGCAACCCGTCTTTAAGCAAAATTTAGGTGATTTTTTTTGGGGGGGGTTGTTTATTTGTTTGTTTGTTTGTTTAAGTATAGACCATGGAAAGGAAAACAAAAGCTTCTAGAAAGGGATTAGGAGACTATTCATGACTTTGGAGTAGGCAAAGATTTCGTAAACAGGACACCAAGGGTAACTCCTCCCGGCATGAGAAGCAGCAGAGGTGATGGACGATCTGCGATGATGGACAGCAGGGGGCGCCCTGCAGACAGCGCGTCCAGGCCCTCGGCCCGCAGCTCTGGCGGGAGTGAACCAGGCGGTTTGTTTCCAGGGCTGTCCCCATCCCAGCTTGTCTCTGGCAGGGGGGTGACAAAGGATCAGAACTCCCTGGAGAGGTCAGCACTCGGGGGAAAGGCCAAGGGGCCACTGCCCCCTACAACACTCCATGGTTCTCAGGATGCCTTCATCTACCTTCTCACTTTATCCTCACACCCGCCTGCTGGGGAGCCGTATTCCCCCATTATTGATAATGCGACTGAGGTTTGGCAGAAGTAAAACCGCGTGCCTGAGGCCTCTCGGCAGTGAACAGCCAAGCCCAGCTCCTAAGCCTGGTACCAGGAGGCCCCTCTTGGTCCCTCCTGCCCGGTCACTGCACCACTGTCACCTTCTCCAGGGCAGTTTGTTTGATCCCAGCTGCCAAGACACTCTTTGGGAGCATTATTACATTGTTTATAGAAGCGGGGGGCAAATAGATGGACCTGGGCGCAGCGCAGTGGACCGAATAGGCCGCCCCAAACGATGCCACTTTGGCACCTCTTGGCATAAAACTTTGAGCTGAACGCAGTCATGCAGCAAACACAGAGCTGTCCCCCATCTGCCTAAAAGCAGGACATAAATTTCCCTTTGTAAGATGTCCCCATTCTCCATACCAGGAGAATGACCCTTATCACAGGTGACAGAGAGTCAACACTGAGATGGTTCTGCACACACCAACCTTCTTAATAACCCTCGTCTTCTGTCAGCTCCCCCGTCTGTGGGCCTCCCACGATTTGTCACCCCTCGAAGCCCAAAGGGTCCTAAATGGACTTAGATGATATACAAGTCTCCAGGTCTGTTCCGTTGGGTCTTCACTTTTCTGTGAAGGCCTCCATGCACAGAAAAAAAAAAAAACTTAAAATATTAATCAAATAACAGGTGTATGCCTTCTCTCCTGTCATTTTTCAGTTTAATCTGTCATTAGTTAATTTGGGGCCTCTGAAGCAGAACCTAAGAGTAAGCTTTTTTCCATCCTACAGCAATGATGTACTCTAGAAAAGACATCAACAGGACATATAGTGCAGCTGGCTGGGGGCCCCAGGTACTGAGTGAAGAGGGGACACCTAGCTGACCAGACTGAGGGAGGACAGAGGCTCAGCCAACATCACCATGTAACTTTGGGGACATGTGACCAAGAAGGCCTCCTCGGGGACTTTAGGAGCCTCTTATCTCCCCTGCAGCCGAAGCTCCTGCCTCTTCACAGGACCATTCCAAGGTCCCCAGCGAGTTCCTGGGTGGGGTGGGGGGAAGGCCAGGCCAGAGTGTGGATCTGGAGCTGCTACCCCACCGCCCAAAATATACAGCGCCGCCCCCTGGGGATGTCCCGTAGCGCCAGGGAAGGCACAGACTGCTGAGGATAGGGCAGCGGTCCGCAGCCTCGGAGGAGGAGACGAGGGCCAGGCTCCGACATGAGGCCTCCGCAAAGGGTGAGCTGAGGAAACAGCAGTGATTCCGGCGTTCCCACCCCACGGGGTTTTCAGACTCGGGTCAGTGAGGCGCCGCTGTAGGCCGGGCCACCTGGCCCCAAGGGTGGTCCTGGATGAACTCAGGCTCAGAGATTGGGGCCCCTCACAAATCTATCCACGAACGGATACACCTGCAGGGCGTCCTGCCCTGCACTCAGGCCGAACGGAGTTCAAATCCTAACGATTACCAGCCGAGACCTTGGGTGTATCGCTTCCCTACTCTGAGCCTCCTAAAATCCCCTAAAATAAAAGGATGACAATCCAACTATCGAGGAGACTAACTGGGATGCTCGGTGCAGGGATCAGCCGGGGCTAACTGCAACAATGGGTCTGCTTCTCAGACCCGCCACTGAACTTAATTTTTGTCAGACTTAATTCCTATTGCAAGCCCCTTTTTTACCTGATGCTAGAAACTTCCTCGATTGAGGGGTCCCCATCCCCTCATTTCTCCTTGTTGGCTTCTAAATTCTACGTGGTGTTAAGGCCTGGTAGGGCGTGGGCAGAGGTGGGCCCCCAGCTGCCCTCCGTCCAGCTGACAGCTCCTGAGAGGTCCTCATTCTGCCTGGTCACTGAGTCACACAGGTCTCCGCTACCTCCTTTGAGGTCCCCTCACACCTACACTCTTCACCTCAGTGCTCACCTTGCGCCAAGGTCTCACCTTGTCACTGAGAGTGACGTTTGGGGCCAGATGATTCTTTGTTGTGGGGAGCAGTTCTGTTCACGGAGGGATGTTTAGCAGCATTCCTGGCCCCTACCCACGAGTCGCAAGGAGCATCCCCAATAGTCGTGACAATTAAAAATGTCCCCAACATGGCCAAATGTCCCCTGTGGGACAATATTGCCCCTAACTGAGAATCACAGTATCGGAGCACTTGGGACTTCCTGCCCCTTGCCACCTTCCCAGAGGTCCTGGTGGGGTCTCTCAGCACATGGGCCCTGACCCCACCCACCAACTCTTCTGCTCAGACCAGCCCCGGGGCCTCACCCTGCTCCCTGAGCAGCCCCGAGACTCTGGTGCTCTGTGAGGACCTGGACACCAGGGGCAGGATGAAGGTGGCTGACAAATGAGAGAGCTGGCATCCCCAAAAGGGACATCTAAATAATGCAGCCACATGCACTCCGGAGGAACAGGTGGTGGAGGCGGAGAAGGGGCCCCACCAGGGGGAGACAGGCTCCCCCATCCACTTCCCACGACAGGTTTGTAGCCCAGCTGCCCCAGCAGAACTGCCCCACCATGCAGACCCCACGGGGTGACCAGGTGCCTGCGGCCTGTCCCTGTGGGGCACGCATGCTGCCCGTGCCCGGGGTTCAGGCTGGCCTCCCTCCACTGCCTGTTTCCATGGTAGGTGGTCACCGACGACATCACTGACATTCCTTTGAGTCCTTTCCTCAGTGTGTCCTGGAGAGGACATGCTCACTTGAAGCAAACCAGCTGCTGTCCCACAGTGTGAGGGTTCATCATTCATCGTCATCGACAAGGACGCCAGTTACAATGGAATACCTGGGGGGCGGGGAGAGACACTTCTAACTCGTGATCCCATGGTGACGGGGGTTGCCTGGCCTCCCTCGAAGATCTCTACAGAGATTACTCTCTCTAGACCAAGAATGATGGTGGCATCACACTGGAATTCCCAGAATTCAATAGGAAAGAGGAAATCCTAGGACGTGGGGGCCAAGTGATGGTAGTCAATCCCCAGAGACAAGTTCGGCATGGTTTCTGCGGCAAGCGACAGAACCCATGTTCCTGGTCTGACAAGCAGACACCTTTGGTACTGGCTAAAGATCACAGTGTCCCTACAACTGAAAGAGATGGGCAACATGCTACCGACTGGACTTGAACAAACAGGAACACACTAGGTCAGGTGAGCAGATGTTGACTTGTGTGAGGGCAGCAGAGTCCAAGGCCCTCGACCCTTCCCGGACAAGCCAGTCCAGAGGCCCAAAGCCCATACGCAGTGCTTGTCTACCAAACCACCCAGAACTTAAGTGCTCAAAACATCCCTCGTTCTGCTCATAAAGCTGCCTTTGGGGCAGAGCTCAAGGGGGAATAGCTCATCTCTATTCCACTTGGTGTCAGTTCGGCAACTCAAAGGCTGGTGCCTGGAACCATCCGAAGGCTCATCCAGGTGTCTGTGGTTAAAGGACTCAAACAGCCGGTGCTGGAGCAGCTGGCGCCCCTCGATCGCCTCTCTCCATCTCCATGTGGCCTCTCTCCAGGGTAACCAGACTTATTACACGTTGGCTCAGAATTCCCAAGGCACATGTTGGAGGGAGAGAGAGAGGGAGGGAGAGAGAGGGGGAGGGAGGGAGAGAGAGAGAGGGGGAGAGAGAGGGGGAGGGAGGGAGAGGGGGGGGAGGGAGAGGAGGAGGGGGGGAGGGAGGGAGAGCTTGTGCACCAGATGGAAACTAGATCGCTTTTTATAGCCTGGCCTCAGATGCCAAGCAGCATCACTACCGCCATTGTATTAGTCAGGGTTCTCCAAAGAAACAGAACCAATGGGCTATAGATAGATAGATATAAGAGGAGATGTATTATAGGAATTGTCTCACACAGTTATGGAGGCCAAGAAGTCCCACAATCTGCTTTCTGCAAGCAAGGGACCCAGGCAAGCCAGTAGTGTCATTAAGGCCTGAAAATGAGGGTGGGCAGGGGAGCTGATGATCTCAGACCTGATACGAGTCCGCAAGCCCAAGAACCAGGAGCGTGGATGTCTGGGGGCAGAAGACGACGGACGTGTCAGCTCAAGCAGAGAGTGAATTAGCCCTTCCTCTGCCTCGCTGTCCTACTCAGGCCCTCAGTGGATTGGACGATGCCCATCCACATCCCTGAGCCCAGTCACGCTGGCACATAACAGCAACCATCAGCACTCTGTCTTAGAACTAAGACAGCCCCTATTCAAGGGGAGAGATCACAGACCCTGCTGCCCAGCGGAGGATGCTCAGCATCGTATCAGGAGAATGCACGAGATGGACGACATTCAGAACGGCCACAATCTGCCACAGTCCCCGTGAGAAGGAACTCTGTGACCCCAGCATCGCCTTCCAGCAGGTTACCAGGTTCCTGTGCATTGAGAAGAACTAAGGTTTTCAGGGATTATCAGACATGGCTCTGCCTCCCAGCCCTCCTCCACCTCCTCAAACCTACACCAGAGGGGCCACGGCGCTCTGATGAATGGAGGTTATGCATGAGCTCAGCCGTGTGGGCTTCCCGTCCTCAAGGCTGATCTGGCCACAGGCATGTCACCATTCCCCAAGGGGACCAGGCAGTGATCCAGTGGCAAGTAAACTCCATTGGGTCACTTCCATTATGGGAGGAGCAGCACTTCTTTCTCATTGGAATAGACTCTCTAAATACGGACTTGCTTCCCCACTATCCACGCTTCTGCTAAGGTCGCCACGGACTTGTCACAATCATGGTGTGTACTTAAGAGCCAGGGTAAGGATGAAAGGGTGACTTCCACATCAAAACAAAATGTGGGGAAATTATGAAATTCATATTTTACCTTCAACAACTTCAGACTTATCAAGAGTCTTTTCTGGCAAGTTGAGACCAGCAGATGTTATGTTTCTGAGAAGAATTATTTAAAAGAATCCTGCCCCACCACACCACAATCGAATTTACTGTGAAAGATTAGCTGAAGGAAAAATAAAACGCTTTCTAATTTATTATAGGAAAACATTTCTTCAGCTCTCTGCCAAGCTTTCTACCAGTTGCAGACCTGGAAGCATGTTGATCATCTGACTCCATTTTTTTTTTTGAAAAATCCATAACTTTTATTCTTGAAGCCACACTGAAAACAGTGCCTGTTTCCCAGGGTTGCATCTCAGTAAATTAATCTGAACTTTTCACCAGGAGCTGAAGCTGTATATGGTCAGGATTCCTGGCAGGAAGTCAGGTTTCCGTTCATTCCAACGGACCACTGTCCCCGGCCATGGGGACCTGCCTCTGACCTCCCAGCCAGCTCCTGGTTGCCCTCTAAAGGAGCCAAGACCCACTCTCATGTCAGCTCTGTCCCTGGCAGATGCCCGAGCTGTGGCTTTGGGCTCTCTCGCTCCTCTGGAAACAGTTCTGCTCTCTCAGCCCGCAGCAGGTCAGAACCAGATCATGGATGCAGGGCCCAAGCCCAGCCTCATTCCTGAAGTAGGAATGTTGGCCGGTGGGGCCAGCTCTGTTTATTTTCTTTAAAAAAAAAAAAATCTCCTTGCGAGGTAAGTTCCGACCCAGCTTGTCCCTGAGTAGAAGTGGTGGCGGCTGCAGAAAGGGTCTTGAGGCAGCCATATGCGCCCACCCCTCCCCTCTGCTCCCCATTGCCCTTCACGAATTTTAATGACCTGTGGTCTCCGAGCTTGAGGTCAAAAGAGGAGCAGGGAGGTCCTGCTGAGGGGGACAGTAGCGAGTGGCGACAACATAGCGCAGAAGTGAAAATGAGTTACGAACTCCCAAAACGTACCTGGATGGGAACACTTAGGGGTGGGGGATGGGGAAAGTCTTACTGGTCGGGTCTCCTTCAGGTGCAAGGAACGGAACCCCACACCAAATCAGCTCAAACAAAAGGCAGACTTGCTGGCTCACCTAACTGGGAAGTCCAGCGGGAATCTGCTTCGGGCGCAGCTGGACGCAGAGGCTGCCCAGTGGTGTCGTTTCGGCTTTGACTGTATTTGGTTTTCTTCTGCACGGAGCTGCTCTTCCGAGGCAGGCAAGGTGGCCACCGGCAGCTGCAAACTCGCAGCATCCCAGGTGAGCGGTGACAGCGAAAAGGGCAGTTCTCTTTTACAATATTCTCATATCAATTTCAGAGAAGTCTGACTGGTCCTGTTTACATAACCATCCCTGAACTAACCTCTGTGGCCATGGGAGTTGGATCCTCTGATTGGTCCACCTGTGTCATATGCCCACCCCCGTGGCAGGGGCAGAGCTGTGACTGACAGCCCTACCAGGATCACGTGGCACGAGGAAGTTCTCCAGAAGAACCCAAAGAAAAGTGAGGGAAAGCACTCTGGGCAGATCAAACGCACGTGCCCGGTCCACTGCGGAAGGTGTCTCTGAGGAGGTGTGCCCGCCTGGCAGTGATGGCTGGGAAGGACTGACTAGGGAGAGCGAGGAGAGCAGAGGGAAAAGGTGGGGACAGGAGTGACCCCAGAGAATGGCTGAGGAGAACGCTATAGATGAAATGTTTGTGTTCCCCCAAAAGTCACATGTTGAAACCTAACCCCCACTGTGACAGTTTTTGGAAGTAGGACTTTTGGGAGGTGCTTAGGTCATGAGCGTAGAGTCCCCATGAATGGGATTAGTGCCCTTATAAAAGAGGCCTATATGAGGACACAGAAAGGAGGCAGAAGTCTATGCACCAGGAAGCGGCCCCCCAACACAACATGAATCGGCTGGCGCTTTGACCTTGGACTTCACGCCTCCAGAACCTCAAGAAATAAATTTCTGTCGTTTATAAGCCACCCAGTCTGTTGTGCCCTGCCACAGCAACCCGGGCTAAGCCAGAGCGGAAAGCAGGGGAGACCCCACAGAGATGCACTCACCTGCCTCCCCCTCCTGCAATTCTTGCCTCTCCAGGACCATCCAGTGTTTGAACCTGGAGGTGGGGCAAGGGGTACAGTGGTGAGAGCTGAAAAAACATACAGGACCCAGACTTCCGCTTGGGCTGTTATGAAAATGGAGTCTGGCACCACAAAACCCCAGCTGGACGCAAGCTCAGGTGTGCAACTCAGAGAACCCAGCGGGAGGGGAGAGGCAGAGCGGGCAGGTGTGGCTACCAAGGGCTTTCTGGCAGATGATCCTGGTCCCCGTGGTGAGCTGGCTGCAGTCTCCGGGGACAAGAGAGGACAGTCACTGTTAGGCTTTAATAGCAGAGGAAGCAGTATGGATGAGCCAGGAGCATAGAACTTGGAATCTAACATCCTGGGTCTGAATTTTTTGTATTTTTTAAAAGTAAGTACATAACCATGTAAAGAGTCACCCATAAATCCAGCATCTGGAGATGACCGCTGTTAGCAATGTTATATATATCCTTCTACACTTTTACCTATTTTTGTATACTTCTATACTTTTCACACAAAATATATAGAGGCGACTCTACTGACCAAATGTTTCCTCTCACAGAAAGGGGGAGGTCGTCCTGTTTTGTGGCCTTGTTAACCATGACACGCAGTCACATTTTTCATGCCATTGCCTGCCCTTCTGTTCAACGATGAGGGTTGAGCTCCGGAGGAGGGAAAAGGCTTGCAAGTTGCTGATGGGTCTGAACGCTCCCCCAGCTCCGGCTCACTCAGGGCCCTTTCCCGCCCATGACGCCGCTGCATGGTGAGCTCCCTTCCGCAGGTGACACTTATGTTCGACATGGGGGCCTGAGGCAGCAGCTAGGGGCAGGTGCGACCATGCCTCGGACTGCCCCAGCAGATTCAAGTGCTCACGTGCCCTCGACCCCACACAACAGCAACCTGTGGGGCAGCCACCGGGCCTTCCTGGCCGGGACCCTGGACCCTGGACCCTGGACCCTGCCTCCCAGGAACTGCCCCCTCCTGCCCTTCAGCTGGGCCCAGTCGCTACACAGAGAGATGGCCCTAGACTTTACCTCTGGCCAAGAGAAAGGTATGGTCGGTTCAACCTAAGGCCGTGGGAGCATCCCAAGCTTGTCCATCTTTGGGTTGTTGGGGGACACGTGGTATGTTTGTCCTGTGGCTGGACCAGGAATGTTCTTTGGCTCCAGGAAGCAAGCTGTCATCAGGAAATGTCACAGCAGTAGACAGGGATCCTGATGATGCATCCAGCCTCCTGGGAGGCAATCACATCCCCCCAAACCTTCGCAGAGAGCTGGGGAAAGTGGAAAGATTGGAAGGACAGTAGGAGACACATCGAACAGGGCTGCGGTCCGCTGAAGCAAGAGAGGACAATCGCCGTGGAGCAGGGACGAAGGGCAGAGAGCACCGGCTTTGGAGCATATTAGCCTGGGTTCAGCTCTTGCTGGCTGTGTGGCCTTGATGTGTTGCTTTCCCTCTCTGAGCCTCACCCTTTACATCTATAAAATGGGATTCCCCATCCTACCTACCTCCCCGGGTTGTCGGAGAGTAAATGAGGTAACAGGCTGGAGGTCTCAGCCAGGGCCAGACATATTACCCACCATTGTTATTATTTGTCTGATGGTTCTGAGCAAAGAGAGATCTCACAGAAGTGGAGACACTCCGAACCCCAAACTATGTGTTAATCGCTTTCTAAACTGTACTACTCATTTCCTGCCTTCTTGAATGGAGTAACTGAAATTTCATATTGTCCCAGTAATTCAGAATTAACATTACCAAATGATCGCATCCTGCCCTCATACAGTAATGCTATAGAGGTGACCAGATGCAAGTTGGGCCATTTGTCCAAATGGTAAATGGCCCAACCTAAGGTGGCTCCGTTCCAAGAATACCCATATCAGCTTTTTTTATGGTTTGCCAGTCTCCTCGTCAGGGTCAGGTTCTGAGTTACTGCTTCTCACTGCTTTCGGCGGGGCTTGCTCAACCCATCCCCACCTCCTACACCACCATTTCACGGCTTGAAACCAGACAAGGAAGCCTGCTACAAATGCATGTAAAGCAAGGGTTAGTAGGTCTCTACAGAGGAGAGGAACTGACTCTTCCGCACAGTAAAAAGTGCTTCGGTAGAACTCTCTGAGACAGTTACCCAAGGCCTTTCACTCACGTCCCATTTCTCAGCCTCATCCCGATAGCTGAAGTCTTAGGGGTCAGACCCCCAGAAACCATTCCTATGCTCCTCTGATGCGACTTCTAACATGGAGAGTGCTTCAAGATGCTTTGTTGTTTAGAAACATGTAATATTAGAAACATATAATACTATAAATAATATAAAACATCCCTGAAATGATTGCCATCCCTCTAGTATTTTTCTAGAAAACAGATTTCAGCTGAGTTGAATTAAAGTCTCTGAGGCTCTGGGTTTCTTGTTCCAGCCTGTAAACACCACTCTGAAGATGGTTAGGGAGGGGCCTCTTTAAGACAACCTGTATTTCCTAATCACGTGATTTCTCAGCTCCTTCTCCTCCCTGCTCATTCCTCAGTGTCGTTATTCTGTAGTCACTGAGCTTCCCACCCCCAGTGGTCATACGCCAGGCACCAGGAGGGCACCAAGGGTCTTTGCTGCCAGAAGTCTCCATCTGGCGAGGGGAACAGTCAGGTAGCAGTGGTCAGTCCTACCTTGTGACCAGGATGGAGCAGGTATAAATTCCCTGGGCACTCAGAGAAGGTAGTGACGAGATCTTTCTGGGCTGGAAAAGGGGAAGCTTACCAAAGAGGGGACATTTGAGCTGAGTCTTGAATGGTGAAAAGGAGGAAGGGTATTCCTAGAGAGGAAACAGCTTGTGCAAAGGCACGGAGGTGTGAACACTCACAGCTTGTTTGGAGCTGAGGGAGGGCTGGGGCAGAGGCTGAGGCCAGAGTGTTAAATGTCCTGTCAGCATCTAACCACCACCAGAGAGATAGTTCCAAGCAGGTCCTGAAGGACCCAGGAATCCCCTCAGACCCCGTACCTATTGGCTGGAGCTGACCCCAGGAGACCTCCCAGTGCTGCCTGAAGAATCAGGAACTCAGGGTTCCGCAGGGGCTTCTGAGCCAGGGCCACCCTAGGCCCAGGCATATTTTCAAGAGCTGTGACTGTCAGCAAAAGGCAGCACGTGCAGACAAGCCTCTGGCCCCAAGTGTACATTTCCAAAGAGTGGCTGATCCCCTGGCCAAAAAGGCTGAAAATAATCTTGGGGAGATTTCCAAACCAGACTCTGACGCATTCAAACCAAAAAGACTTAGAGATTTGCACAGTTGATGGAAACTAAAATATCAACAGGCTCCTCCAGCTTGGGGACCACTTTGCCCAGTGATTCAGCAAAAGATATTTGTTTGCTGAGCACCTGCCAGACACTGGAGGAGCAGAGGGCTTGACACCATCCCTGAAATAAACCATGGTTCATCTTTATAGCAGCTGAAAAGAAGGAGACGGCTTTATATATACTGACCTGGAAAGCTCCTAAGATGTATTAGATGAAAAAAGCAAATTGCAGAATAGTACACAGCATCTCAGATGTACCGAATTAGAAAGAATGTGTGTGGTACCCATATAAATGCATGCCCAAAGAACTGGCACATCTTGCGAAAGCCCACGCAGTCATATCATTAACCCCATTTTTTCAGATAAAATTATAAGGTTCGGTGAGGTATTTAGGTAACTCAGCCATACGGCTACGAAGCTGTGAAACTGGGGTGTAACAGTAACGACCACTACAATTTAGACAGTAGACTGTGGAAGTCCGTTCGTCATCGATGCACAGGCGATCTGGTTCTGGGCCTTGCAGTTTCGCGGTTTTCTGCTTCCGGACGCGAGACTTCTGCCCCAAGCCTGCTCTGCCACAAGCCTGGGTCAGGCCCAGAAGCAGCCAAGCTTGACACCCCCCCCACTTTGTATTTATTGGACATGGAGGTTCTGGGGCAGTGTTGTATGTATGAATAATGTGCCTGGCATTATTCAATCCAGATGTCTCTTGGGACAGAAACAAACAACCCAGAACCCTGGAACAAACCGGATCCCAATGATCGATACAAGTTCTGCTCAGTGAATGTTGATCACAGCAAACCGAAGAAAGAAGGTCCTGACTTCTCAGTGACATGTTTCACTACAAAGCTGCTTAGAACGAAGGGCTTCCAGAAGCCATCCGCACAGTTTTCCACTTAGCATTTCCCTTCCAAATGCACAGAATCATGATGGTGTATTATGTTGGGCTTTACACTGATTGATAAATATCTGAAACTTGATATGTCTCACTATTTAATGATGAAAATCTGCTCTGAACTTTATAATTAGGGCATAGGAAATAAATACTAGAATTCAAAGGAAAAATTATTTATATAGCAAAGGTTTTACAAGAACTGGAATAATACACACTAAAGTCATTCATTCATTCAATAAACATGAACTGAATATCTACAATGTGCCTGGCACCATTCCAACCTTTGGAGATAAATGATGAAAAATACAAATGAAGTCCCTGTCCTCAGGGCACTTATATTCAGGGGTCACCTCTGGAAAAGAAACGAAAGAGGGTGGGGGTTGGGAAGATGAAGGAAAATATTCGCCTTGTCTCTATTGTTAGAATTTTTCATCATAGGAATTAACTATTTGAATAATCCACTTTTGAACATTTAAAATGTATTTGTAATATTTTCATTGAAATGGTACCTAGGGCTTTGCGGGTATTTCATTTTCAAGCCTATTGCCCAACTGCTAAGAGTTTTCTTCTAATAACTTTTGTTTGAATTACCATTACAGTAATGTACGTTCAGGATATTAAAATACAGATAGATAACCACTCAGGGGGACCTTGCTGCACACCAGCCACTGTACTAAACCTTTTACACACACCTGATCCTCATAACTAACTACACTATGAGGTAAGAACTATACCCATTCTATAGATCAGTTTTCAGAGCCACACTTTCCCCCCAAGAAACACGTGACCAAGTCTGAAGACATTGTGGTTATCGCGTTGTGGGAAAGGGTGTGATTGCTACTGTCGTCTAATGGATAGAGGCCAGGGATGCCGCTAAACATCCCGCAATGCACAGGACGGTCCCTCGAACAGAGAATTCTCTTTCTGTATGTCAATACATATCAATAGTGCCGAGGTTAGGAAACTCTGTCAAAGGTGAAGAAACTCAAGTTCAAGAGACTCCCCTGCCAAAGGTCACACAGCTCGTGTGTTGCTGGCAGAACAGTGGCCACGTAGACCTGTGAATATGTCACCTTACGTGGCAAAGGAAAATTAAAGTTGGAGATGAATTAAGGTTGCTGATCAGCTGATCTTAAAACACAGAGATTATCCTGGATTATGGGCAGAATATAACCACAAGGGTCCTTAAAAGTGGAAGAGGGAGGCAGAAAGAAGAACGAAGAGATGGCCCTTAGAAGTTAAGGAGGACTTACCCGGCTGTTGCTGGCTTCGAAGGAGGGGGACCATGAGCCAGAGGAATGCAGGTGGCTTCTAGAAACTGGGCCAGGCAAGAAAACAGATTCGCCCCTGGGGCCTCCAGAAAGGAACACAGTCCTGCAGACACCCGATTTTAGCCCAGTGAGACCCATTTCTGACCTCCAGAACAGTAAAAAATAATAATAAGTGTGTATCATTTTAAGCCACTCTATCGGTGGTAATTTGTCACGCAGCCACAGAAAACTGACAAGCCCCCACCAGAGAGAGCGTCATCACCTGTTCGCTTGTCTGACTGCCCACTTTAGAATCTGAGCTCCCGGAGCTCAGGAGGATGTCAGTCTCAGTCACCACGCAGTCCCAATCTTTGAGGGTGAACAAATAAGAACGGGACAGAGCCAAGAGGACACTTGGGCCATCCAATTATTTTACTTGAGTGAACACGAAGGTCCAGAGAAGGGAAATGACTTGCTCGAGACTGCTCAATTTACGTCAGCCTAGGCCACCACCCTGTCTTCCTTCTGGCCACTAAGCGACAGAAGCCCCAGGACGGACATCACGGCCAACTCACCATCGTGCACAGGTACCATGAAGGGCACAAGAAATCCCTAGGGAACTCGGAACACCTGGAAAAATGTCAGTATAAGATAAGACCAGAAGATGCCTAAGATGACTTAAGCAGTCTTAAAAATGTTCACTCCATGGAGCAGCTGCTACAATGTAACGACTCAGGCAGAACAGCACCTAGCACCTGCCTGCTCCGCTCAATTTAGGGAGACATTCGCCTGAAGCTTTAGAAAAGCCCATGGGGACCCAGCTAATGGCACACTAGAGGCCTGCTTTCACACCTCTGGCCAGAGCCGAAGCTTCAGGCACTCTGGGAAAAGGCACTTAATCCATAAGACATCTTTTCCCATACGTCCTAAAATTGTCATACTAATTCCATTAGCAAAAGACTTTACTCCAGATCAGCCAGAAACCTGCCATAGATTCACCCGAATGTGTATTGCCACATCTAGGGAGGAAAAGGCTCCCCCTGAGATGGGAAGCCTTTGTGCAGCGTGCCACCCGCAGAACTGGACACAGCAGGCCTGCTTGGCAATCTGGTCTCGTCCCTTCGCTGACCTCCACCCCAGCTTCAGCTTATCATTTTATGTATACCTCCTCCACTAGGGGCCCCAGCTTTCACTCCTCTTCCCTTGCAGACAGCAGGGCTTGAAGATGAGCAAGGGAAGGCTGATTTACCAAAGCACCTGAGGATGCGGGGAGGCAGGACACAGCGAATTCTAACGGAATGAACGGCCATGGGCCAGGAGATGGTCGAGACAGTCTGGTGGTGGCTCACAGCACAGGCCTTGGGAAATCCCACCCACCAACTACCTGGGAGATGCTGGGTACACTTTGCCTCCCAAAACCTCACCTCCTTTTCGTGAAACGGGAGGATTTAAGAAATGGGTTCATGCCGAGTGTCTTGTAAGGGCTCTGAATCTGAGAGCTATTGTTATTACTATTGCCATCAGCACCGGCAGCCCAGGACATCTGCCTTTCGAGCTGTCAGCTTCCAGGCATATGCGGCTTGCAACCAAATGGGGACAATCCAGACTTCTGGGGAAGGGCAGGTATGTTACAGAAAGGATTACTCACTCCACCGGAGTGGACAGAGCGCTTCACACGGAATTGCTTGTGTTTGGGGGGAACGTGCCCCGGTTTTGCCACAGGCCACTCTCTGTACTCTCTCCGCCTGCCCTCCCCTTGTGCCCCTGCCAGCCTCGCCCATGTGTCCCCCGAAGCGCCATAGCCAGAGGAAGACCAAGCACCTCGAGGAGGCCCAGCTTCGCAGTGAGAGGGACACAGGTTTCACTGTGGACGCTGCAGCTCGTGAGCTGTGCCACCTGCCCCTCACCTGTCACACGGCGGCCATCGCCGCACCTGCCTCACGCTGGGGCTGTGTTGGCGGCTGGAAAACACCTGGTCTGACGATGTGGTGTTATCCCTCTCAGCTGGGAGGCTTCGGCACCAGGCAGGCGGGGTCAGGGGGTAGGGAAGAGACCCAGCAAAGCCCCTGTTCTCAGGTCTCCGATCGCCTTCCTGCCCTGGCCCAGGCACACGATTCTGACCCGGCTGTCACCTCCGTCTGGCCAGACTCTCATGTTCTGCCTTTTTAAGAGAATTACCCAGTGCCCTTTTTTTTCATATTATTACATGTTTCAATTAGAATGCATTCAGCTGCAAGTAAAAGAATACCCAACTCACAGTGTCCGAAAAAACCAAGACGTCTAACTGTCTTGTGTAACAAGTCACCAAGTCATCAACAGCAATGGCCCCGAGGCCTTTCCAGAAATAACTTTTCCGGGCAGCTATCACCAGTGTGCCTGCTTTTTGTCCCTAAGACTTGCCCGTAACCTGCTGGTGCCAGAAGAGGCTCAGTTTTTTTTTCTTTTTCAACAAGGGAGCACACACCTTCTCAAGGTCCTCCTAACAGACCTCCCCTTATATTTCGGGGACCAGAACAGGGTTGCCAGGCCTCTCCGAATGCTATCTTGCCTGGGAGAAACGGGCGAAGGAAAGGACTCCTTTCGCTAATCACAGGAAGGAGCTGGGGCCCAGAGGGGTTCGGTCCCTCATCCAAGGCCACAAGCGACTCTGTGGGAGGGCCAGG
This sequence comes from Eonycteris spelaea, assembly GCA_003508835.1. Lineage (NCBI taxonomy): Eukaryota > Metazoa > Chordata > Mammalia > Chiroptera > Pteropodidae > Eonycteris > Eonycteris spelaea. The sequence continues at coordinate 7,109,433 of PUFA01000004.1, read as the reverse complement.
AAGAAAACCGGGCCACCGGCCCAGCAAGCTCCCACCATGTCACGACACGCTTCTCAAGCAACTTGGGCCAACTCTAAGCCCCCAAAGGGCAGGAGGACCGTCCCCAGGACTCTGAGCTTAGCCAGAGGCATGACGTGGACAAGGTCAACAGTGTTACCAAACAGAGTCCCCAGTGTGCCCAGACGCTTCTCGCCCGCCTCCAGGCCCCATGGCTGGGGAGCCAGAGTGCTTCCTGCCCCTCGAAAGAGCTTGGCAGGCCAGTCAGCGGGAACCCGGAGCCTGACAAATAGCATCTCTGTAGCTGCCTGGACACCCGCCAAGCTGCCTCATTCCCCAGGGCTGACCTCATGTTTCTGAAGAGCCTCAAGACGCCTGAGGTCTGTGCGTTGCCTCTCCTGGTTCAGTTCTGCTGCCAGCAAAGGAAATGGCCCAGGCTGGGGGCCACGCGGAGAGGTGGGGACAAATGCCCAGCAGCCCTCCCCACGACTCACGCCTGCCTGCCAGAGTCTGGGGCATTCCAGAAGAAACTAAGCAGCACGCTCTCACCTCCGAGATGAGGCCCGTCCTGATCTCTCCCTGCCTCCACCAATCCCAGGGTGTCCCCTGAAGACACCTTCACACTCTGGCTATTTCTGTCTGTTTTGTCCCAGACTTCTGGAAAGGGGCACAAAAGGCCCATCGAGTTCATCAGAGACACTAAGAACATCTCTGAAGTCGGTTCCACCATCTCAAAGAGAGCTGGGGAGCTCACAGCCAGCGTGAGGCCTGTGCTTCGTGACAAAACTCCTATCTAGTTAACTCGATCTGAACCAGGCACCCACCCCAGCCCGGCTATGGTCACCTAGTCCACTGAGGCCAGCACGTGCCCCCAAACAAGAGTCTTGCACTTTTTGCTCCAACTTCCTGATATTCTTTCTGGGTCAAACGCCTATTGGCATTTGACAGGGGGCAAGGCCAAGAGCAGACAAGGTGAACAGCCTGGAGAAACAGCACACAGCCAGATCCCCCCTGCCCCGCAGACACATGCGCTCCTTCCCACCTCTTCCCAGGGCATCTCCTAGCAATCATCGGCACCCACCCACCCAGCCTGCAGCTCCAAATTTGTCCTTTCTCACGCTCACTTAAAAGTTTGGATTCCCCTTGTGAAACCACACACTGACAGTCACGTAGGACAGGAGAGAGGCCTCGCTTTTCTGCCATCCTCTCTATGGCCCGACCAGGGGATCAGACACGGCAGCTGGCGATGTTAAACTTTCCTTGCAGACGCGTTTCTCAGAACAGTGGCTCCCACTCCTCAGAGCTTGAGATGTCCGCATACCTTGAAAGTATGCAGGCTGCAGGGCTGCGCGAACAGAGTGGAATTTTCCATTTATAGAATAATAACCTTCATACCACTCTGGGGGCCTCGTTCTCGTGGTAAGAGCTCAGAGTTGTGTCAGCAAACCTGCCACGCTTCTGCAGGAGCCCCACGCCATTCGAGCTCTTTTATTTATTTTTGGTGGGAGAAGGGGAGGAAATAAAGGAATGACTTTTTCACTTGAGTGCCAACACAAATTTGAAAAAGGAACTGGGTTGGCAAGTACAGAATATTACTGCCTGGTTTCAGGACTTAAATCAACCATTAGGGAGTAGGAGGTGAGGACGAGACTAGAAAAACATATCTTCAACCCCTCACATTGACAGGTGTCCAGAACAGGCATCACATTACCGCCTCAGTCCTTCCCTGTGCCTGCAGCCCGGCCCCTGGACTGCCCCTGAGGGTGGGGGCCTCAGCCAAAGGCATCTCACTTCTCTTCTTCCAGTGGCCCCTGAGTTCTACACTTGATTTCTGCGAGTGCAAACAGAGACTCTTACTCTGAAATACCTTTGGGTCCACGGTATAGCAGGAAGGCTACCAAGCCAGACGTGATGGGCCCAGGTCCTAGCTGTGGCTGGTAGATATCCACCATGTGACCTGAAAGAAGTCCTTCTCTGAGTCTCATTTTCTTCATCGGATAAAGTGAGGCTGGATCGACTGATCCTAGAGATCCCCTCCACTGCTGACATTCTGATTCACTCACTCAAACGTCAACTGGCGCCAGCACAAGGTTCTGCTGCCACTTCCTCTGGGAAGGACATGACCAACTCGCATCGCACCCTCCTAATCGAAAATCTTGGTTTTTGTCCCCACTGCTTTTACAAAAACGATCGTATATTCATTTCAAAGTATTAAACTGTGTTGCTGGATACGCTGTTTTTCCAACAGTACGTGCACCCCAGATTCTGCTAGTAGAGGGAGGGGAGCTTCACACGCAGACACATGCACACACTCCAATCCTAGGGCCGGAAGGTTTTCTGGCCCAGTCCCCATACCCACCTAAGTCATCAGTTAATGGCCACCCAGTCTCTGAACACCTGTTGGGAGGCCGCTGTGTGCTGCGTCGAAGTGCTGCGTCCCTCCACTAACTACAGCAAGAACCATAACCTCTGTGAACCTCAGAGGTTTGTGCAAGGATTTCATCCAGTTGAAATCTCTCCAAAGCACTGTGCAAACGGAAGTTACTTGACTGCCCGGCGCCTCTGACTTTAAAACATCATCGTCAGATCACGCCCAGTCCTGCCTTCTCACAGCTTTTCTCGCTGATGCTGGTGGGAAGGTGGGAGGCAAGAAGGGGGTTCTGGCCTGGGGCATTAAAGGCTGGGAGGTGGGTGCGTGAACCTTGGCTCATTTCCAATCGCCATGCCTACCCCTGTCCTTGGTGAGTCTCACCAGCAGACCAAGGGAGCCCCAGGACTGGTCACCTGTTCAAACCCAAGGCACAGAGCTCAGGCGAAGGCGGGGCCCAGCAGCCGCCCCTCCCCGGCTCTGCACTCCCCTACTTTCCCCCTCCCCTCCCGGCCGTCGGCCGACAGCACTCACTCTCAAAGTACATCGATGGTGCGGCTGATCCAGTCGACAGTAAGCCCCCTCCCCCTGCTTCACCAATCAGCATCCGGAGCGGCGCCCGTGGCGCAGGAGGGCTGCGGTCCGCAGCCAATTAGCGCCGGGGCCCTTGGCGGCACCTCGCCCGCCCCCTCCCAGAATGAAAGCCGCCCCGCAGCTGGCAAGGCTGGCGCAGCGCGCGAGGCGCGGGAGCCGCGCGGGCCCGAGCGGAGAGCGCGCGCTGCGCGCCTGTCTGCCCCGGGCGCGCTCGCTTCCGCTCCGCCTCCGTCCCGGGCGCGGGCGAGGTGGCCGGGGCGGGGGAGCGCAGGGGCAGGGCTGCTGCGACAAGGCCGGGGGGCGGGGAGAAGCGGGGCCCGATAAAAGGCGGCGAGGCGGCCCCACCCGCGGCAGGCCGGCGGGCAGGCTCGGTGCGTCCCTTCCGTCCGGCCCGCGCCGGCGGCGGGGAGGCGGCGCGCGCGGCCCGCAGCCCGCCCATGGAGGCTTTTCCCTGGGCGCCCCACTCTCCCCGCCGCGGCCGCGCCCCCCGCCCATGGCGCTCGTGCCCAGCGCCCGCTACGTGAGCGCCCAGAGCCCGGCGCACCCGCAGCCCTTCAGCTCGTGGAACGACTACCTGGGGCTCGCCACGCTCATCACCAAGGCGGTGGACGGCGAGCAGCGCTTCGGCTGCGCCCGCGGCGAAGGCGGCGACGGCGGCTCCCCGCCCTCCTCCTCCTCTTCGTCTTGCTGCTCCCCCCACGCGGGGACCGGGCCCGGGGCGCTCGGGCCGGCGCTGGGGCCACCGGACTACGACGAGGACGAAGACGACGACAGCGACGAGCCGGGGTCCCGCGCCCCCTACCTGGGGGGCGCGCTGGAGCTGCGCGCGCTGGAGCTGTGCGCGGGCCCCGCCGAAGCCGGGCTGCTGGAGGAGCGCTTCGCCGAGCTGAGCCCGTTCGCCGGTCGCGCCGCCGCCGTGCTGCTGGGCTGCGCGCCCGCTGCTGTCGCCACCGCCGAGGTGGCGCCGCGCGAGGAGAAGGCCTCGGCGTGGCGGCCGAGCCCCGGCTGCACGCCGCCTCCGGGGCGGCCGCCGCCCGGCTGCTCAAACCCGAGCTGCAGGTGTGCGTGTTCTGCCGGAACAACAAGGAAGCGGTGGCGCTCTACACCACCCACATCTTGAAGGGACCCGACGGCCGAGTGCTGTGCCCTGTGCTGCGCCGCTACACGTGTCCCCTGTGCGGCGCCAGCGGAGACAACGCGCACACCATCAAGTACTGCCCGCTCTCCAAAGTGCCGCCGCTGCCCGCCGCCCGGCCGCCCCCGCGCAGCGCCAGAGACTGCCTGCCGGGAAAGAAGCTGCGCTGAGCCCGGCCTGCGGCCACCTGACGCCTCCAGGGTCGCCGACTGCCCGCTCGCGTGTTCGGTCCGCTCACCATCTCTGCTTCGCGGTGTGAGGAGACGTGCAGCTCAGCCGTTGGTTGGACTTGGGACGTCGTCCTTGGTTTTTTCAAAGCGAGCGGCCGTGCGCAGTACTTTCTTGTCGAAGAGCGGTTGATACCAGACGCTGAAATCTTGATTTGTTTATCTCTACTTTCTAGTTTGTGCACATCCAGACGGTGAAGGCTGTGTGTAGTCCAGTAACTGAAATATGGCAACTTAGAGGCGCTGTTGATTTACTGTATACGTCGACCTATTTTAGATGCACATCGGTATGAAATTGTCTCAATCTAATCTTGGATGTTTAATTTTATGAAAGGAGGCACTTTACTAGGTCTAGAATATTTTTTTAAAAGCCTCTTAATTGAACTTACCTAGAGATTTTATGGAATGTCAGCAAAATATTTTATTGTTTGAAACTATTTCTTAGTTGTCCTTGGTCAGTTACTCTAATTCCAGGTGAAGCAAGTCCCTGGTAGCATCGCTGTTTTGAGAAGTGAAGGTTTAGTAAACTCTCCAGTATTAATTTGGGTGGGTATTCCCTCCTTGTGGCTTGTTTCTGTCCTAGCTGGAGGTGTAAAAATGCACAATCTGTAGCAGGTAGAATATGGCTCCTCATCCTTTTATGTACCGGAACTTTTATTACTAAACTAGAAACTAGCATTTTCCACCTTTAAAAATTGTGCCAAGTTGTAATCATATTGTGTATACACTTGGAAACGGTGCTGTTTATAATTTTGTGTATTTATACAGTAACAGTATATGAATTCATTAATCTTGCCTATAACTTCGCTACTTGGCCTTTTGTCTATACACCCACCCCCATTTCCAGTTCTTTAAAAACACTTGTGATGTTACACTTGTGATATTAAGAGGGAGCAGTCTTGACCCTGAAGTACTCAATTTCAGGAATCCTAAATTGTGGAAAGCTCATTCCAGCTGTTGCCTCTCAAACCAAATGGAAGATGGGATCCTCCGTGCTCCAAGTTAATATAACCTGTGTTCAAGAAGGTTCCATCTGGGTTCTGGCTTTAGGCGTAGACAGACGTCAAAACAGAATAAGCACTGTTTGTGGAACCAGGGGTTGGATATAAGGAACGCCACGTTTCATACCCTCTTCTCACTGGAAGGCCCCAGTCCATTTCTGGAACTCTACCAGTTATCCATAAATGAGTAAACCTCATCCTTAGGCAAAGGTTCTTAACCCCTACTCTACCTCCCACCCTCATTTTTAAATGCACCAATGTCACACTATGGCTCATAGCTATCAAGACAGGAGGGGGAAATGTAAACTAAGAACTTACTGGAAACAAAGTGCATCACGATCTGAAAATACCAGCAAGAGGTTTGTCTATATAAAGGTTCTAGTAGGATTGTTTATTAGAGGTTAGACTTTTCATATTAAACAGCTAACTTCCTCTACAGCAAATTGGTTTGAACACTCCTGTGGTGAGAGGGGCTGGGATAAATAACTGGTTAGCCTGAGCCATTTTGTTCAAGGAAGATGCATCTAAACAAAGGTAGGGGTTCTTGGTCAGGAAAAAGCAATTCAACTCTTGTTAGCCTAACCCTGAGCCCTGGAACTTCAGATTTTACTGAGCCTAAACTCAAGTAGCTTAAATCTGCCATGAAATTATTTCTTGCTACAAAACATACCAGCTTAAATAGCTGTGCTTTTTTGGGTAGTCTTCAGGACAACATGAATTCATGTTCTCTCTCCGCTTTTCCACCTTTTCAAGGCACTATAAACAGATTAGTGCTTTAGAGAAGGACTAGGCAGGCAGCTACTTTGTATTTTTAAACGAACCAAATTATAGACAGTTGTTTCCAGGTCTCAGGCATGTGGCTTTAATTTATCTCCAATAAGAGAATCCCTTGGTGGGATGTGCCTGAGGCCATCTTGAACATGAAGTCTTGAAGTCAAGCAACTGTTAGATTAATTCGTTTAAAACACCCCATCATTCTTCCCTCAAATTTGCCTGTTTTCCAGCTAACATTAAAATACTGGGAGTTAAAGCATGAAGAGAATCTTACTATGGTTAATTTTCTAGAAATCTCATGAAAAGTATACTAACCAGACTCTACAAGCAACCTTCCAATTCAAAGTTTAAAAAAATGAGTGAAAAATTTCTCCTAAGAACATGCTCTGTATTTGGCTAAAAAAAAATGATGTCTGGAATCTTCAGAAGAGCTTCTCCCACTAGAGAGAGGCACAGACTGCCCCAACCTGTCTTCAGACATTTCCAGTGGCTTTTAACGTTTTTGAATTTTAATTTCCTTGTGAAGTCCTTTTTGGAATCTGCATTACTAATTTTGATTACAACTTTTGGCAGTTATTTTTACATAAGCCAGAATTATGTGTTTTAAAATTATTCAAATGTATGTGCACTTTAAGGGTAAGTTTCAGTATTAGTCCTAATTTTCTAGTCTCTTCTTAGCCACGAGAAAGTCCTTACAGTGTCCCATATGTCAATTAGCCTTGGAAAATTATAAATCTTGGTTAAGAAAAAAAAAACAGGTATAGCTCTTGACATAAAAACATCCCACACATATAGATGCCAACTTCCTCCTGGTAGCTGGCAGCTAATGGGGCTGCAGTCTTTTCTGGCCATTGTTTTCACCGTCTTATCTACCCACATTTGACAGCAATGGCATTCCTGTTTAAAAATGCAGTCGCCACTGGGAACATGAAAGCCTTCTACACGTGAGTAGGTTGGTTAGCTTTCTTTTGACACCTGTGAGCATAGGGCACGCAGATGGTATAAGGCCCTGAGTAGAAACCTAAGAGCAGGATCACAAAGTGGCGGCAACTGCCTCTCTCATCCCGTGCTCTGGATTCTGACCACCAGGACAGAGGACTTGGGAGAACAGTATGTCTGGGAAAGGGTCCTGACAGCAAAGGTGGGCCTGCAAACAAGCCAGGGATCAGGGAGCAGGCATGCACCTGTCACTCAACTAAACAAATGTGCTATTTAAATGACTTGTGCACTGGGGCCTGTGATGTCACAAACAGTTCTGCTCTACTATCACATGACTCAGCATGTTACTGCCCCAAGTTCTTTGTTACAAAGGAAAAGGCCTCCATCCCAAAACAGACCTTTTAAAGACTTCCACTTGTTCGAAAAGAAAGCTGATGTTTAAAAAAGTGGTTTCTATCATTGGTAACACCAAACAGAAAAGGCTGTGTCTGATATTTCAGTAGAAAAGCATCAGTACTCCCTCTTCTGGCCTTCAAAGCTGTACCAATGAGAGTTCTCACTACTACTCAGGATCAGAAATAAAGTGCCTGCCTGCACAGCCACTGTAAATCTGCGACTAACATTCTGCATTGACTTTTCTAATTTCAGAGGAAAATCCAAGATGGTACCAGACAGACACACACACACACACACACACACACACACACACACACACACACACACACACACTCATGCATACAAGCTCAGAAACAGCAGCACTACACAGAAACTAAGGGGGTCCTCGTTAAATGAAGAACATCTTAGGGGAAACGTCCTAGCCACATTTGCTTTGTTATATTTAGGTTATTTTCTTAGACATTTAATGGTACTGGTAAACACTGAGACATTTAATGGTACTGGTAAAATTTAAGTCAAACTCAACTGAATATGCAAATTAACCATAAAAAACACTATAAACAAATCAACACAAACAAATTCTGTAAGTATTTTATTTATCATCAAAGAAAAAACACAGCAGCAAGTTCTGTGTTGGCTTCAATAGACAAAGTAGTTAATCTTTAACATGGCTACTACACTCCAAAATTGAAGTCAACACAGTCATTACTACGAATTACTTGTTGAAAGAATCTATCCCGAAGAGAAAGGAAATTAAGAAAAAGAATTTAAACAATTCCTTCAAACCACACGTTTATAAATATTGTCTTATTTAAAATGCTTGAAAAGCATGAATTCTCCATTAATGGAAAAGCAGTTTGCTATTGGCAACAGAGAAAAGCTCAGCAAGTTTACCAAATGCTTTAATATTTAAAAGCTGTAACTGTTGTGGATTCACACGTGAGCAGTATTCTTGTCATCACGACTGCAAATTGCTTTATACTCACCTCGCAAGTAAAACCTACAGAAATTCCCACTGTATCCAATGTTGGTAATGTCTGCTGCACTTAGAGTGAACCTGAACACTTCCTAAATTTAGTTGATACCTCAAAATCCCTAGAGGTATGTCTCAACTGCTAATGATGTGAAAATTGTTCCAGCTCCCTGCTTTAAAGAGTCTTGAAATACATTTTCTATAACAGAACCTTACCTCATTCCAAATTAATATATTTCAAAATCAAAAATAAAAAAATCAGTTCTATACCAAGATACAGGTGTTACTCAATACCTGAAGGGTTCACATTTTAAATTTATTTTTTAGTTTTTCTTTTTTATAAACAAGTGATTGATGAAATAATGCAACACCTTAAATTCCAGAAAATGGCATGGTTTTCCAACCTTCTGTGGATACAGTGCATGATCAATCTATTTTATAGGATTAATACAAGTTCATGCTTTTTGTGTTATGTAAGACAACATTAAAGAATCCAATTTAGATTGGTTGAAGCACAAGTATAATAATCCTTGAATGTGATCAAACCTATAAGACATGAGAGTTTGAATCCGTTATCTTGAGACTTAACGTCGTACTGTAGTCCATCCATCTTCATCAGTCTCATTTTTAGTACGACGAAGAGATTCTCTATCTTTCTCAGCTCTCCATGAGGCCTTCTCTTTTTCACCTTCTCTTTCTCGGTCTCTTTCTCGATCTCTTGAAAGAGCTGGGGGAGGAACACGACGAGGGGTATCTCGCTCTTCCGCCCGGTCATCTTTCCTGTCATCAGCACGTCTCCAAGAACTAGCTAAAAGTTGAATTAGAAGAAAAATACGGAGACATGAAGTACAGTATAGAAAATATAGTCAATACTGTAGTTAACTATGTTCATAGTGCCAGGTGGGTTCTAGACTAATATGGGATCACTGTGTAAATTATATAAATGTTTAACCACTATGCCCCACTATGCTGTACACCTGAAACAAATAATATTGAATGTCAACTCTAACTAAAAAATAAAAATTAAACTATAGAACAGAAAAAGAGTAAGTCTATACTATTCTATTGGCTCAGATTAAACAGAACTTCAGCAAGGGAATGCCTCAAATTACTCAGAAATCCTATATTGAAGATAATACAGAATCGCCATTAAAAACCAATCAAAACTAAATACCTTTATTCGTTTTGATACAATTTCTGATAAAACCTTTAAAACAACATACAGACTTAGAGATATCAAATTTACAAACAAATCATTGGTCTGAGAAGTGTCCTAATTGTTTTAACAAAAACAAAACTAAGACAAAAATCTGGCTGAAGGAAAATTTTTAAATTAAAAGGATTTTTGGTTCTTGTTGAAGAAAATTTAAACAGCTAATTAGCCATAAGAATATTTTTAATTACAGCTATAACAGAAAAAAATACCCTTATAATGCAGTTGTACTAACGAAATATTTAGAAGCTTTTAAGACTACTTAAGTGCAACAATCATTTAAAACACCAAAAGTATTTTTTCACTAAGTTTCAATTGTTACTTCAGAGAATGTTTTATACTTTGTAGTAATCTACTATGACCTTACTTTTAAATAGCCAATACATTTTCATTTACATAAAATAAATTTTCATCTACATATATTTTGCTTACTATCCAATTTAGTCAGTCTACTACTGTACTTTGAATTGAGACAAGCTAACTTCACAGAACAACCACTAAGTTTATGAGAACCACAAATTCTAAATTGAATAAATATCCACCAACTATCTAAATTTTGTTGTTCAAACTTAGGAGAAAATTCAATACAATTCAAAATTCCCTCAGAAATCACGGTTCTCCAATAGCTCGGCAGCTGTGCAGACTGTCCATACCTTCTTCACGCTCTGATCGGAGAGGAGGTCCTCTGCGGTCTCTGTCATCTCGTCTTTCTCTCAGATCACGGCGTCATCTCTCTCACGACGACGGTCATCTCTATCCCTATCGTCACGGCGACCTGAATCTCTCCAGCTTGAAGCTTCCTCGGCTGGTCCTCTTCTCCAGTCACCCTCATCCCTGTAGTGATTCAAAATGACACGTTCTAAGTTCTGCTGGTAGACTATATGGGTAATCATAAGTGACTACTTCATACCCAAGTTGGTGCTCAGAGTTTCTGGCTATAACAGGGATAAGTTTAAACTCATAAATTGATCTCAATCTGATGCCTCAGGAGTGGCGGTCAAATAAGAATCTCTGGATCCATACTGTCGACACAGTAGCCATTACCCATATGTGACTACTTAAATTTATTAACAAAAATAATAAATTTTTAAAAATTCTTTCTTTTAATAAAGAAATAAAATTTATTTACACTGACCACATGCCCAATGGTCAACAGCCAAATGTGACTGCTGGTTACCATAATGGACATTACAGATAGAGGACATTTTCTGACCACATACCAAATGGTCAACAGCCAAATGTGACTGCTGGTTACCATAATGGACATTATAGATAGAGGACATTTTTCTCTCTACAGAAACTATATTAAACATAGATGATCTAGATCTATCAAAACAAGCTAGAACTATTACCACTAATAAAAGCAAAGGGGCTTTTAATAATTTAAGGGCAATAAAACTGACCTAAACCATAGAGGAAGTAGCAAACTGGTAGTGGGGACTTACCCACTACCAAAGAGCTACACAACCTATACACAGCCACACAGCCCACACCTCACATTTTCTCATTTTGTTAAGAGGGAATATTCGATTAGATGATCTCTAAAATTAAAACAAACATAAAACACTACATTATGATTCTAATAGATAATTTGGGACGGGGAAGAATGAGAAGTACTATTTCTCAAAAAGGATTGGGAATACACGAGAGAGTACATTAAGAAAATCCTAAATGTTAACTCCACAAATGATGTGAATCAGAACATCAAACCTTGGTCGTCTGAAGCGATCCTCTCGATCCCCGTCTCTCTCTCTGTCCCTTTCTCGCTCTGGGTCTTTGTCGTTCTCATCACGATCTTGACCATCTCTCTCTCTCTCTTTTTCTCTATCCCATTCACGATCTTCCGATGGTCTTGATTCTCGAGGTGGACCCCAACTCTCTTCTCTGGCTTTTTCTTTCTCTCTCCATCCACCTATTTTTTTTTTTTAAGCAAAAAAAAAAAAATTACATTCAGGAAACACAGATTGGCAACTATGAATAAAGATCTTAATGTCAACATTAATCCATCACCATTCTAAATATTAAGACATCCTAACCTCAAAAAAAAAAAAAATTAAAGCCATTTACTTCATTTCAGAGAATTACCAGCTATTTGACTATCTATCATGTCTTTCTGACATATAGGAACACATACACAACTTATATAGTCCGAGTATCACATATGTAGACAGTGATTTGGGGTATAAAATCTGTTCTGCTGGTAAACAATTCATTTAAGCAAAAAACTTAAAAGGGTGTGCGACAGGAGCTGTATCTTTGTGAGACAGACCCAATTATGAGTTGATTTATATCTTGCAGCATTTTCAAAACCTGTGTAACCAAAAACTCTTCCTTTCATATTCCTGCTCTCCACCATTTACCACCCATGCAGTCATGAAATAAGGATATATATACCCTTTGACCCTGTCCAATACCTCTCACTTATCCACGGAACATCCAAATCTAGAAACATTTATTTATGTATATGCACACGAAGACGCCGAAAGGAACTGAAATTTCATGAAAATTTATTACAGCTATAAGGCTAATAATTACTATTGCTGTTAGCCTTTATATTACTATGTGCCACATCACTAAACTCTGCATATATTAACTTAGAATCCTATCCACAGCTCTGAGCTATGTGCATTTCATACTTGCCTACATGCTAAAATTTATTTGTATATCCAAAAATAGTATTTGAAAACTTTTACAGTCACTCACAGACACATGCAAAATGGCAAAATATTCGAGCAGCCTGACAAACAGTCCCAGCTAAGGTCGGAAAAAAGCAACACTCTGCCATCTTGCTGTAGCTTTCATGTTTTAAAGAAGTGTCCTCTGGAGGTCTAGTTGGTGCCATGTTTTTGCATTGCTGTGCTTTTGGTTGGTTATTTCATTGTTTAAAATGGCCCACAAGCATTGTGGTGCAATGTTATCTCTAGTATTCCCAGGCACAAGGCAATGAATGGAGAAAATACATGCGTTAGATAAGCTTCATTCAGGAATGAGTAACAATGCTTTGGCCATGAGTTCGATGTTAATGAATCAGAAGTGCATATTAAATAAAGCCTCTTTAAATAGAAATGTAAAAAACAAGGTTATGTACTGACTGGCTGACAAAAACGTTATGACAAGAAGGCTCACAAGAACCTAACTTTATATTCTCCCTACGAGGCAATAGTTCAGTATTCAGAGACTCTATAAAACACAACTTACATGAATTAATGAGAAATGACTATACTGTTATCCCCATTTTATACAAGGCACAGAAAAGTGGCTTGCCCAAAGCCACACAGCTGGACAGCAGAATGAAGTGAAACTAGAAGAGATATAAGTACACAAAAGAATCCACTAAGGGTAAAGGCAAGAAGCTGCTCAAATAGCTTATGCTGGTTACTGCACAAAGACTGAAATTGGGGTGGGAGAGCCAGTAACAGCAAGCGTTCAAAGAATGATGGTGGCCCACACCCAAGTATATGCAGAGGGAATAGAGAAGTGGGTGGTTTTAAGGAACACTGAGAAGCAGAACTGAACTGAATGAAAAATTTAACTTAAAGGATGAAAGAGCAAAGAACTCTCAGATTTCCAACTAAACAATTAGATAAACCCCTGAAGAGAAGCAGGTGTATACGTGTAGGGGTGTGGAGTGTTTGTGTGTATGCGTGCACACATGCTCAGTTTTGGTAAGTTAAGTATGAAGGGTCAGTGACACTTCCAGGTAGAGATGTGCTGTTGGATTTACCAATTCTGAAGAGAAGGAAAGAATTCATCTGGAGAATATGGTAAAAGTCACACACTTATATATAATTGCTCATGAATAATAAAGTATGAAAGGATGAGCAGGCCTAAGACTGACAAAGTAAGAAAATGAGCTCTTCCCATGAGCGTAATCCCATGGCTGGCAAGGGTACAGACAAATGTGTAGTAAATTTTGCTCTTCATTATTTATTACAGAGGCTAGTCCAAGACAGAACCTGAAGAATGTGAACACTTATGGTATGAACACAGGAAGACAAACCCTTAAAGTAGACAACAGGCAAAAGAAAAACAAAGCACATAACTCTCTAAAGCAGAAAAAGAGGTAAAGTCGCAATTTGTTGTGTGGGATGTTGAAGGCAAGCTTTTGACATGAAAATCACTAGAATATTCCAGGAAAGAGCTAAAACACCAGTGTACCTAAAAACTAATAGTAATGGACATATGACAGAAATTGGGCTATATTAACATTTCATTATTTCAGTTGAAAACCAACTTTATTTAAAACTTCAGGATGTAATTAGCCATGAGACATCCCTTGTTTGAAATAACCTGCTATCATCTATAGAATAGTGGCGACTCGCTTATGTAAAATTTTCACTTTCTATTTGTAAATATGCCAAATGGATTCTATAAAGCAGCCAATCTGGTTTTCTGAATTCCAGAATTTTACCTGGCTTGACGAATGGTCTCCAGAGACCAGGTCTTGTGGAGTCATCACCCCTTCTGCTGGGAATCCGATCATCATCAGCCCGCCTTGAGAGCCGGTCATCATCCATGTTTCTCCAAGGCCCCCTGTCATCATCCGCACTGCGCCTGGGGATTCTTTCATCATCGGCATTCCTCCAAGGTCCCCGGTCATCATCCATGCTCCGCCTGGGACCCCGGTCCTCATCAGCACCTCGCCGCGGCCCCCGGTCCTCATCCATCCCACGTCTTGGTCCTCTGTCCTCATCGGTTGTCCGCCAGTTTCCTCTGTCCTCGTCCAGGCCTCGTCTAGGCGGTCTGTCGTCATCCACATGACGCCAGCTTCCTCTATCTTCATCTCCAATTCGTCGGGGAGGCCTGTCATCATCACCAATACGTCGGGGAGGCCTGTCATCATCACCAATACGTCGGGGAGGCCGGTCATCATCGCCAATACGTCTGGGAGGCCGGTCATCATCGCCAATACGTCGGGGAGGCCGGTCATCATCGCCAATACGTCGGGGAGGCCTGTCATCATCTGCACTACGCCAGGAAGGCCGGTCATCATCTGCCGCACGGCGAGAGAACCGATCTTCATCAGGACCACGTCTAGGGCCTCTGTCATCATCCATGCTGCGCCTGGGAATCCGATCATCATCAGGTCTAAGAGAAGACTCTCTCTCTTCATCTTCCCCCAAACGTCTTGGGCGATCTTCTTCTCTTCTATGAGGCCTCTCCTCATCCCGTCCTTCTCCACGCCTCCACTCCCTACAGAGCAACAAACCAAACATTTGTAAGAGTAAATTTTCTTCTTAGAAAAGTAGGATCCTTTTCAAAATTATTTCATTCATTTTTAAAAATCATTTCAGTGTAAAGCCATTAATCCTACTCCTAAAATATGTTCTTCTAATTAAAAAATAACACAAATGCCAAAATAATTTATCAATAAATAAATCATTAAGCAGACAACTGCCTTAAAAAAGTATCTGCACTTTCCCAGTACCTTTGCAATTTCATTTTAAAGGACGGTTTGATCTACTTGAGAAATTTAAAGGAAAAGAAAGATGTGTCATGGAACTGTTCACTCTTACTCTAACTTCAATATTATTCGATTAGGGAATTCGAAAAACTGAAGCATGTATTTTTCTTCCTCAAGATGTTTAAAAGTTAGTAATTACAGCAGTGTTGGAGTAAACTATAATAAACTATAAAACACATTCTAATAGACATGCATACAATTCTTCACAGCTCTCCTTTTCCCAAGCCTACAAAATAAACCAAATTAGAAAAACACTAGTAAGGCCTTTACAGGACCTTTGATTAGTTGGTACTAATTTCCTTAACTCTACTCACTTCTCTGGCGGACCTCTTCTCCACTCAGAATCTACTTCAGGTCCTTTTCTCCACGTGCCTTCTGAATCTCTATCTCCCCAGCGAGAGTCCTACATTGACCAAAGTTAATGGGACGCAACACTCATTACAATGGCTGGTATTATCATTCAAACATTTTTGTACTTATATTAAATAATTTTAAGTCCTTAAACAAATTTTAAAATTGTTTCTTTATAACCTGAAATCAGATTGACAGTACAGTGAAACTGGTATTCTCATGTGTTGTAGGTGGCTTTAAAAACTGATAAAACACCACTTGAAAGCAATCTGGCAGCATCCCACTGGAATTATTAAAATGTCTACAGACTTTCTTGACCTAGAAATTCCCATTTGAGATTATGTGAAAAGAGCCCGATGTCACAAAATGTACATCTGTGTCTACTAAACAGAGGCAAAGTAAATGTCTAATGAGGATGGTCAAATTAATAGTAATTCCCTCCTTCAAAATATTACGCTGCCGTTAAAAATTACGGAAAGGCAGTGGGAGCTAATCAACACCCATAGGGTGAAAAAATGTAAATCTGGTAGAACCTTTTTAACGGGCAATGCATACAATTTTAGTCATGCACACCTCTGACACAGCCTGACTGCTCCTACAAACGTAACCCAAGGCCACAAGAAAAGTAAGAACAATACTTACTTTTGTAAGTATGGGGTGGGTGGAAAGACTATAATAAAAATCTAACAAAGCGGAAAATAACAATAATCCCAAGTAGATGAATTAAGAGAATCTTGTACTTAAATTTTAAAAAGTTTTGGCAATAAAAACCTCCAACAACTAGCAATAAGAAGCAGTGAAGGACAAGAATGGCCAGATGGTAAGTCATCTGCCATCAAAGCTACTCACTCTGGGCTATCTCTCAAGATGGGAGTTGCTCTGAGAGACTTGTCCAAGTGAACATGGGAGGAAATATGAACTCAACTGTCAATGTAACTTATGGACATTTCAATGGAGTTGAAATGTCCACACCCAGAAAACAAAGTTTCTCCCACCCTGCAAACTCACCCTGCAAATTAAGCTCAACAAAGAATTCAAGTTATGAGAAATTTTAGTACATTAAAAAGTTTTAATGTACTAGTTTTAGAGCCATTAAACAAAGAGAAAAGGTGAAAGGATGAAGAAGTACAAATCTGTAATTACGAACAGTCACGGGGACTTAGAATACAGCATAGGATATATAGTCAATATTATTGTAATGGCAGTGTGTAGTGCCAGATGTGTGCTAGAGTAATGCAGGGGATTACTTCATGGATTCTATAAATACCTTTTTAATTTAAAATAAATAAATTAAAACAAAAGCAACAAAAAGAATTCTAAAAACTTAACGTATCACCGAAAATTAAGTCAATTGATAGATCAAACAGAATAGGCCCTGTTGATAAATACATAAACTAAGCAAGAATCTTGGAGTACCAACTACAAAAGGATAAAGAGATGAAAAGAGTTAAGTGAAACATGAAGAGATTAAAGAATAGAAATTTGAAAGGCCAAAATAGAGAAAAGGAGAAAAAAGCCCCCAGAGTGAAGGAAAGTCATTCTTCTCTAAGTAAATTAAAACCTGGGCTGAAAGGGCCCACAAGCCAAAAGGATGGAACAATGATGACCACTCACTTAGGAGCCTGAAGATAGTCTTGTTGAAAATTTTTAACTCCTTTTACCCCAAGGATAGAGAAAATTTTTAAAGTTTCCACAGAATAACAGAGTGTCTACAGAAGTAACAACACCAAGACTATTATCAAGAACCACCCTCCCCATCCACTGTGTACTAGGACACACAGGTTCCAAATATCAAATATCTAAGGGAGGAGGATTTTGAACTCGCTGAACCACTGAACCAAACTATGAAATAAAAACCTCTTTTGAAACATAGACAAAGATATGCTGAAAAAAGATAAAATACAAAACAAAAAAAATGTATCTATAAAGGAGGGAAAATTATACAATGTAACCATATTTGAAACTAAATTATGTTTTCCAATATGGCTACAAAACTGTTAAATGAGTCCTTAAATAGAGATATTTGCTTTAATGCTCTGGAGACAAAAATATTCAACTAATTCAATAAAACATAAATATAGGTATACTCAGAATTTTGTTTTGTTCTGGAGACAGAAGAGTTTTCAAAACTTTGACTGTTAAAGCTTAGACAGATTCTGGACAACATTGATCGTAATCACTAAAAGAACAGAGAAACAAAATGAAAGGAACAAAGTTCTTAAGTGTGGCTTAAAGAAAAGAAGAAATGGCCGGGATATGGGAGCAAATAAAAAGCTCCAAAGTAATGTCAAGAATAAAACAAATCTGTTATCATGTTAAATGTGAACAGGTAAAACTAAAGACTGTCCAACTGAAAGAGGGAGACGGGCCATAAAACAGAAACAAAAGGTTAAAAATGCACAAAACGAACACAGATGGATTTGCAAAAACTAAGACAAATTCACTAACATAGGTAAGTTACCTCACTTTCTTCATAAGATAAAGTTATCATAAATTAAACAAAACAAAAACTCTGATTTCATACATACACACAACTCTGCGCTCAAGAGAAAAGGAATACTCAAATCTGACCATGTTTTAGGACACAAGAGAAAAATGTATTAAATTAAAAAAATTAGAAACGGTACAGGCCACATTCACCAATAATGAAGTAAAAATATAAATTAGCAACAAGAGTAACAAAGCTAAGTCTATCCACACATACTATAAAACAAATTGGAGACAACATAGTTAACTAGTAGCAGCAGTTCCTTCAATAAAGGTTAAGTGTTTGATACAGATAAAGCAGTGGAGAAAAGACAGGCAAGATATACTCCAATTACTTATTACCGCCTACCTTAAAAAATAACCAATATTTTGTTTAAGAGGTAGCCTGGGCACATCTCAGGGAAAACAAAGAGCATACAGAGAGATGTCACAGATATATAAGGCATAAAACTAGCTTGGAATGGCTAGAGTGTGCAGATGATTAAGAAGAAAATAGTGACAAATGAAGTTAATGAAAAAAAGCAATAAACATGAAAGGTCCTGGCTGCTCAGGCATGCATACATTACGAAAAATCAAGCAGGTCACGACATAGAGAAAGGTCTGAAGCTGTGAGAAAATTATGACCAGGAAGAATAGTAAAAAAAACCCAGTAACATAGACAAAAGAAAAATATGAATTAAGGTAGGAATGCAGAAACAGAAAAGGGTGGTTTAGATTCAAAACTATGATTAACAGTGCCACCAGTCAGGGGAGGAAATTAAAGACTCAAGATAAAGGGGGACACAGGTCACTTTTTGACGAGTTGAATATTAAAAATAAATACTTAGACGTAAATGTAACCAGTTCAAAACACGAAGGCCCAATATCAACACATGCACTGACACACATAAATGTACCATGCAAGAGTACTGGTTGATAAACACATGTCATCCCAGGGGAAACAATGTCTATTTACTCACCTTTCTAGAAAGTGGATCATCACCCAGTCTTCTCTCTTCTTCTCTACGACGCTCCCTTTCTTCAATTTCCAACTCCCTTTGGCGTTTTTTCCTTTCTACTTCTTCTAACTTCTTGACCCGCTCCTGATATTCTCGAAGCTCTTCCTCACGTTTTGCCCGTTCAGCACGCTCTCGCTCTTCACGCTCTAAAGAACACATGAAGTTAAAGGCATGCCTCCTGCCCGTACCTTTTCCCCAGTACTAGGTCTCCTTTGTGGGTTTTAACATGCAGCAGAGAGTAGAAGCAAATTATTTTTAAGGATTTAAAAACAGCTTACAATTAGCTAAAAGGCAGAAGATTTTTGAGAAAACAAGTATTATGTCACTCATCATTATAGCTTTGTAGATACTAGGAATCCCTCCCTTCCCAACTCCTGAGCATCTAGGATTTCTGATAAAGTATCATTTGACAGTTTCACCTGGCATATCTTCCTCAAAAAATGTTGATACTATATAGAATACAGTGATAAAAACTTAAAAGGCAGTATTAGTTTTTAAAAGAACACCAAAAATGTGAAAATCAGCTGGTAGGACATAACATCTTCACCTATAATGAACTGTAAACAACTAAGACCTCAGAACTTGAGAACTAGTTAGTTGCAGTTAATAAGCCAATGATCCTGATTCCTCATTCCTTTATCGTCTAAATGAGATTGCTCTATACTGACTTAACAACAACCTTGTGTTATCTATTGTACCTACAATCTCGAGCTAGTTACCTTTTAGCATCTGTTCTTCTGCTCTTCTCTGCTCCTCCTCTTCTTTTTCTCTATAGTAAGTTATCCTGCGTTCTTCTTTACGTTGCCTTTTACGTTCTTCCAAGCGATTATGCCTTTCTTCTGCTAATCGCTCTTCAAACTGTTTAAGTTTTTCCTTTAATTGGTTACCCCAGATTTAAAAGAAAAAAGTCACTTTTTTTGAAGAGCCACAAACAAGCAGTAAGTTTTAAGTTTACAAAAACATTCTTGGAACCATAAAAAACAAACTTCTAGTATAAAAATCAGGATTCCAAATAACTTGAAGTTGTTCTCACTTGTCAGATTTTAAGTGTTTGCTACCACACTAAATCGAATGATTACATTAGAACAGAAGAGCACGACACTGATCTTTTTTCTGAATCAAACAGTAAACAAAAGCTTGTATCGACAGCAAATTTTATGCAGTCCTCCTTCACCTTCAGAATATAGTGACTGACTACTTAGCCTAGAAAATATTTAAGAAATTTTCTATTAAAGTGTTACTGAATGATAAATGATAACATTATAAACATTAGCTTAAGATAGAGTGTTAAAGAAGAACCCTTAAGAAAAAGCCAAAATATTCATCAATAAACATTCTCTGAAGTCATTAGCTCACCTCATAAACAGACTGCCGTGCTGCCTTGAGTCGCATTACAAATAAATCTCTGTCTTCAAGCATTCGTGACATTCTATTCTTATGTTCAAGAGCCTTTTCACGTTCTTGCTGCATAGTAGTAATCTGCAAATACATAATACAAAATTAAGTTTCCAAAGCATTATCTGATTACTAATTTACCCCAAATTCCTGACAGATATTCATAAAGAATACAAGCCTTTGACGCTTCCATCTTGCCACAATAATGGAAGGTAACTCTCATTTGTGCCAACAGGTCCCTAGGATAGCAATCTGGGATAGAAGATGGATAAGAGAGTCCTGGGATACCCGTAAAAGTTTTTATTTAGACCCATGGCGCTACAAATTGTATAAAGGAAAAAATATAATGTATGTGGTAAACAATAAATAACTCATGGTAATAAGCACTATGGTTGAATTATTAAAGGCACTTCTTCCTTAAAAACAACTGGAGATTAAGGTAGAATGAACTACTGATTTAAGGTTTTTCCTTTTGTGCTCCAAGTGAAAAAATGGAAGGCTTCAGGGCAGAGAGTGCAGATCATATATTTTATTTGGTTTGCAACACTTCCTCATTTCATACAGTAAGGGACTTATCACAAAAATTCCAGCTCCTAAAAAAATCGGAAGAGCTGGCAACACTAGACCCAGAATGACAACAGTCTGATGGAATCAAGAAGGGGCTGCATTCTCTCAGGAAGGGGCTGCACCGTCTCCTGCCTGTGGTTACCTTTTTTAACCAGAATGAGATCACTTTCTTTTTATTACCAATTTTACCACTACAAGCACTTGCAAGCCTTTACTTTCGTATCATTAGGTAAACATAATACAGACTAACAAAACTCTGTAAGAACTGTTTAGTCGCAAAATACTGCGTATTGTATGATTCCATTTATATGTAATATCTAAAATAGGCAAACAGAAAAGATTAGTGGCAGCCTACAGCCACGTGGTACAAAGGAATTACAGAGTAACTGCTAATGGGTACCAAGCTTCTTTTGGGGTATGTTCTAAAATTAGATGGTTGAACAATTCTGTGAATATACTAAAAATTATCAATTGTCTATCTTATATAAATTACATGGCATGTAAATTATATCTCCATAAAGCTGCTTTTAAAATCCGGACTTTTCAGTTTTTGTACAAGTTGCATTTTTAAATCTCTACTATATAAATTTCTGTCTGTCCACCAATCTGTTAGTATGCAGCCATTAAAGCACTATTTCTGGCTAAAGAATGCAAAGTAAAACAATTTTGAAACCCTGGTCCCATTATGGGCACAGTATTTACTTATAGTTTACAGTCTAAAAATATCACAATTAAAAACTTACTCTTTCTTCTTCTTGTTGTTCCCACAGATCCATGTCTTTAATTCTCTGTTCTTCATAAGCACTCTTTATCAAAGGGATTTCTTCTAAACGTTTAGCTCTTTCAAAATAGTCGATCTGAATGTCATGAAAACAAATGTAGTTTTAAATAAAATCTTGTTTAATTTGGCATGTTAAGTCTACCAGTCCTTTCCTTTACCTTCTTTTCTTGATTCTTTAGGCGTTCCTGCAGTTCCTTCTTTTCTTTCTCCAGTTGTTCAACCTGTTTAGCCATGATGAAATCTGGATCCAATTCTTCTAGGTCCTGAAAATATAAATGCACAAACATTACAAAGAATACAAAAGAAATATAATTGAGCACTGCTTCTAGAATCAAATCCTAATACAATATAAACATGTTAATGCTTACTTGAGATTTTAATAAACTACGTGTACCAAAATAACCAAATAACCCAAAATAAAATAATACATGGTAAAGGATTATGCTAAGAGATCTGGATAAAACTAAGTTCAATAAGCAATGTGCTACATACTTCAATATCAATATCTTTGAATGCTTTGGCACCCAGTTCTGTTTTCTTGATCTGTTCCAAACGCTCACGAACAGTTTTCTTTTTGATTTGCTCGTGTTCCTGTAAGATACGCTCCTTCTCTCTCTCCTTTGCCTCCTGTCGCAGCCTCTCTTCTTCAGCCTTCCGTACTTTCTGGAGTTCAGCTTCCCTTTGCTCCAATTCTTCTTTCTCACGCTGAATATTCAGACTCTCAAGCCGCTCTTTCCTTTCCTCAATTGTCTGACGGCGAGCCAGGATGCGCTGATGCTCTTTTCGTGAATTTTTAAGGTATGCAGTAACAGCCAACTGATGCTGTTCTTCTTTCTCTTGCTTCAAAAACAAATGCATTAAAAAAATTTTTAAGTTGACATACCATATTAGACATCGAAAAAACTACTAAACAATTCTTATGAATTATTTTTATATGTTTCCATTTAATAACACAAGATGACACTGTTCAAGCTACTAAGTTCCCAATACCAAATGCTACAGCTCTACTACTATAATCTTTTTAAAAACTTTATATTAGTTCAGGCATACAATACATTGGTTAGATATTTACAGTCTTTAATAGCAATGACAGCCGAAAAAACTTTGCTAAGTCAACTTTTCTCTGCAACAAATCTACTTTAAAGTGTTCAAGCTAAAGAGGAATACTAAAAAACACATCACAAACAAAACATAAGGAGAAAGGAAAAGCCCAGTCATGGTACTCCCTATTTGAGGGGCCATCACATGTGGTCATGTGTTGTACCCCCAGGACTCATTTGCCTGTGTGATACATTATTTGACACCATGGAAGTCAGCTCAATGATCTGTATACCTGATAAAGACATTTGATAAAATAACAAACCTACCAAATAGAACTGAATAGTAAATATATAAAATAAATCCCTTCTCCCAGATATCATCTCAAACCTTTTTGTGAGAGACACGGCATGAGGGCCCCTCAAAAATTCTGTAGTTCATTTCTCCCAAGGATGCGTACCAGTATATGAGCTGGCTTAATGACTTCGAGTGCTTTTGCAAGTACTGATGACATGGCTGTCAGCTGGTTTCTTATCTGTTCTGAAGGCATGCTTTGCAAATGAGGACCAAAGGGAGCATCTTCTCGAGTAGCGTAATTCAAATCAGATCCAAAACTAAGGGTCCGAGAAGTGTGGTCAATGCGAACCTTTGAAAATTAAATATTATCAGCAGTTAATCAATATGCACATATGAAGTCATTCTACAAACAAATGACTTTTGATAAAAAATTTCAACTGAATTTGAGAAAATAATGTTAAACACAAAAACTAAAGACTCCACTCAATAAAGCTTTAAAATGGTGCCACTGTACCAAAAGCTGAGCAACAAAGGACATGTGTTTTTAGTCCTCAAAGGCCTGCTAGCTCAGTGTCCCCTTACAGCACATACCTGCAAGTCGCAGTGCCTGGCTGCATCTACTATGGCACGTTCCAGTTGGAAAGCATCAACAAAAGGAACCAGAGAAGTCAAACGAGAAAACTCAATGCTCTGATAAATTTGTGCCACCTGCATAAAAAACACAAGGTTACTAATAGCTATCATTTATTCAGCATTTTTTAGGTGTAGTCTCATGACAAAAATGGAAAGTAGAGAAACTATGCCCATTTTTCAGAGAAAAGAAACTGAAGTTCAGAGTATCTGTTAACAGTACATTGCTAGAGCTCGCATTCTAATAAGGCGCTCAACCCCAAATCCTATGCGTTAAAACACAATCTTTGTACATCCTACTTTCATAAACAAACAAAAATAAATGGTTACATATTTGTAGATAAAGACCTGCTACTGACCTAATTCATCTGAGTGTTTTTTTAAAGAATTATCTGTCTGAAGGAGACTGGCAGCATTACTATTTAAGTTATACTGCTAATTAACCTTCAACCACTTGTATAGCACAAGAGAAATAACACTGCTCACATGTATAAGAGAAAGCAGGTCAATGAAATGTGCATGGGTACTGAAGTGAACATAATAGCTCTGCCCAAATGGAACAAATAGAAGACAACACAGGAACATTTAAGCTGTATTATAAACCATTAACAGTCAAATCTAAATAAGACATCAGACTAAAACATGTTAAAAGACTGATAATATCTAGTGTTAGTAGGAGAAAAGGCTTTCTAATGTACTACTGGTAGGAGAGGCCAGTAATAGAATCTTTCCAGAAGCCATTAAAGATTTAAATGTGTAAACTTATTCCACTTCTTATGTCTACGGAAAAGTCACAGAAATATGGAAAGATACGTTATCAAAGATGTTCACTGCAACGTTTTTCTAAGAGCAAAAACCTAGAAATATAGATTTTCATCAATAATCTGAATTAATAAATCATGGCAACCCTAGACAATGAAAAAAAGTAATTTAAATGGAGTAAGGCAGACCGTTACATTACTAATAAGGGAGAACCCACCAAGACAGTGTTTCAACAAAAAAGCAGTTACAGATTATATAACATAATAAGAAGACTAATTCTGGACAGGAAGTAAATCTGGGGAGGCCCCCAGTTCCTAACACCATTCCTAAATCTTTCAGTTTTGCAATCAAAACAAGAGGAGAAACTCCAGTTCTTACATAAAATGTTCATTTTAAAATTTTTACCTGCTGTAGAAGACGGAGTATGGTGTTGTTTTGCAGCTGTGGGACATACTGCTGCAACTCTGGTTCCTTGTCAGGTTGGTCCCTAACCCAATTTAGAACCTAAAAAACGTATTAAATTTAAAAAATTACACTTTCTATGTAACAGATACTAAAACATCTGCAAAAGTTTTTCAATTTTAACATACAAAAACATCGCAACGCAAAGAAACACAAAATGTGATGTGAAGCTATTGGTACTTGTCCGAAGGTGACTGACAGCGATGGCTAAAAATTAGCCGTGCTGCTAATTTACCTCCGAAGGTTTATTTAGCACATCAGAAATATCTTTTCTCTTGACATAAAAAAAAAGACAATGAAATGTGCCCTAAATTCAAATGCATAGGACATACGTTTCTCTCTTAACAGAAACACAATCTAAAACTGCCAAGAGGGCAGGCTACATGGTGGTATCACCAAAACCTAAGCACCGAGGCTTACCTTGGTCACTCTCTCACAGAGTTTCAGCGGGTTAAATTCCACTTCGAGCCAATTGTAAAGGTCTTTTACTTCTGGAACAACATATTGTAGTACATTGAATCTGACCTACAGTAAGCGAAAGAAAAGTTTAATTGTTAATGGAAATTTTCAAACTGAGATTCTAAATTGAGTATAAATTGAAAAACTACATAGAATTTGATATCTGGAAAATGAAAAAAAGATTACCTAGCCACAACCTTCAAATTTACCAAAGAAGAATCCAGGCAATCACATTGAGTCTCTCGCCCCAAATAACGCAGTTCCTATAGTAAAAAGCCCCACGAGAACTTAAAAGGGAAATAACCCTCAACACCGTCAATAAAATATTTACTAAGACAACTCATGTGGCCAAAATAATCTAATTTATTATCAATAACAAGTAAAATACCAGAGTTTACAAATAACTGAACCACAAAATTTATCATGGCATCACTGTTCTTAATAGTCCCAAACTAGAAAAACTCCGGACAAACAGGAACAGGTTCTTGTAATACACAAAAATGGTCAATGAACAGTAACACTGAACGTAAGGAAATGTCACAAATATAACGCTTAGGAAAAGAATTTCACGATTCCATTTATATGAAATTTAAATTTTGTAAAATCCATAAACAAGCAAATCTGTGATGTTATAAATCAGGACAATAGCTATTCTTAGGGTTTTAAAAACTGATGACTAGAAAAAAAACCTTTAAGAATTTACCCAATTACCATTATGGTTTGTACTTTTAAAAAACTGTTAGTTTAATAACATTTTGTTTATATTTGAATAGAACTTGACTTTCTTTCGCAATAAAGATACTGCTTGCATAATCTTACTTATAAAAGGAAACAAGAGTGGCATTATTTTATAAACCCAAAAACTGCCCATAAGCAACTCGTATCTCACCTGTGCTTTAACCTAGAATATATAGTGCATGGGACCTTTTAACTACTAACCCAAAGATAGTTCAAGTGCAGGTACACAGCAAAATCAGAAAGTGCAGGAGTACGTGCCACACGGACCAAGTCACAAGACTGAGGCAAATGTTGGAGGTCCCATCCCCATAAGAGGACGATGTCCACGCACTGGAGCACGCTAGTCTAACTCCAACACCAAACGGTACATGACACATGTCCCATAACATCTGGATACTTCCCTCATAAGTGCCTAGAATATGCTGAGGGAATATGCTAAGACAAGCTATCCTAACCTAATAAAGTATATTTCTCACTAAAATTAATAATTGGCTTTCTGATCTAACAATCAGTCTTTAATGAACTAAATTAATCTGAATCTGTTCTGAGATAATTGAATCGTTTTTTAGGTGCTTACAAATTCAGCACGAGCCCAAAGCTCAGTTCTGAACCTTGGATGTACAGTAAACTCACCAAGGTTTTATACATGCCTCTTGGCAGTCAGCTAATCTATTCACTTGACACAAAACAGTACCTTCTTATATAAACATCTACACTTATCTATGGGCACAATGAGGACCCAAACCTGGATGTTCCTACAGCTGGCTCAAGGCTCTCCAACACTAACCCCTGAATCAGTACATAACAGACCAACTTTTAATAACCTGTACACAGACACAGGTTTAAGATATATGGCTTATACATCCATTTGGCACACTTCTTCAGTATTAAAAACAAAATTTAAAACATATTTGCTAGTAAAACCTCTTCCTAAAAACAATGCTATTGTTTTGTTACATTTAATCCTAAGTCGGTCCATAAAAAACTGACCAAAACACAAAGCTGATTTCTGTGAGCAGTGTCAGCCCAATGAAACATGGAGGCAGACAAAGACAGAAATACTGTTTTATAGATTTTTAAAATTTGACTACAAAGAAAATCTGCCGTACTATTATAACAGAAATACATTATAAGAGAAAACTGCTGCTATAGAGAACTTATGACAGTAGCACCTCCATCCGCAGTTTTACTTTCTGCAGTTACCTGTGGTCTACAAATATTAAATGGAAAATTACAGAAGCGTTTGTAAATTTTAAATTTGTGTGCAACTCTAAGTAGCGTGAGAAAATCTCACACACTCCTGCTCCATCCCATTCAGGACTTTCGTCACCCCTCTGTCCAGCACATCTAAGCAGTATCACCATCTGGGTTATCATATCAACACCACCATAATGCTTATGTTCAAGTAACCTTATTTTACTTAATAATGGCCACAAAGAGCAAGAGTAGAGATACTGACAATTCGGATATGCTAAAGAAGGAAGCTGGAAAGTGCTTCCTTTAAGTGAAAAGGTGAGTATAATACAATATTATGAGAAAGCACATTCACATAACTTTTACTGCTACAAAGAAAACAGTATATATACAGTATATATATATATATATATACTGTTTTAACTGTTCAATTTGATTTTTAGTTATTGTCAATCTCTTACTGTGCCTAATTTATAAATTAAAGTTTATCACAGGTATGTACGTTATATATAGGGAAAAATAGTATATATAGTGTTCAGTACTTTTGGGAGTTTCAGGCATCTATTGCCAGGGGTGGGGGGGGGGGTCCTTGAAATGTATCCCCCATGGATAAGGAGGAATTATAGTTCCTACCTAAACTGACCAATTTTGTCAGGAAAGTTAAAGCCATTCCTCAAGCACCTGTCCCTCTTTTTTCTTGTCCCAAAGTAATTTTGTAGTATGCTGTAGGTGTACCACAATAACCACCAAGTCACACTACTGTCAATCAGAATCCCTAAAATCTAAACTCCTCTGGAATATAAATTCCATTTAAGTATCACTTGCCTGGCATATAATAGGCACTCACAGGATAAATTTCTGCTGTGTAAGAAGATTCCATCAATGTAAAACACTGTCAGATACACAAATCCTAAGCTCCATATTCTGAAATTGATTTAGTGTATGTAGAAGGGAAAACCTAAAAACCTGCACTTCAAAAAGTACCTCACACACAATTTCATTGCACAGCCCTGATTAAGAACCGCTACTTTAGTAACAAGAGAGAAAAAAGTTGAAAATATTTCAGTGGCCCACAATCAGACCTAATCTACTTCACATTCTTTCTTAGCCTCATTGTCATATTTCTAACATGTCAGCTTGATTAGATTTCCTAAAGCTCCCTAAAATAAGCTATGAACCTTCTTGCCCAGCATTATTCTTCTGAGTGGTCCAAACGATTCCTCAGAGCTAGTCCAAGTCTCATCTGCTACATCAAATTTCACTAGAGATTAATCATCGTTAACTGAACAGTGGAGAGTTACATCAGTGGTTCTCAAACCTGTCCATGCACCAGAAATCCTCAGCAACAAATTAGAATTCTCAGTATTTAATCACGAATCATAAAACCTGACCATATATATATATAAAATTTTCTGTTCAAACTTATACCAACCATATCATTAATAAGTCCAATTCGTGTTGGTGGGGCTTGAAGACCTAGCAGTGTTGCAAGGCGTCGCTGTTTTTCAACTATAATGCCGTCCATATCCAGAAGTCGAGCAATATCAGTACGCTCAGGGGTAATAGGAATGGAAAGAGTGGCCAACAGGACTCTAGTAGACATTCTGGAGAACGAAATTATAAATCTGTTAAATTTGTAAATGTTATTTAATAAGCAGAAACACATTACTCTTTAATCAGCTGGTATGATATGCCAGTGACAGCCTATGTATACCACCATCGTGAAGCATATTCACAAATGTTCACTGAAGCATGAAATTAATTTTTTTAAAAAATGGACTGTACTAAAACAAATATCTGGACAATGAGAACTTCATCCACCCACTTACTACTGTGAATGTTTTCTAGCTACAGAAAAAGACAGGGTTAAATAGCAAGACAGACACATTTGCATACCCCCACTTCCTTACAAAAACAAGACAGCTTTAAAAGGAAAAGAGGAAAAGTATAAGGACCATAAGGGAACACAATTAAGAAGTGGGAGCAAAAGCTATATTTCAGCTTCCTTAAAACACATGAGGAAAGTTGGGGTGAATTCAGAGCACTGTTGGACACTAAGGACTGTGGATTCTGCAGCCCAAGAGCCAAGGGTTGGAATCTCAGCTTTACCATTTCCAAGACTGAAACCTGAGGCAACACACTTCATTTTCAGCCACAAGGCTGCTGTGAAGATTAAGCAAAATGAAGTATATAGAGCTAAGTAGTCTAATGCTTATTATAGCCCTCTCTGAAGAGATGGTATAGAAGCACCTTAAAAGAAAGCAAGTTTTTCTTATCTCAGATGTGGGTTACTTAAGGGATAGTGAATGACATAATGAACACTGTCCCCAAGAGTTTGAAAGAAATATACCAGAAAATTCTTTTAGTTGGTTCTATGCATTGCTGTAAAGCCGAAAGGGAAAACAATTTGGTGTACATAATTTTACTAGAGGCCAAAATAACATGGTTTACCAATAAGAAAAAAAAGAATGCTATGTGAGTCGCCTAAGTCCAACTGAAATGTTTTTCTAAAAAATAATTTTAAAATAAAAAGAAAAATAGGTTATATGTAATGTTAAAAAAGGGTTTTAGATTGTTAGGCTACAGACCCTTTTTCATATTCATCTATATATGTACCCCAAATATGCTACAGTTAACATTTTACAATCAGAAAAAAAAGTAACTTGATGAGACTATTTACTTTTTTAGGTGTTTAATTTGTTCTAAGAAGAGATTCTAAATACCTGTGTGTGAATAGAAAGCTTATACCTTAAAACAATCTTTCCTAATATTCCATTTTTCTCAATTGGGCTTTTGGTAGAGTTGGTTATTGCACAAAAATAAGGCTACTAAAGACCAAGAATACTGCCCAAGAACAACAACATCCGGAGACATTTCTGGTAGACAAACTGGAGGAACTGATACTGGAATCCAGGGGTAGAGAGTAGGGACACTGCTAAACATCCTAAATGCACAGTCCCCACAACAAAGCATTATCCAACCCCAAATGTCAATAGTGCAGAGCGGGAGAAACTCTAATCTAGAACATAGTACCAAGCCAATTAAGATATTTGTTTCATAATTTCAATTCTATCCAACTATAACATTCTTACCTTTGCATCTCTTCTTGTGTAAGATTCTTTCTCATTTCTCTAGATAGATGGTAAAGACGATGGAGTGTAGATGCATGAAAAAGAGCATTTCCTGATTTCCAAAACACAGTTGAGACTTTGTTATAGTAATTTGCCATCAACTGAGGTTTGGGTGGTTTTTTAGACAAAGAGAACAGCCCATGAATATCTTCCACAGCTTTGAATGCTTCCTAAAATTAAGTGATATAAATTAGTCACGCTGCATTCTAAACAAAAAAGTCTAATTCAAATCTCTTTACACAACTTTAAAGCACACTTAACAATAAAACTGGCAAATAAAAAGCTTACATGTGTGGTTTTCATTCATTTATAACTTAATTATCTGATGTTTCTGAAAACTGCCACAATTACAAAAATCCTTAAACTTCTTAAAGTGGACAAAGCAGACTTTTTTTTAATGTGATTATCATACCATTTGGGGGAATATATAGAAAATCTAGAAGGGTATAAAACACAATATAAAGATTATTTCCAAGTTATAATATATAATTATTTGCTTCCTTTTATTTATCCATTTTTTCTAATAATAAGCATGTTTACTTATCTTCTATAAAACTTATTTTTTCCTGTTTAATTTATCAGGTAATTATTTTTTAAGGGTGCCCTTAAAGAAAAAGAATCTATCATTAGGAGGGAGTGGGAAATCAAATCACATTTTCATTTGGCTGAAAAACTACCAATTTTTAGTTTCTTCCTCTGTAATTTCAATTAGGCTGGGGGGGGGTGTGGAGAGAGTGTCAAATATATAAGAGCTTCAAACTATGACTACAAAATTATGTGAAAATGTCTTTGCAGAATTCTTAAGAGTTAAAAAGGCCAAGTAGAGGACCAGATCCCCAACAGAACTAAGATCCACAACGCAGGACACCCGCTACACGTGCCTACTAAGCCGAAGCAGCGCTAAGAAACCTAGGAGACGATCTAGTGCAGTGCTTCTCCACTATCTGCAGCAAAAGACAAGTTTGTGTTAATTCCCAACTTGTCACCAATACTTTTATAAAATACAAAATTACTACAAAAAGAAAATGGAAAGACAAGCTCAGTTTAAAAAAACGAAATGAGAGTAATGAGACACAAAATTACCATGAAAATGCTATAAAGAAAAAACTTTGTCTTTAATCCCAGACCAGTAAAGCGTTCACAGAGTGGCACCAGGCACTCTGTGAACCATACTTTGAGCAGCACTGAGAATGAGCTATTGCGTACGGAAACAACCTGGTTCCAACAGAGATTTTACATGATTTGGCCCAGATTTCACAGCAGGCAACTAGAACCAAAATATTCTGAGATTCCCCATCCAGAACTTTCCCTATTCCATCAAATAATCTTAAATTCCTCATGTATTATTAAAATTAACCAAGAGCTATCAAGATGAAGATACTCAGTAAGGAAAAAAAGAAGTACCATGAGCTATTACTTCAGAAAAAAAGCTAGTAGTTCACGCTATACCTGCCACAATTCCATGCTGATAGCGCTGTCCAACTGAACAAGCCTGGTTTCCAAATGCATGGACTGGCTCTCTGGATTATTAAGATTGATTGCTGTACTTTGGTTATGGTGGCGTTGAATCTGAGTCAAGTGCATTCTCAAATTGTCGCACAGCTTACGGAATTCGGCCTTACGGGTATATTGGAGGCAGAATTTGAAAGCTGTAAGCACAAATGTAAAACATATTAGGACCTTTCCACCGTGAACTCAAGCATTTGAATAGGTTTTACTTTATATATTAAGATGAGTTATTTAACAAATTTACTGAACTTATCAGTCTTCAGAAGTGATCAGAGTCCTAATAACCCACGTGTCCTGACTACCTTACCTTCTGGACATAGTCTTCAATCCTGTCCTAGAACTAAAATACAGTTCTAAGAGTTTACATATGGGAAATTATTCAAATTTAGGTCTGGGGCGACTCATCTTTCAAACACTTCTCTCTTCAAACCCTAAAGAGCAAAAAAAAATCTAGCCCGAAATACAAATGACCCTTGAATAACACAGGTTTGAACTACACGGGTCCACTTATAAGCAAATTTTTATTGATTTACTTTTCAATAAATACTGCAAATTTATTTTCCCTTCCTTATAATTCTCTTAATAACATTTTCTTTGCTCTAGCTTACTTTTTTTACAAGAATACAGTATATAATACATATATAAAATGTGTTAATTGGCTGTTATCAGTAAGGCTTCCAGTCAACAACAGGCTATTAGTAGTTACATTTTGGAGGAGTTAAAAGTTCTATGAATATTTTTAACTAGATGGGGGAGGGTGTTGGTGCCCCTAACCCCAGGCTGTTCAAGAATCAACTGTATGATAAACTGTTATCTTAGAAAGTAACAAGCTTTTGTATTAATTAAAACTATATAATATAAATTAGGATTTATGATAACCTAATTTCAACTGTCTACATAGATGTGAATATGAACTATTTGTTCTGACGTTAAAATATTAATATTTTAATTAATGGACATTTATTAGTAATTAATTTTAAAGTATTAATTAAAATAGTAATTTTGTCATATGTGCATTAGAATTCAGGGGAATTCTGCCCTCTTTAAAAATAGTATTGCTATTTTGATAGGCGTAAAACAAAGAAATAGTTTAACTTCAAGTTAATATTTATATCAATAATTATTAAAAGGTCCAAGTTTATTTGAATCAAGTGAAAATTCATATAAGCTAGCCATGTAAGCAAAATGGAACACAGATTCTAATACTCTTAATAAAATATTCAGAATCACAGTCACTTAAAACTCGAATAAACAAATGCCAATCATCACTACAGTAAAAAGAATCACAACGCAAACTCATGTCAAGGCTAAAGCAGGAAAAAGCCAAGAGCCACTCTCAAGTCGCACATATCCCAGTCACAGATGGTTAAAAGGCTGCACTGACAGTAAGAAGAAAGACAAAATCAGGAAAACAATACAGTTCTTCGGATTAAAAGTATATGTAGTATATCAAATGGATGCTTTTTATGATGATACAAAGTCATCAAGAAGGCTTGGTTCCATACTTAGTAATACTGTTTAAGAAAAGGAAAACATATATTTTTCATGAAATCCTAAGTCCAGAGCTTTAAAAGACCTTAGAAAACCAGTGCACAGTTAGGTAGCGTGCCCAAAAAATATGCAGAACTCAAATTTATCATGAAGTGATCAAAAAGTTAAGTTTATTTTCCCTGCAAAATTCCAAAATGACTTATAAGGTC
This sequence comes from Eonycteris spelaea, assembly GCA_003508835.1. Lineage (NCBI taxonomy): Eukaryota > Metazoa > Chordata > Mammalia > Chiroptera > Pteropodidae > Eonycteris > Eonycteris spelaea. The sequence continues at coordinate 7,075,852 of PUFA01000004.1, read as the reverse complement.
TTTCAGACATGAATGAAGTACATTTCATATAGAATTACCTTAACTAGTAAAACAAGTTTCTTACACTCATTTAATATTCAAACAAACAAAAAAAAAATCTTTCAGCAGGATAAAAACCATATAAAGTACTATGGAGAAAAGGGGGTTAACAACAATAGTTAATCTTTTGCAAAATCTATTAAGTCAGCTTTTCAAATCAGTTGTTTTACCTTGTTGGGCAATATCATGGTAGAGACGCTCTACTCTAGAATTGTTTCGAAGAAGGTCCAAACACTGTCTGTATGATTCCCACAGGAATTTAACCCATGGCGTTAAAAGTAATCTGTCAGTACGATCCTGTGTGTCTTCACCACTTACAGCACTTAGGAGAACACTACAAAAACATTAAAAATGTTGAAAACACTTTTAGACACAGTTTCCTACTTTGCCATACGACTAAAAAACCAAAACCAACAATGAGCATTATAAAATAGTGGAACTTCTTACAACTTTGGACACACTGTAAAGCTGTCACTTAGTGTCCAAGTATTTGGATTCCCAAACTATATTACAACCATTTAAATTAGTACACATCTACCTGAGGGCTGTAGGAATCTACCTTCCACTGAACATTGAACAGTACATGATTTTTTTGGTTACATATATTTAAAATTTCAAATGTAAGCAGTTTTTCTAATAAACATCAACTTCAAGTAATGATGATGGAGACACATGTAAAGAAAAACACTAAGAAAAATGTATTAGCAGTGCAATCCACATACCTCTCAGGAGTCTGAATATTATCCAGATCTTCTATGTCTAAGACCATCTGCTGGGATTCTTCTTTAGCAGCTTCAGTTTTTTCCTCTGCCAATTTCAAATATGCCCTTACAACATCCTCTAGAGATTTGATGTTCACCTAACAACAACAACAACAAAAATCTTAAAACCTTTTTCACATGAACCATAAACTATTTTAAAAGCAAAGTTCATAATATAACGTATTAACTTTGAAAGGTAAATGCCACTGAAAATTACTAAAAGCACTTATCAAAAACATAAAACCTAGATATGTTCATACCTGTTGACAGATGTTCTTATACTGATACAATCCTTCTTTAGCCAAATGGCTCTTGCGAAGATCCACACAAAGTTCCAAGTATTTCAGCATGATTGGCTCGTGTATTTTTTGCCATGTTCTATGTTTCTTACTTTTCATAACATCATAAAGAACATCCAAAGCAGGTTGCTTTTTGCCAACCTCAAGAAATTCTGGAAAAGTAATTCAGGAGAATTAAGATCAGTTACATAGGCTACACAAAAGTCTTAAATCTTGCTTTTTAAATTGGTTATTTTAATTTCTGAACTCAATAATCACCTTTTTAGGTCACTTTTTTTTTACTTCTAAAGCTATGCCTAAATTATCCAAGGTAAAAACAATGAAAACCTGGTACGACCTCAAAATACGGTCTACAGGTAAAGCTGGATTCACTGAATTACGCTGTACCAAACTTATCTAACTGATTTTAAAGTTCCAGAAACTGAAGTCATGAGGGCAAAAACAATCTTGCCCCGCAAACACACAGAAATATGACTTTAGTCACACAGATCTAGTTGATGAAATTTTTGCTAGTTCATGCTGACCTAAGGCAGAAAAACACATTAAATTGACATTGTTCATTTAAGACCAACTATTTATGCAGGTCTATTTCTGGGCTCTCTATTCTGATCATTCTCTATTATGTGTCTAGTCTTTTGCCAATACCTCACTGTCTTGATTCCTGTAAAGGAATGTATGGTAAAGTCTTGAAACCAGGTAGTGAATGCTCCAATGCTGTTCTTCAGTGTTCTGCTGGCTAAACTAGTTCTTTTGCCTTTCCATATACTTTTATTTAACCCAGTGAAAACATGAGAAAAGTATTAAGACAAATCCCAACTGAGGAACATTCTATAAAATGCCAGACCAGTACTCCTCGAAACTACCAATGTTATCAACAAGGAAAGTCTAGGAAACTGTCACAACCAAGGAACCTTAGGATAAGACAACTAAATGTAATGTGGTACCTTGAATGAGATCCTGATGTACAAAAAAAGCACATGAGGGAAAGCTGTGGAAATCTGAATGAAATTATCGCCTAAAGTATTTGTTCATTAGTTGTGACAAATGTACCATCACACTGAAGTGTTTTACATGAGAATTTTCTGTACCAGCTTTGCAATAATTCTGTAAATCTCAAGCTACTAAAATTAAGTTTATTTTTTTAAATCTGGAAAAAATCTTAGAATGTGGAACAAAGAAATTTACACTCTTTTGAATTTACTACCACCTAAACCTGAAGGCATTCTGTACGTAGCAGTATTTTGAATCCAGTTCCAATATTAGGTTTCATGTATACTGCTCATTTTGAAATTCAGCCAAAGCAAAGACTGCTCTATCACATTACTTTTGACTCAATTTAAAATTTGCCTTTATTTTTTCTCACTTTTTACTCTCTTTGCACACTTAATAGAATGGGGAAAGAAATGATTATTTAACATAAGTTATTTGGTTTTTTCAACTTAAAATTCAATAACTGCCACATTTCACACACACACAAAAACCTTTCCACTGAACATTAGAAAAATAATTTGGGAGACCTAAAACACCAGCTTGCACAAGAAAAAAAAGTCTTAAAATACTACATCTCCGCTTCTTTTAACCTAACAATGGCATTACCTAACAGGCAACTCTGTGCTGGGCAAAGGATAGGCAAAAAAAGTCCCTTATTTGTGGGGTTTACTAGCTCTACAGATTTAGCAATTCTCTATTTTTTAGCCTTCTAACTATCACATCTTTCAGGAATGTTGCTTGTGAACATTCCTTCCCCCAACTCTCTAGTAAAAAGCTTGCAATAGGATAAATCGCAAAATATACTGAAATAAGTATCTTTACAATATCCTACTTCATCCCATATAACAAATCATATTCTTCACATGTAAATGAATGCAAACCCCTCTTTCAATAGTTCAAGTTAATAAACCCAATATTGATCTTGTCATTATGGAAGTCCATTTTCAGTTGTCAGTTTTATTACTCCTGCTCCCCCCACCCCCAAAGATCCTACGAAATGAAACAAAGATGTAATACAACCAGATACTTTGTTGGAATAAGCCTTTCCTTTTCAAAGGGGAAACCTACCTATCTTTACTAGAGCATGCACAGTACTGTTATTTTCTAAAATCCAACAGTACTTCAGACGTTTTTCACAACTACTTAACAAAAACAATCTATTAGCTAAAAAATTGGGAGCATGTGTTTTTAAATTCATCCTTTACATTAAGAATATCACAGCAGCAACACCGAAATGACATATCTAGTTCCCAATCTTAAAGTGAAGATTTAAATCTTATACTACTACATGTTAAGTACCGTTCATATCCTTGTAACATAGAATAGGCGCAAAGAGAATTAAAGTTGCGAGCTGGCCCAAGTACAGTGTGATGACAAAATACTAAACTGTCTAAAAATAATTCACTTTCCAAACCTCTTATTTTTAAATGGGAGTGTGGTTTCTTAATCTCATAAGTCTTTTTTAGGGGAAAAAAAATTTTTGAAAGTATTTTTCACTTCCTAAACAGCCAATCAAAATTTATGATTCCAAATCCCATACTTTCAAGTCTGAAATAGGTTAAAACTAGCCAAAGCAAATGCATGAAAAAAATTATTTTTAATAGGACACCTCCCCCTCGCCCTCATAACCGTCACCAAGAAAAAAAGAAAACATGAATCCCAGTTAAGGATAATTTTAAAAGAAAAAAACTGGAATGGAAACAGATTTATCATGATAATCCATGATGGTGTGTTCCTGTCTTTACTGTAACATGTACAAGGACTTAGTCTGTATTATCTAATTTGAAAATAAAAAAAAATTTGTTTGTTGAAGCTGAAAAGAACTATCGCATACTAAAAGCTCTATTGTAAGGTTTAAAGAGATGTTCATTTCCAAATTGATATTCTTGAAATAAAAATCAAAATCTGGAATTATAAACTAATAGCAGGAGTGGGCATTCTGAGCTTACTTTTCAAAACACAACGTGAAACTATGTATCTTCAAGAAAAAGTTTAGGCCAGCCTCTCAATTTTACTAATTTATTTTTGCAACAGACCAAGTAGACAAGCTATAATGTTACACAATTTGCGGGTTTAATAACAACTTTATTTTTAAGTCACTGATGTAAAGTGTAAATTAAAAAGCTGTTACAGGGTCAGGAGCAACTAATTGGGCACTAACGATATAATCTGGGGAAAAAGGGGTCTTTTTCCAAGGTGATTCTGGGACATGAATTTTTTGCTTGTAACTGCTGCACCAGGTTCTAATCTTCCTGAATGATTACTATAATTATTTCCAAAAATATTGCTATAATACAGACTCAGGGTGACTTAAAGGACTATTATTGTACATAAAATTATTTGCATTCTATGAAGATAATGCAACAGATTAGGTCTAAATGTATCTGAGGTTACTGTTATAAAGCATTTAGATGAGATTATTTCCATTGAATAAAATGTGCTTTTATCCATCCTATTTAGTTTTGTAAGCAGTGCCATATGCTACCCACAATCTGCTCACCTTGACACTTTATGAAGAACTCATTCACAAGATCAAAGGTACAGAAATTATTACATGAATGGTAAGCCGTTTCATCTTTACCACAGAAAACACCCATCCTACAGCTTAAAAGGGCAACACAGCCTTTTTGAGAACTACACAAATTCAAAGTTGCCGGTACCAGCAGTAGCCCCTTCTCATCCCGCCTACTTTAATTTCAGATGCTTTCCCCAAACTGCTCTTCATGAATCAAATCAATTTCAACTTAAAAATATTTAAGATGTTAGACATCTACATCCCTTCTCATTTTAAAAAGTTACTGAAATACTAAGTTCATATGAAGAATCAGAAGGGAGGAGCGATGAAGGAAATAAGGCCTGAACAAAGTAAATGCGTAATATTTAGGCCATTAAGATTTACAGTGCTTTAACTATTAAAATAGAAAAAAAAAAGCCTGTTGGTAAAGCAACCAAATGACTGTAAAGCAGATCTACAATAGCAAATAGAGTAATAATTTTATTCAAGTCACTTACTATAATTCTAAGTTTCAAAACTTTAAAAAATCCCTAATTTTGCTACAAATTTGTAGCTATAAATTTCCATTTCAACCTATTTCCTTTCCATAAATTAATGTCCTTAAACTTTTCCCACTCTAATCATTAGACAAATGGCTGATAAGAATGAGTGATCAGATCTGAGGTTGCAGTTTTAACTGTTTTTAAAACAATCACTCCATTCCACAGAATGTACCCTGTTCTACATACTATGTTACCCCCTCCAAATTGTTACCTTAGTTGAAATAAACATGGGACAAACACATCTCTGGCCCTGAAAGATCACCTGTAGTATCAATTTTATGTAATGACTGACTTTGACCTTTTCACAAGAGAAATTTTCAAACAAAATAAACATAATACTGTAGCGCACACACAGTATATCCACCTACAACATGGATCAGACTCAAAACTTGTTTGAGTGGAGGAAAAGTAAAAATAAAGAGCTATGGACGCCCTAACACAAATTGCTAAGCAAAACAAACAAAACGAAAAAAACCCTAAACGAGTTTTTAAAAGACCAGGGGCACATTACATTTGCATTCCCATAATGCCAACGTAATAAATGCCTACTGAATACACCGAGACACGCACAAGTTTTCCCGACAGGGCCCGTGGCTTCAACACATGTGGAAATAGAAATCGGAGGCAGCAAGGCTGTGGCGAAAAGAATCATCTGGAAGTCAAGAGATCTCCGTTTTAGTCTCCTGGCTCAACAACTAACTCCCGGAGTGACCTTGGGCAAACCACTCTCTCTTTCTCTAGGCCTGTTCGGCTGTCTCTTAAAAAGAACTTAAAGTCTCTATCTTATAGTATTAACTCTGTTCCAACGTCCTGTGATTCGGAATAGGCTTTTGGACTGCCAATAATCAATACCAGGAAAAAAGTAGAAAACAGGTTAAATGGGTCAGAGTTCCAAAGTAGAGAGAGAGAGTGGCTGGAGAAGAGTAAGTGGACCCTGACCCAGCAAAGCACGGCGCTAGATTGGAGGGCCCGGAGGGATCTGCGGGGAGGCCGGAGGTGGAACTGCTCGACTCCCGGCTCTGGCGGGAGGTGGAGTCGAGGTTCTCGCGTGCATTGTCCCCGGGAGGGAGCCATGTTTCTTCCTCCCCGGCACTCCCAGATGGCAGCCAGGGGCGCGGGGCCTAAGCACACGAATGACCCATGGCCCGAAGAACAAGGCGGTGCGGTACAGGGTGGAGGAGCTCCAGCCGGGGTAGGCCCGCCTCCTAGGCCGCGACCCCGGAGACGCACCAGGAGGCGACCGAGGGAAGGAAGGGCCCCCAGGGCGACGGTTCCCGGCTCCGCGCCTCCCAACCCCTGGTCGGTTGGAGCGAGACGAGAAATCATGCCCAACTACGGGCTGGGCCGGCGGCCGGCAGGCCGCGTCGGCCTCCCCTCCAGCCGCAGTCTGACGGCGGAGCAGCGAGAAGCAGACTCGGGCCCCTCGACCTCCGAGGCCTCAGGCCGCCCCAGCCTGGTGCGCCCGATCCCCTCTACTCACCGTTGGCACGTTTGAGGGCATTTTCCGGCCTCTGGAAATAGGCCGGCATCTTGGCAGCAGGCTCAGCTCACCCGGCGTCAGCGAACTCCTGAGTGGCCCGGACCGGGAGAGGAGACGAAGGGGAACCAGCGTGAGGTTCCACGCGCCTCGCCAGCAGTCGCCCGCGCCCAGCCGGCCAGAGACGGAAAGGAGGGAGCCACGTGACCCTCGCGCGGCGGCGCCGCCGCCGCCCAGGCCCCGGATGTAGGAGCGGGCCTCCGCGTGCGCACCGCACCGCCCCTCTGACGCGCGCAGGCGCGCTGGCGTCACTCGCGCCGGCTGACGTGGCGGCGGCGTGCATGGTCTCCCTGCTTCCGTGCCGCCTTGGGACTGCGAAGGGGAACTTTAGGGAGGTGATTGTCAGACCCTTCTTTCCTCAGGCGAGAATTGGAGTGAGAAAGGTGAGGTTTGGGTGACGACAGTTTCTATCTGGCTAGAAGGCAGGCGTCTGCAGAGATTCATTTTTACTATGATTTGTGCGGGGTCACGCAAAGACACAATCAAGTCCCATCCGCTTAGGAAGAGGCCCGTTTTGGCAGAGTGATAATGCAGAAATTATCCGTTTAGCCGAAATATATTGAGCAGGTAGGTATATTTGGGCCCGCGCTGCTCACCGCTGGGAAATGGTGGTGACCTGTCACATCACGGACTGGTATGGTAAGGAGGGGCGCAGTGAATAACTAAACAAATAAGCTTATTTCATGTCTAAGTAAAATAAAAAAGTTTGGCCCCAGAGATTGCCTGAGGAGTGTTGAGCTGAGACTAGTGACAGAGCAGTCTGGCAGAGGGCAAAAGCCCTGCAGCAGAACAGACTTGCAGTGTTTGAAAATACGTGGAATATTGTCGCTTCTACATTCAGCACACATCACAGCAAGAAAAAGGAGCTTTAGAGAAAACAAAATCAGTTTATAACAGGCTCTTTGATACAGTCTTTATTATCGATTAACGATCTTAATGTTCAAACATTGACTATTATACCTAGAATTTGAAAGCCATTTAAACTAAATCTAATTACTCAAGCCCTTGGTATGGAATTAAGTTGAGTTCAGAAGAAAAATTCAGAGAGCAGCAGTGGAATAAATTGTTACAAATTAATTACACATTTTGTAATAATGGAGGGGATGTGTGAATTAATGAGAGTACTACATTCATGAACGAGGAAACCACAGTACATACACTCAAAAAGCATTTCCCCTTAATCCCTCTGCCTCAGCAAAGAGGTTTTTCTGTTTACATTTATCACTGTAAAGAAAAAGTTTGGGAAATGCAGACACAAAAAAATCACAAATTCTAAAAAAGTTTATTTTAAAATTAATTTCAGAGAGTTCTTCCTCCAAAACGCTCAGGCCACTCCCAATTTCTGAGCTTACTCCCAAAAACTAAGAGCCAGACAGGGTTAAGCAACAAGTATTAAGAAGCTGTAGCAACTGTTTTATGAGGCAGGATCCAGAGACTCATTCGTGTATATAATAATTAAGTCAAAATTAAAGAGCTAAACATAAGAGCAAATATAGCTCTTAAATGCTGTAGATCGAAAACTAGTAGGCTATAGAGAAACGTAACAATAAAAATGAAAACCTTTCCAATGTTCTTAACATTTCCACTATAGCTCATTGATTAATACTCATTATTTGGTAGACCTAAGACAAGACAAACACTAGAAAATTGGGAGGTAAAATGAAATTTAGTATCTCTACATCTTTTTCTCTTTCAAGTTATTTAAAGTATATGAAGCATTTGGTAATATAATAGTCAATGGTCATTTAATTGCATTAAGTAAAATTGTGTATTTGTGAATAAATAAAGGATATGATGTCAATTTCCAGGATAAACTTACCAATTCTACCAACAGGTATTTCAGTACCAACTAACAGCTGTGATGTTAGATGCTGGGAATAAAAGAATGCAAGATGCCTGCTTTCAAGGAGTTGATGATTCACTGGTAAAGTGAGTGAGTGATGAGTACACACAAAGGGACAAGATGGGATCTTTTCTGGGCCAGGAGAAAAGCATAATTACTTGCTGTTGATTAATGCTCACGTAGTAAAAAACAAGCAACCTAAACTAGAAGCCACTTTAGGAAGTGATAAAAGGAAGTGATCAGGCAGATTGATGAAGGTTTTTCCCTAATGAAACTACTTTTGTATAACATATTACTGGATAATTTCTCTAATAAAGTGTTTTGGAGTTTTTTCTGATTTGATTGGAATAAATAAGTTTCTCAAAAAAATAGGTGTTAAGGGCACAACAGAGGTCCTACCTTATACATTTTGCAACATAATATCTTATAGCTTTAAAACAAGTATCATGTTTTACAGTTTACAAAATGTTTTCACGTTCACGGTTTTGTTTATAAGAATCTGCTGTAATGAAAGTATGAACATAACAAATTTCCAAAAAAAAATTTCAAAGAGGTAAAGTAAGGTTCACAGGTATACATTCAGCAAATGGAGTGCTTATCATGTGCCAGGCACAGGAAGTAAGCACCTGATAGGTACACAACAGAACAAGACTGAAGTGGGTCCTGCCTTTTTGGACTTTGCGGTCTAGAGTGAGAAAGACTTCAAATACTTCCCAGAAGTTTCATGAAGACAGAGACACCACTCCCATCCAGGTGACCATTGTCTCTCCAGGCCCATCTCTCACCACACTCAATGTCTTTCACTGCCTTAAAGAGGCTTCTCTCTCACCTCCAGCCTGATTCATGCCATCACTTCACTTGGAACGTTCTTCACCACCACCATTCCCTGCTCTGACAACAGCCACCTTTTTCTCCTTCAGGTTAAATGTCACTTCCTCCAGGATTCTTTCCTGATCCACTGCATGCTGGTGTCCACTATGACACTGGAAGTGCCTTGAACGTAATGACTGGAACAGTTCATCTTTGTGTATGGACGGCATCTGGCACATGATCAACCCCCAGAAAGTGTTTGTTCAGTGTGTTTTAGAGCACATTAATGGCCCCAACTTCATGATAACAAACAAGGTCCCAAACCTCACACCCTTGCATTCTTAACCATGAAAGTTTTCAACTGGCGTTGAAAATCTTTTCAGCGGTGGCGAACCAAGGGCAGGTGCGGGGTGCACTGTGCCTGTGCCAGACAACGCTCATGGAAGCTCTGGATTCTGCACATTTAAAGCAGGAAAGAGGAATGCAGGTTCAGCTGAGTATATTTTTAGGAGAAACATGTCCTGGCAGTATTTGTAACTTAATGGGAGAAACGCGTCTTACACTCATGAGTCTTTCCCCATTAATATTCTGCCAGACTCCAGGAGAAGGCTGAGGGGAAGGAGGAGCACATTTGTGGGAACTGGAGCACATACCCACTCATGCTATGGTTGGCATGCATGAAGCCCAGCTGCTGCTTGGGAATTTAGGAATTTAGGCCCAAAGCTACATAAACCAACTAGAACCAAGAAAACAATGAGTAAGACACTGTGCATAGTGGCTTTTGGTGTGGTTTGAAAACAGGCTTCTGTGTTGAATGTGTTAAACATGATTAGAAAGAACCCTGGAACCACAGGGTGTGAGCTTTCATCTCGGCTTTGTGGCTATTAGACATTCTTTACCCAGACCCTTTCATTGTGTTACCCTCTCATGGAGCAACGAAAATGGCACCTCCCTGGAGATCACCTCCCCTTTCCTGGCCACTCGACCCAAATCTAAAGGCCACCCTATTTTAAATCTCAGCAGAACATTCCACACTAACCGATAGCTTTCTTTGTTTCCTTGGTTGCTGTCTGTCCCACTGAACTGAACGGTGAGGTTTCAGGGACCAAGGTTTGTCTTGTCCGCCATTGTATCTCCAACTCCTAGAGCTAAGCCTAGCACAAGTCGGGCACTCCCTTAGGTGTGTGTATGTGTGTATGATATGTGAATAAATAAAGGAATGGAGACTGATAGGTGAATTCTAAGATGCCCCTCCCCCCCAAGACTCCCACTCCCTGATGTACACACCCTGCATAATAACCCGGGACTGGAAATACAGTGGGTTGTCACTCCGTGATTAGGTTATGTTATATGTCACAGTTGACTTTAGGAAGGGGAGGTTATCTGATTGGGCCTAACTAATCACAGGAGCCATTAAGTCTGGGTCTAGAGGTCATGAAAAGTGAAAGAGATGAGGAGCATGAGGGGATGTGGAGGGAGCCACATGGCAAGGAACTGCAGGTGGCCTCTTGAAGCTGAAAGCAGCCCCTGGCCAACAGTGAGCGGAGCCAGTGAACAGAGACCCTGTCCTACAAGTGCAAGGAACAGAATTCCAGCACGACTTGGGTGAGCTGAGAGGCAGACTCTACCCCAGAACCTCCAGGAAGAAATGCAGCCTCACCAACATTAGACCATCCTGGCAGGACTGAGCAGAGAACCCAGTCGTGCTGTACCTGGACTTCTGACCCACAAAACTGAGGTGATAAATGAGTGTTATTTTAAATTACCACTAAATTTATGATAATTTGTTACACATCAATATGAAACTAATGCAAAGACATTAACCGTTTTCTCCATATTATAGAGAAAAAAGAATGAAACACTAATGAAGTCTAAAATTCTAAAGCGACTTTGCCTTGGATGAAATGAAAATGAAGGTACAGCTCAGTGGAGGAAAAAGACACAACTGTGTAAGATTTAATTGTGAAAACTTAAGCTGCTGGAGCAAAAGCCCCAAGAAGGAATCAGAGACTACTCCGCATGGGTGTTGCACCAAGGTTTCCTATCCTAGAGAATGAGGATTATAAATACATCTCAGTTCATCCTGTACGCATGCCAGTTTGGAGTCCAGCATGGCTTCAGCCCCCAGCTTTGCCATTTACTAACACAGTGACATTAGGGGAGTAATCTCTCGGCTTCAGTTTTATCATCTGTAAAGTACACGTGATGTTTGGGTGAGGTTTAAATGAGATACTACGTGGAGCACTCAGCACAATCCTTGGCACGAGCTCTGCAGAAATCATTCTCATGTTTACGCATAGAAGAGGGACAAAATGCCTGGGGTGTTCGCAGCCTCTTCCTGCCCCCTCGGCTGCTACAATATTCTGGCATTGACTAATGAGCGTTTTCCTCCCCACCTCCCCCTTTTTTGCACTCCTACTTTATAGGTACATGGGCTAATTGCTTGGGAGGACGACTGGAGAAGTGAGGTAGGAGATCCAGGTGAGAAAGTGTTGAGATAAGAGTAGAGGGGTGGGGGAAAGGCTAGTGGAGAAGAAAAGGAAAGAGGAGAAGACGGCAATAGGGAGAGCTGTTTGTAAGGAGAGTGGAGAGTTCAGAGCCTGTGCCAGATGAGAGATGGTTTACAAAAACGTGGAGGGAGCGCATACTGATATAGTAAAGATCGGATAAGTAAATGGGAAAGAACAGATAAATTTGCCATGGAGATGAACTCCAATTTATGTGGATGCTTTGCCCTCAGGGAGGTGGCACATAACCCCCCTCCCCTCCTTAACTGGGGGCGGGGTGAGGTGACTTTCCTCCAAAGAGCACAGTATAGAAGGGGGTGGGGAATAACTTTACAGGAGAGAAACCCACCAAACCCACCAAACACTACCTCAGAGAGGTGATCAAAGGTAACTAACACCTCGATGGCCCCTTGAGATGACGTGGTAAGAGTGGCACTTGACCCCTGCGGTCTTTTCCCCAAAATACATAACCCAATCTCGTCGTCAGAAAAATATTAGACAAATTTTAATTGAAGCACTGTCTACAAAATACAGGTGCTTTCAAAAACTGCCACCGTCGTCAAAAACGGACAGTCTGAGGAACTCTTACAGCTAAGAGGACCCTAAAGAGACATGTTGACTAAAATATATGTTATCCTAAATAGGATCTTGGAACAGGAAAAAAGAGATTAGGTAAAGTCTAAGGTAATCAAAATAAAGGATGGATTTGAGTTACTAATATATCAAGTATTGGTTCATTAGTTGTGACAAATGTACCATTCTGATGAGATGTTAATAACAGGAGACAAGGTTGTATGGTAACTCTTAGCAACTTTGCTGTACATCTAAAACTATTCTAACAGAAAAAAAGTTTATCCCAGGTTTTATCACCAAAAAAAGAAAAGTAACAAAGAAAAATAAAATACAAAGTTTATTTTAAAACTATGAGAAGAAAGGGATTTTAAGACATATCACTGTAGGTAGTGAATTCTATTCTCTTGTGCTTTGAAAAATGCAGGTAAGGATCTTAATTATATTTTTCTCGCTGAGCTTTTTTTTTTTTTCTTTTTTAGAATCAAAGGAAAGTTTGTTAGAAAAGAGACAACACTCCACAGACAAGAGTGTGCTCTCCTCTCAGAGGCAGAGAGTGAAAGGGACCACTGAGCTATTTCTCGTAATGCAGCACAGCTCCAAAGCTGGGCTTCTTAGGCATGGGATCTCTGCAGATTACAATATCAGCACCCTTGAACTTCGGAGAACACGAGGAGGATGACTTCCTTTTGGGAATATCCTAGAAGCCTGACATAGGCCAGCAGCCAGTTAACTGTGAGGACACAGTGCTGGGCAGTTGTCTGACATTCTTTCCAGAGGTGACTTCCTGGTTCCCAAGAGGGTCTAAATCTCTTAAAAGAGCTGCTACCCCAACTTACTTAGTCTTTTACCAGGGAGCAAGGAGCAAGCGGGCCTCACAAACAGGACACAACAGGCCAGAGACTGGCATCTTTAGAAAAGCCAGCTAGTAAGTAGGCCCTTGGCTGGTATCTGGGAACTTGGATTTAGGGGGTGCTCCCACCAGTCCCAGAACAGAGAAGAGGCTGACTGGCCTAAACTACGTGTACAAACTACACGTGTTCATTCTCATTTATTTTCTGAGTGTTCATGCTGAACACTTGTTTCCGTCTGAGAGTCTGGGGTTTTTGGTGTGTGCAAGGCAGAAGGTGCCTACGTGACTGGCCCCCAATAAAAACCTGAGTCTCTAATGAGCACTGGGTCTTTAATTAGCTTCCCTGGTCAACAGTAGTTTAACATGTGTTGTCAGGACTTGTTGCTGGAGGAACGAAGTGCATCCTGTGTGACAGCACTAGGCAAGGACTCCTGGAAGCTTGGGCCTCCTTTCCTCTGGACGTCGACCACGTGCCTTTCCTCTTTGCTGATTTGACTTCATATCCTCTGGCAGAAATGAATCAGACATAGCCCTGAGGACAGCTATATGCTGAATCCTGTGAGTCCCCCACCAAATCATCAAATCTGGAGGTGGTCTTGGGAACTCCCTACACAAGACTATCCTTACCTATAAAAATGGCATAAAGGTTTTTCTTGATTTAAACCCTCCTGGGGGAGGCACAGAGAGAAGCATGATTAGCTCCATTTGCTCCCTGAGAAAACAAGCACAGAGAAGAGAGGGGGCATGAGTGAGGTGTTGCAGCTAAGATGGCAGAGCCGTTTCCACACCCCAACTCCTTCCACTGGTGGCGGTGCAGCAGCCAGTCTTATTGCTCAAGGTCGGAAATGCCTCCCTTTTCTCCACCCTCCATTTCTTTCCCCTTAACTCCAGTAATCCTGTCTGGCAAGTCTGACTGCAGTGCAGAGCAGGGAAATGGGAGGGAGAGAGGCAGCAATTCCAGGCGTGGCCCCCTTCCCACAGATAACCTCTCCGCCCCTCACCCTGTGTCCTGCTTCACCTGAGCCTTCATTATCTTTCCCTCCCTGCACCCAACACCATCTCCCTTAACTCCTTTGTTTTAGAATCTGTTGTCTTCATCACCATTTTTTTCTGGGTGCCATAGACAAAGGTGGCACCTATGGACCTTGGCCATATGGGGCTGCTGTCCAACTCACTCCTGAGGATATTCTTAGGGTCAGGGACTGCAGGAGGCTCAGCATGAGCAACCCCACCAGGAGCAAGGAGAGGCAATACACCTAACATGCTTGCATCCTGCTCTACCTTGGAGACTTGTCACCTTATTCTCTTTCCTCAAGTTTGGATCTGTAGGTCTGAAATTTCGGAAGCAATAGGTCTGGTCATGCCTTCCCTCCCCTTTCCCGCCTTATTGTAAGGTGGCCACAGGCAAGAACTCTGCTGTAGTTATATCTACATCTGACTCTCCAGTTTTGAGCATGTGTCACAGCCTGTTGTCCAAATGTTTGCACACTGAGCAAGGGAAACAGAGTTTTACTGATCCTGCACTCCTGCTAACTTATGGAAAGTGATTCCCCCAGCCCAAATGCCACAGAAAATTATATTATGTATTTTGGGCTAAGTATCTCTCTGAGATTCAGCAAATGACCTTGGTAAAGTGGTAAAGACCGGAGATCTGGATCTAAGGATTTAACTTATTTTCTCATTTTTTGTCAGTTTGTGATCTTTGTTCAAATCTAGAAGTGCCATTAATGATTGAGCACTTTTCCTTAACGAAGTAAAGAACACTCCCAATTATAACTGTGGGGTGCATCCCAATTTCAGAGATTTAAAAATTTGAACTATTGTGATCACATTATTTCCCCCTCTTTAATTACTACTCCCCACCCCACCACCACGTCCACCCCTGACCTATGGAGGTTGCCATTTCCCCTTAAGAACTGGATCTCTGAAGGCGGGGCGTCTCCTCCCACATGCTCCTGGCACCTCCGTCCTGGCGCACCCAGGGCCTGACACACCCGTCACAGTATTTTTTAAGTTGTAAAGTAAAAATAAAAAGAGAAGGATAAATTGCTGAAGTCTTACCTATCTAAAGAAAACCATTTTATTAGCATGTCATTAGCATTTGAAATTTTTCAATATTTTTCTATGACATTACAGTTATAGACCTTATATATAGTACATTCAATACACATGTATTAAATATATGTTTCTAAATGTTTGTAAAAATATACACTTGTAGACTTCTAAATATGTTGACATTTTTATTATACGACTCATAGTGTTTGGGTACTATATAGATGTTAATGTAACCAAAGCTGACTCCATCTTTGTGTGCCTCCTAATTTTTTTCCTAGTTTCCATGCTGAGGCCTCTAACATATCTAGTCTCAGCCAGCACCAAAGCTTCATAGCTAATGCTTAGCTGTGTCCTATAAGCTTACACAGTGTAACTATAAAGTCAGTAAATGAGATAAATATCAAACTAGGTATTGGCATTAATTGTAAGCAATTATCCATCATAAGGCCACCAAGAGGTATGGTTCCTGGCTTATGCTGCATTTTTTGTTCCTTTGCCTTGACAATCAGTAGTAGTTCAGGTATACTAGAAAACATTTATTGTAACAACTGTAGAGTAGCAGAAAATAATCTGTGCAGACTTCTGGGTAGTCTTTTCCGCTCCGACCCAATCTTCCCTGCAAGTATAAATTACCCTAGAATAAATTCTGTTGTGTTCAATGAATTTGCCTACTTTGTTTTTTGGTGTTAAGATACCTTTACAGTTTGGTGGGCACTATACTTCCTTCCACCTTCAAACAGGACTCAGCCCCAAATCTTCCTTCACACCTTTCCCTGACAGCCTTCCTCCAAGGTAACTGCTGTCAGCAGCTGGGTGTGCATGTCTCCAATTATACACATATCAGCTTGGAGTTTTACATGCAGATGGGGTCATAGTGAGTTAGGACAAATACATCTACCTCACTCTCCTTAACTTCATAGCACTCTATAATATGGAATGTATTATCATTGAAAAAAATTTCCTTATTAATAGATATTTAGGTAATTTTCACATGTTCGATATTACTGGCAGCACTGTGTGAACATCCTTGCATATGCATGTATGTGTACATGTGTGTTTCACCAAAAAAGGTCTTTGAGATGCAGGTTGATCTATTGACAAGGTTGTTACAAGGATCCACAAGAGGATCTTTTTTTTCCTTGTAAATGCTTTATCTATAGAACCTTGCAAGAGATTTCAAAGGCCAATGAAATATGAGTGCAAAAGTCTTCTTGGTTTCGAAACTGATTCTGAATCTGTGTCCCATTTCTTAGTCCCTAATACCTGCGTATTTTCTGGGAGAACTAGAAACATTAACAACTATTTATGAAAACAGCATGGGGAATTCAAAGGTGTGTAGTTCAGGGTGCTGCTGTCCAGGAGTTCAGTCTAATGGAGAAACAAAAGAGCTGTACATACACCTAAATAACTCCATTTCTAGTCCTATGGCCAAATTCTATCAAACGCTGGAAGAGGGAGAAATTAATTTTGCCTGGGTAAAGAGAAGAAATGGTATTTGAGCCTTCATGATGTTAAATTTCCCAAGATAAAGAGCATGTAGAAAAAGAAGACTTGTTCATAATATAGCAGCACTAATGATAAAGTAAAAAATAGAGTCTACAGCTATGCCACCCTGAACATGCCCGATCTCATCTGATCTCAGATGCTAAGCAGCATCCGGCCTGGTTAGTGCTTGGATGGGAGACTACCCAGGAATACCAGTTGTAGGTATAAAAAAAAAAAAAAAAAAAGGAAACAAATTCATGTCCATTAACAGGCAATGGAATTAATCATATTTTCATATGCAAAATACCACTTGACAGTTAAAATTACTGAACCAAAATTCTGAGTATTAACTTGAGTATATCTGTAAAAACATAGATTTGAGCCAGAAAAAAAAAATTTACAAACAACCACAAATAGTATGCTATAGAACAGGAGGCTGTGTAGCACAGTGATCTGGTGAGTGGCTGGAGTCCCACTGCTTGGGTCTATATCCTGGCACTGCCATTTGCAAGCTGTGCGATCCTGGGGAAATTGTGCCACCTTTTAGTTTTCTCCCCTGTAAACTGAGGTCATAATAGGACTTATATGCGGGGGTATCATGAGGATGTAAGACAGTAATACAAGTATAACACTTAGAATAGTGCCTGCCATTCAATAAATGTTAGCTATTGTTGTAATTGATGTAAAGTTTTAAAAGGAGTACAGTATTTTGTTGAGGGAGACATACACGTATATCAAAGTTTATAAACATTTAGGAACATGGCAATCACCAAATTTAGAATAGTGGTTACCTCTGTGAGATAGGGAGGGGAAGGAGATTAAGGAAGCATAGGAAAGTGCTTCAACTACATTAGTAATAATTATTTCTTAAGTTGAGCAGTAACTGCCATTTTTTCTTAGATTGGTTGGTATGAAATGTTTTATTTTAAATACTTTTTAAAAATATTAAATGATATCAGAGTGAGATATTGTATTGCATATCTGTAGACACCAAGGACCCTCCCTAATTAGTTTTGTGTGATTTTGGGATGGAGATGTCGAGGATCCAGAAGAAGGGATGCTGGAGCTACCTAAACTGCCTGGCCCCTTCCCATTGTTTAGATCTTAATTCACATAGCCCTTCCGTAGAGAAGCCTTTATTTTATTTTGTAAAATTTTTCTTAAAACTTTTCACTAAAGAAGTTATAGGCCTGGGGCATGACTACCTACCATGACCTGACCAGGTAGGAATTTGTGATCAGATTACCCTGTGAGGTTACTTTTCATAGTACTTCCTTTCTTTCATCCATAGTTCCCACTTTTGGTCATAAATCAGTCCGAAGGATGCATTGATGACCAACCTTTTGGTCAGCTTCACAACCGTTTTAAAGCTGCACACCCCTATCCACTTTCTACCCCTTACCTGTTTTATTGCAATGCGCTGTTTCAGTATTATTTTACTAGTCATTGTCCATCGCCCCCTACTGGAATGCTCTGTCGTGGTCAACACTGTACTCCCAAAGCCATTTTAAGCCTTCAATTTTTTGGTTTTTTTTTGGCGGGGCGGTGGAGCGTGGATGGATGGATGAAAGGATGGATGGATGAATGAATGAATAACTGAAGACTCTTTCTCCATCCTCAGGATGCCTCTTTTTAGCCTAACTGTAGGGCAGAGGAATGATGAAGAAAGCCTGAGGAAGGGAGAAAAGATTGGAGGGGGTTGAGGAGGAGGATGAAAATCCGGATTAGTGAAACAGAGGCACGCTTCCGTCTCCCAGGGCGGTTTCTGCGGGTAAAGAGCCCAGGCCTAAAGGTGATTGGAAGAGCAGGGAGGAAGTCCCGGCGAGCAGGGCGGGGCCTGAAGGAGGGAGGCGTGACCGCAGTCTGGGGTGGGGCCTGCAGGTGGGCGTGTCCTGTCGGGAGGGGGCGGGCCCTGGCGGAGGGACGGGCCCTGAGAGCGGGGACAGGGCAGTGGCGCGCTGCTGCGGCGGCCTCGGCGGAAGATGGCTGCGGAAGAGGCGGCGGACACTCAGCTGATGCTCGGAGTCGGGCTGATCGGTGAGGACGCAAGCGCGCTTCCCCGCAGGCCCGCAGGGCAGTTCCACCTCCACCTCCTCCTGGGCCCGGGGCGGCGCCTGCTCCTGGCGTCCTCGGCGCTGCCCGCGGGGTGGAGGGCGCGGCCCCCTCCATGTTGGGCCTGGCCTGGGGAGTCGCTGGGCCCAGCTTCCTCCGCGCGTCCGCCTGCAGCCCCGCTTGGGACCCGCCCAGGCCGGGCGGCGGGGCGGGGGGACCTCCCAGGGTCTCCCAGGTCCCAGTAAGGAGTTCCCCCCAATCCCCTTAGGCTGCAGACGAACCCGGACGTGGAGGGTGACCGAGCTCCCACGACTGGGAGGGTGCCGTTGCGCAGGGAACCCGGCTGGGCCGAGTGCCGCTCGGGGGCCTCACTCACGGCGGGGAGGGGCAGGGCCGGGGTCCCTCAGAGGGTGGGGGAGACAGGCAGGACTATCCTCGCAGCTCCCTGCTGCGCAGATGTTGTGATCAAGTGGTTCTAGACGCGATGGCTATCTGTGTGCTTACAGGTGCAGCCCATTGTGCATGTATTATCCCTATTTAACGTTCACCTCGGCTCCGGGGGGTGTGGGTAACGTTGATGCCCACTTTTTGGAGGAGCAGACGGAGGCCCAGAGTGTTATTTGTGCACGGACACATGCTGGGAAGTGGCGGAGCCCGGATTGGGACCCTTGCATTCTAGACACAGAGCCCCAGCTCATTGAAGGGTTCCTGCATTATATGGTAGAATGCGTGCACGTAGCAGGGCTGTCTGCATAATCACATTGGGTGGGATCCCGGTTAGTTTTGAGGGGTTAATGGATGAGGAAATGCTTTGGGATCTTTGGGCAGCCCAGAATGTGTGCCTGAGCCGTGTGCAATGTTTCAGACAGGGTTGAGTGTTTCAAGAAACCATTCATTGGGTAGGAGACAGCGGGCACGGGTACTTAAATGAACTGCCTGTTCCCTGTGTGCCACTGCCTTTCAAAGAGTGTTATTCTTTTGAGATTTTTACAGACCCCTAAACACTCTATTTCCCTAGTATACAAGAACATTGGTTTTAGGAAAACTGGTGAAATGTGCTTTTCAGTGTCTGAAAGGAGTACGTTTATCTGGAAACGGCTTCTCGTACAAATTTCTAATGTGATTTTTAAACTGCTTCAAAGCAAAATCTAAGTACCTCAGGGATATGAGTCCCGTTAAAAGGTACTTCTGAATTAAGACTGAGTTAACTCTGACTTTATCTGGTAGCAGTGGAACAAAAAAATGACTTGTAATCATATTTTCAATTCAGCAGGATTCTTGCTTTTTTATATTGACATGCATTTTAAAGG
This sequence comes from Eonycteris spelaea, assembly GCA_003508835.1. Classification (NCBI taxonomy): domain Eukaryota; kingdom Metazoa; phylum Chordata; class Mammalia; order Chiroptera; family Pteropodidae; genus Eonycteris; species Eonycteris spelaea. The sequence continues at coordinate 7,055,684 of PUFA01000004.1, read as the reverse complement.
AATTTGCTTGAAAATGGGGGCTCCTTCGCCTTAAGCTACAAGGAGGGCCAGGTGTTGATAATTGCTGAAATGAGTAATGGAGGAGAGAGAATTTTATTATTTTCTCTGCTTTTTTTATACACTTGATTTTTCCATAATAAAAGTTCTTTTTTAAGTCTATAAATCAAAATCTAGATTCTTATTGCTATATGTACAGTAACTGTTTCTCTAAAGTTTAGGCTATTTTTGCCTGGAGTTTTTATTAGTCAATTGGTTCTGTTTTGTTATCGAGGTGTTTACTTTGATGATGAAACTGCGTACATGACTGAATAACTTTTATTATTATTATTGACATTTTAAATACAGAATTTGCACAATCCATATGTAACATGAGTTACTAAAAAAAGCAAGGTCAGGAGAGCTGCATAATTTGACCAGTAGAGGTAGGTGGGAATTAGGGGTCTCACACGCCCCGGGTTGCTTTGTAAAAATGGGATGTTAAAAGTGATTCCATTAAGTGCTTCGAGTAACCAATCAATTCACTTCCTTGCTGCTGTTTGACATTCTCACAGTGACCATCTTTCCACCGTAGAAAAGGACACAAATGGAGAAGTTCTGTGGGTGTGGTGTTATCCTTCCACAACAGCTACGTTAAGGAATCTACTGCTGAGAAAGTGCTGCCTTACGGATGAAAACAAACTTCTCCATCCCTTTGTCTTTGGTCAGTACAGAAGAACATGGTTTTATATCACAACAGTTGAAGTTCCAGATTCTTCAGTTTTGAAAAAGGTACGAAAACATAAAGGTCAAAACAGAAATATTTGAAGTGATGTAAGGTTATTGCAGTAACTCAGCTTTAGACTTTATCACACACTATGCACTTTTGAAAGACGTTAAATATGATTTTCATTGAGAATGTTCTCTTTCATGTTTCGCTCTCATTTGTCCTATAAATTTGTATTGGTATAACATGGCTGACTCCGTGGTTGGTATAGTGAGGCCTTTTCCAGGTTATACTCTGATGGAGTAGAGACGTAAGAGTAGTTTCAAAGTCATGACTGATTTAAAGTGGGAAAAAGTATTTTTTCCATAATTAAAAGCTATTTTAGAGGGTCTAATTATCCTTGATATAGTTAAGAAAACTTTTTAAAATTTGCTTGTGGATGGTAAGGCTATACTAAGAGGAGAAAGGATAATTAAGAAAACTCATGTGTTCGGTAGGTTTTTGTGTGTGTCATTTGATGTGAATAATATCAATGTGACATGTTGAAAACCAATATGTGGTCATTGTGGACTTTAATCCCAAACAACCAGCAGGTTTTTTAAAGGAAAAACTACTGGAGAGAACAATTTAGAAACTGTTACAGGTTTAAGACACAAAAAGAGATTCATAATTAGAAAATGTAAATTTGCAAAAATGATAGTTTTCAATGTGTTATAAAACCTTTGGCTTATGTTCATTAAGTTCTTGCCGAAAAGTGTTAATATATCCTTAGGCAGATTTATCTACCTTTTATACTACAAACTGCCAAATTACAGCAACATCGATTTCAAATCTGTTTTTCAGATTTGAAAAATAACAAAATTTAGAGAACTTATACTTCAAAATATGATTTTTCAAAATATATTTCTTAAATGCTTTCCTTTTATAAAATTTTGAAATGTCTCATTAATAGGTATATGATTATCAGAAATTTGCATTTACAATAATACAGGCATATACATAAGTGAAGCTTATTATAACAGTGCCCTTCAGATTACATAGCATCCTACAGAGAATTGACTATTTCAGGAACTGTAAAATTTTAATGTAAGAATTTTACTAAGATATATTTTTGTTGTTTTCCATCCTCCTGTTTAATGAAAAATAGTTACTAAATTGGTAGATCTGATATAGCATTCCTAGCTCAGCTTTGATGAGGTTAGGGGATTTTAAATAAAAATTCAGATTTTTGATATTTGAAAATTTTTGTTTTTGAAAAAAAATTCTAACTAAAAGTATTATTCTTATAGGAAATTAAATATATATATAATGTTTTATATGTGCGTATATACACATAAAAGTATAAATAAGCAAGTGAGGACTTCATTATATTTTGGTCTTTTCCTTAATGCTCCTGTGTCTTGTATAAGAAATTTGTTAGAATATAGCAATACAAATTATTATACTAAAGTGTATTTTAAAAGTGTACCTTTTTGTTTCTTTTGAACAGGTGACTCATTTTTCTATTGTTCTGACCGCCAAAGATTTTAATCCAGAGAAATATGCCGCCTTCACTAGGATATTGTGTAGGTCTGTATGAAAAATATATGAAATGCTAACATACAAAAATGAAGATCCAACTTGCGTAACAGCAGATTTCTATACTAAGGAAGCGAATTTCAGTCTTCCATCTCCCCAGCTTAATCTTCACTGGCCCTTAGGAGACTGTTCCATAAAGAGGAACCTTGTCTTCTGCTTCCGTCATACTGCTCCTCTTAGTTGGGCAGATGGTTGAGGGGAGGAGAGAAAGCAGTTTGCACAACTATCCTAGTTCTTGGGTGTTTTGAGTCACTTGCCATTGCTGGTCTGTTAGTTCTACTCACTTTCAATCTAGAACTCCTTAGCAGGATAGGATGGCTGAGTGCTTTATGAGTGGTACGTTGGTTCATGTGTGTCAGCGTCTGTGTGTGAGAGCCATTCTGGAGAAAGTTAATGGGCATTTCGAATTATGCTAAAGCGCAGGAGAACATTTCTTAGCTGGAATGCCGAGGAGCTGAAAAAAAGATTAATTGGTTAATCATGATTCAAGTAGATGCCTTTGGTTTAATCCCAGCTGTTGAAAAAATTTATCCAAAATACAGTGGTCTACTTTCTTGCCTGTGTAAGTATATCTAGTTGCCTTTATGAAATCTTTCTTACCTGTTAGGGACATTGACTTTTTCTATAATGAAGACTTTTTCAGGATTTTAGTTTAGTTTTGTTTTTTAAAAAATATTGTCACTAGATAAATGGTTGCCTTTTTGCCATTTATATGTGTACACATACAATATAGTCTAAGAATACCATCTCATTTACCTAAGAGTTTCAGTTAGGTTGTATTTTGACAAATGAAGTTGTACTGTTTTTGCAGCAGCAATGATAAGAAACACTTCTTGCTGTCGTAAGATAAATTCCAGGTATATGGCTCACTGTAGAACATAAACAGTTGTCTGCTAATATGGCTCTGGCACAGAAGGAGGTCATTATTGCCACAATTATGATTGCTCAATCTGCAATAAATATCATTTTTAAGTGATCTGTCTTAAAAAGTTATTTTATTTTTCTCAGTTGTCTATTCCTTAAGCTACTGAAAGGCCCAAGTGGACCCGGTCCTGCTTTTCAAGCAAAATTTACTCACAGGAAGAGATTTCAGGGGAAGGGAAGGGATTAATTTCACATATGTGCTATAAATGGAGCCAGTTTCCTGTCAGCACTTTCTGGAAGTTTTAGCTTGATGAATATATCTAATATGCATTTATCACCAGAAACTTACAGGAGTTTGATTTCTTAATGATATAAATATAGTTATCTCTGGGAACTCTGATAATAAATATAGGTTCCACAACTAATTACTGTTTTCTGAACAATGCATGAAACTGCTTGTCAAAGGAGATTGCAGCAATAAAACAAAGTTATTATGACTAGAACACCAGCTGTGAATGTGAGACTTAAAAAGACATGAGTGCACAGTGTTCTTGAGAATAACAGGGCCTCAGCCCACAGTTCATTCTCCTGCCTGAGTGGACTCTCGCAGGCTTCAGGCTTCCCCAGATATACAGAGAGACGACCTCAAATAACTGAGGGTCTCCCAAGTGGTTTTTAAATCTTTTAAAATGCATTCCAAATTAAATTATAGAGTAATCACATCACGGAAAGATTCAGGCATTCACAGGTGTATTCGCACGTTCTCTTTGATTCTTTAGAAAGTACCCATGCCTGGCCTTGGTGCATTTCTCCATGCAGTTCATGTGAAATACAAGTACGATTGCTTTTTGTCCTTTCTTACAGAATGTACCTGAAATACGGGAGCCCAGTTAAAATGATGGAGAGTTATATTGCAGTTCTCACAAAGGGGATATGCCAGAGTGAAGAAAATGGCTCTTTCTTAGCAAGGACTTTGATGCCCGAAAAGCATACCTTGCAGGCTCCATCAAAGGTAAAAACAAAACAAAACGAAAGAAGAAATAAAAACCCATCCCAGAGGATTCCATCCCTCCAATGGGATCCCACCCCTACAACAACAAAATCCCCAAGTCCAGGACAGTCTCTCAGACTGTTTTTCCAACTTTTTACATATTTCCATCCATGTAATATTTGTTTACTATACAGGAGGGTACTTGAGCTTCTGCACTTCCTTATTTGATTCGAATTCTGTCATGGGAAAGCACACTTACGGTATTCCTTTCCATATGATTCTGACTGTTAATGTAGAATTGTTCTTTCACCATTTAATGTAGAATTGTTCTTTCACGAGTAAGCTGAATTTCGTGGCTCCAGATCTCCACTGGCTTCCATAGTTTTCTTAGATCTTAACACTTAACCTCTTCCATCTGGAGAGCTCAAGTCCCTGGCCCAGATTCCTAGTTCAACTCCCTGCCTTTCTCTACTAGCTGGAACATCCAAAAGGTCAGACAGCCCAGAGCCAAGCCATGGACTTTGGGGTCCTTAAAAAAGGGAGGAGAGGGGCTGGCTCCATAGTGTAGTGGTTAGCACGTCTGCTTTACATGCAGAAGGTCCTGGGTACTCGCTGCAAGCAAGTGGAGGAGACGCCCTGCCTTCAGAGATCCAGTTCTTAAGGGGAAATGGCAAGGTCCATAGGTCAAAGGTGGAAGAAGGGTGGGGATTAAAAAGGGGAAACAAAAAAGAGAAGTTCAAGGGGAATGCTGGCCTTTGTTCTTGTCCTCCATAGCACCTATCTGTCTTCACTGTTACCCCACTGTTCTACGTGGTTTCTAAGCACCCCTGTGGAGGTGTTGTCCCACTATCTCAGAAGGACTTAAGTAAGGACATGCGGGACAGGGCGATCAGTGGACAATTTTTAAAACTTAAGGAGTTTTCATGGTACAGAAAGGTTCTGATTCGCTTCATACCATTTTTTCTACTTTCTTGTGAATCTGGCTTCATCCGTGCATCCACCATAGAGTCCCTTGTGTGACAGGTGCGGGCAGCTGTGACACCTGTCCTAGGAGCACGTGTATGGATTGATAAACCCATCCGCCAGATAAGGTGCTTCTGTACCTACACCATTTACCTACATTTGCATTCATTTGATAGGAATTCTTTAAAAAAACTTTATTTCCTTATGTAATTTTAATGTAGTAACGTTATGATTTCATTTGTTTTAAGACATTGTATCTCAGTTTGGAATGGAAACTGTTATCTTACACACAGCACTGATGCTAAAGAAAAGAATTGTCGTCTATCACCCCAAAATAGAAGCTGTCCAGGAGTTTACCAGGTATCAACTCTAATCATTAAAAAGTGTGAACTTTGTTGGCAGCCAGTTTGGAGTATTTGGTGTTAATGTGTGCTCTGTTTTGTTGCACATTTGCTAAAAATAGAATGTGTTAGGCCGGGGAGGGGGGTGGATTATCTTTTTGGTCTAATGGTCCAGTTTAGATTTAGTAGTTCAAAGTTACTGAATTTGGACAGATTCTTCTTTAAATTTAGAAATACGAATGTTTTAGAGTAAGGAGTTTGCAAACTTTTCCTTGCTGAGAGTAAATATTTAGGTTTGTAGCCCGCGTGGTCCGTGTCCCAGCTACTCAACTGTCACAGCATAAAAGCAGCCATAGACAGTACCAGTACCCATCTGAGTGAGTGAGCGTGGCTGTGTTCCAATAAAACTTTATGTGCCAAGACAGGTAGCAACTCATGGGCCATAGTTTCCTGACCCTTGTTTTAGCTAAGTTGTTTCTTCTGTTCCATTTTACCACTGACTCTTTTCTTATAATAAATACAGTTTGTTTGTTTTTAGTTTTTTTCTTTGCCTAATCTAACTTGTTCTTAGATTCTTTTTTAAGAGCATGGAGAACTAGCATTAGTGCTGTGTTTACTTATGGCAGGCATCATGTAAGACACTTTACATTATTATATTTACACATGACAAGAACCTCGCAAGTATTATCACCTAGTTTTATGGATGAGGAAATCGAGGCTCAGAGAGACTAAATGGTTAGATAATGGAAAGAAGAAAGGCTTGGCAGTTGGAAAGACCTGGGTTAAATCCTGGGAGGGCAATTTATTCGCTCTGTGACCACATAAAGCGTGCTAATGTTGCTAAGCTTCAGTCTCTTTATCTGTAAAGTGAAGATAATACCTCAGAAGCTTGTTTTTGGAATTGGAAATAATTTGCGTCAGGTGCTTATTAGCAGGTACCTTGCCTGTAGTGCACGCTTTGGAAATGTCACTGTTGTGATCACGGGTGCCTCAGACCTGGGGAGGGGGCCAGACTTTATTGTGCTTGCTCTGACTTCAAACCCCTGAACTTTGTTACCTCATTCATCTTTTCTTCTACATTTACGCTACTGAAACTGGGGTGTCCAGAGCTTCTGACATAGATAATGGCATCAGGGGTTCAGAACACCACAGACCAATTCAGCATGTCTTCCCGCAGTAGTTGTACTGGAAGGTTTTTTTTAAGGAAACATATTTGCAATAAAAATAAACAAAGTGGTTTGCAAATTTGACTAGAATTTTAAGTTGAAATGAGAAATGTCAAAAAGTTTCCTGTGACAGTCTGCACGGTGTGGTGTCGGGAGGAAACCTTAGAAATGTCACTCTTTGACACCATGGAGATCTTTTGAATCTTCCCCTTGAGCTTTTTGTAGCTAACCTGACCCAGAAAGCAGAGTTTAAAACATTGCATTACGTTCATTGAAGCCTGGCGGTGTTGGCCCGTGTAGGGTTGGTCCTCCCCGCTGCCATTCAGCACCCTCCGCCAGAAGGAGGAGGGGCAGGCTGAGTCCCTCGGGTCCAGGCCAGCAGCCATTTGAGTTCTCACTTTGATTCCTTAGGACTCTGCCTGCCCTGGTGTGGCATCGACAGGACTGGACCATCCTGCACTCGTATGTGCACCTCAACGCCGAAGAGCTGGAAGCCCTGCAGGTGTGCACAGGTAGACCACAGGACCCCGGGGCGGGGGGAGACTGGGCTTTAACCAGAGGTGCCATTTGGTTCCTTGTTTTTTGTTTTGCATGCATTCCTAAGGAGAATACTGATCAGTTATTTCTTTGGTGAATGGAATCAGTTATTTTCCCTTTTAAAACTTTAATGAAAGAAAAATTGAGAGAAATACACAACATAAAATTGGCCATCTTAGCCATTTTTAAGTGTATAGTTCACTGGCATTAAGTACATTCACATTGTTATGCAACCATCACCAAAATACAACTTATTTTTAGCTTGTGAAATTCTCATAAGTTTTCCTATCAGTGATTTGATTTAGACTTCATTCTGAGTCTTCGTATTTGTTCTCAAAAGAAAAAATAAAATTATTTTTAATGATGTTCTACTTGTATAATAATACTTAATAATAAGATTCTGGGAATAATTTAATAATATGGTATTATTTATGTCTACAGTAATCCTAACTTTGTAGTGCCATCGTTTTTGTTTTAGTTTCTTTAAATTTCAGGTTAAAATGCTCTTTTTACTTTTATAGTCTTAAAAGGTCTTTTCATTGAACAATGATGGTAGATAGTAGGGGCTTTCGTTGTTGGTTTTTTAATTATGAAATATTTGTTACATATAACATAATACGTAATATTTATGCAAGTTATAAAAAAAGGAACACTCATGGACTCACCAGAGCTGACATAGAATGCCGTCAGTACTTCGAAGCACCCCATGGACCTTCCTATCTCACTCCGCCGCCACCTCTAGCCACTTACACATAAACATATCTCTGAACAACATACTGTTGAGTTTACCAGAATAACTACATGTACATATGGACTCATGACAGATGATGGACGAGTTCTTCGTTCTTTTTTTATTTTTTTATAGTTTATTTGAGCCAAAATTGACAATTGCTGGAAACATGATCCCAAATGCTCCCAGATGAGTTTTTCTGTGGCCTTTTTTGTTTTGCTTTGTTTTTTCTTAATATTTAATATTTTTGCGGGATTCATCCTGTCCGTATGGTTATCTGTAATCCCATTCATTTCCACTGCCGTATAGGATTGCATTAAGCGATATACCGTGGTTTACGCATTTTGACTTTTCTAGTTATTCACTTGTAAAACAGTGTTGCTGAGCATGCTTGTCATGGGTCTTGCTGCACATGTGCAAGACTTTCTAGGCTACGCACTGGGGAGTAGAATTTCTGGGTTACACGGTATACAAATCCTCAAGCTGCCGGATAATGCCAAATGTTTTCCTCAGGGATTCTAATAAGTTACCCTCCCAGTGGCAGTGTGGGAGCGGCCGATGGCTTCATGTCCTCAGCAGCACTTGGTTACGGTTACACTTTAAAAGGTTTGCCCACTCGGTGGATGTGTTTTTCATTCACAAATTCCATTGTGTTTTCCTGATTCCTCATGAGATGAAACATATTTCTGTTTTTTGCGCTTTGTGTTTTCTCTACCTTGTACTCATTTTTCCATTGGACTGTTTTTCTTATTGATTTATAAAAGTTCTTTACATACTCAAGATATGAACTCATTGTTGCGTATATATGCTCCACAAATCCGAGTTTGAATTTTTAAAAATTTTCATGTTATCTTCTTAACGACTAGAAATCTTAATGCGTTAGAATGTATTAGACTTTTATTTTAGTTTTTATATTTTAAGAAAATCTCTAACCCAAGGGTAGAAAGATATTCTCCTATATTTTTTTTAATAAAAACTTAAGTTTTCTTCCTCCCCATTTAAATCTTTTTTCTACCTGGAATGACCTTTTTGGTAATGTGTGAGTTTGGGAGCTGATTTCATTTTACTCCTTTTAAATGGCTATTTGGCCCAGGAAAACTTGCTTACTGTTCTCTCTCTAGTAATCAGCAGTATCATTTCTGTCTCATATCACATTTTCTCATATGTGAGTGAGTCTGTGTCGGGATGATTTGTGGTAAGTTTTTGTTTTCGTTGCTATTTTTAAAATGACCTCGCCTGGTAAAGTAAAACTTGAGGATACATTGGTCCTCAAACACATTTTTTTAAATCCATTTCCCCTTTGCCCCACGAATACTCATAAGCAGTGCTTGCCCATGACAGCCCTAACCCCACCCCCAAACCCAAGGTTTGCCCCGAAATTCTCGCTTTTATTATTATTTTCGCATCACTCAAGTATATCAGTAGTATTTGGAAACAAATGACGTCACCCTATTTATAGCATCCTGTTTTTAGTAGTGGTATTTCCATTTACAGAATATAGTAAATGTCAAATCCTAGAAAAGTTGACATTTCTACGCGTGACGTTAACTTCACGCTGGCAGCAAGCTGCCCTTTTTCTTTCTGATTGGGAAAAGGCTTAAATCGTACCGCTCTGTGGAATCTGGAAAAGTCTGGAACAGCTGTCCTCACACCAGTTCCGAAGGTCTGCTAGTCCTGGAGTTGCCCTGGTTCCTTCAGCACTTGCGGTGTCAGCTCTGCCACTGATGAACGACGATGCCGTTTCCGCCACGCTCTCCCTGGGAAACCTGGGTATTTGGCTCTGACTTCTTAGAGACAAAGACCTAAAGGGGGAACACTGGTCAAGAGCATCCTTGCTACCTTCTGCCTCGTCTATGTCATTGTTGACCCCAGAAGCAACAACTGAAAAGTAAACACTTTCCTTCAGCCTCCTCCCTTGACACCGAAGTCTAGATTTGGAACATTTTGAGTTGTGTGAGTTTCTTCAGGCAACTGACGATAATGTAGTGTTAATCAATGCCACAGGGCACAGCTAATGTACCCTGAATAAACAGAGCAGTAAAGAAAACCGCTGATGAACCTGTGGACTCAGTTGTTTTGATATGTTCACAATATGATTTCTTTCCTATTCCAGTAATGTCGGTCATCTTTGTAATGCAGGTTACATCGCCGGATTTGTAGACTCGGAGGTGAGCAATAGATCAGAGCTCTACGATGTGTTCGTGAATCTGGCAGACAGTGAGATTACCATTGCTCCACTTGCAAAAGGTTGGTGCTCTGTTCTCTTCTGTTGTTGACACAAATTGCAAGGCAAGCAGTTGTGTTTTTTAAGCTGATTCTCTAAAACTTCACCTGCTGTGCTGAACTGAAGCTCGAGGGCTGCTTCTGTGGCGAGAGCACAGCATTTCTTCTTCTGGCCCAGCCACGTTAGTGACACACCCTGGGTGCTTATGCTGCGTAGTGCATATTGATAAGAGCCTTTTTATTTTGTTTCTCCGCTTTCTGTTTACACAAGGTATGTTAGTTACCTGTTGCTGCATCACTTCTCAGTGTAGTGATTCAATAGAATTGTTTCACAGTTTTGGTGGGTCAGGAATTCAGGACTGATGTAGCTGGGAAATTTTGGCTCAGGGTCTCATAAAGTATCAATCAAGATAGCGCCAGGCTTGCAGTCATCTGAAGCCTCAACTGGGTCTCGAGGCTCTATTTCCAAGCTAACTCACATGGCGGGAGCCCTCAACACGTGGGCCTCTCCGTAGGGCAGCAAGTGTTCTCATGGCATGATAGCTGGCTTCCCCAAGAGTGAGTGATCCAAGAGACAGAGACGGAGACCACAGTGCTTCTGTGACCTTGTCTTGGAAGTCATACACCATCACTTCCTCCATATCCTATTTGTTAAAAGCAAGTCGTTAAGTCCAGTCCACACTTAAGGGGGAGGAATTAGCCTCCACTTCTTGAAGGAAGGGGAGTCAAAGAGCATGTAGGCATTTATCACTGTATAGGGACTGACTATGACTCCAGCATGAAAAATCTGTTTGAAAGATATCTCAGTAAACCCAAGGGAATGAAAGTATTTTTGGAACTAATGATCAGGACAGAGTGTTCTAGTGTCAGTGTTGTCTGGAAACTTTAAATTGTCCTAAATTACAGCTACATGGTAAGGATTGGGTTAAATGTGCGTTGAGCCCAGGGCACTTCTGTAGTACTGCCTTTAGGTGGGAATTCATGATAACAGCTTTTGTGTTCGCATTTGTCCTAAATATGGGGCAGCTGAATGCTGGCTAGTTAGGAATTTTTGTAAGATGCTAACTGCAAATTAATAGAACCAGAACCAGTTTCCTTTTGTTTCAGAATTATAAACATAATGCATGTTCATGGTGACAGATTCAAAACAGACAATCGGACCATTAGGAGATAGATACTGCCTTTCGTAAAGCCAAAGTGATAGAAAACTGGCCAGGGCCGCTTAAATTGCTGAAGCTTTAGGACCACAAAGGGTGGCCATCTCCCTGCGGCCATCCGCTGCTCTGAGTCTGTAAAATGGGCTCATCTGCAGTCAGCCCCGTTCAAATCGAGTCTGTCCCTGGAATGACAAACAAATTTCTGTTTATCTCCTGTTGCAGAAAATAGCAATGGATATGACTAGTGCAACTTAGGTTCTTTAGGTCGTTTCCAACGGCATTTGCAGCTGGCTCTGCAGAACTGACAGGAAGGGCCTCTTTCACAATACTCCCGCCAGAAAAATCAACTCGGATTCTTAACTGTAGACCTCGACAGGAAATTCGGGCTCTTGGCTTAAACTCACAACTTATTTGTAGTCAGAGGCTTCGTTAGATTTTTTTGGAAAAAGAATTCTTATCAGGTAGGTATGAGGGAGGAATTTGGTTCGATACTGGTGTGTCTTTATTTTGGACATGAAGTATATGAATCATGATTATGCCTTACCTCGTAGCATGTCATCACACTCGTGTTTAGCAATAAGATGGAAATGTGAGAGGTTTTCAGTTGTTTTTCGAAAATTTCCTCTTTCACATTTTCAGATGGCATGATTTTTTTTATTATGTAAACTTCTAAATATTCATACAACACATTCTTAATCTCACCAGAGGCCATGACAATGGGCAAACTGCACAAAGAAATGGGTCAGCTAATTGTTCAGTCTGCAGAAGATCCAGAGAAATCAGACAGCCAAGTTATACAGGTAACTCCTTACTCTGCCGAATCACTGAGAGTCCTGAAATGGTGCAGCTGGGTGGTGTGCACAGGGCTGCGCGTGCTCTGTTCACACGAACAGTCGCAAGTGACTGGAAGAGGCCAGCAGGCAGATGATCACTCTTCAGGCTCTGGGGACAGATATATACGGGGGTGCTGGTGCCGAAGCCAAGCACTTATGGTGAGAAATGTGACTGCTGCGTGGTCTGGAATGCTTTTCTGGACCAGTCAGTGCATCCTCTCCTAGCAAAATTTTCAGAGGAAAAAATTCTCAAGAGAAGGTTGCTGCTGAGCGTGGGGCACTAGATGGAGCATCGTCACCTAGCTCTGATGTGTTGTCTCCAGGACACTGGTAAGCACACAGACCCCCGCCAGACTCAGCCAGCTCTGGTGTCACAATGTGCAGGTAGCTTTAATTTCTCTGTGGGGCCTGCCTTTCATATTGACCAGTGTGTGTGTGGACCCCCTTCTCTCCCTTTGCCAGGTTGGGATGGAAATGGGTTTTATTTATGCCTCTCCATGTGGTGAAAAGCCTCCTCCCTCCTGTCCGCTGCCAGTTTGCAGCAACTTGCTCCTCTCCTGCAAGATAGACTTCCAGCCCAGCCTCTCCCAGGCCCTGCCTCATTTGTACACTGGGGGCCTGGGGCCTGGAAAGATCATCTCCCACTGTCTGCACGTGTGCTACCTGGGGGGCACCTCTGATGGGCAGGCTCTGCTCGTGCTCACCTGGTTGCACCTAGCTCTTTTCTTCATTTATCCATTTATTTACTTAGATGATATTTATTGAGGACTGACTACATGTCAGGCATTGCACGGGCAGTGGGATGGATGACAGTGGTGAGCAAAGTCCCTGCCCTTATGTTATGGCCTGTATTTTAGCAGAGTAGATGAACAGAAAATAAGTGACAAGATCACTGTGAACTATAATAAATGAACGGCTGTGACAGAAACAAGGGGTTGAGGTAGAGAATATTAGACAAGTGGTCAGACAGCTCTCTGAGAAAGTGACGTGTGAGGTGCAGGGTGCCGAAGGGTGAGAAGGGCCACAGGTTTTGACAGGGACCCACCAGCAACACTGTTCTTTCTGTTCAGGCTAGTGGCCTGTCAGCTGTGGCCAGGAAGAGGGTGTGGGTCTTGTCTTGAGGACCTGAACACTGAGACTCTCCTTTGCCTCAAAAAATTAAACATACTACGGCCATGCCACCCCGAACAAGCCCAATCCCATCTGATCTCAGAAGCTAAGCAGGGTTGGGCCTGGTTAGTACTTGGATGGGAGACCACCTAGGAAGACCAAGTACTGTAGGCGTTAAAAAAACAAACAAAAATGTTAAGCATAGAGTTGCCATAGGTCCAGCAATTCTACTTCTGGGTATTTATCAAGAAGAATTGAAAGTGGGGACTCAAATAGACATTTGTACTCCCTTCTTCACAGCAGCACTATTAGCAGTAGCCAAGGTGAAAGTAACCCGAATGTCCATCAGTGTCTGAATGGATAAACAAAAACTGTGTTCATGTGCTGTGGAATGTTATTCAGCCTTAAAAAGAAATTAAATTCTAACATGTGCTACAACATATGAACCTTGAAAACACTCTGCTAAGTGAAATAAGCAAGACTCAAAGGACAAAAAATGTATGATTCCACCTATATGAGGTACCTAAAACAGGCAAATTCATAAAGACACATGATAGAATGGTGGTTCCCAGGGGCTGGGAAAGAGGGAGATGGGGAGTTATTGTTTTAAGGATATAGAATTTCAATTGGGGATAATGAAAACATTCTGGAAGTGGATAGCAGTGGTCATTACACAATGCTCTGAACATACTTAATGCCACTGAATTGTACACTTGAAAATGACAAAAATAAATCAGTGGTGACATTGATTTTTCTAAGTTATTTTAAGGTTGCTTCACTTTCCCTAATTTATAAAAGAAGTGTGAAAAACTTTAAAAAATAGAATTATTCTGTTCAAATGCAACAGCTATTTAAATTTTTTGATGCTAACATACTGCATATTTTCCTCTTCTTTTAAAGGATATTTCTATAAAAACAAAAGAAATCTTCACCAACCTGGCACCATTTTCAGAAGTTTCAGGTGATGGAGAAAAGCTAGTTCTCAACTATGAGGCACTAAAGCAAAGACGATTTCCACCAGCGACAGAAAACTTCCTTTACCATCTAGCAGCAGCTGAACAAATGCTGAAAATCTGACCATGTGACTGTATCACTGATAACTGATTCTAAAGCTGATTGACCATGATTATCCATTAACTATGTAAAATACTGCAAATAACAAAATGTTGTTTTAATGATTCATTTGAAAGTATTGAGATTTGACCTGAAAAGCACTGAAACACATATGAAAACACTTCTGCTTTTCTCCTGTCTGATTAGTTTCATGCCTATGGTCGATGTCGGACAAAGTGCTGTAACTTCCATAATGTTGTAAGTGGCTCGATGTTCTGGAGTAAGAGACAAAAGCTCTGTCAAGTTCTCATACATCACAGCAGACCCGAAAGCCTTCATTATTATAAGTTTAGTTTGTTTCATTGTGTTGCCACAAACCGATGGTTTATTTTCAGAAAGCTGCCTGAAATTTTGCTTTGTATTCTTCCAGGAAGAACTTAATTCCTCATGAGGAACTCTCTGAGCCAGACTACTAAGTTTTCTGCAGAACTGTCTAGAAGATCATTCAAAAGACCCTGCAATTGCACTTTCTTGTAAAAGAAAAAATTTTTTCTTGGCCTTTGAACTTTTTGCCTATGAGGGTTTTGCATAAATTTTATACTTGAGTAGACAACATTAACAATCCATATTTATACTGTTGCAGAGGTAAGCGCTTGGCAGACTTAGGCCACTGATTACTATTCAGTTAACCCTGTTGTTAGCAATGTTATTTTGTAAAAGAAGCCAGTCCTTATGTGGCAAAGTAAAATAAGTAGTCCATTTTGAATTTAAACGTCTGCCTGACAAACAGCGACTTTATATAATTGCTAAGGGAGTGCGAGAATTAGTTTCTTGCAAAGGCCAAAACCAGAGAACGTCTTCAAACAACTTCAGTGGAAGTAGCTTGGCCACATATGAAGGTGACTGTTCTGTTCAGCTATGTACCTTTCTCATAATTGGAGACCTAAAAATTATAAAATAAGCATGAGGTCTAAATTATATACTTGTTATATGTATTAATATCAATTATGAAAGGTTATTTTACACTCAACTGTTGTCCTTAGAAATCTTACCCAGAAAAATGTTTGCAAAAAAAAAAATCTTGTCTTTATTGGATCTTTCATTTATTCTTGTAAAAATTAAAAATAGCCTTTACCCCGTCCCTCGGGTAGAGGATCTGAAATAAGAGGATATTTACTAAAAGCAAACAATTTAAATTAAATCTGCACTTTATGAAAATGAATACTAACATCTTTTTCTCCCTTATTTTTGTATTACTATATTAGCTAATGATCAAAGTTGTTAAAAGTAGAAATTTATGATGCCAAAATAAAATGGAAATATTTTGATACTCAACAGAGTTTTAGGTAGATGAAGACTTGTGCCCTCCTTCTCCAATTCTATTCCAAACAAACAAACAAAACCTCTTTTTGTCAACTGTCAGTGCGCTGGGGAATTAAAAGATCTATTTGAAAGTGAAGGGGTCTGGCCCCTTCACACCTGGCTCGGCCCCTTCCCTGCCCTCGCCCTCCGCCATCGCCCATTCCCAGAGCTGGTTGGCTGCGCAGTGCCTTTGAAGAGATGCCCTTGCATTCATTCCTTCTCTGTCATCTGTTAGTGGGCAACCTCCACATGGAGCCTTTGAACATTTTGTTCTCGTTTAGTCATTCGGGCTATATTGAGCTATCTGGTGGGTCAATTTTTACTAATTCTGCCATTCTGGCTGTTACTGAACTCTTAACCAAATTTGGAGATAACGCCATTCTGGCCCAGGGAAAACTGAAAGCCACAGAGTTGATTTGGGGCGGGGTGTGTCGGAAACATGCCCCAGGATGCACTATTTGGGTACCTACTCTGCACCATGTACTGTTGTATCCTGGGGCTTGCTTGATGTACTACTAGACAGTTCCTGCTCTCAAGGTTCAGTCTACAGGGCAGAGAAGAGGCACCTGATTCAGCATGGTGAATCCTGCAAGGCTCCCTGGAGGGAGTGACTGGTGTGCAGTCAGACCTTAAGCAGAAGCAGGAGTTAGCCCAGAGCAGAGACCACAGCCCATTTGAAGAACTGGATGTTGGTCCAGCGTGAGGGAATGGCAAGAGATAAGTAAGGCACAGGCTCTTTCTAGCATGGCTGGGAATTTGTACTTGACTCTGATGCACTGGGAAGTCATTTAAAGCTTTTAAGCAGGTATGGTTTAGAAGAGCAGGTTGGAATATGGATTAGAGGGAGCCAGACAGACGAGTAATACCAGCAGAGGGTGCTGTTGGACGAGTGGGCAGTGGCAGTGGACATGGAGTGAGTTCTCGAGAGGACTTCTGGGCTTGGTCTACCGAATGGGGGTGGGGGTGGGGGTGGGAAGGGTGAGGGTGTTACCAGTGATCCTATCTGACGAAAATGCGTAAGCAGTGGTGCCATTTCCTGGGATTGGGAGATCTCAAGTGGACAGCTGGATGTCATGTGCGCTTGTAGCCTGGGAGGGCGAGCACCACAGTGTCTGAGCAGCCAGCAGAGTGGTGGGACAGTGTCGGGGTCACGGCAGAGAGCAGTCTGAGAGTGGAAGGTGGGGCAGACAATCTCTGGAACAAAGTTTGGCTGCGAACCTGGTGGTGCAGTCGAGGGGTGGGGGGATGCTTTTTTAATGAGGCAGGTGACTCAGGCAGCTTAAATTCTACTGGGAAGGAAGAGACAGAGAAGCCCAGAGCCTAGGGCCCAGCTGACCTTGCATGGTGGAGGGAGGGCTGGGGTGGCGAGGGAGGTCTGCAGATTTGGTGCCAGGCGGTTCCGAGGCAGGACAATAGCCTCGGTTTGCACTGTGGAGGAGGAGGAGGCAGGGTCGTCTGCCAGTGAGGAGACAGCAGGAGCTCAGTGGTGGCAATGATTTTCAGTAGTTTTCAAAATGGGAGTAAGCTGAGTACGGAACCAGGATTGCTTTGGGGTTGGAGGCCTTCTGCAGCTCACCAGAGAGATGGGGTTTCTGTGCCCTGGGCTTGGTGGACCCGTCTTCATTTTTTCAAATACTCAACTTCAAACAAGTTTATTGGTAGTTTCACAGTACCCTTTCACAGGCTGATGGAGAACCAGGAAACTGAATCCTACATTGCCCACCCCTCGGCAACCCGTGGGGAGGGTCAGACAGGGCAGCCTCCTATTCCTCTTCTCCCATCCAGGCTTAAAAACCCCAGGCGTGACCGGCCTCGACAAGGTCCTGGCATGCGTGACTGTAAGCCATCTTATCTGTGCAGACACCTCGGGGGTTCCAGGAGACCTCTGGCAAAGTTCTCGAAACAAACCTTGAGAGGAAGGTTTGTCAGCAGGAACCAAACAAATTCACCTAAAACTCACCCCTACACCCCTCTGTTATAGAAGAGTTCTGTTTCTTCTGTTGCAGACTGAATTTCCTTTTCAAGCTTACTGTACTGTATCTGAAAAACAAAAGTAAATTCTTAATATATGCATTAGGAACTTTCCTTGCCTTAGAAGCCAAGTTAAAAAAAATTTTTTCGGACAACATTTATTTCACAGTCCAACTTTTTTCAGGATGTCTAATTTAGAGGAAAAAAAGCCAACTTCTTAAAAATATTCTTATGGAAAATTTCAAATTTAAGCAGATGAAGGAAAAAGATAATGAACCTTCCTTCATGTGCTCATCACTCAGCTTTAACTATTAACAATCTGCCAGTCCCATGAGATTCAGACTTCTGTAAATGACCCAACCTGCAGGTAAGTCATCCGTTCCACTCTGAGTACGTTGCAATCAGAAGGAATTATTTGTAAAAAGGTTCGGTTTTATTCCAATCTTATTGTTACATGCTGTGTTCTAATAGGGGAGGCCTCTGAGGATTAAAAATATTTTTTTCTTCTAAAATTTTAATGAGCAGCTGCTCCCCTCTGCCCTTCACCACCCCCAAAGCGAGTATAGCAAGTATCTTAAATAATTTAAAACTTGTATGTTATGTGCTGGCAAAGTTGCCTGAATTAACAATTCTATAATCCTAAACTTAGAGAATTTGGGGTTTCAACAAGATCATTCCATAAATATAAATGCTTCGAGGACATGACTCATTTTTAACTTGTGATAGAAACAAGCATTTGGAATTTTCAGCCAAGAAACACCATAAATGGCTAATGTCTACTAGGAACAACCCTTTGCAGAGATACTATTATCTTTCATCTCCCTTTAACAGATGCAGATACGGAAACTGAGTCTCAGAGAGTTTAAGCAAATTTGACCGAGGTCGTGGAGGAGCTGGGAATTTGAGTCCAGGCAGTCTGACTCATCATGAATTATAACATGCCAGTCTATAGAAATGCAATACAGTAGCCGCATGGGAGTTCTAAAAATCAGTTCCTCATTCCCACTGGCCGCATTTCAAGTGCTAAACATCCACATGTGGCTAGTGGCTATATATTAGAAACCAGATATAGGAAGTTTTCATCATTGCAGAAAGATCCACTAGGTGGGCATTGCTATAGAAGATTATGGAGTCTTTCAAAATCTCAAAGGTTGGTTTTTTTTTTTAATGTCCCAGAAAAATGCTTTTGACGTACATTGAGAAAAATAGAATTGAAAACTGCACAAGTGATCTGGGGGATGAAATTATGTGTAAATAACATTATTTATCTTGTAAACTTTGCAGATTTTTTAGAATAAGTCACACTTACCCGTCCAATTTGCGGGAACATGCTGAAGGAAACTGGCACCATCAGTCCCATTACAAAGATGGTACAAGACAGCTTTAACGTCCACAGTGAGCTCGGATATCGCAGAAAGAGCTGGGTCCTGGAAGAGACAAGGTGACAGGGCATTGTTTTAGGGGCTGGCCCTCTGCTCGAATGGCAGCCAATTGTTTTGCTCACTAGCGTTGGGCCCAGGGTTAAGCACTTCCTGTGCATCTGCTCATTTGATAGCATCATTACAGACGTGCCTCAGCAGGTGTTGGGACGGACATGCCCAGGAACACAGAGCTAACCCAGAATAGGGCCTGGCTGGATTCCAGGTTTGCCGGCATCTGCATTGCCACACCTGTCACAATTCAATCCTGCTGTCTTAACTGTGATGAAGAGTGTTCGGTAGGGGGACCACTGAAGCTACTTCTCCCTGTCCCTCCCACCGGGTTTGGTATTTGACAAGTTCTACAAGAATTTTGACTGTTATTAAAAGATTTATTCCGACCTGGGGCGATGAGCGCATGTTGTACCTTTTATAATAATATGAGAAGATTTCAGGAATCAAAGCTGACGTCCCAAACAGCACGACTCTGGATGTTGCGTATCTTTAACGGCCTAGTAGGAAGAGGAAGGAAGCAGCTCAGTACAGAGTGAGACAATGTCCGGGGTCCTGTAGCTCATGACAGAGACAAGCAAACAGCAGCTTTCCTTTCTCACTTAAAAAAATAATGCACTTGGAAAGAGGTGGCGGCTGCGCTGAACATGCAAATGTAGCAGGACGGCTGGGGTCGGTGCCAGGAGTAACTGAAGGTGGGATTTGCCGCCCCCGACTCCATAATGGTCTCCATCGGTCTGCCAACCACTCCAAACAAAACACTAAGTATAGCAAAGGCAGCTTAGAGACAAATCCTTGTGTAGAACCAAATGGCCGTTTCCTTGGTAGAAATGCTGGGTTTTGCCACAAAGGATCAATCCATGCTTTCCTTTCGATCCGGATTCTGCCACTGGCCTCCCTTTCCTAAATGGCTCCCCAGTTATTCCCACCCTTCCAATGAAGGAATCCTCCAGAAGCCAAGCTCAAAATGTACCAGCATGGCATGTACCCACACATCACGGGCACGAGTCCACCCGTATGCACCCATCTTTTGCCTGTGTAATTAAAAATGTGCTATAAATTTTTATTTTGTACAAGCATGTATAGTTTATAACATCTCGTCATCTTTTCTATTATATACGTTATACAGTGAACATGTAAACGTGATTGACTGTATGGGTTACGTGCACAAAAGCATGTGTCCTCAAGGGCTAGGTGGGAGACTTTCAAGGGGAAATCTGACTACAGATGACATTCACATGTCATCTCCAGAACCCAACCCCTGCGTAAGACACACCTCCACACACAGCGCTGCTCTCTTTACACAAGATAAATAGGCACACGCACACCACACTTCTCTTCTCCCACTCCCCTCCTCCCATGCCCAGCTTCCCAGGACGTGGCCACAGCCTGCCCTCTGGGCTCCCCAACGAGGCACCTGCTCTCTGACTATTACACTCATGCCCAGTTCCTCCGATCCCTCTGCAGGGAATGCCTGTCCCCCACGAGGACACAAGGAGGGTGGCTTTTAAAATAAACTTTCAATATCAAATAAAATCGCTCGACTTCAGGAAGAGAAAAGTGGCTGCTGAGTGTGGTGTGTTTCGACGTCAGTGGGGTGAGGTGGCCAGTCTCCATCTGTCTCACGTGCAAGGGGAAAGACACTCCAAACAAGGCAGCCGTCAATAAGAGGCACGGGGAGACGAGTTACAGTTGGCAACTGAGTGGCTTACAAGGCCAGTCAAGGGAATAACGTGGACTAGGCTCCTGAAATCTGATCAACGGTGCTCATTACAATCAGATATTGCTGGTTACGTAGTTTCTGAAATTTTAGCCAAAGAAAATAAACCTTTCAGCGATAAAAGAATGCTTACGCTTACGCACAGCTGCAGACCTTTTATTCTTAAGCAGGGCCGGAGGCTGTCTCCCCTCTGGGAGGCCCCGCACCCCGGGCTCCTGGAGATGGTTCGGGTGTCCAGGGCCTAGCTCAGCGCCTGGCGGCCGGAGGTGCAAAGGAACAGCTTGTGGATGGATTTGACACCTGCTCTCACTCTCACTCTTTAGCTGCATGAGAACAGCTCACGTCACCACCCGCACCTGGCAGTTAAAACTGAGTGAAGCGCAACATACGTCCACACGGAGAGCTGCACGTGAATGTTCAGAGCGGCATTACTCATCACAGCTCAGAACTGGACACAACCCAGACGCCCATCGCCTGGGGAATGCAAAAGCAAAACCGCGCTACATCCACACCGTGGATTATATGAAATTTCTAGAAAGGGCCTACTATGAAGACATGGCGCAGATCTGTGTTTTCCTGGGCTGGGCGTGGGAGGGACAGTGACTGTCAGTGGGCACGAGGGAAATGTTTAGGGTGATGACAATGTTCTAAAATTGGACTGTGGTGATGGCTGCAAAACTTTAAAGTTACTAAAATTCAGCAAACTGTACTCTCGCAATGACTTTTATCGTATGTGACACCTCACTAAAGCTGTTAGAAAATGTCTCTTTAGGATGGTTTCTTAGGCATAGAACCTTCATTTCGGAAACGAGGTATGTTATTTCTGGCAGCAGTTTCCTTCCTTGTTGCTGGCAATGACCTTGCCCCTCCTGCAAATCGTTTAGAAAGGTGGCCATTATTTTCAGACATACCATTGGAAGGATTAGAAACACCGTAGCATGGATCCGACGGTTTATAGTTCAGCTTTGTAAATCTTTTCAGGGTTTAGAGTCCCAAGTTTCATGAGCCGAATGATGAGGCGGCCATCTTCTCTGAGCTCCTCTCCCAGACACGCTGGGCAGAAGGCTGCCCAGCTGGCTAAGGGGGCGGCCTGGATGCTCACACTACGAGATGCCCAGTCATTCTCTCTGCTTCGTATCAGGGACTGTACCATGCTGCTCTTTATGCTATCTGCCAACAACTGCCTCACGTTACAATTCTCCCACTAAAGTCACTTCACAGAAACCAAAAAAAAAAAAAAAAAAATCGCACTTGCTAAAAAAATATTTCTTAAAAAATCCCAAAATGAAATGACCATAGGCTATTGGAGGTTCTTAGAGCTAAATGCATAGTCACTGGGCTGAACTGAGCAAAAGAATAACTATTTAATAGTAAAAAATATTAGAAGTATTAGAAGAGTTTTAGGTTGAAGAATTGGATTTTCTTAGGCCATGCCATCCTTGACAGCAAATTGGTTCTTAAGGATGAAGAAAGGTGTGCTATGAGGTGGAGAGGGAGGGTTTCTCTTCAATGCAGAGAGGGTGCCCACTGACTTCCATAAGCACAGCGCGGGCTGGGAGAGGGGATGCTGAGCCCGAAGAACAAGATGCCACGTCCAGAGTGAGGCCTCGCGTTTGGCAGATGCCCGTATGTGACAGTCTTCAGGGTTGACCGACTGGACAAGGCCCACCCAGTTGAAGGCTTTAATAGCAAACTCTGAGGTTTCCCAAAGAAATTCAGCTTCCAGACTGCAGCATGAGCTCCTGAGTTTCTAGGCTGCAGGCCTGCCCTACACATTCCCAGCCCTACAACTGCATCGCCTATTAGTTAAAGTAAATCTCTTACTATATATGTATGTAGATGGATAGCCTATTGGTCCTTTTCTCTGGGGGACCCAGACTGATGCACCATCTTTTAAACATCAGGGCGCAAGATGTAAAATCAGCATAATGAGGAAAGATAGGATAAGGAAAGGTTAAAGCGAGACGCGACTTTGTTACTGGGTCTCAAACAGAAAATTCAATTCTTTGCCCCAAAAGCAAGCAGCTCCAGCTTCAGCGTGTTCCCCTACCTTTGTCCCAGCTCTTTTGGAATAGCCTATGACGTTGCCTTCCTTGTCCATGACCTCGATCCCTCGCACAGGCTCAAAACTGCGGGATGCGACAGCATTCATCCCACTGACTTGGGCTGTGGATGTGAAGAAGGGAACACACAGAGACGGTTTCAGTCCAGTGAAGGAAAACCTTTTCGGGTGCCAAGACTGTCTCGGATGGCTGTGCTTCTCCGACCCTCCGTGGTCACCTGACACATGCTGGGCCAACCGCACTCTCTCCTGGGGCTGTGGAGCTTGGTTGGAGCTGCTGGCCTCTCAGCCTTGGCTCTTGCCTATGACCCAGCACCAGGTTCTAGCACCCCTGGAAGTCTAGCCTGGCTCCCTGACAGGCTTCCAAGAGGAACCCCGGGGGTCCCTGAAACATGCCCCTACTTCTTTGCTTAAGCTAGTTGGACTAGGTTTCTGTAATATAATTTCCCAAATGTTATCACTGACATTGACATTCTGCCAACTCTTCAAAGTGCCTTGATTCCCAAACCCAAATTTGGAGTATGAACTTGCAGGCTGGCAAACTTAAAACAGTTGGTTAATATCTCTGTCACTCCCTTGGGGTCAGACCACCAGGATGCAAGCCCCTACCCCACTACTTCTTTCTGTGCGACCCTAGGAAAGTTACATAACCACCCCACCCCGCCTCAGTCTCCCCTTAAGTGGGAATAATAATTTTACCTATCCATAAATGGTCAGGGTTAAGCGAAACCATACATGTAGAGAAGGCTTGTACGGATCGTCTTTAAAGTGTAATTTGCGCCTCCGGGTTTGTGTTCATCCTTTTGACAACCAAAGGGGTATCTACAGAGAGAGTGTCACCTCTCAGCCCTAATTTGGGTCTGGAGCCATTGGTCGGCTGAACGTGGTGGCTATCATCAGCCACGACGTGGCCAAAGGACCTGGGTGTCCTCAACGACGTGAGACAGGCTCAAACCACAAAGGCTACATGCTCCCTGCTTACCGAGAATGATGGCAGGCAAGCTTTTTCTTATCAAAATGTGTGTCAGGGCAAACTTGATTTGGAGTAGACGAGGGACCAACTAGAGAAGAAAAGAGAAAAACCATTATTGTGTGAGACCAGAAAGACAGCTGAACACACTCAACAACAAGAGAGCTAGCACCAAACTAGTTCCTACGACAGGTCGCTGCCAGGGCTTGCTGTGGTTCTTCTGTTTTGTTTTGTTTTTGCACAGCTTTGAGGTGTTCTGATCATCAGGGGGAATACATGGAGGCTTCAAGAAGTGACGTAACTTGTCCAGAGTCACTAAGCTGTTAAGGAATTGAGCAAAGGTGACAAACCCAAGCTTACCATCACAATATCCTGACATCCAGAACAATATACAATTTGTACAACATGTTTACGGAGCATAAATTAATTTTTTAAAAAGATAACAGTACTGAGCAAATGCCTAGAAACCAGGAATATCCCTCTAATTATATGGGGGTGATAGGATTACAGGTGACTTATTTTCTTCTTTATGTCTTAGTCGACTTTCTGAATTGTTTAAGTTGGAACAGAGATTTGCAATCAGAATAAAGGATTTTGTTATTGTGGTTGTTTTTTTTTAAATTTTGAAGAACAGAAAAAGGTTGACAAATTTAAAATACCTACTCCCAAAAACATTGTAGAAGCAATTGCTCCGGCCCCTAGTAACACAGTCTCATATGGGCGACGATTCTAGGGAAAATCAAAAGCACGCGGTTAGCAAATACCACAGTTTTAGCCAGTGACGGTAATCAAACAAAGAAGAGCTCCTAAGGAAATCACAAGACTGCAGCTCTCTGGGCCTTGGAAAACTCACATAGCTCGCGTTTCCGTTGATGACGTTGAAAGCGGTATTGTAGGTGCAGAAGGACAGCTGTGGGAGGACAGAGGCGAACAGATCACACTTTGGTTTCGAGAACAGAAGTTAGTGGCCGTGAAATAGAAATAATTCCTACCTGAGGTAAAATCATTGACTTTAGACTTTTTACTGACACCAGTGACAAAAATACCTTCAAAAAAAAAAAAGCCAAGTTATAGCGTTAGGGAGGAAGGCGGGCTAGTAGGAGCAAGAACGGTCATCATTCATCATTCCCGGGGGAAATGTGGAACCGCGCTGGGACAAGGAGAGGAAGGTGCCCGTGCGGGCAGCTAGGGGTCAGTGGACGAGGAATACTGAATGGGCACCTCCTGGGCACTGAAGACACCCAGGAGGCTCACGGTGGTCCTTGTCTCTGAGACTCACAACTCTGCAGGGCAGATGAGAAGGCCATACTTGCAAGGGGACGCAGATCAGGGCAGGTGTGGAAGTGAGGAAGGGCTCGGCTGGGACCCCTCACAGCATCCCTCATTGCACTTTTCCTTGTCCTATAGCTTAACAGTAGATTGTCCCCTGCGACTTGACCCAGAGCTTGGAATGTCTGCTGACATAGAAAGTTGCCCTGACACTTGATGATGAATGCCCTCATGCACAATGTTTATGGTCTAGCATTCTTTCCAGACTACTCCCATCGTTGTCCCTGCGTTGCTAATGCCACCAGAGGACCAGGCTGCCAGAGCAATGGCTCCGTGAAGCACAGCAGACGCCCCAGAACCACCATGTAACCCCTGGAATAATGCCCCGATTTCCCCTTAAGCACCCTAACCCGGACCAAGAAAGCTAGGCAGTTTTTGCAGGTGTTAACCTGCTGCCTTCTCAGAGCACCGGTGCTGACAATAAACGCTTATTCTAAATCTCAACTCTGTGTGGGTCTGTTGGCTGAGCAGCACGCAGTTGACCTCCAGTTACAGAAGTGACAGAGGAGATGCTGTCACTTTGTGTGCACACCTCCTGAGAGCCTAGGCAGGCAGCCTGTTTTGGGGCAATTCCAGGTCTCGGTGAGGGCCTGAACCAGGCAAGGGCTTGGGGAGAGAAGGTCAAGGACAATTATGTGGGCCTGTGGCAGGAAGCACATCTAACTCACAGATCTCCTTCCAAAGGGCTTTGTGCACATGAGGATTACCTTGTGACACCATGGATACTGACCAGATAAGCGGGCATGGGCTGGGGCTATATGAACAGATAAGGGTCAGAGGTAGGGGATCCAAAACCACCCATCAGGCAGTCACGGGACAGGGGTCCAGCACTGGAGGACACAAGCCCCCTGAGGTCAGGAGATGGGTGGTCATCTTCCTCAACCCCCTGCTCACACAGTGGCAAGGGGTAGCTTACTCACCATGGGGCCGTGAAAGGCAGGAGAGCTGGAGAAGGAGAGAAGATGGTCAGCGACTACAAAGAGGCCAGAAGAAGGCACTGCCCGCCCGACAACCGGCTTCCCCACCATCTCAGGGCACAGATGTCAACGATGGTTTTTTCTCATTTTTATTTTCCTAATACAAATAATATGTGCCTATGGCAAAAATTTAAATCCGCACAGTACAGAGAGATCGAACCATGCTCCCTAGTCCCTCTCGCTGAAGGCAGTGTTAACTGGACCCTGTTCATCCGGCCACAAGGATTTAATACGCCTGGATACCATGATTTATAATGAGAAATGTGTATTTGCTCTCATTTCCTGTTCCAAACACAAAAAAACTAAAACCCTTAGAGTTTCCTAAATGAGATTTCAATAAAAGGAGTGTCTTTTGTAATTCATAACACGCCCTTCAACCACACCTGAGCTTATTATGTTAATGAGGTGACTTTTAGAAAGCCCCTAAGGCTGGGGTTGGTTTCCAGGGCAACTAACCAGGTGAACTAACCACTTTCAGCCCCACTCCCCAACCTCCACTTCTAGGGAGAAAAGAGGGGCTGGAGGTTGGGCTTATCACCAATGGCTAACGGTTTCACCAACCAGGCCAACGTACGAAGCCTCCATTTAAAATGCCGACTGAGCAGGTTTGGGCAGCTTCCTGGTTGGTGAGCACATGAGGTTGCTGGTAGGGCGGCGTATGACAGCTTTCCCCCCCATACCTTGCCCTAGTGCTTCCTCTGGCTGTTCCTGAGTCATATACTTCTATAATAAACTCGCCGTCTAGTAAATAGGCTGCGTTCCTGAGTTTTGTAAGCTAGTCTCACAATTTTGAACCTCAGGACGAGGTCGTGGGAACTTCTGATTTATAGCAGGTCAGAAGCACAGGTGACAACCCGGACTTTGAATTGGCACATGACGGGCAGGGGCAGTCCTGTGGGGCTGAGCCCTTAATGTGTGGGATCTGACACTAACACCAGGTAGCCAGCGTCGGAACAGAGTTAAGATTGTAGGACACCCGGCTGGTGCGAGGACTGATGGGTGTGGAAGAAGCTCGCACACGTCTGGTGTCAGAAGCGAAGTACTGAGTGTTGGGAAATGAGTGGTTTTCCTTCCCACGATGTACCAGGAACAATGCAAATTCTCACACTTGGACACACACACACAGCACTTATCTATCCAAATGAGTTCACTATACACCGTTTCATACTCTGCTTTTGTCTCCTTAATACTAGTTTCTGGAGATCTCTTCGTCCATATTCACCTGTAGGGTTTACCTCATTCTTTTTCACGAATTAATTTAACTACAGTCTGAATCGTCGGATATCTATGTTGTTTCCAGTTTCCTGTGTACGCTAGAGATACGATATAGGAAGAACTGTAGAATGGGAAGGACCCTATACAAGTACAGATTTTATTCCCTTCACTGTGGTTATGAAAGAGAGAACACCAAACGGGATCCCTAATACTGGCACGTATCGAACCACGGGTGATAATCCGGTTATGCACTTTAGGGCATGACGGAGCAGGGCTGTCCTCTCACTCCCAAAGCCCAGATCTTTCCATAGGACTGGACACAGCTCTGGGGCGCAAACCTGCTCGTCTCCACTATCACCCCCAGACTCTTCACACGTTCTTTTTAAGCTATGGTTTCCAGACTCACTGTCAGAAATCCTTCTAGGGGAAAAAAAAGCAATGAAAATAAGGCAGGCAGAGTTTTCTCTTCCAAACCACATCTTCCCAAACCGCTTCTGAAGATTAGAATCAGCTTACCTGCAGGTCGGAAAAGAACGGGGATCAGTCTGCTGTTGTCAGGGTGCACTGTTGACTTCAAAAGCGTAATAAGTACAAAGGTTAGTTTGATGTTTGGTTTCTTCAGTTTAGGAGGCTAAAAATTAGGAAGGGGCTGAAACTTACAAGACTTCTCTTCCAAGCTTCTTGTATCTAAAAAGAGAAAAAGCAAGCAATAGCTTTTAAAGGTGGCTTGGCACCACACAAATCTCTCCTGCCTCATTCCTAATGCTGCCTTCGCTCTACCTTTCAGAGAGTAAAGGGTGGAACTGTTTAATACCACATGGACAGAGCACATCAAAATAAATGAATCAAACAAATGAAGGAATAAAAGAACTAACAGGCAAAGAGATGATTCGTATAAAGAAAAGGACCAAAACATTAAAAGGCCCTAAGTATCTGACCTTGGAAGAGACTCAAGGCCAACACCTAACAATCCCTCAGGTGAGTCACTGTGTCCAGCCTGGCTTAGGGCAGAGCAGGCTGTGTGCAGAGGACACACCACGCCATTAGCCAAGTCACCTGCAACAGAGCCAGGTTGTGAGCCCATAGGCCTCAACAAGTTCTTAGAAAAACCAAGTTAAATCTGTGAGCTTTCCACAGGTGGCCGCATGACACTGATGTTTGTGGGCTCTGGAAAGCCCCATACATTGCGAGGTGGTAACAATTACTTGGTTTGCATCTTTGAAAAGGAATGGAACCCTGCCCTGGGACTCTGTCTCTAATGAGAAATAGATTTCGACTTCCGAAGCCTGCCTGAATTCGGAAGTTCACCATGAGGCTCCAGGAATCAGCCACGGAGAATCCCCACTAATGTCTGTTACCTATGAATCACAGGAACCCTGTGATTGTCCCCTTAATCCTAGTTCCTCTACTTACTAATACTAATCTGGTTTATGAGAAGGAATTCAAACTGCACTGAAAATAATCCAGTTTGAAAAGCTGATCCCTTGGGCAGTGTTTTCAACGAAAGGTTCCACCTGATTTCAGACTATGCAGTGGAATCACCTGAAGGCAACCACACCCAGCCTTGACAGGCACCCCAAGCACGGGTGGGCACAAGAGACTTACACTTTGGTCCTTCAAGTCGTGAATAGATGCATCTTCATTTTTTAACAGCAGTTGCCTTGATTTTTCTATTTTTTCCTACAATCAGATATAAAGAAATTAAGCCATGAGCTCATCACTGCTCAGATTTATCCACAGATTTAGGAATCACATGCTTGTCACATCTGACTTCAATGTGACGTGTTGCCAAGGCCCTTTACTCCCTGGGAATTTCCCTTAGGATCCATTAGGATGGTCCCAGGTGTCATTCCAATTCGGACCTCCCGGCCTCCAGCCAGCTCCAACAACTGACTCCACTAGTACCGCCATTACACCCTCCCATCTCCGCACCCCGTTCTTCTCTGATGTCAGCCGTCTCAGGGAACAACACCACCATCCACCTGGCTGTGCAAGCCGGAAACCTGGAAGTCCCTCCTCTCTCACTCACCCCTCATCTAATTGATCCAGTTTTATTTCCCCTCTTTTTCATTTAATTTGAGGGGAAAAAAATAAATACAGAAAATACAAAGAATAATTGCATACTCGTCACCCCTCATCTAGAATAACTGTAAACGTTCCGTTATCTTTGCTCCTAATGCTTTTTTTTTTTCCAAAGGGCCAGCACCCCCAGTCTCATTTCCTTCCCCATTCTATCAGAACTTGAACTAGTACAAGTTCCAGGTATAAACTTCCAGTCCGTTTTTTTATACTGTACAAAGACAAATATATCCATCTGATATGGGATGTGACTTGTAAAATTATCTTTTAGCAGGAAATGATACAGCACATCTTTGCAGAGTTCTTAATCTTTTTAGTAAACCTAGTTAAATCTTTTCTTTCTTCCTTTTTTTTAGGAAAAAGACCCTCTCCCTCAAATTCTGATAATTGCCCTGAAACTGGTGACTCAAATTCTCTGGCTGTTGATAAGGATCATCAGCCCATGGTTAGCAGAAATAGTATTAGGCCAGACAGGGCCTTAGCCTCTGAGAGGGGAGGGGACTTTAGGCCAAAGGTCTTTTTCTTCTCTTTAAGAAATATATTAACCAAGGCTGTTTCCCTTTACTGGCTTAATAGGCAAATCAATAACAGAAATTAATAGATGTACGATTTAAATAACAAATTCCTATCTTCTTTTCCTTGTCTAGGAACTGAGGTGACACTGCTGTCATGACTAAGGCAGAGAATGAAAGAGTTCCATGAAACCACAATAGGCAGGGACTACGACCCTTCTCAGCAGGAAGCAGATACAGAAGAGACCTCCTGTCCCTCCACATCCATACTAATAAGGGGGTTCAATTCATGGCTCTTAGAAGTTAGGCAGGAAGTTAGGGGGTTTCAGGTCTGCAAAGACTGAAATCATCCTATCCTAGAAGGGGTATGCCCTAATCCACCCACAATCAAGCAAGCCAGAAGGCATTTCTAGGCTAAATGTAACTTCCACAAAGAAACAAGCAAGAGAATTAGGTACCAGTTTAAACCAGTCACTCACACCAGCGCAATGAAGACCCCAAAGACCTTCGATTCACCTGAGCCTCATTATATCATCACTATAACATGCATGTGCCCCGAAGTTCATTAATATCATAACACTGAATTCTGGGAACGAACATGTGCAGAAAGCAAATGATGAATCACTGAGTCCGGTCAATCTTAGCTGTCAATCAAGGAAGCCCACCCCCCTAAGAAAGGTAACCACCAACAGCAAATAGGGATAAAAACTCTAAAGTCTTTGTCACCAGGCCTTTGAGTCACGCTTCTCTTGCTCAGGCCCGCTTCCACGTCTGGAAGTGTACTCTCTCCCTTCTAATAAAGCTTTTCTTTTCTGCTGTATTTCGGTGCCTTGCTCAATTCTTTGTTCAAGACATCAAGAGCCTGGACAATGCGCCGGGAGGGGATCCCCGCTCTCCGGTAACATATCCATAAACAGATATGCAGTATTGCTTTTTTCAGGTTGTAATTTGCCTAAATATTGTATGCATCTTGCTTTTCCACTAAAGATCACAGATACCATGTTCTTCCATTTAACATCATCTATATGATGTTTCTACTTAATAGCATTTGTTGGTAACTAGATCATCACTTAACAGCTAATCAATATTCCACAATATGAATACACCATATTATGTTTTTCTGCCAATGGACATTCAGGTTGTTTCTTGTTTCTCCGTTATAAACAAGGCTGAATGAAACATCCTGAGCACAAGGATGGGAGTGTCCCTTTGGGTCTGGCCCTAAAGGGTCATCCCTGGTGACAGAACATCTCCTTTACATCCCTCGGCCACACCTGGTTCAAGCCCTCATCTTTCACTTAGAAGTTGAGCCCTCCCCTGAACAGACTGCCTTGTTTACAGTCTCGTCCCCTGTGGTTACTCACCATACTGACCGAAGAGACCCTCGGAAACACAAACTTTGCCCTGTAGGCTAAGTGCAAACTCCTCTCATCTGAATAACACACAAGGCCCTTCATGAACTGCCTGGTTCCCTTGTATAAAAAGCCCCAGTGCCTGGGTGACCTGCTCTCATCCCCTGGGTTTGCTTACAGTCCCCTCTTCCTCTCAGCCTTCCCTCAACACCCTCCCTCAATTCCAAGCTACACTGCGCCCTTAGATTGCTAGATGAAGGTCTGTCACTAGCATTGCCAGTCTGTCCTCAACACCAGGGAGGTTTATTTTAATCCTCTCTGAACCGCCAGCACCTGGCCCAGGGCTTGGTATTACCTGTTAAATGGATGTCTGCTTTTAGGTATTATCCTTCCAATCTAACAAGCTCATTGAGAAGGAATAAAAACATGAAAATATATGTGGATTGTTATTTCAACTGCTTTCAAAAAGGACACAATCTTCACTTTTCAGAATAAATGTGAAATTCATTATCTCGGAAAACGAGAAAATACTTACAATCGAAATGACCAAATTTGTAGGATCCAGTAACTCTGTCCACTGAAGAAATCTCTGAATAAAGGACTTCAGAGGGAAAAGCACCAGAAAGGTTAATGGCAGCAAAAGAACACAGATATATGGTAATAACGGTTAACATTATTTTTGAGAACCTGATAGCGCCATCTACCTGCAGCATTTCCTGGATTGCTTACAACATCCCCATCCTACAGGTGAGGCAGCTGAGGCTTAAAAGGGCTCATGAACATACTCAAGGGGAAACCCAGCCAGTAAGATAGCAGTAGCCCGTGCTCTTAAACACTCCAATATCAAATTACTCTTGCGGATTAAAGCCCCAGACTTCAGGTCAAATGGACCTACATTCATATCCCATATATGACCTTGAACCAACTACCTAGAAAGGTCTCAGAATCTAGGTTTTCACCCTGTTAGAGTTGTTGTAAGGCTTGAGTCAAAAAAAAACCTATGCCCCAGCAAGGCCTCAATAAAGACAGGTCAGGTGACTTGTGGAGAAAGAGGCATGGTTTGCTCAAAAAAGCCACTGAAATTTGTAATGATTCCAGCTTTGAGTCCTGGCTCTGCCGGGACAGCTTGGGCTCCCTGTCCCTTCTCTACTTCCCTACCTAATAAAACCCAGGCTGGGCCTTACTTTAGCTAAGGACTGAAAGAGAGCAGCCTACAATTGTGCTCTCCGATTAGTCACATGTAGCTATGGAGTCCCTTGATATGTGGCCAGACCATATGAAGATGTGCTGTATGTGTAAAACATATACCAGATTTCTAAGGCTTAATACAAAAATAATGTAAAATACCTCACTAATAATTTTAATGCTTATTACATGTTGAAATGTTAATATTTTGTATCTACTGGAATAAATACAATGTATTATTCAAATTAATTTTACCTTTTTCTTTTTGCTTTTTTTTTAGGCCAGGCAAGCCTTGGTTGACCTCACAGATTGCAAGGACTTGTCAGTTTACAATCCCTTATTTTATTTTTTTACACCTACAGCACCTGTTCTTCCTAGGTGGTCTAAGTACTAACCAGGCCCGACCTTGCTTAGCTTCCGAGATCAGACGGGATCGGGCTTGTTCACGGTAGCATGGCCTTGGACTCTTTTTGCCTTTTTAAATGTGGCTACTAAAAACTTTTAAATACTCTATATGGCTCCTATCATATTTCTATTGGACAGCACCGGCCCAGACGGGGTGGAGGCGGAGCCTGTTACGCGTGCCCGGCGCTGCACAATCTCACTGTCCTGAGCAGCCGAGCCTACCGAGGTTGGGAGGCTGAGGACTCCCGGAGGATGGGTTCCTCTCCAATCTCATGCAACCTGATGCTCAGCAACAGCTTAGGCAGCAGAAGGCCTGTGAAGGAGACTGCCTGCTCATTTAGGGCGATCTTTAGGGGACTTTGTGGCGACCCTTCCTAGCCTGGAGTAGAAGTGACGCACGGGTTACAGCCGTGGCCTTCGGCATCCGGCAAGCATGGGTGTTCCCTCGGTCTCCTCCTGGGGTCTAAGGTGAGACCACGTGGCCTGTCCAAGGTCACCCGGGCCAGCCGGCGACTCTAGGTGTCGCGCCCTTGCCCTCCCCACTG
The DNA here is from genome assembly GCA_003508835.1 of Eonycteris spelaea. Classification (NCBI taxonomy): domain Eukaryota; kingdom Metazoa; phylum Chordata; class Mammalia; order Chiroptera; family Pteropodidae; genus Eonycteris; species Eonycteris spelaea. The sequence continues at coordinate 7,022,321 of PUFA01000004.1, read as the reverse complement.
CCCCCACCCGAGCAGGTCGCGAGCCGTACTTGGCGTTCGGTGATCCAGAAGCGCACGTTGGGCTCCATGCGGGCGGCAGCGCCACTGCACCCTGGGAGCCGCGCGGCCCCTGTTTCCTCTTCCTCCTGCTCCTCTTCCTGGGTCTTACGTGATGGCTGGAGAAGCCGCCGCCGCCAGGCCAGGCGCGGAGGAGGAGCCGGGCGGCGTGCCCCGCCCCCGGCGCGCGCGTCCTCTGTGCCGGGTCCCCAAGCCCACGCGCTCTCTGCTCTGTGTCACCACGCGCCAGCTCCGGGGATCACGTCTCTCCCGGGTTCCCGCGTGTTACTTTCTGCCAGCTCCTGGGTTCCCGCGCACCTGCTGCTCGGTGTCACCACCTTCCAAGCCCCCAAATCCCACACCTCTACCCGCATTGGTCCTGTGAGCCCAGCTCTCCCACAGAGTCGTGTTAACCATGCTCCACCCCTTAGGGTAGCGAGGCAGCTCCCAGGCCCGGAGGAGTCACCTACCGGAACCCCCGTATCACAGCACCTACTTAAGCTTTTGGACATTACCCTTGAAGGTCCCTTCAGTCGCCGCTTAAGTCCAGTGTACAGGTATTGAATAGTCAGGACCCGCTACATAATTTTCGTGGCCCAATGAAAATCGAAAACGTGGAACCCCATTTTTAAAAATTGAGAAAGTCAACATCAGAACGTTAAACCTAGCCCGGGGCTCTGCCACCAGCCAATTGTGAAGCCCACCCTGATACAGACGACTCTTTCCTGTCAGCCCAACAGTTTTCTGCAGGGCTGGGGCAAATCCAGTTCCTTAGATTGAATGAATACCAGATCAAGCAGGGAGCATTTGTAGAGAAAAAAAATGCACCTTCTTCCTGTGACCCTGTCTCCCTTTCCTTCCCCTTCTTAGGATGGGCAGAGGCTGTGTGTGTTGGTGGAAGCCAATGTGGCTGTTTAGGGTGTTCAAGGGGTCCTCAGGAGTCCTGGGTTGGGGACTCAGCACCACCCATTTGTTATGGGACCCTAGTCAAGTCAATCTCTCCAGGTTATTTACTCATCTGTAACACGAGAATAATAATTGTACTTACCTCAGAGTTTGGTTGATAATTGAACTACATAAAACATGTAAAGGCCCTAAAACAGCACTGGGTCCATTGGAAGTGGTTGGTTTAGGCCGTTAACACCCAGCTGGCCTATTCCCGCCATTGCCCTCCCTACAGGAACATGAAAGGTGCTCCTGGTTTTCTTCAGGCCATGGGACTTCTCAGCTCCCTTTGCTCAGCTCATCTGCTCAATTTCCCATAGTCATCAAGAGTTCATCTCCTCTTCCAGGAAGCCTTCCCCGATGCCCATATCTGGGAAGGTACCCTTCTTCACCTCAGCGACCCCTTTATACATCTACTGTACCATATATTTAGCCCATCTGTACTATTATTATGTCAGCCCTACCAGCAAGCATGTCACAAATCTAGCCCAGATGACCTTTCTGCGCCCCTCTCGGGACCCTTACAGTCTGGTCTTAACAAAAAAGCTAGTGATCCTCTTAGAACAAATGATACAGCTCTTCTGTAAACTGTCCTGATGTTCCTCTTACTAGAACGGAACCCAAAGTCCTTGGCTTCCCCTAGATGCTCTGGGCTCATTACCATTCTCCCCCAGTCCTGTGGCCCTTCCATTCTTCACCTCCCCAAACACGCTCTTGCTCAGGCCTTTGCCCAGAACCTTCTTATGCCTCTAAGTCCCCTCACTTTATACACATTTTCTCTCACTTGATTCTCATCAAAACCCTGAGACAGGTACGATTATTGCCCTCATCTTACAGGTGAGAAACAGACCTGGAGAAACTGCCACTCTCCCAAGGCCTTCCCTGACAACCTGCCTAGAACACCTGCAATTCTCTGCTCCACTCTGTTGTCCTTCCACATGCTCTATGCATTTCTCTTTTATTTTATTTCCCCCTCTAGAATGTAAGTGCACGAAAAAAAAGGCATGTTTTCTTTTGTTCACTCCTGGCATGTGGTAGGTGCTCAAGGATTTACTGAAACAATGAATAAATGCTTCCATTTCTCTCCTGCCCCCTAAACAGTTCTTTGGGCCAGCACCTTACTCATCTTTGTGGACATGAGTTAAATGCTCAAAAAAATGTGTCTTGATATAATTAGAAAACTAGAGCCCCACGACATAAGCTGAACCAACAAATTAATGGTGTTAAAAATGCAAATATCTTAAAATGTTTTTATTACATACTTTACATCAAGCACTTCAGAAAAGAATTTAATTACAATGATTTCAAAATTTAATCCCTGCATTCAATCAATATCCTTTATAATTACACTCAATCAGTATGCAGAAATGCATGAAGACAGTCAGCTAACAAAATAAGTAAAATAACTATATAAACTGTAAATCTCAGGGATGAGGAACATGCATGATCAGTTAAGTCACTTTGCCACTATTTTTTTTTTTAAACATGATTCACATTTATTTCAATCACATTTTCATCCACTCCAAGAGTTAAACTGGATGGCTGATGCTAACAAAACTATGATCTTTATTACCTTCAAAGAAAATTCAGTTTAATACAAAGAAATTCAAGAAGAAAATTAAGATCCTTGATCAGAGGCTTTGGATACTTGTGGTACTATTCTGGTGTACACGAAGGTTCAAGTTAGGCTAAGAAACGCGTTTCCCTTTGAAGACATGATCAAAGAAAAAGGTGAACAAGGCATTCTATAAACTAGCTAGCCATCAAGAAAGAACTCATATTAGTAATTAGCCATGTCTGAAATGTCTTGGCCATTGTTATAAAAATGAAACATCTAGAGTAATATTTACGAGTCCAAGCATAATTGGTTCTTTGCCTTCTATACATAATCATCCTTGAAATGCTAAGTGAGTTCCAAGTGTCGTTCTTTAAAGATGCTGCAGGTGCACATGGAATGATCTACGGATTTACCTTCTCAAAGTACTCTTTGGAAGCAGTTGGATGGGGCTTGATCTGAAAACATGAAAACATTTCATTAGGTAACTAACTTTAAGATATAGTCTAAGTCTAAAAAGTGAGTTGAAACCTCCGAATTTTTAACTTAAAGTTCTTTAACCTTTTAAAGATTGGTATGTTTCCTTTAAAATACCTGGATGGAAGTTACAGTAAGGGACTGCCTAATCCCGGGACCCATACTCCACCTCTCAGCAGTGTCCACCATCCGCAGCCCACCCTGCTCCCAGGGTGGGCTCCTGTGGGTATTCCAGGCCAACAGCCCTTGAGGCAGCGAGGACCTGGAACCCTCTGCTGGGGTCCTACTGCTTTTGGAAAAGAAACCTACCGTCGGAGAATCCGGTGTCCAGTTTGCAGGGCAGACTTCTCCATGGACTTCCACAAACTGGAATGCCTTCACCAGGCGGAGGGTCTCTTCCACGCTTCGGCCCACGGGGAGATCGTTGACACTCAAATGCTTGATGACGCCATTGGGGTCAATGATGAAGAGACCTCTGTATCAGAACTTATCCTCATTAGTACAACAGTACCAGAATCAGAGTCCAACTTCTACCTGTTGTCTTTGCCGCTCCTTACTAAAGCATTTATTAAGTCTATCGTATGCTTAAAAATGGGGTTGTTATACAAAAAGCTTATCATCTCTTATTGACAAATACTTTACACATGTGACCTGAATGTCATGCAGTATCTCAAAGTCACAGAGAGCAGAACTGTCTTTACTTATTAGTGATTCAGCAGGCATTCTCTAGGCTGCTGTATCAACTTCTGGCAAGTAACCGCAGGCAACTCGGAAGGGACAGAGATGTAGTTTATCTATATTCAGTAAATACTTAGGAAATGAGTGATTTCTTGGGCAAATGGGGGAAAATCCCACAGGGAAGTTTTTGCAGAAAGGATTTGGTCTATGCAGAGCAGAAATGTCAAGGAAAAGCCCAACGTGTCACTCGTCATCACTTGGCAGCGATGTAATCAGATGACCCACTTGTGCTCACCTTCTGCACAAGTGCTGGTGTCACTATGACATATGCAGGTATGTTTAACGCACAGGTTTTAACAGTCTGTCTTAAAGGGTGTTAATCACTTGGGGTAAAAGGCGAGTTAGAGAAAACTCGCAAGGTAAAAAGGTGCTTTTCCTTCCCTGCCCCCGGCCCTTGGAGGTCCAGCTTTCAGGCCTAACGGGTCTTGGTGCACGTTCCTGGGAAATAGAGCCAAACTGGATGGAGTCCACGGTGCAGATGCAGACGCAGAGCTAGGAGGGGGCAGGACCCATTGACTCCAGAAAGAAGGCCTTATCTTACAAGCCAGACCAGCACCTTCCCCTTGTTGATCTTAATAGTGAAACCAGTAGGGAGTTATCTGCAGAGTTAGCAAGACCCGACAGGGACCGATCCTGGGAGGAAAAAGCTAGCACTCTTTTTCTCCTCCCCTTGCCAACTCTATTAAGTAGGCTTTAATTCATTACAGGCAGTCAGTAATCCCCTTGGAGCAAAAAGGCCCAAGCTCTAGGTGGCTCCCAGAGCTAAAATTCCAGGTGTAATGCAAGAGGAAAGCAGACTAGAGGTCAGCCACCAGACTTGCCGGGCAAGTGAGCGGGTCCAAGGCAGCCTGCAGCAAGACTGAGTGATACATCCAACCGGGGTCCTTGCCTGCTTTCTGAAGGTCAAGTTCCACCCTCCTTCACTCAGGGGCCATCACGATGCCACCTCTAAGGCCTAAGTACTCGTCCTCCCAGGAAGGTTGTGTTTGAATGCGGGACTGTTAAAGACAGTAAGAAAGCTTCGCACTCAAAGGACTAAAGGGCTAACCACAGAATGAAGGACAGAAATGACATTCTGGGAGAAGGGTCATAACAGCTAACAGGGCCTGTGCTAAAACATTAGCTACTTCTTATTTCATCTGCACAACCAACCATGAGGTACCTTCTCATACTAGTTATAAAAAAAACTGTGACTCAAAGAAGTTAAGCAACTTGCTCAAGGCCATACAGTTATTGAGCAGATGAGTTAAAAAAATTAAACTCCAAGAGTTTTTTATTCCAGGCTTTATGAAATCTTATCCATTCCAGGATACTGACTCGTCCTGCTGTCCTCCCTTCTCCAAACATGCCAGGACTGTTACCCCCGTGAAAGCGGCTCCCAGCCAGGAAGAGTAAAGCAGTATGACCATCCAGACATGGCATCCTTCTTCAGAAAGACACACAGGACGGTGGAGGGGGCAAATGTGTCTAGGCCATTTCTGAAAGTGCCAACTCTAGAGGGGCATTCATCAGTGCTTCTTAAAAGGTTAAAATGAAGGATTTTGGTTTTCAGATTGCTTTCCCAAGTCTCTATAAATCCCCTAAGAAGTGGGATGACGCTAAACACGAAAAACAATTTTAAGTTCCTAAGGAACAGGATCTTACCTTAGTGCAAGACCAGGACCTTCTAACAGCACGTCGTAGTCTCGGGAAATCTGCTTGGTCAGATCTGACAAGAGTGCGATGTTCATGTGGCCCAAACCGCCATTCTAATAAAAATGCAAACACGACCGGCTGTTACCTATGTGCTCTCACAATGTTCCTGGCCAGGTGACACGATGTCTGAGACCAACAATAATGGCAACGGGTAGCAGCAATGGAGCACCAACCAAGCCAAGCATTGCCCTAAGCTATACTAACTCTTTCCCTTCCTAACCATCCTGAGCAGATGCAATTATCATTCCTATTGTACAGATGAGGAAACAGACACACAAAGGTTAAGTGATTTGCTCCAGGTCACAGCTAGAAAGGGACAGAGGCAGGATTTAAACCCCGCTAATACTACAGATCTTTCCTTTCCTAATTCTTTTAGTTGAAGATTAATTTCTGAAGCATAAAAATGGAAAAGTATTAAGAAAATACTCTGAATAATTTGATGTCGATAATCGAGCAGCACAGCTAGAAATTTTGATTCTCTCAAGCAAGTTTTTAGGCAAGAATCCTAATCATGCAGAACACTGACATCAGGGAACCTAATCACCTTCCCACAAGCCACGCAGGAGGGTTCACGAGATCTACAGGGCACTGGTGAGAGGGGAGGCAACGGGCCCCAGCTGCTCCCCCACTCTGCTAGCCTGCTCTCCCTTACTGTTTGCATCGTGCGAAATACAAATGTAGTGGAGAATAAATATGCATGCACTGCCAAGGGAGATATGGACAGAGTTTAGCAGAATCTGCCAGTAGGTCAGGACCTACAAGTAGCCCATATCAGACTGGTCATGTTTTAACAACTTCTAGGTTAGTCTTTATGGGATCTTTTCCCTTTCTAAGGTCGCAAGTGCCAAGACAGGGCGAATGATGCTTATACCTTCCTCGGTGTGTTTATCCAGGCAAGGTGGCTAAAGTGGGAATCCACTGACACTGCAACAACTTCACAGTTCACATCATGAAATTCATTGGCTTTGTCACTAAAAGCGATGATTTCTGTAGGACACACAAAGGTGCTAGGAAAAAAGGGCAGAAATTCTCATCAGAGAATTGGAAAAAAAAAAAAAGATTCAAAATTGGAACAACAGGTAGTCTAAAAATGAGCTCAATTTGCTTAAGGGTGCAAAAGGTAAAATGGCTAACCATCCTCACCTGTCTATTTAAGAAACATATCCCAAAATGGAGGAGGTGGGCACAGCCCAAGAGTTTAAAATTTTTTATTTAAATAAAGCAGCTCTATGAGAAAACCCATTTTACTATCTTTATTTTTCTCATTTTCTTCCAGACCAGTGAAAAATGTCACTCCATCCTCTTAATCTGTTACTTGCAAATTAGCTACAGATGCAAGCCGTACCAACAAGGCCATCAGTGATAAAGGCTCAGAAAGAACCCTGCCTTTGACAAGAAGCCTAACTAGAGACAGGCAATGTCAGTGTGGCAGAAGGGATCTTCGCTTGCTTTCAGAATGACATTAAAGCAGAAATTACAGAAATTACACTTACAAATCCAAAGGATAGAAGAAGAGCACCAAATATTTCCCCTTAAAGTCATCAAGGCTTAGTTCTTTGAACTCTCCATTGACAACGGCTGTACCCTTAAAATAGGGTGCATGCTGGGTAACGGCAGGAGAACGGTATGAGGAACCTGAAAAAAAAAACCACATGCATTCAGAGTTCATCGAATGATGCTAAAGCACCTACGTGATCTTATTTAAACCTTTCACGATAATTAATGAGCAGTATAAATTAAAAGGTTCCGTTCAACTATACATCTTAGGTAAATTTATTTTCCTTCCATAGCTCTAGATTGTACACCAATTCAATTGAAAATGCTATGGAAACGAAAAAGATGACAGAATATGATAGAGATGGAATTAAGCAAGACAGACTGGATATGGATTCCCGACATGGTGCAGATTTCACCAAGTACAGATGGGACAGGGCAATGCGTGGAGGAAGAGGGCAAGTGTGGGGAACAGCCCGTGGCACAGTGTGGTCAGAGCAGACCGAGTAGGTACATGTGGAAAGAAGAGTGGTAGATGAAGCAAGAAGGGTTGAAGGTCATGCGGTGAGGGCCCTTAAATATCAGGCTGACGAGTTTGTTCTTAAAAGGAGAGATAGAGGAGTCACTGGGGTTTTTCATGTAGGAGCTGGAAGATGAGTCGGCTGTTCTTTGGAAGATTAGTCTGGCGGGGGAGGGTTGGAGAGCAGGAGGAGGAGAGACTGAAGTTATGGGGTGATATCAGTTATCCAAGTGAGAGGTACGTGGCAGAGAACACACAAGAAAGGCAAAAATGCAAGAGATGTGTCGGAACTGGAGAAGGACTTGCTTCTACTTGGGTGCGAGGGACAAAGGCGATCAGGAGTCCAAATGCCTGGGCCGCAGAAATAATGGAGCTGTTTGGAATGGGGGTTTGAAACAGGTGACAAGCAAAGTTTTCAATCTGTGGCATCAAATCACTACTGGAAATTTTTTAAAGGTCCAGGGTGGTAAAATTGCAAAACAGTTTAGAGCATTTCACCAAGAAACAAAGGCTTTGCTAAAGTATATCACCCAAACCATTACATGCTAAAAATACGCTTTATAAAAGGTGGGACAAGTCCAAAGGAGGCATTTTCAAGTACCAATCGTTGATGAGGCTGATCTCAGCAAAGCCCACATTCTAGAAAATTGAGTGCAAATCTCAACAAAGAGCTATGCTTCATTCAGATCATGGAGGAGTCCATGGTCTAACGTGGCCGACTGGAGCCAGGATACAGGTTTGAATCCAAAAGCCTCAGCCCTGACAGTGCTGTGCTCCCACTTACCTCACACGGAAGGCATCTGAGTCGTGTCCCCCACCCCTATTTCTCAACACAGGATTAAAATCTCTGGGAACCAACTAGAAAATGTGACACAAGGGCAGTTTACTTCGGTGATTCTCGACCGTGGCCACACATTAAAATCTCCTGGTGAGCTATAAAAAAAACACTGATGTCTTGGTCCTGGTCTCATCCCCGAGATTGACATAGTTTGTCTGGGGTGGGATTTTAAAAGCTCCCCAAAGGAGTCTAATGTACAGCCAGAGTTCAGGGCCCCTGTTCGGAGATGATGATTCATGTTTCCAGTACTTGGGTCAAAACAAGGCATAATACTTACTGGTGCTAAAGGCAAATTGTGCTTGACTGGAACCAGACCACAAGACATTAGTCAAACACACCTTCCAGAAGCAGCAGGCCTAAGGGCTGCAGAGGCAGAGATGCCCCAAGGAATACCACTCACATGTCGGGCAACCTGGTAAGAGAAAGACTTTATATTAGGAGGTAGTCCAGAACAGTGGCTAAAGGCTAGCCCTTCTGAAAGGGCATAAGCCAGTGGTGGCCTCAGCTCTCTCTGTTCCCGTGAACTAAATAGCAAACCCAAAACTCTTAAGAGTACATATCGGGTCTCCATATTCTTAATATTCCCTTTTGCTTCCCTCTCCTTCAAGGCTGCAAGGTGGGGATGGGGAGAAGCTGATCAAAGGATACAGAGTTGCAGTTACATAGGATGAATAAGTCTGGAGATCTAAAGTACATCATGATGACTGCACTGAATAATAATACTGTACTGAACACTGGGAATATGCTAAAGAGAGTAGTTTGCAGGTACAACTCATTACACACAAAAAGGTTAACCACGTGAAGAGATTAGTTTGACTCTAGTAACCATTTCATTAAGTGCATGTATATCAAATCATTATGTTGTGCATCTTATATATAAAATTTTCATTTTAAATTTTCATTTAAAAACATTTAAAAAAAAAAAAAAGACTGCGAGGAGGAGGGGAATTATAAGACCAGAAGAACTCCCGACTCTTAAGAGCAACACAGAGGGTTCGAAAACCAAGAGGACTTGTTCAGGACAAGTATTTTAAGTATTTCAAGCCTTTTGTCGGGAAAATCTGCTGAGCGGTATACCGTGTCAAGGTTTTTCGTTAGAAAAGACAAGGCCCTTCCAGCCCACAGACAAGCAAACAAGTAGAGCCAAGTTCAGCCTCGAGTTAAGTTCTGAAAAGGGCTCAAGGGAAACCGTTTGCTCAACTTCAGGGTCCAGCATGACTCAGAAAGAAGAGCCTGCGTTGGACTCCGTCACGAGAAAGGGGAGGGTGGGTAGCGAGGAAGCACTAGGCTTTGCCCAGAGAAAAGCGCGGGGACAGACCGGGGGGGGGGTGGTGGGAGGAGAAAAGTGACTTTTGCATTTTGACACTTGGGTCACTTTTAGCACTTTGGTTTCCATCCAGCATTTCGTGGATGCTCACGGCCACGGCTCGATGTAGGCATCATTCTACCTTGACACGAGCAAAGTGAACCGAGATTCGGAAAGGCCAAAGGCACTTTCCAAGGTCATAGAGTCTGGGACAGGGGGACAGATCGCCCGTCTCCAGGGGCAGGACCAGGTGCTCAGATGGAAAGAGGACGGCGGACCTGCGGCTCCGATCGATGAGGGATAGAGGGAGGGGACTGCGAGGAGGGGGTATGGGAAGGGCACTTCTGAGCAGGCGCAGCGAGCCTTCTCTAGCGGAGGCCTCTGGGTCCGTAACTAGCTGACACCCTCCAGGGAAGTCCCCAGACCATTAAGGAGTGGGATCCTGTCTGGGAGGCACTTCTTGGAGCCACCATAGTGTCTCCGCGCCTGTTCCCAACCGGCAGCCACTCACCGAAGCCCGGAGAAACCTCCCCACCGCTGCCGCCATCTTCAGCGCACGCGGGATCCGCGGAGAGGACAGGAGGCAGCGGGGCGGGGCTTTCTGGGGCGGGGCCGGAAAGGCGGGGCCTCGCCGGGCGGGGCGGGGCCAGGCCGAGCCACAGCAGCTCCTCCTTTTTGCGACCCTCCGACGTCCCTGTCGCGTCCCTTGGCCCCTGTTGTAAGGGAGTAGCTTACGTTATGGCTTCTGGGTAGCTGAGTACCTGGGAAAGCAATATTTTGTCTCTAATTGTCGCCCCAACCTAAAAAGAACTAATCCAGGTGGGGAGCAAAATATTTATTTCCATATTTGCTACCGATTTTTTTTTGTTGTTGTTAACCTGTGTGGATTTCTGTTTAAGCCGGTTCTTAAATAGGATCTCAACTATTTCGGCCTCAAGTAGAGCCTTCTGACTTATGCATGGAATAGAATTAACTGTAATGCAATTTTAGTCTGTTAATAAGCTAAGTGGCAGACACATCAAGGTTTTGAAAACCTTTGGAATTCCATTTTGGCGTCTCTTTCCAAAACTGGAAGAACTGAGACAAATTTAAAATGTGTTTTCTGTCGATCAGTGAAACCAAGTGTTCACTAGTGATCGTGGTGCTTTGGAGCAAGCTCACTGAACAGATGAAAATCACACAGTAAATGTGCCAATTGCAGACTCCACGTGGGTATTTTCCAAACACCAGTCATTCCATTTGCAACGTCGTTTGTTGAGTCTGCATATCACCTGCGTGTTATTTATTATTTTCTTTAAGTTAACTAACTGTTTAGGAACTTAAATGAATGTATTTGAAAGAAATGTTAAATAACGTAAATGTAAAAACCTTATAGCTTGCTGTAAATAGAAAGTCATTAAAATAAATACATTAAAGTAAGATGTTATTAAGTATCAACTAGATACAGTTGCTTGCTGAAAGTCTGCGACTGTTAAAAGGAGAATGAAGGGGTATTGGGTAGGAAGGGGGGAAGGGAGGGAGAATGAGAGATGGTTAGCAACATTCAAGTATCACATGAAACTTATCTTTTACTTTGTGAGCACTTGTTATATACTTCAATTAAAAAAATGTGTTTTAAAAAAAGCAGGGGTCACAGTGTTTCTTGACCATTTCCCCTCATCACCTGCCTTGTGTTTAATTGGTGCTTATTGTGTACTTATTGAAAAGGCATTTGAAAAAGGGGATCATAATGTTGGAACTCAGAATCATACTATAGTTTATAATGGAATATTATTCAACCATAAAAAGGAATAAAGGATTGATACATGCTCTAAGATGAACCTGGAAAAAAAATTATGCTAAGTGAAAGAAACCAGACCTAAAGGGCTACATGTTGTATGATTCCTTTCATATGAAATACATATAATAAGGTAAATCCATAGAAACAGAAAGCAAATTGACAGTTGCCAAGTGCTAGGGGGGGAGGGACAGGGGGACTGACTGCTTCATGGGTACAGGATTTTCTTTTGGGGTGATGAAAATGGCTTGGCACTAGGTAGAAGTAGTGGTTGCACAACATTGTGAATGTAATTCCATTGGATTGTACACTTTAAAATGGTTAATCTTGTTATGTGACTATTACCTCAATTTTTAAAAAGGAGAAATAGAGACCAATAACAACAACCACAAAACCCTGCTGTATCCTAGCCCACTGATTTTGTAGAGAACAAAACAGACTTCTAGAGATGGAGAGGACTTCCAAAGTCACAGATAGCTGGAAGCAGAGGCAGGACTAGAACCTAGGACTCCCTCACACCGCCCAGCCAGTTCTTATGGCTGGCCTGGAGTTCAGCCTCAGCACCATTTCACCAGCTGTTTTGTGATCTGACGTTATCTACACTCTCATCTTCTCATCTTTTCTCTCACACTACGGTTTTCAAATACTGAGCTGCCATAGCTTGAGCCAAGAAAAGCCAAGGGTAGCTTTCTCTTTTCATGTTCCTTTGGCCCTAGTCCTTGATGGCCATCTCTCATTTTCTTCCAGCATTTTGAAGGGTATTTCTCTCCTGTTTTATACACATGTAGTTTAGTCTCCACATGTAGGCAGTTGGGTTCATAACTAAACTTCACTATAATGTAAGGCCCAGTATGAAACAAAGCGACAAAACAGTGTGGAGTTCCCTTGTCTTTAACTTTACTCATCCTGGCCTCAGTTTTAAAGTTGAGATGCTTTCATTAGTCCTATCTTACTAGCTTAAAGGTAGCATTACTTTCTGCCTTCCACTTAGCCCAGGCTTCTACCATTGCCTTTCAGGTTAGAGTGCAGTTCCTGCATCCCTCCCAGCCCAGCCCACTTCGCCTCTGGAGTGGTCCAGGTCAGTGCACGGGGGAGCATTGGCCATCTATCCTTCGCTGAAGTGTCTGCTCCCAGGCCTGATGGGGATGCTCTCTTTTGCTGCATTTATACCCTCTGCTCCTTTGAGCATTTCTAGTGGGTTCTGCCCCTGAAGTTGATGTTCGCCATCTTGGAGACTGCCAGGTGTTACCTACTCTACCTTCCCCTCCTCCCCAGATTCTGTTTGTTCCTGTCCTGGCAGGCTTGTGAGAGGAAGACACCCACTTAGATGTGACAACCAAAATGTCTCCAAACATTGCTAAGTGTCCCCTGGTGGATAAAATCACCCCTACTTGAAAAATCATTGCTCTAATGGTTAATGGCATTGGCTCTGGGACCACCAGGACATGGGACCAAGTTTCTGGTCTGTCACTTACGGTCTTGGAGGGTAGAGTGTGTGTCATAGGCATCACAAATCCCTTGTCTCTGGAGCAGTTGCTTAACTTTTCTATACCTCAGTTTCCGCATCCATGAGTAAAATGAGAATAGTCAATCATAGCATCTAGCTGTGAGAAGGTAGAAATGCCTTACCTTTTTTCTTTTAAAATATGAAGACACAAACAGAGACTCGTGGACATGGACAATAGACTAGTGGTTACCAGAAGGCAGTGGGGAAGAGGGGAGAAAGATGGAGTAAAAGGGTCAAATAATGTGGTGACGGAGAAATCTAACTATGGGCAGTAAATACACAATGCAATATATATATGCCTTACTATTGAACTGTACACCTGAAACTTACTGGATTTCATTAACCAATGTCACAGTAATAATAAAATAATAATATAATAATAATAATAATAATAATAATAAATAAAGACACTTATCAGATCCCCATCCACCTGAAATGGGTTTTAGCTATGATTACAAAGAAATCTTGATCACTTCTAAGATTGATGCAGATTTCAGTTTTTTATTGTTGAGTGCCCAATAGCTTGGTACAATTTTGAAAAAGTTCTCTTTGATGGAAAGAATTAACTTCTATGTTAACCTGTGTCTACATGTTTTATGTTTTCTTTTTAATATATGGTGTAATTTTCTTCTTTAAAATGTATTGCCTTGTAGGTATCTTTTCGCCTTTCCCCTCAGTGTAGATTATGCTAGGACATTTTGTAATTTGCAGCTCCATAACTCTCAATCATTCCAGTTGTTCTTCACATGGGCATTTCAGGCACGCACAGCAACACACTGCAGTTCCCCTCACACCAAGCAGAGAGGCCCAGCACAGCAGCCCCATTCCCACATCTTTTGGCCACTGGAGAGGAAGTCTCACTGCTTATCGCTTCTTTCCCATACAGGAAGTTGAGGCAGTTGCCTGTGGTTAAAGCGCTTTCCTCAAAGCACACAGGTTTATTGGCTCGGGGACATTAGAACTGAGAACTCTCCAGTGGACACGTGAGTCTCCTGGTCTGCTGATCTCTTTCTAAAAGCTGATCTCCTTTGTCCTAAAGGGAATGAAATACCCTAGAATCTCAGGCCGAGAGGCCCAGAAGGAATTTCATACCTGAGCCTCCCAGTGGCCTGTTCAGAATTGCAAGGTGAATGAAGGCCTTCAGCTAATCTCAGGCTGCAGCCAAAACGTCTCCTGGAAGGACTTGCAGAGTTCTCCATTTGTTCATTCTGAGAAGATGACCATGATTGATATTTGATCACCAATATCAGCACTGTTCTGCCAAGCCATCCCTGACCACCCCCAATCTGTCTGGGTTAGCGAACCTTCCCAGGTGCCTAAGAAGCGCTGCGCACCTGTCTTTCTCATTCTCGTCGCTCTTGTCATATCACACTGGAATTTTCTTTTGCCTTGTCTACATCTTAAACGTGACTGGGAACTTCACGAGGGTAGAGCTCGTGTCTTATGCAACCTGTGGCCCCAATGGCGAGGCTAGTACCTAGCTCATAGTGACTGCTCAGAAAAAGTTCATCAAATGAGTGAATAAACAGTGTCTGACATGGTAGCCAAAACGTTCTTTCCACATTCATTCTGGAAAAAAACATCTTTTTATGCAGTTTTCTCTAGCAGTCACAACAAGGACACAGATTGTTCCCCTAAAGGAAAAAGACAAACTGACCTTGTCCTCATTACCCAAAGAGTAGAAAATAACTGAAATTCTTCCTTTTGAGTTTGGGAGAATTTTTGGTCCTAGTTGAGGGAAAGGCAAATGAAAATATATATGCTGCTTTTTATGATGATTAGGAAAATACCTCCCTGGAACCACAAGTTACATTTTGGTAGCTGGGGCTACAATTAGAGATGGCAAACATCACTCCGGGTTTTGCTGAGTTCTTCCTCTTACCATGGCAAAAAAACACAGGGAAATGAAAAGCAGCTTCTCCTTTTGGGCCCCTCACCTAAGTAGCCTTAACAGAGCAGGGTGATGGAGCCCATAAAAATGCTCTGAAAATGGTGAGGGTTAGTTATCTATGTTACATGCTTTGCAACCTGGCACCACTATTGCTGAAATGTTGGTGACTAAAAGGAGTCACAAACTATTTAGGCAAGCAGTATTTTTGTTGTTGTGATTGTTGAGATTGGGGTGAAGGAAAAATCCATCTGAAGGGGAAGAGGCTCTTTTATTCTGAGAAAACACTTTGAGGGGCTTTTAGGTATTTGAAATCAAGCCAACTTCCTCCTCTGGAATGGAGAAGTAGGGAATAAAGAGGAGTTAAACTGTGTTGTGTAACACTCGCAAGGGAGGTCTTCATCCAGGAAGTCTGATGATCTCTGGGGATTCTTCTTTCTGGGAGAAGCCAAGGGTAGAGTGAAGGTGGGTGGAGGAGGAGGCTTGGGGTGGGGAAAAAGAGGCGAGATCAAGGGTGTTCCATGAGGTGTTCTCCCAAGCCGGGGGCCAGAGAGTGAGAGGTTGAGTAGAGGTGGAGTGAGAGGCTGTGCTGAAAATAAAGAGGCTGTGCAGTTTTGGTTTTGCCTTTGGTCCCTCCAAGTGGGAAAGATGGTGTATTGGAGAGGTGGGAGGGTGAGAGGGCTGCCGGAGGGAAGTTTGTGGAGCAGCCCCTCCCCAGGTCGGTGGGGAGGCAGAGCTTCTACTTAGAATTTCCGATTGCAGTCTATGTGCTAACGAATTAATCACTACTTGGAATTTCCTAATGGGGAGTGCTTATGGTAGCTCAAAGCCTCTTTCTAGCAGGTTGCCTGTTGTTCCCCACTGTCCTGGTTTTGTTCCCCATGCTAATGTGGGGGGCCTCTATTTGTTGATTTCTTCCTCTGACTCTCTCTATCCATTGATCTAATCCTCCGGACTCTAAGCCTCCTGCCAATGTTCTCTTTCCTGTGGATCAGTGCCACTTGGTAAAAACGCTACGACTTTCCTATCATGCTAGAAGATTGTGCTAGAAGACCTAGAAGACCCCCATCCTCCCTACCCCAGTGGAAACAATGCCGCATATGGAATCAGGGCTGGTCTTGGAGTCCCAGCCCTGCAACTCTTTGGTGGCGTGTTTTATTTCTTTAGCCTGTAAGTTCCTTATCTATAAAATTGGAGTAATGATACGTACCCACTCATCAGGTAGGTGAAAGCACTTGTAAACTGTAAATTGTTTAGCACATTAATATTATTCATCACTTGGTCTAATCCAAGGATCCTTCAACTATTATCTGGATTAAAATTTTTATTTTTATTGAAATAACATTCACACAACATAAAATTAACCTCTTTAAAACGAAAAGGTCAGTGACATTTAGTACATTCACAATGTTGGGAAACCATCACATTTATCTCATTACGAAACATTTCATCACCCTAAAATAGACCCCACATCCACTAAGCAGTTCCTCCCGCATTCACCCTACCCAGCCCCTGACAATCACCAATCTGTTTCTGTTGCTATGAGTTTTCTGGATAGTTCATATCATTAGAATCATATAGCATTTGTCCTTTTCTTTCCAGCCGCTTTCACTCAGAAAAATGTTTTTGAGCTCATCCACATTGTAGCATGTATCGGTTCTTCATTCCTTTTCATGGCTGAATAATATTCCATTGTATGGATATATCACATTCGCTTATCCATTAATCCGTTGGTAGACATTTGAATCGTTTCCACCTTTTGACTATTTGGATAGTGCTGCTATGAACATCTGTGTACAAGTTTTTGTGTGGACATGTTTTTAATTCTTTCAGGTACATACCTAGGAATGGAATTGCTGGGTTATATGTCAATATTGTTTAACTTTTTCAGGAACTCTGATTTTTTTTTTTTTAGGAAAGAAAAAAGAATTTAAAAAGCAAGAGTGAAATTGGAATGCCACAGAGATCAGAATGGCTCCTCTGCAAGGATGACGCTAATGCATGTGTCCTATAAAAAAATAAATAAATATAATAAAAAATCAGGACTGTTGGAACTATTCCATATTTTGGTTGTTGGTAGTTACACAAGTATATATGCATTTGCCAAAATTCATAGAACACTGGAAACAGTGAATTTTCTTTTATTTTACGTAAATTTAAAAGGTAGATGACAAAGGAAAAAAAATGCTCATTTACTTTAAAAAAATCGTTGTGTCATTGCTATGCAAAAGATTGATAAAAATGTAATGTTCCTTGATGGATGACTAGCTAAGTATTGAATGGTCTGGCCATTCAATAGAATGAATATCCTGCATCCTTAATTAGAACCTGCTAACCTTCCCCAAAACACGGGGAGGCCAAATTCAGCCTGGGAAGAGGAGATTCATTGGAGTCCCATTTGGCTCCTGGTGCACAAGAAGGTTGTGGAGCTTGAAATATAGGAAGTGAAAATATTCTATGGCCCAATAACCACTTCACAAGAAGAATTGCTTTTGTAGCATGTGGGAACTGTTTGCGTTGTAAATGAACTAGGCTAGCACACTCACGGACTCATTTTTGACCACAGAATGTGGGGCCTGAGGCTTCCTTTGGCCATTTGGGGGCTGGCTGCAGCTCTCCAGAGTCCGTGCTAGATGGCACCCTCTCTCTATGGAGGAGACTTGGACAGCCTCGGGAAGGAGTGCTGTAAGCTTGGTTCCCACACCAGCTCATTTCCATAGCAGGGCAACCCGTGCCTTTTGCTTCTACAGGAAGAAATTAAGCTGTTTCAAATCAATTGGGCAAATTAGATACCATATTCTATTTTACAAAATTGTCAAAGAGCAACCTGTGCAAAATGTTACATTTTTTAAACTGAGTATTTGTTAGATTCTAATTAGCATATAACTGGCTAGCTAGCTGAGACTTCCAGAAGGGAGCAAGTATGCCCTTCTTTTATTGGCTCAATTAAATATTCACATACCTGCAATGGCCTATCTTAGGACAGCAAAAGCTTTGTATTAAGGTCTCAACGATAATTAGGCCCAGTCTCTGGAGCAAGAAAAAGTTTGTTATTGCAGCATTAAGGTCGAAACTGCTGGAGCCCATCTCACCTATGATTCATCTGATTTTAAGGGCTTTTAACATTGCATTCCTCTCACTTCCTCCTCTTTAAGAAGCGATTCTATCTTTGCTGTCAAGACTGTATCCGCATTTCTATTTTAGGCTACCATGCTCAAATGAACCTGGCTTTCCTATGTTATCACCTGATAGATGCTGGTCATAAACAGACCATAAGTGATGGTTTGAACTCTTTCCTTATATCCATAATAGCAGAAAACCATTGGCTTTTAGGTAGATTACTTATGAAGAGGCTGTTTTAACTCTTCCCACTCTGAATTAATCTCTATACTTTTGCTGTGTAAATTTCCTTGCCAATTTGAACATTTTTCTTCCATCTAAATCTGATTGTTCATTACTGAACCAAATGAAAGAAGTCCGGCTTTCCCTGAACCATTTTTGGAATAAATATCTTATGTTTCACTCAGTCTGAAAAGTGAATTGGAATTGGTCTGCTTAGTTCCTTTAAAATTGTAGGATTGGTTTAACTACTGGGCTGATCGCAGGAGACAGTTAGTTGCATTTGAGGATGGAGGTACAGTCAGACAGCTGGAAGTCCAGGCACTGAGAGATTGCCATGGCTTTCTGTGATGTTGACCCCTGATACCAGGGGCTAAATCCACCCTACTTTTCCCTTTAATCTCTGATCTGGCAGGGATGTGGGAATTTTGATAGTTAACTAGTAGAAATAACCAGAGGCCTAGGTAGGGCTGCGCGGTGCCATGTTTGCTCTGAGTTGGCAAATGCTGCCACGTGCTCACTACATGTAAGGCAGTTACTAGGTTCCATAGAGAAGGGAATTTAAAGATGAAAGGGACACATTTCAAGCCTTCTACTGGAGAAGGCAGACACCTGAATAAGCAGCCTCGCCACCCAGTAAACCAGCTGACCTTAGGCAACAGACCTCCTTCTATATACAAAGGAGGCAACAGCTTTATAGCAATTCAGTCAAGTAAGTCTAAGGTGGGGATCCTAACTGAACACGGTCCCAGAAGCACAGAAACCATGTGTGGTTGGGACCATCGGCAGACATGCGCGTTTCGCCAGGAATCTCTTTCTGAACTTGCAGTTAAGACTCCAACAGATGAGTCCGAAAAGGCTTGTTACCAAGCTGGGTGTTTAGATGTCGATAGGTCATAACCATCCAGCAACACCAGGGTGAAGCATCCCAACGAATGCATGAAGATCAGCTGGTTCATCTTTAACCAAAGGCTGCTCAGGCCCCATGGCTTAGAGGCATTTTTTTCTCAAAGTATGTTGCTTGGAGGTCAGTTTGTTTTTTTTTTTTTTTTAAGTGTGATAATTCTCCTACTACTCACCCTTCACTAATACTGGTGAGGATGAATAAAAAGTTTTAAAGCAACTTGATTTTCAGGGAAAATATAAATCGAAGGATGATAGGTGGTCTACAGCATGGCAGAATTTTTAATGTTAAATTTGGTAACTGCTGGGGGCTTCGCAGAGGGGAGGGAGTGCGGCTGGAAACATGCGTTCAACTCGACTTTCAGCTCTCATTTCTCCTCCTTACAATCTTCCTAAGTGCTTGAAATCACGTCTTCCTCTCCGTTTCCAAGTCCTTTGTGTGTGTGTCCACAACGGCCCTTAGTCCACTTTATCTCGGTAGTTGCCTCCCAGTTTGCCTTCCTTCCTACTGGTGAGCGCTTCTGGGAAACCACCTACTTGTATTCCCTACAGCGCATGGCACATAAAGGTAAACTTTAAAGAATGAGAGAATAATTGGGAGAATGACAGCACCACCTCCAGCTGTTTCCTGATGATTAGAAAGCAGTGAAGCAAGAAAAAGGGATGGAAAACCCTGGGCAACCCAGCACTATTCAGAAAGCCAGATTGATTTTTCAGGCAAAAAGTAATTCATATTTTAGGACGAAGATAGGTTTGTGACTTTGCAGAACAGTCAATTTCTATTTACAAGATTCTGAGCAGCTTTATCCATGAGATACAGGTGCTAACAGAATGAGATTTTTCACGTTTCTTTTGCATTTCCGGCTCAGCTGATCCTGAGTGGAATGAGAAGTCGGTATTTGTCTTTGGCATATTCCCATCCCTCTCAAACTTACCCACTCTTCCATTTGGAGTTCCATTCTTGCTGTCAGCTAGAAAGAGTCCCTCTGTTCCTATTGATATTTAATGGACTACTCTTCCTCAATCACCCATTTTTTCAAGAGGACTGCCAGTACTTAATGCAGTAATTGAAAGGAATGAAGCCATAATGGTGGAATTATGGACTGGGATGGAAAACCCCCTTAGGTCTTAATCATTTAGCCAACTGCCTGCTTTGCCTTCTTACAATGCAATTTAAGTTCGCTCTGGCAGCCAAAGAGCTGAGATTGTTAGACCAACAATTGCAACCAAGTTCTGCTGGCTAGCCTGAGCTAGCCAGAAGTTAAGTGCATAAACTCTGAGTCAGACTGCTAGGTTCAAATCCCAGGTCGTCTACTCATTATTAGTTGTATGACCTTAAGCAAGTTATAAAACCTCTCCTATAAAATGGGGCTATGTTCTCTCCCTCATCCAGATATTGTGTTCAATGATGTAATCTATGGAAAACACTTAGCACAGGACCAGGCTCAGAGTTGGTATCCAGTAAATCTAGCCATTATCATTCCATTCTTGCATTGGAATGTCCTAATTTCTTCATAGAGGCACAGATACTTGAAGTACAGCCATTTATTTTGTAGGCCAGATATGTTACCGTGTGGCAGAGAGAAGTAGATAACCTTTCACTTGCTGAATGACCATGAAGAATTGACTTATTCGATCTTGTCTGTTTCACATCTGTAAGATGAGGGGGAACAGGCACGAATTTTCCGGGATTACAAACTTAAATTTGCCTATAGAAGACAGAAAGGTAAAATCACTGGTGACTAACGCTGGTAGAAGACATCGGAGAGTAGTGGGGATTATCGTTAGTTGTAGAGTTTTGCTGCTCAACGTGTGGTGCACTTGGAGTTTGTTAGAAACAGCAGAATCTCAGGTCCCATCACGGACCTAGAGAAACAATCTACATTTTAATAAGATCCTGTATGCACATAAAAGTTTGAGAAGGCTGCTATGGAGCACAAGCCACCTAAAGGCATTCAAGTTTTGTCGTTTTTTAATGTCAGCCAACTTAATAGCAAACTTAGGGTTGCATCAAGCCTTAGGCTGCCAGCAAGTAATCATTGTAGTTGTTGGCTCTGAGATGCTGTCAGCTCTAGGATTCTCTCTGAGACTTTCTGCTATAAGTTAGGGCTCCCTGCATGTGGATTGTAGCCAAGACAAAGCCTGGTTTGCTTAGAACAGTAATTCCTGGAGCAGAAGGTGCCTAAGAAGTTATTTGCTCAGTTCCCCGCCTTTTAACAGGTAAATTGTTGCTGCCCCTATGCAGACAAGACGAGTGAGGTCCACGGAGACCCACTGACCCCAAGCCAGACACTAGGAAGTGGTGATGGTGGGTATACTCCATCAGGGAACAAGACAATCCTGTGTGTTAGAATCAGCAACCTTTCTGGTTTCCAAGGCCTGGAAAGTCTATTGATTTCTTTATATTCTCCAATGATAATTGTTCTTGGTTTCTCTCGGCACTCCCTGCCACTTCCTGGAAGCCCTGGGGACAGAAGGTTTCCTCCTTTTGCACAGAGAAGGCCCAGAGCCGGCTTCTGAGCGGATATCCGGCCTGCAGGATGCAGAGGAGGCAAAGGCTTCATTGTTCTTGGGGCCAATTTACCCCTCCCCCAACCCAGAGGACACTCGTTGCACATTCTCGGGGTGACCAAGTGCCCATCTCCCAGGAGTGGGGTCTTCAAAGGAAGCAAAGAAGCGAGTCTGAGCGCTGAGCTGGAGTCTGATGCTCTGAACAAAAAGTGGAAAGGCGCTAAGAGCCCAGGATAAATAAGCCCGGAATTTGAAAACGCATTTCCAACACCAGCTCGGCCCTGTTACTCATTAACGCTCCCCACTGCCGACTCAAAAGATTCTGCCTGCGTTTTTATTAATCTGAACGTGTTTGTTTGCACTGGGGATCGTTGATTTGCGGGCCCAGCGTGCTGGAAAGCAGTTTAGTAGCCAAACGAGCCGCTTCCCACGCAGGGATCCCTGGAGTCCCGGCCAGGCGGGCGCGGGCGGTCCGGGCGCGAGGGGACGCCGTTCGCGTGGACTCGCCGCCGCGCCCTCGCCTCGCGGCCGCCGGGGGGCGCTCGAGCTACACGGCCACTGACGCTACCGCCAGCGCGGGGTCGCCGCCAAGTCGCAAACCCTTTCGCGCCCTTAGAGGAAACAAAGTACACCTTTGTCAGCGGCCGGGCGCGTGTGCGTGTGAGACGGCGCACAGTCACCGGCCGCCGGGTGCGGGGCCCGCTGGCGCGCCTCGCCACCCCTGGGCTGCAGCCCGCGCGTGGGCCCGGCGTGGCCTGGGGGAAGGGGGTGAGGCGCACGGCCGGGCCGGGCTGACCTTCCTCCCACCCTGAGCACGTCCCGCGTGTCGGCCAGGGCCCGCGCCCGCTCCTGCCGGGCCGCGGCACTCCGCCTGCCGTCGCCGCCGTGGCCCGTGGACTTTGCTTTCCCGGCTCTCTGCAGGGGGGGGGAACGGACAAGCCAGAGCCCGGAGCGTGGGAGTGCGGGTCTGGGCCCCGGACTGGGGGCTCCGGCTCAGCCGGGCCGCCTCTGATCCCACCCGCCGCCCCTCGAGCCCCGCGTCGTTTGTGAGCCCGGGCCGCGCCCACCGTCACTCTGGGTGCGGGTTCCGGGCAGGTCTCTAACTCCCGCAGCAGCGCGCCAGCCCGGCCCCAGCGCCGCGCGCGGGGAAGACTACAAGTCCCAGAAGGCCCCGCGCCGCGAGTGCCGAGGCAGGAGGCGCTGCCCGGCCTGGCGCCTGCGCAGTGGGGCCGCCCGAGCCTACTAGTACCACACCCCCGGGAGGGACGGAGGGGAGGCAGAAGCATCCGAAGCATTAAAGCATCCGAGGGAGCCGGAGGGGAGGAGAATGGAGTGACAGAGAAACGCGGAGGGTGGGGGGTGGGGGGAGACTGTTGAGGGAGGGGGGAGGGGGACACAGAGGGAGGAAGAAGCAGCGGCGGCGGCGGCTCCTCTTTGCAGAGGGGGAAAACTCTGAGGGATAAGAGCAGGAATAATGCGGTAGGAAAGGCGGGCTCCCGGCTCCCGGCTCCGGCAGCAGAAGCGGCAGCCCGAGCAGCGGCAGCGACAGCGACAGCACCCTCAGGCTCTGACAGCCCCACCAGCCGGCTCCCTCGCTGACCGCCGACTGTCAATGGAGCTGGAAAACATCGTGGCCAATACGGTCTTGTTGAAAGCCAGGGAAGGTAAGAGGCAGGGCCAGTGCGTGCCTGGCTCCTTCGCCGCGGGTCAGGGTGCGGGTGTCGGCCGGCGTGTGGGCTGGGGCGTGTGTGTGTAGGATGCCCGCAGTGAGTTGGTCGCGAGCAGGACATCTCGGAGAGCTGCTCCGCAAACGCTTCAGGGTTTTACCCTTGGGCTCAGAGAATCTGGACTTGGTTAGAGAAGGAAACACATCGAGGTTGCAAGGATTAGGATGCTAAAATATCCCCTAGTTTTCTGCTCTAACCTTACAGACATCGCGGCAGCTGTTGAAAGGTCAGTTGGAAAAAGCATTCATTCAGGAAGAGATGGGCAAACATGAAAAAAAACAGCTTATCGAGTCGGCCCGGGATGGTTCTGAGTGTGAATTGGTGTGTGTGCGTGCGTGTGTGTGTATGTGTATGTGTGTTGCTGGGGGTGGAATTAGCAGAAGCCAAGTCTTTGCTTGCGCAGGCTGAGTTGATACAGGCTATTGCTGGAAACCATCCGCTGGGAATGTTTCTTAGGGAAATCCCGTCGTGTGGAAGGAAGCCTTTTAAAGGCAAAGTAAGATGTTGAGGAATGAGCTCGTTCCTAGAATAACGAGAGGATGGCTGTACAAATCACCTAGAAAATAATTCAGGATTTCAGACGTGTGTTTTTGTTTTTGTTTTTGTTTTTGGACTGGGGATGGGAGTAACTGAATTGTTTGATTTTGGCTCACTTAAGAAAAGAAAGGTAAGTGTACCAGTGCTTAGATGTCTTTTGGGTGCAAATCATTAGATTTCCTGCCTTTAGTTGGCAGGAAATGTCTAAACGGAGTGGGTAAGATCCTGAAGTCAAAGCTATAAACACGTTTTGACGCTTCCTTGAAAAAAAAAAAAAAGTGGTTCGGGAACTTAGATGCTTCCTAAAATGATTGTGTGGCTGTAAACATACATATTTAGGAACACCTGGAATTTCTGTAACATCTTTTTTGCCAAGATTTGAGCTTTGGCGTGCGCAGCCTTTTTATAAAAACGAGGAAGTGGTTTTTCCCTTTCATGGGAGGAGGCTTGATTTGACACCCAAGGTAGAAGACAGCCTAAGTAAGGTCTTGACTTCAGAAGGATACTCAGGGAGCAGCCCACGAAAATGCCTTACCTACCTCTTAATATTTTTATTCACCCACTTTGATGAATGAAGGAAGAATTTTTGGCCGGCAATAAAACGATTCATGTTTACTCAGCCGGCTCCATCACCTTGTGGCTCTTGTACACGCTGTGCGGGTTGGGGTGATGCACAGCCCATTAATTCAACTCAGCGTTCACGTCGTAATTTCGTCGTCATTTGTCGCTCTGAAGCAACCGCCTGGAAGATTTGCTTTGAAAACCCTAGCAGAGTTTAAAATATGCAGGTCCATCCTCTCCCCGACCCCGGCCCAATTGCTCAGCTTTGGTGTGAGAACAGATTTGTAGGAAAGGCTGTTGTTATTTGGCAACTTCAGGTCCTAAGGCCTGATGTTTTTTTTTCTTTTTTTCCCAACCTGAAATTTTAGCGAGCGGGAACAAGGTGGGGGACTGATGGTCTCTCCCATGGACTGGGCAGTGCGTCCTGGAGGGGAGGAAGCGGAGCAAAGAGCCCCTCCCCACCCGCCCCAGCTCTCAGCCTTTGCAGCCGCCACCTAGTGGTGGGACACGGTTGTACTTCTCAGGGCTCGGAGGCTGGGAAAGTTTTTCCTTCCCTCCATTCTGAAATTATTTCTGGGAAATCGCTGAATAGGATGGTGCTGGAGGCTTCGCAAGTTTCACCGGTTTCTCCTGTTTCCCAGAGGAATTCTGCTCCCGAGATTTGCTGCTCTACACGTTTGCCCGGGGCATGCGTTTTTCTTCCCTCCTCATTTGGTTGCTTGTTTTAAATGTTTTGCTTGGAGTGGGCAAAGTATTATCAATTTTCTCCCCCAAATGTGTCTGCCCAGTTTATATTTTTCACCGAAATGAATTCACCGCCTGATATTTTGGCTTGTCAGGTTAACAAATTGTTTTTTTTTTTTTTTTTTTCCCAGAACATTAGGGAGGAAAGAGGTCTGCAGGCTTTTGCTTTAGGGTTTTGCTTCAGGGAGGCTTATATAGGATGACGGAATTACAGTGATTAAAAGCGCTCAAGAATGTGCCTTACACTTCCCTTTCCTTTTAGAGTCTTTTCAATTTCTCTTTAGTTTGGTAGTCAGCTCATGGTGAGAAAATAGCTCTGGACGTTGCCTTTGAAGTGGAGAGGGCCTTGCCTGTATGGAAATGGAGAGACTGACACATGAATAAGAAAAATTAATCACGTGGAACTCATTTTTAAATTTGCATTTCTTTCCGTCTGTTCCTCTTCCGTCTAAACAGAATTCATGATTTTAAGTGCACCCATTTTATTCTTGCTGGATCTTCATTAAAAATGTGAGCACATATATTTTAATTAGTATAAAAGCTTTTAGAAATAAAAGCCATTAATTTTTCTCTTCTCAGTTCACATGTACTTGAAGTCATTTTTTTAAATTAAGTAATTCTGCAAATAATCATATTTTCCAAATATTCAGAAGTGAAAGTTCCAGTCAGTTCAGTGAAATACTAACATAAAATTTATAGTATCTTAAGAAAGCTGAATTGTTTGGAATGTTTAAAACACTTCTTACTTGAAGATTCTTGTGAATGGTTCCAAATGAGAAATATAACTGGTGAATGTGAAATTTAATTTAGTTCACTTAACAAAATATATTGTAAACAATCTGAAATGTGGCTTTCAAGTAAGTCATATTTGTCTCAAACAACAGAGAAACAGGCCTAGAAGAAACACAGACACACTTTGCAAATGCTGTAAAGGAATTTGTAGTTGTCCATGTTGGTGGATAATTTGGGAGCCTACCTTTTGTTATTGTTATGCATTCTGAAAAGCAGATGACTTCTAAATTCACGGTAAATTCATATTTGTACCATGATAAAACATAAAGTGGAAAACATGCATATAGCAATATATTAAAAAACATGAATATAGAAAACTGATAAGTAGATTAGAGCAAAAATGATTCATTATTAGTAATTAGAAAACAAAGCAAGCAAATTGCACCTTTGCGATGTTTTGAAATAAGAATAGATCAAGATCTGGATTCAAAATTTTAAATTACCCAAATGTATTTTGTGGGCCATTTATTTGTCCTGACCTAATGAGAAAATATCAACTTGGTCTCTCTTAGGAATTTTAGATTACTCTCCTAAAAATGGTTAAGGAAAAAAAAGAAAGAAATGGAGACTGAATTCATGCCAGTTTATGGAGATGAGCTAAGTGATTAAGCATTTAATGAAAAGAGGCCCAGGCTAACTCTATCTATTTATTTACATTTCAGAATCTCAGATTGGCAAGCAAGCTAGTGTTGAAATAGTAGTAGTGAGAAAGAGTGTTTGCAGAGTGCCTTTTGTGTGTGCATTTTTTTTTTTTTTTTTTTTTTTTTTGCTGTAAGGATTTTTATGTTTTTCTCATATTCTAGATCTGTTGCCTCACTCTTGAGTGAACAGGAGAGAAGAAATTTTGCAGGGGTCCACCTTTCCTATCTCCACAGGCAGGCAGTGGCCATATCTGATCAGTAAAGGTGAAGGAGTATTGATTACATTTTCCTGAGCATGATTCTAGCAGGCACCAAGCACAGGAACTGAGACGTCAGAAGCGTAATGACTTTGCCATTGATCACAATTGCTGAAAACAAGAATATGTGAGAACCATTTCCTCAGATAAATCGGTGACTTGTTGGCCTGGCTCTTCCTGATGGTCAAGACTGGGGTCCTGGGAAAAGGTGAAGCTGGGGGCCAGCCGAGGCTAGGGAGGGCATGAGGAAGTGGGGAACGGCATCCAGCCCATGAGGGCCAAACTCTGCTTGGACAGACGCAGCATTGCACACACAGCAAGGATGAAAGCCCAGGCTCTTCTTTCCTTCTGTCCCTAGGACCACTAGTTCTTCACAATGAAATGGAAACATTGGTGTCTTGTTATTAGAACACCGAAATGTCTGTGAAGCTCTCAGCCCTCTAACTGCTGTTGGCAGGCATACGGATCGCACCCCGTTGCTTGCCCTTTCAATCTGATGGCACAGAAGAGCAGTAGCGGTCATCCGGGCGCAGGCAGCCCAGCGTGTGGAAATGCTGGCCGACCTGTTAAGCACAGTGCCATTAAATGATGCTCCGTTTTATTTTTTCTAATTTTCTTTTCAGTACTGTCACCTTGGGGGTAGAGAAACCAAAAGCAATGTTTCCAGAAGGTCCTGCTCTCTTCCAGAAACATTTCAAGTGATGATTTTAATGAACCCAGTTGCTTATTTTTAAAATCATCAGATAAATGCCCACAAGACTCTCAACTTTCAAGAGCTTAGCTGCTTCTTGTCAGATTCTAAACTCCAAAAAGCTTGATTCTTTCAGTGCCCAAACTAATCCCTGTTTAAATTATGTCTCCAGGAGCTGTCACTCTTGTAGTTGCTGGGTAAATGATACCCTTTAGGTCTGGGCTGAAAACTTCTGTAATGTCCAAGTGAATTTCAGGAAAGAGCTCAACAGATGACCAAATTCACTGTCACTAAGGGCTATTCCACCCATACCTGGGAACTCCCGATATTCTTAGGAAACCATCCAGGATTGCAGGCAATATGTAAAGTTAATATTTGTTGTCAGTATATTTGTGGCTCAAGATAAAGCATTATAATATCTAGATATTTTTGAAATAAAAAACTCTTATGGTTCCAAAAAGATTTCACTGAAGTGGATCATGCAACTCAGAGGTGAAAATTGAGGAACAATAGAAATTTGACTACAAATAGGTGACACATAGAAAAGGAAATTAGAAATTTCTTTAATCTTACTACTACCCCCAACCCCCACATCTACATCAAAATAGAATAGTGAAGACAAAAGTGTTTAAGATGTGATTTTAAATAATTAAAATGGATTATGTGGGCTTAGATAACAGGAACAATTTCTACTTTAAAACACATCCTTTTGTATCAGTGAAAATTTTTATTCAAAAATATTTTAAATATTGAAAAGATTTTAATCAATAAATCAAGCTTCTTAAAATTGTATCTTTTGGGGATGCAAACAGTCTTGTTTCATTTAGTACCATCCAAACACTGGAGGAAGCACTCCATTTTGTGTAAATCACGCTACCTTTTAAAAAGAAAGCAGCGACATCTTGATCAGACACTGTCTTCCCCCCCCCCGCCCCCCGCCGCTTTTCATTTTTGAGAAAACCACTCTTAAATTGCTTTCAGAAATTCTCACAAGGGTAAAATCATTCATTTATTCACTCAGCTTTGACTGTTGAAGGACCTTGTGGCAGGTAACATTCTGGATGTTAGCCTTGGAGAGAGAGGCAGCTGGAGGTGGGTGATGAGATGAAGTTGGGCACCATTATTATCTTCTTAGGCATTTAAACTGGTAAGACAGGTATGAGTAGAACTAGTAGAGGCGTTTCCACCCCTCCCACCCCCAAAGAGTGGATGCTGATTGTGGTGTGAGTTGCTTAGCTGGGTACTCTGTATTGACTCTGCTGTGCCTAAACTTGATCAATAGCCCAAGGGGCCAAATATGATTTAAGACTAATTTAAAGTTCGTACTTGAGGGATAGGCCCGAATCTGGAAGACAACTGCTAATTTTCCAAGACAGTGTGTTTTTATGATGGTCATTTTTTTACCAGTGAAAACCACGAAACATAATGGCAAGAAGACCCTTTGGCTGGAATGACAAGATCCAAGAGAAAGACAGGTGTGCAGTGGTGCCTTCGGGCCCAGCTTTGGTGGTTTTGGGTTAGTGACCTGGATGGAGTTGGTGGGCCAAAGCTCCAGTGTAAAGATGGTGGAGGCCTCCTTCCTTTCTGGATTTTTCTTGGGATTGGTTTGGGCACATCCTCTGTTGTAGTCTACCAGCGGTGATGATCTGAAAGATTTAAAGGCATCTAGTCCTCTAAAGCTACCTGTCAAACATAGCAGGTACTAGCTGCATGTGGCTATTTACATTCAAACAAATTAGAATTAAAAATTCAGTTCCTTAAGCATTTGAACCACATTTCAAGGGCTCAATAGTCACATGTGGCCAGTGGCCACCATGTTGGATTGTCCAGATATAGAACCTTCTCGGTTTTGCAGAAAGCTCATTTGGACAGAACTGCTCTGGAGTTCTGCACATCGAATTAAATAAGAGTGTGATCAGCCCATAACTTCTGACATGGTAACTGGGGGGAAGGAAAAGGAGGGGCAGAGAGGGGCAAAGGGAGAGACAGAGGCAAGGTGCAGGCTATATCTGGAGAGCCAGGGTTTAGGACCAGCTTCAGAGAAAAATCCAGTTCAGGAACAGTCGCAGATAGATATTGGTGGTGCTTCCTTTTTCATATTGTAGGGAAATTGGCCAAGAGTGAGCTAAGATTTTTCTGAATCAAAGTAAGTGTACTTTATAGATACATACAGAGCCCCATGTTGCTTCTTGAAACCTCTGTGCGGATATTTTAAAACAATCATTTTATTAAGAAAAATAAATTTGGTTATATGTACAGTAAATCCACAGAAGGAAGAAAAAGAAAACAGCACAGACTTCAAAGAGTGCTCTAAAATGAGGGTGAAAATAGGTAAAACAATTTTGAGGGTTTCCATTTGTTTTGAACAGGACAGACCGAGGTAAGATCACAAAAAAAGATGTCAAAAAACACACTGTTCTTGTATCCACTTTAATGTTCTTGTATCCACTTTAACATTTCTCTTTAAAAACTGTTTCCTGTGAGATTTGAAACATTGTCAGGATAGAGCCCACTTAGAAAGCAACATAAGCATTTGAAACAGTAAAAAACTTAGTTGCCTTTCTTCAGTGTAAAGCAGGGAACTCTATTTGAAGTTGTGCCAAAGAGTCAGCTGATAACATCTTCCTGATAGGAGTCAGTAATAAATCAGGCTAATTTGGATAGGGCCTGTCTTGTCTCTAGGAATTTGTGATCTGTGGAGACTCTTGCTTGTTCTCTCCCTCCCTTCCTCTCCCTCCCTTTTTCCCTCCCCCTCCCTCTCTCTCTCTCTGTATGTATGTATGTATGTATGTATGTATGTATGTATGTATGTATTTTTAAAGGCAACAGTAAAATGAACCTTGAAGTACAATTTCTGGGGCCTTCGCAGAAAGCAGATGAACAGATAAGAACATTCCTGTGTCATGAAGTGGCAGAGGCCCGCAGGATGCCCAGGGCCTTGGCTGCCCCAAGCTTTCTCAGTCAGTGTACACATCTGTCCTTCATTTTCCAAAACAGAGGTTTCCCTGGCTTTAACAGTTAGGGAAACTGAAAGGAAAGAAAGGAAGGCACTTGTCCAAGGTCACTTGAATTGTGGACTTCTGTGGAGCACCCTCCAAAGTTCTTTAATGTTCCAAAATAAATCTTTCCTCTCTCCTGTAATAATGTAAGCCCCAAACCAAGCCCACTCCTCAGGGCACTGTGGTTTCTAAATGCAAACCCCTTTTTGTTGCAACTGTGGACGAGAAAGAGGTTGTCTGTGAGGTTTCCTGGAGAGTGGGACAAGGTGGGGCTAAAACTTTCCTTCCAGGCCCTGATTTCAGCTGAGTGCCAATTTAAGAGCAGTCGAATAAAGTAATTCCTACTAGGTTGTGAATGACTAATAGATGAATTCTCACAGTAGGTGTTTCCACTTTAAAAGCTGTTTATCAACTCAAATCTGTAATTGAGGAGAGGGGGGATATATGTGACATGCACACATGCCTGCACATGTGTGTGCACACATGACTGTGATCCTTTCTGGAGTCCCAGTTACCTGTATTCTCCTTTAACACCCCTCTCCCCTCCCACCTCCTGCACACACACCAACACATCAAAAGACCTAGGTCAGCCTCTTGGCATTCTTCCTCCACCAAGCAGGGCTTGGAGAGCATCTTGAGCAGCCAAAGACTTGTCCCTGAGAGACAGGTGTTAAACCAGATGGATGGTCATAGCAACATATCACAGGCAGTGGCATGAATTTTTTTCCTTGGCAGAGCCAAGATGTGGGCACTGGGCAGGCCGGTTCCTGCTGGTGTTGGCTTACCATGTGCAGGTCACATCTGCCTCAAGGCCCACTTCCTTGGGGGCTTGCTATGCCTTGGAGATTTTTGCCCTCAAGCACCACTGCCTGATGGTGGCACCTTAGGTGTATGCTCATATGCCTGCAGCTTTCTTTACCTAGAAAAGTAGGGGGCCAAGTTGGGAGAGGTGGGTGAAACCCATCAGAGTGATACTCTGGCAGATTGCAGGGTATCCCCCTGTCCCTCCTAAAGAGGATGCGTGAAGCAGGCTTTTCCTCTAAAGAGCACTCTCAGGGTTCATCCCTTTCCCCTTTTCAGAGGTGAGCCTGTGGATGTTTGCATTTAGAAACCATGTCAACATGGGAGTGTGTATGTGTGCGCGTGCATGCGAGGTGAGAAAGTCTAACCATGGACTTCCTGGGGGGTCGCTGTCAAACTTGAGATGCTGAAGAGGAGGCAGCAGGATGTCACCCCCTGGTAATGAGGGGACAGGAAGTCAAGCCTTTGATCTGCTCCTGCAGAGAAGGTGAAGCTCTGAACTTAACCACTTCTGGAAGGAAGAAGGGTGAAGGATAGAATTACCCAACTACAGGCTAGAGAGAAGCCAGCCGGTGTAATTGGTCTGCGTATCTGATAAAAGGTCTTGTGAAACCTCATTTGAAAATGGAATTCCATCTTGGCACGGGTCTTAGCACCACTTGTGAAATGGAAAGAAGTTGGAGAAGAAGTTGGAGAAATGGCCCCGGGAGAAAACAATGTTATAATGACTGATGCAGACATTTGCTTTGTCCCATCTTAATGTTGTCTGTTCATGCACCCAGGAAGAGTTTGTTGGGATGTTCAGATAATATCTGTGAGAAGAAACTCCAAGCTCTAGGAAAAATAGAGGTGAGGGGGTCAAAGAATTGGGCTGCCGACTTGAATAGAGTGGGGGGAGCAGAGAAAGTAAGGTCCTCAAGGAATGGTCTTGATGTCACAGTAGATGGTAAATTAGGAAATGATTCAACATGTTAAGAGTGATTAACTAAGGGTATAGGGCAAATTGGAAAATGTTTTCCAAATGTTTATCTTAACTGTGAAAAATGTCTGGCAAACTCCCCCACTCCCATCCCCAAT
Source organism: Eonycteris spelaea (assembly GCA_003508835.1). Classification (NCBI taxonomy): domain Eukaryota; kingdom Metazoa; phylum Chordata; class Mammalia; order Chiroptera; family Pteropodidae; genus Eonycteris; species Eonycteris spelaea. The sequence goes on along the minus strand of PUFA01000004.1, from coordinate 6,989,965 downwards.
TTGGAAGTGGTTTGTTTCACTTATTTTGGAAGAAGTAAATATTTGCATTAGACCAAACATTTGGGGCAAACAGTTCTCCCCAATTCTGAGGCTGTGTGGGTCGGAGGAGATGTTTCATGTCGTAACACTCATACCTTTTTTGGCTAAATTGAAGGTAGCTTAGGATGCAATCTTCACATGCTTTTCAAATCACTACTAGAAGAAGGCTGAGAAAATGGAAAGAAAATAGGAAGCCAAACCAGTGATCCTTCCAGACCTAGGAATGGCTGATGACCTGGCATTTGAAGGATGTAATCGTTATAGAAAAATTGCCTTTCTCATGAGCAAAGAGGCTGGATCCAATTAAGACAAAGAAAATGTATGTTAACTCGGAGAAGAAATTTCTAAACAGCCAGTTCTGTAATCCTCTCTGAAGAGGAAGAGGCCAACATGACTGGGCTTTATGGACGATGCCAAACCCTGTGATATATAATAATTAGTAACCACTGCTTATTTTGCCACACACTCATTTTCCAAACCACTAACCATTGCTTGGGATGGAATGCACCAGGCCTAGAGATTTGCCCCAGATGTCTTCCCATCAGTAGTATCCAATTAGAGGGATTTTAAAAATTAAAGCTTAATTCTCTATAACATACAGCAGAATACAAATTAAAGAAGGCCAAACTTGATTTCCTCGATGGTTCAGTGGGTCACCAAGGTGAGGGTTAGTCTTTGGGTACACTTCAAGTACACTTTTCAGTTTACATTTTGAAACCTATTGTTTTATATCATGGTGCCTGGTATTCTCGCTAGTCTTTTTTGGCAGCTTGAAAACATTTCAGGAATGACTGTGAAGGGGCTGAGGATTTCAGAGGCCTATTCAGAGTCAAGTCCTTCTTGGGCAAGTGCTTAGAAGTGAACCTGTCTGTGTCTGCTTATAATTTCATCCGCGCAGGGTGGGCTTTTGCACTCTGAATTTCTGCCTTAAATTTGAGGGCTTGGGGGTTCCATGGCAGCAAAATTCTGATGGGAATAGCCCCGGATCGGCTTTTACACCTTCCTCAGTGTCATACATCCATAGTATTTAGTTAGTGCTTTGTACTTGGCACCATGCTAGGGAGGGCAGGCTAAGTGATGGAGTCTTCCCATCTTCTTTCTTAAAGAATCATTTAAAATGATGAAGCTCTTTATGTCCATTGATTTATCTGACCTTTACGGTCCTAAGAGGTGTGTTTTATCCTTCCCCATTCTTAGAGATAAAGAATTGGAGACTCAGAGAGGTAAATGACTTACGTAAGGACCACGTTAGTCCTAGAGCCCAGACCCAGTGCCAAGCCCCGTCTCTACATCCGATACTCTTTCTGCTCCATCCAGCTACTTCCCTCAGTTTTACCAACTGTTGGGAATGTCAATAGTAACACACACGGCACATCTGGAGAAGAATCAAGTGCACAACAGCTATGACTCAGAATTAAAAAGGAGTCATTCCATCTGATTTTTTCCCCCTCTTTAATTCCCCCTCCCTCCACCCCTGACCTATGGATGTTGCCATTTTCCCCTTAAGAACTGGATCTCTGAAGGCGGGGCATCTCCTCCCGCATGCTCGTGGTGTACACCCTGGGCTTGGCGCCCCCGGGGCCTGGCACCCGCCAGCACTCGGGGAGCCTGGCACACCTGGGGCCTGGCGCACCAGGCCTGGCGCACCTGGGTTTGGTGTGTGGCTCCACCTGGGGCATGAACCCAGGACTTTCTGCGTGTAAAGCAAACGTGCTACACTACACTATGGAGCCACCTCCAATGCCGTCTGCTTTTTAAAATTTAAGAAAATTGCACAGGTAATGCTTGCTTGCTAAAGAAAATCCAAACAGTGCAAAGCACCCAGAAGAAAGTCAAAATCTCTGTCCTCCCATGTGCTCCTGCTACCAGTTCCCCCCTTCAGAGATAATTACTGTCAGCATTGAGATGGGCATTTTTCCAGAACTCTCTGTACGTGTGTGTGTGTGAATATACAGACGCGTTTGACACAAGTTGGAGCCTAGTATTCACGTTGTTCTGCTGCTGTTTCAGTCAGCAGCATGTTGTGGAGCCTTCCCCTATCTGTGTTTATAGTTTCCCACGAAATGGATGGGTGAAAGGAAAAACTTCGGAAACGGAGCGTCGTTTCAGTGGAATGCTGGGTGTTCTCTAGGCCCTCTTGAGGTTATCTGGATCTGAAGGGGCCTGTGTCTTTGATGATTTTACACTAGTTTTAATAATAGATTTAATTAAGCCCGCGTAGTGGGCCACTTAGGTTTTCCAATTTTTAAATATATTAGAAACAGTGTAGGGATAGCCTACCCATGGAATAACATCTTTATACATTTATTTAAACATTTAGGTGTTTTTTTTTCCCCTCCAATGGTGGTATCTGTCTAATAGCGTTCCGACTGAGAAGAATAGTAATGGCGTTAAGTGGTCCTAGAGAGATGTACAAAACACATTTTCTTATGAGATAGGTGCATGATGCACATAAGGACATATGATGTGATGGTTCTGAAGCCTTTGGATTTGATACTCCTCACCTCTGAGTGTTCGGTCATCTTTTCTATGGTATTCAGAGCTTGGATTGGGGATATCTAGTTCAATCAAAGACTTGGCAATGACTTGGCAATTGCCCCTGGGTTTTGAATATGTAAATTGGCCGTGAGCACAGGCCCCGGTACCAAGCCCCACGGCTTTGGCTTTGGCGAGGTGGTCCTGCATTTTTTTTTCCCCTCTGACCATCACCACATCCCAGTCTCCGCAGCTACGTTTATTATTATTTCAATTTCAGAAAGAAAGACAAGCTCAGAGAGGCGAAGCGACTTTCCAGGCTCACATAGCAAGACCCCACTTGTCCCCCTTCCTCCCCCGGTGCTGACCCATTGCATCTTGTCCTCTCCGTGAGGACTTTCGCATTTGGTGGCGCATTGCGCAAACCTAGGGAGGCATCCGTCACCCCGTGGAGGTGGTAGATCCAGAAACGTGTCTTGGGGCCGGGGCCCCCTTTCCCCGGTCTCCCCAAGGCTCCGCATGTGCTGGCGTGGGTTCCACATCACGTCTTTCGCGCCCGTCTTTTCTCTGACGTAAGATTTCTGTGGATTTCTGTGGCTTCTACCCCAATTGCAGGTTCGCATGTGATTTACCTAGGTGCGAGTTCGACGAGTCCCACCTTGAGAATCAAGAGCACAAATAAAAATAGTACAATTCAAAACGAGTCCCTGGCCCCAGTTCTCCACTCCGCCTCCCTCTGAGAGAAGCTGGACATGAGGGCATAGTCCAAAAATATTAAATATCTTTAATATTTTTGTAACTGTTGGAAGAAGGAGTGGCATTTTCTTCCTGGAAGCATTTGTAACTGTGTTGGCTCGTTCGCCGGTGGCTCACAGCTGCCTGGAAGCAGCGAGTGACCAGACAGAGACCGGCTGCCTGTTAATTGATGATTAGTCTGAACATGGCTGTGGGCTCACTGTCATCTCGGTGTGCAGGAACGAGCCCCCCCAACACTGCAGCCAGCTCCTTTCTTCTCCAGAGGGGGAGTCTCAGGATCAGAGGAGCCCACGTGGGTCGCCAAATACAGGATTGGAGCAGGAGCATTCTATGGAGCAGGACCGGTCCCGAAAGCAGGACTGGTCCCCGGGCCTGGGTTTCCCTCCGAGGCAGTTCAGCAGCTCTATTACTCATTCCCAGGCTGCGTCTGTCTCCTAGGGCTACAAAGGACCACAAAACGGGGTGTCTAGAACCACAGAAACTCATCGTCCCACCGTCCTGGAGGCCAGAAGTCTGAAATCAAATTGTGGGTAGGCCACACGGCCTCCAAAGGTGCCAGGGAGGGACGTGTCCAGTCTCTGTCCCAGCTGCTGGTAGCCTCAGGCGTCCCTTGGCTTGTGGATGGCTGTCTTCTCCCTACGTCTTTTCACAGGGTCTTTTCTCTGTGTCTGTCTGTGTCCAAATTTCCCCCTTTTAGGGCACCAGTCATGTTGGATTAGGGCCCACCCTAACGCTCTTATTTTAACTTAATCACCTTTGTAAAGATCTATTTCCACACAAGGTCCCCTTCTGAGGCACCTGTGGTTAGGGCTTCAACATACTCATATTTCAGAGGACACAATTCAACCCGTGACACAAAGCCCTGGCCACGATGTCCTCATTTCAGAAGCTCGTGGGTAGCACCTGGGAGTCTGTATTTTAAAAATGTCCCAGAATCAGCCAGAACCACTGCTCTGAAGATTTTCCGACTCTCTGCAGAGAGGAGCTTGGAGACTGAGCTCCAACCTTGGTTCCGCAACAGGAGGACCCTCTGCAGCCCTGCCCGGTTGTTGGCTTCTGTCTGCTCTAATCTTTCTAGCGTTGGGAACTCACGCCCTCTCTCAAGGAGCCTGTCCCATTTCGAACTGCTGGATTTAAATAAAGAAATTATTAAGTAGGCTTCTTGCTTCACTCACTAAACTGCAAACACCCTGAAGGCTGGGACGAGGGTTTTTTTCTTGACTTGTATCTCCCTGGGCCTCACCAAATGCTAATGGTAAACCTAGGTCTGCAGGTCAAGGCCAGGTGTGACCGGAGCAGCGCTCACCCATTGGGTTCTGGCTCTGCTCCTCCGAGGCATCCAGAATAAATGCACCACCCTTTGATGGGGGGCCCTTCGAATACTAGAAGACAGCTGTGATGCCCACTGTAGAACTGAAACCAGAACTCTGGCCTCTGGGTTCCAGGCGAGGTCAGCGCTTTCACTGTACATCACATTGAGTGACAGACACATGCAACCTAAGGTTAGAATCTGTTAGCAGAGGAGAATGTGGTGTTGCTAACATCCGGCAAAGCTCAAGGACATAGCTGTTTAGTGAATTCCTAGAGGTGGAGTCAAGACGCCCACAATTTTACTTTTCAAGGTAATATGGTATCTTAGCTTGTGTTAAGTGCACTGAGCCAAGATGCTTCACCTCCCATTGAAAGCTCTATTAACTAATGCCTCCAGGAGAAAGGCTGCAGGGGAAGAGAAAGTGCCGCCACCACGCTGTGTGAGCTTAGGCACATTGCTTGACCTCTCTGAGCCAAACCTTTCTCAGCTGTATAAATGTGGACCTTGGCCCCGGGTGGTTTCTAGAGTTATTTTCACCCTTGAGATCTTTAGAATTTGCTGGTGAATTTTCCACTGATAGTAATTCAACTGTGGGTACTTCATAATAAGATTCGATGTTAATTTGAAGAGCAGGCATTCTACATTAAAACGAAAATTACCCCAAGGAAAGAATTAGAGCTGGGTGGGGTTACACGTGTAACAGAAACAAACAGGAAAGAACCCCGCCGCTGCTCTTTTAACTGATGCTTGCAATCTAAGAAAGACAAATTCATGATTCTAGTATTTTCTTCAGTGGATTATAGAAAGGAAAATTAAATCAAAAGTCAAAAATAAACATTTTGATTGTTCCGCACTGTATTATCTTAATAAACAACCTTCCTGGAAAGTTTAAAAACACACAGCACTCTTTCTGGCCAAAGAAAACAATATCGTCGAGAAAATATAAGAATTTTGCAGCTAGCTAGACATGAGTGAGGGACCCATTGTCGTGTAGACCCGGAGGCCTCCCACGAGGAGTCAGGGGTTGCTAAGCATTAGCTACTTTTCAAGGCTTGTGGTTGGGGACACCTGACAGCCACAGGGAAGGAGGTTAGAGATGGCACTGGGCACTGCCAGCATTCTCGTGAGCGCTTGACAAATCCTGATCCCCTTCTTCCTTCACCTGCAACTTTATTCGTTTGCTCTAGATGTCCACCTTAGCTTGACCGGTAACACAGGCTCCCCAGTTTAGGATCATGCTGAGAGGATTGGTGGTTCTCTTCTGCTTAAGTTTTCTACAGCTGGAAGTGGCGAAAGGTCTAGAGACTGACGATTTGGGTTCTGCCCTTGCTTTGCCGCTAGTTGGTCTGAGGTCCCCAGGATAGTCATTTAGTCTCTCTATCTAAATCATCACATAGGGACGATGCCCTGATGATTAGAGAGACTGAATAAAGAACATAAGTGAGATAGAAAGTCTAGATACAGATCCCCAAGCATATGTTAAAATTTGGTATGTAATAACGGAAGCGTTTCACATTAGTGGGGAAGGAACGGCTTACATGGGAAATGCTGTTGAGATAACTGGCTAATTAATAATCCTTGGGGAGGCTTAGTGTTAGATCCTCATTTTATACTAACTAAAAAAATACAGAGAACCGTCGGAATTTAGAGTTTTAAAAATGAACCTGTAAACGTTCTAGATGAAAATGTAGGTGACTATTTCTTACAGTTTGGGGATACAAACATCAGAAAAAAGATCATCGTATTTGAGAGTACAAAATAAAAATGTTCTTCGAGAAAAGAGATCGTAACGAAAGTTAAAAGTCAGTGATAGCTGGGGAAAGAGCCTCACTATGTAAGGTACTCCCATAAACTTAATCAGAAAGAGGAGGCATCCAGTAGAGAAATGAGCAGAACTGTGAAGAGGTGATTCACCAAAGAAGAAAGGGCTAGTAGAGAAGACATGTTAATCAGGCAGGAATTTGGGTCGCAAGTGACAGAAATTCAGTCTGGACTAGTATAGACATATGGGAACTCAGCTGGGAGGACAGGGGGGTATCTTGCATGTCAAAGGGAGGGAGGGAAGTGCAGGGCCAGGAGGGCCTCGAAACCCCTGCAACCTGGAACTCCAACCTACCAGCGCTCTTCACCTCTCCTCTGCTTCTTTCGGTCTATCAGCTTCATAGCTTCCCACTACCTTCTCCACACCACAGGAAAGCATTCGTAGTGTCGCACCTTACAGCTTCCACCAGTGGAAGGACCGGTATTTTCCTCCCCAACTCAGATTCGGAAAATCCTGGGGAATGGCCCTGATTGGCCTGTCTTGTGTCAGCGGGTCCTGTGGAAGAGTTCACGTATCCGCAGGCATCAGCTCTTAGATTCTCCGATTGCAGGTCATAGGGGTGCAGTTGTGAGAACGCGGTGGCTCTGCTCACAGCCAGAGAGGCTGGGGGTAGTAAGTGGGGAGGTAGTTTCCAAGGGGGAAAACGAGGGTACCAGTCAGACAGGCAGTGAATAGGGATCACTACACATGAAAAGATGCTCAATCTCACTAGCAGGCAAAACCTTATCTACACGCAGAATCTTAGGTTGGCGAAAATTTAAACATCGATGATACCTGGTTAAGAAAGTGTGGGTAAATAAGTTCTTTTGAACATTATACTGCATTGCTGACAGGAGTGTAAATTGATAAATCTCAAGGCCAGTTCGGCAATGTATCCGTCAAAAGGCTTAAAACTAAATAACACTTGGCCTTGAAATTCCATTTCTTAGATTTTACCGTAAGGAAAAATTTATGTACTAATGATTCACTGGAGGGTGTTTAGAGGATATTTATGATAGAGAGAAATTGGAAATAATTTCAATGACCATAAGTAGGGGATTGATTAAAATGAATTTAGGCATCTTCATATATGGACTCATATGTAGTCGTGAAGAATCACAGGGATCGGGTCTCCCTGACTTGGGGAGATGATCATAAAGTGAACGGAGGTTAGGAAAACTTGGATTTTGCACAGTGAGTTTACTTTACACTTAGAATTAGAAAAACAAAGAAATTTCCATTGTGTGGGACAGATGACAATCTGTGCCTTGTAAATATGAGGCCACTTGATGGGACCACAAAGAAATTAAATTCTAAAAAAAAAAAAAAAAAAAAGTGCCAAGCCTTTTGGATCTTACCAAGGGGATTTCTCCTTAGCATTTCACCATGGGAAGTCAGAAGATTATTTCGGCCATCTTGGCCAAAAGATTCTTGAAACTTCTCCTTGGACCCATTTGTTGACTGACTAGCTTGACCGAACCCGTGTAATAAATGCCTTAGTGTGTCTAGTGTACTTTTTGGACTCTGCTAGATGGTGACACACCTTTTGTCTTTTAAGCATGAATTTGATTTTGGGGCAAAGCCTGCATTTCTTTACTGTCAGGTTCAGGGCATAAAGCAGGCAACCCCTCCAGGTGGCAATTTTGGAGGTGGGGTGGGGTCAAGAATGGAGAATGAGGCAATGCCTAGTGCCCGCACAGGGTGAGGGTTCATCCAAAACCCCTCAGGGTTCTTCTGGGTGTGCAGGTGTTGTGTGTTCGCTTTACCGGTAACCACCGCCATTCTCTTATTTTATCTTCATCTTCCTGTGACAGTTGGTGGGAGAGAGGCAAGCACTTCGATTCTTGTTTGACAAGCTGAGGAGCTGAGGAAGAGAGAGAGACACTCTGATTTGTCTGTAATCCTGAAACCAGGGATGTTCCCAGTGGAGACTGGATTCCTGTCAGCTCTGTCTAATGAACTAATGACCAACTAATGAGCAAGAATACTTTGAGATGCACACAATTGGAGTCAATTTTACCAGTATGATTCATTCAGCTCCTGGGTGTATAATGCTAGGAGGTGCTTCAGGAACGTAAAGATGAAAGAGACTGCTCCTCCCTTTCTGGAAGTTCTAATCTAGTTGGGGGAAGGATAGGCACATCTCTATTACAAGGTAGAATACAAGTACAAAGGCAGTCCTGGCGGTGGGGGGCAGGGTTTGTAAAGGCTTCATAGCGAGGTGTTAGGTGGGCCAGGCCTTGAAGACTGGCGGCTGATAGTGTGTGGCCACCAGACTGGATCTGGCAGCAAAGGCCGTGAGGCTGAACGGGCAGTCGTTCTGAGAAGTATGTAGGGGCAAGAAAAGGAGGTGGGGTAGCTGTGTGTGGCTTTGGGGAGGCCAAATCTGCAGTACTTGGCACCTGATGGGACATGAAGGTGTGTGGAAGGACGAACTGTTAAGTTTGAACCCAGGCGACACTGCAGGGCACCTGGGAGATGCTGCTGGTTCTGGGAAAGGATGAAGGCATGGTCTGGGCCTCACTGAGTAGAGAGGAATGGCCAGCCCTGGGCCTCGGGTGTAGAGAGCCTCCAGGCCAGAGGTGAGGGTCCAGGAGGTGCCGGCACAGCAGCAGCTTTGAAGAACGTTGGAGCGGATGGATGGCTCTGTTGTTTTTTCCTGCCAGGCACCCACTCCCTCTTCTTCTGGTAATAGCACCTCCATTTTCCTTGAGGGACCACTCCTTTCCCCTATTCCATCCGTGAGGTTGGGTGGGGATGACTTCTCATTGATCTATCGGGGAGCATGTCACTCCACCCTGGCCAATCAGAGCACTGCTTCTCTCTTTGACCTCAGGGACCAGTTCAGGGATGAGGATGTGATTCATGGTCCAGGAAGGACTGCTTTTCTGCAGCTGGGGTTGTAGAGCTGCTGGAAGGGAAACCTGGAACTGCTGGTCGTCGCCGCAGCCTGCCTGAGCATAAAGGCAACGCGGGGGAGAGAGGCTGCGTCCTCATCACATTGTTTGATTGTGGTCTCCAGCCATCCTGGGAGCCAGATGTACACCCTCCTCCCCTTCCTGTTTGGGCAAACCGAAGACTTGACACTGACAGTCAAAGGGTGCTGACTCACTCAGGGTTAGAAGCTATATCTAGGGGATACCTCTCTTAAAGGGCCCCAGACAGCAAGCTTAGAGGGGCGGGACAAGGATCAAGAGAAGGTGCCCTGAGTCAAAGAAGGCTGAGTGAGTATTTATCCCAGGCTTTACCTGAACATAGGAGCAAGTGCATTTGATGTTTGCCACAAACAATGTAGTCCCCAAACTGACTGCTTTTATGGGACTCCAGTTATAGTAAACAAACAAACAAACAATCAGGAAACAAACAAACATGATGGTCACGTGGAAATGTGAACCCAAGGTGTTAGGGACAATAGCTGCATGCAGATCCGGAAGCGGGTGCTGTCTACCCAGACCTTCGTCTGATCTCAAATCTGTTTCGCTGTGGGAGCCTGGATCCATCTGTAAAGTCATCATGCAGCCGGCTCCAGCTGGAGAGTGTAACACCTCCAACAAGCCTTGGTTTCATCATCATTAAAATAGCTATACACTTAACAGGTTGCTTATGCATGCCTGAGCCTTCCTCACAGCCGCCCTTTGAGGTAGGTGCTATTTTTAGCCCAGTTCCACAGATGAGAAAATGGAGGCCAAGAGAGATTCCTTAACTTGCCCTTCAAGGTCACAGGAATTGATGGAAACGTCTGGATTTGAATCCAGGCCCCAGCATCTACGCCCTCTCTACTATGACGTTTTACTACCTCACGTTGGTGACGAAAAAAAATATTAGTCAAAGTAGCTAATACTTACTTAACATGTCTTATTTCATTGAGTCCCTACCACAAATCAACGAAGTAGGTACAACTGGTTCATTCCATTTTACAAATGAGGAAACTGAGGCACAGAGGATTTAGAAATTCTGCCCAAGTCCCACGGTCAGTAGGAGGCAGAAACATATTTTGATGTTATTTTTTTCAGATGGATTTGAAATGCTAATGTGTCTCAAATTTAATTTAGAAGCCCGATGGGTGAGAACTGTAATTTCTAAATCTGGTTTTCATCGATTGCGATGTTCTTCCTGCGTAGATTTATATTAAAGAAACAAATCGGAAAGTGAACAGTGTGGACAGAGAATAATAGCAATTCGATTTGTCTATTATTGTTGGAAAATTATATCCTGGAATTCACGAACCTGTAAGTGATCAGAAAATGTTAAAGCAAGAGAGTAAGGCTTAAAAACAAAGTCACACCATTAGGTTTATGTAAATGAGCTCCTTGGTAAAGAGAAAGCCCATGTACTACTGTTCTGTGGGCTGGCTGGACGAGTTACAAATGCTGTGGAGTGGGAGTACGTGACAATTTTATTTTCATTGAGGGCTCATTACAAGAAACATTCGGGCTGCTTAAACTCCCCCAAACTCATGAATTGATTCAATAACAAAAAGCATGAATCATTTTAATATGAAGGTGCAGGGACATCTGCTTGAGTAATTTCTGACACTATTTTTTCCTTTTGGAAAGGTGTTATATTTAGGATTTATTGTTAGAAATAAAAGTGAATCTGGGGACTGGTTGCCTAGAAGCTTCAGGAGGACAGGACACATTTATTGCTCTTTGTCATGTGACCGTATACAGTAGTGGTCTACGGTACTTTTTGAATGATGACTCCAGGGGCACCCAGATTCTGGCCCACACCAGGCCCACTCCTCTCCAAGAGGTTCCTTGAGGCTGGCAGATGACCAAAGGCCGATGGAAGCTTACAACAAAGTTCCAGCTCTTTTAGAGGCCCAAGGTAGGGCTCTGGACAGCTAGAGTAGGTGGCCCAGTCTGGCAGCCCAAGGGTCCTCTTCCTGCTCTGCCCCAGGTTCTCACCACACTTCTTAAAAGGCTGAAAATCCCTCTCTATCAGAACAGAGGGAGATGGAGCCTTCTGCAAACGCAGGCAAAAGATTCAGGAGGCCTCAGGGCCTGGCTTGGAGCTGGCTTGAGCCTCAGCCAGACATTGGCTCTGGGTCTGGCGGCTCTAGAAGGTGTGGGGTTCGGCCCTGTGGTGACTTGCCCAGGGACACCCTGCTTCCACCCTCTGGGGCCTGTAGGTCCCCTCTGGCCTCAACCCTGGGGGACTGTCCTAATTAAGAGCTGACTTCTTATTGATTACTTGAAGTGTGCTGTTTGCTGCACTCAGCACTAAACACAGTCTCACTGGTTTTTCCCTCTAGGCCTTCTAGTTCACTGTTTCCCTTTCTGTTACACCGAAAGTGTTAACACCTCTACCTCTGTTCTACAGCTTAGAAAGAAGCTTTATCTCTCAGCCCTTCCAGGGATCCTGTTAGGATCATGTTGTCATTATCCCCATTTTTGGCAGGTGAGGAAATTGAGATTTAACTCACTGTCTGTGAACTAGTTAAGGGCTTTATGCTCAGGGTATCTTGTATATTTTATTGGGAAAAGGCCGCTGCCCATCACAACTTTCCCAGGTCTGTTTCAACACAGCGAGCTGTGAAACAAATTTCTGCAATGTAGTCTTGAGTAAAGTGGATTATAGTAAAGTGAATTCTATTCCTTGGTGGTTTCCTTCCTAACAAATAAGATTGCTCCCAGAAAGTGTCCCTGAAGGCCAAGCCTGCAGAGCAGCAAGGCTCTGAGGAGTGGGGTCTGGGATCTGCCTTTGGCCACATGTCCATCCCAGGGACTGGCTTTCCCTGTCCCCAGAGGCCTGGGGCTGGGTCCTTCTGTGCCCTGTAGTGCTGGGGCCCCTTTTTGCACCAGGGGCTGCAAACTGTTTGACCCATGTGCTTTTTTAAAAGTCAGAAAATTTCATGTAACATTCCTGATTTAAGACTTCTCTTGGAAAATTGGAAGTTCTGGCAATATTAGGTAAGACTTTTTCCATGGCGACATTCATCTGTAATTGAATATTAGTTGTTTATTTGGGGACAAGATTCTAGGCTCTACATTTCACCACAGACCACATCATTTTCTGGTGTCACACCAAGTCCCCTTTACTCCATTGTGTCACCTGACCAACCCCTGGGTTTAGGGCCCCTGTCCTTTCTATAATGTATTTGCCTTATAGACTTTAAGTTATGTAGTAAAACAAGTTCTTAAAAAAAAAAATAGAGTTTGCAGGCACAGAGTTTACTTCAAGTGTAGTTTCGGCAGGCGCTGATTTTGCTCATTTTCTGCTGAGAACTGGCGAGAACCCTCTCTGCATCCTGAGCAGTAGGAATACGTAGGAGTGAAGGAGATGGAGGCATGACCAGGAGTCTCCAGCACACGAAATGGGAGGGCTTCCTTCACAGAAGTGAAAAGTAACAAACACACAGCTGAGTGACTGAAGCAGTGTTCAAGGGTGAGACCCTTGAACTTCAGGGAGACTAAGGAGGAAGGAGGAAGGGAGGGAGGGAGGGAGGGGGGAAGGGTGGGTGGGTAAGTAGGGCCGAGACCCTCGCATTGGCTCCCGGCTCCCCCTGAGAACATTCCACGACAAAGGAAATGGAAGCAAGTGAGCTGGGAAATGCTCAAGTTTAAGCTTGAGTGATGCTGTTTACATGTTCTTACAGGAAAGACTGTATGGACAAGCTCTTCAATGGGTTGTCTGTCAAGGGGAGAGAGGCTGGGGTGGGGGAGGGGTGGAGTTGACATGGAAATGGCTCTGAGCTTTGCTTCTTGCATTTCCTGTCTTTCCAATTACAATCTACTTGGCCATTAAAAGTGTGGGGGGGGTGCTGAGCTGGGGAGGAAGGCGATCTCGCCTGTGTGTGTGTGTGTGTGTGAGAGAGAGAGAGAGAGAGAGAGAGAGAGAGAGAGAGAGAGAGTGTCTGTCTGTCTGTCTATTTCATGTTCTGAATATTTTCTGGATCTCAGAGAGGGTTTTCTGGTTCTTACACTGAATGGAGGCTGATAGGCATGGGGGCCAGAGGTTATTGGTTTTCTGGGTGGAGGGTGGACTGGAAGGAGGGGTGACTGGCCCTGGAGATTTCAATTAAACTTTGGACTGGCTCACCCAGGGAGGTGGCACAATTTCCTTTGGAGGTTTAAAAGAAAGAGCAGAGATTCGATTCCATCTGGAATGCTGGGCGGGGCCCCGCCTGGCGGCTGGGACGGACCCAAGGATCTCCCCAGCCTTCTTTGTTCCGAGACTAGACACCCCACCCCTCACCCGTCTGAGACATCTCTTGATCTAGAAAGGTTCAGTCTCAGCACATCAGAATTCCAACCAGAAAATAAAGATCCTCCAAGCCGGATCCTTTGACTTCTTGGGCAACAAGTGGACAAGTGCCCATCCTCTGCGAGGCACGTGGAGGTTGGTCCAGCGCCTGGAGCTGCCGGGTCAGAGAGCAGCGCTAAGAGAACCTTTCTTTCCCTTATGTAAAAATGGACTGCTTGGCTGTTGACTCTTTCAAGGCCGAACTTGAATATACCCTAATTCAAATTGCTGTGTGGAGGTGGTCCGCCACATTCCCTAGGCCTCTGACTCCCTCTCCACCTACCCCCCACCCCAGGGTGATTGTATGGCTGGTATCAAGATTAATAGCGTTCCCGTTCATTCTTAAACGGGTCCCTGTTTGAACCATGAATTATAATCACTCTGCCATGAAAGAGCAGAAAAGGCTCAGCAGAAAACTTTGTTTGGGGAGGGAGTGTTGAAACCAAGGCATTTGAAAAATGTGATTTTTCATTTAAATATATATATATATAAATATATGTTTTCTTTTTGTAATCTAAATGACATTGTAACCTTCAGAGCCTGACTTCATGCTGGAAAGAGAGGAAGGAAGTTTTGTTGTTGAGAAAGTTTATTTAAAAAAACAAAAAACAACATAAGTGGAACAAAATGAAAGAGCCAGAGAGCTTCCGCAGGCGAGCAGGGGCCATGACCCTGCTGGTGGCCGTGGGAGCGGCAGGAGGGCTCGGAGCCACCTCTGTCAGCTTTGGGAGGCCCCCTAAGGAGCAGGGTTTTGAAAGGAAAGAAGATGCAGAGAGATCTGAGATTCAGTGGCTGCATGGCTGGAACACTGAGGAATGCAGATGCCCAGGCCCAAAGGGCCCTGTGGTCAGAGAAAGCAGGATCACGCCAGGGATCTCAAACCTTTGCTGGGGCCCCTGGGTCCACCCCTGACTGTGGCCGATTGTAAGAGTGGGGATTAAGAATTTTAAAAAGGCTAGATTCTAGTCATTTCTGTTAAAAGATAAAATGAGGCATATTAAAATTTTTTAAGTGTGTATTTGAGCAAAAACTCCTTCGACTCAGGCAATGCTAAACCGGAAGTGGTTAGGAGTTCTCCTCTGAAAGGAGCCAGGGGTAAAGGGTGATTTGGAGAAAGTGTGGAAGCAAAGGGACGGAATTATTTGGTTTTAATTGGCTATAGCTTAAAGCCTACTTGGCTGTTTGTGATTGGTGGTTCTTCGTGTTTTCGTTTTCATAACCTTGAGATATTTGTAGGCTTAGATTTTAGTTCACTTAGGTTGACTGAGCCACCTCAGTCTGATGGCCTCCTTGTTTAATTAATCTAACTTTTCCTAGGTGGAGTGGCCTATAGCACATGGTTCTTCTTTTTCAGCCTTGGTTTTCCCACCTGTAAAATGGGGTATACCATCACCTCTCCAGGGCTTCTTGGTGAGAACCAAATGGAGGGCAAAGGGCATCAGGGAGCTGGGATGGGACATGCCAGCATGAAGGGATGGCCCTGTGTGGTCACAAGGACTGCTGTTTCCTTCAGGCAAAAGGGAGTAGTGACCCTTGAGCACCTTCTCGTCAGGGACACGTGACAGATGGCCTCTAGTGCACTCTCTTCCCAGCCCTGTCAGCAACTGACAGGTTCAATGAGGCCTTGCCAAAATGTTCAAGCAGCTTTTCCTACCACAGGTTTTTCTTTAAATTCCATCTCACGCTCTTAACCACAAACTTCTCTGGGAACATCTTTTGCCAAAATGAAGCTGGCATAGCTATAGAAAGAGGTAGTGTTAGGGATGGTTGTGAAAAATGGCAGAGTGGCTGGCATGGGGGATATATTCATTCATTTCACTAACAAACAGGCGCTAGGGAGATTGGAGTAGCCGGGCAGACACGGTATCTGCCTCGACCGAGAACTCACCTCTTTGAGGGAATAGCTTGCAAATAACACGAGCAACTTACAATCTGTCATAGAAAAAATAAAGACTATGAGACCAAAGATGGACCACTCAGTGGCAAAGTTTCACTGCAGAGTGGGGAGCCTGACAGCGTGGAGTCGTGGTTGTGAGGCGTGAGGTGTTGGCAGGGGAGAAATGGGGTCAGGTCCTTCATAGCTAAGTGCCCATGAGCCGTGTCTCACTCACACTGGAAATGTACTCTCATTGGTGCCTGGCTGGTGATTCCTGGGCTTGTGAGTTAGGTGGGCGCGTGTCTGGTTAGAGGTGGTCTCCTGTGTAACAAGGGCCGCCCATGACATCACGGTACCCAGTAGTGTCTGCTGCACAAAAGGTTTGCCAAGTCAGGGTATGGCACCTGGTGAGGTCTGTACTTGTGTCAGTAGTGGTTTGGGTCCTCACCCATCAAAGATGAAAATTATTGAGATAATATAGAA
Source organism: Eonycteris spelaea (assembly GCA_003508835.1). Taxonomy (NCBI): domain Eukaryota; kingdom Metazoa; phylum Chordata; class Mammalia; order Chiroptera; family Pteropodidae; genus Eonycteris; species Eonycteris spelaea. Next base: position 6,973,978 of record PUFA01000004.1, on the reverse strand, counting down.
GCATGAAGAATAATGCATGCGCTCTTAAATGCAAGGAGGAGAAGGTGAAAAGATCATAGTAGTCAGAAATTCTTTGGTAGCAGGTGACAGGATTGCAAATCTAACTGGCTTAAAGAAAAAATGAGAATTTATAGCCGCATGTGTCTGGGAGTCTCGGAGTACTTGTAGATAGCTGAAACCAAGGATTCGGAACCCCAGTGTTTCTGGGGTTCTTTCTGCTGGTCTCTCTGCTTGTCTCTCCCTGGCTTTATTCTTGGCTGGTAGGAGGTCCTGTAGCAGCTCTCTTAGAAACTCCAGTGCAAAGAGAGCCTCTTTTCTGAAAACCAGCAGAAAAGGCCTGAAAATAACTCCTTTTGATGACATATCACTTGCCATCACTTGCCTGTTTTGTGGCTGGAGTTGGAGAGAAGGATGGTGGGGTCATGTGGACTGGCTGTTAGGGAAGAAGTGGAGGAAGAAGTGCCAGGCAACCGAAAACCATGACCGTTCCCCAACCATGTAGGAATAAGGCCCCTCCTGGTAGGACCAGAGGCTCATCAGTAACTCAAGCGGTAAGAGCATGGATTTTAAAGTTGTTTCCAGTGACAATAATTACAGTGTTCAAAAGAGCATTATCTGATTCAGAATTGTCCTTCATATCACATTATGATTGGAGCCAAAATAGATATATGCTTTTAAGCCTTGATCCTATAAACCAGGGTTTAGCAAACTTTTTCTGTAAGGGGCAGATAGTAAATATTTTAGGCTTGTGAGCCACATGGTCTCTGTTGCAACTACTGAACTCTCTACCATTGCAGCTTGAAAACAGCCACAGTGTATACCTAAACAAATGACAAGGCCGTATGTCAATAAAACTTTATTTTTAACAGGTGTTGGGCCACATTTGGCCCACAGGCATTATCTTGCCAAGCTGATAAAGCTATATGAAAGTTTTACATTCAAACAGGCCATGAGACACTGCTCTAAATTACTCTGTATATTTGCAAACCATATACCCGATAAGGGATTAAGATCCAAAATATATAAGGAACTTCTGCAACTCAATAGCTAAAAACCAAATAACCCATTGAAAAATGGACATGGACTTTGATAGACATGTCACCTAAGAAGACATACAGATGGCCAACAGGTACCTGAAAAGATGCTCAATATCACTAACCATCTGGGAAATGCACATCAAAACCACAGTGAGACATCACTTCACACCTGTTAGGATGGCCTTTATAAAAAGAAGATAACAAGTATTTGTGAGGATGTGGAGAAATTAGAACCTCTGAGCACTGTTGGTGGGAATGTAAAATGGTGCAGCTGTTTTGGAACAGTATGGAGGGTCTTCCAAAAATTCAAAATAGAACTGCTATATGATCTGGCAATCATTTTGGGTATTTATCCAAAAGAATTGAATCAGGATCTTGAAGAGCTATTTGTACCTCCATGTTCATTACAGCGCTATTCACAAGAGCCAAGAGCTAGAACAAGCTAAATGTTCTTCGATGGCTGAATGGGTAAAGGAATGGTGGGTCTACATGCAGCAGAATACTATTCAGCCTTTAAAAAGAAGGGAATCCTGCCACATGTACCGACATGTACAATCTTGAGGACATTATGCTAAGTGAATAAGCCGTCGCAGAAAGACAAACACTGCACGATTCCACTTATATGAGGCATCTAGAGGAGTCAGAGTCATAGAAACAGAAAGTGGGGTTGGGAGGAGGAAGGAAAAGGGGAGTGGCTGTTCAACTGGTAGAAAGTTTCGGTTTCGCAAAATGAGAAAATTCTAGCACTCTGCCGCACAAAATCGTGCCCGTGGTTAACAATATGGTGTTGTACACTTCGAAATTCATTAAGAGGATAAATGTCATGTTATTTTTTTTTAAACACATACACACACTCATACTATACATATATACACTAAATTTTAAACAGTTTATTTTTTGTTCCTAATGTAGTGGGAACATTTTGAAAACATAAAATCGATCCCATCCCTAGAGCAAAGAATTAGCATTGGCCTGTCCAAAGGGGAAGGTGATGTTTCATCACAAATTAATCGATGAGAACGTCAGTCATGGCCACATCAAAGAGGTGGCATCTGGTGGCCACAACAGGATGGCTGGCTGGGTTCAAACACTGGCTGGAACAGCTTTGTCTTGCCCGTTCTGGCAATGCGTACAATCATGTCACAGATTTGGGAGTAGCGTGGCATGCCTAGTTGAGGTTTAAAGCTCTCTGTAGCCTCCAAACCAGGTGTTGCTTGGGATTGAAAACATTCATTGTTCGGTCAACAGAAGGCGCTCACAGGTCTGATGGGAGTGCCACCCGAGAAGGACCATCTCCTTAATGGATTTGCGTTTTTGCAGACGCTGCTTCAGCCAGGTGCTGTTTTAATGGGCACAGAGGAACTGGCCGAGGGCCTCATTGGGGTCTGTGCCAGATCTGAGAATGAGTCTGGGGTCCTGGGGTTACAGGTGGGATTTTGGACCCTCGCATTTTCTGCAGATGTGATTATATGGCTCACATGGAGGCAGCCTCTGGGGCGTGGGGTCTGTGTGACTGTCCGTCCTGGACCTCTTACCCAGGCCTGTGAAAGGTGGAAACTCTGAGGACATTCCATTTGAATAAGACGCATTTAATAAGAGCAATGGAAAATGGTAAACCTGGCTTGGGGAAAGGGAATGTGCTCTTTCATGTAAAACAAACAAAAAATGTGACTGTGGGAAGCATCCAAAAAAATAAGATGACCTGGAGGCCGGATTTAAAAATTGGCACCGAGGGAAATCTCATTTCCCCAATCGATGATTTCCCGTTCAGCTGTACCTGTGCCAGAGGAGCAAACCAAAATAACTTCAGAAATTAAAGTTTCTGCAGGCAAGAAAGCTACGCCTGGAATAGCACCCACCAGATGAAAACCTTGAAGTCTTTGTTTACAGCCGACATCCTTGGTTTGAAGGCTAATGGTATCTACAGAGGGCTGGGTTATGCACATATGCAATTAGAAAAATATCACTGTTCATAGTGCAAGAGAGACTAGCTGTGCTTACTTACTGTAGTTGATGCCACCTTTGTTTGCTTGTTTGTTTTTCCCTCTGGAAAGAATGTCTTTGTCCGGCCATAATTAATTGTAACCAGCTTTTGTTTAGATCAGGGTACATGGAAACTGCTCAGAGTGTGCAAAGTATGTTGGCAAGTGGGGCCTTGTAACTAGGACCTCAATATTTTTTCTTTTATTATACAAATAATAGAAGGATGCATTTGGGATGTAAAAGGTTCAAATTATAGGGCAGCATACATACCCTAGAAAGCTCGAGAGGCCCTCACCACCACCACCCACTACCCTTCCTTGGTCGCTAATGCTTCCTGCTCTTCTCTCTACATCTTTTTCTTATGTTGACTGTTTATATGTCCGCGAGCAAGTGTGTAAACACAGATATATAATTAGTTTTGTTTTTAATACATAGCAATGATGTATGTATTGATGCACAACTTGCTTTTTTCTTTACTTAACATGTCCAGGGTTGCTTCTGGTCAGTATATGTGTGTGTATGATATTTTTAATGCTGCCTAGCGTTCCATAATATGAAACTGTAGTTTCTTGTTCTTTTTTGCTATTAAGTGAAGTAGTGATAGCGAGAGATCATGAATGCGCCTTCTGAAGCTAGACTGGCCTCGAATCAGGAGTTTGCCAATGACCTAGGGCAGGGCTTGGCACACTACGGCCCTCAGGCCAAAGCCACCCTCCTGGTGTTTTGACGTGGCCCATGAGCCAGAATGATTTTATTTTTAAATGGTTGAAAAAAATCAAAAGATAATATGTCCTGATATGTGAAAATTCTGTGACATTCAAAATTCAGTATCCATAAATAAAGTTTGTTGGAACATAGCCAGGCTCATTTGTTTACCTATCGTCTGAGGGCAGTTTTCAGCAGAGTTGAGTAGTTGTGACAGAGACCATCTGGCCCACCTAAAATATTTACCATCTGGCCTTTTATAGAAAGCATTTCCTGACCCCTGACCTAGGGCAAGTTACTAATCTCTCATGTCTCAGCTTTCTTTTCTGTAAAATGAAGGTCATAATAATACCTATTTTGTTGGGTTAAGTTACTTAATACATATATCATGTAAATATCTCATGTAGAATATATAAGATGTATTATATATAAAAAGTACACATATAAATTATGTGTGAAAACACTTAGAACTTTTAAAATGCTCCATAAAGCTTGGCGGCTATTATTGGATCACTGTTATTATTCTCATAACTCTGTGCACACACGTGTAAGGCTGTCACAGGCGTACCCAGAAGTGGACTTGATGGTGAAAGAGTGTGTCATAAGATCTACCAAACTGCCCTCCAGAATGACTTCACCAAGTTTCGCTCCCATTAAGGGAGCCTCTGCTTTCCCACATTCTTGGCAATGCTGGAAGGGACTCGCGGGGTAGATGACAGTCTGAGAAGGGCGGGGTCCCGATGGACTCCATACAGGCTGCCCCTCTCAGCACTGTGCCCGGACCTCTGCATCGACTCTCCCTGCGAAGCGGTCTCCTCAAATCAGCACGTGCTCACCCTCTGCTGCGTGAGGGCCTCTTCTGCGCTGAGCCCTTGACCTGTACATTCTCATTTTTAGTTTTCACAACCACCTCCATTTACAGATGAAGAAACTGAGAGCTCGGGGAGGGGGAGGTATGAGGGGGTCAAATACATGGTGATGGAAGGAAATTGAACATTGGGTGGTGAACACAAAGCAAAACATCTATGACGTATCATCGAATTATACACTTGAAACCTATGTAATTTTATAATCAATGTCACCCTAAGAAATTTGATTTTTAAAAAAAAAGAAGAAGAACTGAAGGCTCAGAGAAATTAAATAGCTTGCTCAAGGTCCTGAAGCTAATAATGCAGAAGCAGGGTTTGAACCCCATTGTGGGGGACTCCACGAAACTTTCTACTCAACTCCACTCCTTCCAGGAAGGGATGAGGAGATGGCAGACACGTTGCATCTTTGACCTCACTTTGCATCATCGGCACCTCGGTAAGTGGGTAAGAGCTCCCTGAAAACTTTGAAGTGAAGGTTGAAGGGCGTGGCTTAGTCATGGCCGACTTCATCGCCTTCCCTTCTAAGTAAAGAGAATTTGTAATAGCGTATGTTACTATATATTGCAGGCCCCAGTGTCATAGTCTGTGCTGCTCAGTCATGCCGAGAATGATGCAGTTCTAATAGATAACCCTCCTTTGGGTGAAATGCCTATTTTTAGGCATCTCCCTGTGCTCTTGTCAAGGGCCTTTGCAATAGCATTTCTCATGTTCCATTAGCGCATATGCAAAACATGAAACAGATTTACCCAGATATTCTTGACCTTGTGCATGAGGGGAAAAACGGTTCTGGTTTTGTGTGTGTTTTCAATGACGAACATTTGCATTCTTTCTTCCCCTCACTTTTTTTTCTCACATTAAGAAACAACAACAAAACGCTGCTGGCCCCAAAAGTTAACAATTGGGATCTTATATAGACAGTAGTTCTCTACGAGGAATGTGAAACATTCGACAGTTTCCTGAACAAAGAGCCATGATCCCCTGATTAAAACCATGTTCAAACAAAAAATATGTTACATCCGAAAGACCCCGTAAGAGGCTTTTTATTTAATCAAATGCTTATGGCATCACCAAAGCCTTTTTGTGTGATGCTTAAACTTTTCAAGAACTGCTCAGATCTCCTTCTTAAGCCTTTCTTTACTGTGACTTACTTGCCCAAAGGTGGGTCTTCCCTTCTGCAGCCCACTTACTAACAGTCATTGTCAGGGACTAAAAGCCAAAGCTTCCATTCTGATAGGCTGTGAGCATTTGCTTGAAGTGGTGATTGTCATACTCCCATCTTATTTTTTTGCTATCTTATAGAGCAATGATGAAAGGAGTCAGGAGGAAAGAAAATTAAATAAAAAACCTTCTAGGAGGTATGTACCCAAAGCTGTGTTTGCCAGCTTTGACACTGTTGACATCTGGGGCCGGAGAATCCTTTGTAGTGGGGACTATCTTGTGCGTTGCAGGATGTTTAGCAGTATCTCTGGCCTCCACCCACTGGATGCCAGTAACATCCCTGTAGTGATGACAAACAGAAACATCTGCAGATATTGCCAGATGTCCCCTGGAGGCAGCATCAGCCCCAGTTTAGGACCACTGCCCTCGATCTTGGTGGTCTTGAACTGGCACCCTGCTCCTTTGCCTAATGCATCTCCATTCACAGTTTTTCATGAATGGGAGCTTTGTAGTTGTTTTTTTTTTTTTTTCACCCCACCTTCATTGCCTTGAGATGTTACTAGATCTGGATAGGTGCGCCAAGCTCAATCCAGGCCCAGGTAACCGAACTAAGGCTTATTGCTTAGAGTGCAGCAAACACTCTCGCTGGCAGTCCCTGTCGCAGCTGGTCTGCATGGTGGGCAGGTGTGTGAGTAGTGAGACCATCCTGGAGACAGGTGTGTTGAAGGGAAACCATTGGGTCGGTGTGGGGCAGAGCCTGGCAGCCCCATCCTCTGGTCCTGCTGGCATAGGCAGCTAATTGTCACCATACTTCGACCCCCGGGCAGCCCAGACTTGTGATGGGCGGAGAGCTGTCCTGCTGTTTCCCATTTTGGAACCCAAAGGGTGGAGATGGCGAAGTACCCTGCTGAGGTTCTGCTGGAGCCCAGTGCATGGGATCGCAGCGAGCAGCCCTCTCCCAGGGCCGGGGAGTGGGAGGCTCCAGGAGTGTCTCTCTCCAGGGCACGTGGCTCCATCACCCCCAGTGCCCTGAGACTCAGTGCACTGGGCTACATTGGGGATATGGGGGAAGGGCACTCCACCCAGGGTCTCAAGGCTCCAATGTGGTTTCAGTTCTGCCCCAGGTAGCAGTGTGACCTTGGGTAAATAGTGCCCTTCTTCTGGTCCTCATGTTTCCCATAAAGCCACTCTCTAACTAGAACTTTCTATATTTGTTTTTTCTTGGCTTATAGGTAAAGCTAGTATTGCTTAGATGGAAGCTGTGGCCTTCCCGAGCTTGCTTTTAGTGGTGCGCTCCTAATCAGGGTGGCCGTGTCTGGGGCTGGGGGTCATTCACTGGTTTTGCTTTATGTTTATAGGGTCTTAGAAGAAACCCCAATAAGTAGCATTCCTCTCCCTAAACAAATTAAGAGATGAGGCTGTGGCCGAAGGTTTAAACTTTGGAACTTACCCAGACTTATTTATCAAGTAAGTCATCCTTCTCTCCTGAGGCCAGTAAATCAGGTCTCCAAAAGGCCAGGCGTTCTTGGAGAAAGTGACAGACACTGGAGGGCAAGGGTCATGGTCAGTGTGGCCTGCAAGGCTCTGTCACACACTGGTTTTCCTTGATACTGTCCCTCATAGCTTCAGGCTGGTGTCAAACCCTGGGTATCCTGACCCGCTCCATTTGAGTCTGGGGGCCTGTGGAGAGTACAGTGGTCCCGATGGACTCCTCAAATTCTAAGGAAAAGCATGAGGGGCTGGAGCCACCATCAACTACCTCAGGCTCAGAGTTGCACCAGGAAACAAGTCACACCAGGTTGCTGGTGTTGACTTCTCCTGGCTCAGTGGTCTTCTCCTGGCACAGCCGCCTGCATCCTGCCGGTAGGGAGGACCGTGGAGAGGAGGGACAAGCTTTGTGCCCCCCTCCACCAGAGGCTCCAACCCCGTGATGCAGCTGCTCTGTTTTACGCCCTCAGTTGCCTGAGTCCAATCCCTGCATGGCCGGTCCCCCCAAGTGCGTGGAGGGCGTGGCCTCTGCAGAGCTGGACCAGCGGCTGGGGCTCCATCCCCTGCAGGCCCCCCGACCATCTGGCAGCCCACCGTAAAAGTGGTGTGAGTGGCCAGCTCTTTCTTCACTGCGGCTTGGGCAGCCCAGCCCAGCTCTCGGGTGGATGCGAGGCCTGAGAGTGAACTTCTTTGTGAATAATGACACAATTCTGGAAAAATGCAGCATCTCCCGGATACAGCTTCTGGAGCTTTGCCTGGGGGAGGAGGGCCTGGAGGGTGTTCAGTGTTGGCTCTCGGTTCTTTGCCCCAGGGGTGTGTGTCTGTGTGTGTATCCGTGCTTTTTCGTGGGGCACACTTATTTTCAGATGCTCATGGGGAGCGTTTTTTTGGAGAGTCCCCTGGGGAAAGGGAGAAAGTACAGAATGCTCTGACACCTGATGGAAAAAATTATGCCTCCGTCAATGAGGCTGATGTGTCTCCTCTGACTCTTGCCTTTAGCCCAAACCAAACCCCAGGCGGAGAGGATGAGCCAGACACGGGGACTGCTAGGTTGGTGACTGCCCCCCCTGAAATGGCACTCTCTAAATTCAAAACTCCTCTGAAAAATGCTTTCAGAATCATAGTGTTTTAGTTTCCCCAGCTCAAGGCCTGAAAGGTCATCTTGGCCAAATGACCAATTTTAAAGGAAGAGGAAGCTGAAAGGCAGAGAAGACCCACACCCCACCCAGCATTGCACAGCGAGCACTCGGATCCTGTCCCTTCATGTCTGGAAAGGGTTTTGTCTGCTCTGTCCCGCTTTAGTCTCCAGACAGTGTGTTGTGACAAGTTTTATACCATATTTTTTTCCACTCTGGTTTTATTCATTCAAAACCTCTGACTGTCGCGCCTTATTCCAGGTGTTGGGGGTACAGTGAGCTAGGCAGTCGTGGTCCTTGTGCTCAGGGGGCTTCCAGTCTAATGGAGGAAACAGCTGGAAACAAGAAACTATATGTGGGGGTCTGAGCAGAAGTGGAGTCCCGACTCTGGGGGTCACTGGTTACCCCTCTCCATCCCTGTTCATTCTCCATCCTCCCGGCCCTCTCTGCTCTTTGTGGAAAGGCTCCTTGGAATTCAGAGGACTTAGGAAACTTGCCCGAGGTTGGCCCGGGGTGGGGAGTGGAGGCGTGTGGGGTGGGGGCTGCACCGGGCCACAGCACCCCTACCCCGCCCCTCCCGCCCTTTCACCCCTGGGCTGCTTCCTTCAACCCTGAGGTGGTGAACGAGCGTTTTGACTCTGAGCACTTGCTTTCTTTCTCCCTTTTTTTTTTTTTTTACATTGAGACATAATTCACATATAAAGTGTATAATTCACATACGATTTTGCAGTCTACATTTTGGTGACTTTTAGTACATGCACAGTATTCGCAACCATCTAATTCCTAGGCACTTTGATTACTTTCCAAAGAAACCCTGTACCGATGAGCAGTCACTCCCCATGGGTCCCTGCTGCAGCTCCTGGCCCCCTCCAATCTGCATCCTCCCCACGGATCTGCCTTACCCGCCATTTCACACAAACAGGTCCTACAGTATGTGGCCCTTCACGTCTGGCTGCTTTTACTTCGCATGGTATTTTCAGGGGCCGTCCGTGACGTAGCGCATGTCAGTGCGTGCTGCATTCTTTCTTGTAGACAAATAAGATTGCGCTGTGTGTCTGTGCCACGTTTTCCTGACCCACTTACCTGGTGATGCCCTTTCATTTCAGCTTCAATCACAGCCCCCCAATGGCTCCTTGAGTTCTCCGGGGAGTGTTTGGGAGTTATTTCTAATTTCTCTACCTGAAACTTTGGTTGACATCCTCTCTAGCTGGTTGGTTGGCTATATTGGGCGTGTTTTGCAGGCAGCCTAAAGAGAAGCCAAAGCAGTGATTCTGAAATGGGAAGGAGAACGTCTCCTTCCCTCAGCTCCCCAAATCTGATATATCTCCTCTGGGTGCATGCCCCAGCGAGGGTGGCACTCTAAGAGATGGCAGTAGGTTATATCTCAAGGGCGTTGGGGCATTTGATGAGAGGAGGCTGTGGATGGGGTGGACCGCCTGACCGACTTGGGTGCAAGTCTTTATTTCCAGCCACCCCGGGCTACGATGAAGGTGAGCTGTGGCACAGCTAGCCCTAGTGCATGTCTGAGGCCCTTGCTTAGAGTGTTGCCTTTACTGTCTTATTTTCCCTATTTGTTTTAGTAAGACGTAATTTATACACAGTGACAGTCATCTTTGTAAAATGCATAGGTCTGCACATTTTAACGAATATGTACAGTCACGTAACTACTACCACAACCAAGAACGCTATTACCACCCCCTGAGACTCCCCCAGACTCCTTTATCGTCCCCTCCTCCTCCTACCTCCAGCCTTGGCAACCACTGATTTGTTTCTGTTGCTATGTCTTGTCTTTACAAGAACGTCATATAAATGGAATCACATAGAACGTAGCCTTTTAACCCTGTCTTCTTTCACTTAGCATAATGCGCTTGGGTTCATCGTGTTGCTTGTGCCTTGGTTCCCTTTTATTTCTGCGTAGTATTCCATTGTTTGTTCATCTATTCCCCAGTTGAAGGACATTTGGGTCGTTTCTAATTTTTGGTGATTATGAATAAAGCCACTAGAAACATTCATAGACAGCTTTTTGTGTGGACATAAATTTTCATTTCCCTTGGGTAAATATCAAGGAGTGGGATTGTTGGGTCACATGTTAGATGTATGTTTACCTTTATAAGATACTTCCAAGCCGTTTCCCAAAGAGCTGGAGCATTCCACATTCTCACCAGTGATGTGCGAGCATTATTCATCTTTTATTACGCTCCAGCCCCGCAAATTTATCAGAGCCTATATGTGTTTGGCTTTTTCAGTTACAAGGAACAAAGTCTTACTCTGTTTACCTGTTTTAGTTTTGGTTATCCCAGAAGTAGACTCTGAGGCAGTGATTTGAGTTGTAAGGGTTTTCTCTGGGAGGTGATTCTAGGAAACACCAGCTGGAGAATGGAGATGTAAAAGGTAAAGGAAGGAAGCCAATAAAAGATGTACCATCAAGCAGGTTACCATTTGGAGCAACTCTCGCTCTGTCCCACTGGGAACTCTGAGAAGCAGTATGAATACATGCCTGAGTCCTCTCCTACCTCGGGGTCCACTGGCTGGGGTCTATAAACCAGAGTTCTCCAACCTTTTTGGCACCAAGGGCTGGTGCTCCTATGGGAACCTAATGCCTGATGACCTGAGGTGGGGGGAGGCGGTGATGCTAGCACTGGGCAGCAGCTGCAAATACAGAGGAAGTGTCACCCACTTGCCCACCGCTCACCTCTTGCTATGTGGCCTGGTTTCTAACAGGCCATGGACCAGTACGGGTTTGGGACCTGGGGGTTGGGGATCCCAGCTGTCAGCCATCTCCCTTCAGTCATGGAGCGAGGGCTGTTGCCCAGGCTTCATTCGCTTCCTGGCACTTCTGGCCACCCTGTGTGCAAGGAGAGCTGGCTTCGGCAGACAGTCGCTGGTGCAGGGCTTTGGGGAGTCAGGCTGATGTGCGACAGCGAAGGTGATAAACATTTCCTTCCAGCTGCTCTCACCGCTCTGTCTTCTTATGGATTCCTTCTCTGCTTCGTAATTTCTGCTAGTGTGTTTCCCACTGCCAGCTAACTGACTCTGTTGAGTTCTGACTCCCCAAAGAGAGAAATTGGTTGGTGAGTGAGTCACTGCCTTTCTGTTGGGCAAAGCCTTCAATTTGGGTCATCCTAGAGACACGCTGGCCATCCATTGCTGTCCGTGGGTCAGGTGGCCTGGCCTGGGCCAGTTGGCTGTGACCCCTGAGGGGTGAGCCAGAGTTCGGAGCAGTGTGGTCCAGTAGAATTTTCTGTGATGATGGAAGTATTCTCTATATCTCTGCTGTCCAGTAGACCCTTCTGCAATGATGGAAATGTTCTGTATCTATATTGTCCAAAACAGTAGCCACTAGCCCCATGTGGCTATCAAGCACTTGAAACGTGGCTAATGCTACTAAGGAACTGGATTTTTAATTTAGTTTAATTTTAATTAATTAATATTTAAATTTATGTAGTGGCTAGTGACTACTGGACAGCACAGTTCTGGAACATAGGCCTGGAAGGGGCCTTGGCCTCTTCTCTCTAGCATACTTTGTGATACAACATTTTCTTGAGATTCGAGTCTTTATGATTCCAATTCTGAATGTCTCTCTTCTCTCTCTCTCTCTCTCTCTCTCTCTCTCTCTCTCTCTCTCTCTCTCTCTCTCTCTCTCTCTCTCTCTCTCCCCTACCATCCTTTGGTACTTTTTGTGGCAGCCCAAGCTGACTAAGACACTTGGGGTTCTCTCCCTCATTGGAGTACCTGGGCTAGCAGCCAGGAGTGCCCCTTCTAGAAAGGCATGTACATATTTGCAGACATTCCGGGTCCTCCAGGAACATGCTGGGCTCTGCAGGTCCTGGTCTAGAGCTACTGGCCGGTGCCCTCTGAGCTGCAGTCAGTGTACAGAGGCCTCTGAGGCTGCTCAGGCTGAGTCCCCCCTGCCCAGGGACAAAGTCTGGGCCTGGAATCTGCTCTGCGCGGTCCCGGCCCCACGGACTGGCCACTTTGGTTCCCTCTCTAGGCCCCGTGAAGGGAGAGTTCCCTGAGAGCTGAGCCTGGGACCACGCGGCCCCACAGGGCATCCCTGGCTTTTCTCAGGAGGACGTCCTGAGGTGAGCAGCTGTGCTTTCCGTATTTCAGGGGCTGCTTGCTGACTTAGCACCTGACCAACATGGCAGCCTTGTTCCCCAGGCTGTGTGAGCCTGTGGCTCTCATGTCCCATGGCCGGGTTTCTCGAGCTCTTGGGAACTCCTGGACAGAGAGTTCCTCTGTTCTCTTCAGGCTACAGGAACCAGCCAGCTAAGGGATGGGCATCTCTTGAGTCAGGTGTCCATCCCTGTCCAGGGCGGCACATCATTGGCACCTCTGACTGACATATGAAGACGGGCAGAAGGGGAGGTGAGGGTGAGGGAGATGGCTGAGGCCCTCCCCTGCCGAGGAGAGGCTGCTCATGGTCTTTTAGCGGTTCGGCAGAATCAACTCAGATTCTTCTGTTGCTCCTAGCAGGTGCCATTGTGGTGTAACGGGAGAAAAGCACCTGACTCATCTTGGTTCTGTCGGGTAGGTCCAACAACTACTTCTGGGCTCCTGAATTTCGTCCTCCATGAAATGAAGGGGTCATTTAGATGGCCACTGGGGATATTTTCAAGCTATGGTATCGATCGGGAGCTTTGCCTTGGCTCAGCCACAAAGACAGTGACAGGGACCAAGGAAGCTGTTTGAGCATCAGAAAATGGGTCCTCTCTACCCCTCTAGCCCAGTCAGGTCTAAAACCCTAGAGGCTGCCTCACAGGAAACGGGTCTCTGAGGATATTATATGAATAAAAGCCGACTGAATTTCTGTAGCACGGGAAGAAGACAGGGTGCCCTCATTTGTATTGATCCCCAAATGAATGTCCTCTCCGAAGCCTGCCTGGGTTTGGGACCTGCTGGTTGTGTATTACCAGGTGGCAGGGGACAACATAGAGAAAGGCGATGCCGACTGTGCCCCATTCTGTGCGCTGGCCTCCCCCACAGCCGACACATGCTCGTGCTCGGAGATGGAGGGGTCCTCTGTGTCTGCTGTTTGTCTCACCGACGTCTAAAGCAGCAGATGGGAGAATCGAATGAGCAAAGTCGGCTCTCAAACAAGCTTTGTGTTAATTAGGTAGAAATAGATTCTTTAAAAACGAAATCCAATTCGGTGTTTTTCTGCACTAAGAAGTGGCTTCACTATGGGGGAGTCCCAGCTCGGCGGCTCTCCGCCCCTGGGCAGACCCCGGTGTGGGCCGCAGCGATGGGCCCATCTGAGGGCCCGTCTGAGGGCCCGCCTGGGATCATGCAGCCCCGTCACGTCATGAAGTGGACCCCCTTGCGGCTTTCACGGGGCGGGAATCCCAGCTCTTTTACCGAGCAGACTGTGACCTCTGGCACTTTATTGAGTTTCTCGGAGCCTCTGCGTTTTCATCTCTCAAGTGGGATCACAACAGAGTCGTCGAGATTTAAATCCTTGACTCACGGCGCACGGTGAATGCTGAGTGCGAGCCTTGGGCAGAGAGTCACGTCGCAGGGCTTGTCGCTGTCCTCCTCCCCGTCATCGTCTCCGGACATGGAAGAGAGGTGACGAAGGGAAGAGTTGTCCTGTGTCTTCGGTTATTATAAAACGCCGACTGGGCCGTCTCCAGGGCTGGACCCAAAGGTGGGGCTCATTAATTGAGGCCCCAGCTGGCCTCACTCCCGGGGTGGCTTGAGAGCAGATCATAACGAAGAGGGTGCCCGAACCTGGCAGCCTGGGAGGCCACCCTCCGGAGGGGGAGGGGTTCTGGCTCCTTCTCACAGAAGTAGAGTCGGGGTCACCGGCAGATCATAACTTGGCTCATTCCACGCTTCCGGGCCAAGCGTCTGTTTGTTCGCTAGTGGAAATATAGAAGCAAGCCGGCATCATGTCTAAACAAAGAGGGACTTTTCTCAGGAAGTTTGTAGAACTGACACCTTCTCCGTGCTTGCGATGATGGCCCATGGCCTTCTCTCTGCCCGTGGTGTGACTCGCTTGAGAACAATAGACAATGGTCTTGGCCTGCTTCCTGTGAGAAGGAAGAATGGACGCAGGTGGGTGTCGGAGGCCCCGGTCCCATGGCCCTTTAACATATGCTCGGGGATCCTTCGAGGTCACAACAGCCATGTGTTGGCCTTATAATGAGCCATGAGGGCTCAGGTTATGGAGGGACGGACCCTGGGGGCAGGCCCTGTGCTGAGACTCCTCCGCGTACTCCAGTCAACCCCGAGGAGGGCTTCAGGGCCGACTGACTTGCTGCATTCTGCTCCCCAGCCCTCTTCCTTAGAACCATCTCAGAGGAGGCGTGCCAGCCCCAGGCCAGGATGCTGACCTTCGGGAGGCAGGGGGCCTTCCTTGCTCTGCCCCTGCCCACCCTGCCCGTGGTGCCTCGTGCCAGTTCCTGGCCTTGTCTGCTCCTGGCATCTGGCCTCCTCTGAGTTCCTCGCATGTGCCTTGCTACATGCTGTTCCCACTGCCTGGACCCCCTGCTGCACCCTGCCCTGCCTTTCACCCATTCAACTCCTTGCTGACCTGCAGGGTTTGGCTCAAGCCCCACCTAAGGGAGGCCTTCATTCGTAGTCCAGAGTAGCTGGGCTCCTTTGCTGACTACTGCCAGTCCCATTACCCCTAATCACAGACCCCGTTCATTTCCTGCTTTCCCAGTACGCGTCAGAATTTGTAATTCTACGTTTGTTCGGCCTGCCGTCCACCTCCCCGACTGGACCATGAGATGCCCGGTGTGTGCTGCCCACTGCTGATGCCACAGCACCGGCCGGCTCACAGACCTCCACGCCCTGGGCGAACGTGTGAATTCGCTTTGGAGCGGGGCGTCTCTGAGGTTTTTAGACGTGTCTTCTGAGATGTGAAGTTGAGAGTTGAGTATGGTTTTTTAAGTCAAACAACAGGCGTTTTCCTTTCAGCAGCTCAAACTGCCGTGCTCCTGGCCTGCTAGGTCAAATGGAAAACATCACTTAGTTCTTATGAAAGGTCTGGAAATTATCTGTGTTCCGAGGAACTGGCGTGCTTGGCCTCTGGAGCAATACAAACGTGGAATTTGAACTCTCCCCTACCTCAGAGAGCCAGGCGGCACTGATAGAACAAAAAGCATTTAAACGTCACGAGTGGTATTATTAGTTGTAATCTTATCTTGGTTAATAATAATAACAGCACCGCCCAGAAGTCGCTGAAGAGCAGACAGGCCCTTTCCTAAGCTCGTGTCCTCGGACAGGACTGCGTGCCCTGGGGAGGTGCCAACTGACTCCTTTGACACCACCATGAGGGACGGAGTGTTGGCCGGAAGCCCCACCCTGGTCACACGTGTTCAGCCACATCCTCCACGCCCTTCGGGGCGCTGGTCATTCAGAGAGGCGCCGCGGAGGCCCCTGGCCTCTCAGACGCTGGCCTCCCCTCTTTGGAGGCTCTTTCATCCCCTCGGCTGCCGGCAGAAGCAGAGGCTGCAGGCTTGGGAACTGCCAGGCGGTCTCTTTTCACAGAGATCTCTGCATGGCCTTTCCCTTCTATTGTTTCCCGCCCCAGTGACTTGCTAAAACAATGTGTTTCCTACAGATTTTGTTTGCCTGCGTTGGCTTCTTTGTCTCGCCCCAGTAAGCAGACGTCTAGCATATCCAGATCTGTGCGCTAGACAAGGAGAGAGCTGGAGCCGGGACCCCGCAGCTGAGCTGGGCCACCAGTGCCTCCAGCCTGCAGACTCAAGGGTCCACGGCTGTGAATGACCAGACCGTCCAACGCCGCCACGTGCGCAGAAGTGCAGTTGCTGGCCCCTCGGTGGAGGGGAATGTCGGGCCTCTGACTAGTCAGGGGAAACCCGTGTTTGAGAACCAGGTTAGTCGAGATGAGTCCCTAACCCAACACTTTTCCTAGCCATGTGACTTTGGGGAGGTCACTTACCTGATGCGAGCGTGTTTTCCCACCGGTAAACACAGTACCCACCCCATGGGGCTGTTGGGAGGCTCGAAGGAGTTAGTATCCGGATGTCGTCTGGTGCCGAGCCCGGTGCCGACGCGGGCCAGCCGCTCTTGTTATTTGTCTGTTCGGTCTGTTTTGCAGACTCTCCTCTGGGGTCCTACTTGCAAAGCTTTCCTACAGACCCACCTGACCCAGAGGCAGAATGGAGGTGCCCATCCCTGTAGGCGACGTGATCCTCCTGGGCGTAGCAGCGGTGCTCTGTTAATCGGGCTCAGACTGTCCCGAACCTCCACCTGGTGTGGGGTACACAGTGGCCAAGAGCACAGGTGCTGAATGGGACAGACCTGGGTGTTCACCTGGGCTCCTGCTCTTACCAGCTGTGTGACCTTGGACACGCTGCCTACCTTCTTTGAGTGTTTGCTGTCTGAAGTGGAGCGTGCAAAACCTCCGTTTCACAGGCGACCGTGACCATGAACTGTACCCACGTTTGTAAGGTGCTTACGTCAGCCTGGCACAAAGCCAGCGTGGGAAGGGGGGCTGCACCATCCAGTGAGCTATACCTGGATAGGTGTTCTTAGAAAGGGCGCTGGAAACACTGACTAGGGGGACTGAGGACCAGAGGAGGTGATCACACCTTTAAACTCTCAAGGCCCCGACCCCATCAGATGTTCAGCTTTATCTGTGTCGCTTGTGGTCTAGCTCATAGAACTGGAGTGACAGAGGCAGGACCATTCCAGAGGGACCTGAGCGGCCCTGGAGAGAGTGGCTTCCTGTTCTAGGAAGGGTTCAAGCAGAGGCTGGTGGGCTAGGGATGCACATCCATCTCGATGGCCTTCGATGTCCTTTCTCAGCTGGGCATCCTAGAGAGTTTTGCAGAACCAGAGGTAGTATGCCCCCCAATACCATGTGCATGCCAGTCCCCATGCCTCAGAATATGAGCATGGCGAAACTGGAGCTCACTTCACCGGTTTTAAAGGCCCAGTTGGAGAGGAGATTACTTGGGGTCATGGGTCATGGTCATGGGTCACTGATTGTGGATTTCTGGAAAGGGGCCTTGATGGTTCCACTCTAAACTCAAGGAGATGGTTTCAGGTGCACCTACTGGCACCTGTTCAGAGACCAGTCATTTTGGGGGCCATGGTGGGCGCCAGAGGCATGAAGGGGACTTTAATGTGGCCTCTTCCAAATGGAGTGTCATTTACGGCAGCTTGTGAATGACAGGAGCGGGTGCCCTCAAGAGCGTGCAGATTCCACACGACCATTTAAAAAGGTTTTAAGTAAATTCATCCACGAGCAATCCAGGGCGACCATTAATGGATGTCGAAGGCGGGGTGCCCGACTCAGTCCGCCAGCCCCAGGCTTTCTCGAGCCCGTCCGGGGAGCCGGAGGTGCTGGCAGCTCAGAGCACAGGTGCAGATGGGCCACTGCTCTGATTTCCTCAGGCTCTGTCCCCATTGGTCCATCTGCTTTTTGTCTCTGGTTTTAGGGTTCGTTTGATGTTGGGAAAGTGGCTGAGCCATATATTTAGTTTTTTCTTTTAAGAGTATTTAGAGCAGTTTTAGGTTTACGACAAAATTAAGGCGCTACAGAGAATTCCCACATACCCGCTCCCCCAGACGTGCACCGCCTCCCCAGTTATCAACGCCGCCTCCCCTCCCCGCCAGAGTGGTGCACTTCTTACCGTCGATGAGCACACAGGAACACATCACCCAGAGCCCAGCGTTTGCCTTCGGATTCACTCTCGATGTTGTCAGTCCTCTTGGTTTAGACATGAGTGACATGTAGCCGTCATTATCGTTTCTTACATCACCATACAGTGTCATCGTATCTTCATTGCCCTAACGATCCCCTGTGCTCTGCTTCTTCATCCCTCTCCACCCGACCACTGATCTTTTTACTGTCTCCATAGTCTTGCCTTTTCCAGAGTGTCACATGGTTGGGATCATACAGTGTGTAGCCTTTTCAGACGGCTTCCTTCACAGTAACATGCATTTAAGGTTCCTCCGTGTCTCCTCAGGGCTCGACAGCTCCTTTCTTTTTAGTGCTGACTGATGCTCCATTGTCTGGATAGGCCACAGTTTATCCATTCGATGCCGAAGGACATCTTCGTTCCTTCAGCTTTTGACACGTGCGAGTAAAGATGCTATAAACGTGTATGCAGGTTTTTGTGTGGACGTAAGTTTTTAACTTCTCTGAGTACATACCAGGGAGTGTGATTGCTGGACCGTATGGTTAAGAGCATGAGTAGTGTTATAAGAAACCATTAAACTGTCTTGTAAAGTGTTCATACCAGTTTGCATTTCCGCCAGCAATGAGTGAGAGTTCCTCTTGCTCCTCATCTGCTCCAGCATTTGCTGGTGTCAGCGTTCGGGATTTTGGCCATTCTGATATTTATGTAGTGGTAACTCATTGTTTTAATTTGCATTTCCCTGATAATTTATGCTGTACAGCATCTTTTCATATGTTTACCATCTGTATATCTTCTTTTATGAGATCTCTGTTAAGGTCTTTGGCTCAGTTTCTTATTGAATTGTGTTTTCTTATTGTTGAGTTTTAAGAGTTCTTCGTATATTTTAGATAACAGTCCTTTATCAGCTGTGTCTTTTTAAAATATTTCCTCCCAGACTGTGGGTTGTCTTCTCATGCTCTTGACTTTGTCTTTTGCAGAGCAGAAGATTTTAATTTTAATCAGATTGAGCTTTGCAGTGATTTCTTTCCAGGATGATGTCTTTGGTGTTGTATCTAAAATGTCACCACCAAACTGAAAGTCATCTAGATTTTCTCCTGTGTTATCTTCTAATAGCCAGGGTTTTTCAAGGGCGTCACCATCACCTTTTGCTGAGACATTTGGCTAGCCTTTCCTCGGTCCTGTGTGTTCCATTTTTCGTCAGCTAGTTAGAGCTGGGTTTATGTCATAAATGAGAGAGCCCTGAGGTACTTGATTGGAAGTGAAACTTGGTTATACCATTGGCATCTGACTGGGGACTGGTTACAACCCAGCCGTGCCGCTGAGGAGCGGGACCCAGGCCCTGGCTGATGCTCAGATTAGAACACTGACCAGGCTACATGGGAGGCCAGTGGTTTCCCCCGGGGCACAGGAACACAAGCCACCCTTATCTTTGTGATGCGTGACCCTGACAAGGCTGGGGAGCGTGAGCCAGCAAGTGGTGCACGTTTCGGGTGTTGCTGCACGTCGATATCGGAGGGAAGGCGCGTGAGCAGGAGATGTGAGGACCAAGTCCAAGGTTAGGCACTTATCTCTGCTTCCTTCAGAAGGCGATCAGCCCGTGGGTGCTGCGTGCCGCCCCGGCATCGCAGAGGGCTGTCTGGGTTGTCAGAAACTTGCGCGACTCGGGGCGGGTCTCATGACGTGGCTGGTCCTGCTGGTGGTTTCCTTCGCTGACTCCGTCATGCCTCTTAGAGCACAGCTGAGTCTTTTTCTCTCCAGCCTGACACCTACAGCCAGAGGCAAGGGGAGTATTTTTGCCCGTTGAAGGAAGTGACAGGGTTAGGTTTCTTTGTCTCTTCACATCCTTTAACATAGCTGGCACCCTCTGGGTGGGCTCGAGGCGCTGGCTGCAGCCCCAAGAACACCAGTGCTAAGGGTCCCGCCTCTGCTTCAGCATCCTCCGGGTGGCCTTGGACCCGTCTCCTGATTTCTGCGGGCCGCAGGTCCCTGCTGTTACAAGGAAGTTGCTATGGAAATGCAAAGACCCTTTTAATGTAAAATTTTTTGCAAAGAACAATATTGCAAAGTGGTTAAGAGCCTGGGATTTGAATTACAGTTTGGCCACATGCTGGCTTCTTAAGGGTGTCAGTTTTCTGTCCTGTAAAGTTGGGCTAGTGACGGTCCCTGCAGCTGGGCTCGGGGAAGATGAAACAAGGTAGGCTCCAGAGCACAGTAACTGGCACATTTGGTAAGACTCAGCAGGTGGCAGCTTTTCCAGTGATCATTATCACAGTGTGACCATCACCCTGTGTGGGGAGCGAGGTTCCAGTCGCTGAGGTGACAGCCCAGATAAACACCCAGATTGAAATGACAGGGCACCCCTTGACTAGCATCTTTGGTGTCTCTTCCCCAAGCAGTGCCCTGGCTGGTTGTGTGAATGCGACCTGCCTCTGACCTGTTGGGAGCGGACCAGGACCACTAGGGACAGGTTCCTGCACCCTGGGCGGGACAGGCTCTGTGACCACTGGTCGTGTACCACTTCCTGGAGACAGCCGGTCCTTTCAATTTTGTGATTCATTTATTTAAACTTCCCTGTCAAGGAGACTTGATTTGATACAGAGGAAGAAAAACATACGGCGAACCCTTTATTTCCTGTGATAAACGATGACCTTTGGAACAGAGGTCAGGTCTGAATTCTTCAAGGCAGAATTTATTTTTTTGCTGCTATGGTTTTAAAGTCACGGCATGCTGTGCTTTTGGCTGTTGCCCTTTCTGGCTGATGAGTCCAGCGAGATGCCAAGAAGTTAGATGGGTGCCTTTGGAAGGCATTCAGGAATTACTCACTGGAGTAAAAATGCAGCATTTGTTGGAGGAGAGGGCTGAGCATGTGTGAAAAAGGGTATTATGCACTAAGCGTCAACATAAGATGGGAAGAGGAGGCCTGAGGGAGTTTGGGGACTGTCTGGCTGGGCGACGCTAAAGACGCCGACAGGAATCCGATTGTCTACAGCTGTCCCCACACTGCAGCGGGCTTTGAGAATCCCCCTGGTGGGGTTCGAAGGCAGTCTCGTGTCCTTCCTCCTCTGTTTGCTGGATTGCTGTTTCACGCACAGTTAGCCCGGCCGGTGGAACATGCTCGGGCTTTCGCTGGAAAGGCGTGCAGCTCAGACCTTGCTGTACAGGATGAGATTTTAAAGTGAAATCAGAGGGGGTTTTGGGGGGCTTTTAGTTTCCCTGAAGTTACCTTTGTCACACGTTAGCAACGCAGCTAGCGGAATGGGGTAGAAGAATCCAGCAGGAGGCGAGGTGAGTCCTGGACTGTCAGAGCCAGAGTCGGGAAGGACTTGTGGGAGGGCAAAGGCCTCCTTTTACATATGAGGAAACCAAGGCCCAGAGAGGGTGGGTGGAAGGCCTGACAGCACACAGCTGGTTAGGGCAACTGGAGACCTGAAACCAAGTCTTGACTTCTAATCTAGGGCTCTTCCATGAATGGCCTATGGCTTGTTGCAAGATTTTTACAAGATTATTATGCTACTTGTCACTTCTGTACCAGTTTATGTTGGCAAAAAGGCTAATATTGTATGGTTTTTTTTAGGCGACATAATCATAACACAGAAAATTTTCTCCAAGGAGTGAAGTCTGCTAGCTACTATTAGTGTTTGAGCTTATTCCTTTCCTGTCTTCATTTGTGCCTGAGCATGAGTGAGAAGTGAAAGAAAAAGAAAGACCCACATATAATTGTAATAATGTAGACTTATCATTTTGCTTGAACTTGAAGTTTATTAGAAATTAAGTTTATTAGAAATTAAGAAATTATCCCCTGATGGCCATATTTCCATCTTTTGACCTTGTGACTTGGGAAAATTTACGATTCATTGGCTAAACTTCTGGATCACATGACTAGGTTTTAGCCTCATCTGGCGAACAAATTTTGAACCTAAATGCCCTCAAGTGAAGAATTAGGTGGTGCTGGATCCAGAAGGTGGCTTCGTTGGAATCCTCTTGCTGGGTGTTGTCCGTGGGTTACTGACACCTGCATCGGTTCAGCCGGACCCACGAGAGAGCTCGCAGACCACCATGCTGTGGTCTGGAGAGCAAACAACTGCTGACTGTGTCCTCACACTGTCCCAGGA
Source organism: Eonycteris spelaea (assembly GCA_003508835.1). Taxonomy (NCBI): domain Eukaryota; kingdom Metazoa; phylum Chordata; class Mammalia; order Chiroptera; family Pteropodidae; genus Eonycteris; species Eonycteris spelaea. The sequence goes on along the minus strand of PUFA01000004.1, from coordinate 6,951,870 downwards.
AGGATCCTTGACAATGTGGAGACACGGTCCTGTGTGTATTCTGTAAAACACACCTTCGACCCACCCAAGCCACGTAGGTGCATTGCCTTTCTATAGGATTGACAAGCCATGTGGCAAGGAACTGCCTTATCCAATGTCACAGTGTCCTACACAGAGACCTTAAAGAGGTGGACACTCCTGCAGCCCCCTCATGAATGCTTAGGTGTTTTGGAGGTTATTTCTCAGCTGACTGCTGGATTGACCTGAGCCCTCTGAAGGGACAGTCTCGCATCTATCATGCCTAAGAGGTGAATCAGAGTTCCCCTTGGTCCTCCCCTGCCCCGCCCCCCGCCTTCTCCCAGTGCTTCTGCCCATCACCCAGCATTTATCAGCCCCATTAGGTGCCAATCCCTGAGCCAGGTGCTTGTCGTAGAAAGATGTACAGGGGAGCTCTGTCCCTGGTGGAGCTCAGCATTCTGGGGGAAAAGGGCTGGAGGGGCTGATTTCCCCGTGGGAGTAGACCCAGGGGGCCATGCTTGGGGGAGGAGGGGCGGGAGGACCGCTGAGCCGGACTCCACTCTGCTGGCAAAAGCAAAGCCTACTCTTCCCTGTCCACACTTCTCAGCATGCCATGGCTCTTGGGGAGCAAGCAGAGGGCCTGTGCCCCCCTCCGCCCCAGCACTCTTGGCTAAGGCCAGCTCGAGCCCTGCAGCATAAGGATCGTGTGTGCTGGTCCTGTGCCAGCCCGACACACACGTCAGGTGCTCCTTGGCGTTTCAGCACATGTGCTCACCGGAGAAGCTCACGCCATTTTCTGGGGGCAAGGAAGTGGAAGGGAAGCCCGTGAGAAATAGAGCAGCCTCGGGAGTGTGTGAAGTCCGCCCCGTTGCTGGGAAAGTTGTCGCAGGTTTGTGCGCACCTCGTGCTGGTGGTGATGGAGGGGGCTGTTTTGATTCTGTGGCCTGGCCCCCTTTTCTTGTAGATTTCCTGCTGTCCCAAACCCCACAAATCTGGTGCGGGAGCGTCACCCTGGGGCCGGAGAGGGAGGGCCCTGCGTGCAGGAGCCGGCAGTGTGGGGGCTGTACCTGTAGGCAATGGGAAGTCCCTGTACTGTCCCCAGGTGTCGGAGGCTTTAGAACCTTTAATTCCAGAACAACCTGTAGTCAAGGTGAAAAGCGACTTTAAAATGTTGGTGCAGGGACTCGGTAGCGAGTTACCCCAAGCGTGCTTTGTCTGAGTGTGAACGGCAAGGAGTGTGAACGGGCTAGAACACGCACAGAGTCACTTCTCCCAGCCTGCGGGCTGGCGCACTCGCTGCCCCAGCTCACGAGTGGGGTTTTTCGTGTTGGCTTTGCTCCCTGCAGGAACGTGAATGTCAGCGTGGGCCCGCCAATCCGTCCTCCGTCATCGTCCGAAAGTGGTTCTGACAGCTGTGGTCTGCTGTCACTTAGCCTCCAGTATCCTCTGTGTTTGTGGGTTGTTACCCGTTGTGTTTTCTGGCTGTTATTTAGGGGTCTCGGGACAGAATGGAAGTAAACGTGTCGCCCAGCTCTGCCCTGTCGGCCGGAAGCGTGCCCGGTCTCTCCCGGTGCGGGCGGTGCGTCCTCTTTAGCCGGTAGCCAGAGCACCTGAGGTGGTGGCCCCTTCTCAGCCTGGCAGTGGCGGTGCTCCTGGAATATTTAGTGTTTTTGTTTTGTTTGGTCTGGTTTGGACTTTTCTTAATGTGTGTGTGGTAAAATATACATAACATAGAATTTACTACTTTAACCATGTACAATTCAGTGGCATTAATGATATTCACAGTGTTGTGCAACCATCACCATTTTCCATTTCTAGAACTTTTTCATCATCCCAGACAGAAGATCTGTACTCATTAAACGAGAACTCCTCATTCCTTCTTCCCCTTAACTCCTAGTAACCTCTGTTCTGCTCTCTGCTGCCTCTATGAATTTGCCTATTTTAGGTACTTTATTTAAGTGGAATCAAAATATTTGTCCTTTTGCGTCTGGCTCGTTTTACTTAATCTTTTCAAGGTCCTTTCCTGTCGTAGCATTTTTCAGTATTTCATTCCTTTTTTCCGGCTGAATAATATTCCATTGTGTGAGCATACCGCATTTTGCTTGCCGGTTCATCTGTTGATAGACGCTTGAGTGTTTTCCACCTTTTGGCTGTTGTGAATAGTGCTGCTGTAAGCATTGGTGTGCAGGTATCTGTCTGAGTCCCTGCTTTCTTTTTCCTTTTTGAAAAATTATATAGGAATTTATTCAAGTCGAACTGACGATGTATGCTGGGGAGCAAGATCTCAAATGCTCCCTCGAGTCCCTGTTTCCACACCTGGAGGGGGACTTGTTGGATGACGCGTTTCATTTTTGGAGGAACCGCGGAACGGCCTTCCTCGCAGAATGCTTGGGGGGCGGTGATTTCCCGCTGCCTGCCGCATGCTCTCAGGTCTTCCTCATTCTGGTCCCAGCATAAGGGTCTGTTCCAGCCAGGCTGATTTGCCATCACATCCAGCCTCCATGCGTAGGCTAGGTCATTCCTCTCTCCTGGGACACCCTTCTCCTCCCTCCAGGACCCAGTGCAAATCCTGCCCTTGACGCCTCCTTTGGAAAAAAGTCACCCCTCCCTGATGCTCCCAAGACAGTTCTTATGGGTCTGACTCAGCGACTTTAATCCTGATTCTCTCACTGACTTGGGTTAGTAGTCTCTGCCCTGAGATCACTCTTTGGCCCCCTCCTCTTGCTCTTTAGCTCCCCTTAGGGCTCAAGCACACAGACGACCACCGTGGACCCTTCATCGTGGCAGTGCCTGCGCCTGGCTCACCCGGTGCTCGCATGCTCAGCCCGGGACCGCCAGCCTGTGTGCGGGCCGCTGCTCTGCGATCGGCCTCCGCCACGTGGCATCCTCTTCACGCGGAGGGAGCTGGCCGGCCCCTGGTGTGAGCGTGCTGAGCCTTCCATGCTGGCAGGCTGCCTCAGTTCCCGGGGTGGTGACCGGCTGCCTCCCCTCTTGGGTCGCTGCCCATTTGGAAGCATGCCCTTGAGTGCTGCCATCCCTGAACTAGGCCATCAGGTCATCTGATCCCCATGGTGGCTAAGAAGCCTGGCTGAATGCCCCTACTGTGAATTAGTGGCGGAGAAGCAAGCAGCCACTGACTGAGCTTTGTGGGTGGGTTTGGTGGATACCAAGCCTCTTATTTCTTCAGGGTTGTCTCATTGCACAGAAAACAGCCCGAGTGGCCTGTCACCCAAGCTAGAAACCTGGTGTCACCTCTCGAGCCCTTCCTACCTATCGTTAACACAGGTGATTCTCCCTCTGAAATATCCGTCCATGGCTTAAATGGGCTTTAGTTTAGATGGCTTCCTACACGGTACCTCCACTTCCGGTTTGCCCCCTCCAATCTGCCGGCTTACACAGCACTCTTTTCTTAGAGTTCAGATCCAAGCTGCACCCTCCAAACCAATGATTAGCATCTCATCCTCCTGCAGACTTGAGGCTCCTGAATCACTTTAGCTTTGAGTGTGCTCTGAGCCCTCCCTCTCACTGTCTCGTTTCGCATGTGCCATTCCCTGGGCCCGGAACATTCTACCAGCTCTTTACCAGGCCAATTCCCATTCGTTCTTCAGCCTTTGGCTTAGACATGGCTCCCCAGGAGATACTTCTCTGACCCTAGTCCTGTCGTCTCCACAACTTGTGCACCCGCTTCCCTTTGCAGCCCATACTCACCAGACTCCCTCGTAACGGTCTGTTCTGGTCTGTCTCCCTCAGCAGTCTAGACATGTCTTGTACCATTGTGTCCCCAGCTCCTAGGCCAGGGCCTGGGTATGGCAGAGGCTGGAGAAATGTGTGCTGTGAGGATGGGCACACCGATGAGTGGATGGACCAAGGGCCTCCGTGGGTCCAGGTTTCTCACTGTAACATGAAGGCTGGGCCCACGTGACCTGTGACAGCTTCCTGCTCTCATGTGGACCTGATAGGCACAGAGCTAATTGGAGTAAAGGCATGTGCCCTAGAGGTCGTCCATAGGGCTCAGGGTTGGTGGAGGCCCTGGAGGCTTTTAGGAGGCTTTCTAGAAGCATGTGAGCTGTTTTCTCTTGAGCAAACAAGAGTACTTGTCTAATCTTAAAGGCGAGTTCTTGTCAGAAGGTGGGTCTGTGGGAGGCCAGGAAGGGCAGGCGGTTATTCCAGTTGGTGTTGTCTGGTGAGCCAGACTGCTGACCTGAGTCCAGTCCCTCCTGTGGATCGGGACAGTCACAAGTACCCCTGAAGACTGGTATTTCTGCAGAGGTGGGTGCATCTTGGGGCCTCTCAAAGGTGTTAAGAGGGCCTGGCCTGCTTCCAATTTTGTTTTGTTATTCTGAGTCTCTTAGTTCACTAAAAAAGTATTTAAAAAGTCTACAAAGTTCTTGCAAATATTCTGGTATTTAAAACTGTTTACCTTTATTAAGATGGTACTCTTTAAACGAAAACTGCATAACAGTCCTATTACAAGCTGATGACGCAATTCATGAGAAATAATGATTCATAGTGGCTCCAGGCAGAGCAGAGCCGTGAAGTGTCCCCAGTCCCTGTGGCTGAGTGTAGTCACATTTGGAGATGATGTTAAATATCTGACCCTGAGGCTTCTATGAAAACGAGGCCAAGTTTCCCCTCCCATTTCCATCCCTCCCCCCGCCCCTGTCCCCAGACTCTGGCAGGAAAATGGAGACACAGGGACAGGGCCTGGGGGAGGGAGCAAGTCACATACATTCTTGGGGCCAAGAGTTGCCCAGTTTCAGGAATGCCCTTGTCCCTTGCCCCCTTGGCCAAGTGCCTATGGGGCCTGGGGCACAGATGCGATTACCCACAGTGGCTTGTCCTTGGGGTGGAGTGAGCTCTGATGCCTGTGCTCTGGGAATGTGGTGGACAATGCTGATGGTTTTCATGAGGTCTCAGAGTCATCAAGCATGGGTCTGAGCTGGATGTTCCTTCCCGCGCTCTGCAGATGGGACCCTGACAACATGACTTGCTCAAGCTCGTGCAGTTAGTAGCAAAGCTGAGATGCGGACCTGGTACTGTCAAGGCCTGAGCTGGGGATGCTTCCAGCAGGAGAATGTTCCAGGTTCGGCTCTGTGTCCATGGGGCTTAGCGTGGACCTGACAGGTCAGAGGGGGATCCGTTCATCTTTGCAATAGCAGCCGACACTTATTGAGCACCAAGAACTGTGGTAACTGCGAATCGGTGTGATTTCATTGAATTCTCGCCTCGCTCTGGGCAGTAAACTTTTATGCCCTGTGTGCAGGTGAGGAAACTAGAATGCAGATAGGGAAAGAAACCTACTAGTAAAGGAGCTGAGGTTTGGACCCAGAGAGTGGATCAGAGCCCTGTCTAGACTCGCCTCTGTCCAACAGAAAAAGTCACACGAGCCTCCCGTGAAATCGCAAAATTTCTAGTCATATTAATTTAAAAAGTAAAAGAAACAGCTAAAATTACTTTAATAACATTTTATTTAATTCAGTATATGCAAACTATTGTTTTAACATGTCATCAATCTAAAAATTATTACGATAATTTACGTTTTTTTTATGCTGTTCTCAAAATCCAGCATGTGTTTGAACTTAACAGCACATCTCACTTTAGACTGGCTACATCTCCAGGGCTCAGTAGCTACTTGTGTCCAGTGGCCTCTGTGTTGGGCAGTACAGCACTGGACCACTCTGCCGGTCAGTGAACGAAGATTGGGAGTTGTTACCATTTGGAGTGGAGGGAAGCATGAAGAAGTGGTGAAAGGGAGTAACAGTTAGAGATGTAATGGCAGGCGTGCGTGTGCGCGTGTGTGTGTGTGTGTGTGTGTGTGTGTGTTGGGTTCCTGAAAGCACTCGTTGGGTCTCTCTCCCCAGGTGTGAGTGCTGGGTGAAAGCAGCCACTTCTGCTAAAGGGTGTCCAGCATCCTGCCTGCTCTCTGGGAGGGCCTTGGCAAGCTCTGAGGAACGCAGACACCCCGAGCCTCCAGCCCCTGGGCTGTGGGGATCTGGCTCTGAGCTGTGTTGCTTTTGGCCAAAGGCAGTTATAAAACTCCCGAGCCCAGAACAGGTACGATGTGTTCTTCAGAAAAGGTTATGAAGTTTCAGACATAACAGAGGTTCCGGGTATACAAATAGAGAAAGTCTCCAGGTCGGTGTCAGAAGTGAGGTCATCAGACCCATCCATCACGGCGTCAATGTTGGCTGACGTATTTAGGGCACCTCAGGCTTGGAGGCGGCCTGTGGCACAGCAGACTAAAAGTCACAGAGGGGTGGGCAGTAATGAACTAGTGTTTTCTCAAATGGGTCTGGAATGAAAGGGGTTAATTAAGACTGTTGCTTAACACATTTCCTGGATTGGTCCTAGGTGCAATGGGAGGAGGATGGGTGGTGAGAAGTTTTCCCAGGTTGGCCCTACCTGCCCCCTGAGTTTCGATTCCTGGCTTGGTGGCAGAGATCGGGAGAACCTGTGGCCAGTCTCCATCCACACAAGGTTTCTGAAAACGTGGGTTGGGGTTGGAACAGTTAAGGCCAGCCGGGGAAGCGTTCCGTTATGACTTGATTTATGTGGAAACGTTTTATACTGAGGACCATCCCCTGGCCAAACAAGTGTTTGGTTGGAAGATGCAGCAGGGAAGAGAGTGCTGGGCCAAGAAGCCCTGACGCGCGTGACTGGCTTGTGGGGGCCGTGGCTGGCTTGTGGGGGGCCGCGGGGCAGTTCTGAAAAGCCTGCAGTGATTTTGGAAGAGGGGTGGTGGCAGGCAAAATAGTTTAGCATTTTTAAAAAACTCAAGTATTTGATAACAGCCACATCCCTGAGGCAGGAGTAGGGGAGCAGGGGCTGCTGTAGGCTGGGCTGGCGGGAGCAGGAAGGGATGAAGTTCAAGTGCAGCCTGGTGGCTGAGTTCAAGTCCTCACTGCCTGGCTTCCCCGTGGAAAGTCCTTAGGCAAGCCCGAGCCTCGCATCCTGCAAAATGGAGCTGTTAACCCCTACTTGCCTTGAAAGTTCAAATTAGGTACTGCACATGTGGAAGTACTTTCTTGGGCAAGGCACCCCACAAATCCAAGGGTTGTTTTTATTAACCTTACTGTGAATATATTATTTTTTATTCAGTCTACAGCATTGTGGTTTCTTGATTTTTTTTTTTTAAATCCGGATTCTAAAAACTGCATTTTGAAAAATTTCATGTGTGTTCAGAAATGGAGAGGACGGTATGCTGAACTCCTGTGCTCTTCGGCCCACTTTGGTGATTCTTATGATTTCATCAGAGCAATTCTGAGCTCACTTAAAACCAATTGCTTTCATTAATTGAATTCCCAAAGTGCTTTAAGCCCTTTGAAGTAAAATCTGACTAAATAAATTACCAACACCCCCCCCCCCCCGGGAAAAAGAAGGTTTTTGTATATTAGGATTTAGGGCTAACATGCTTGCCACAGCCTGGGATTAGCTTTTCAGCAACATCTAAGTGTTCGATGGACAGACAGTGTGGGGCCCGCAGGGCCCTGTGAGCCCCTTGCTCTTCCTCAAGCTACGAGGGCAAGTTCAGTCCTCTCAGGAGTTTGGGGGCCTCTGTTGACTCTGTGTTTGAACTTGCTGTAATTTGAAGGGAAAAGGTTGTTCTGGAGTTTAAATGATGACTTACACAGAAGCTTGGGAGTGGCTGGCAGGAGTAAGAGCGAGCTGGGGAGTCTGTTGTCTCCAACAGCCTGTTGCCTCCACTCACTTTGGCCACCATGCAGGCGCCCCCTGCCCCCACCCCCCACCCGAAGCCTTTGCTTTGCCTGGGCGTGAAGGTTTTGGTGCGGAAAGCTGATCGGGCTTGCTCTGTCTGTTCTGGCTGAAAGTGCCTGTGTTTAATTTGTGCTTCTTAACCTGTGGTTCATTTTCTCATCTGTAAAATGGGGTTAGTGACAACAGCTGGCCAAACCTACTCTGGGTGGTTGTGAAGGTCAATTGCAAGCCTCTGTCTAGTCCACTAATCTGTCGCCTGTGCCTAGAATAGCAACTGGCACATAGTAAGTGCTCAGTAAACTTATGTCGAAGACTAGGAGGGAGGGAGGGAAGAGGAGTAAGAAAGGGAGGGAGGGGAAAGCCATGTCTATCCATTGCTTATTAATAATATATCACAAATCTTTCATTACAGAACAAAGAAATGTCATTAGAAGCCCCCCTCCCCCAGCCCCCCAAAAAGCCTGTTTCTTCTGGGCTTGAAATGCCTTCTCTGTTTTTTCTTGTAGAAATTGTATTCCTATTTCAGGCTTATTCAGGTGACATTTCATCTTTTAAAATATTTTGAACTTTCTCTGGCAAAACATGGCCCCCGCGTCTTTGCTTACACACTGCTGTTCACACCTCTGTAAAGCCGGATAGGTGACTGGTCATTGTTCTGCTTTGTCAAATGCCAGTGGCAATCCGGTCCCTGTACATGACCCACGAGGCTGGCACTGTCACACCACATTATCACAGGAGACACTGAGGTTTCAGAGAGGTAAAGTGACTCTCCCAGGTAGACACAGCTAGTGAAAGGCTGGACTTAGGTCCACACTGAGCCTCATCTGGTTTCAGAGCCTTCCTCCTCGCCCTGCTCCCAGACACACCCTAAATTGATGCTTTAGGTCCCCCTCTCTGGCCGGATGATCCTCCCAGGTAGGAACAGAGTCTGTGCCTGTGTTCCCTCCTCCCAGAATTAGTTCAGGCGGGGATGCGGGAGATGTGCAGTAATTGTATGGGGCACCTCTCTGTGGCTAGCCACACAGCATCCCACCTCGACTGCCTGCAAAGCCTCCCAGGAGTTCACAGCCCTGGGGGGCAGGGACATGGCGTATTCCAGCCCTTGTGCAGCAGAGCTCAGCATGCCTCAGTACCCGGTGTGATTGGCAGAAGGTCTGCCAGGATGGGGAGGGGAGGAAAGTGAAGAGTGGGGGTCTCTGAGCACCGAGTGTAAAGTCCGTGCAGACTAGGCCCTTGTCTGTCTTGCTAGTTGTAGTGCCTGCTGCAGGGTCTAGCACATAACAAGTGCTTAAGAAATATGTATTGAACGTACAGATGACCGCTGAGCCCTGCTTCCCCAACCTTCCCCAGGGCTGGCTTTGTTCTGGGCACTGCAGAGAGGCAGTGTGACCTTGACCCCTGAGTGGACAGCAGCTCTACTGCCCCTCGCTGGTGTCGCTGCTCCTGCCTGCCTGCAGTGTGTCCCCAAAGCCCTGCTCAGTTGGATGAGCCTCCTTGAGGACAGACCTGGCCCCTGGGGCCCTTGCCAGCTCCCCCGGGGTTGTTTCCTGCCTGCTCTGTGTTCCCTTTGCCCTTCTCATCTCTTGGACACTCCCGTCCCAAATGGCCATCGGGATGGTCATCTGGAGAGGAGAGATGGACACAGTGTTCAAGCTCCAATCCCGGGCTGGGCGTGCCCTTGAACTTTCCTGAAACGGCTCAGCAACCCCCAGCAGCACTCAGGTCACATTCCCAGAGAGCCCGTGGATGAGCGCCGAGTCTGTTTATTTTCTGAGATTTCAAAAAACATGGCTTTTCCATCTCTGACCTTAAACAAAACTTTTTTTTTTCCCCTTCAACATTTGTATTTTTAACTTCATGAGAAAATATGGCAAGGGAGCCTATTTTCTTTTATAACTGCCATTTTAAAGCTCTTTTGTTGTTGTTAAAAACCGGCTTTGGGGAATGGGGAGAGTAAGGTGGTGTTGTTTTTGGTGCTGGGGGCCACTTGGAGCTATTTTCTGCCTAGAGCCACATGTAGGAGGCCCTTGCTCCCCGGTTCTGAGGGGTTTCTGCTCCTTGAGCCCGCAGTTGTCTTTGGCATTGCTGTGACCTCTGTTCCTCTCCTGAAGGTCTAGGACTGGACCAGCTGAGGTCTGTAAACCAGCATTCCTCTCCCAGGCGGGGGGGGGGGTGGGTGCTTAATATCTTTGCTTTGGGAGTCGTATCTGGGCAGAGTGACAGCAGCCCCTGCTCTGCCCTCGGCTGTCCTCCCACTGTGGGGATCAAGGATGGTGGCAGCCCAGGAGCATATTACAGCCCCTGGATTCTTATCTGGTGGACGTAGGAGATGAGACTCAGAGCAGGTTGGTGGCTTGGCCACCCAGCCCGCCAGGGAGCAACGAGCAGAGGCCAGGAGGAGGGCAGCTTCCCGCTTCTTTGGTCTTGTCCAGATGCTCCCCTACCCCCCACCCCCAACCCCCCCCGCCCCAGCCCTATCCCGATCCCATCTCCTGTAGGCCCAGCTGCAGTTGGTTGATTGACTCCTCTTCCCTCCCAGGCACCCGGTGACCCAGCCATTCCCAAGGATGCCTGCCCCTTGAATTCTCTCTATCTGGAAGACTGCCTTGCACCTCTCTGCTTGGCGGGCAGCTGCTTCCTCCAGGTCACGATGACACGTCCCTTTTCCCGGGAGCCTTCTAGATGCCGTGGGCTTGGTTTTCCCTTTGGTGCTCCTATAGTCTAACGTTCGCACGAGCGCGGTAGCCACCCTGCTACATTTGCTTCCTCGTCTTCCGGTCTGACCTCCCCTAAAGAGGGGGCCCTTCGTCCAGGTATACCCTGCGTCAAGCCCCCAAGTCGTGCAAGTCAAAGATGGGATTGCGTGTTTCATCCAGTAAATGCGCCCAGGAAAGCATGGCAAGGCTCGCGCAAGAGCCAGAGGGGAGGGAGAGGGGACCCCTCTGTGCGAGTAGCAGGAACAGCTTTGTGGAGGGGCGAGGCTTGAGTGGGCCCTTGAGGAGTGAGGAGACATGCGGTTGGTGGGAGATTTGGGGCAGGGACTGGGGCAGTGGGAACAACGGGGTGGAGACCCCGGAGATGGCCATGGGCAGGCGGTAGCAGGTGAGCAATGCCGGTGGGCGAGCTGATGGGGAGTTTTTCTCCATGATCTTTTCATTTCCTGTGGCTCTCTCTCTTCCGCTTTCCGCAAGCTGGCCGACATCAGAAGCAAAGGAGGGCTCCTTTGCTTTTCAGAGTGTCACCAATTCAGCAGGAAATGCGGGGGAAATGGGTGCTGCGTTTTTAGCCACACCCTCGGGTTGGGGGTTCAGACGGGTATCCTTGGAAAAACAGGTATTCGGGCTCAGGTTCCCTTTGGGATCATTTGTTCAGGTCCAGCCTGCGTGAGTGGGTGTGGCCAGGCTGCCGAGGGTGTGGCCAGGCTGCCGAGGGTGTGGCCAGGCTGCCCTGGGTGCTGGTGGGTGCAGAGCTGCTTCCTGGAGCCAGGAAGGAACTGCCCCCGCGGCCCTTCACAATTGCCTGGTGCGTTCGCGTAGCAGCTCATCCGCTCATTGTTTTGGGGCTGCTGCCTTGGGCGGGTAGCTATTTTGAGGGTCTTTCAGAGAATTCTGAAAAAAATAAATAAGCCCCAAACTTAGTTCCTACCCTCAGGGAACAAGCGCATTTGAAGCCGTACACAGACTTGAAGATGCCATTTGTCAGCTGGGACAGGACAGGGCTCTCCAACCACAGTGACTTCCTGGTGCACAAAGCGCCTTTAGTAACCTAATCCCGGGTGACGCTGAGCAGGGCACGACATGCTTCGGGGCGTCGTCGCATATAATCTTTCTGGCTGCCTTATGGGCAAGAATTGTCTCACTTTGTAGTTAAAGAAACTAAGGCCCAGGGAAGCCATGAATCGCTGGTCGTTTGAGGTCCTGCAGCCAGGAAGAGGCCGAGCACGGGGCTGGCTTACACTCTTCTTTGGATCTTACAGATCCTGTGACGGGTGAGGGAAGGGAAGTACGTTTACCTCCCATTTAACAGATGAGAACATCGAGGCTGGGGGAGTCACTCCGAGGGGCGCGCCGCCTGAACCCAGGCTCCTGCCTTGAGATCCTTGGCCAAGCTGCCTGTGTTATTAGCCGACGCATGTACAACCTAGAAGGCAGGGTTTACATTCAACAGAGAAGGCAGTGGGGACTCAGCAATCGCTCTCTCTGTGTGTGGGTGGTTCTTCCTGTCCACCCCTCCTCCTTCAAGAGCACTGCCCACCTGCTGTCACTCTGGTGACCCTTGACCATGGGTGGCAGCAGATCTGTTTATGTCAGGCTGCCAGACACAAGGCCGCAGGGACCCAGCTTCCCTCTGGTGAGGGTGGTCATGTGCTTCCGTCTCCCTGCCTCCCGCTGACATAGACCTGTGTGTCCCACTTTTTGCCGCCCCCTAGGGGTACAGTGAGTGGCAGGAGTGTACGGTGCTCAGAAGCCCTGGCAGCAGTCAGTGCCAGGAGTGGGTGGGCAGGCGCTGCCTCCTTCCTCGTTTTAACGTTTCTGCAGGGTGGTACCCAAGGCAGGAGTGGAGACAATACTCTATTGTTACGTTAAACCTGAAATAGACACCTTAGGTGGAAGGGTGATCTGTGTCTATTATGGTTTAGTAGTGACAGGAGCTCTCTGGCTTCCGATGCTTGGCAATTACCTGCTAATCCCCTGGGGCGTGGGAGCGGCAGTATTATTACCCCCACTCACGAGGGCTGGGGAAGCGCTGAGACCCAGGAGCAGCAGAGCTGGGGAGACGCAGGCTGCGGGGTTTGAGGAGATGCATTATTGGTTCTTGGTCCTGACCCTTCCTGGAGGAGAAAAGGGCCCCTGGATCTGGGCGAGACGGCCGTGGTGGTGAGAGAACGTTGCACAGACGGGAGGGCGAATCCCACCTTTTTCTGAGCACTTACTGAGTGCACGTTCTCTGCTCCGCTCTTTACATCCCGCGGGATCCTCACAGTGCAGCGCTGAGCCCAGAGTTGTTTGCTTGTTCGTCCCACTCACTCACTCAGTCATCAGGATAATGGAGCCCTGCTGTGCACCTACAGGATTCCAGGTGCTGAGTAAGGCAGACTCCTTCCTTACACCCCGGTGGGAGTTATCCAGGGGGAGCAGAAAGGAGCACAGCTGAGGCTTCTCACGCAGGTCCCAGGCCCGGTCAGGAAGAGCCAGCTCCAGGCCCGTGCTCCCCACCCTGACCACACCGCATCTCTCTTCGCCTCCCCCCCGCCGGATCTCTCTCCGGACACCATTGTCTCTGCCTGGACGTCCTGGGCACCACAAACTCAGCATTTCCAATGGGCTCTGTGGTTTTTGTCTTCTCCTAATGGGCTCCTCTTCTGCGCCCTGCCTCCACAGATGGCCTGCCCAGGCTCCAGGTCACCTTCCACAGGGTGCTTCCTGGACCCCATCCCGCGGCCCCTGCCATGGTTCCAAGCTTTGGTGTGTTCAGCCTTGCTTTCTCGTCTCTGTGCCTTTGCACACGCTGTTCCCGCTGCCAGGAATGCCGTTCATCCCCAGCCACGCTCCTGGCAAACTCGTCCTTCCGGCATGGAGCCTCCCCCGCCCCTCCCAGCAGACCTGGGGGTGCCTTCCCCCACCCTCTCCGTGGGCTGCAGTCCCGCCTCCTCAAGTCTGGCTTTCTAACGGGCACTTGTCTGCTTCCCACCACCCTGGGAGCTCCTGGGGTGCGGGGACCAGGCTGCATCTCCTTTTTCATCTTCAGTGCCCACGATGGTAGGTGTTTATTGACCAACGGGGTGAACAGATGAATAAGGAGTAGGCTTCTGACCGAGGTCGAGATGCTTTCATACCGTGATAGAATCCTTCTCCTTTAAGCAGGTTCACCTCATTCAGTAGTTTCCAAACTCATGTGGTGTCTTAAAAACCTACTGTTCAAATGAAATCACCCTCCTTTAACGCTCCCTGAGGGGTTCCTCGTGGGAACCTGTGGGGTCCCAGTGAGACAATTTGAAAACGACAGGTCTAGCTAAGCTCTCATTTTATCGGTGAAAATCAGACAAGAGGAGGGATGGGCTGAAGGTGCCTCTAACCTCACGGTGACATATTGACAGAGCCCTTTGCAGAGTGCCATCGTGTTCCCCATTAAGGCAGACGTTTTAAAACAGCCTTTTATCCTCACAGTGCGCTTGGCTCCAGTGGCAGTGAGCAGCCCATCGCAAATGCTGAGACTTTAGATTTTTCTTTAAATTTCGTGTCGATCTCCCTAAAAAAAATGTCCCTGAAGAGTGGAAAAATCTGCGTGCCCTCAGAGCCTGGGTGCCACTGCACCACGAGTTTCTACAAGCTGACAGCTGTGCTTTTAAAATCGAGAGGTGACAGGAAGTGGGCCTGTGAGGAAGGAGAATGTGAATTTTCCTTTTTGGAGGGTGCAAAACTGACGTTTGGTTTATTCGAAGATCAGTGTGTTCTCCCTTCCAGAGGACCAGCCGCAGGGTTGGACACTTAGTCATGAGTCAGCGTGGCTAGCAGTTGCCTGCATAACGTAGTGAGCCTTGGCAAGAGAAGAAGTGTGGGTCCAAGAGCAGGTGAGCGGTCTGTATAGAGAAAGACAGCAACGTGCAGTTGGGGAAGGGCTGTCGCCTACACAGTGACACCTACCCAGCTTAGACACTCGTAGTCCTGAGAGAGGACAAGGTTCCCCAGGTTCCCCCAGACCATAGGATGCACTAGGACTTCGGGGGTCATCTCACCTGCCTTCCACTTCTAGGAGATCGATAGCAGTTAGGTTTTAGAACACTCCCTTCTAGTGACATCTTGACCTAGAGGGTTGCAAAAGACTTCCGGACGGTTTTGGGAATGAGCTTTTTACTGAGGTGTAGCGTCCGTGGGAAAGTACGGAAACCTTCACGTACTGCTCACACACATCACGGAGCCAGCACCCCGAAGCCCCCGGGCCCTGTCCTGCCACAGTCTGCCCCGAAGTGGTTCTGACACCGCAGGTTAGCCTTGAACTCCAGATGAGTGGGTCGTACAATGTTTGCTTTTCCCTCGTGGCTGCTTTTACGCAGCCCGTGTTCCAGGCTCAGCCATGTGGCTGCACGTGGTGGCAGTGGGCTTGTTCTCGCTGCTGTGTTGTGTTCCACTGCCGGCCGCACACATCCATGTTCACCGCCCCGTGAGCTATGTAGGTGGGCGGTTCCTCCTGTCTTACAGAGAAGGGAGCCCAGGTCATGCGCTTCAGCAGAGGTGCCTGGAGCCCCCCACTCCCAGATCCCCACACCCCACACCCTAAGACGCTGCACTATGAGCCGCATCCTCTAAGGTAGTGTGATATGTTCTGGAACTTTCCCCCATCTCATGTTAATTCCCTGTGACGCACCAGAACGTAATTTCCCCATGTTCTTTTGTTCGGCGTAAATGGAAACTCTCTCCTTTGCTCCGCTGGGAGGTAACTTGCTTTCCTTAGAAGCTGCCCCTGGCCCGCCGGCTGAGGGATGCCGGCCTCCTTGAACTCACCCTCCTTCCAACCCTGTAAATATCTGCGTTGCTCCCCTCTGAGCCCTTCCTTAGTTAGCTGTGACTCTCAGACTGTGAACCAGCTAGAATCCTCCGCTAGGGTTGGCTTTTCTGGGAGGGCTGCCTCTGACAGTCATGGAGGAAGCCTTTTCCTCGGGCCTCACGTTGAGATAGAAACAGAGGCAGCAGTGCCTTCTTTGTCCCAAAAAAGTGCCAACAGTGCTCTGCCAGGCAGGCCTGTTCTTTTCTCCTGTTGTAAACCCCAATCCCACACGGCCCTAACTAATGGATGCCTACTAATGGAACATTCTATGTCCCAGCTGCTCCTTTTCCCTTATCTTTAAATGGGGCGTCTGTCATCGGGGAGACCCAACCCCTCCACCAGCTTCCCAGTGCAGCAGCAAACAGGGTTCATAACTCTGTGCATTTATTTCTGGGCCCTAAAGATCAAACACCCCTCTATTTCTTGCAAATGTCTTTCTGAGGAGCTGGGAATGGATTGTGGGTTGAGTGACAGCCCAGATGGGGGTAGCCCTAGGACATGTTCCATCTAATAGCTGCTGAGGAAGTGACTTGATCTTTCTGGGAGTGATTTGTCCCTTTGCCTTTGAAATTGCCAGTGGCTCTCTCTTGGTCCTCCAAGAGTCCCTGGCTCTCTTCTGGAGTTATTTGACCATGTTTCCCTACCAATTAAATCCTGGGCTTTCTGAATTCCCACTGCTGGTTTTGCTTTTTAGCTAAGCCCTAAATGGCAAACATGTAGCATGCATAGAATTATTCCCTTGCCTGTGCCAGTGGCAGACAGTGCTAATTAATTATGGCTCTCCCATCTGCTGACCCTGAACCCTATCTTGAGTCCCAGAACTCCAGCAGCCACTGCTCTCTGTTTGGAGCTCACAGGCTTAACAAAATCTTTTTGCCATTATAGCTCCAAGTGGTACAAACAGAATCCTGCTTTTGGCCTAGGAAACATGACTTCCTCTGAAAAGACCCAGAAATGAAGAAAAGATGTCTTTTAGAAGCATTTGTTAGTTGCCTGGACTTTTTTTTTTTTTTTTTTTTTTGCAGGTGGGGTGACAGGGGTTGAGTGATGGGACGTGTCTTGCCCAGTGGCTACGGTAGTCCCCCCTTATCCACAGGGAATACATTTCAAGACCCTTGGTGGATGCCTAAAACAATAGATAGTACTGAACTCTATATATACTATGGTTTTTTCCCCCTATATATATGTATAAAGCTTATGGCTCCTTTGGTATATCCAAATTGCCAGCATCACCATTCTTGCACTTTGGGGTCATTAGTGAGCCAAATAAGGGGTGCTTGACCCAAGCACTGTGGTTTGGGGACAGTTGGTTTGATGACTGAGAAGGCCACTAAGTGACTAGTGGGCAGGTAGGTATACAGCGTGTGGATGCTGGACAAAGGGGCGATGCACGCCCTGGGCTGGACAGAGCAAGATGTCATGAGCGTTCATCATGCTGCTTAGAATGGGACACAGTTTAAAACTCATGAGTTGTTTTTTTTTTCTGGAATTTTTCATGTACTGTTTTCAGACTGATCGACCAAGAGTTATTGAAACCATGGATAAGAGGGTCTACTATCTTTTGAATCCAGAAGCCCACATGCCTTTAGGGTATAGCTTGCTGCTTCCAGAATCATACTTTCAAGGAGACTTGAAGGTGGTAAAAGAAATTAACCGGGCTCACTAAATTAACCAGCCTCCTCAGGTCTCACAATTGTAGGTTGTCAGTGGAGTCCTCAGAATATATCCAACAGCATAAAATTGTGACTTGGTGCACATCCCTGGTTTGGAAGACTCGCCTCTTGCTTCCAGGGTGAGACACCGCCTGACAGGAGGGCGGCCCATCTCCCTGCAGCCAGTTTGGTTGGGGTGCCCGTGCTCCTCACCCTGTGTGTTTATTTCCAAGGCTGACCTGCAGGGCTCGCCGGAGTCCTTGCCGCCTCCGTTCACAAGAGCTGGTTGTTCCTTTTCGCTAGCAGGTGGCTTCACAGAGGGCAGGGTTGGGGGGTCCACTGGAAATGCGGTTAAGGCCTCCCTGCTTCCCATGCTCATTACCTGCCCCCCAGTGCCCTTTGTTGTTACAGTTGGACTGGCTGGGGTGTATCGGCCTCAGGCCAGACTACCTGGTGGTTTAAAACCAGACTTAATCAAAATGTAAATATTTCTGGGGCCAGAAAGCAGAACTGTCCGGGTGTTTGAGCAGAGACTACAGAGCCTGAGATCCTGAGGGCAGGGTGGGGCCTGTGAGGCTCCTTTTAATCAAATGTCTGGGGTTTCCCTCTACTGTGTGCCTCTAGAGGAGCCACCTGTCACCAGGGTGGCCAACGCCTCACCTGCCCGCCACTGCTGTGGACACCGTCCTTTGGGGCAAAGGTTGTTCTGGTGGTGATAGCATCTGCTCCTTTCCTCCTTCCCTGGCACCCCTCTCCCTCCACCCATGCCCCCTCCTGAGAGGAGGCATTCCGCAGCAGGGAAGGTCCAGGCTCAGTGGGGTCTGCGACCCTCCCAAGGTTGCTCAGTGAGTAGGAAGGTGATCCATGCACTTATGGAGGACGGTGTGCCCAGCATTGTCTGGACTCTGAGGACCAGCAGTGACCAAGGCAGCTGCCATCCCTGCCCTTGGGTGGGGGTAGTAGACTCGCATAAGCCACGAAGCAAAGAAGATATCACGTGGAAATAAACGCCCTATAAATACATACACAGTCATAATTCCTGATAGCGATGAATACTGTGGAGTCAATGAGATAAAGCAGGATTAGATAATAGAAAGAGAGACTCTGTAGGTGATGCTGTCACTTTAGAGGGGGCCCAGTGAGCCTCCAAGGGTGGGGGCATGTGACTAGGGACAGAGGTGTCAGAGAGCAGCCAGCATAGGACTCGGGGCAGGGGATACCTGGAGCGAAGGCATGGAGGTGGGAGTGAGCTGGAAGTCCACACGGGAACAGGAGGAAGTCAGGATTCTGGAGTAGTGGGCCTGGGGTGCGGGCCTGGGGTGCGCGAGGCCTCTGGACATCGTTTGAAGCTTGTTGAGAAGTCATCGGAGCACTTTAAATGAGAGAACGCCACGGTTTGATTTGGGTCTGGATAACGCTGGCGGCTGGGTGGGGATGATTGGAAGGCGGTGAGAATGGAAGTGGAAAAGTAAGGGGAAGAAGGCTGGTTAGTTGAGTAGCGAGCGGATGTCTGGGCTGGCAGCCACGGAGACAGAAGGAGGGGACTGGCTTGTGATTTGGGGTAGAGCCCGCAGACTTGGGAACACCTAGCGCGGGATGTAAGGTGGAGGAGGCAAATTGAAGAACCCAGATGTTCTCTGGGTTTGCGGCTCGGTAGGGCCCCTGGGATTCACTCGCCTGCCAGGGTCGCACCGTGCAGGGTGTCTGTCCTCTTTCCAGACAGACCCCGGATCCTTCCCCGAAGTGCCGGCCTGATGCCTGGCTCCCGCAGGCGTCCATTATCCCACCTGCGGGGGTTGACTCCAGCTACCTTCCCGGGTGGCGTGGCGTTACCTGTAGTCAGGGGGAATTGGAAAACTCGGAGTTTGGTTCATTCGTCCGGACTGTGTTTGATGCCCGAGGGGCAGCCTGGCAGCCCTGGCTGATGAGTCCAGGGAGAAACGAGCGTAGGGTGGGAAAGCACAGGGCTGAGTGGTTGGTCCTCAGTGATGGCAACGGCAGGTCCACAGCCAGAGCTGCTCCTGACTGAGCTCCCGCCCCGAGCCAAGAGCCGTGCATGAGTTTTCTCATTTATTCACAACCCCGCGTGGCAAAGGGCGTTATTCTCATTCCGTAGGTGTGGACACCGGGGCTCAGAGAGTGTGTGGCCCAAGGTCACCCTGCTGGTGAGTGGCCAAGCTCAGCCATAGGCCCCAGACTCCAGGTGTTAAGTCGTAACCTGCATCCCGCGCCGTTGCGGGTGTGCCAGGCCGTCCTCTTACCGAGGGCCTGCACTGTGCCCTGCCCTGCGCTGGATGCCGACCCTGTGCACGCATGCGGAGGAGGGCAGCGGGGACTCTGCAGAAAGAGCTGTTGTTCTCTTCGCGAGGGGCTTAGGGGCAGCCCTTTCCCTCCCTTCCTCCTCCTCCTCTCCTTCCTTTCCTCCCCGCCTCCCCCTTTCCAAGAGGGCTTGCTGCTGGGGCTCAGGCCTGGTGGGAGCGGCAGGGAAAGGAGACCCGTGGGCCCTGTCTCTTGGGGTGGCCACCGCAGCTGCCTCGGCCCTGCCCACCTCACGTCCTGGCACCACCTGCAGGTCACACCTGACCCTGTTGCACCTGATCTGCTGCTCGCCTCTTCCTGCTGGGCGTGTGGGTGGGGGCAGGAAGCTCCTCCAGCCGTCTGGACTGACCCAAAGGCCTCCCTCGGGGGGTCTGAGGGTGAAGAGAGAGGTCTTATCATGTCAGTGCTTCTTAGCAGGAAGGGGGAGCGATTGTTATTCTGAAGTCCAGGAGAAGAGAGTATAATGTGCCCACATTTTCCAGCCCTCAGGCCGGGTGCCTGGCCTGACTGGTGACCATATGTGTCCTCAGGGGAACAGGACCCGAGAGTCTGGGTCGGAGCCAGTGGGGTGTGGTTTCCCACGTCCCCCTCGCCCCCGCCAGGAAGAGATCGCTACTGCCACATGCACATTGTACCCCCACCCTAGCACCCTGCCTGGCCCTCTGTAAGCTCACAGTAGATATTGGTTGGTAAGTTGAGTAAGGGAATGAATGAATGAATGAATGAACGAACGAATGAGGTGCCCCTGGTTTTCAGTGCTTTTCTGTTGCTTTAGACCTGCACCGTCCCGGCCAGTAACCGCTCACCACATGTGGCCGTGGAGCCCTTGCAATGTGGCCAGTCTGAACTGAGATGCACTGTAAGTGTATAAAACTGGGTTTCAAAGACTTAGTATAAAAAAATGTAAATCGTCTCATTAACCATTTTTTATACTAATTACGTGCTGCAGCGATAATATTTTGGATATACTGAATTAAATATGTTACTAAAATTAATTTTGCTCGTTTCTTTTCCCCTTTCTCATGTGGCCGCCAGCCAGTTTTAAGTTGCCTGGGTGGCTTGCTTTAGACAGCACCGGCCTCTACTGAGGCATTTACCTATGAAAGGCTGAGAGACCCGGGCTGGAACCCGCACTCTCCCATGCCTGCGTGGCCCAAGGCAGGGTGCTGAGCCCCAGTGTCCTCACCTCTGAAACAGGCATGGGGATCAAAGCTCACAGGCCGGGGTCAGAATTAAGCAGGAGAAGACTGCTTAATTTATGTGTGGGGGCCCAGGAAGCTCCCTCCTCTGCCTCTCCAACAGGCAGGCTCTGACTTCTGAGGGGAGTTGGCCAGGCCCTGACTGAGCCCAGGTCCAGGGACTCAGAACACAGGCTGTGATGAGTTGGAGGAGAGAGAAATCAAAATAAAAAAGCCATGTGCCCTGAGGAAGCAGGCATGTCAGAAGGACAGAGAGCAGAAGTCAGGCAGGCTTCCTCTCAGACTACGGAGCCCCAGGGCGGGGAGCGGAGCCCCAGGGCGGGGAGCGCAGGAAGCAGGGGCCGGCTGGGCGGCTATGGCTGTGCCCCACCCTGGGTCCCCGGGGGGCCTCCCCTCCCCTCCCTTCCCCCCCCCCCCCCCCGTTCCCCGCGCAGTCACGGCCTGTGCCTCTGTGGTGCTGGGACCCGGGCATGGGTGCCCTTCGGCACCTCTGTTCAGAAGGCATCCAGCCGCGTGTGTGGAGAGGCGAGTGATGCCTCCATCTCCATCCCCAGGGTTTAGTGTCCTGGCCCTTGAAGGGGCAGAACAGGTCCAGGACTAGGAGTGGCGTTTGGTGCCCCTCTGCCCTTGGCGGTTTGGATAGCCACCAGGATGCAGTAGTGCTGAATGGCGTCCCATCCGTTTCCTCAGCTGGTCCTCCCCATCCAGCGAGCATCAGCCCATCTTGCAGAGAAGAAAACAGGCCACACAGCTAAGAAGGGTCGACAGCGGGACTTGAACCCAGCTCTGTGCTGGGTGCCTGGAGGGTGGACTTCGGACACAGGGCCTGGCAGCTCCATGGCAGGAGGGGCTGGGATGGACTGCCCACTGTCTTTCTAGAATACCATCATTACCATGTCATGGTCTGTCCATGTGTGTCTGTCTGTCTCTGTCTCCAGTCTGCATCATTGGCTGGTCCCTAAGCCAGCTGGGTTAAGGCCCCAGCACCTCCCAAAGCAAGGGAAGTTTCCTCACGAGAGACCTTCCTCTTCGAGTGCTGGGGAAGGTTGAGAGGTCGGCCTGTAAGGAGCATCACTCAGTTACAGCAGCTAACGTGTTATTGTTATTTATTATTATTACCTTAGGCGCCCCAGCTCCCAATTTCTCATCCCTAGAAAAACCGGTTCTCTTCAAGTGTTGGAAACGGACCCTAAGTGACTGATAGCAGTGCAGACACGTTGCCTGGCTGTGCTCCTTGGCCTGTCCCCAAGGTCAGGTGTGGCCCGCAGGTGGGGGCTGGTCTATTCCAGGTGCTCAGGGATGAGGTGCAACCCCTGGCCCAGGTCTCTGGGTTCCCAGAGCAGCTGCTTCTCAACTGGGTGTGGCCTTGGGAAGCAAGTTTCCCAAACCTGTGTGGCGGAGCAGGGCCAGGCATCGGCCGCGGGGAGCCCTCGGGGCAGCCGGACGAAGGTCTGATCCTCACCTCGCGCTCGGCACCGAGGGCCTGGCCTCGAGCCTCTGACCTTCCAGCTCCCAGGGCTCTGATGTGCCAGGGTCATCTCTGAGTCGTGGGTGGAAAGGAACACAAAGAGCCAGCTTCTGGGGCAATGCCTCTGCTCACGCGTTCACCCACTCACTCGTCTGTAGACACTTATTGAGGTCTGCGGTGTGCCGGGCAGTGTCCTACGCACTGGTCATTGGTTGCAGACGAGCAAAAGGGGCATGGTTCCTATACTCTTGGATGGGAACCCAATAAAGACACAGATTACGAAATGTATTTTAGAGGTAAGACGAGAGTGGTGGGAGAGAAACGTGGAGACGTAGCTCTCGGGTTGGTGAGGAGGGGTCCAGGGAACGATGTGTCACCGGTGAGACCTGAAGACTGGGCCGGGTGAAGTGGGGGCAGTGTACGTCAGAGTGCTCACAGCAGCTTATCTGCGACGGTAAAAACCTGGAAATAATAACCTGCATGGATTTCAACAGAAAGTGATGAATGAAAGAGGTCCACAAAACCAGCGAGTTTGTATGTTTTCAAATTTCTGATTCTCTTTAAGCGTGAAATATTTCATTTTTAAAATGAAGCTGGGAGTGTGTATCTGGTGGCAGGAGTGGCGTGTGCAAAGGCCCTGAGGCAGGAAGTGATTTTCCCAGTGCGGGAGCGCGTGAAGGCCTGGCTTTTGCTCTGGAAGCCACCCTACCTGGGGCGTCTCTCTGCTTGAAGTCTGTTCTCTGCTGTCCCTGAGACCATGGGCAGAGCCATTTCCTGAGTTTTGGGAAGGCCTTCTCGGCATCCTGGGCGTCAGCGGGAGCACAGTGTGACGGGGGAGACTGAACCACCGGGGGCAGTGCCTGCCTAGGCCAGAGCTGTGGGAGGGGAAAGCCTTCGGGGTGAGTCAGCCCTCTGTGGCTGCAAGCAGCAGAGCCTCGTTGATCTTCTGCCAAGGACCCGTGGTGATTCCTCTCCCCTTCTGTGGAGGAATTTGCCTGCTACACAGGCCATCTGTGTGAGGTGAGTCACTTCCCCCATTTCGTTAATCACAGACACCTCTGAGCGGGTCTGTTCAGCCTCAACTGCACACGCTGATGAACTTCAGTGCCCAGACCAGCCTGCTGGGCATCTGTTTCAGCTTCGCGTCCTTGTACGACTCTGCCAGAACTCTCCAACACTTGGCCAGTGGCTCCTGGACCCTGAAAACACGAACTGCAGGCCGAGGGCCACGCGTCTGGCTCAGGACCTTGCTTTTCTGATGAGGGGAAGGAGCGAGGGGCCTGGCTGACATTTGCAGCCCAGAGCACTTTATCTTGGTCCTGAGCGTGGGTCTCGATGTCCTAGCTAACACTAGTCCTGCTGACCTCTCCTGGGGAAAGATGGATGGTGTCCGACTCTGGCCCCTGAGCCTAGGGCTGGGATGGGAATGGCGGGCGTGGGATTCTGGCGGGGGAGGTGGCTGCAGCCAGCAGGTGCTTCCTGCAGGTGTTCTGCTAGGGAGCACTTCCCACCCCCTCCGTGTGACTCGCTGGCTGCCGTGTCCTCCAGCATCTGCCGGGTGCAGGGCAGCATGCAGGACGCTGGGGGGCCGTGGCCTCTGCCTTGCTGGACCCTCTTTGGAGCTAGTCTGTGCCTGGTGGTGCTTAGAGGGTACTGGGAATTGTGTGAGAAAATGCTGTGGGACCTGTGTGACTCACTCTCCTCTCTGGGTCTCTGTGGCCCCAGCTGTTAACTGAGAGGCAGGGCTGGGCGATCACCAAGGTCCCTCCCAGTTCTGATGCCTGTTAGTTCTGAGTCTGATGGAGAGAAGAAGATAATTATAGCTCTCTTGCACTGAGCTTTCTTCACTGTGCTAAATGCTTTTACATGCATTAGCTCAGGACTCCTATGTCCATGAGGTTACAGAGGAGTCAGTTGAAGCACAGAGAGGTTGAGTAACTTGCTCAGAGTCACACCCCTAGTAAATGACACAGTTAGGATTTGAACCCAGTCCATCTGACCTTGGAAACGTGGTCTTAATCGTCACTGAGGTAGGCTGAATAATGGCCTTCCCAAAATGTTGACATCCAAATCACTAAAACTTGGGAATATGTTACCTACATGGTAAGGGGACTTTTCAGATATGATTCAGTTAAGGACCTCGAGATGGGGATGCTATTCTGGATTATCCAGGTGGGCCCAACATAATCACAAGGGGTCCTCATGAGAGTAGGGCAGAGGGAGATTTGACTGTAGAAGAGGGCATCGGAGTGATGCGGCTTGAGGAAGACTCAACCACAGATCGCTGGCTTTGAAGATGGAGGGAAGGAATCACTAGCCAAGGAATGTCAGCAGTGCCTAGAAGAAGCTGGGAAAGGCCAGGGAACTGATTATTCCCATGAGCCTTCCGAAGGAAGCAGCCCTGCCAGCACCTTGATTCTTACCCAGGGAATCTGATTTCAGACTTCTGGCTTCCAGGATGTTAAGATAATGAATTCATGGTACTTTAAGCCATTAAATTTGTGGTAATTTGTTACAGCATCCACAGGAAGCTAATCTACCATGTTCCATCACTCATTTCTTGGCAGTCGGCTTTCCTTTCTGTATTGAAATTCAATTCTGAATTCCTAGGGGTAGAAATCTAGTCTCCCAAAAAGAACCCTCCTTGGCCATTTTACAATTAAAGAAGCATTTTAGAGGAAGATTTTGTAAGCCCAAATGCCTTGCTCCTGTTTGCTGTGTAATGGGAATTATTAGGAGGTGGAGGTACAGAGGGAAAAAGGTCAAGGGGACATGGGACTCCAGCATAGACCCTGCCTCTGTAAGTCCAC
Source organism: Eonycteris spelaea (assembly GCA_003508835.1). NCBI lineage: Eukaryota > Metazoa > Chordata > Mammalia > Chiroptera > Pteropodidae > Eonycteris > Eonycteris spelaea. The sequence continues at coordinate 6,927,164 of PUFA01000004.1, read as the reverse complement.
AGCTGGACACTATCTCTTCTAGTCACTGATATTGGTCCCCAGTGAGTGATCAGCAAGAGGGAGGTCTGCACCATCTGCCCAGCACATCTTCGTGGGCTGAACAATCACGGTCAGGGCCAAGGTCTGAGGTGGCAGGTGATCAGGTGATGGGCTACTCCTCAGGGCCTTGCATGGGACACAGGTACCCTGGTTCATCCTCAGATGCAGAACTGTGCTCATGATAGAATAGCCCATGGGCTTCACTGGGTCAGAGATTGAAATAGCCTGAAAGCAGTTTTTTCCACAGGGATGCTAGTTTGAGCTGATCTTTAAGAATGAAGTGCCAGCTGTATAGAACCCAAGATGAGGCCCTCTGGTCCCATCCAGTAGCACAAAAAATGAGGTTCTTTTACTTTACCAAGAATATAGCTTAACTGTTCATGGACCCATCACAAGAATGCATGGGATCTGAGAGCTCATCAGCCCAGCTTCTCATCTAGGGAAACTGAGGCTCAGAGAGGGGAAGGGACTTCCAGGAGCACACAGGTAGTTAGTTAATGGGTTCCTTGGTGGACATTTCAAGCTCTGAAATGATAGGAGATTTTTCTGGGGTTGCATTAAGACGGGATTCATTCATTCATTCGTTCATTGGACGACATTTCATTACATACCTGCTGGGTGCCAGGCACTGACTGGGTCCATTCATAGTGTCAGCTTTCAAGGTGTAACCTTCTAAGGGGTGGAGAGGGCTGAAATGACCATACACAAACCAAAAGGATAAATTAAAAAAATAATTTTGGTCATTGCAGTTTATACAGGGAATAAACACGATGTGGCGATGGGGACCATCTCCTAGATAGTGTAGTCCGTGAAGCCTTCCCTGAGGAGGTGACTTCTCAGCTGGAAACCAAAGGGAAGAGTGTTTTAGGTAGAAGAAACAGCCAGCACCCAGGCTCGGAATCGGGGAGAACTGGTGTATCTGAGGAACAAAAGGCAGCCCAGTGTGGCTGCTGTGGGTGACCCAGATGAGGCTGGGGAGGGAGGCAGGTGGGCTGCAGCCCGCAGGGCCTGTGTGGGTGACGGCAGAGCTCAGGTTTTATCTCAAGAGCCCTGGGGAGCCATTGCTTCTGTCAAAAGCCACAGGCTGCAATGGACAGTGTGTTACAGAGGAACCAGATGGAGAAAGGGAGGCCAGGCAGGAGGCTTCTGTGGTCACCCTGTGAGACGTGACGGTGGCCTGAACCAAAACAGTGGCTGCGGAGGGGAAGGGAGATGGCAGAGTCAGTATGTCATTTGGAAATAGAATCCATAGGACCAGGTGGATGGTCACAGGTGGAAGACTGTGTTAATTAGCTATTGCGGTGTAACAGATTACTCAAAACTTAGCAGCCTAGAACGATAAGAAATATCTATCATCTCATGGTTTCTGTGGGTCAGAATTCGGGAGTGGCTCAGCTGGGTGGTTCTGGCTCAGGGTGTCTCGCGAGGTTGCTGTCAAGACAGCTGGACCTGTCATCACCTGAAGGCCCGACAGGCTGGAGGACCCACTTTCGACGGGGCTCCCCAACATGGTTGGCAAATCAGTGCCAGCCGTTTGCAGGAGGTCTGAGCTCCTCCCCACGTGGGCCTCGGCGTAGGGCTGCGGAGCGTCCTCACACCATGGCAGCTGGCTTCCTTCAGAGTGAGTGATCCACGAGAGAGCAGGGCAGGAGGCACCATGCCTTACATGACTCACCTTCGGAGGCAAACTCCGTCCTTTCCGTGCATCCTGTTGGTCACACAGGTCCAGTGTGGGCGGGGACTACACCGGCTGTGACTCCCAGGAGGCAAGAATCACTGGGGCCATCGGGGAGGCTGTTTACCACAGAGGTCCTGGGAGGATGGAGTCGGGATGACACCTAGGTTTTTGGCTGGGTGAATGGCGGTGCCATTTGTTGAGGGGGAAGAGCGTGCCTCGGGTGAAGGTAGGTGGGAATCAGAAACTGTCTTCTGGAACCTCTGTCTGGGAGACTTCAGCTCTGCGCTGGAAACTTTTCTCTCTACAGGTGCCTCTGTGTTGTGCTCGTTTTGTGCTTCGATGGCCTCAGACTTTGAGGGGACTTTGTCAGGGCCCCGTTCTCATCTGTCCCTCGAGCTGCCTCTATGTCGGCCTCACGGACCCGGGGCGGGTAGTCGTAGGTTCAAATCCGAGCTTAGCCGCTGTGTGACTTGACCTCGCTGAACTTGTTTCCTCCTTTGCAAAATAAACCCACTTTGCCGTGGTGTCTTGAGACTCAAAGATAATGGAGCTGAATGAAGCCAGGGTCTGGCTCCCCCTGACCTCCCTGTACCTCAGACCTCCCCGCTCGTCTGCACACACAGTCAGACCTCCGTGAGAACATACCAGCTTGCCGGCTGGATTTGATTGGAAAGGATTTCTAAAGAGTCCGTTCAGCTTCTTTTAAGTAGGTAATGCAAAAATTCTGGGGACAGCAGAAGTAATTATTACTCACAGGGAAATACAGATATTTTTACGCATAGCCGCTGAAAAATTGGGGCATTTTCTCATGAGCAAATAGTCCTGTTTATTTCTCCAACAGAATAGCCACAGTTCGGCCGCAGGGGCCAGCTCACAACGGCCGGCAGCTTTTCTCAGGTCAGCTCACCTCCCTCTCACCCCTCCCTGCTTTCTCTTCTTATTTAACCCAGAGAAAACATAGCGGAGACAAAAGTGACCAAATTTGGGCTGTACTGAGAGAAGGGGATTACTTTTGCAATGAAAAGTTAATTTTTGTGGCTAAGCTTTCTCAGCTGTGAAAACCGGCGTGGGCAAAGCATAGTAAGCCCAAAACAGACATTCGAAAAATGGTTTTCTTTGGAAAGGACATTTTTAAGAAAGTCATTAGTATTTGCAAGAGGAGGATGGGGGGTCTGCTTTCTCATGAAGGAAATGTTCTCTGAACTCCTAAAGAGACGTAGGAGGATAGAGGAAAAAGGGGGAGCCACAGGGAGGGGAGGCTCGGGGAGCCGGATTGGGGAGCACAAGGGCTTAGATGTGTGTTAACACCTGCCCAGTGCCGGGCGCCATGCTACGGCTTTGAACGTGCTCTGAATCTGACCCTTAATAACCAAGGGCGTTTGGTTATTATAGCGATTCGGTGACTGTGGTTCAGAGAGGTTGTGGAGGTGGCCTGTGGTCACTCAGCTCGTGGACAGAGGAGTCAAGTCCAGCCCTGCCCATCTGATGGAGGAGTCAGAAGTCCCCCCCTGCCCTAGGAGAAGGGGTTCTCGGTCCAGTTGGCATAATCAACGCAGGGAGATGGGAGGGGGCACACCCGAGCAGGGCGCTGTGTGCACCCCGCTCCTCCCAGGGAAGGTGACTGGGCTCTCCTTTTCAAGAGGAAAAACAAAGGCTCAGAAAAGACTATGGTGTGTGATATGGGTTTTTTATTTGTTCGTTTAAATTCCATTTGGAAACCTTTTCCCTTCTGGTCCTGCCTCCCCCTCTGTTCATCCATCTACTCACCAACAATTTGTGGAGCATTTACTGTGTGCCGAGCACTGTTCTGGGTGCTTGGGAGGAGGCAGCAGGGAAGAAAACAGATCCCTTTGCTCTCAGAGCCTACATTCTAATGGACGGAGGGGCTGAGACAGGTGATGAGCAATAAACAGCACCCACAAGCCACATGCAATGTTACAAGATGAGAAAAGCAATAGAAATTAAAAACGAAAAGTAAAAGAAAAGCAGAGGGCTCAGAAGAGGTGGGGTAGTGGGTGGTACAGGTTGTAGCATGAAAAATGGTGACCCACAGGTGTTACTTTAACGAGATGGCCTGTCTCGGATAGAGGAGGTGGCAGCACATTGCAAATGCACTAAATGCCACTGAATCGTTCACGTTAAGGTAGTTAATTTTACGTTATTTGGACTTTACTTCGATAAATTATTCATTAGGTAAAAAAAAAAGTGGTTAGGGTTGCTTCATGGAGAAAGTGGCATTTGTGCAAAAACCTAAAGGGGTGCACGTGCTAACTCTGAGGATGTCTTCTTCCAGGAGAAAGAAAGGGTTCCGGGCAGAGAGAACAGCAAGAGCGGATAAACTCAGGCAAACAGTGGACCCGCACCCCGGCTCCCGCCCGGGACCGAATACCTGGGGCCAACGGTCTGCTGCCTATTTATATAGTAAAGTTTTATTAGAATATAGCTATGTTCATTTGTTTGCATGTCGTCTGTGACCCAGAGACTTCACTTGACCCTTTACAGAAAAAATTGCCAACTCCTGAGCTAGAGCAAAGGCCCTCAGGTGGGACGGTGACTGGCTGTTTGGGAGGTGGGGAGGAGGGTGCAGCTAAGTGGAGTGAATAAAGGAGGGAGTAGTAGCAGGTGAGGTCAGAGAGGTAAATGGGCCAAATCATGCAGCTTCCTACGTGACTTCCCTGTGGCATCCTCTGGCAAATGTTGGGAGAGATGCGGCCATCACACTGATGAGGAAGTGTGTGTGTGTGTGTGTGTGTGTGTGTGTGTGTGTGTGTGTTGGGGAAGGGTAGTAGTAGGGTGGAAAATGGCTGAACTTGGAGTCAGAAGACCTGGTCTTGAGACCTGCTGTCTGTCCCTTGCCAGCTCTGTGTCCTCAGTTCTCTCATCTACAAAAGTCACGACGATGGTGGTAATTATGGGGTGCTGCTGCTGATGGTGGTGGTGGTAACGGTGGTGATGATAGTGATTTCGATAGTAGTGATGGTGGTGATAGTGGTCGTGGTGATGATGGTGGTGATGACGATGGTGGTGGCATCATGTGATGTTGATGGTGGTGATATATGATGGTGATGGTGGCGATGGTGGTGATGACGGCGGTGGTGATCATGTGATGTTGACGGTGGCAATGGTGGTGATCATGTGATGGTGATGGTGGCGATGGTGGTGATGATGACGGTGGTGGTGATCATGTGATGTTGACGGTGGCGATGGTGGTGATCATGTGATGGTGATGGTGGTAACGGTGGTGATGAAGGTGGTAGTGGGGTTGGTGGTGCCGGGGTGGTGATGATGAGGGTGGCGGCGGTAGTGATAATGATGATGGTGGTGGTGGTGGTAGAGATAGTGGTGCTGATGACAACGGCTACGTTTTGTGAGCCTACTACTCTGTGCTCGGCACTTGCATGCTTGGCTCTGATCCTTCACACAGCAATACAGATTGGGTAGCAGCATCTTTGTTTGCAGGAAAAAATACCGTGTGACTAAGAAGGCCACACAGCCGGCGCGAGGCAGGGCTCAGAGAGCACGCGGTGATACCCACTCTCATTCTGGGCGAGGAGGCCTTGAGGCAGTGGGCATAAGAGCCCCTGGTAAACAGCACGGCTGTCACTCAAGGGTGGCGGCCTTTGGTCAAGGTGGCCCAGTCTCAGTGCTGCCTTTGGGGTTTCCCGAGAGGGACTGTCCCCCCGTCCAAGCCACGCCAGAGGCCTCCTTTCTCTCAGGCTCAGTGCGCTGAGGAGGGGCTGTGTCTCCCCGTCCCCATGGCAACCAACTACCAGGCCTGGTGTTGGTTTGGGTTTTCCTAATTGAGGTGTGGGATCCTTCTGGTTGTGGCTGAGGTTTTTCAGTTCTGGAAAGCCGACTGCGGTGTGGCCGTGAGGGGGGCCTGGAGGTGCTGGGACCTGCCCGCAGGCCGCAGGCCCCACGGGCCCCATGCCGCAGCCCCCGCCACACACCACTTCAGTGCCGCGCTCCCTTTGAAGAACATGCTGGAGGTTTCGGGTCTCTGTAGCTGACAGCTGCAGCACCACGAAATGTACTGGGGTCAGTTCTGGGGTCAGGGTAACGTGCGTCTTTGCCTCCCCGTGTCCGGCCGCACAGGGTGGAGCAGCCGCAAGGCCTGGGGTGCTCGCGCCGGCTCCGGCTCCCATCGGCCCGCCGTGGTGTTCGCCGAGCTCCCGCTGAGGTCCCCTTGAATAAGACAAGCCCCTGGCTCGCAGCCGAGTTCAGCTCCCAGGTGGCATGACACGGCTCCCCTTCCTCCTCTTCCTCATTGCTCCACTGCGTTTGGGCAGGTTGCTCCCCGGGCTGTGCCAGCACCAGAGTGTCAGCCCTTCGAATGGAGCCTGGGCCTAACCTGGCATTCTGGGCCCAGCCCTAGGTCTCTGCAGTGTGGTACGAAGGGCCAGTGCCCACCACGTGGCGAAGGCGATGGTGGTGTCAGGCTGTGGAACGCTCCCTTGGGTAGGAAGAGGCTCTGCGCTCCCCAGACCTGCCCTCTTCCCTCTCTGGGTTACCCCTGGGGTCCTATGCCCAGCTACCAAGGCGCTGGACACACGCGAAGACATCGGGGTCACCCGATGCTCCCTGCCCAGGGCAAGCGTGAACTCGGACCGCCCAGCGTCCGTGGTACGGTCCCCATCACGGGAGGTCCCGGAGCAGAGGTGACTCTGCTGACTTCCCGCGTTACACTTTCTTCCGAACACTCAGTCGGTGGGTGGCGATGGGGGCATCGCCACACGGCGCCACTCAGAGGGTGTCCGGGAAACTTCACCGAGGATGGTGCCCTGAGGCAGAGACCCAGCAAGTGCGGGGTATGTCCAGGAAGTGAGGCCCAAGGAGACAGGACGAGGCCCCGGGCCCCGTGTCTGAAACCCCCTCGCCCCACCCACCCAGTTGGCTCCCTTATTAGCTCTATCTTACCTGCCAGGATCTTCAAGACAAATTCTTTTGAGAACAAAAGGACTCTGTCACCTGTGCTGGCACGACCCGCCCGGGTCCCAGATGCGAAGACTGAGAACAGAGGGGTTGTGCTTCCTCCCGCTCCCCAAGCGGCCCGTCTCCCTGTCACAGTGGTGGCCGAGTACTGGGTTGGACAAAGTCCCCTGCAGGCGGAGGTCACCTCGAGTCCACTTGGCTGGAGTCATGTCCCTTTTGAAAAGGCTTGAGTCACTCAGTGACGCAGCCCCCAATCAGGCCCGATAATTGGGATCCTGCCTTGTTTGAGGCCGGATGAAAAGAGACCGAGCCACTGAGATGCCACAGACCCTGTCATCAGTTTCAGCCGGAAGTGCCACTCTGGTGGGAGAAGAGGTGGCAGAGCCCAGGTGCCTGGCACAGAAATATCAGTGGTGGGGAGGGCAGGGGTAGCGTCGGCAGACACAGGGGAACCCTCCCTCATCAAGCGAACGGGCCTCGACTGTGCCTGTGACCTCTGAGAACACCCACCGCCTCCCCCACTGTGTGACGTCCTGGCACACCGGCCCTGCTGCCAGCACGGTGGGACCTGAGTCTTAAGAGCTCACCTGGGCAGAAAAGAATTGAAGAGATTCTGTAGCTCTACAGACGTCACAGGCAAAATCGTAATGCTGCCTTCCATTCGGCCGCTGAGAGTGGCTGAGTCATCGGTGTCTCGTGGCTGGGAACACAGAGAGATCCTTCCCACGTACAGTCACTAGGGTACTCGAGAGCCTCCCAGACCTTGGTCAGAGTGTGCCGAGAGCACCTTCGTGGTCCTCCCCCGCTTCCCCCGCTGGAGCTTCTAAAGACCCAGCCATGCAATTTGGATTTCTAACAAATTTGCTCCCTCGTGTTACCATAACATGCTGACCTTTCCAAGCCTTGTGGCCCCTTGCGGGTCACAGGCCATACCACGAGGTGACAGGAGGAAGGGACCCTGCTGGGAATCCTGGGGCTGCTGTAACCTGCGCCACTGTTCACCCCGTGTCCTTGGGCCTTTAACTAACCAGCAGCGCCCTAAACTCTTTTGGAAGGGAGGGTGACTGTTCCATGATCTCGCTCATGCTGCCTCTGGTTCCCCCTGGCATCATCCAGGGACTTCCGGGCTGAATGTGCAAGCTTGGGGAGGCCTCTCTGCCCTCCCCGTCTACAAGGGCCAGAACTGACTGGATTGTTTCAGAGTCTGGGCTGGTCCACGACATGTGGCCTGGAGACAGAAGGTGAGTCAGCCAATCGGATTTGCTTCTTGGAACTTGATACTCAGGATTCTGGCGGACAGGCAGGGAGCTGGGCTGCAGGGTCCCAAGGCCCATGGTGACACAACTCCGATGCTGATCACCCCGGAGTCAGCACAGATCCGCCAGCGAGGCGTGCGCTCCCTCTCAGACCACCCTCAACTCAGATGCCAGATGCAAGTTTGAGGGTCCCAGGCCACACACACTTCTCACCAACTTGCTGTAAATTCAGGGGTTCCCCTAACCTCCTTCAGGTTTGATTCCCTGGAACAACTCAGAGAATTCAGGAGAGCACTGCCCTTATAATTTTATTAACGCAAAAGGATATGAATGAGAACCAGCAAAAGAGCGATACAGAGGGCGAGGTCTGCAAGGGATGCGTCCGCCACCCGCACTCTGACGGATGGTCACCATCCAGGGAAGTCACTCGAGCCTGGTGTCCAGAGTTTTATTGGGTTTCATTACTGAGGCACGAGTGATGAATAATTGGCCAGGTGGCCAAACTCCATCTCCCACCCCCGCCGGGGTTTGGGACGCTATCACCTGGTTCAAAGTCCCAGCCTTCCGATCACACCGATCGTCATCGTGGCATGGCCAGCCCCAACTTGTGCCACCTCAGGGCCATAAACTCAGGTATGGTGCCTAGGGCCACCAGGAGTAAAAAGACACTCGTACCACTTGGAAAATTCCGAGGGCTTAGAAATGGCCTCCCAGGAACCAGAAGCAAAGTCAGATTCTTGACGATACAACTACGGCTAACAGCCTGTGCAGGGGTGAGCGAGCCCGGCCTCGTCTGCGGAGAGGCGCGTGCGGGGAGCGAGAGGCAGAGACACCTCAGGCGAGGGTTGTCCCTGTCTCCACACTCTTCCCGCCTCCCCCCCACAAACACAACTGCTCTTGGATGCTCAATCAGGCAGGTGACTGAGACCTGGGCTCTTATCAGTGTCAGACCCCAGGGTCCCCAAATTTTGGAGCTGGGAGGAATATCTTCAGTCAATTTGTTCCAAACCCTGTGTGTTTCTCTAGGTCCTTCTTAGATAGAGGCGGGGCAGAAAGAACAAATCAGAGAGAGAGAAATTCCCAAGGAGCGTAGTCCCATCGTCCCGTTTCCCACGATGTCCAGGGACAGTTCACTCAGGACAGTGTTTCTCAAACTTGAGTGTGCCACAGAATCATCTGGAAGGCTCATGAAAACACAGAGTGCTGGGCTCCCTCCCAGAGTTTCTGATGCAGGAAGTCTAGGGTGGGGCTCAAGAATTTGCATTTCTAACCCAGTCCCCAGCTGAAGCGGAGCAGGAGCTGCTGGGCCGAGGGCCCCACTGGCAGCCACCGAACCAAGGGCAGGAGGGAAGGTCTTTTCACCACAGCAGAGTCTTCCTCAGCTTCCCCGCAAGGAGCCTTTCTCTGACCAGAGAAGAAAAGAACATTAGGAGTCAGGACACCTGGGTCCTGGCTCAGGTTGTGGCACAAACTGCTTGAATGATTCGAGGCAAGGTCCTTGCCTTTCTTTCTTTGAATTTTTCTTTTTCAATTAGAGTTGACGCTCAATATTATTTTATATTAGTTTCAGGTGTACGACATCGTGTTTAGACATTTATGTGACTTACGAAGTGATCCCCCCGATTAGTCTAGTCCCCACCCGGCGCCATAGGTAGTACAGTGTTATGACTGCATTCCCTGTGCTGTGCTTCCCATCCCTGTGACTGTTTTGTAACTACCAATTCGTACTTTTAATCCCTTCCCCTTTTTCACCCAGGCCCCTAACCGCCCTCCTATCTGGCAAGCACCAGTTTGTTTTCCGTATCTATGAGTCTGTTTTCATTTTGTTTGTTCATTTATTTTGTTCTTTAGAGTCCACGTATAAGTGAGATCATATGGTATTTGTCTTTCTCTGACTTGTGCCACTCAGCACAATCAATACCCTGTAGGTCAATTCATGTCATTGCAAATGGTAAGATTTTATGGCTAAGGAATATTCCATTGTACCACAACTTCTTTATCCAGTTGTCCATTGATGGGCACTTAGGTTGCTTCCATATCTTGGCTATTGTGAATAGCGCTGCAGTGAGCATAGGGTGTGTAGATCTTTTTGGATTAGTGTTTGGGTTTTCTTCCGGTAAATACCTAGAAGTGCACTTGCTGGGTCATAAGGTAGTTCTGTTTTTAAGTTTTTGAGGAACCTCTGAACTGTTTTTCAGGTTCTTGCCTGTCTGAGATTCTATTTCCTCTTATGTCAGAGGGGTTCAATAACAGGACCGACCTCATGTGATTGACGTGCGGGTTAAATGAGATGCTGTCTTTAATCGCTCCCTGCTGCTGGGAGTACAAGAAATGCCACATTTCCTTAATTTCCAATCCGATGTGTCGTGAGATGTATGAGAAGCCCAGGGTCAATGTTTTGCAAAGGTCTGTCCCACCCAGTGAGCCCTCAGACCATCGGGGTCACTTCCGTTGTGGATTTTGTCATGTCCTTGGGAGGAGAGGCCTCTGCCGGCAGCTCAACTCGACTGAGCCTGGGCCCGGGCCTCTGGGAGGCTGGAGGCTCCTCATTGCTCAGAGCCCCTCGTCAGCAGACTGCCCCACCCCTGCCAACCCGCACTGGGGTCCAGCTGCCACAGAGCCAGTGCCTTCCCCACCGTGTGGACCCACCTGACTGCCCTCACTCTCGCCCATGTCACCCCATTTCAGCCCTGCTCCTTTAAAGCACAAACACCTCATTTGAAGATAGTAAAAGCAGCAAGAATCACAGTAAGCCCGATTCTTCCCCACGATGAATTTTCTCACGGCTTTGTTTTTTGGAGTGATCCTTTTATTCTGCCCTGGGGAATTCCTGGGTGCAAAAGAAATGTCAGTAGTTGGCTACTTTTCCTCCTCTTGCCCTGCCGCCCTCTTACCACACTTCCCTCTGCCCTCCCTGGGGTGCACCTGCATGAAGCCATTGCTGGCAGCTGTGGGGGACCGTGGGGCCTTGAGAAAGCAGAAGCGATTTAACAAGCAGTTTCCTTCCTGGGGGCCAGCCCCACCTAAGAGGCCAGCTGGGGCCCAAGCCCTGAGTTGGGAACACAGGACACCCCTGTTGCCCACCTTTCTCCAGATTTTGCCTTGGACCCTTTCCCTCTCCAGGAGAGACCTGCCACCCTGGTCCTTTGATGCCTTTCCCTGGAGCCGTGAGTGGGCAGAGTTTAGGCTGAGTTCCCTGGCCAGATGTCTAGGTCTCTGCCCACCTGTGGCTGGAGCCCTCCTGCCCAAGCCGCCCCTCCCCCGTGCGGCCTTTTCCCAGCCGCTCCCTCCACCCTCCCTGCAGGCCACACCCCCTGCAGTCTTGTTCATCTCTGCCCTTTGATGCATGGAACAGGCTGGTCCCTGACGTAGGGACCGTGTCCTCTTCGCCTACTCGTTTCCGGCACGTGAAAGGTAAATCACGAGCAGTGGGCAGATAAAGCCCAGGGCAGCTCCAAACAGGAAATGGCTGCGAGTCAGGGTAGGTGAGAGAAGATCCGCACTCCCGATCGGGCGTGTGGTTCATTCCTTGGCCCCATTAATTCCTCGCCCTGAGCCTGAGGTTCCTCATCTGAGAAACGGGGCTAGTACCATCTTAATGAGGGCCAAAGCTACAGCGCCTCCTTCACTGTCAAGTCTGGAAGGCCGGGGGGCGGGAAGAGGGCTTGGAGAGTTGTCGTTTATTCTTGCAGACATTCGTTTACACAGTCAGCATAACTAAATTAAAGTTTGCAATTAAGCAGGCATCGTATTAGCTGCCCCACCCTCTGGAAGGATCTGGAGCAGGTCTGGGCTGAGCGGGGAGAGGCCTGGGGGCCAGATGATGGGGTCTCAGGGGGCAGCCCCGGAAGAGGCATTAGACACGGGGCTTGAAGAAGGAGCACGTAGAGGGGTCAGGATGTCACGGGGAGAGGATGACGCATACAGGGGTCAGAGGGACAGACTTTAGTCTGTTCGGCACCTACAGGGGGCCCAGGAGAGAGTGACGGAAAGCGAAGAAAGCCAGGTCCCCACCACTGTGGTCCGCTCTCAGCAGGGAGACAGAGGAGAGCAAGGAGAGCACTAAGCAGATGCCAGGTAGTGAGTGGTAAGATCAGGCCGGCCTGGGAATCTCGTAGTGACTTCGCCTGTAACGGTTAAGCACGGCAGTGAACCCTGCCAAACGGTTAGTGACTCTGGCAGCTGGCCGGTGTGCAGGAGACACCGGCTGCCCAGCTGACCGGGGCTTCCCAGGTGGAGGGGCAGAGGACGAGCCAGCTTCAGCTGCCGACGCCCGAGAAGGCCCTTCCGCGCGGCCGTGCGTAGGCTAAGACTGAAGCATGAGACTAGGCACTGTAGGGTCGGCCCTCACTATGATGGTACTCGCCCCGTTTCACAGATGAGAAACCAGGACAATAGGGAGAGGATGCTTCTGAGCAAGGGAGCAGCGAATGCAAAGGCCCCGGGAGCCGTGACAGGGAGGGAAGTAAACTTGGGGAGACGATGACGGTGACAGGCTTCAAACCCGGCCAGAGAGACCTGGTGACGGGCTGGGCTGCAGACCGGCCATCCCCGCTGCTGGGGCCTAGCTGGGCCCTCCCTGAGCACGGGGGAGGTGGCGGCTCTAGCCCCCTTGCAGGTTTGACATGCCTCCCAAGCGGGGACGTGCCTCTGGGGCAGCTGTGGTCACAGGGCCAGGGCACATGAGGAATTTCTGCAAGAATGTAGTGGGCCTGGCCACCTCAGGATACTGAGAAACAATCAAGTCCAACTGAAATAATAAACAGGGTCAACATTTCAGTCATCAAATGTGCAGTTTAATAACCCAATGGCACACTTAAAAGCCACATGTTCGTGTGGAAGCGGTGAACTCTCTGAGGCAGGTTTTGTTTGTTGTTATGATGTGGAACCTTACCCCAACCCGTCCGAGTTAGGGAGGGACTGGGTGTGTTTCACGGGACTTTTGGGGGACCTGGAGGCCAGTTGTGAGTGGGGAGGCTGTTCAGGGTCCCTGGGGTCTTTCATGGGGACACCCTGGTGAGAGTGGTTGAGAAAAAAAGCCCTGATATCGGTCTTTCTTGCTAAATTGAGCACCCAAGAGGGGGAGGTCTCAAAAGGGTGACACCCCATTTGTCTTACCCATCACCGTGTCCCCAGAACCTGCCATAGTTGTCAGCATTTAGTAGATGCTCAGCACATATTGGTTGAATGAATTAATGTGTAATTTTCTTAATTAATGGATAAATTAATTTATAAAAAGTACACACACACGTCTGTGTTTCTATAGCCTGGCTACCCGAGAATCACCTGGGGAGTGTTTTTAGAAGTTACATTCCTGGGTTCTCATCACAGAGAGTTAGGGTGCAATCTGATGGGTGTAGCCTGGGAATCTTTTGTTAATAATGCTTCACGTGTTTCTCAAAAAGGTAAACATAGAATTACCATGTGATCTAGTGTAGGGGTTCAGAATGAGTTACCCCAAGATAGGCCTCTGTGGTATGCATTTATTTTGAGCTAAAGGCAGTTGAGATCGTGCAGGCTCAAGAGAAATTTTACCTTAAAGAATTTAAATAAAGGGTTTTGCCCATAATAAGAGTTATCACTAGAAATAACTTTTTATGACCTATCTCTAAGGCAGGACGAACTTCTAATCACTGAGCGTCTGCTCTTCTTGTCGCCTGCAATGACTCTCCTCCCCTCTGAAGCTCCAGGGTGCCTTACCTCATCCTTAGCTCAGAATGCCAAAAAAAAAAAAAAAAAAAAATTCATTTTAACTTTCTATCTCTGACCCCTCGTGCATGTGGGGCCTTTGACTCTCTTATGTATGCGGGGTTCACAGAGGTACATGTTAGTTAAATTTGGTTATTTTCTCTTGTTAATCTGTCTCATGTAGATTCAGTTATTAAAATCAAAGCACAGAACCAGCAATTCTGCTCCAGGTATATGCCCCCCAAAATTGAAAGCAGGACGCATCCAGAGCAGCAGTATTTATAATATCCAAAAGGTAGAAACAACCCATGTCCCTCAACAGATGACGAGATAAACAAAATATGGTCTATACGCACAACGGCATTTCGTTCAGCTTTTGACAATGGGATGAAGTCTGACACCTGCTACAGCGTGGGTGCCTTTTGAAGATGTTATGCTAAGTGAGATGAGTCAGTCACAGAGGGACACCCGGTCTGACTCCACTTACATGCGGTACTCAGAGCAGTCAGATTCACAGAGGGAGAAAGCGGAGTGCTGGTTTCCAGGTGCCGGGGGCGGAGGGGACGGGGCGTTATTGGTCGGTACACAGCTCCAGCTTGGGACGAGGAAAAATGTCGAGATGGGTGGAGGTGGCGGTTGCACACCATGTGCACGTGCTGAGTGCCATAGGGCTAAAGCACAGAGGGTAAAGTTTACGTTGTGTGGATTTCACCACACTCTCTAAAACAGAGCTTGTCCCAAGCAGGTGCAGGAAGGACTAGCGTGGGCAGGGATATGGACTTGATGCTGATTCTAATGGCCTTTTGAGGCTTCGTATCCTACGAGCGGCTGAGACGGGAGCATGGGCTTTGCATCCTTCTCTGGGGATGCACATCCTAACGCCAGGCAGGCCCCCTGAATGGAGGCCACATGGCATGCCCATGGGGGCAGCTGCTGCCCAGCCCCAGCCGATTCTCACCGTGTGGGATGCCTGCTTATGGGAGAGAAGTCCGCAAAATCTCCTAACGTTTAAATCTTGACAGCTGGTTCAGCGGACAGGCAAACAGGTAGCCTACGTATCAGTCAAATAGCCTTGGACAACGCCAGCGTCCACTGACATCTTTCCTCCTATCTCTGCAGGGGGCGGAGGAAAGCGCAAAGGGAAAAGCAAGAAGTGGAAGGAAATCCTGAAGTTCCCTCACATCAGCCAGTGTGAAGATCTCCGGAGGACCGTAGGTAAGCCGTCCCTGTCCTGCCTTGCCTCGAGGGGGCTCGGGGAGGGGCTGGCAGGGAGCAAGGAGTCTGCTAACCACCAAGAGGTGAGTCCTATACCGATTAACTCCATGACTCCAGGTGAGGCTCCAGGCTGACATCCTTGCAAACTGACATAAAGATGCAACCAACGTTTATTAAGTATTTGGTCCATACTGGTCAGAATGATCTCAGTTACCTTTTGAGCCAGGTACCATTATTTTACTCTACCTCTGAAATTGGGAGACTGAGGTGCAGAGGGGTTCCGTAACTGGCCCAAAGTCGCACAGCTTGTGGGAGGCTGGTGGAGGGGGCCAGGCCCAGCACCCCACTCGTGACGTTCCACGCTTCCTGGAGCCTGTGGATCCTGCCCTTTGCAAGCAGCTCCAGGTTTTGGGAGCCCAGGGTGGGGCGAGCATGTGGGCTCCCCGTCCTCTTGCCAGGAATGTCGTGCTCACCGAGGGCCACCCTGCTCAGTGGCGCGCCCAATCCTCTTTTTGCGGCACCCACATGGCCAAGTACCTCCAACAGCAGAGGAGACTTGTCTAGGGGCTGGCACAGCCAAGCGTACCTAGTGAGGTCCATCTCCTGCCCCACTCAGGACACAGCTGTGGTGAGGAGGCCAGGTGACTGGCAAGGGCTCGCAGGGGTGGGTGTGTTGGGGCGTCTCCTCATACTGGGGGCCCTGGCCCTTCTCCCCCATGTGCCCTGAGGTGGGGCATCCTCCCTCTATGTGTGCGAAGGCTTCTTACTGGAGATAGAATGGCCCTGTGACCCAGAACTCTGCAGGCCCAGCTGTTCTTGGGACTTCTGTCCGCACCTTTGGGTGAACCGCCTTGTGGCTACCATGGAATGTGAGACCACTCGTGACTATTTAGCTTTTCTAAATGGCTTCTCCGTGTGGCCTGGCCTCTTGCAGTTTCCCCGGTCAGGTGGGTCCTACCTGGCTGGCTCCTAGGCCTGCTCAGTCCTGGCCCTGGGGCCCACCCTCCAGATTCTTCGGTGGCACTGTGACAGCAGGCAACAGCTGTTCGCTCTGTGTGTCCTATGTACCCAGCATGGAAGAGGCGCTTGCTCGATTGGTGTTTATGAGCTGAATGGCAGCCACTTGCACCTCCTGGAGGCTGGTGTGAGCAGGTGGAGACGGCAGGGTGCTGAAGGAGGGGAGAGGTCCTCAAACCCACCTCCCATCCTTAAAACTTCAGGTTGAAATCCTTCTGGCATTTGTGGGGCGGAGTGGAGCTGGTCTGAGGGACGAGGCCACTGGGTCCAGACAGACCTGGGTTCTAACTGCAGTCTTTCAACAAACTGCCCAATCTTGCTGAACTTCATTTTCTCCAGCTAAGCAGTGATCACGAACTCAGTCCAGTGAGACCATGTGTGTAAAGGGCTGCTGGAGCCCCCTCGGGAGCCTGGGACCCACTGCCCTCAGCATCTCAGCTTTCTTTTTGGAATGCCCGACGGCCCCCACCCTGCTGAGCTACTCCTGTGCTGGGGGCTTGCGTGCCATGTTCACTTTTAATGCTGGAGGCACACAGGCAGGTGGGCCTTTGTCCTAGGGCTGGGAGAGAGCAGATGGTCATGCCACTGGCAGCTCTTAGTGGCCTTCAAAGCGGGGAGGGAAGGGAGAGCCCCCCCGGAGTTTGTTGGTTAACTCCCAGTGGCATTTTCTTAATGCTAATTTAGGCTTAGGTTGAGTATGAGTGTGGCAGGGAGGCAGGGACCTCAGTTACCATGGTCACCGCAGACCCTAGTGAGCCAAGCTCTCTCTTTAGCCTCTTCATCCAAGAGCAGTGAGCTCACTGGCTACCAGAATGTGTTTCCTAGAGGCGGAGCCCGGCTTTTCCTCAGCAAGCCCAAGAGGGTGGCTCCTACTCAGCCTCAGGGCCGAGGGGCTGCTGACCCAAGACACTGTTCTGAGGTGCCGATTTAGAGGAGGGAGCTTGAAGTAGGAGGAAAAGATCCTCGAGGCGGGGAACTGTGCCACAGAGGGGTGGCTGGGCAAGGGCCAGGCTCGTCTGGGAGGAGCCTTGCCTGCGAAGCCCTCTCCTGGGGGAAGCCGTGTGCTTCTCTGCCTTTGGGTGAACTGCCCACAGGTGGCAGGGCTAGAAATGCCCTGTGAGGCCCAGCTGGGCCGATGGCCACTTCCTCAGAATCTGAATGAGCTCCCGGCCAGGGTCTTTGGACCATCCTGTCCCTCCTGTGGGAGCACCCCTCCGTAGCTATTGTTGAATGTCTGTTTGCCCTTCAAGTACGAAAAGCCTCTCTGGGAAGGACCTTCTAAAATTCCCCCGTGTGCCTGCTGCCTGCTGCCTGGTGCCTGGCTTGCAGGAGGCTCACGACAGATGGTGGTCGGATGGATGAGAGAAGGAAAGAATGCATGAAGACGCGTGAGTAAGTGAACACTGAACTTGCACAGTGGGTCAAGTTAACGGAAGGGTGTGGAGAGTAACGGAAAGAGCATTCACGCAACTGCCGTCAGGTTAAAGAAACCGTAACCTTTACAATATTTAATTTATGTGTTTCTTAAAAATATGAAACGTGAAAATATAAACTATGGGACTTCTGGTTCTAGACAAGAGGAAGCAGGCACATTGTCCCCTATCCCTCTCACCTCCCTTTATTTCCCAGGGACGGGTGCTAGAGAAACTCATGAGCCTGTTCTCTCTAGCCAAAGGCAGCTGAGCTGGAGGACGGGGAAGCTGTGGGCACAGCACAGCTGCCCATCCAGAACTGTCACACTCCTGCTGCGCTCACACCAGCAACGCGGAGACCGCCTTTCTGTCTTTCCTCTCCACCAAGATCCAGATTCAAAGACCCGGGGCTCCCCCCTCCTCCTCACTCCTCCTCCCTGACACATAGGTTCTGATACTTGGTTCTGATACTCAGCCCTGCTGAGGCCCGACGCACCCCCAGACCCTCAGCACCCCTTTCCCTAGCCCCGCCCCCCAAGAGGCTTCCGCACATTGCCCCAGAAGCCCCGCAAACATCCCTCACCTGCCCGTCGGCCCGGCCCTGCCTTCTTCACTTCTGGTTTGGGGGACCGAGGAGCACAGCGTTTGCCTTTGAGCTTTTCTTTGTCCTTGGACCCCTTGGCCAGGCCCACTCCCCTGGGAGGGGGTGAGACACGTGCGTGCCGGCGTGTGAAAATGAATTCTTCTGTTTTCCTAGATCCTAGAGGGCCTTGAAAAGAGTCTGTGTGCGCGTGCCGTGTGGGGGAAGCGGGGAAAACAGGAAGGCCGGCGTAAACCGGGGGGCTGCAGCTCCCGGCCGCGGGCCCCAGCACTTGGGCCTTGCGGCCTGTTTACAGTCTGTTGCCCCGGTGTTTGCCCAGCCTCTGCTGGGGTGCTGTTGGAAGGCTTTCCTAAATAAAAATCTCATTGCTTTTCTAGACCAAGACACAAACCAAACAGTGGCAAATGCCGCATTTATTTTTCTTGCGGGCACATGAGCTCACTTTCTGAAGCTTTTTGGGAGAATGTCCCAGGACAGGATTCAGGCCAAGGCGACAGGGCCTCTCTGGGCCCAGAGGACAGCGTGGGGTGGTGCGATGAGAAGGCTCTTGATCAGAGGGAAGGGCAGAGCCCACAGGACCCAGGGACACTGCCCTCTGCACGACCCAGAGCAGTGGTCATTAAAGCCACGCCCTCTCTTGCCCTCAGCACTGCCCTGCACGACCACAGGCCATATCCTCTCAGCAGCCTGGGTGACTTGGAAAAATGAAAACTGACCCCTGTGAGTCCCCTGCAGAAGCCACTAGGACAGTTCTCCATCCCACTTGGAATAAAACCCACATCCCTTGCTGTGGCTGATGAGCACTGTGGCCATTAGGTGAAGCCCAGAGACTCTTTCTTAGAATAGTGCTTTTATGTATATAAAATAAAATGCATGGGGTTACAAAGGAAACCAATTATCTTCACTTATTAGATACAGTTATTTGACACTTTAAAAATGTTATAATATTGAAGTACATGTGCTTCCTTGTTGATACTTTAAATAACAAGGTCGAATAGCTACTGCAATTTTAGATGTGCGATGAGCGTGAGTGCTATTTCCAGATATCTGTAGTAGCAACGGCGATTTCCACCGTTGACACTTCCCAGGTGCTGCTGACGTTATGTGAGTGTCTTTGACGTTTGTGGCTGAAGGAAGTGCTCATTCTCACTTAGAGGCTGGTGAAAAGAGCGACGACACCGTCTCCATCCAAGTCCGCGGGCCCCCTAAAATCCTGTCCGTGGTCCTCCTGGCCATGCCTCGCCTACCCCGCCCAGCCGAGCCGGCCTGCCCTGTGTCTCTGACCACGAGCCACACACCCCGAGCTTGTCTCCAGTCTGGAGCTTTTGCAACTGCCATTCGCACCTCCTGGATTGCTCTTCCCCACAATTTTCCAGGGACCTTGAGGTCTCTGCTCAGATTACTTCCTCCATAGAGAAGCCTTCCTATCCAGCCTCTAGAAAGGAACCATAATGTCCCTGGAATCGCTGTCTTTCATACGGCGATGCTTATTAATGTTCTCTGCCTGTAACTCCATCTGAAGTCATCTTTCGTGTAGTTGTTGACTGTGTATTTTCTGTCCCCACCACTAGACTGGATATCACGCGGCAGTAGTGACTATGTCTTGTCTGGTCCACCAATAGGACCATGCCGGGGCTCGTTAAATATTGGATGAATAAAGGGATGAATGAGGAGAAATATTGGAAATTAGGGGCCTTTAAAAAATTTTGCGACATGTGCTCATCATGTCCACATTTTATCCAGTGGTTTAAACCTGAAGTCATTAAAGTTTAGACTTAGGAGGTGCCTTGGAAAGCATCTACTTTGATACTCTCCCCTTCAGTCCTCCCTAGGTAGATGAGGAAGCTGAGCACCATTACAAGGCTCAGGCAACAACCTGGTGGCTCCTGGCCCAGGTCACTTTCCCATAAGGCTATAGTATGAGTAATTCGCACAGTGATGTTAGGCTGCCCCAGAATCCTCAGCATAAGAAACTGGAGGGCATCTTGTCCAACCACCCATTTCAGACCTGCGTAAACAGGCTCCAGGAGGAGAAGTAACCTGCCCAGGACTTCCAGGCCCCTGGTCCCAAGCTACAGCTTTTCATCCCCTAATACCATATTGACTCCTGAACATCTTGGGCCTCAGCCCCACTATTCATCAAAGCAGAGACTCATCAGGCACTCAAGGGGACAGACGTGTCTGTCTGTTTTCTTTTTATTTTAACTCGTAAGTGTGGGTTGTGTGTTCATTTGTTTATCCGACACGTGTTTATTGAGCTTACTCTTCCACCCATTGGGGGACAGATCTGATTCCTCCTCCCCTGGAGCTCACGCATGGTTTTGCCCAGGAGACTGAGAGACAAAAAGCAGTGATAACAAATTGAGAAAGTTCTGTGATTGGAGGAGCAGGTCGCTGAGCTGGAGAAAAGTGTCGGGGGACCTGCCCCCACACGAACATCCACGGAGGAGGTAGCATCACTCTGAGCCTCCCAGCGCATCTCCTTGTGTGAGCTCTCAAGGGCGTGGACGTCCCGTCTGTCTCAGAATCCCGCTCGCTTGCTGACACAGTGAGAGGATTGGGTGGTAGAAGGAAGGATGGATAAAGTGGCCGAATGGATGTTCTCTCCTTCCCAGCTGCAATGAGCAGCAACGAGTATTCAGACAGAAATTTCTTGCCTCACACATCTACTTCCAGCGTGAGCCCAGACATGAGTAACTGACCTCAGACAGTCCAGGAGGAGGGCAGACAGGCCACGAGAGGAAGAAGCCGTTCTCTAATGGCTGTTTGACGAAACGTCCAATAATGACATTATTAGTTAATAAACTAATTGTTCACATAAGATAATTAGAGGACCCAAATCAGAGCCGTTCCCAGACTGTGCAAAACTTGGAAGGCCAGAACGTCATTGTGAAGATAAAAGATTGTTGAGGTCTGCAAATATTTCTCAGTGACGCAGAAAGTTCTGTCAGGGAAAAGTGTGGCATTTTTATTTATTTAGCTCCGCCTCATTGCGTACTTTATTCTTTCATTAAAAAAAAAAAAAGTATGAGGGGGCTTGAGTGAAAGAGTTGATTATTCCCCTATTTGGCAATATTTCTGTAGGAACTGTCCAAAAGCTATATAATAAATCAGCCCCCTCCCCAGCCCTCGGTGTGACTGACGTTTGTGAGAAGGCTGCTCACAGAACGTAGCTGTGGTGGTGCCCTGTGCCCTCGTGACCGACCCATGAGGCGGGGAGATGTCGTCTGCCTGGTGGGAGAGCTTCTGGCCAAAGCCTTAACTCTTTGCAGGAGCAGAAGCTCAAGGCTGTGGGGGACTCCTGGAAGAAAAATGTAGAACCTTAAAGAAAAAAACCCTAAGCACCGTAATATCGTGAGGTATGCCTAGAACTAGCCTACTACTTGATAATTCACTCCCTCACCTTTGGGCATGTCCTTTAACAAGAAATCAGCCTGCGAAGATTGGTGGAGCCCCTACTATGTGCTAAGCATTGTTGCAGGCACAAGAGTTATGCCATTGGACATAGGAGCAGTGCAGTCTTGTGGAAGGACCTCCTTTATCACTGGCACCAGGGTTAAATGGTGGCTCTGCTACGCCCAGCTGAGTGACATCGGGCAAATTGTCTAATTTCTCCGGGTTGCAGTTTCTTTGTCTGTAAAGTGGAGACACTAGTGGCAGGAGGGCCAGCAGAGTGCCTGGCGGACGTCATTGCCATCGTGATCGTCATCACAGTGCTATGATAGAGGCTTGAGGACGGAGGCTGAAGGCCCCGTGGAGGGCTTCAGAGTTTCCCAAAGGAGCTGACTTGGCCACAGGTGATGAACGGACCTAGATGTGTCTGTGCTACCATCACGTGGGTCCAGTGTTCCAGGAACCCCGCCTTGGGGTCATCTGGGTCCCTTTCCTAAGTCCCTGCCTCCTGTCTCTTCTTCCCGGAGCCCATTCACGTTCCTGTAGCCCTCCGGCCTCGTCCCTCCCCTTGGCCCCGGGAAGCCCAGATGTCTGGCCTGGTGAGTTTCTTTGCAAGGACACATGGTGGTTCTGGAAGGTTGCGCCCCAAAGCCCTAATGATGGTTCCCCCTGGGGAAGGCATGGAGGTTAACTTTATTTAAAGTGCTGTTGTTTTTTTTTTTAAAGGAGACTGGAATTGACATGTTACTTGTGTAATTAAAAGTTGAGTAAATGACTGGATGTGCTGCGGTTTCCACAGCGGGGCGGTAGGGACAGTGAGACCATTTCTCTCTTTCCTTATGACTTTGTGTCCCCTGACGAGTCTGTGGGCTCTGAGAGGATGGTCAGAGCCTCACCATTTTTTGCACCCCCCACAGGACTGGCTGAGGGCCCCTGCCCGGTTCTTCCGGGATGCTGGCAGGCAGGAGCCACCTGACCTTCAGCAGGTACCTCTATCCTTTGAGAGTTTGGAGGGAAGTCCAGACCTGGATCAGCTGAGTCTGACCCTGGACCCCATCCGTGGGGTCTCCAGCCTTCTGCTAGGCTGCTCAGCTCCGTTCTCTGACCTGGAGTGGCCCCTTAATCCAGCCCACAGAGGTCTCTGCCTACAGTGACAGTGCCCACTGACGGGAAGGGGTGGCATGTGTTCTCACCCAGAGATGTAGCAGGGGCTGGTCTGTACCTCAAACACCTTCCCTCTCTGCTCGCACTTGATCAAGGCTACTGGCCCCCTGGCATTGCCAGGTACTCGTCAGGGCCAGGAGAGGATGCTGGGATCCTGGGTTGGGTCCCTCCCCGGTCCCCTTCAGGCTGCTAGACTAGCATGCAAGCTCTTGATTTCATCGTCAGGGCAACCAAGTCTTTCTGCAGACGTCATCGCCGTCCTTGGGGTGATAAGGGCACATCACGTCTCTCGTTCTGCCACTTGCCATGGCCCAGTAAGGTACAGCACCTGCTCGTCCTTGGAGGGCAAGATAAATTTAGATGTGGTGGATTTAGACTATCAGGTGACCTGTTTGCAGCTGTAGCTCTCAGGAGGGGCGGGGGCAGCCTGGCTTGTCTGCCCACTGTTTTCCGGGCATTAATCTCACTATCCCACCACGCTCAGAGCCACCTAACGACAGGGGGCCGGGTCCTCAGTGCCTGGCAGGAGCCGGGAGGCCCGTGAGATGCTCAGCGATCCTAGTCAGTGAGCTTTGCATTTAGATTCGTAGACTGGCACACTGGTAGGGATTTCGCAGCCGATCTAGAGCTGGGTTTCCGAAGGCTTCTTTGCGGGGCGGGATGTGTCCAGAGCAGGCTTCTGCCTAACCAGGGCTTCTTTTTACCTCCTGTGTTTGGGCCTCTGTGTTAAGATTTTGTTCCAGGGTTCAAACCGAACTGGAAACCCATTGCTCTAGGCCAGGTCTCCCATTTTCCAAATAAGGACGCTGCGTCCCAGGGAGACAGGTGACTTGCGAGTCTCCCCGTGATGGGACTCCAAGGCAGGCTTTCTTTCCCACGCCGTCTTAGTCTGTCATAGCAAAGTGCCACGGACTGGAGGCTTCCGCACCAAAAATACATTGTCTCGGCTCTGGAGGCTGGAGGTCGAAGGTCAGGATGTCGGCAGGAGTGGTTCCCTCCGAGGGCCGTGAGGGGCGCCCGATCCAGGCCTCTCTCGTAGCTTCTGGTGGTTTGCTTTATGATTCCGAAGACACATCACCCTGACCTCTGCCTCCATGTTCCCCTGGTGTCCTCCCTGTGCGTCTGTGTCCAGAGTTCCCCCTTTCGCAAAGACCCCAGGCCACCCTAATGACCTCAGACGGCCTCCGTAAAGACCCTGTTTCCGGATGAGGTCGCATTCCGGGCACTAGGCATTCGGACATCAACATAGCTTTTTGTGGGGATACACACATAATTCAGTCCCTGATACCCAGCTTCTCACGTGGTCTGTGGAGATCAAGTTGGAGAGGCCAGAGGATCCCGATTCCCATCAGGTCTGAGCGGTCTGAGCATAGCCCCTTCCCTCCCTCCTGACCTGGGCTCAAGGTTAACCCCTGCGGGCCCAGGCTGGCCACCCGCAGGCCTCAGGAATGTCTTCGGGAGGTGCTTCTTCGTTCCTTCTTTTTATTGTTGTTGTGGTTGTTATTGTTCAAGTCATAGAAACCGGTAAATTATTTTGCTAAAAAGCGTACAGAAAATGTGAAGAAAAGGCCAGCCGTAATTTTCCGACTCAGCTGCAGCCACGCGTAACAGTTTCCCGGGTCCCTTCCAGCTTTCCCCTGTGCGTGTACCTACAGTTTTCTTTCTTTTTTTTCTTAACAGAATTTCAAAAATATTTTCCCAGTCATTAACATTCTCTATAAGTGGGATTTATGTTTTTCCATTTGACACATTCATCGAGCGTCAGGCACTGGGGCTACCTCAGTGACCAAAACACAAAATTCCTGTCCTCCTGGGCTGCCCTTCTCCAGGTGCGATTAGACCAGTGGACAGTGGGGGACCCAGCATCAGTCCGGGCCCCCCCTTTACCACTCCCTGCCTGTGGCTTATTTATTTTCTATGGGTAGATTCTTCCTTTAAGTGATCTTGAAAATAAACCCCTCGCTCAAAGAGCCCAGCATAAACTGATTTTTAAAGACTTCATATCTATCACATGTACATATTGTACTATTTGTTTCTTTCTTTTTTCTTTTTCCTAGTTGTTGCCATTACAATTAGCATTTAGATGAACATCTTTGTGCTTCATTGTGACATTTCACTCTTTGGCTCCGAGGCGAGAAAGCCCACACTGTCTTTCTGAAGGCCAGGCACATTTAGCTAAACCCGACTTTGCTTCCTCTGGAATGTTCCGCCTCCCCCTCTGCATCTGCAGATGCCATTAACCTGAAATGTGCGGCCGATGGACAAAGCAAGCGCGGTGTGGTGAGCACCCTGGGCCCCGCGTGCCAGCCCCAGCCCACTGCAGTCACAGGCATGAGAAAGGCCTTTTCTGTCTGGTTTAAGGCCTGTCGCCGGAAATGGGAAAAACAGGCTGGTTTATGCAGCAATGGGGACCTCAAACCAGCACAAGAGGCCACAGCCGACCTGCGACGGCCTGAGCATGACAGCGTTCTGCCCCATAAAGAGACGCTAGGACAACACTTTCAGTGGTCTCTGCCCAGACGCTATTTACGGAATTTATTTCCCGGGCTCTGTCTGCTCGGCGACACCTTGGCAACCCCGCGCCCGGCGTCTGCCTCGGCGTGTTCAATACGCCTTGTTCTGAGTCCCCCGGAGCTAGCACCCAAGAGAGGGTGAGAAGGAAAAATGTGGGTAGGGTATTTGGGGCCAATATAAACTTTCCAAGTTTAAAAAAAAAAAAAAAAACCAACCAAAGAACAACAAAAAAATATTGTCCCCGCAAGAGCTCCTGTTGACTGCCAGCTGTGGCCCTTTCCAGCCACTGTTGGGAAGGAAAATGCAAAATCAAGAACCATTTTGAGGGCTGTTTTGTTGTTTGTTTGTTTTTCTGTTTCGAGCTCTTGCTGTCCTCGCATCATCTTTAAAAATTATTTTTAAAAACGATCTTTCAGTTCTTTTTATAAAAAGAATATACATCCATCGATGAAATGACAAAACAATCTGGACAGAGGAAAATAGAAAATTATCAGCGAGATAACTGCTGCTGACATTTCGGTGAATGGCCCTGTCCTAGTTCTGCTTTTAGAGAGAGAGTGGCACCTCCCGTCATTTGCATCCCTGCCCCGAAGTCAGACGTCGCTTTAAATTGAACTATCGTCACAGCATCCCCACTGAACCGGCAGGCAGGAGACCCTGCTTCTCGTGCCACCTGCGTGATTCTGTGGCCTTGGGAAAGGCACTTCCCCTTGATTTGCTCATCTTTAAAATGGGCTTCCCGTAACCCCCACCTTGATGAAGTGGCCAAAGATAGAAAATGATTTGTCTGTCACACGCTCTGCAAATTGTTGTGGCCTTTTTGCAGTTCGTGGGACCTGGGCTGGACAGATGGCTGAAGTCATTTTCCTGTCTTCCTGGCAAACTGTGGCCCTTTTTTCTAAAGCTGCCCTGCGTCTGATTTTTGTGAAAATACCAACTCCCTCCAGCTGCCCAGAGACCTTTGGGGGTCAGCAGGTCCAGCATCACGAGCATCCATAAACCGGCACGCATCTCCTGGGCGCTTAGCGCAGCTGGGCATCAGGCTACTTGGCTTCATACACAGGCTCATTGAATAATTACAAAACCCTATGGGCCGGGTGCCATTTTCCCCACCTCGAATTTGTGGATGAAGATGCAGAGATTCAGAGATTCAAATTTGTCAATTGCTTGGTCCCAAAGCTCTGAAAGAAGCAGAGGCCAGATCCAAAGCCAGGCCCGAGTCAAGGCCATGCTGGCTGTGGATGTCCACTGTGTTGGCCACGGTTTCTTCATGGCGGTGGGGCGCCATGGGGCATGTTTGGGAGGTGATGTGTGGCCCACTCCGGTGGGGCTCGTTACGGAGAAGTCATGAGGAGAAGGTCCAAGAGAGGCTGGGTCAGGACAGAGACGCCCTCCGTGCCTCCAGCTGAAAGGTTAGGCGGCTGACCTGCAGGGAATGTTCATCTCTGCTAGGTCTGCAGCCACCCTCAGGGTGAGAGCAGCTTCAGGGCGATATGAGGTACATTCCCTTCCCCAGGTAGTCAGCCTCTTCTTGCTGTATGCCAGGCAGAAAAGACAATGTTCTTTCTCAAGCGCCCAGCCCAGGACTTGGAATGTACCACAAACGGCCTCTGCTTCTGAGGATGACGTGCTGTGGCTCAGGTAATGCCACAGGAGGCAGGAGTGGCTAGAGCTTCTCTTACCTGCAGCGTCAGGCTGGGAGCAGGTTTCCCTTCACGACACTGGGTCACAAGTTGCCTTTCATATCACCTGTGAGGTGTCTGAGCCAACAGCTGTTCCCACTGCCCATCTGTCTCTGCCCCCTCTTTTTGCGGGGTGGTTTCTCGCTCCCCTGCTGTCTGCTCTCTCTCCCTCCTCCCCCTGCAAGGCCTTTCAGAAGGCAGATGGGCGTGAATGTCACACTGGCCATCTCTCTGCCCGTGCTGTGCCCAGGCCCAGCTGAGAGATCATCTCAGGACTTTCCGTAGGGCCTGCGGACCCGACCTGACTTCTCTACCTGGGGGTCAGCATATGTGTGGGGTGCAGAGGGAGCTC
The DNA here is from genome assembly GCA_003508835.1 of Eonycteris spelaea. Classification (NCBI taxonomy): domain Eukaryota; kingdom Metazoa; phylum Chordata; class Mammalia; order Chiroptera; family Pteropodidae; genus Eonycteris; species Eonycteris spelaea. The sequence continues at coordinate 6,900,221 of PUFA01000004.1, read as the reverse complement.
CCCACCCCAACAGTCTCCGGCCAGCCAGCCACAAGACTCATTCTCTTGGGCTTTTGCCACTATCTGCTCCGTTTGGCGGTAGCACAAAAGGACCGGCCCTCGCCCGTGCTTGCTGGATATCATGTTAACCTCTCCATCGCCCTGCCCTGAAGCTCGCACCCCTCCTGGGTCCCTGTTTTCCTCCCTGACTTTCCCAGCCACACCAGAATTCCTGTCCCCAGTTGGTTGGATCTGCCCCATCTCTCCACCCCATTGGTTTGACACTCGTCACCCTGCTTGGACTAGTGCAGTAGCCTCTTCCTTGGTCTTGTCTCTGGACGGTTCTTTTTTCCTTCCCGCCCATCCAATCTGACCTTCTTGTTTGCTGTTCTTAGCGCTCAGAAACTCCTTAACTTTTCTGAAAATATCCAAGTCGAGGCTCCCACCAGACGTAAATGGCCTACCCACTGCCCATGGGACAAAGTCCAAAACATACAGCCTGCAGTCAGGGCCTCTTACATGCCTGTCCTCTGCCCCTCTAAACTTGGTCTCTGACGTGCTATATAAAGCCAGCCCGAGTGGTCCTCTTCCCTGACCCCCATGCCTGGAAGCCTCTCGTGCCCTTGGGTAGCGTCCAGCTTTTCCTAGAAGGTGTGTGATGCCCTTGCCACCTTCGCATGCCGGACCCTCCCCCACTCGGTGCCGGCGGTGCCTTAGTGGGAGCCGATACGGCGTCCACAAAACCAGCGAGCCAGCACGGGCCCCCTGAGGGTGGGGGGCAGGCGCGAATGCTGACGGGGCATCGCGGCGTGGGGGCGGAGGAGAGGGCCTCGGGCGCTCGCCTGGGCGGCCACGGCAGCTCCTGGATGTGGCGTGGCTACGCTAGCCGGATGGTTCGTCCTCACACCTGCACAGTCGGAAAGGTTCTGGCATTTGCCCCGGTTATTTCCTGACCATGACAGACCCGAGGTCTCCAGGATGTGTGGGCTGGAGCTGCAAAGCTGAGGTGCCTCTGCCAGCTGACAAGCTCCCGGCCGACCCTCAGAATGTCGTCAAAGAGGGCTGCTGGCTCCCGGACCCTGCTGCTGCCCGTTGTCCCATTCTCCTCCAGTGTCCACCCTTCTCTTCTCCATGAGGGAGGGCAGAGTGGTGCCCCACAGATGGCTCCTCTCTCACCACCCAGCCCCATCCGTCTGCCCTCAGGGACAGGGGCCATGTCTCAGTTCCCTGCCACCCACCCCCAGCCTGGGTCGTAGCAACCGCACACAGGAGGCACGGGTATGTTTGTTTACCCAGGAGCCCTGAGGCCTGGTTTTAGTTTACGCTTGGCCAGTAACCACCCACCTGCAGCCATCTTTGTTCGAACTTCTGGGAAGCCCAAGGCCGAGTTCTGTGCCCAAAGCATAGCTCTCCTTCATCAGACGTCCTGGAGGGTGCTCGTTTAGTTCTCCTCTCCTTCCCTGCTGCTTTTCTGTTCTTTGTCTCTCATCGAACAATTGAGCATGTGCTTTCGTTGGAAAATGCTGCGGGTCCTTTTGGGAAGTGAACAAACAATAACTAAATAAATTAGTGCATCTGAAATAAAAAGGAGAAAAGACTCTGCTCCACCTGGGAAGCAGATGCGTCTGACTTCCGTCCCCCCTCTCTGGAGTGGAGGCACATTAGCACCTGTCCTGCTGACTTCGAGGAACGTACGAGCAGAATGTGTTTGGACAGGCCAATGTGCTGGGCAGTGCCAGGCCAGGGCTCTGGAAGATGGGGCGACTCAGGCCAGAAGATGCCGTGTGCCAACGTGGCATTGGCTGTGGAACAATCAGCCAGGAGGGGGCCGGCGTTTGCCTGGCTGGGCGCAGCTGGCCAGCTTCCCGTTTGGGAAAAATTGGCCAAGAGCTTGGCTAGACAGGCCATCAGAAAGTGCCCTGGAGGGGAATTAGACATCATACGTCACAGCGCCGGTGGCAGGCCAGCCACATGTGTTACTTTGCTTCTCTGTCCCCGATGAAGAGACACAATAACGGAGTATTTGCGGGGAACCAAGACAGTGACATTGTCCAAAAAAGGAGAGAGCTCGATTAGAGGTATAAATAGGAGTGCCGGGGGTGGCCAGATAACAGGGCTGCTCTGGAGGTCCTGGCCTCCAGCAGGAGACACAGTTTTTGAGATGCTGGCAAGAGATGAGAATTGAGCAATCTCCCGTCCTCCGTTCCCCAACCCCAGCCCATCAGAAGAGAGCATTTGAGAGAATGAGCTCTAGGCAGAGAGGTCACACACAGTCCATTTGCTGTGTTCAGAGGCGAGCCCGTGGCTAGGGACCAGGGGGAGGAGAGAGAGGAAGGAGGGTGGTAGGCGATGGTGCCCAGTGCCGGAAGGAGGCTGCAGGGAGCTGATAGGGCTGGTTAGCTACAAGCCAAGCCTGGTCTTCACTGGGCTTCAGAGCTACAGAGATGCAGACGGAAGGGGAGACACAGCTGAAGGTGGTGCCGTGGCTTGGGGAGGTGGGGCGAGGCGATGCTCCGTCAGATATGTTTGTGGTGACTCTGGAAGGAAAGCATCCTTACAGCCAGACTGGGATCTGTTCTTTGCTCTTCCGCTTACTCACTGGATAGCCTCGGGCATGTCTCTGACCTCCAGGGAGCAGTTCCCCACCGGTACCACAGGGTGACTAAAGGACACGTGCCTCCCGGGTGTCCGTGTACACAGGGCTGGCACCTGCGGGTGAGGAATGCATCTCACCGGGGCTGGAGGCAGTCGTCAGGAGTGGGCGCTGGGTCTGTCTCTCTACAGTCCTGGCGACGGCCTTTCTGGGGTCATTGACCAGCAGTCACATTTCCCTGCCTCCCCCAGTTCGGCCGAATTGGTGAAAGCCAGCTCTCCCATCTGGGATGCATTCCGCTGCCATCACCGCCTTTTCCTCAGAGTTCCAGGGATTCCTATGGTCCTCACAACTGCCACCAGCCTATGGTGGCCACTCAAGCCGCATGCCGTTGGCTGGCGCTCTGAGTGTGCCTGTCTTCACCCCCCATCCCGCGGGCTGTGGGCTGCCGTGTGGCTTGCAAAGCTCTCTTCACACTCCCTGAGCTCGTGACATCCCCCACCAATCCTGCGAGTCAGTGACGTTCTCATTCTTGGTCACAGAGCAGGCGCCCAGAAGTTGCCTGTGTCGCCCATTTACAGGCAAGGCCTGGCCTTCAACTCTGCCCACTGCTGCTTCCGGGGGCCAGTGCCTTAATCACAGTGGTGACCACCGCGTGGCCTGCCTCGGATGGGGTGAGGACGCAGTGCACAGTGCAGACAGGGCTGGAGGGTCGAGCCCATCCCGGCCGGATGAGCGTCTGGCCAAGCAGCAGCCACCTCTTTCATGGGGATCCTCCAGCTCCAGCACCTTCTGCATGCAGCTCTTTGGCCGTCTGGTCCCCAGCAGCCTGCCACCTCCACCTGTCTTATTTTTTCAGTATGCCGCTTGGCCATGGAAAGGTGAGGTGGTGGGAGAAGTGAGTTACCTTCCAGTCTGAGTTGGCATGAAGTTGCCAAATAAAACATGTTATGTATGCCAAGAAACATTTTGCTTGGTTACTTCTTAACAGGCCAAGTGTACTATTTTCCATCAAAACATTTCCATCATTCAGAAAGTGTCTCTGACACAGAAGCTGGGTCCTGCTGCATCCTTGTCCCAGCTCACATTTTATCTGGGATTCGGTGTTTTCAGAATGTCACCACCTCTCGCTTTGCGTAAGGACCCACTCCTTGATGGAAATATTTTGCAGGAATGTTCTCAGCTGTCGAGGTGGTGCAAAACTCCTTTAGAAAGTTTTCTTTGTCTGGCTCAGAGAAGAACCCCTTTTCTGTGAAGTCCCAGCCACGTTTCACTGGCCAGTACGGGTCTTAAAATGGATCGAATCCCATTACAGCAAAAGCCGTTGAAGTTAAGGTTCATGGAAATGTTTGTGGAAACAGTTGCAGCCTCCCCTGCTGACAGCGCATTTCTTACGTGTAATTTTTGATAGAACGTGCACCCAGCACAGCAGAAGTATTTGGATGGCCCTTGGAATGTACTGGAATGGAATTTGGCTGTGTTCTCTGTCCAAGTCTCTGATACGGCTGTGAGAGAATGTTCTCCCGGTCCTTTGGCAAATATTCAAAAGGTTCCTTCTATGTCCCCCGATGCTGGGCTAACCAGAGATTAGGTGCCACCTGGGCCTCGTCCTCAGGAGCCCGACCGATAGGGAATGGGAGAGGCATCTGCATTTCATTCCTAAATATATCAGAACCACGTTAGGAGAGGCGCAGGCACACCTCTCAGTGTGAGATGACTTAAGGTGGTCCATGGATGAACTATAGATTTAATTATGCATTTATTTTAATAGATGTCTAAAAAAGTAAGCACTAACTGCCGCGGCAATTTCCCATATGGTATTGCTTAGAAAGGCTAAGTTGGAAAAAGGTAGGAGGGTCAATTAGAATCCAAGTTGAAGAAAAATATCGGATAAATACTATAACAGCAGTAACTCTTATTGGTAGATGACGGTAAACGAAACCATGACAGTGGCTCGCAGATGGCTGATTCTAGAAAAGTTAAGCGCAGGTTTATTGTGCGCTGATGGGATACCATGGGCTTTCCTTTATTATCATCCAAGCCTTAGGAAATGGTAGTGTTACCATCTCAGCTGACAATGGATGAAAGTGATGCTCAAAAAGGTGAAATGATTTGTCCAAGGTCACATGACTTATAAGCGGGAGAACTTGGGTTTGAAGTCTGGTCTGTCTGACTCCTGATCATGAACTCTTAACCACTGTGCTACATGACAAAGTACTACAGTTGGTCGAATAAAGAAGTAATTCTTTTCTCCTTCGGGTAGCATCAGGAAAGCTTCCTAGAGGAGATGGCCTTGGCCGTGGGGTAGGACTTAGCAAGGAAAGTTTGGGTGGTAAGACAGAGCATATTATGGATCAGATACCCATGGCAATTGACTGGATGGTTTGAATAAGCGCATTTTTTTCCCTCCCATAAATGAAGTCTGGCTCTTGCGTATCTTCAGGGATGCAGGCTCTGTCCATCACTCTGCCCCACCAGGTATCTCATGGTCCAAGATGGCTGATGCAGCTCCAGCCACCACATTCTTGTTCTAGGCAGTAGGAAGAAGGAAAGGGTAAACGTGCATTTCTCTCAATGACACAGCCACCTTTAAGGAGCTCTTCTAGAAGCTGAACCTAACAGCTTATCGCCGTCTCATTGGCTGTCCGTACTGTGTGCAAGGCACACTGGAGTGGAGGACAAAAGTCCTGTCCTGGGGCGCTTCTGGTGGCGTGAGCCACTTCCGCCGGAGGCTGTAGAGGGGACAGTGATTGAGAGGAAAAAGCCTCCTCTGAGCTGGGACTTGCTGCTGGAGCAGCCCAATAAGCTTGGTCTGTTGGATTGTTCAGCACTTTTATTTGGTGTTTAATTGGAGTGTAGAGTTGCAGCAATTAAGCCGGCCCAGACAGCCCCTGCCCACCGTGCCATCAGCCCCTCTGAGAAGACAAGAGCCGCTCTTGAGTGCAGAGCAGGGCAGCTCCCCAGCCCTCCACCTTCCGGGCCGTTAGAGCAGGAGCCGCAGGGCCAGCTTTCGCCGCAGCCCAGAGCTGAACCCTGGGCAGTGATCGCGGGCCCTGCCCGGTGCTCACAAGCCCCAAGGCGGGTGTGGGTTCTGTGCCGCTCACCGGCAAGTGTGAAGCCTGGAAACCGCATGTCGCTGCCCTCCCTCCCTCTTCGTCCCGGCCCCCAGGCGCTGGGGGCCTGAGTTTGCTTTTTCACTTCTCAGTTCTTGGGCATGCACACTGGCTGGTTGCCAGGAATAGCAAGTTTGAGGAGTTCTTTAAAATCACCAAGGCTCTCTTCTGAGTTGCCGAAGTTATTCTGAGCACGCGCTCGTGGGCCATGGGTTCGTGTGAAGCCCCCTCTGCTGGGGTTTGGGTTCTTTTGGGTCTGAAATATTCCCTTTTCACTTTGGGGGCACTTTTCACTTTGCGTCAGATTGTGGATAGACCATTAGGGCTAACATGGGTGCGAGAGGTGGCATCGACCCCTGTACCTCCATTTTCTTGATGGGGAAACTTTGCGGCAGCGAGTTAGAGACAGAGCTGGGGAGAGCAGACGCCCTCTGCTCTGTAATTACCTCCCAGCAAACAGTATTGTAAAGAGGCTGGAGAGATGCTTTCATACGGAGTTGGAAATCATACTGCTATGAATATGCTAATTACAGCGGTTGGCGTTTACCGTTTAAGCAGGTCCTGGAGTGCTTCTCCTTGGCAACACTGTTAGACATTCTGTTCTTGAAATAGAAAGTCCATATTACTTTTTAATGGAAGCTCTAAATCTAGGCTCTCCCTGTGTTCAGCCATCCCTTTTCCGTGAATTTAGTAGGTCCAGCCCTGGCCTCCCAACACGAAGGCCAGGTGGGGTGGGGCGAGAAGAAACTGATGCATTTCGGAAAGCAGACAGCTCCTTCAGGGGTCGGCACGCGGGGCCCCAGTCCCAGGCCAGGTACCTGCTAATGTCATCGTACATCTGAAAAATTTTTAGCCCCGGCCTCGCTCACTCCTAAAACCCGTCCTATTGGCTTTATTTTTAGGTTGGGTGATGATGCAGGGGCTGTTTGCAAATGGCTCTCTCTCCTCTCACGTCACTTTTGTCCTGGAAGTACCTGGTGCACAACAAAATGGCAGCCTGGCAGCCAAGAGCAATATCAATATTTGTTTGGGAAACCAGGGATGAGTGCCTTATTTGCTTTGAGGGTGGATCCCGGAGGGCAGGAAGCAGGGCTGACCACACCCTTTAGCTTTCTGAGGAACTGGGTGGGGCAGGAGCCCTCTCATGAACTGCAGGCTTTCTTTCGCTGGCAAACAGGAGAGCGAGCTTTTGTTCCACACTGAAGGATCAAGATACCCCATGAAAGACTTGGGAGTTTTCTGAAGAGTTGGCTGCGCATTCTAGAAGAACAATACGTTAGCTAAGGTGTTTTATAAATCTGACAAATATTTAAGCACCTGCTGTCTGCCAGACATAGATTAGGCACTAGAGAGACATTGGGGGGTGTTCTGTGGCTGAGAGGCACAATGACATAAAACAACTGCTTGCCATGCTTGCGGCTCCTGTGGGTCTGGAATTCAGAGGTTCAAGCAGGGATGGCTTAGTTCTGCTTCATGCTGTTCGAGGCCTCAGTGCAAGACTTGAAGACTGGAAGCAGGAAGACTTCTGCTTGCATGTCTGGCGGTCAATGCTGGTTCTCAGTGGGTCCTCACTTCCTCTCCTTGTGGCCTGGGTTTCCTCACAGCTTGGTGGCTGGTTCCAAGGGGGAGCATCCCACAGATGGGGAGTTAAGCAGAAGCTACATTCCTTTCATGGCCCAGCCTCCCAAATCACCAAGCGTCTCTTTCACCATGTTTTGTTGACTGGGGTGGTGACACGCCAGTGCCCAAACACAAAGTGATGAAACATAAATACCACCTCTCAATGGGAAGAATTTCAGTCACATCGTATAAGGGCATAGAGGATGTGTGCATATTTCCTAATAAGTGTAAGAGAGACTTAGAAATATGAACAAGGAAGAAGAGGCTATAAAAAATGGAAAAGCAGATTTGATTAGAAAAGAAAGAGAACTTTTAAAAATGAAAATTTAATAAATGAAAATAGAAATTCAGTGGACACATTAAACAGATTAGACAGTGGATGAAAAACTTAGACAAGGGAAAGATAAGTTCAAATT